>JAPVLO010000006.1:9255000-10505000 GCA_027257055.1 Cephalopachus bancanus
ACTTTTTCAACTGTAGGATGGGTTTAATAGGGTACTCAATGCATTTTCAGCATAGGATATTATAGAATTACAATAGGTTATTGAGATGTAGCCGCATTGTTAATCAAAAAACATCTGTTCTTTAAGTGTTCTTCAACTTCATTGTAAGATGCCACCAAGTTTCCTAGAACTACTTTTACTATTTCAATCTTCGCTTTTAAGCTTGGAAGACAAGAAAAACGAAGCTTTTAGTCTGTGATTAATTTTTCCTAACTACAGACACAATACTCTTCTAAGTAATATACCTGAAACTCTATGTATTGCAAGGTTTTTACACTCAGCTGGTAGGAGCACAACTTATTTAAAGTACTGATTGACCTGTGGGTCTTGTTTTCCCGACCCCTTTTACATAACTTTTTCCCAAGACTTGGTTAATTTCCTCACATGCATGTAGAAATAAATATTTAGCTGAAAACTCAAGGGGGAACTCTTTTCTAATTTTCTTCTGTTGTCATCCTTAAATTACTTTTCACCTTATGACCTTTATTGTGCTGGAATTCTAACACTATATAAAGTTTTGCATAGAGATCCTGTTTTATTCTTCTATTGCATGTGAATCCGTTTTTCCAGTATTTTCTATTAAATAACTTATATTGTTCTGTGTTCATTTGTTGTAACACACATTTTAAAATCATTTCTCCATCTATATGCAACTTCCTTAAACTTTTTTCTCTTCCACTGACTTTTTTTCTGTTTTTTGCAAATTCCATTCAGTTTTTTTTTTTTTTTTCTTGAGTTGGAGCCTCACTCTGTCACCCAGACTGGAGTACAGTGGCCTCTCCCGGCCACTGCAGCCTCGACCTGCTGGGCTCTGGCGATCCTTTTGCCTCAGCCTTCCAAGTAGATGGAACTACAGGCGCGTGCTACCATGCCTAGCTAATCTTTGATTTATTGTAGAGATGAGATCTCGCCAAGTTGCCCAGGTAGGTCTTGAACCCGCAGGCTCAGACAATCCACTCACCTCGGCCTCCCAAAGTGCTGGGATTACAGGCTGAACCACCGAGCCCAGCCCAGTTTTTAATATTATATCTTTGTGTTAGAGTCTTCTTTCTTTCAATCTTTATGCTTTCAAGTCCAATTCTGTTGTGATAGCATTGACTGGCATATCCTTTACCGTGTTAAATAACAATGATAATAGTGGATATCCTTGTCTTGTTTGCTACCTTAAAAAATGCATAATGTCTCTATAATATTTGACATTTTCTTATTAATACCCTGAAGAATATATACTTTGGGGCAAGTGAAGATTACAAAATAAGGTTAAATTACAAATTTCTCATATACACTTACACAACAACTAATGAATTTGAAATAGCAACAATATAGTTCTGAATGGTTTTGTATTAAGACAATAAAATATATAAAGTATGTTTTATAAACACTGAATACCTCAGGATTAAAAGTATATGCTTCAATTATATAGAAACCACATTTTCCCCACCCAATTGTTTTGTCTGGGAACAATGAGATGCAATATATAATGAAGTCAAATATAATGTGTTTCAAAATAAAATTTTATTAGTCTTTTTGAAATTAAGCAATTTATCTTGCCTCTGTGACTCTTACTTGTGTGATGTATAAAATTAAGACTCAAATGATATTTATAAACATTAAGGAGACATGAGTTAATGATATGTGACACATTGAATAAACTAAAAAGTTTTTTCCTTCAGTAGATATGTATTTCTGATAAGTATGCATTCTATAAATATAAGTTAATACCATAGCCTCAAGTGTGATTTTGTGATGAATCTAAATAATACTTATATAACCATAATAACTTTATAACATTTCAATAAAATATCAATAAGGTCATGATTATTAAAATATTTTTTATATTCTCCACTACAATGATTTATATACATATGGATTTACTTGAGCTGGAGAAAATTCAATCCAGATGCCTTGTTTCTGTAATGCCTGCCTATAAGATATTTGCTAATCCAGCTTTTGGACTAAACATTTTTCTCATCTAAGTGGTTAGGATCATACAGATACAATCATAGGAGAAAAGAGAAATTTATGCAGTAATTTAAATTTTAGTATATTTTCATATAAAATAGATTTAAGTGAGATAGTTGCAATGTGGGAGTTTGAAACATTTCATAATTTAGAAGATCATTTTAGTGATATAATTTGTACAATAAAATTAAATGGTAAAAAAGAAAACAACTCTGAAGATAAATTTACTAAAGACATATCTAAACCTATACATAATATATATTTTTGAGTTGGGGTCCTAGTCTATCACCCAGGCTGGAATGAAGTGGCACAATAATAGCTCAACAAGGCCTCAATCTCCTGGCTCAGACAATCCTCCCACCTCAGTCACTCACTACAGGTGCACACCCTCATGCATGGTTAATTTTTTTGTTTCTTTAGAGATAAGGACTTGCTATATTTCCCAGACTGGTCTTGAACTCTTGGACTCAAGCAATCCTCCTGCCTCAGCCTCCCAAAGTGCTGGGATTACAGGCATGAGCAATCGTTCCCTGACAATAAACTGAGCAATTTATATTAGACTCAGATCTGGTGATTTGGAAAGTTATTTTGTTCTTAGGAGCATCCTATTTAAAATAATGTACCATATATTTATTTAGCATATACAAAGCAGTGGAATTGCTAGGTCATAAGCATACATATGTGTATATCCAGCCTAAATAGATACTACAAAGCAAGTTTCCAAATAAGAAGTTGGTAATTCAATCTGAAAAACTGTCAGTTTTATTAAAGGTGAAATACTTAAGTATTGTGATCTAGCATATCCACACCTGAGATTTCTTCTAATGTGTTCCAGAAGACATGTACATGAATGTTTGTACAAACATTATTCAAATTGGTTAAAATTGTAAGTAATCCAAATGTCAAGCAACATTATAATGGACAAATAAACAGTGGTACAGTTATAAAATGAAATACTATACAGCAATGAAAAATGATACTTGCAAAAGTGTGGGTAGATCTCACAAATATATGTTGGGTGAAAGAAGTAGGCACAAGAGTGTATACTGAATGAGTCAATTTATGATGCTATATAGAAGGTAAACTAAGATAATAGCAGGATGAGTGGTGTTTACTTTGGGAGAGGATGGTTAGATTGGTAATTTTGATTTTGGTTAGATAAGGCACTATTAAGAAATGTGTACTTTATGCAAGCTATGTTTCAATAAAATATGTTTAAAAATAATATGCCAACTCCAGGAAATAATTTTTGTGTTTGAAGTATGAAAAGTGGATGATAGGAAAAAGAGTAGGGAGAGGATTTTATTCATTCTTTGGCTCTCATTGCTTTTCCTAAGTTCAGTGCTTCAGGGTTAGGGATTTGCCAGCTCAATATTCTCAGAGGTCCCCAAACTTCTTGCCTGGGGCTCCTCCCGCTCCGAGGCGGGTAAGGATGGATGTAGCTAGGAACAGTGTGAGAGAGAGGACTCAGTTCCCCTCCAGTTCCACACAATACAGCAGGAAGTGCAGAAACAAGAGCAAAGCTGTGGGCAAAGCAAGGTGCCCGCGGTCCCACGCTAGTTCCCGGTACTGGATTTCAGCAGCGTCTCGCTGGACAGCGCCAGGATGACTTCCGCTCCTCTGGGCAAACAGTCGCGCAGGTACTTCTGTTAATCCCAGAGGAACCGTTTCTGGTTCTTGAAACGAGTGTTCTCCGCTGGCTATAAGCCACGACCAACAATTGAGTACGGAACAAAGACGCAACTGCTCAACCTCTTTGCTTATTTTCATTTTTAATTTAAATTCAGAGCTTGCAGGAACCAGGGCAGCCCTTCTAGACGAGAAGCACCGGAGCGCGTATGCGCAACTTCTCACCAGGCGCTCCCTGCGGGCAGTGAACTTGCAGGGCCGGGAGGGGGGACATCGATTCAGCCCAAATCGTGCTCGTTGCACTTCTCGGGGCACCAGGGCGCACGAAAACTCCAGCGGACGTCCCCGGAAAGCAGATCATGCCCCCTAGCTCTGTTTCCAACCTCTCACTGACCACGGGCGCGAATCAAAGCGGGTTCGCTCCCGAGGTGTACGAAGGGGATTTTCTGCCCGCCTCCGACGGGCGCACCGCCGAGCTGGTGATCCGCTGTGTGATCCCGTCCGTCTACCTGGTCATCATCACGGTGGGCTTGGTGGGCAACGTCATGCTGGTGAAGGTCTTCATCACCAACAGCGCCATGAGGAGCGTCCCCAACATCTTCATCTCTAACCTGGCGGCCGGGGACTTGCTGCTGCTGCTCACCTGCGTCCCAGTGGACGCCTCGCGCTACTTCTTCGACGAGTGGATGTTCGGCAAGGTGGGCTGCAAACTGATCCCCGTCATTCAGCTCACCTCTGTGGGGGTTTCCGTGTTCACGCTCACTGCCCTCAGCGCTGACAGGTAAGGACACAGGTCGCGGTGGGGTGGCCACCAAAAGTGGTGTCGAATGGGCGGGGAGGGAAGAAATGCCTAGAGTGCACCTGGGGAGAGAAGAATGCAAGGCAAGGCAAGGCTGGGAATGAAGACTAAAGAAGGAGAGATTGTGTATCTGGGAAGTAAATGGAGTTAAAATGGACTGAGATGTGAAGCTTTAAAAATATAGGAAAATTACTGTTTTAAAAAATGACAAAAGTTGTATCTTAAATGGAAACGCCCCCTCCCAACAGTTGGAGAGTCTTCCATAGAAAAGCTATATAATAAACATGCAAAAGTTCAACTATCTTGTAGAAGCTTTTTGTGTGTGTTAAAAATCTTGGAAGAGTACTTTCCTTATTAAGTACAATAATAATCTGATAGGTAAGAATGTCTGCTTTAATACTAGGTAAATGTTTAATTTAGATTTTTTTCAAATAAGAGGAAACATAACTTACATTTATTAACTGAATTTTGCTATTTACTTGAAGCCAAGTGAATGAGAATAATAAATGTGCTTTAGATGGAAGACTTTTCCTATTCTTCTTGTTTGATGCTTGAAGTGATTTTTTTTCCCTCACAGATATGTGCCACGTTTCAGTATCTTAAAACGGTGCGGTAAAAACATATCTTTGATATCAAATCTGCTTTTCACATATTTTAAGGGTGTGGAGTGTCCATTATTTTACCTTCTAGATCAACTAGTTCAACCTTGTCATTTTCCAGGTGTAGATATTGAGGTCCAGGAAATGTAATTCCTGATGGAAAGTTTAGAGAAAAATCTAGGTCTCCTGACTCAGGGTCTAGTGTCACTATTCCAGGCTCACTGTAATCGTGCTTTTGAGCATTTAAGCAAGAGGGAATGTCTGGGTAGGGTAAGACAAAATTTGTAATTAGGCATCATTACATGGAGCTGTGGTCTAATTCCCCAAGAATGGGGGATTGACTTCAGCTATTTAGATAAAGAGTTTAACTTGGGCAAATAAAGTGGTGTTCACCCTCCTCTTTAATTTTCATATTCTTATTAATGAAAAATGAGACAGGATCTAAATTTCCAGGTATTTGCATTAATATCCTAATACTACTTTGGCACTGAAGAGTTAATCCTCATTGAAGGAAAGACAATATTTGGTGGAGACTTAAGACCCATTATCTTTTTAAACTGAAACTATTTCATTTTTAGTTTCTGTAATATACTTTCTAAAACCACAGTCCTGGAAAATTGTGTGCCTTTTGTGTAAATTATGCTCCTAATTTTGTCGATATGGCATGGCTTCTATTATCTTTTAAAAAGTTTTCTCTGAATTCCAAAACAAGACTGTGACTATTTAGTTTAGTTGCTCCTCTTCATGGGACCCATTTTAACTAAAAAGTTAAAAAAAAACCAAAAAACGACTTAATGATTAGAATAAAACTTAATGATTAGCTATTACAGTAGTTCAAATTACTATCATTATGCTTTCATTTAAAAAATGTGACATTGGTAGCAAGCAAGACCCAGGGCTGGAGTTTTATTTCATACCAGTTTTCACAATCTATTGTGATGGTGACACACAGGTAAAATGGTGTTGACCAAGGTCAGAGAAAATGCTAATCCTCATTTATTTACTGACCTTTTTTCCTATTTTATGTGTGCATCATGAACTTTGTGAATACAACATAGATATTTTAATAATAATGATAAGGAAAAGTGGGTTCCCTCTTCTACTTGATCCATGGGCTTCCTCTGCCTATCAGTGTGTGTTTTGGATAAATTAAGAAACCTGAGTCACTGGTGATGCAATTATACAGTACATTTCACTATTCACTTAGAATGAGTTGGAAATGGTTTGTTACATATTTTCTACACTTCTATTTTTCTTCCAGAACATAGCCATCAAGTGTCGATTAGTACTCGATAACTTCTTCTTTTTCTTTTTTTTGAGTTGGGAGTCTCACTCTGTCGCCCAGACTGGAGTACAGTGGCCGCTCCCGGCCACCGCAGCCTCGACCTGCTGGGCTCTGGTGATCCTTCCGCCTCAGCCTTCCCAGTAGCCGGAATTACAGGCATGCGCTGCCATGCCCGGCTGATTTTTTGATTTATTGTAGAGATGAGGTCTTGCTGCCCAGGTGGGTCTCGAAACCGCAGGCTCAGGCAATTCACTCACCTCAGCGTCCCAAAGGCGCGGGATTGCAGGCTGAGCCACCGAGCCCGGCTTGTTAACTTCTTTATCTCACTAAATGCTGTGATTTCTTGTGGATGTGGAAACAGTTGTGAGATTAATTTCTCTTAGCACTGGGCTAAATATTTCATAATTTTTAGTCCTCACAACTCTGTGAGGAAGACACTATTATTTTTAAATTAAGTTTTAAAGCTAAGAAAACCGAGGCTAGAAATTGGTAACATTTTAATGATCTCACAGCTAGTGAGTGATGGAGCCAGCATTTTTGAACCCAGTTTAAGGCGCGTTCTCTTCACCATTAAGCCACATTATTATATTTCCAGCATAAGAAATAACTAATAGTCTTTTCTATTTAACAGCAGACTTTAAAAAATTAAGTTTTAAAAAACACATGTAAAAAAACAGCACAGAGTCAAATTCATTTGATTTATTAGAGTGAAAGAACATCATGAAATGCAACTGCAAGATAAAAGAAGCACCTTGAATTCAAAATGAACTAGTAGCTGTACCAATAGACAACCAAAACAAGCAAAAACTCTGTTACTAGAGTTTTTAAACCACAGATTCAATTATATTTGTATCATATATCCTATCTTTGTGGGATGGTGTGTCTTTGCCTAATGAAATAAAAGAGAGTTAAGAAATGGAGATCAAAGTAATATAGAACAAAAAAAGAACCAGGAAGATCATTGGACTTCAGAAAGCAAATCCCAGTGTGAAGTGGTGACCCATATTTTATATGTCACTGATAAGAGCATCACTGATTTGCAAAGACTGAAATAAGAAACACAGTATTCTGAATCTACTTTGAGGCCTAAATCACTTTGTTTAATATGGCCAAAGGATGGTAAGGTGACAATTGTTCTTGTGATTACTAATCCTTGACTTTCCAGACTGAAGGAGTTTCCATTGATACATCCTTAGGAAAGATCACTTGTGTCAATTGCAGACATGTCTCAGAGGGACATCATAACCAGTGTGGCTGAAGGATAAAGAGTGTATGGTCTGAAATGGCCACACTGGTGCTCTCCATTTATTTTTTTACTCTTATCTTGATAATCTTTTTGTTACTATTTGAAAATGTACTTTTTTAGGTAAGTTCAAATTAAATAACTGATTAAGAGTATTTCTATATACTTTGTGTTATATCAAGTTTGTAACAGTTTTGCACATACAAACATGTACTCATGTACATACACACACACGTATGCACACACACATACACACACATTCACTCCCCTTTTGTGAAATATTGGGATGTATGTGCTTTGATACCAGGTAGATGGCTTCCCAGAAGCCATATTTGGTTTATGGTTGACATTATAGGTCCTTCATTGTCCATTAAAGTAGCTATATTTCCAAACTTGGATGTTCTTTTTTGATTCTTGAAGATCTTTTGGCTTCTAAAAGTCCATTATTAAAATGAAAATAACTATTGGAAATGAATTCTCCTTTTTCCTGTATAGGAAAAAAATTTCACAAATTTCTAGTCCTAAACTGTAAACTTTATAATTTTATGTATTCACAAATGCAAAAATAGATCTCAATTCCTTATTCTGGCTTCTTATATAACTATTAACTAAAATGTATTTATAGATTACATTTTAAAAGTGAAACTATAAAACTCTAAAAATGGAATTAATATTAACCTAATGTATTGGATGATACTGTTTTTCTCATACTAAATAGCCAATCTTAGAATACATGCAAAAATAATATTTCATCAAATCTGATTAAACCGCTAATTTGTTAATAATGTCAAGCTTTTGTGGCTAGTTAGGATAATCAGATTTAATATTATAACCTAGTAGAAAAAACCTTGAATTATTAATATTATTTGGCTATCATATCAATGCAAACAGTATTCTTTTCAGTGTAATTATTTGTTAAAATATGGAAACAGAATACAGAACCTGGCTCTAACACTCCATAGGCTTCACAGAACTTTTCCATCAGTCTTTGTCCAGTATGGGAGGGAGTGCTGTAACTTGTTTGCTGATTTCTCATCAAAACTCTTGACTGAAGCTCAAGTACAAGTTAACCACTGCTACTGACTGGAGATGCTTTCTTCCTTGCTCCATAGCCCTGGACAGTATGCTAAGAAGCCCTTGCCTCTCAGTTGCTGCTAAAATCAGCACTCAAAAAGTGCTTCTAACTCTTATGGAGAGTTCAGGCTTGCCATACATACTTAAGAGAATAGTCTGCATTCACCCTAAGGTACCAGGGTGATGATTTATTTATATTCAATTTTGTTCCAAAAGAATTTAAGGCAGCTTAAAATTAAAGATATAAACAATACGCAATAAGAATATAAAAGGGAAGAAACCAGAGGTAGGAAAAATAAAAGTTGGAAAATATAAAATGACCCATACTTTCACAAAATGTGAGTCATAAGTTTTTCTGAGAGCTTTTCAGTTGCCTGTTCAAAAAAAATTGCCTTCCATAAAAAGACTCTGTTGTTATTTTTACACAGCCATAGAAACTGGATAAATTAGAATTTCTATGCTTAATTTATGTTTTTCATTTGAATATATTTTAGACAAAAGTTGTTATATTTGACTCCAATAAATTAGATATCTTTTACTCATTGATCTCAAACACTTCTAGCTTTCTTCTCTTTCCATTTTCCTTTGAGGTAATTTCATACATTGAATTGGAAAGGCAATATAGAATCTTCACAATGCTCATAATACTGCCATGATTTATATGTTGCTTTATAATTTTTGAATATTCTTCTTCTACCTTGACCTGAAATCTTTGGGACACACTAAAAGTAAGGAGGGATTGCTCCAGGCTGGGGTTTATGGTTCCTGGGTGTTAACCCTACATTTGTTATGTCCAAAGGTTTTACTTGGAGAAGCTTGATACAACAGCACAAAATGCTCACCCATAAGGCAATGGTTTTTTCATTTGCAAAATAAGAATAATGTTTTCAACATGATGTGACCGATCATGAAGGACAGGCATCTGATTCTTCAAACACTGAATTTCTGCTGGATTCCAAATGCTTTCTACATTGCGGCTGAACACACACCCATTGCACTGGACAACCTCGCAGGAATCCTATGGCAAAATTGCTCACTGTTACACGCAATCCTCTTAAAAGGTGTCTTCTAACCTGGCTTATATTCAGAATCACCATTAAATCTTAGTAAAATGCAGGCTTTCACACTTCCCATTCTAGAGACTCTGCATCAATAAATCTGAGGAGAAACCTAATAACACTCTTTATCTTTTTTCCTTCTCTAGGTGATTCTAAAGACTGATACATCATGGGCATCCCTATACTAGACTCAGTCTCAATTTTTCACCACCATTCCTACCTCAACGTAATACCCAACAAATCCCACCCTTCACTCTGCCACGATTGCTTAGCAAAGATTTCCTTGTTGCTTAGGCCACAGTTTCTTTATTAGTTCAGCAACCATTTACAGAGAGCCAATTCAATATGGGCCAGACATTGTGTTACATAATAGAATACAACAGTGAATGAGAACTCTTATCATGTAGTTCACACTTAGTCTCTTTGGGGGCCTATTCCTTGCCTGATAAATGAAAGTTTAACAAGGAAAAAAAAAAATCTATGGGTAGTGTAGCCAGAAACATTTGTGGAAATGTGGAGAGAAGATTTTTAAGGTGTTATGATAACTTTGTAAGAGCTAAAATGTGGCTTTTGTTACGTATTTTATATGAAGATTAAAGTTGATTATCTTTTTATATTGCATTTAATCTGTACATGGATAACATAAGCAAGATTCAAAGTATAAATCGATGAGGAAGTATATTTATTCACTGATGTTTAATACATGAACAGTGATTATGTTTCCCTTTGCCTTCTTTTGATTGATTATTCCCTAGCATTTAGTTTTCACCTAAGGATGTCTTTCTGAGACTATTTGCAGCAGAAAATATCATAGAGACCTGTTATGCTACTATCCTATGTGAAACAGTTTCCCCCCATATTTTCTATAAATATTTGGAGGAAGAATGATAAAATATGTCCACATTAATGTGCACTATGTTACTTTCCTTTTTACTCTGTATCCTTTCAAAGATGCACATGCAACATTGGCTTAGTGTATGATATTTTCTTTGGCAATTGTAAGCTATGTCTCAGTACTAATAACAGCACTTTGGTAATCTGTTATTTTCAACTGTAATTTCTGGGTTTGCAGAATTTGTCACACTGCCCTTTCATTCAAATGTATATCATTTAGAGACTATCCCTGGGGTCTATCCTTTTCTCACAGTAGGTGCTCAGAATTCTCCCTGTTGAAAAGGGCTTTTTTATCCTTGTCCTGCATTTGCACTAGGTTTCTTGCTGTCCCTAAACCAACAATTCTGTATATGTTGCTAACAATCTTATCAGAGTGAGAGATTTATAATTTTTAACTTCTATTTAACATTTCTCTATGGTTATAATGGTTATAATGCCTGTTACGGTCTGAATGCTTGTGTCCCCTAAAAATTTAAATATTGAAATCCTAACCCCCAGAATGATGGTATTAGGAGGTGGGTCCATTGGAGGTAGTAGGTGATAAGAGTGGTGCCCTCCTGAATGCGATAGTGCCCTTGTAAAAGGGACTCCAGAGAGATTCTTGATCTTTCCACTGTGTGAATAAGCAGGGAAAAGGTGATGTCTATGTAAAAGGAAGGGGGCCCACACCAGACACTGAATCTGCTAGTGCCTTGGTCTTGGGATACCTAGTCTCCAGAATTGTAAGAAGTAAATTTCTGTTGTGTATAAGCCAGCCAGTCTATAGAACTTTATTACTGCACCCCAGTGGACTAAGAGAGTGCCTCTGCAGATATGCGGTAGAGCAGTGACATTTTTCTTCTTCCTTTAAATACATGGAGGAAAGTTCAGAATACTCTTTATGGTTTTTGATAATCTAAAAAGACAGCTTGATCTGTTTGTAGTGACTGCCTCTCTACTTTTTCTTCACCCTTTTCTACATAAAAAATAATTTACAATCAGCTTTTCAGTGCTTTTTCTCTTATTGATGAATTCTCAGTCAATAATTATCTAACTTGTGGGAAGGGATTTCAACACAAAGAGTCCAAACAAAAACTGGAACTATGCTAAACGGAGAACAGTTTTTTCTGTATTAGTTTCATAAATATATGGCAAAAATACACATGTAACACAGGAATAGGTTACCATAAAAAGGGAATGATTTGAAAAAAAGAACTTCTAGAAAATTAAAACGTGATAGCAGAAATAGAAAATTCTGAAAAAAGGATGAAAACTAAAGCTAATAGAATATCTTCGAAAGCAAAATTAAGAAAAAGATGGAGATGTGCTTGGTGTATATCCAAATCTAAGAAAAATGTAGAATTAAGATTCAAGAATTGGTACTCTAGCTATTTATGAAGGTAGTGCAGGAGCATTTAGAAAAAATACATAGATTCAGATATGTGGAAAATTATGCAAATAAAACATGACCAAGTTTTAACTCTAGGACAATTAGGGATGTGTATAAGAAAGAAAAGAATATCATCATGATGCATCATCATAATATGCTACTTAGCCGGGCTTGGCGGCTCAGCCTGTAATCCCGCGCCTTCGGGAGACTGAGGTAAGTGAATTGCCTGAGCCCGAGGGTTCGAGACTCGCCTGGGCAGCGAGACCTCATCTCTACAAAAAAAAAAAAAAAAAAAAATCAGCCGGGCGTGGTAGCCTATAATTCCGGCTACTCGGAAGGCTGAGGCAGAAGGATCGCCGGAGCCTCGCAGGTCGAGGCTGCGGTGGCCGGGAGCAGCCACTGCACTCCAGTCTGGGCGACAGAGTCAGATCAACTCAAAATAATAATAATAATATGCTACTTAACTCTGCAGTAACCTGTCTTCTGTGCTAAAAGCAGTGAAATGACTTGTAGTCAGAGAGACAGCAGGGACCCTAGGTCTTTCATGCACTGCAAGACAGCCAAGGAATAATAAAGGAGGTTGGCACCTCTCTAACCAAGCAAGATGTCTTTCTTCTTTCCTGGTTTTTTTTTTTTTGCTGTTGTTGTTGTTAAGAGAATAATTTGGGACATATTATCTTCCCAGGTACAGAGCCGTCGTAAATCCCATGGACATGCAGACATCAGGGGCAGTGCTGTGGACCTGTGTGAAGGCCATAGGTATCTGGGTCATCTCCATGTTGCTGGCAGTTCCGGAAGCAGTATTCTCGGAAGTGGCACACATCGGTAGCTCGGATAATAGCAGTTTCACAGCATGTATACCCTATCCTCAGACAGATGAATTACATCCAAAAATTCATTCAGTGCTCATTTTCTTGGTCTATTTTCTTATACCACTTGCTATTATTAGTGTCTATTATTACCATATTGCAAAGACCTTAATTAAAAGTGCACATAATCTTCCTGGAGAATACAATGAACATACCAAAAAACAGGTAAGCTTAATAGGTATATGTTTATTCGGGGTGCCGCTGATCAGAGCCAGTTTATGTTCTGTTTCAAGGGGTTTCAATCTTATGAGTGGTGAGAACAGAGTCAGGTCTGTAATAGCTTTAACTAGGAGGGTTATGGGAGAATCTTCAATATATAGTCATGTCATAGCTCTACGAAAGCCCACTTATCAACCATATGCACCTGTGATACAACTCAGAATTTCACCATTAGAAATTAATCTCTTTAAAAGTCTTTGTTTACATGCAGGTATCTATGCAGCAAACAACATAACTAGAAATTTTTCACATATTAAGTATACATTTATTTAATTATGGTCTCTTATTCTATTAGCCCACTAAGGATGGTATCAGGAGAGAAGTATGCATCAGAGAAGGACTGTGGAACACTGCCTAGGATCTGGGAATAGGGTTTGGGTGGGAAGCCAGAATGGGAGCTTCTGGGAATAGCAAGAGCAGCAGAAAGGGAATTTGTGTGATTCAAAGTGGGGGGGGGGTGATGCTGAAGCAATATGTGGCCTAAATCAAATTTACAGCTTTGCCTACAAAGATTATAGGCTAATTTAAAAATTACATCATTTTAAAATTATGTATTTTTTCTTCCTTAAGGAATATGCAATACCCATTTCAGGTAAAAACCATTTGGGCTAATCCATAAAGAGATAGAAATAGTGTTCTTGTGAGAGTTTTGATTGTACATTTGTATACTTCTAGAAAAGAATTTATTCTAAAGGGTTGTGCAGGTATAGGTATAGGGGAAATATAGGGGTGTTATGGGTGCCTTTTTCCAAATTAAAGACAAACAAATGGAATCAAAGATTATTAAAATTTGCTGGAATGTAGGTGGAGTAGTAGGCTGTGGTCTGAGTATGTAAGTAACAGCGGAACCTGGTAAAGGTTTCTTGCATGGAAGGTAATCGCCATTAATTGATGGCCATCAGCTCAAATATCCACATCTTCTTTAAAGACTTAAAAAAGTCAACCCATCGTTAAAGGCATTGTTAGATACATTAATAGATTTATTATTTAAATATCTGGTATCACTGAAACAAAATGTTCAGGTCATAGTATCATTGTGCTTTCTATTTTATATAATCGGTTCTTTTATTTGAGCCCTGTGATCTGATTTTTTATCTCAGTTTGGGTATTTGAGTAACTGCTTTTGGTTCCTAACCTTGGCTGGGTAATGGGTTTTGATATCTGCAAAGAAACAATCTCAATGCCAAGATCCTGCCTGTGCACTTGAATTTCAAAGTATCGATTGCCATGAAATCCTTGTACCCATGCTCTACCTGCTAAGGTCGTCACTGCTTAGTAATATAAATATCACTTTTGACTCCCTTATATTGCTGCATTGCCTAACTTATGACACCAGGGTACATGTGGAATACAATGTTCTGCTTCCCGAAGAACTGGGCTTCTCTTCATTTCTCCTTTTTCTTCTTCCACTACTACTCTACTGTTCCCCAACATCAGATCTGTTCTGATGCTAAACTTTTCTATACTTCTCTGACATATTCTAGTTGAAGACCAATAGTTTTAGCTCGGAAAATACCATTATGACTACTATCATTGTCTTTTGATCTATTAGATTTCCACATTTGTGTTGCCTTATTTAAATATTTAAACAAATCAGACAACTATAAAGTACATCTTGGACTTTAGATATTAGGAGATTGTTTTTATTTTTATTTTATTTTATTTTTTTGAGTTGGAGTCTCACTCTGTCACCCAGACTGGAGTGCAGTGGCCGCTCCCGGCCACCGCAGCCTCGACCTGCGGGGCTCCGGCGATCCTTCTGCCTCAGCCTTCCAAGTATCTGGAATTATAGGCATGTGCTACCACACCCGGCTGATTTTTTGATTTATTGTAGAGATGAGGTCTCCCTGCCCAGGCAGTTCTCAAACCCGCAGGCTCAGGCAATCCACTCACCTCAGCCTCCCAAAGGCGCGGGATTACAGGCTGAGCCACCGAGCCTGGTTTAGGAGATTGTTTTTAAATTAAAAATATTAATGTCCAATATTTAATGTTGTCTATCACATTCCTGAAAACCTTTAAAAACAGTAAATAAAATACGTAAATTTTATGGAAAAATAAAAATGTACTTTTATTTGTAAAAGTGACAACTTAATGTTTACAGGCTCACGGTTCTATCAGATGCTTTTGATTTATGTGAGTCAGAAGAAATCTCAATTTATTCTTTTTGGAATAAGAGTTTAAAAACTTTGAACCCTACTTCAATAGATCTACTTTTCCTATTTAAAACGTTCTGACTTTTGAAAAATACCTAAGCTTGAATATATCCCATGGCTCATTAATTTAGTGAATTTAATGCAAACAGAAATGATTTATATTTATATTGGACACAAGAGACTTCAAGAAAAAAGAAAATAGTTAAAAATAAGACCGTTTTTAAGATCACAGTTTTAACATGAAGACATAGTCATTTATTAATTTACCACCTAGTCTTGTATTAACTGTCAAATATTTTTAAGTAAAAAATAGCATAGAGAACAAAGTGAATTTGATCAAGTTGTTAATAATCACTTTGATGAGGAAAATAAATAATAAATATATTTTAGATGTATTGTCATGCTACATAAGTTTTATTCCTGTTGTGACATGATAAAGTTGAAATGTGACTGGATTCATGTTCACTGTAACCAATGGGATTGCTTTCTTATATTTGCAGATGGAAACACGGAAACGCCTGGCTAAAATTGTGCTGGTCTTTGTGGGCTGCTTTGTGTTCTGTTGGTTTCCAAACCACATCCTCTACATGTATCGGTCTTTCAACTATAACAAGATTGACCCATCTTTAGGACATATGATTGTCACCTTAGTTGCCCGAGTTCTGAGCTTTTGCAATTCTTGTGTCAATCCATTTGCTCTTTACCTACTCAGTGAAAGCTTCAGGAGGCATTTCAACAGCCAGCTCTGTTGTGGGCGGAAGTCCTATCGAGAGAGATCAACCAGCTACCTACTCAGCTCCTCAGCAGTGCGTATGACATCTCTGAAAAGCAATACTAAGAATGTGGTGGCCAATTCTGTTTTACTAAATGGGAATACCACAAAGCAGGAAATGGCACTGTGATTTTGGCCATTCAACTTACTACCTGGAGAGAACTTACTAACTTTTTTATTCCTATCAAGCAGAGCAGAACTGAATAATTTTCCCATTCTTACTGTTGCTTAACTAATTCCTTAGACAATTTAATGATTGACTCAGAAAAAGCAAGACAAACGTTTCTTTCTGAACAAGACTTTAAATTACTACTACTACTACTAGTACTACTGCTACTACTACTACACACACACACACATACACATACACACACGCATGCATTCATACACATATGTATTATATATTTCACATTAAAAACAATTAAAAAAGCAATACAATATGTGTATAAATCAATATTGGTTCAGAATTTAGGTTGTTGCTAAAGCCAGTTCTAGCATATTTATCTCAAGTTTGTTTTACCTTGAAGCATAAAATAAATTCCTATATTGACTCAATGATTCAGTGAGGGTAATAGTCAAACTCCTGTTATTTGAAATAAAAGTCATATTTTCCTGGTGATTTTTATTTAGAACTAATACACACACACACACACACAATATCCTTCATCTGAGGAAAATAATAAAAAATTCAAAAATGAAGCTTGATCACAAGTCAATATTTATTGTGCTTCTTTGATTAATCATAACTTGGAGTATATCTGTAACTTCTAGCTTTGTGATTAAAAGGAATGATAGCATTTGTATTATGAATTGTAAAATAAGTATCATATGAATGTGATTTACATTATGAATGTAAAATAGATATCATATGTCTCAAGTCAGAAAACTACAACTCAGATGTTTGCATAGCCATCTTTGTTTACATTGCTAAATCCTTGAATATTTGGATGATTTTTGTATAGATATAATAAGATTTGTGTCATTTTGCATAGATGTGATAAGATTTGTGTAATTCTAGTAAGTTCATTTATTCATCCTCTTTTGCAGTAACCAACTGACAAGTACGTGGGATTTCACTTAGACAATTTTTTTCTATATAATATTACAGTTTTCTCTGAATAAATGTCTTGAAATTGTTTTAGTAAAATGCAATTTTGGTCCTGATTAAATTCTAAAAGCCCTTTTAAAGCATGTATCAAGTCTAATATTTCAATAAATATATTTCATACTATTTCTCTTTCCAGACTTGCTGAGAAGGTTCTGTTAGTATGTTTTCCCTTAAACACTCATAAGATATACTATTTAAGATATAAACTATTCAGTTGTACATAAAAATGAGAAAAATAAATACAAATTGTCTATGATATTGAATGGTCAAATGGCCATAATAATGATATTGAACACTAATCAGTATTTTCTGTGTTATAGGCATAGTCCTAAAGCTTCACATGCATTATCTAATTTAATTCTCAATGTAATCACTAAGGTGAAGAAGAGAAGCATACATTTTGGCTAGATATGAAGGTACACAATTGGGGGGGAGATGTTTTATTTATTTAAAAGAGTATACAATTTTACAAAAAGATCACATGATCACATTGCCAGGCCCCTGAATTTAGGCTTAATTAATTTCATGGTAAGCACTCCTCTAAAGTAGGTCCTCTTATTGTATTTATTTTATAAATTAAGAAATTGAGGCTTAGAAATATTAAATAACTTAAAGATACAGAGTCATGCTTTTTGGAGACCCAGTCACTATTTTTACCTCTGTAGTTTAAAGATTGTCTATTTTTTGAATCTGGCTATTACACTTAACTATACTGGGTATAATCTTAATTCACTTGTGATTTTTCATTTTCAAGAAGTTTTGTGATCTACACCATTTTCTCAAATATTTTCTTTTTTGGAATAGATTACTGAGATCTGCTACATTAGCGTATATTCTATAATGTATGGTTTTACTCTATGTAGTAATATAAATGCAAGCATTTAATATTTGCAGTGTCAAAGTCAAACAAAAATTCATGCTTTATATATGCATACCCACACTCATACAGATATTATATTGGGTTCACATTAGAATTAGAGTTCAAACTTTGGCATGTGTTGGATTTCATATATATGAATTTTAATACACCTATTTTATATTTTTATTTTTAGAAATTATTTATGTTTTTTCTGGGCATTTGAAGACTTCATTGTTCTTTTTACTAGATAATTTATTAAAATAAATAAATCCCAAATTTGTTTGTGAAATTACACTACAGAAGCAAGTCAAACAAATGACGCATATCAGTCAGAAGTAGAACAAAAATGCCACACACCGTATCTGTTGAACATACATAGATAGAAATAGAACATTAATAAGGTAATTAATTTATGTAATTCCATCTAGTCATATCTTAATTCAAGAAAATATTTCAGAAAAAAAACCTATGTCTAATGTAGCACTATCTGCCCTAATGGAAATTTCACCAAAATAGTATTTTAAATGTAGCTATAAGATATGTCCTTTTATGTGAATCTCCTTTTTAAACCAGGAGTTGTTAAAAAAAAAAGTGTTAGGCTCCTTGGAACACTTTGGACCAGGGACTGCTTCCCATCAATTGCCTCCTTTGTAAAATGAGTTAACAACACTATAAGGATTAAATTATGTAATGCATGTAAAGTACTCACACAGCACTTGACATAATAGTAAGTGTTCAGTGAAGGGAGGTTTTGTCATCATATTTTAAAGTTATTTCTCATGTAGTAAAATAATAACACCGATTAAGCATTTGCTAGGTGCCAGATCTTACACTATATTTTTACAGGAATGCTTCACATCAGCTTATAAGGCAGGCATTATTCTGATTTCCATCCTATGGATGAGGAAACTGGGAGTTAATAAGCAGATACAATAAGGATTCAAGAGCCTGTTGCTGAACTCTTATCTGTCTGACTTTAAGTTAACATATTTTATCTATAATCAATACTTCCAGGAATCTGGCATTCAGATAACTCACTGGAAGAAAGGAAGAAGCGTGTAAACATTTTCCCACTGAAATGCATAGGTTAGTTGACAATAGAGAATAAAAAAGTATAGTTCTCTGAGTTTGCCTTTCTTCTTCCTAGAGTAAGGATAACAGCTTAAATTCTGGGTCACTCATGTGGATACCTTTTAAAAATAAATTTCCTATATAAAATTGTGGGACCATAATTTCTGCCCCCAAATTTCTTTCTTCATTTTATGCCTGCTATATTTAAAAGGGGGGAAGAGTAATAAAAGTTAATGGAATTTTTGGGGCATGAAAATATATTTTATTTGACTATTTGCTTGTTAGAGCATGTCTTAAATGTTTATATGATTCTATAGAGCTATAAAATTGTTAATGGGTTTTGAACAAGTATAATTTTTCCATTTACTAATATTTTACTACTGGCTTCATTGCTCACTCAGAAAATATTTACACTAAGTTTCTAAGAAATGAAATGCTTCAATTATTAGGCTTCTCTTAAAATAGAATAAGCATGTGTCTTTTAACTTCAAATATGTTAACGTGTGTATGTTTTCCTTGGACTTTTTCAAAACAAGGGGGAAAGCCTAAGTAAATATTGTTAGCTTTGGTGCAGAAAGTCATTTTTGTAAAGCTATAAAAGAATAAAAAGAAAAGGGTGAAAGAATATCTGGCTATAATTGCATCTTTACATCATCTTTAGGGAAACATTACTTATATTATTATGGTTATAGAATTTTTAAATCATCTAATTTTCTAAATTATTTTGGTAAGTTATTTCAAGTGCTCTATTTTTCTATATGTTGTGTCTTACTACAATTTCAAACAGGAAATTTTCTTATACACAGAACCAAGTTTTAATCTGTGGTGGGCATTTTGTGTTTGAAGTGTATATAGTAAAACTTAACCAACTCTTTTTTGAGGCAACAAACAGATACTAATACTCATTATTCCTCATGGTGAAATAATAAATTAAATGTAACACATGTAGGAACCTATAATGTATTTTATAAAATATTTAATGATACTTATTTTAACATACTATTTGAAATGAAAAATCTGTGATCATTTGAGGCATTTTGACATCGTGGATAATCGAATCTGAAAATCAGGTATAAAACTGTTCAAATTGTTGTTTTCAAATAATGGCAAAAAATTGGTTGGAAAACCTAGGTCTCTTGATAAAACTTGTAATTTTCTGCTGTGTTAGAAACCTATTTGTTTCTCGTGTGTAGTATTCTGCTGCATTCTTCAAGCCAAAACGTGTAAGCAAACTCTCAATAGTATGACCTGTCTTATACAATTTTGCATATTTTAATTTATGTGCATGTGTAAACAGAAGACTTTATAAACATGGTCCTGTGAGAATGAAGAAATAGTAACAAAAAATAATCTCATACATCATTTTAATATGACCCTGTGTCTCCATTAGACTTACTCATCCTTATAGGTTCATGGCATTCAGTGGGTAAATATTCTCATGGCAAAGCAGGAAGAACTTGTTCAAACAGCTACATGGTATCTAGTAGATACATAGTAAAATCCAATAGCAAATTGAATTTAGTGAGCACTTCTATCTTATTTAAAAAACAGATTTATCCAAATAGCAAGTTACTAACAGCATACTATTTCTGCTTATATGTTTAATCAAATATACCTCTTGGAATTAAGAAAGAACATATCAAAGTATGTGTTGGAATTCAGGTGTGCTTGATCTGCCTGCCTTAGTTTTGTAGTTCAGCATAGGCTATAATAAGCTGTCTAGAGCACTTAAAAATCAAAACTTGTTTCTCTTTGGCAGTTTTCCAAGAAGCATATTATTGAAATGTAGCACTGTTTGAATAAAATAATTTGTGATATCTCATTGCACAGGATGGGAAAATACATTTTGCTCCATAAGAATTTATTATTAGGGAATGAATTCAAGAAATAGAAAACAAAGATAAATTTGAAGACTTTATATACTCTTTATTTCTTCATTTTATATTGGCCTCAGTTTTACAGTACTATATTGACTTCTTTTTAATTAATAAAATATTACTTAATAAAATCAGAGTGGAAAAGTTACACACTGGACCCAAACCACAAAGTTCTGGTAGCCAGAACTCCAGGCTTCTTAGAACACCATTCTGGTGTCAAGTGGAGAAACGTCTATTTAAATTATCTCTTAATTATATCCTTTTCCTTTACTAACATTTTCTCAAATAATTGCAAATCTAAATTTAGTTGAAGATACAGTTTCCTGTTATGGCAATTATATAATTTCAAGTCAGAGCTAGTGTTAAATTATGCTCTTGACCAACAAACAAAATGGACTCCCTGTGGCTAAGTGAGGTGAGTTCAGAACTAGGTGGCCGTTGACTCTGTGTTCTCAGAAAGATGTAAAAGTATCCCAAGACCTCCTTTCTCTAATCAAGTCAAACCAGTACCCATTATCTATGTCAAGATACTCCAGCTGAGAGGTTCCTCCACCACTACTGGGAGTTTGAAAGAAACATCTGACAGAGACTTCTGGATTGGGGCTTGGAAATCAACCAATTGGAGATCGCTGCCCTGGCCAATCAAGGTTCATCTGTATTAACCAATCATAACTTAGCTGCATTGGTCAACCAGAACGAAGCTAGCTTCAAGCCTTCATTTGCATAAAAGGACCTGTTTGGGAATTCAGGCAGAAACCTTGGCGATAAAACCTGGCTCTGTGGCTCAGCCTGTAATCCCAGCACTTTGGGAGGCCGAGGTGAGTGAATTACCTGATCCCGCAGGTTCGAGACCCACCCAGCTATTTGATGAGACCTCATCTGTTCAATAAATAAAAAATTAGACAGCTCGGTATCGTGCGCCTGTAGTTCCAGCTACTTGGAAGGCTGAGGTGAAAGGATCGTCGGAGCCCAGCAGGTCGAGATTGCGGTGGCCAGGAGCGGCCACTGCACTCCAATCTAGGTGACAGAGTGTGACTCCAACTCAAAAAAAACCAAAAAACCCCCCTGAACTTTGTCTTTGTTCTGTAGAATGTGTCTCTGTTTCACTCTGAAGGCTATTTCTCCCTAACTTGCAAATTGTTCACTGGAATAAAGTCTCTTTCCTCCAAATTCCTTTTTAAATGACTTTTGTTCACAGGAGAATCCTGTTAAATACTTGTGAAGAGTATTTTATTTCTTTCTACATAATTCAAAACGCCAAACTAGCAATAAAGTCACAAATGACCCAGTTTTACTGCCCTCAAGCCTACCTCTTTCTTTCTTAGCTTCAAATATAAAGAACACTATTCTTTTATTAGAAAACTATTATATTTCTAGAGTTTACAAAATCATGTATATTAAAATTTAATGACTTATCATTGTATCCTATAATTATGTAGAGTATTAATGTGATTGTTCCAATCAGATGCTGCCAGCTAGAATTCTAAGGCGCACAATTTGCCTGTGACTTTGAGGCTTTGGCTTTAAGAAGGAAGCTCTTCTTTTCTTCTGTTTTTCATGTTGATTGTGTTAGCTGAATGACAACTTGAAGTATTTATGAGGAAAAATACCATATTGTGGTTATTACCCATCTTGTGCTTGTTACAATTTACAAGACTAACCTGATGTGAAAATGTTTTCTGTTTTTAATTAATATTCATTGTACTGTTTGAAACCTAAAAAAGTATATGTCACAAGTAAGGGACTTGATAATTTTCTTTAAATCCTTAAATTAATATTTGGCAGTATACAGATTGTGAGAGTGTGGAATTATGGAATTAAAATTATATTTGATATATTAGCATAGTATATTAATTTTAATATATTACTATGTCTCTTCTTATTTTAAATCGTTAATAAATTTAATTCAAATACAATTAAAATCAGTTTCAACGTGAAGTTTTTTTCATTCCATCTCAGAATCATTTTTTCTCTCCCATTTCAACATTTATGGAATACATTTTCTTGAATTTATTTTGAGTGATATTCTTTCAATGAGTGAATTCTTACTGATAAGAGGTCATTGATTGCAATTATTTTATTTTTATAGCATGTGTAATTACTTTTTAGTAATCTTTGTGTATCATAAATAATTTTTTGTAATGACATTAGTTCATGAATCTTGATTTTAGTGCTATTAGCTGAGAAAAACACTTAAAAGAATGTATAGTTGAAGTTGGATGTTAATTTGTATTTGCTTACAAAGAGGAGAAAAGTCTTATTTTGGAATTTTGAAATCTATATAGTTTAGAAAGAAATAAAGCTGCAGTTTTTTGTTTTTAGACACTAATATTTTGACTTAAGACATCTTTGGTTTGAATTCAACCGTATTTAAAAAATTTTTATTTTAAAGATGTAGGATACAATTCAGGGTTAGTTCCTATCCAGCTAAGTTAAATTCATCGGCAATGGAGAATTAAAACCTTTTCCAGACATTCAATCTCTGAGTGTTCATGCCACCTCTAGACCAGCTCTACAAGAAACGCTTAAGAAAGTATTAAACACAAAGAAAGAAAAAAAGAATGACCATACTCTTCCCAAGAATACAGGAAAAAGATTGAAAACACACACATATATCAACCCAAATATCAAAAGAAAACCAACCAACAAATAAATAACAGTATCAACTGCATATTAAGAAACAGGAAACCAGTGTACTTTTTTGAGAGAATTTTTACTTTAATGCTAGATACATGTGACATTTCTTCTACTTTAACAGTTTAATTGGTTGATGCATTATATTTGTTGAATATATGAATTACTTCTGTAATGATTAGACTGTTGTTAGAGAAGGTATTTCTTGGAGAATATTCTTCAAAGCTGTATTACAGGATTTACTGTACATTAGGGTCATTATTCTCAATCTTTCCTAATAGAAAGACTGCAGAAGTGATGACAAATGAAAGTGTTTTACTCAAATTTTTAATAAGGTAATTAATGCATGACAAAGTGAAAGATGAGTCTGGGATCTTGAAGCAAAAATTGCTGCCTTTGATTGGTCTTTAAAGGATATCTTTCATTTTAATTTTAGACACATACTTTTTGGTAAGATAGCATTCTCATTCTCTAGAAACTTACAAAACAATAGTATTTTGACAGTGTGCCAAACATCTGAATAGACAACAAACACAAAATTATGTTTCTTAACATTTGGTGTTTTGATGAAATATCTATATGGTTATGTGAACCTTTCTTCTTATCTCAATATTTTAGTATTAATACAGATTAAAAAGTTCTATTAAATCCTAGTGGCTAGATTAATAAATAATTTTGTTAGTACTGTACAGGTATAGTATACTTTTCTTAGATTGAGTCAGTTACCTCAAAGTATATGGAATCAACATTCTTCTCAATGCTTCTGCCTACTTGCTAATCATTACTAAAGGAAAATAAGGAATATTTGTATCTTTATATAAACAAGTGAGAATTCTTCCCTGAGCTCTTAGGAATAATACCACTGCAGATAATAATCAGTGAAATTTTTTGTGAATCTACTTATTAGGTATTAAATAGAGAAGACAATAACAAAGGTGGCAGTTACAACAAAGGAATTTTTTATATATTAATAGAATTTCTTGTAGAAAATCAGAAATTAGCTTTTTTAAGCTAAAAATTTTCATAGAAAAAAATGAAATAAAAGAGACAAATCAGAAAAACAATTAGAATATATTTTAGAGCATTTTTCTTTATCAGGGAAGTATAGTCAAAATGGTATATATAACAGCTTTTATGTATTTCAAAGAACATTCTTTGTTTTAAAATGGACTATTAACTACCTTTATTGCATTTTTTAATGATGGTTCTAGAGCACTTTAGAAACTGCTCTTTATCATTGTAGTCAGTGAATTATTTCATAAAATGCCCCACCACTTATGAAACAAAGGGAGTATTGTTTACTGTTTTTATTTTTTGTCAACACCTTGATGAAGAACCAAAGACTGATGTAGAATCAGGCAACTAAACTAGAGATGGGGTGGGTTTGAGCTTGATTTCGAAGTAGCTGTCAAAGTTGGTGCATAAGTTAAAGGAGTTATCAACAGTTATTACTAAGACAGCAGGGATAGGAATGAACTTTTTTTCATAGAGTGGGTATGTTTAAGATCAAGTACTGAATCATTTAAAGTCCTAAAGTTATTGTAAAATATGTTCTAGTGCCCTGGGCTTAACAGTCTAACTCTTTGGGAATAAAACAAGAAACATTTCCACTAGAGCAGGGGTTCCCAAACCCTGGAGCCATGGACCAGTACCAGGCTGTGGCCTGTTAGGAGCCAGGCTGCACAGTAGGAGGTGAATTGTGGGTGAGTAATGGAAACTTTATCTGTATTTACAGCCAGTCTCCATTGCTTGTATTACCACCTGAGCTCCATCTGCTGTCAAATCAGCAGCGGCATTAGATTTTCATAGGAGTGAGAATCCTACTGTGAACTGCACATGTGAGGAATCTAGGTTGTCTGCTCCTTATGAGAATCTAATGCCTGATGATCTGAGGTGGAGCTGAGGAGGTGATGCTAGCACTGTGGAGGGGCTGCAAATGCAGATTAACATTAGCAGTGAGGTTTGACTGCACAGAGACTGTAATAAGTCATTTGTTTGCAGACTCGTTCCAAAATCCTATTTTGGAACGAGTGAGTGGCAAGTGAGTTGATATACTTCAGCTGTACAGCTGCATCTGTTGGCAGGCTTTAAGTCAGAATCCAACACTTATTTTAGTTCACATGTGGCCCACCCATTATTTTATTTACCACTTGTGTTCACATCTCCCTTTTTAATGAGCTGTATAAATATTTTATTATATATTACAATGTAATAATAATAGAAATAAAGCACACAATAAATATTACGCACTTGAATCATCCGGAAACCATCTTTCTCCCACCTCTGGTCCTTGGAAACATTGTCTTCCGCCTGACTAGTTCCTGATGGCAAAAAGGTTGGGGACCGCTGCACTAAAGGATAAGAAATAAAAGGGAAGAAAAGGTGGGAGGGAGCTGGGGGTGGTTAGAATCATTGTAACACTCATTTTCAAGTTTTAGCTCAAAGGCTGATTTGTCCAGGAGGCAAGGGACATAGGTGGTGGGTGAAGCCTTGGAGAAGGCACAGCTATGGTTTAAACCTGCAAATCCTCCTATCTATGGGGACATCTGTTTTGGATATTTCAGAGTCATTTCAAAGTTAATGTTTCTTCAGCTAACTTATTTCCAAACTTGATTCCCCGTTTCTTCCACATTTTTGTAAATGTCATGCCTTCTTCTATCCTTTACTGAAGGAAAATAAACTCAGGATTGTTGTTCTTTTTTTGAATTGGAGTCTCATTCTGTTGCCCAAATTGGAGTGCAGCGGTAACACACTCTTGGCCTACCACAGCCTCAACCTCCTGGGCTCAGGCGATCCTTGTGCCTCAGCCTGAGTAGCTGGGACTACAGACACCTGCCACCATACCCAGCTAATTTTTTTATTTTTTATTTTTTGTTGTTGTTAAGATGGTATCTCCCTTTGTTGCCCAGGCTGGTCTTAAACTCCTGGCCTTAAGCGATCCTCTCACCCTGGCTTCTGTAAATTCTAATTACAGGCATGAGCTATCACACCTGGCCATGACTATTATTCTGAATTCCTCTTTCTTGGCCCCTCCACATCTAATCTGTCATCAAGTCCCATTGACTCTACTTCCAAAGTATATCCCGAGTCTTTCACTTTTGCTCCATTTCCATGGTTGTCACATACTTTAAGTGACCATTCTTTATTGCCTAAATTAATGTAATAAACTCTTAACTAATTTTCTTGCTTTCACCCTAGTCTCAAATGAAATCATACTCCATACTGCAAATAAAAGTCATAATAAACCTAAAATTAGATCTGTCACACTCTTGCTTCTCAATAATCTTAGAGCAAAGTAAAAACTACTTGCTTATTTACATAATCTGGTCCCTGACTTTCTTTTCGAATTCATTTTCTACTTAGCTCACTGAAATTCAGCCTCACTGTCACTCTTTTGAGTTCCTTAAGCACATAAAAAGTTCCTACTTCAATGACTTTGTACTTATACTTTGTGTCTAGATCTGTCTTTTCTCAGATATTCACATGGCCTGACTCTTCCTTGTCAGAAAGGCTATCTGTGATTAATCTATAGTAGCCATTCTCAAATCATTCCATCATAGTATTTTGTCCTTATTTATGTTCTTATAGCATTTATCTTGTCTCTCTATTTACTCACTTATATGGTCTTTCTCCTTCATCTTGAATATAAATTCTATAAGAGCAGGACTGTATATATTCATGTATCCTATATCTCCAACGCTTAAAATAGTTCCTAGACTGTAGTTTAATATAGTTGATACTCACCAAGTAATTGTAGATGAAATAAATGAATGTTCGAGTGGTGCTGGGTTGGGTTATAAAGAAATAAAAGATGAAAGATTTTGTGGCTGTTTCAAGGGATCATCCTATATCCCTGTTTGTTACCTGACATAAGTGGAAACATTTCTTTTGAGCAGGAACTAGATTATAATGGTTCCACCTCTATGAAGTATTGGGTTTATCATCATTTTGTACCCTGCCTATATCCTCTGCACTACTATGCAGAGATCAATATGGCTTCCTCCAAGTCAGCAACCCATAGAATTTGACAGATTTGTATCTTTGACCTCTCCAAGTGTGCAGTTTCTTGCAAGGTATCATTTAAATAATATCTTTCAGGAAAAACAAGGACATAAAGCAAAACTGAAATATTTGTTCTGAAAGCCACATGAGAAGCTCGTGTCTTTAGATTTGCTTTATTCTTAAATACTTTGGGGATTTAAAGTGAGAAGAAAGTTCACAGTTGCTCATCAGGAAACAATTTTGATATGCTCCTAATAATCCTTTTTAAAGGTTAAAGCAATAATTTTGTGATGTGGGACCACGACTCTACTCTAGCTGGAAGGCAATACGCTGATTCCCATTACATCTGCATGAAGACTTCCCTTTCTGTGGGTTTGTAACTAAAAACTCACTCAATTCTGTTGCGTCAAGTCGTTCCACAAAGTGAAATAAAAGGAAAAAAATAATCACTGGGTAATACAGTCTTAGGTATTATTAAGGTACTGATAAAACTGATTAATCAATTTTATAAAATACTGTGAAAAACTTCTCAAATATTTTCCAGTTCAAATGCTTTAAGATTGAATACAGTTGACTGATTACAATACATAGGCTGCCGGGCTCGGTGGCTCAGCCTGTAATCCCGTGCCTTTGGGAGGCTGAGGTGAGTGGATTGCCTGAGTCCGCGGGTTTGAGACCCGCCTGGGCAATGAGACCTCATCTCTACAATAAATCAAAAAATCAGCCGGGCGTGGTAGCACATGCCTGTAATTCCGACTACTTGGAAGGCTGAGGTGGAAGGATTGCCGGATCCCAGCAGGTCGAGGGTGCGGGAGCAGCCACTGCACTCCAGTCTGGGCGACAGAGTAAGACTCCAACTCCAAAAAAAAAGAATACATAGGCCAGGCCGGGCACGGTGGCTCAGCCTGTAATCCCAGCACTTTGGGAGACTGAGGCTAGAGGATTGCCTGAGCCCAGGGATTTGAGATCAGCCTGGGCAACTTGGTGAGACCTCGTCTCTACAATAAATTACAAAAGAACTAGCTGGACATGGTGGTGTGCATCTGTAGTTCCAGCTTCTTGGAAGGCTGAGGTGGAAGGATCACCTGAGCCCAGCATGTTGAGGCTGCAGTGGCCATGAGCATGCCACTGCACTTTAGCCTGGGTGACAAGAATGAGACTCCAATTCAAAAATTAAAAAAAAAAAATTAAAGGAATACATAGGCCAAAGAATTAGGTCAGTGGTGGTATTTGCTATTGTAACCATCTGATCTAGTCCTTGTATTGAAAATTCTGAAATTCTAAATCCTATCAATTTTATAATTTGCATTATTTTCCACCCTTCACATTGAAATTGGTTCTTTTAGCCACTGGAATGCATGTTTCCTAAAAAGGCTAGGATATAATAGACTAACATCATCAAGAACAGCTAAAATTATGATTCTTGATTTTTTTTTCCACATAGGTACCAAATGTATTTTTGATTTAGAGAGACTGTTATATTAACTCACAGAAAGTATAGGTGAAGATAAACATGATTGTTCTCTTATTCCTTTTTAATCTTCTTATGCTTAGTAATAATAACCCAAAATAAAGTTGCCCAGATATAGACATTGGCAAAATTCTAGTAAGGGGGAAAGCCATCAACCTTAAGATAAATGTGATGTGGACCATATCAGGATAATTAGGATTGTTCTTTGCAAGTAGGTTCTTGTCCTATTCATACCTTAAATCTCACATGGTAAAATGGCATTTAAGCTGTAGCAATTTTAAGCATGGCTGCTTCTTACAGATTCATTACACCAGCCTCTCAACAACTATAGTTTATTAAAATCATAATATGTACCAAGTCTTTATCTGAGTGTTAGGTGACATCTAAACCTCTATTAAGAGAACTGTGGTATCTCATCTTCCATAAGAAACAACTGTACAGCTTTCTTGGTAATATATTGTAGTGTACAGCTTCAATGTCAGAACATTTTTCTTCATAGTTCATCCTTTCTTTTCTTTTGTTGTTATTCACATAAGAGATAACAACTTTTTTTGTGTAACTCCAAGGTTAAATTTCCAAAGACATTTTTTTACTTTACTCAGGAGACTCAAACAGTAAGGAAAGCATATACAAACCATACAATTTGAGTCTATGAAGCTCTTGTAAACCAATTATTACTCAGCATGGTGGTCTAATATGACTATATATATACATATATATATATATATATATTTTTTTTTTTTTGAGTTGGAGTCTCACTCTGTCGCCCAGACTGGAGTTCCTGGCCACCGCAGCCTCGACCTGCTGGGCTCCGGCGATCCTTTTGCCTCAGCCTTCCAAGTAGCCGGAATTACAGGCCTGTGCTACCACGCCCGGCTGATTTTTTGATTTATTGTAGAGATGAGGTCTCGCTGCCCAGGCGGGTCTCGAACCCTCAGGCTCAGGCAATCCACTCACCTCAGCCTCCCAAAGGCGCGGGATTACAGGATGAGCCACCGAGCCCGGCTGACTATTTATATTTGATCGTATTGATTTTAATCTCCAAATCTTCAGATTGGAGATCTGTCCATATGCAGAGTCACTGGTTTCCTTGATTTCAAAATCTCTCTCTGCCTCAGTTGAAAGTCTTATAAAGGGATCCTTTGCTTGACCTGTGCAGAGTTTGTTTTCTACTATGTTGATTTGATTATTTTTCTAGCTTTTTTAGTTTTCTTGGTGGGTTATTATAGCAACAGTTCTTAGACTTTTGTTTTCTTCATGAAATAGCATAGAAATTTCATTTTAATAAATATTTGTAAAACAACAAGTCTGTAATGGGAACCTTACTGAGTTTTGAGTATGTGGTAAAAAATAACAGTCATGGCCAGAGGATTCTTAGTTGTTGGCAACATGTACTGGTTAACTCAAGCAGAAGGAAAATCTTGGTGAAGGTTATTGAGAATTCCTGTACTAAATGGACACTGGAGAACTTGGCAAGAAATGTGGGCAGAAACAAATATTTATGCTGGACAAATAGCTAATGTGTCCAGTGCTCACAGATCTTATAGACAAGTATGGAGAGATACAACTACCAAGAAATCAAAAAATATCATCTATAATTATAATGTGATATGGTGCTTTTAAAAACATAAATTGCTGAAATAGAGAATGATAATGTGGGGGTGGGGATGGGGAAAGACACTGATGTTAAAGCTGAAAGGAAGGATGAACAGAAGCCTCCCAGTATGGTTGTTTTATTTATTTTAATTTTATTTTATTTTAAAGATGTGGGGTACAATTCAGGATTAGGTAGATAAGTGATTATCATATAGGTAAAGTTTGGGCCTCCCTTTGGCCTCACTTCACCTGATTTGAGATCAGGTACCCTTAATGATGTTATGTGCCGCCCCCCACTCCCCAGTGGTATCCCACTACTGCTAATCCCTTTCTTATCGTGTTATGATTAATGTTCAGGGCCTGTTTTTGAGTGAGAATATGTGGTACTTGGTTCTTTGTTTCTGTGATAGATCACTGAGTACTGCAAACTCTAAATCCATTCCAGTTGCTGCAAAGTCCGTATTTTGTCCTTCTTTATGGTTGCATAATAATCCATTATATATATACACCACATTTTAAAATCCAGTCTACTTTCGATGGGTTGCATGGTTGTTTTATTATTTAACTTGCACTTCAAGGAGATCTGACTGAGGTCTAGGGAGTTAGGGGTGAGGATGAGGGACAGTGGTACTTAGGGGTATGCTCCACACAGAGGAAATAGTGCATGTAAATTCTTGAACACACACACACACACACACACACACACACACACACACACACACACCCCAGGTTATATTTGACAGGTCAAAAGGAAGACATTGTGGCTGATGCAGAGTGAGTCAGAACAACAGGTCAAATGAAATGAAGTTTGGGAGTCAAGCAGGGGTCTGGTCATGCCAGACTTTGGAATCCATGTGAGGTGAAATTGGAAATTTTAAAGAGTTTTAACCAAGCCAGTGTATATTTATTATTTGTATTTATTAAAGTTATTTTTGACTGCTGTGCGGAAAACAGGGCGGAAGGGAAGTAGAGAAAGGGGCCATGTGTGGTGGCTTATTCCTGTAATCCCAGCACCTTGGGAGGCTTAGCTGGGAGGATGGCTTAAGGCCAGGAGTTAGAGATTAGCCAGAGCAAAATAGGGAGACCTCGTCTGTACCAAAAAAAACTTTAAACAAATAGCTGGGTATAGTGGTGCACACCTGTTGTTCCAGCTACTTGAGAAGTTGAGGTGGAAGGATCTCCTGCGCCTAGGAGGTCGAGTCTGCAGTGGCCCTTGATCATGCCACCATATTCCAGCCTGGGTGATATAGTGAGACCCAGACTGGAAAAAAAAGGAAAGAGAGAAGTAAAGAGGCTACCACAAGAGTACATGTAACAATGACATATCACTGATGTCTTATATCAGCATGGTGGCATTGCAGAGGGAAGTGGTCAGATTTAGGATATAAATGGACCAGATTTAGGATATAAATGGGGGCTCAGCTGGTAATCCCAGCACTTTGGGAGGCCGAGATGAGTGGATTGCCTGAGTCCCTGGGTTTGATACCAGCCAGGCAACTTGGCAAGACCTCATCTCTGCATCAAAAAATTAGCTGGGCACGGTAGTGTGTGCACCTGTAGTTTCAGCGACTTGGGAGGCTGAGGCAGAAGGATCGCCGGAGCCCAGCGGATCAACGGGGGGGTGGCTGTGAGTGTGCCACTGCACTCTAGCCTGGGTGACAGAGTGAGAGAGTTCAACTCCAAAAAGAAAAAAAGAAAAAACAGATATAAATGGGAAAAAGGGAGTATACAAGGAATTTTTGATGCACTACACATACTATTATTAATAGGGAAACTTCTTTTCTTGAATGGGGAACTTATATGTGTGATATTTACATTTCTATACTATTTTAGACCCTTTTGACTACAAATAACAAAAATTTCATTAAAATTAGATTTAAAAAAGAATGTACTTATAAATTACATTGGTTTCTATGATTGGTAAATCTAAGGGTGGATTAGGACTTTAGGGAAAGCTGTGTTCAAGCTCCATAGTTGATTTCTAAACTTTGTATCAATGTTTTATCTCAGCGTCTGTTGTTTTCTAAAAGTGTGCTGTTCTCCTTTCTTCAAGTGTCAGTCAACATGATCTCAGGCCTTCCCAGGTTAAAACATCAGAGAATCCAGAGAAATGTCCTCACACACATATAGTGTCTGAGAAGCACTCTGATAAGCCCTGCTTGGGTGTCATTCATGCAGAAGTGATCAAGCATCATGTCTAAAGCCTGGTGCATGTGCCTACTTCTAAGGAGGTGGCAGCTGTTGTCCTAATGGAGGGGAAAATGTAAGGGAAAGCTTGCAGTATATGTGAAAACAAACAAACAAATGAAACCATGGCAATCCACTGCAACTATATAGAATAACCTGTGAGAAAGATAAGAATAGTCCCTGACATCCAGCATATGACCTAGACTGTAGTTAGATCTTAGTGTTCTTCTACTGAGCATAAACAATTTTGCAGAAATTAATGTCAGATAAGGCCATGCTCTGCCTATAAAGGACTGAGAAAAAAAAAAAAAAAAACACTGCATGGCTATGTGTGAACACAGGCAAAATATGCACATTGTCTAAGCTACAGAATTACTCCCAAAGCCCTCTATCCTGGCTAAGATGAGTAATTGCTGCTTCTTTACCAATTACAATGTTTGCTTGGATCTAGTTTATTAAGATATCTCATCAAAGAATTACCCTCACTTCCTAATTGCATACATTTTAGAGCCTGGCTCCACTTCCTTAAATCCTCATTCTTCAAGTTTCAGATCATTGTTCTATGCTATGTTTTTAGGTATAATTATCTTTCACGTTATATCACCACATTTACTTCCTTTATGGAGTTTGTGTTGACATCTAAGCTTCTTGTTTATTCATCTATTATTCTGTCTATGGCCTGCTTCCCCACTGGAATGTGAGTTTCACATGGGTAGGCATCTTTTTTGAAGCCTGCCCAGCTCTATATCCCTAACACCTGTTTTATGGTAGGGATTTAGTAAGTTGTTCAACAAATATTTATTGACTTTATGAAATTAAAGGTAAATAAAATGAATTTTGTAGCTGACAAATTATATAGATAATTATAACATTTTGAGAAATGCACAAGTAACTGTAAGCAACATACAAAAAATGGAAGTTCAGGGATTGAGGGCTTCTGGGGGGTTATCAAAAGAGGCTTGAAAAGATGGTAGCATTTAGGCAGGACCTTGAATGATGGCTAGTATTTAATAAGTGGAATGAAGTAATGTCGAGTGAGAGGACTGCCGTATGCTAAGCAAATCTCAAGAATAGTAATGGGTCTATTTTGGCTAGAGCTTAGACTTCCCAAATGGAATTATAAAAACCAGACTTAGGAAGGTAAGTTGGTATCAGACCGCTCAGTTTGAAAGGAATGCTACGACTAGATTCTGTGTTGCAAGTTAAGGGAAATCACTGACTTTGAGCAAAGGCATACCTTAATCAGAGTTGTTTCAGCAGGTGACATATGAAAGCATATACAATAGCTTGCGAGGGAGGAAGTTGTTAGGAAAATAAGTTGGAGATTATTTCCTAGAACAATGCAGATGAAAAGCTGTGAGAATCTGAACTAGAGTGTTGGGGTAGGAATGGAAAGAAGATGGTGAAAACAAAGGTTAATTTAGAGATAAATCAAACACATAAGGTATTCAATATGATGCACTGGATTTTACTAGATATTTATTATTTTGCTTTAATAATTGCCTCTATATAAAACTTACAGCTGGTACATATTAGCTCTTTTTTTGAGAGAATCTGTGAAGTGGAAAATTACTTGATCTGGAAAGAGAGCAAGGGCTCTGACTGATTCTCAAATTTCAGAAAAAGAGAAACTTGAAATCAACAGAGTGCAGAGAAATACACTAGTAAGATCAATTGTAGAGAAATGTCTGTAGTAATGCAGGGTAAACTGATCAGATGCACTTAATAATGGACCAGAATTGGGGTTTATACAAGGACAGAATGTTACACTGTTCATAGAGCCAAGACAATGGCTGGTTATAATATTTCAACTCTTCTCATAAAAGCGTGATTTGGGGGTAAGAGCTTTAAAGTCCCATTTTGGTAGTTTTCAGACTTGAGACAAATAATAGCAATATTGTTCAAATGGAATCAATAATAATATGTTACCATTATCATTGCATATTATAATGTTTCATAGTTTTCAGTTAATCAGTTATTGATGAAAAAATTCGAAGTAACTTTTGGGGACAGCCTACCCATAATCTTTTAATTTATAAATTAAATCCGGGCTCGGTGGCTCAGCCTGCAATTCCACGCCTTTGGGAGGCTGAGGTGAGTGGATTGCCTGAGCCCGCGGGTTCAAGACCCGCCTGGGCAACTTGACGATACCTCATCTCTACATAAATAAAAAATTAGCCGGGCATGGTAGTGCGCGCCTGTAGTTCCAGCTACTTGGAAGACTGAGGCAGAAGGATCACCGGAGCCCAGCAGGGCGAGGCTGCAGTGGCCGGGAGCGGCCACTGCACTCCAGCCTGGACGACAGAGTGAGACTCCAACTCAAAAAAAAAAAAATTTTTTTAAACTTCACTAAATATTTTATTTATTCAAGTAATTACTTATGGGCCTAATTTTGAAAAGAATAGCTGTTGTTACAATAAACTATTCTGGTTGAATAAATATCTGCAGTATACGTTTAAAATTTAATTTACTATTATGTCTATAATGATAAAAAGGTAGTGTTGAAATATAGCTAAATCTTAATTATATTATTCTTTATTTAATCTTTGATTTGGCTAGCACCTTAACATATTGGACTATTACTTGCTATTCTCAATCAGTATTTAATTCAAATGACTTTATCATCTATGCTTACGTTTTAATCAGTTCTTGTTCCATATTGGAGTACAGTTCAATTCTATTAAATAATTCACTTTGCCATTAAACTCACTTCTCGATGGTGTTGCCTGTTAAATATGGTGTTTTGGAGAAAATCCATATTACTGAACATTCACTAGTGACATGAATTATCTTCCGAAGATGGTGTTGTGATTCAATGCCATAAGTTATTTGGACAGCTCTTACGGTAACTGTTTTACTCTGCAACACCTCATAACTCACGGCTGTCAGCTGTAAAGGGTGGGAGGAAGTCTGCAGATCCTATGTGCCCTCTACCATCAGTCCTCTCTCTGTTCTTTCCTACGAGAGAAAAATGCTGTCCTAGTAATCACTGGTGAAATTTCCCTTGAACTTCATGATCCATGGTTAACCTCCTGAAAGCAGCAGAAAGATTTTGACCCTTTCAGTACGCGAGGTATTTATCTTCCAACTTTCTGTAGTAAACATTTATATTAAGATATCCTCACTTCTTCTTCATGTTCCCTTTGAGACAAATGACTTATTTGCCACTGATGAGGTAACTCAAGAATTGTCTAAGCATGTACCATGTCGTTATGTTGTATTAGAAACAGCAGAGGGAAATATGAGGGTAGCAATCTTATGGTTAGTATGCAGAATTGGTACAATTCTCTGTCATTTCAGACAAATGCCAGAAGATGGCAGTCCTATTTGTTCAGGACTTCATGAATTTTGCAAGACCCATGAGTCCTCTTTGGTTTCAACATGATCATAGCTCATGAAGAAACCCAGAAATTAGTTTTTGTTACTATAGAAACCAAATAGAATAACATTTTTTTTTATTTTTAAAGGAACAGTCTTAAAAAATCAGATAAAAACAACAAAGAGTGATAGAAAAACAGTGCTAAGGAAAACAAAGCTCTTGTTTTTTTCTGTTTAAGATAGCATTCTGAAATTCTTGAGTCTTTAGAAGTTATTTTGAATAGACAGTTTCTTTTTTAAGTATTTATTTTAACAGAAATACATTCATCTTGACCTTTGAAATTTCCTGTTGCTTTAAAACAAAATAAATTAATTTATATTGATGCAAGTGCAATAAATATACAAGTAGGCAGCCAAATTCATTTGTTTCAGTATAAGAACTAGATCAATATATTTTTCTTGCTTTTTAGTTGAGTATAAGAGATTTCAACACAGAAATAATCTAAAACAGCATGATATTTAGGAAAAAATTGTTCTGCTTCTTCTTCCCCACAATCTTACCAATTTAGATAATTTTGCAGTTGCTTTTACTGAATTTATTTGCTCTGTCATTTGCTACCAGGTATACTAATTATTTTTGACTACTCCAATCAACAGATTCAAAAATCACATTTCAAAAAGTGCATTTAACATTAGGACAGGCATTCAAGCTACCTCTATTTAGGACTTGATGGAGTCTATGATTTATTATATTTTAATTTTATGTGAAACCTACTATATATAGTATATATTAGATTACCATATACTAGTATATAGTACATACATATCTACTATACATAGTAGATATATATAGTAGTATACTACTATATATGAATTTCTTAAAAAGAATCTTTTTTATTATCCTGGGAGTAAAAATTATTTTCCCAAGAACAATGACAATTCTAGAGGAATTGATGCTCTGCAGGATAATCAAAAAGGACTAGTGCAAGCAAACTGTGTAATTATTATGTCCTGCTTGACTCCTGGCCTCTAAAACCCTCCTTTAGCCTCACCTGGAATGTATAACCCTCTCCTATATATCCAAGACTCTAGGATCTATCATGCTCCAGGGCCTAGATTCATCTCAGCATTATCTAGCTAGGCATTTTTGCCCTTCCTAGTGGTGGACCTTGGACACCAGTCTGAATAACAAGGTTTTTGACTTTTCTTGACACCGACTTCCATTGTGTGTTTCTCTTGTATTAGTTGGACTCCCATCTCATACCCTCACCTTTGTCCAGGCAGTCTCAGATCTCTGTTTCTTAATACTAAGCCACTGCTTTATTCTAGCTACTGCTTTGCTGAGGAGCCAGGAAACCTGGCCTTGAACCACAGCTGGATCACTAAGAGCCTGCTATCTGATGACTAGTATCTGCTTTACCCGTTGTGACTCTGCCTGTTCTTTGAGGTCTGTTTTCTTCCACACCTCTCTCCCCATAGCTCCTGAGACCTATGGCCCTACTTCTTTTCACTCATAGGCTCACCTAGACCCTTGCCTGCAGTGTGTGTGTCTGACTGATTCTTCCTACTGTACCTGCAATTTAACATATTCCTAAGTTCTACCCACTACTCCTGTGCAGCACTCCTATCCACAATTTGGCTTTGTATCCTTCTAATGGAAATGCTACATAACGGTGTGTTACTGGACATTTCTGTGCTCTTCTGTGACATCACATTGGCAGCTCAAATTTGGCAACATGATTAGCAAGTATTACAAACCATTCACGCCCCACAGAAAGCAGGTGATGAAACACCAGACTACTCAGCACTCAACCTTTACATGTCCCACACGGTCCTTTATTGAAAGTGGTTCCAGTATTATTATAGATGGAGCTACAACCATTCACCTGGATGTTTAAGCCAGAACCTTAAGAACAATCTTTGTCATCCATGTGTCAAGAGCTCTTGACTGCTTTTTTTCCTTCTCTGCTGCCTTGCCTGCACTAAAGCAACTACTTCTTGATATCCTCCACACTTCATCTGCTTGAATCCATTTTCCACTTTAGCAAAGTGAGTTTTCTTTTTTTTAATTTTTAATTTTAAAGACGTGGGGTACAATTCAGGGTTAGGTAAACAAATGTTCATTATGCAGTTACCCTTGTTGATGAGGTGCGCCCCCTACCCCAGCAGTTTCCCACTACTACCAATCCCAATGCCCCTCCCCTGGCAGTTTTCCACTACTGACAATCCCTTTCTTATAGTATTATGATAATTGTTCAAGGGCCGCTTGTAAGTGAGAACATGTGGCACTCAGTTCTTTGTTTCTGCGATAGATCACTCAGTATTATAGACTCTAAGCCCATCCAAGTTGCTGCGAAATTCATAATTTTGTCCTTATTTATGATTGTGTAATATTCCATCATGTATATGTACCACATTTAAAAAAAATCCAGTCTTCTTTCTATGGGCAGTACGGTTGGTTCCATGTTTTTGCTATTGTGAATAATGCTGCAATAAACATGCATGTGCAGGTATTTTTTAATAGGGTGATTTGAGTTCCTCCGCGTATATTCCCAGTAGGGGGATTGTGGGGTTGTATGGAAAGTCGATTTTCAGATCTTTTAGGAATCACCACAGTGTTTTCCACAGAGGCTGTACTAGTCCACACTCCCACCAACAGTGTAGAAGTGTTTCCTTTTCCCCGCATCCTTTCCAGCATTTGTTGTTTTTGAGTTATTGCACATCCCATTCCCAATAGCCACACATACAAAGTGAAATACCTTGGCATCTCTCTAACCAGAGAAGTGAAAGACCTTTACAACGAAAACTGCATATCACTGCTCAAAGAAATCAAAGAAGATACAAACAAATGGAAAACTAATTCATGCTCATGGAGTGGAAGAATCAACATTGTTAAGATGTCCATCCTACCCAGGCAATCTACCAATTTAATGCAATGCTCATTAAATTACGGGCAGCATTCTTCTCAGACCTGGAAAGGACAATACAGGAATTCATATAGGAACATAAACAACCACGAATATCCAAAATAATTCTCAGCAAAAAACACAAAGCAGGAGGTATCATGCTACCAGACTTTAAACTTTATTATAAAGCTACAAAAAATCAAAACTGTCTGGTATTGGTACAAGAACAGGCATATAGACCTTGGAACATGATAGAGATTCTGGAAGCAAAGCCTCAATTTCTCTACCAATTCATCTTCCACAAAATCTCCACCATCAACCACTGGGGAGAGGAGAACCTATTCAGTAAATGGTGGTGGGAAAACCAGTTGACCACGTGCAGAAGATTAAAACAAGACCCCCACCTATCACTATACACAAAAATCAACCTAAATGAATCAAAGACCTAAACAAAAAACCTCAAATTATAAGAACCTTAGAAAATGTAGGAGATATCCTTATGGAATTTGGAACTTGCAAACAATTCCTGATCAAAACCCAAGAGCCTATGCCATAAGAGATAAGATAGACAAGTGGGATCTCATCAAACTGATAAGCTTCTTCAAATCCAAAGAAACCATCAAAGAGGAGGGAGACAGTCCACAGAATGGGAAAAAATATTTGCCAACTGTACATCTGACAAAGGTCTACCATATACGATCTACAAGGAACTTAAACGTGCTGAAAAGAAAAAAAATAAACAGCCCTATTACAAAGTAGGCAAAAGATACAAATAGACACTTCTCAAAAGAAGACCTACTAGCAACCAACAGATACATGAAAAATGCTCAGCCTCACTAGTCATCAAAGAAATGAAAATTAAAACTGTAAAGTGAGTTTTCTAAAGAGTAAGTATCTCCACTGTTGAAAGTCCTTCAGAGGTTTCACTTAAAGTAGAGTTTCTCAAAGTGTGATCTGTGATCAACAACATCAGCATTTTTATGGAATCTACTAAATCTGCAAATTCTCAGTCCCCTCCAAAGACCTATTGTGTCAAAAATTCTGGAGGTGGGGTCCAGCACTGGTTTAACAAACCTTTCAAGTGATTCCAGTGCATACTGAAGCTTGAGAACCACTGATTTAGGATGAAGATCAAAGTCATTGAATGGCTATATTGTTTAAAAGTCTGCTTTTCTTTACCTCTCACAATCTTTCCATTATACCTCTCTAATTTGAAATCTTTGCTTGAGCAATATAAAAATACTTTCAGTATCTCTGTTTGGGGATGTGTTATCTTTCCCCAAGCTCTTTTTGTCATTGGCCTTTTGCATAAACCACTGGCTAGGCTTCTTTCTATTTCTTTCTGTCTTCCCCTGCCTAAATATTTGCCCTTCATTCTTCAATGTCTCCCATTTCTTAAATCAGAGGAATATGACTCAATTTAATCTTATTTAGTATAATCCTTAAACTGTTACTTGTATGTTTCAGATAAGCTGTAACTGTAGCTTTATATACAGGGGGTGCCAAAAAATGTATATAGATTTTAAGAGATGTCATCTATGTATTACTTTTCAAAGATGAATCAAATTATGGTACCAATGTTTAGTATGACGTTCGCTCAACCGTGCTTCCACCATTTTCTTTGACAGTCTCATGGTGATGCTAGCATTCACATGATTAATGCCATCTTTTGAGTGAACATACTTAAAATGTGTACACATTTTTTTGGCACCCCCTGTATATTATTGATACAGAATAACATAAACAATTAAAAATCACTTCATTCTAAATGGTAAAATAATATTTCACTAAAATTATTTCAAACTATGTGGATGAAAAATATCTTTAGCAGATAAACTTAGAAATGCAGGAACACAATTTCCCTTCTAAAAATTAATTATGTAATGAAAGAAAATTCAATTTATGTAGAAATGTAAGTATTGGCAACACAGTCACAGAGTTCTTAGATTTGTATTAAGGTATTACAATTAGAAAGAAAACATTAAGAGTGAGCCTCACGCTTTTGAAAATAGAATAATCATGTACTGAAACATTTGATATAAAGAAGCAAAGGGTATTATAAGAAGGAAAGAAGCACTATTTCCTTATCATATTAAAATAAGCCTTTCAAAATGTATTAATTTCTTTCTTTTTTTTTTGAGTTGGAGTCTCACTCTGTTGCCCAGACTGGAGTGCAGTGGCCGCTCCCGGCCACTGCAGCCTCGATCTGCTGGGCTCAGGCGATCCTTCCGCCTCAGCCTTCCAAGTAGCCAGAATTACAGGCATGCACTTCCACGCCCGGCTGATTTTTTTTTTTTTTTTTATTGTAGAGATGAGGTCTCACTGCCCACGTGGATCTCGAACCCGCGGGCTCTGGCAATCCACTCACCTCAGCCTCCCAAAGGCACAGGATTACAGGCTGAGCCACCGAGCCCGGCTTCAAAATGTATTAATTTCTAAAATAATTTTGGTGAATGTCTTATTTCTGTTTTGAAGTCCTGTTGCATTATGTTTCAAAATGTATGAATGTAATAAATGCTGCTTTTGCAGAAAGATTATTAAATATATATTTTTTAGTTTGTATACTTTAAAGTCAAAAATTTTGAATACCAGGAAACATTTATATAACAGATGCAAGTTTAGTGGGGGAAAAAAAGAATAAGAAACAGCTATTCCAAAGGTGAAAATGTCACCAAATGCCATTGAATGCTCTCAGCATGAGTCTGTCTTTATTCTGTCTCTTTCTTTGACATCTTAGAATGAGATCTTAATCTTTTCAACCATCTGATAGAATCTAAGAAAAAACTATTCCAGTCATCAATCCAAAAAAAAAAGCATACACAAAATCAAGATCGTAAAAAGTGAAAGGAAGAAAATTTTTCTTTATCCTTTATAATTCCCAGTGATTTATGGAAAAGTTGTTTTGATTAATGGTATTGTGATTGAATTAGGTTGACCCTTTCTCTTCCTTAGTTGAGAAAGCTTATAGTTCTAGCTATTATGCACTTCTCTTAAACAGTCAGCCACCTGGACCATTTCTACAGAATTCTGCATCCTAGATTTGGAGTGATTCCTGTGTTCTTAAAACAAACTAGAGCTAAGGGGATGCAAAAAGAACAGCTGCACAAAATCAGGCTTCTCATTATGTTAGAAGCATTTCTACAACACAAGGGGTTCTATTCTCTTTGTTGCCTTTAGGCACAGAAAAATAAATCTTCTTTTGATAAATAATGATAATAAATTAAAGTAATGCATTTAGAACAGTGTTTAACATCTTGTGTTTGCTATGGTTTTTATTCAAATCAGTAACATTTATGAAATTACTTCACCTAGCACTAAGTGGACTGCACAAAAAATACATGCTAGAGCTTTGCAGGTACCTAATGTGTAACAAACAGGACATTTACTTAAGCTGTGCCCTCAATGTTTGTGTTGACATGAACTTTCAAGTTGGAGCGAGAGCAGAAATTAAGTGAGGGATTCTGAGACTCCTCAACATTTAGATTTAGGTTAGTCACAATTCTGAGTACTTGCTATATGTCAGGTTCTAGATAAGCACAAATATTTCACATACCATGTCATATTTAATCCTGTGAGTTGGGAATTACCATCATTGTTTCATGGTGAGGAAACAAGCTTAGAGGAGAGTGTTATTTGCTCAAGATTATACACGTATAGATGAGAAGAACCTGGAATCGAACTCAGGTCTTCTGAACCTACATCTTAGATTATTCCCATCATAACATAGTGACCTGGAAGATGACCTTTTCACATTGTGGTGCTCCAGGGCTAGACACTTTCTGTTTCAGCTCTGAAGTTCTCCTGGAATTCTAGTACAGTGACCTTATAGCATCATAGTATCCATTGGCAACAAACCAGTTTGTGGAATGAAGATGGGGATAAACACAGCCATTGTCACTGAGAGTCAATGATTACTGCGCATATGAATGACTAGATTATAACATGCATCAAAGGGAAGTTTCCTGCTTATAAAAACAGTTTTGAGGGTATTAAAATGTTATAGTATTTTATGCTCCATTTATGCTCCCTAAGTGCTACTCCAGAAATCTTAAAATGTTGTCAGTTGTTGGTTCCTGTTTACTTGACCTGAAATTATTTGCAAGAATATTTAATATCATACAAATGTTTTTAAAATCACCTAAGAAAAAGTATCTGTTTCTGCTTCATTCTTATTTGAATCAACTATTTCTTACCTCACATGTTTAGTGTTCACTGAATTCCACTTTTTGGGCTTGGGTATTCATTCATTTAAAGCTTTTGTCCATTCTGTATGAGTATATATTTGAAGTTTTGTCCTACAGAACTTTGTGCTACTACTTTGGTACTTCCTTAAGTGAAGCAAATTGGACAGTGAAATTTATAACTTATTCACTAAAACCACTTACCTTCTATGAGGTGAGGATGTGGATATTATTACCTAAAACTATTTTAGCATTGCCCAGATAACTGACTGTATTAAAATCTGCTGTAAGCATCATTTAGAAATGAATATTGTTAACAGAACTTGATGAATGGTCTGTAAAACTCTAAGCAAATATTAAACCATTAAGAAAAATCCAAGGCATACCTTATCAACAAAGGTAACTGCACAACGAATATTTGTATATCTCACCCTAAATTGTACTCCACAATTTAAAAATAAAAATTAAGAGAGGAAAAAAAAAACCAAAGAAAAATCCAATATGTGACCATCAATTTTTGGAAAAAATCCCCAGTAAGATTTTCTCTCTATAAAAACTGATCATATACTTAAAGCATGTCAGACTATGGAGATATTAACTTGTGGCAAGTTAAATATGATTAGTACTTCTCTGGGAACCCATTTCTCTCATAATTCTTACTCAAATTTTGCACTTTTTCTGAACTTTCTGAAACATTAATCCCTAGACTTGTTTTCAAAATACCATGGATCTCACTGACATGTGGAATTCATTACGGTATAATGCTGATGGTAGAAGAAGAGACTGGAGAAAGGTAATATTGTATATGCAAGAGAAGATGCCTATACTGGTCAACTGAAAAAGTGTATGGCTTAATTCATAGTTCGTAGTATATTGGTGATGACATTTCCAGAGGTAAAAACCACAATTGGTATAGAACAATTGACTATATAATCCTGGATATATATTGGAAATATTTTGAAAGAGAAGTCTCCTACTCAGGTTTAAGTACAGAAAGATCTAATGATTTTCCCTTCTTTTTCTTGAACTGACTATACTTGAATGAAGAGTCAGTCACAGGAGGAAAAACACAGAAGCTACAACACAGAGTTTTGGGGTCATTCAGGAAGGGCACGATTGAAACAGGGACTGTGTTGAAAACTTATGTTAATGAGGAGACATCAGTTTTATATGGTCTTTTAAAAGGCTCTTTAGTCTTGTGTGTGGGAGTAAGTGGAAACCAGAGAAGAGGTTGCATTGAGGAAGGAAAGCTTTCCATGGAGCAAAGATGTTTCTCCAGACCCTAACTGACAATGCAGTTGTTGATTTTAGAAAGCATATTTAGGTGTGTCAATATTTTATTTTAATCCCTGACTCAATCCCTGAGTTCACACTATAATCTGATAACATCTCTTTTTTTTTTTTTTTTTTTGCGTTGGAGTCTCATTCTGTCGCCCAGACTGGAGTGCAGTGGCCGCTCCCGGCCACCGCAGCCTCGACCTGCTGGGCTCCGGCGATCCTTCCGCCTCAGTCTTCCGAGTAGCCAGAATTATAAGCACGCGCTACCACGCCCGGCTAATATTTTTTTGATTTATTGTAGATCTGAGGTTTCACCAGCCCAGGGGGGTCTTGAACCCGCAGGCTCAGGCAATCCACTCACCTCAGCCTCCCAAAGGCGCGGGATTACAGGCTGAGCCACCGAGCCCGGCCTAACATCTCTCTTAATCTGAGAAATTTGTCTTCTTTCTGCTGCAGTTATAGGTAATACCAAATGCTTCTCTTTATGTCCCTCCTTTGGACAATATTTCTCCAAATCTGCTCCTTGGAATCACTTATATTTTCTCAAGTGTGGAAGGGTAGCTTATTAGATGTGCAGTCTTATTGAGTCAGAATCTATGGAATCTTCCATTGTAACCTGCTCTCTTGGTAAATTTTATGTATCTTAACAACTGAGAGCCCAAACTACATACAAACGACCAACTAAGAGAAGATCATTTACATATGGGTGTCTAATTGAGACAAACTAGAACAACTAGAATTGCCCCTCAGTTCTGTTTTATAAATTTGAGAAAACCACAACAGGTGACATAAAATAATGCAATGTTTTAATAAAAATTAATTAGGAATAATTTTAACTCGCATATTCACACAAGCATTTTTTTTGTTTTGTTTTTCCATTTGGTTGGATGGAAAGTTAAGAAAATCAGCAGCCTTGAGGTGAGAAAGTACTTATAAAAATAATTGAAATAGGGGTAGAAAAATGAGTCATGAATTTTCATTTTTATCTCTGTAGGACTCTTTGCTCATGACCAAATATACAATTATTTTAACTTGATTAGTTTTCACAAGATCTTTAAATCATAAGGAGAGTGTCCTGAGAATTAGGATCAAGCATAGATTTAGTGATGAAATGCACATAAAACTTAAGCAAAGTGGTTGTCATGAAATAACAATAGGAATCATCTCTATACAATATTCTATATCATATTGCTGGGCACTAGTCTAAGCACATTACATATATATTTAGTCAACTACTTTATCATCATAGGAATTCTTTGCAATAGGTCTATTATTATACCCATGTTACAGATGCAAAAGTGAGGCACATAGAGTTCACATAACTTGCCCATATATAGAGAGCTTGTATGTAATGAAGCTGGGATTTTGAACCTATGAAGACTGGATTTAGAGTTGATTTTCTCAACCACTTTATAAAACTGCAACAAAAATGAACTTTATTGTTATCTGAAAAAGCAAGCATATGTAAAACACTATAGAAATTTTGGAAAGATAGGAACTAGTCCTAGAAGATAATAAAACTCTATATAAGACTAGAATAATTAATTGTGTGATTTACATGATTAAATGATAGCAATTAGTAGTAAAAAACAGACTAGCAGATCAATGGAATAGAATAGCTATCACAGAATGAGATACTATAACATAATGTGTGATAAACAGATTCCAATGAATCAGGTGAAAGAGATAAATCATTCAAAATGGATTGCTTAGAATATTGATGAGATCGTTTTAAAAAATCCATTTTGATTTAACTTTACTCCATTTCATCAAAATAAATTATAAAAGGGTGAAAGAGCTTGAAATAGAAAATAAATCTAAAGAATAGCAGAAAATATGTGACCATTTATCTAACTTGTAAATGGAGACAAGTTTTATGAATCTGAATAAAACTAAACAGTTAAAAATGACCAGTACTTACTGTTTGTAAAGTGAACACCTTCAAGTCAATACATTTAAAAAATTGAACTAAAATAAAAAAAACATGAAAATGCATTTGAAATAAAATGTGACTGATAGTTTAAGACTGTATTCTTAATTTAGGAAGACATTAAACTGCTTTATGGAGGGGAAATACACTAAAGTAAGTCACAGAAAATTGTTCAAGGCACTCACACTATTCATAAAACCAGATAGGCAAATGGTTAATTGACATTGGAAAGAGATTACTATTGCTAATGATGAGTCAGTAAATCATAACTATAATATATCATTTTCAGCAAATTACTATAGATATAAAACATTAATTTTTGGAAAGCATAACTTTGATCAAGAGCCTATTTTCACATACTTTGACCATGTGGATACATGTCTTAAGAGTGCTCCTAAGAGCAGATAAACATTTATAGAACAACAATTCACAAGTGTTTTATAATGACAAAACATCAACAACTAGCTGAATGTTTAAAACTTAACTGCGGTATATTTATACAATAAAATACTACAAAATCTATAAAATAGTCACATAAAGCAGAATTTTAGTTATCCTTAGGGATAGGTGATTATATTATAAAATCACAAATGTTATGTGGGATTTCCTGTTTGTAAAATAATTTGCATAGCAGTGGAGAGAAGAATCTAAAATATTAACTTGAGTGGTGAAAGTTTTCAGTAATTTTCTTCTTTCTAAAAATTTTCTCCTTATGTTTCCTAGTCTCTCTTTCTTTTTTTTTTAAGTGAAGGACTTTTCCTTTTATACTCAAGAAATATCGTTTTAAAAAAAATAAGTGAGAGAAGGAGAAGTAGTTTAGAAAATAGAGTGGAGCAGGTGATAATATGGAAAAGAGAAGTCAATGTTGCCTCTTCATGGGGATAATTCCCTTCTGCTGGAGAAACTGTATCTTGCAAAAGTGGGAAGTCTAGTGGGCATTCCCAAAGATGGTTTAATATATCTCAAAATTTTCTAATAAAGAAATGAATATTCTTTACTTGGTTCTCAAGTTTGTGGGAAAATACTCAACATTTTCCTATAAAAGTATGCACCCATATACTAAACACCTCTTACTAAATATCCTACTTAAGACGAATCAAACTCATTATAGGGATAGGACACATTTAAAAAGTGAAGGGAAAACATTTTAGAATTGTCTAATGATGATGTGCATGCTTTACTGGGGCAAAAAGGGAAGACAGAGGTATATGTTACAGGATAATGGAGTCAGAGATCAAGAGTTAGCCGCCACTAACCAGGCATTAGAAGTGGTTCCACAAAGGTGGTCATAGAGTGAAGAGAAGAGGTTAGCTCTGAAGACAGGACACAGGGAAGCATATGTGGGTGAATATAGAGAATGTTTCTTGATATCTTTTATCATCAGCTTCTTCTTAGGTCAACAATTTTTGTTTGTCTACATTGCATCATTTGCAGCTGCTCACAAAGATGCTGTGATTTCTTACACACAAAAAAATGCCTCTTCTTGACCAATTTTTCTTCTACAGTTATCTCCATTTCTCAGTTCCCTCTTCCACTAAAACCCAAGAAAGAATTGCCTATATTTGCTGACTCCAATCCTATCCACTAAGTGTTTACCCCACCACACCATGAAAATTATTCCTGTCACCAGAGATTCTCACTCACATTGACAAATCTTGTGGCCATTTGTCAGTACTCATCTTACTAAACTACCATTTGTCGTAGTAGATGACTCTCTCCTTCCTCCCTGGTACACATTTTTTTAAGTTGGTTTCTGGGACATCACATTTGCCTAGTTTACTTGTAACTCTTTTGGCTTTACTTCTCTGTTTTTTGACTAGTTCTTCTACTGTCTCCTTTAACATTTTATTTTCCATCCACACCCACTTCTAAGGTGGTTTCAATTAATTCTGATGCTTTAAATACCACTTATATGGTATGATTTCTCAAATTTGTATTTCTGATCCAGTCTTCTCCTTTGAACTTCTGACCTCTTTATCCAGCCACGTTTTGGTCAAGTGCCATGCTACACTTGCTGGCCCAAGGCACAATAATTTCTTAACTAGATAGTGTATCATCTCCACTCTTTGTAACTTCATAACTTTTCCATGAAGCAGAAAGGGGGAATTTTAAAACAATCAGAACATGGTGCTTCTTTGCTCAAAATCATCTAATGCAGCAAAAGTCCACATTATCCCAAAAGACACTCTGTGAGTTGGCCCCAGCTACACATATCCCTAGTGTTACTCGCTCCAGCTGCACTGGATTTCTGGAAGACAGGTATATAATCTTGTACCAAGACTTTTGTCCTCTCTCTTCTTTTCCTAGACCACTTTTCCTCCAGCAAGCTGAATCTTATATCTCCTCAAGCATCACCTATCAGGTAAGCCTTTCCCAGGTCTTTCCCAAGCAAACAGCGATCCCTCTTCTTCCAGCACTCACTAAAACTTTACCTGCTTTATTTCTCTCTAGAACATTCTCTACTACTAGATGTATCATTTGGTTAGTGATTCTATCTTCCCATTATAAAGTGAGCTGCATGAGGGTAGGGAAATTTTTAGTTTTGCTTATTTTGTATTTGCAGAATTTTTAACAATACCAAGCATAGAGTTGGTATTTAATAAATATTTTTTGGAATGAATGAATGGATGTGGATCTAGGTTTATACTTTCAGGATAAAAACCAAGTCTTAAAGAACCAATATGGGATGAATAAAGGAATACTTTAATAACTTATCCTCATAATGGTATAATCATTTCATTATTGGACTGTATATTTTTATGATTTCAAATGTAAGAAAAAGTATTTTAGAGAATAAGTTATTTCTTTCTCTTCCCCAATTTTAGATTGTCGTTCTGTTCTTAAGATTTTTTATTTATTTTTTTCTAAAAAGCATAGAGTTTTAAAGCACAAAATAATATAATTTCTTTACAAAACATTTTTTGTTATGTTAATCTCTTTGTATTAGAATAAAAGTGAGTCAAACACAGCCTTAAGGTTTGTAATTGTACTCTCAGAAAAAACAAACAAACCCACAATCCTCATTGACAGTAGTTAATGCCCTTAGTAAGAGCATATCACAGCATTAAGTATTATCCCCTGGTGTGAATGAGAAAAGGCACTCTCATGATCTTTTTAATGGACTGTTTTACATAATAACCAGGACAACCATAATTACATAACTCTAATCTCAATGTTTTTGTGGTTCAAATAATTTTAGTCAACTGATACTTCACACTGAAGAAATGTTGTTGGCTATGTCAAGCAATTTATGAAGAGTCAGCACGTTTCAAAAGTACTAATCAAAATTATAAAGTAGAGATCTATTCTTGTGTGATTTTAGGGTTTATGTGTCAGTCTTTGCATAATGCATGAAGGATTTTGATTGCAATATTCAGGCATGGATGGAGGAATATATAAGAAAGTGATCATTTATATTTCTTCTATTTAAAGTGTTCAGTTTTTACAAGTCCGGTACTCATTAGGGGTGGATGAGACAGAGTCAAAAGCTCTTTTCTTTTAACTTTATTTTCTTATCTTTAACCTATGGAGGCAGATGAGTATTCTTACTTATTATTAGATATCAAACTTCCGCAAAATTTATGTTTTAAAACAAAAATGATTTATTTGTTTTCATGCTTCTGCAGGTTAAATTGATAAACTAGACTCATTTAAAATGATAGCTAAACATTTATGTTCATCAAAAGATATCAGAATTAAAAGAAATGAAAAGGCAAGACCCAGATGGGTAGTAATGTTTGTAAAGCACATAAATCCAAAAAGGCTGGTACCCCAGAATATATAGTAAAATACTACAACTCAATAATGAGAAAACAAACAATTCAATTAAAAAATGGACAAAATATTTTACAGATACTTCACAAAAGAATGTTTATAAATGTCCTTTAAGCATCTGCAGCACTTCTCAATATCATTAGCCATCAGGAAATATAAATTAAAAGTATCATAGAATGCCATTATACTTCCACTTGAGTGGATAAAATTAAAAAGATTGATAACATTAGATGTTGGCAAGGATACAGAATAACTAAAAATACTCATACATTACTGATGGTAATGTAAAATGCAGCAAAATTGAAAGTATTGGCAGTTTCTTATAAAATTGACGTGTACTTATTCTACATATTCTTATAAAACTGACATATACTTATCCTGTGATCTAGCATTTTCCATCTGACATTTACCTCAACCAAATGAAAACAAAAAGGTTTTACAAGTATGTTCATTCCACTCTTTTCTGAATTGCTCTAAACTAGAAAACCCTTGGTGTATGTTAATAGGAGAATGGATAAACAATCTGTAGCACATTAATATACTAAAATATCACTTAGGATTAAAAAGAAGCAGTGCACCGATACAACAAGTATGAATCTCAAAAACATTCTACTTAGTGTAAGAATCTAAGCACAAAAACATATATTGTATGGTTATATATACATATAAAGTCTTGCAATAGGCAAATCTAATTTATAGTGAGAAAAATCAAATAAATTAAACAACAGTTGCCACTGGGGTGTACTAGGAATTGACTGCTAAGGGGCCATTAGGGAACATTTTGGGGGTGAAAATAATATTCTAGTCTTGATAATAATTTGAGTCTTATGGGTATATCTAGTCATTGAAACTCAATAAATATTTTCTAAACTTTATGCAGTTCATAGTATATAAATGCACCAATTTCACAGGATTTGATAATTGAAATGATTCCCAATACTTCATAGAGCATACTCAAGTAAGGCTTTAATCAAGGAAAAGAGAATGGCACAGTCAGAGGAAGAGAATATAAGTGAGTTTGAGGGCCAGAAAGACTCCCAAGCAGAGCTCTCCAAGAGTCAGTCTCATAAAATTCACTTAGTCTATGGATTATGAGTCACCAATATGAAGTGAAGAATCCTAATTTTGGGAGACCATGAGAAAAATTTCCATCAGGGTCTTTTATAATCCACTAGCCACATAGCCAAACAAGGGTGTTTAACCAGTTTTGCCAGGTGTAAGTGATCAATAAACAAGTTGGTTCTGGGCGGAAAGTTTAAAATTGGAAATTTACGTAGCACATTATAAACATTAGGTTAGCCCGTTTATTCTTAACTTGGTACCAGAGTTCTTGGCATCTCCAGCGATAAGCACTAGAGCTGTCCCAGTCTAGCTGTCAAGGTGATGGTATGCTACACAGTAAATCTTACACCAAAAAAAAAAAAAAAAAAAAAGAAACTGGAAAAAAAAATGCACTCTAGTTTATAATATGCATTCTGAATTGCTTAAGCAGAAGTATAGATTTTGCAATTTATTTAAAAATGCTTCCAAAAAACTAGAGAGATTGATAGTGGGGAAATAAGTATATATAGTGTTAAAAAATAAGTAAAATATTAATGGTAAAATCTTGGGAGTGAATATATTGGTATTTATTTTAAAATTCTTTACTGCATGTTTGAGGGTTTTTATAAGATTTTAGAAAAAATTCACAAGTGAAGATTTATCAAGTATTCTCTAGTTTTACAAGTTTTGACCTTGGGAAAGAGGATTGCTTTAATATAAATGTGAATTAAACAAGTATATTGTCTTCTCTTTTCTACCACTCTTTATTTGCTTCTCTCTCTTCTTTCAGCTTCATCTCTGCTTCCAGGTGTGAATGAGGATTTTACTCATCATTAAATGTCTCCATTAAGATTTCTTTCAGAATTATCCTTTCTCCAACATTTAAGTTTTTCAGGTTCTCACCACTCTACAACCAGTAAACTTAGTGGGTAATTTATAGTAAGGTGCTAGTAATTATAAACAAACTTTTAATAAAGTCTACAGCTGAATAGTACTGGCAACAATAATCTATAACCATAAGGAATTTCCATTTTTATGAGACAATTTCAATTTAATTGCAAAAAAAAAAAGTTCACATAGGGGAGTAATTCACAATACAAGAAGAAATTTTATAAATGCAAAAAGCAGTGGTGTATCATAGATGCATTTTGTTGTAGAGAGAGTGAAATTATGCTTGAAGGGGAGGGCAAGAAAAGATTTCAAGTTGAAGGTGGATCTGATAGGATGAGTGAGCTCTCCCTACATGAAGATAGCCTATTAGGCAAGGAAAATGGAAAGAGAAAAGAGACAGTGGTATGTCAATTGACTGAACACTTTTTTTTTCTTCTTTTTCCTTTAAGAGATTGAACAAATTTAGGTCAACAATTATTCAAAGAGGTGGAGATGACCGTTTTGTAATGCTAATATGAGGAATTTACAGTGGGATTAAACAGTAGTAACTAAGAAAATACAGGAGATAAAAGGAGAGATATATTTGTGTAGTAGAAGTAGATGGATTTAATTTGCCTTTGTTGGTCTATGGCAGACCAAACTGGTAAAATGTAAGACTATTAGTGACCTAAATAATATAATTTAAAAATCATCTCTGATTTGTATATATCAAATTTTGATCCCTAGAAATAGGGAATATCTTCTTTTAAAGTGTACTTTCTGCATTCTTAAAAATTGAGCATTTAAAAGTTCATAAAGCAACTGCAATAAATGCTAGAAAATGTAAATAGTATCAAAAATTTCTCTGATTAAAATGCAGTAGAAATAGAAAATAGTAACACAACTAGAAAACAAAAAGACACTTCTACCTGGGAATTAAAATAAGCATACAAACAAGCAAAGCAGTAGCTTTAAAACATCTATAGAATCAATATAGAATGCAAGCAGAAGTTGCAGAATTTCTAGAAAATAATAATAAAAACATTACATATAATAACCCAAAATTTTCTGAAGGAATGCTTAAAATAAAGCCAGGCTTAAATATTTATATTAAAAAAGGAAAATTGAAAACAAATAATTAAGCACCTTAATCTAGAGGTTATAAAATAATCACAAAATGTATCAGAAAAATAGAAAAAAAATAAAGAATTAATAAATATGAAAGCTGGTTTTCTGAGAAAAAATAAATCAGATAAATCATCATTTAACTCATCGATGAAAGACAAAATGCACTGAAAATAAATAACAACAAGTAAAAACTCAAAGAACCAAAGAAAATTTGTAAAACCTATTAGATACCACTTAATTAGATCACTCTATAATAACATATAGGATAATTCTCAATGTGAATAGCTGCACATTACTCCTTGTGGAGGTATATGTACTTTATTCAACCAGTTTCTTATTGATATAATTTAGGCTTTTTCACCTTTTTCCTATTATAAATAGTGCACCAATGAATTGTCTTGTGCATATGTGTTCTTAAAATTTTACTAAGAAAAATAGATCTGTAGGATTAGAATCACTGGTTCAATGTGTAAATGCTCATGCGATTTTGCTAGATTTTCCCCTCTAGATTTTTGTTCCCACTAGTAGCACATCAAAATGATACATCTTTTATTTGGAGAAGAGGGAGCTATACTAATGAACTCTAAATCTGATGTAGGTAAACAAATAAGAATAAATAGGAAAATTTTGAAAAAGAACACTGAAGGTAGAGTAGACTTTAAAGATTTGAAACTATTATAAAATTTAATAGCTTAATTTGTGTGTTACAGATCAACAAAATAGAATACAAAGTACAGAAATGAGTCTCTTTCAAGGCAATGGGAATAAAACAATTTCTAATCAATAGAGTTGGAAAACAAAGTAGCAATCTGGAACAAATAATGATGGATTTATATTTATATTTCACAATGTATACTAGGATAACATCCAAATGTTTTAAGAGTTGACATGTTAAAATTTAAAATCAAGTGTACTCAAAAAATAAAATCATTTACTAAAAATTCTTGGAGTAGAAAATTCTAATTGAAAATGCAGATGGCATAAAAGAAAGATTTGAAAATTTAATGATCTAAAATTAAAAGCACTTGAATTGTCCTTCAAAAAAGTGAGACTCTAACTCAAAAACAAACAAACAAAAAAATAACATAAGCAAAGTTTAAATGTGAATGATAAATTTGAAAAAAAAAAGCATTTTAAACTCTTCTTGTGTAATTTAACACCTAGGAAAAGACAAAACATCAGGCCTAATTTTCCACTGGAACATTATACTATGGTATACCAGGTGTTTACATCTGGCACCCCTTTTAATTGAGTTGGCATCCTTTGCTACTGACTGGGGATTGTGCCAAACTGATTGTTAAAATTTTTGAATATAAAACTTCAATAACTCAACAGAGAAAAAGACAAATAATATAAACAGTTCAAGAAAATAATGCAAAGTGTCTATTTAACATATAGGAAGATTCTCAATCTCACTCATAAAAGTTTGTTAACTGTTCATATTTCATGTATTAAATGAGCAAAAATTGAAAATTTTCATATACTTTGGGGCCTGGCTCTGGGCTCATGGACTCTCCCATACAATTATGAGGAGGGTATAAATTGGTGCAATCTCTATGGATGGTAATTTGCTAATACTTGGCAAAATTATAAAGACACATAGACTATGCCTAACTCCTTTGGCTTCTGGGAATTTATAGCTCTAATATACCTGCACGCCCAAAATGTGATTCATGAACAAAGTTATTAATTGGAGAATTACTTGCAGTTTGAAAAGTTCAGAAAAAAACTAAACATCCACTAATAGAATATTAGTTATAAAATATTGTCTTCCAATAAAATGCAATTAAGTGCAACTGTAAAATAAAAGACAATTCTGTAACATTATGGAAAATTTACTCAGATACATTGGTAAGTGAAAAGTTTAAAACGCAAAACTATATACATGGTATGCTGACAGTGTAAAAATGGTAGATGAATATAGAGAAAAATATGCTTTTAAATTTTATATGTTTGAAGGTAATTTAGAAAAATACACAACAAAATGGTTACATGGTGAGAATGGTAAGGGAGGTATGTTGGACAAGCAGGGGACAGTAGTGGGAGGGAGACTTCCTTCTCTTCCATAAGATTTTTTTTTTACATTTTTAATTTTTGGAAATAAAAAGTAAATGAAAAAAAGAATACAAAATGGAATAAAGCTAGCCAAAGAAGAAATAGAAAACACATATAAAATATTTTGCTTGTTCATAAGACTAGCCCTACTTTTATCTAAAGTTTTCCACGGAGTGAGATTACGCTTTGCCCTATGGTCACAGAAGAGACTCTCCTTTGTACAAATGACAGAGCTGTTATTGACTGGTAAAAGACATTTTCTCATTCTCATGCTGATCTTTTCCTATGGTTATTTAAATATTTGTAACCTCTCTGGATATGACTTGTTCCTCTTCCTAACTGACTGCAGGAACTGAATATCAAAATCTGGTTTTCTTTCATTCACTGGTTATGTAATAATTTCAGACTCCTTTTCCTTCAACTTGCTTTATTAAACTTCATCACTGCTTACCACTTTTGCTGTCTGGCTATTTTCTCTGGTTCTTAACCTAGAGTTGTTTCTTCTCTGATCCCTAGGATCTAGCAATAAAGTTTAGCTTTGGCTACTGGGATTCTTGAGATTGATAATTGATGATTTCAGTATTTATTGGAATGCTTGCTCGTTTAAACTTATCTTTGATGGACAGGCCCACTTCTTATTTGGTGAAAACAGAGTTGTATATCATATCTGCAGATAAGAGTCTCCTTAGCCACACTCAGTTGAAGATCCAGTCTATATTTTTACATTTATAAGAGTTGGAGGTTAATATAACTCATATTCAGTATTTCATTCCAAATTGATGGGGAGGTCTTTTTAAGTAAAAATAATCCTGATTGATAGAATGAACAAATATTGTGATAGTACATTTTTTTCTTCCTACCATCCCAATTTTCCCAGTTGAGTGTCCTGTGATTCTTTGAAGTGATGAAAGCATCTGGGCAAGGACAGCTGACATTATCCTATGTTGTCATTTCTTTGGGAAAAGTTTCCCAGAATTGAGTGATTATATCCCTTTTTTCATAGTTTCCCTATACTTCTCTGTTATGACACTTATGGTTTAAAATTAAATACCTGTGTGACTTTATAGAACACATCAATCATTTTTCTAGACTCTAATTTCTTTCTTTCTTTTTTTTTTTTTTTAGTTGGAGTCTCATTCTGTCGCCCAGACTGGAGTGCAGTGGCCGCTCCCGGCCACCGCAGCCTCACCTGCTGGGCTCCGGCGATCCTTCCGCCTCAGCCTTCCGAGTAGCTGGAATTACAGGCGCACGCTACCACACCCGGCTAATTTTTTTATTTATTTTTTGTAGAGAGGAGGACTCGCCTGCTCAGGCGGGTCTCGAACCCGCGGGCTCAGGCAATCCACTCACCTCAGCCTCCCAAAGGCACGGGATTACAGGCTGAGCCACCGAGCCCGGCTTAGACTCTGATTTCTATGAGATCATGCTCCATAGATATTGTCTGACTTTTCATCCCAATGGCAGACACATATCCTGGCACAAAGTACAAGCATGAATGAACACATGAATGAGTCACTATATTATTCTGGAAATCTTTCTGGGAGGGACCTTGCATAACATTGTGAAGGTTGGAAAAAAAATCCTCTCCTTTAAAAATTCCAATATCTGATCAGTTTCAGGAAACCCAATGTGAATCTTAAAAAATTAGTTGTACTTCCAAGCAGAAGTGGAAGTGTTTTTGTTTTTTATTTATTTTATTTTATTTTGAGTTGGAGTCTCACTCTGTCATCCAGACTGGAGTGCAGTGGCCACTGCCGGCCACCGCAACCTGGACCTGCTGGGCTCCAGTGATCCTTCTGCCTCAGCCTTCCGAGTAGCCGGAATTACAGGTGCGCACTACCACGCCCGGCTGATTTTTGATTTATTGTAGAGGTGAGGTCTCGCCAATTGCCCAGGCGGGTCTCGAGCCCGCGGGCTCAGGCAATCCACTCACCTCAGCCTCCCAAAGCGTGGGATTACAGGCTGAGCCACCAAGCTCACCTGTGTTTTTGTTTTTAAAATGCTGTTTTATTTTATTCTCACTCTGGGAAGTTTTAAATTAACTGTCACAGTGACAGTGGCAAACTTGAACTAACTGCAATACCAAGGGAGACAACTGGAGCAACCTATAAATAACATGCTGGTGGCAAGACAGGCAGGTGATCATGTGGTCTTCAAGACCACTTGAGTGATCTTCAGAATCATCTGGAAGACATGTTGAATACAGATTTCAGGCCTTTCTCCAAGGCTTCTGATTTAGTAGCTGGAAGATATGGCCTGAAGATTTGCATTTCTAGCAAGTTCCCCCAGTGCTGCTGCTTTGTTGGTGACCCAGATACCCCTACTTTGAGAATCCTTGCTTTACCATGTCACTTTCTGGAAATTTTTAGAAAGAAATTAAATGCTTCCTCTGTCTTTTCATGCATGGCCTCCCTATACTGTTTCCTATAGAAACTTGGTTCCTGGCAAAGTCACATACATTTCAGCCTGGGATTCGAAAATATTCAGTTCATTACATAAAAGAGTCCAGGACAACATTTTGGATTTAACAACATTACAATAAGCCAATTGAGTCATCGACACAAATAGAATTATAGTTTTGAATCATTCATTGTTTTCTGGTCTCCCAGAATGATAATTCATAAAAAGTCATATTTAACAGAAGTGAATAACCCATTTTGGGGGCTTGGCAAAACTATATATGACTTCTGTAGGGTTAACATGGGAGAAGAAAGTTTCCAAATTTTGCTGTTTGTGGTGTAGGTTTTCTTCCCATGACTACCCCCTATGTACTTACACTTTTTGCTACTATTATAAAACCAGTGTTTACAGAAAAATGTACAAAAAATAAAAGAGGAGAACAGAGAGAGAGAGAGAGATATGAAAAATGGGGGGAGGAGGCTGGAGTTAAAATAATGCCCAATTATTTAAGGTATTATCAAAGGTTATTAAAGGAAATAACAAAGGTGAAAATTCAAATAAACATATTAAAATAGATTCAACCTCACTAATAATATAAGTGCAATTAAAGAAATAATCAAGTACCAGTTTATAACATCTTTAAAAAATTTGAAACAGTTTTAACCATGATGATTTTGGGAGTAGTAGAGTGCAACAAAATAGAAGTTCTCAGACATTGCTGACAGAATGCACACAATCAAGAAGGCTTAAATGATAAAAAAAAAAAACTACTCTATATTTTGAAGTGTAAAGTCTTATATTAGAGGTCATGTGTTCAAAATTTTTGTGCCCACATTTATTTATCTTTTTATCTAGATTTCAGAGTCTATAATTATAGCCATGATGGTTTCCTTTCTAATAGGTAAGATGAAAGAATATGGTCACAGAATGGTGATCACAAATCACGAGCTTAATATTGGAAGACAATCATTACAGTATTTAGTTTTAAAAAGATGCAAATAAGATACAAATCAGGAGCCATTTTCGATATCTGAATACAGAGAGATAGGTTGTATATGTGACTGCCTGTCAGTGGGACAATATTGATCATCAAACAACAGAATCATTTTACGAATTTAATACCAAATAAGAGAAAAAAATCCACTTGAAATAACAAAGTATGAAACATAGAATATTCTTTTCAACTGCAATTCTACTGTTTTATTATATAAATTGTAACATGTAAATTGTAACTTAGCTACTAGACTGATGTGATAAGAATCATTTGATTTATCCCATTTGTTTTTTTTGTTTTTAGCATGTTATGAAAAGTTCTAAGTACTTGAAACAATTTACTTTAGTAAGATATATACTTCCTCTACAATCCTATTTATATTATCTATTGACTGTAGAAAAACACTTTTTTAAAGGCTAAATCAAAATGTTTCCAGTCAATGTGATATCATTTCAAATGACTGAAATCTAACAATAATTTTAGTACATTGTGTATACGAATAACTAATGAAACTTGAATAATTGACCACCAAATGGTGTGGTTCAAGTTTGCTATCAAAAGACCAGTCAATGAAAAATTTGTTTTTGAAAATGTTGCATTTGCTTACAAGTAACTGGCAAACTCTATTCCAGTTATCTTTGTTATATAACAAAATACTCCAAAATTTAGTGGCTTAAAACAGCACCATTTATGTGCCCATGAATCTATAGATGAGCAATTTGTCCTGGGTGCAGCTGGGCAGTCTGGTTTCGGTTTACATGACTATGATTAGCTGCCAAGTCAGCTGGAGGCTAGTTGGTCTAAGATGACTTCAGCTCATGTCTGTCCTACCTGTCTCTCATCCTGCAACAGGCCAGCCAGTGTTGCTCACTTAGTGGTGGCATGATTCCAAGAAACAGTGAAAGTGTGCAAATATTCTTGAGTGGGAACATCTTGGCATTCACATAAAATTGCTTCTTCTACCTTCCATTGGCCACTGCAAAAGTAGAAAGGCAATTCAAGATTCAAGGGATGGAGAATACCATCACTTTAAAAAAATTGTTGCAGATTCAAAGAGTATATCTGTGGTTAGTTACACAGGTATATTGTGTGATGGTGAGGCTTGGGCTTCTATTGAGCATATCACCCAGGTGATGAACATGATATTCAATGAGTGGTTTCTCAACTTTTACTCTCTTCCCTTTCTCCCTGCTTTAGACATCCCAAGTGTCTGTTGTTCCCATCCTAATGACTGTGTGTACCCAGTGTTTAGCTCTCATTTATAAGTAAGAATATATCGTATCATTCTGACATCAAAAAATGGCACAGATGAGACAAAGAAAGAAAACAACAGGCTGATAACCCTGATGACCACAGGGCTCACAACAAAATACTAGTATCTAGCACCACATCAAGAAGATCTTTCATCATGATCAGGTGAGCTTTGTTCCCAGGATGCAAAGTTGGTTCAACATACACATATCAATAAAAATAGTCCACCACACAAACAGAAAGAAAAATGAGAACCACATGATTATCTCAATAGACAAAGAAAAAGTATTTGATAAAATACAATATCTCTTCCTGATAAAATCCCTCAGCCATCTAGGCATAAATATTCCTCAAAATAATAAGTACCATCTATGACAAACCCACAGCCAACATAATACTTAATAGGCAGAAGTTGAAACCATTCTCACTGAGAATCGCAGCAAAACCAGAATCTCCACTCTCACCATTTCTATTTAACAAAGTACTAAAAGTCCTAGCCAGAGAAATCAGGCAAGAAAGGGGGTAAAATGTGACCAAACAGGAAAAGAGGAAGCTAAACTCTCTCTCTTCACAGATGATATGATTCTATATCCAGAAAACTGAAAGATTCCATCAAAAAACTCCTATCACTGATAAACGACTTCAGTAAAGTCTTGGGATGCAAAATTAACACCTCCCAAATAAATTGCATTTCTATACACCAACAACATTCAAGATGAGAAACAAATTAAGAATACCTTCAATTTTTAATGGAAGCTATCGTGTTGCCATTTTTGCAATCTGCCACAGACTCAAAATTTTTTTTCATAAAATATCATATTAGCTGTCAAAATCTTTTCTGCTATTCTTTTTATCTCTTACAAGACATAGAGTATTTTTTATGGGAGAATTATTTAAGTTAAAATATATAATTTAATTTAACTACATTCACTTTTCTCTTCTGTGTTCTTCAATGGTTGTTTATCATCTACGGAAAAAGAAAGTTGAATTTGTTAAGAATCTGCCATTCTTGATATTTGCCTTTCTGGCCCCTCTAGTTTCCTCCCTCACTATCTCACCACACCCTGGAGTCTTGCCATTTTGCACAATTTGCTGCTTCATAGACATCTCATGGACTTTTATGTCTCGGTGTGGATGTGTCAGTGTGTGTGTGCAGAAACCAATTCATCTGTTATGAATACCCTTTAGTTATTTAGCTGCTTTAATGATTCCTCAATTTCCCAATCATCAACTTAATTCTGTAAACTTTCCTGATGACCTCTCTTGTTCGTAAGAAAATTCAGGAGAAGAGCCTCTATACTCTACTGGTACCTGTTATTGATTAAAATTATTTGTACTCAAATGTGATTCTGCCTTTAAAATACAACCTTCTTAAAGACAAACAATGTGTCCTAACCATTTTTGTGTAGTAAGGGTTTAACTCTGTATTTGGCAGATAAGTAAATGCTCAGCAAATTTTTTAAAAATTTAATGCGTAAATTAAAGAAATAGAGAAGAAATAGTTATTTCTTAATTTTCATTTTTTAATCTGTGGGAAAACTTTTAAACTTCTTTTACCATCTCATATATTCCCACAGTTTCAACCATCAGTAATACATAGGCTATTCTTAAATCTGTTTTAAAAAATATTTTTGTTTGTTTCTTTGTTTATCCATCACTGTTTTCCTGAGTTCTAAGGATATCTCCAAATGGCCATTTTGAATTTACACCTGTATATTCTGCTGCTGTCTTAGATATATCATACTATAGTCTGAACTCCCTAGCTTCCCCATAGCCTGACAGAAATCTGTTTCTCTATTTTTTTTTTGAGTTGGAGTCTCACTCTGTCGCCCAGACTGGAGTGCAGTGGCCGCTCCCGGCCACCACAGCCTCGACCTGCTGGGCTCTGGCGATCCTTCATCCTCAGCCTTCCAAGTAGCCGGAATTACAGGCATGCACTACCACGCCCAGCTGATTCTTTGATTTATTGTAGAGATGAGGTCTTGCTGCCCAGGCAGGTCTCGAACCCACGGGCTCAGGCAATCCACTCACCTCAGCCTCCCAAAGGCGCAGGATTACAGGTTGAACCACGGAGCCCAGCTTGTTTCTCTATCTTTGATAGCTACTATAATCGATGCCATTATTGTCTTTAAAAAAACTTAAGAGAGTTTTTGCATACTTTTACTTGAACTTCAAGTGAGTTGAAGGGTAGAGATTTTAAAAAGTCAACAAAATCAAATCTCAAAAAAATGAAGATATTTACACACAATCACGGTGATAATAAACGGTAGAGATTCAAACTCAGGTTTGTCTAACTTAAAAGGATTGTGTTCTTTTTCTTTTACACCTCATTTCAGAGTTATGAAAATAGACTTGATAGGATTTGCCAACTCATTGATCGTGGACTAAAAACTAAAAGGGAGACATTTTCACTCCTCATTCTTCCTCATTCTCTACACCTGGTTGGTTTTCATTGGCAACATTTTCTCACTGGTATTTCCCTTTCCCTTCAGCTCATGTTTCCTTAGTTCATCTTTTGTATTCCTGTTAGTTATTATTATAATAGTTTTCTAATTAGTCCACCTTACTCTAAGATCTCCTGAGTTTCAAGGCAGGGCAATGAATTTTCACTTTAATATCATCACACAGACTTACTAACCACTTGTGTGGTAGGATGCTTGAGATAATTTTAGAGTTAATTTTTGCAACTGAAATTCAAAATGAAAATATTTTGTTAGAAATACTAAATAATTCTATAATATATAATGGGTAGCAACATGACAATATTCACCTAACTTAATTAAAGCATAAATAAACAAACATTTTCATTTCAAAATCAGGAGCAGGTGTTGCAATTAAAATGCAGGCAGAATATTACAAAATGTATTGTTAAAATGGACACAGTCCCAGCTATTTAACTGTGTTCTGCTTACGTAAATTCACCTGCTGTTGAAGTCAGATAAGTGTTTATTTGCATTTATATTCTAACATTTACAGACGGACATTATTTACAAAATTTTGTGTATTATATCCTGAACACATGGGTATTTATTTTTGGATGTTATACACACGTATGTGTTTTTTTTAAGCCAGGAGAGCACAGTAGAGAAGTAAAGAAATCTGTTTGGGATAGTCAATTAATACTAGCCAATGCTTATTAGTCTTTACTATATTCTAGATAATGCACTAAAAGCTCAGGGGCAATTTCTCATTTAATCTTCATGATAACCTTTTGAAATAATGACTCCAATCCCCATTTTATAGATGAGGAAATAGTGTTTTACTTGGGTTTAATATCTTGACCAAAGTAATTCAGCAACCAAGAGTAGAATGGGATTTGAAAACAATCTTCCAAACTCAAAAGGAAAAGATCTGGTTGCAGGCCACCCAAGATAGCAAGCATTCCTATAGTAGAAAATTAGAGTCCAGTGGTGGGAGCTAAGTTTAAGGCTTGATAAAGTCATTCCTGCCCTGCTAAATGTGATCCGGATGTAGATGGTAAAGATCTGCAGGCTAGAGGTTAAGTCCCACCCGTGGCGCTTGACAAAATTCAAACTAAATACATTAGGAAGAAGGGGGTTAGGGCATACAATTAGTTTACCTGTTGTATTAGTTTTTCAATGCTACACAAGGTATTACCACAAACTTTAATTAATACCTTAAGTTTAAGGTACCCTGAGTATACTACTTAAAATAATACCTATTTATTAGCTCACAACTCTGTAGGTGAAAAGTGCTATAACCGAACTCTGTAGGTGAAAAATGCTATAACCGAACTCACCACTCAGGGTCTTAGATCAAGGTTAAGATCTTAGGCTAAGATCAAGGTTTACACAGTATGTGTTTATATCTGGAGCTAAGGATCCCATTCCAAGCTCATTCAGTGTTGGAGAATTCAGTTCCTTGTGATTGTAGGACTGAGGCTGGCTCTCTTGCTGATTGTCAGCCACGGTCTATTTGAGCTGGAAAAGGCTACTCTCATTCTCTTGCCACATATTTCTCTCCATCTTCAAAGCCAGCAACGGAGAATCACTGTTATGTTGATTTCCTCTCACACTTTAAATCTCTTTAGTCAAGAAGAGTCTAGTTCCCTTTAAGAGCTTAGGTCAGACTCACTACATCAACTTTCTTAAAGTTAACTGACACAAGCTCTACTTACATCTGCAACATCTTTTCACAGAAGCACCTAGATTATTGTCTCATTGAATAATTAGAATATATGTGTATACCAGGTCTTCTCAGATATTTGCTTGCTATACCCATCCATCTAAGATGGCTTCTGTGTATGTATATGTTACAGGTCTGGGAGCCAGTTTTCCTTTTACTACTCAAGCATTATTCCAGGTAATATGTTTTGATTGTCTGTCTCTAATCCCTGCCTATCTGGCTGTGGCTATGATTTTGTGCCTAGATCATTACCTTGAACACTGTTCTCCATAGGAATAAACCTTTTTTTCCTATACCCTTTGCTGATGCCTGGAGTATACCAGGAGGGATCCAAAAAATATGCCAGAATTTATTTATAAAAAATTGTGCATTTATTCTTACATGTTTAAACTTCAGTAACCTTCATTCTGTTTGATGCAATACATCTGTCAAGAGTTTTTCCACTGCTCAAAACAGTTTTTAAACTCGTCAATTTTGATGCCTTTTAGTGTTTCTGCTGTCCCCCCCCTCCTTCAACATTGGCAAAACATTTCCCTTTGAGGACTTTTTTTTATCCAGGGAAACAAACAAAAAAAGTCACTTGGGGTGAGATCAAGTGAATATGACAAGTAGGGCACTGGGGTCATGTCATTTTTTGTAAAAAACAAATGAACACTCAGCGCGGTGTGGGCAGGTGTGTGGTCATGGTAGAACAACCACAACACAGAACATTTCTTCTGCAAATTATGATTTAACCTTCTCATAACTTCCAGATAAAAAGTTTGACCATTTCCTCCAGAGGAACAAATTCTGAGTCTACTACAAGGGGCCCACCCACCAAAAGATATTTCTGTTTTGTTTTGTTTTGAGACGCCCCTTGTAGCTTTAATCTTATCACACTACTTAGAATCATAAAAATCCATTGAGTCTTTGCACTATAGTCCTGGGAACACACTCATAAATAATACTTTAAGCCATTATCTTTAAAAAGTTCACAGTTCAGAAAAGGACATAAATGGTAAATGGTAAATAATAGTTGCATGGAGTTTGTGCTTCTGACTCTTGGTTTCATTATTTAATGATGATTTACTGGGGGGATAAGAAAACTTCTGTCTTCAATCTCACCCTTTAAAACTATAAATTTCATTTTACAATTTGAATTCCTACAGTATTTCATACACTTTTAAAGATGTTTATCCCTATATGTATCCTTATAATTATCTCACTTTTTATTAGATAATAAACAGACATTGTATGTTTGTATCTAAATTGATAGAGATAATTTAAAAGCAACAATGCTACCCTTAAAAATATAGTAATATATTTTGATATTATGCATAGCAGACTCATGATAACTATTTTTAATCAATGAACATATTTTTGCCTATGCAGTTAACCGGGAATAAAAGAATACTATATTCTATAGTTCTTTTTAAAATGCTATTTTTTAGACAAAATAATATTGAAACTCTCTGATATATATATGTGGCAAGTATTTTTATGAAAGGAATTGGCATCATAAGAATATACTTTTTGTTATATACATAATACACAGTACTTTTCATTAATTAGACTTTGTAAAAAATAGTTATTGCATATAATAAGAAAGTAATAATAATCAGAAAAATGCTAGTGTATATTTTCATTATCTCCAAATAACTTTGTCATTTTTATTTATTTTATCACAGCTAAGCTAGAAGTGACTTTAGTTATTTTTTTTGCCTGTTGTAATTAGCTACTTTTGTCTTAATTACATAATTTTGCAAAATGTTCTCATTATCCAAAGATATTGTAGTAGAACATATTGTTAGACATTAATATCTCAGTAGATCCTAAATTTAATGTGAAAAAAAATCATCTTTGATTTACCTTTCTTTGTACTTGTGTCAAGGTACTTGGTGCAATACCTGGACCGCGTAAGCATGTAATAAATATTTGTTTAATGAAATTATTAATTTTTAAGGTTGTAATTGCTTCTGATTCTTACTTTTGCTACCTGATGGTGATTTTTTGATGAGATGAGGAAAACGTCTATCTTTACTTTGATCTTTCAAAAAAAATGTAGTGCTACTATTTGATTTTTATAGAAGTTTATCTTTAAAGATATTTATCACCATATACATCAATATATTTATTTTCAGCATTTCTTTTTGCTTCTTCATTGGTTCATAAGTAGAGTCTGTGTCCCTATTATCTTTTTTGATTGATAGAGATTAATAAAAAATAAATACATGGGATTTGAAACAATACCTTAAATTATGACTAATCTAAAATTTTGTTATTAATCTAACATTTTAAAGATACTGGTATTCATCTGAGAAATTATAGGTGTATAGATGTTACTAAAACTCACACTTTCTTCAGCAAACATCTACTTATTTCCAACACTTTCTTCTAAGAAACTCTGATGGGCAAAAGTTTCTCAGTTTTTTTTTTTTCAAAAAACTTGCTTAGGTTTTCTTTGGTCTTTGATTACATAGCTTGCCCTTTTAAAATCTGTTATAGTGCCTTACTTCTGTGCATGAAACGGGCACAGTTTGCTCTTATGGCCCAAACTCTCTTCCAGACTTTGCTTTTCTACATAACAAAGTTTGGTTAGGTATTTAAGTAAAAAAAAAAAAAAAATCTTACAATTTTGAAGAATTTAGCCTGCTGCCTGAAATCTATGTTTACATTCTGTATCTTCTCATGATTTTGCCCAAATTTCTTGTATTTGATATAAAGCATTATACTTTATGGTATGAAGTGGTAGCTACTTCTTTCTTTTATTAGAAATGGAGTTGTCTTTTTAATTTTGTTTTCATTAGTTAAATGTTGTTTTTAGTTGGTTTCTGAGAGGGATTAGGATATAATCAATTTTATGCTACCATCTTCAGCTGAAAATATGCAAGTGACATAATGTACAAGCAGATTTTATTTTATCTTACACAGATACAGTGTGGAACAATAGAGAAGACCATGGACATATAAAAAGTAACTGGCACAAATGTATAACTAGTAATCAGTTACCTATGAATGAGCTATTGAAGCACACAGCAGAGAACTTGCTAGGATTCTTGTAGAGTGCGATTAAGGCTTGCTGTTTTAGGCTACCTATAAGACCTAGCTTCCGTACTTAAATTTTATTATTTCATGATTTCTTTTTTTTGCAAGTAATCAGTCACAGTGACTTCTAGATTCCTAAATGAAAAGTCAAAGCACTCTAATAAATAATTTTCTCTTAAGTTATTTTCAACAGAAAAACAGAAGTACACAACTCTTTTCTGTCAACTGTTTAATAATACAAAAATAAAAATTAGTCACAGAAAAATAAAGGATCAGGTAAAGCCTTTGTTATATATTTTAAAAATTAAATATATTTTGAGCTTTAAAGTGAGGCATGAAGATTGTGCAGGTCTCAATTATATATATGTATATAATAACCCAGATCACTTTATAAGCTTTTAATCAGCTTTTTTCTTAAAACCTTAATTAGCACAACTAATTTGTGGTACCGCAACAATTTTCTATAGGTATATTCAAAGAAATTTTCTTGGAGTATCTAAGGACATTAAGCCAAACAAAGAGAAATAATAAAAAGGTTCAGCTCCCTGATCTCAGAGGGAAGGAAAGAGGGCAGGACATATTTGTGTTCTCGAGTTATTCTAAGGATTTCTTTCGAATATTCTGTGAGCATTACTCTGTACTTCAGAATAACAAGCCGCTGGTAAGTGAATTTGCACCTTTGGTGGCAAATCATCAGGCTTTATTTTCCTGAAAGTCATAATTCACATCAGCCTGCTGCACTGAGTGAGATAACATTATTTTCTTGTTCATGGGAATAAAATTCTACAGGTGATTTACTGATGTGCTAATTACCATTTCCAGTGATGAGCTACGGAATACTGTGGTTTCTCAAATTGTTTCTGTCCTGAAAACGCATTTATATTTGCAAAAACCTTGAAGCATAAAATGGCATTAGTCTTGTGGATTGTTGCCAAACATGGTAAGCAATATGCTCATAATTTTTATTTTTTAATTTTTTTTGTAAATTATCAGCTATGCTTGAGCAAAAAGCATCATAATAGCTGATTTATTTGTGTGTGTGACTAACAATTCTTTCATAATATTAGTGATGAAAACATATCAGTACCCATGGAGGATTAGAAGATAAGAAGAACATATATATTGTTATATATATATGTTTATTTTCACAGCAGAAGCACTGCACTGTTTAAAGGCCTGAAAAGAGAATAGTACTCCCATTGACTCAACATTCCAAAGGTCTTTGTTTTGTTCACTCCCTTAGTCTTTCTTAGCTCTTTAGCTTGCTGGCATCTGGGCGTGCTCCAGGTTTTTACTCTCAGCTATTTCTAAGGTATTTCTGTTTATTTTCCCATCTCTTAATCTATACAGAAGTTCCATGTATCAGTCAAAGCTTTTTTTGCTCTTCCTCTGTTAAATCTGTTCTGGTTTCCTAACTGGCTCTGGCGTCTCATTTTGTTCCTCAGGACTCTAATACTTGTGTGCCTTAATCAAGGCTCTGGTTAATAGATTTGAATATAGTAACTGATATATTTGTCTTACGTTATTGCTGAATTGTGGGCCTCTTGAGAGTGAGAGTTTTGCTTTCCTCATTTTTGTATTTATTTTTTCCTCACATTTTGCTCTCTGTTAGGCATTTGGTAATCATAATAAATGTTTCTTGGAACGGTTGGCTGAATCTTCTTTCTTACCATTATCATCTCCTTCCTTGAATTTGTAGGCATGATTCTCATAGTTTTAGTTCTAAATTGCTGGCTATTCCCTGACATCTACTCATTCAATTTCTATCTTCTTCATACAGATTTTCATCATATTTATTTGCATTTTTTTTTTGAATTGGAGTCATACTCTGTCACCCAGGTTGGAGTGCAGTGGCACTCTCATGGTCACTTACAACCTCGACCTGCTGGGCTCAGGTGATCCTTCTGCCTCAGCCTTCCAAGAAGCTGGAAACACAGGTGCACACCACCATGCCTGGCTAAATTTTATTTGATAACTTCATTTGTGTAAAACAGAAGTCAACTTCATACATTTATTTTTACCATCTTTACAGTTCTACCCTGGTCTTACTATTCTCTTTTTGAGTATAGTAACAAGAGGTGCATAGGCTTTAAACATCTTTGTACTTCCTTTTAGTACTACTTTCCTGACCAAATGCTGCCCCTCAATTGTTTTCATTGTTTTTTTCACAATTTCTACTCCCAGTTGCTGAGAACTACTTGAGAAGATGCATAATCTACTGAATACCTCTACTCAGATGTAATTTAGAAAGCTCAAATTCAATTCCTACAAGCAAATTCATTATCCTACCCTAAACCTTTTCCCCTGTTGTTTCCTAATTTATGATTAAGAGCATAAATAACTGTTTATGCAAAAACAATATGCAATGTAAAGTATACAACTTCTATGAAACACACACACACACACACACACACACACACACACACACGTACACACAGAAAGAAAAAGATCAGAAGGAAAGACAATAACAAATTAATGTTTGTGTATGGGTATTTACATTTTATGGTATTATTTTTCTTATTTATACTATACCTTGTTTTTTACTTTGTCAATAAATATCAATGACTTTAATAATAAAAAAAGTTTTAAGAAATGCTACAGAAGAAAACAGTAAGTTAGAAGAACTAAATTGGAACTGGTCTAGGTATATGGAAACACTGTCTTGATTTTGTCACTACCAATGCACTTGACACTGAAATGTCAAAATCTACTACTTGCCTCTGTTTTGCCAACATTCATCTGACAATTTTGGGGGGGAGTTGGGTATTTTTGTGATATCTAGCACTAAATTTTTGTTTCTTGGGTGCAAAACTTTGTTTTTAAACTGATGGTACCCCAGTCTAGTGGTAGAAACAGATATCTAATGATACAGCAATAAAAGAAATAGAGATAGAAAACAAATAAAATAAGAGCAGAGAGACTGAGTAACTCTGCTTCAGGGGTTGTAGAGAGGTTTGGTTAGCCACATTTCAATGATTTTTCTAGTTACATGATTCCAATATTGGCTATCTATTCGATAGTACAGCTTCTAAAATTGGTTGATTTAGACAGGAAAGAAACATCTTAAAAAATAAGAAAAATAATAAAGCATTAACTCATTTTTGTGATCTAGATATTGGCATTCTCGATAAATGATAATTCACATAAACTGTAGAACATAAAGTTATTCATAGAATATTCAAAGTATACTTTTTCTTTCAAATGATTATGTCCATAATCTTACACAATTCTTTTACAGAAAATAGAAACAGTGTTGCAGCTGTTATGAAGAGTTATAAGGTGATTATGGAAATTAAAAGTAAACAATGAAAGCAGAAATAATAACCTTAAAGACACATTATGTAAAACAGAATAGAGGATCTCTATCATTCAGGGAAGAGGGATCAGATCATTTAACACTTAAACTCAAGAAAATATTATGTTAATCTGATTTAAAATAAACCATCAAATCAACCATAAGAATATGTGGAAGTCAAATTGTAGTTCTTTTTTTTTTTTTTTTTGAGTTGGAGTCTCACTCTTTTGCCCAGACTGGAGTGCAGTGGCCACTCCCGGCCACCGCAGCCTCGACCTGCTGGGCTCCAGCGATCCTTCCGCCTCAGCCTTCCAAGTAGCCGGAATTACAGGCATGCGCTACCATGCCCGGTCGATTTTTTGATTTATTGTAGAGATGAGGTCTTGCTGCCCAGGCGGGTCTCGAACCCGTGGGCTGAGGCAATCCACTCACCTCAGCCTCCCAAAGGCACGGGATTACAGGCTGAGCCACCGAGCTCGGCTGGCACTTTCTTTTTTATTGTTATTTTATTTTAGAGTGAGGATACATGTGAAGATTTATTACACATATATTGCATGATGGCAAGATTTGGGTTTCTGATGAGCCTGTCCCTCCCAGGACTGGTGGTAAGCATAGTACCTCATGGGTAGTTTTCCATCTCTTATTTGCTCTCCTTCTTTCCCCTCTTTAGCAGTGCCCAGTGTCTGTTGTTCCCATATTTGTGCTTGTGTGTGCCCAGTGGTTAGCATTCATTTATGAGAACACGTGATATTCTGTTCTGTGATACTTTGCTTAGAATAACGGCCTCCAGCTGCATCTATGTTGCTGAAAATGACATGATTTCATTTCTTTTTTGGGTGACTGTGTAGCATCCTATGGTATATAAACACTATATTATCTTTATCCAGTCCTCCACTGATGGACACTTTCTTGAAGGCAAAAAATTTCATGGATTCATGCATCATAGTATTGCTGCATTTAGAGTTTATTTATTGAGAAAACAGACGTGAATATGGGTTTATAGATCTCTAGAAATAATTCTACTCCTTTAATGCATCATATCCATTCTCATGTTTTGGGTATTAAGTGTTTATGCTTCTTTCATTAGCAATTGTCCACTATTTTTAAAACCAAATTGTACCAATTTTTCTAGGTCCAATTCAAGTTCTGCTGGTATATGAAGCCTTGTTCCAACACTTGACTCTCCATTGATGCCTGTCTCCTCTGAAGTCTAGGCTTTTTTAGACATTTGGAATAGAAGCAAACTCAGATGACCACTACTTCTTGTATGCTACATAGGGCAGCTATTTGCATATATTATGTCTTCATAAAGATCAGAAAACAGAGCTCCCTTTGGCAGATGGAACTAGAGCCTATGGTTTGGCAAGTAAAGCATGAACTGAATTTTAATTTCTAGCAGTCCCTTCTACATTTGGCTAGATATCTCCGTATTAGGCACAACTGGCAATATGTGTTTTGTTCTGATTGCATGCTGCATTTTTATGTCTTTTGACGTTTCCAAGTCAAATAATATAACATACAAGACTAATGCAATTTCTGGTGGGTAGAGTTATGGCTAAATATTATTATTTTACTTTTTAATTGATACAGCACTTGTACATATTTATGGGGTACATGTGATATTTTATAACATGTATAGACTATGTAATGATAAAGTCAGGGTATTTGGGGTGTCCATCACCTCAAGTATTAATCATTTCTGTATGTTGGGACCATTATTTAAAGTCCTCTTCTAGCTACTTCGAAATACATAACATATATTTTTGTTAACTGTAGTCACCCTATTCTGCTATTGAACATTAGAATTTATTTCTTCTATTGAAACATATACCCATCAATCAACCTCTCTTTATCTCCCTCCCCATCCACTCACACACCCTTCCTATCTTCTGGTATCTACCATTCTATTCTCTACCTCCATGAGATCAACCACTCTAGCTCCCACTTAAGAGTGAGAATGTGCAATATTTGTCTTTCTGTGCTTGGCTTATTTCAACTAACATAATAACTTCTAGTTCCATCCATATTGTTGCAAATGACATGATGTCATTCTTTTATGGCCTAATAGTACTTCCTTGTGTGTGCATGTGATGATGATTGAAAAAAATTTTGCATTTTTTATATAACTGCTGACCATTTGACTTTCTTTTTCTGAGAAACGTTTATCCCTGTCCTTTGCCCATGTTTTATTTTATTTTATTTTATCATTACAAACAGTTTTATTTTATTTTAAAGTTGTGTGGTACAAGCTAGGATTGTGTACATAAATGATTAGGTATAGGTGAAGTTTTGAGCCTCCCATTGGACCTCACTTAGCCTGGTTTAGAAACAGGAACCCTTACTGTTGTTATGTACCCTACACCCTCCCAGCAGTGTTCTGCTACTGCCAATCCTTTTTTTGTAGTATTGTGATAGGTATTTAGGGTCCACTTATGAGTGAGAACATGTGGTACTCAGTTCTTTGTTTCTGTGATAGACTACTGAGTATGCTAGACTCCAAATCCATCCAACTTACTGCAAAGTCCATAATTTTGTCCTTTATGGCTGCATAATATTCCATCGTATATATGTACCACATTTTTTTATCCATTCCAGTTTTGATGGGCAGCTTAGTTGGTTCCATATTTTTGCTATTGAGAATAGTGCTGCAATAAACATGTGCACACAGGTATCTTTTTTGTAGGATAATTTGAGTTCCTCGAGGTATATTTTCAGAAAAGGAATTGCTGGGTTGTAAAGAAGGTCAACTTCTAGTTCTTTTAAAAATCACCACACTGTTTTCCATAGAGGTTGAATAAGTTTTCATTCCCATCACAGTGTAGAAGCATTCCCTTTTCTCTGCATCTTAGTAAGCAACTGTTGATTTTTGTTTTATTAATGATGGCCATTCTTACTGGAGTTAGTGATATCTCAGTGTGGTTTTGATTGGCATTTCTCAGATGATTAGTGAGGCTGAGCAAAGCAATGACCATCAAGAGAGTGGGGAGACAGTTCACAGAATGGGAAAAAATATTTGCCAACTGTGTATCTGACAAAGGTCTAACATCCAGGATTTACAAATAGCTCAAATGAGCCGAGAGGAAAAACAAACAGCCAACTTTTACTTGAGATTTTAAAAAATTTTTGAGTTATGTATATATTCTGTGTATTTGGACATTGTCAGATGAATAGTTTGCAAATAGTTTCTCTGACTCTCCAGATTGTCACTTAACTCTATTTTTTGTTTTCTTTGTTGTGGAGAAGAAGCCTTTTAGTTTAAGTCCCATTTGTCTATTTAGTGTTTGCTGCCCATGATTTGAGGTCTTAGACATAAACTCTTGGCCTAGATCAATGTCCTGAAGTGTTTCTTTAATGTTTTCTTCCAGTAGTTTTATAGTTTGGGGTCTTACATTTAATACATTTTGAGTTGATTTTTATTTATGGTAAAGACAGGGGTCCAGTTTCAGTTTTCTGCATATAGATATACAGTTTCTCTAGAACCATTTGTTGAAGAAAGTGTGCTTTCCCCAGTGTATGTTCTTGGCAGCTTTGTTGAAAATGAATTAACTGTAAATGCGTGTACTTATATCTGGAGTCTCTATTCTGTCTTATTGGTCTGTGTGTCTGTTTTACATCAGTACCATGCTGATTGGTTGCTAAAGTTTTGTAGTATATTTTGAAATCAGGTAGTGTAGTTTTCTTCTTTTGCCTTAGGATTGATTTGCCTATTTGAGCTTTTTTTTAAAGTTCCGTATGAATTTTAGGTTTGTTCTTTCTATTGCTGTGAAAAACAATTTTGGTAGTTTGATAGAGATTTTATTGAATCTGTGGATTGCTTTGGGATGTATGGTCATTTAACAATGTGAATTCTTTTATTCCATGAGCATGTAAAATTTTTTTCATGAGTTTGTGTCCTATTAACTGTCTTTCATTGGTGTTTTGTAGTTATCCGTGTACAAGTCTTTTATCTCTTGGTCAAATTTATTTCTGGCATATTAATTTTTTGTAGATAATTTAAATGGAATTGCTTTCTTGATTTCTTTCTCAGCTAGTTCATTATTAATATATAGAAATGCCACTGATTTTTGTAGGTTGATTTGGTATCCTAAAGTATGCTAAATTTATTAATCAGATCTAAGGTAGAATCTTTAAGTTTTTCTAGATATAAAATCCTATCACCTACAAAAAGAAGCAATTTGATTTTCTCTTTTTCAATTTGGATGCCGTTAATTTCTTTATTTTGCCTGATAGCTCTGTCTAAGACTTCCAGCACTATGTTGGATAGAATAGTGAAAGTAAATATTCTTGTCTTGTTCCATTTCTTAGAGGAAAGCCTTTCAGCTTTTCCCCATTCATTCAGTATGATGTTTGTTGTGGGTTTGTCAAATATGACCTTTATACATTGAGGTATGTTTCTTCCACACATAGTTTACTGAGAGTTTTCATCCTGAAGGGGTACTGAATTTATTAATTTTTTTCTGCATCTGTTGAGATATCATATTTTATTTCCTCTTTATTCTGTTAATACAAGGTATCACATTTATTGATTTGCATACCTCGAGCCATTCTTGCACGCCTGGGGAAAATTCCACTTGATCATGGTGCATCATCTTTTTGATATGCTGATGGATATCATTTGCTAGAATTTTGTTGAGAATTTTTGTTATCTATGTTCATCGGAGATATTGACCTGTAGTTTTCTTTTTTTTGTTGTGTCCTTGTCTGGTATTAGCATCAGGATAGTAATGTAGAAATAGTTATGGAGAATTCTTCCTTTTAATTTTTTGGAATAGCTCAAGGAGAATTGGTGGTAGTTCTTCTTTGAAAGTTTGGTAGAATTTAGCATTGAAGTCATCCAGTTTTAGACTTTTCTCTGCTGAGGGACTTTTTTTTTTTTTGAGTCGGAGTCTCAGTCTGTCGCCCAGACTGTAGTGCAGTGGCCGCTCCCGGCCACCGCAGCCTCGACCTGTTGGGCTCCGGCGATCCTTCCGCCTAAGCCTTCCGAGTAGCTGGAATTACAGGCATGCGCTACCACGCCCGGCTGATTTTTTGATTTATTGTAGAGATGAGGTCTCACTGCCCAGGCGGGTCTCGAATCCGCGGGCTCAGGCAATCCACTCACCTCAGCCTCCCAAAGGCGCGGGATTACAGGCTGAGCCACCGAGCCCGGCTTTGCTGAGGGACTTTTTATTCCTGATTTAGTATCATTACTCATTATTTATCTGTTCAGATTTTCTGTTTCTTCCTTGTTCAATATTGGTAGGTTGTATGTGTCCAGGAAATTATCCATCTTCTGTAGATTTTCCAGTTTGTTAGTGTAAAATTATTCCTAATAGTTTCTGATAATCTTTACTATTTCTGTCATATCATTGTAATGTCTTTTTTTTTTAAAATTTGATTTCATTTATTTGGGTCTTTTTTTTCTTGATTATGCTAGTTAGCAGTTAATTGATTTTGTTGATGTTTTCAAAGAATCAACTTTTCATTTTGTTGATCCTTTGTATTTTTTTATTAGTTCTTATTATATTTTGTTTAGTTTTGTTCTGATCTTTGGTATTTTCTTTCTTCTACTAATTTCGTTTGTTTGTTTTTTTCTTCTTTTTGTAGTTCCTGAGATGCATCATTAGACTGTTTAGCATCTTGTCTCTTTTATTTGACTCATGTATTTATTGTTATAAACTTTTAATTTAGCACTGTTTTTGCTGTATCCCATAGGTTTTAGTATGTTGTATTTCAATTTTCATCTGTGTCAAGTATATTTAAAAGTTTTTTTCCTGATTTCTTCATGACCCAGTGGTCACTCAAGAGCACATTGATAATTTCCTGGTATTTGTACAGTTTCAAATATTCCTCTTGTTTTGTTTCTGTTTTTGTTTTGAGTCACTGTCTCACTTTATTACCAAGGCTGGAGGACAAAGGCACAATTACAGCACCCTGCAGCGTGGACCTCTTGGTTCAGGAGATCCTTCCATCCCAGCCTCCTAAGTGGTTGGGACTACATACGCATTACCATCATGCCTGGCTAATGTTTTTGATTTTTTTGTAGAGACCAGGTCTCACTATGTTGTCCAAGCTTGTCTTGAACTCCTGACCTCAAGCAATCCTCCTGTCTCAGCCTCCCAAATTACTGGGACTATAGGAGTGAGATCAGGCCCAATCAGTTTCCTTTTGTTATTAATTTCAAGTTTTATTCCATTGTGGTCTGAGAAGATACTTGATATAATTTTGATTTTTAAAAAATTTTTTGAGACTTGTTTTGTTACCTAACACATTGTCTATACTGGATAAATTGTCCTATATCCTCATAAGAAGAATGTGCATTACGTAGCTGTTGGATGAATGTTCCATAAATTTCTCTTAGGTTCATTTGGTCTAATGTGCTGTTTGAATCGAATATTTCTTTGTTAATTTTCTGTCTAGAAGCTCTGTCTAATGTTTAGAGTAAGTGTTTAAGTTCCCAACTACTATTTCATTGACGTATAGCTCTTCTTTTATATTTAATAATATTTGCTTTATTTATCGGTGTTCTCCAGTGTTGAGTATATAAAATGTGTTATATCCTCTTGTTGAATTGATCCATGTATCATTGTATAATGACCTTCTTTTTCTCTTTTACTGTTTTGGCATAAAGTCTGCTTTATTTTATGTTAAGTATGGCTACTCACTTTTGGCTTCTGTTTGCCTGGAATATCTCTTTCTGTTCCTTTATATTCATTCTATATGTGTCCTTACAGACGAGATGAGTTTCTTATAGGCAGCATATAGTACAATTATATGTCTTTGTACTATATCTTTTAAGTGAAAAGTTTAATCCTTTTACATTTAAGGTTATTATTGATATGTAAGTGCTTATTCCTGTCATTTTATTAATTGATTTCTTGTTGTTTTGTATAGCCTTTGTTTCTTTCTTCTCTCTACTATTTATCATTGTGATTTGGAATTTTCTGTATTGCTGACATTTGAGTCTTTTCTTTCTTATTTGGATGTGTGCTGTACCAGTGACTTTAATACTTTTGTGTGCTTTCATGGTAGCAGATATCATACCTTCCTCTCTGAGTGCAGGATTTTCTTAAGCATTTCCTGTAGGGCTGGTCCCTCAGCTTTTGCTTGTCTGGGAGAGAATTTATTTCTCCTTAATTATTTTTGCTGGATATAATATGCTTGGCTGGCAGTCTTTTTTTCTGTCAGTACTTTTATTATCATCCCATTCTCTCCAGGTCTGTAAGGTTTCTGCTGTTAGTCTGATGAGGGTTTTCTTATAAGTGACTACTTTTTTTGTTGCTGTTCTTAAAATTTTCATTTTTGACTTTTCAGTTTGATTATTCAGTTTCTCTATCACTTTTTTTCAACCAGCTGTTTTTTCTCCATTTAATTATTTTTTCACCTTTGTAAAAAATTGGTTGAATATTTGCATGTACCTATTTTGCATACTCTATTCTGTTTCATTGATCTATATGCATATTTTTCTACCAGTTTCGCACTTTCTTTACTAATATAGCTAGATAGTAAGCTATAATATTGGGTAGAGTGATTTCTTGAGCTTTATTTTTCTTTGTCAGGGTGCAATTCAAAAAGGAAAGACCGAGATCCTGGAATAGCTAACAGGATCTCAGTCTTTCCTTTTTGCATCACGTCTGTCTGGGGATCTCTGAGCTTCCAGTATATGGATGTCCAAATCTCTTGCTAGACTTTGAAATTTTTTGACTACTGTTTTACTAAATGGGTTTTTCTATCCCTTTCCATTTCTCTTTGCCTTCTAGCACACCTAAAATTCAAATATTCTAACTATGCCCATTATGCTTTATTAATTTTTTTCATTATTTTTTCTTTATTTTTGTCTGACTAGATTATTTCAAAAGACCTGTCTTCAGGTTCTTAAATTCTTCTTTCTACTTGATCTAGTCTAATGTTGAATCTTTTGAATGTATTCTGCATTCATTAAATGAATTTATCAGTTTCTGAATCTCTGTTTTGTTTTTATGATATCTACCATTTTGATAAATTTATCATTCATACCTTGAGTTGTTTTTCTGATTTCTTTGTATTATTTTTCTGTATATGTCCTATCTCATTGAGCTTTTAAAATAAAACTTTTGTTAGTAAATAAGAATAGAGATTTTAAAATATCACTGCTTTAAATTCTTTATCCAAGGTTTCGTACTTTTTTTTATTGGACTCTGTTGCTGCAGTATTATCATATTCCTGTGAAGGTGTCACATTTTGTTGCTTTTTAATTCCTTGTGTCCTTACACTGGAACATCTGCACATTTGGTGTAATGGTTGCTTCTTTCCATTCTATGGATTTGCTTTTGTAGGGGAGGACTTTTTTCTGAAGATATATCTGTGGTGTTGGTTGGATAGGGCACGTGTATGTTTATGTTTTTGAAGAGGCTTAGCTGAAATTGGCAATACTAAGAAGCAATCTATAGTGTACATCATCCTGTACTAATTACCACATGTTCTTACTCATAAGTAAACCCTGAGCACCTATCACACTACTACAATAAGGGATTAGCAGTAGCGGGACACTAACAGGGAAGAGGGGTGCACATAATATCAATAAGGGTGCCTGATTCTAATCCAGGCAAACTGAGGCCCAATAGGAGACCCAAAGCTTCTCCTGGGTCTATACCACTTATGTACACAATCCTGACTTTTACCCCATAACTTTAAAACTAAATTAAATTAAAAAAAGGAATGCCTTCATTTTGTATTTACCCTTTAATTTGTAATTTTTATAAATTTGTTTTATCTTCTTAAAGCCATAGTAACTCATTTGCCTAATTCTTGACACCATTACTGCTAAATGACCATGTCTGACAACCTCATCTGTTTGAGATAACTCAGGTTATCAAAAGATGGATTTAGGAAATATCTCTTGGTGGCTGACACTACAACATTTGAAACTTTTGAGAGCAGCATATCATGTAGAACTGATTTGTCAGACAAAGAAGAGAGAATATCTTAGAAACAAGTAGAATTTTAGATTTCAGAACAGATTATGAAATGACATCATTAGTAAGAAATAAATAATAACAAATGTAAGAAGGATCCATATAGTAGTTCAAGAATGAGTTCCTATTAACTGGTAATTAGATTTAGTATACATTTAACAAGACATGTACAGATTCTGCGTGCTGAAAATTTCCAATGTCAAAAGGGAAAAAGAAGAAAGACAAATAAATGGAGTGGCAGACTGTGTCTATGGACTGGAAGACCTAACAGAGTAAAGATATCTATTCTCTCTAAATTGATTTATAGGTTTAATGCAATTTTTATCAAAATTTCCACAAGGATTTTTGTAGACATAGACAAACTTATTCTGAAATTTATATTGACAGGCTGAGATCTTGGAACAGCCAAATCAACCCTGACAAAGAAAAATAAAGCTCCAAAAATCACTCTAACCAATATGATAGCTTACTATCTAGATACAATTGTTCAGAAAGTGTGAAACTAGTGGAGTGATAAACATATAGGTCAATGAAACAGAATAGAGAATGCAAAATAGGCCCATGCAAATATTCAACTGATTTTTTCCAAAGGTGATTAAATAATGGAGAAAAAAACAGCCTGTTGAAAAACGCTAAAGCAACTGAATATCCATAAGCAAAAAAGGAATCTTGACCTCCATCTCATACGTTATATAACAATTAACCCAAATTGTAGACTGGCATGTAAACTGTAAAACTATAAAACCTTTAGAAAATACAGAGAAGAAAATGTCCCGAATCTAGGGCTAGGCAAAGTGTTCTTAGACTAGACACAAAAAGCACAGTTTAAAAAATAGAAATTGATCTTAAAAAAAAAACAAACTTATGAAGATTGTTGTACTTTTTAAACATTATACATTTTCAAAATTTTGTAAGTAAGACCATCTAGATCTAGCTAGGTGTGATGTTATTAGAACTGCTATTTTGTTCCATTAAAAGCTAGTCTTAAATATTTTTTAAAAAGTCTATCAAAACATCAGTGGCTCAGCCTGTAATCCCAGCACTTTGGGAGGCCGAGGTGAGTGAATTGCCTGAGCCCGCAGGTTCAAGACCCACCTGGGCTACTTGGTGAGACCTCATCTCTACAATAAATCAAAAACTAGTCGCAGGGGTGGTAGCGCATGCCTGTAGTTCCAGCTACTTGGAAGGCTGAGGCGGAAGGATCACGGAGCCCAGCAGGTCAAGGCTACAGTGGCCGGGAGCGTGCCACTGCACTCCAGTCTGGACAACAGAGTGAGACTTCGATTCAAAAAAGAAAAGAAAAGAAAGTATATCAAAACAACTGAACATCCAACAGATAAGACAATTTCCTGTTAATTAGAGGAAGTAATTAACAGTTGTTGATTGGAAAAAATTTTCACAAACTTTATCTTTAGACAGATAGTATTGCTGAGTTTCCACTATTAACAGATACTTTAGCTAACTATTTCTACTCTGATGCACAGAGTTAATGTGTGAAATGTGCTCAGATATGTATTTGATTATTTTAGTGTATCTTAGTATTCTAGAATCTGCATAACTTATTTTTTGAAATGTCTACAACCAACCACAGAAACTACTTGATTACATAGGTTGCATTTTTATGGAATGGCATATATTATTCTCGCATAAATGGCACTCTATTTTCAATTCATTTAATACTTTATTGAAAGAATGAGAGGACCTACAGGAAACACTTATTAATTTGAAGTCCTACGCCTTGTTGAGGGAAACTAGTTTTACCTACATAACCACAAAGTGTAATAATTTAATATTTCATATACTCTTGCAGGTCTTGAAAGTATGCTAGTATTTTTGTTCAGTTTTATAGCCCTTTGAGTGGTTGATCAATCTAGAATAGTGTGGTAAACATGAAAGCCAAATAGTCTTAAAACAATGGAAAAATATAGAGTCTAATTTTTTTCTTATATTGTTTTCTTTTTACAAAAGAATGTCCTTAAAACCTTTCACACTGAAAATAAGTCTTTATAAAACTGATATTATTTCACACACTCCATTAAACCACCCCTTTTATCTTTGAAATTGATGTGAAAGCAAAATATTTATACTATGTTTACTTTGCTTTTTAAATTGCTTTTTGAAAAGAAAAATGAGTATCAAAATAAATATGTTTGAGATTCGAGAAATGGCCAAGTATATCAAATTCATTTTGCAAGGATCATTAAAGCCTTGCATCTTTGTTGTATAGCATTAGTGACAATCTAGAACATTAGAATAACTTAAAAAATAAATATCATTTTGCTCATATTAAGAAAGAAAAACCTGGTAGTCATCAAATGTGTAATTCATAGAAAACCTGAAAACAAAATGTCCTTTCTTTAGTATAATTTAAAGATTAATTCTGAGCTTGGAACTCATCACTATTCAATCAGTAATAATCAACTCCTCAAAACAGCTTAGTATGCACACCTAATGGACATTTCTAGGAGCTATGGAACATTCTTAATTTTCAATTCTTAATATGAATACTAATGATAGAATAAGATGTAAAAGGCCAATAGAAAGCAACTTACTGGATTTTAAAGGTCAAATATCATATTCAATTACAATAAAACTAAAGGTATTTCTTTTTTTACACTTATGATCATAATATGCAATGCTTACTGAGGTTAGTTATAATATCACATGCAATTTAGTCAAGGAAATGAGTCATTTCAAAATTCTTCTGAGGTTTATGTTTTGCTTTCTAATATCAGCACTACCTCTGGTTTTTGCAGACTTCCATCAGAACTAGTAGAAGGGCTATATACAAAAGGACTTCTCTAAAGTCCCAGTGAAAGATGAGATGGCTCACTCCAGAATGGAAGTCATTGTACTGTTGTTTCCTTTGCTGAGTCTTGCCTCTCACCCAGTATACACAAGACCAGCTAAAAAATGGTTGAGTTATACTCTGGCTCAGTCTCCTTACCAAATCTATCAATAGAGAGTTTGCAGTTTGCACCTAGTCGGGAGTCCATACACGACAGCATTGCTACGGTGGCTTGTTGCCAACAAATCAACTGTTATTAAAACATCCAGGAAGCTACAAGCTACAAAAGCTGCAAAAGTTTGTCTTCTGTTGTAGAGGTGAAGAAACTTCATTCTTACTTTTTTGGTAATTTGGCACTTTCTGAAATGTGATAATATCAGAAGTTCACTGATAGATAAACTTCGCTTCTGGGTCCTGGGGAAAAAAATGTTGCTTCTCTGGTTGGTCCCTTTAAAGACACCAGGCTGTAGGCTACCTATAGCAAATGTATAAAAATTTTGCCAAAAGTCATCTTACTGGCATATATCCTATGTAAAGAACATGTTGAACTCCTCTGCAAGAAAAAATTTCTTTCTCAAATAAACAAAATTCTTTTTTTACTGCTATTGGTAGTTACTAGTGTGGCACATTGAGGCCAGAAGGTACTGAAGTAGATGATAATTGATGAAAACATAGGCCACAGAATCAGAGAGTGGCAAGTTATTTTGTTTTTTTAGATTTTCACATGTGTGTGAATTTTAAAGTAAATATATGGCCATAAAGAACTAAGGCAGGCTAAAATGTTTCAGTAAAAAGGTATCAGAAATTATACATTTTAGTCAGCTTTTGGATATTTTAAAATTAAGCAAATTTCTTATTGGTGTCAACTAAGTGGTTTTGATAGACTTATTATACAGCACATTCCATTCATTTACCATACTTTTCTAATTGAGTTCTTATACATGCAAGTACATGTTTATGCTCTTGCTCTTATTTCTATGCTATTCCTGTAAGAATTCTATTAAAATAAATGAACTATTTATAAAAATTATCTTGTGTTCACTGAAGTCAGAGAATGTGATTTTTATGCCCTTTTTTGTCAAGTAACAGGACTAAGCTACATCCCAGGCTACTCATTTGTAAAATGAGAAGATTGGCATAGCTGATATCTAAGTTTCTCCATTAAACAATGTTCACCTGGTCCACTGTACTGGGTTCTGAAAATGAGAAGATAAAATTAGAAAGAAACATTATACTCTTTGAATCTTTCTCAGACTCTGAAATTGTATAATATAATACTTGTTAATGAATCTCCATTTTACTGCATTGCAATTTCTTTATTAGTCTACAAAATTAATTAACAGCATTGAAAAGGATTCATTACTTTTTCTACTTTAATGAAAGTATTTAATAAAAGTGGTACTGTTTATAGAAAGTAGAGATCAAGGGGATGGATATTCTGCTAAGAAAACCAGGAACTCATTTTCCTCTTCCTCTAATAGCTATTCAATGGGTGTGTTTCAGGAATCAGTCAGTCTTGATTCAAAATCTTTATCTGTTGTGTGACCTTGGGAGAAGTTCTTTAACCTTTCAGTGCTCTGTTTTCTCATCTATGAATAGGGGAGAACAATAGAGCTTGGGGAGAATCTGGGGCAGATAAAATGAGACACTGTTTCAAAAAGCAGTTGACTTGAAATTCATGCTAAGCCCTTTGAAAATATTAGTGTTTGCTGACTTTGCAATATAGTCAAGTTTCCTTCTCTTCAGCTCTTTTGACTCTGTCATTCACTTTCTTTTGCTTGATCTTCCCAACTCTGATTTTCTCTATTTCAATCTATTTCCACATATATATTGGAGCTGCAATATGATTAAATCACATCTTTTCTTAAAACATTCAATGTCTTCTACAACATGATTAAAGCTTATCTCCCTATACTAATTTTCACAAATCCCCCACCCAGGTTTTATATATCAACCACACTTTAAGCCCTACCAGACTATTTCTTGAACATTACTCTTTCTCAGTTTAGCTTATATGCTCACATTTCCCCCTTTGCTGGCATCTTGTCTCCTTCTTTCTCTAAAAAATAATCAACTACTATACAACACAGTAAGATGCATATAGTGTAGTATAGTGTCTTGTAGACTACAAGAATTGTTGGAGTAAATGTGTCTGACTACCCTGTTTGATTTTATGTTTTCTGGAGACAGATCAAAAAGTACAAAATTCATAGTCAACACTTAGGACTTGTTGTCTTGGAGATAATTTGAAAAACATTTTGATGAGAAAGTACAATATGATTAATGTCTCAAAAGCTCTAAAGAAAGTATTCTAAAATTTCACTTTGGAGACAGCTAAAAATTATTGAAGAAGATAAACAAACTACATTAGCATGATAATTGAAACTTTATGAAATATTTTACTCTTTCCCTCAGTTTTGGAAGAAAAGAAGTTAGATCTTTGCTTTTCAAGGCTGTTCACATTCATTTACTTGTATGCATTCACATCGATATGACATTAACAATTAATATATTTTTGGCCACAGCTCTAAAATATAATGTGTCTATATAATTTGTCTCATCTGTATTTTCTTATTCTCCAGGGGGTGGGGGAGTCAAGAAAACTAATTTTCTATTAGAGTAGGCTTTACAATTTATATGTTCCTAATACAGTCCTGATTTCACTGCATTTTTGCTTAAAATTGCTGTGTATAGTTTCTCAAATTACACACTGCTATAAACTAAGTTAAAAATCAGTCTTGATATTAACTGGATGGTACATATTTTCCAAGTGCTTTAAGTGATAGCACTGAAGGCAGTGAAGGAAAGATTCAGTTGGCCAAAAAGAACAGATTTTCTCTGAGAATTGTTAGCAAAGAGAACAAAGGAGCAGCTGAACACCTGATTGAACCTTGCTTGCCGCATTCTGACCATGCAGTCAGTAAGGCCTACAAGCAGAAATCATTAGACTTGCATTCCTGGGCTTCACAAGAACACTTCAGTTTTGTGAGCAGTTCGCCAAATTTCAGTGTTGCTATGACAACCTCTGTATTCATCCTCAGGTGTACACTGGCAACCGAGCTTGCCAGTAGATGAGACCACATGATCCCTCTGGGTAACTCAAATTATCACCCTTTAAAATAGTGACAATTATAAAAGTTTCACTTCACCATATATTAAGGTATCAGGCAACGCTCGGCAGAAGAAAGTGATAATTTTTATAATTAACTATCCACAAAATACATGCAATGCCGTATAATAAGAAGCTATTCAATTCTTAGTGGCAGATTTAAAAAAAAACAAAAAAACCCTCGTTTTTCTTTTGAATCCTGGAATTTTCCTTTAAATGTACATGTGGCTCATAATTTAGTTGAATAAAGATGTGGTGTGGGATGGCTTGCGTGACTGATCTTAGGAGAAAATAAGAAAAAGTTTTCTTACGTTGAAACCCAGGATTTCAGGTTAAAGGATTGGTTAAAAAGAAAGGGAACATGCTATAGGATACTTTCTACTTCACTTTTAAATGATAACTCTCATGGTTTAATTATTTTTCTTTCAGTTCTTCATAGAGAAATAAGGGACACTAATTTGCAAAAATGGAATGATAATTACTTTTTGGATATTAGAAATTTTGTAGACCAGATAGCAAATATGTAATTTGTAATTTTTAAAGGAATAACCCCCAGATATTAGAGATGATACTATATTTATAGAAAATAAATTCTTGTAGGCTTATTTAGCAGATTACCTTATCTTAGAATTACTATTTTAAAATGTGCACATTTCATTAAATTAACTGATCAAGTTTCCGTTTTTCTAGGAAAAAAATATTAGCTCTAAATAATATGTGAATATGAATAATATAATACATTAATTAGTTACTAAATTGTCCTAAATCAGGAAAAGTAATTTATTACTGTCCAAAGCAAGTGATATGTCTGCACATTTTCATGAATTTTTAACAAATCTTATGTTGAATATAGGTAAAAATACATAAAGCTCTGTCATCCTGATGTTGGGGTAAGTGGGGTAGAGTTGCTCCATGGGTTGTTGACTTCACCATGATAAATATTTTAAGAGTGAGTTCCTAAGAGGATCAAAGTACTGTTTTTTACAGAGTGGAAAACACATTCAAGGGAGAACACGGGTATCTTAAAGAGAAGACAACTCTTGCCTTCAATAAGCAGATTTGTATACATTCACAACAATGGCCGGGCTCGGTGGCTCAGCCTGTAATCCCGCACCTTTGGGAGGCTGAGGTGAGTGGATTGCCTGAGCCCGCGGGTTCGAGACCTGCCTGGGCAGCGAGAACTCATCTCTACAATAAAAAAAAAAAAAAAAAAATCAGCCGGGCGTGGTAGTGCATGCCTGTAATTCTGGCTACTTGGAAGGCTGAGGCGGAAGGATCGCCGGAGCCCAGCAGGTCGAGGCTGCGGTGGCCGGGAGTGGCCACTGCACTCCAGTCTGGGTGACAGAGTCAGACTCCAACTCAAAAAAAAATAAAAATAATATTAAAAAAAATTCACAACAATGATTAAGCAAACTATTCCATAAACTAAGAGAGGAGGGCTGCAGGTATATGATCGTGCGTCTTGACTATTATCTTTTAATCCTTTAAGTTTACATGTGTCACAAGATTGCAAGGGTCCTTTAAATAATGAAAAACTACTGCTTAACTAGATCTGGTTTTTTTTTTTCTTTTTTTTAAGAACATCATGCCTCTGCACTTTGGGTAATTCCTTATTGTTTCTGTAATTTAACCTACTGGTAAATCCACATTCCAACGCACAAGGGGTCAGTCTGAAATGCCTGACTAATCTGGTGAAGGTCCTGTACTGATAAGAAAGGCACTTCAATGCTTAACCACCTTGTTTCTTAATTATCCAAATTCTATCTGCCTAAGAAAATTTGCCTAACTAACTACATCTAGGCTGTGTGCTATGCTAAATATGCCTGCCTCAATCACACATTGAAAACTCTGTTATTCCACATGAAAGGTAGATATTTTTTGCATACTATAGACAATAGCATTTTCAAAATTTAGTGTTCAGCATACTGTCTAAAACACAGAAAGTGTCCAATGCATATCTATTGAAAACTTGAGTTGGCACCTCATTTTAAAATACTAGATGGTCATTAATATAGTTATCGTAAAATATTACATGTCTTGAGGTAAAGAATGGACATGGCATAGGTTTAAACTATATATTTTCAAACTGCTGGGCGGGGGGGGTCATGGCAATAATGCTGGTATTAGGAGAACAAAGTTAAATTTCAGTTGATAAAGAATGTGTAAGGGAAGTAGGAAGTGTAATTCGTGAAAAGCATAGTGGAAACATTATCATGAAGAAAAAAATGAAAAAAATGAAGAAACTTTGTTCCTGGTGTTAATTTGAAACTGACCTTGATCCATTTGTAGAAGTGGTTTAAGAGAATTGGGATGGAAAATGTAAGTAAAGTGAAAATACAATGTATAAATTATAAATGAAATTTGAGTCAAGAGGGCCCCTGCTTAGGGAGATCTTAAGGAAAGCTAAACACTGTCAATTTAGTGATTAAAGACAGTTGACTATTGCCATAAAGTAGTACTATAACTAGTTTATAGGAGATTATTTTACAATGGAAATAGTTAAGAGAATTTGTCAACAACACAGAAAATGAGTGTAGCATGTCAAAAGAATAGAAAAGGAACACTTCACAACAACATATTTTTCTGGGCAGTAGGTCGATTTTCTTTCTGTCTATGGAGAAATTCAAATCAGGAAAACAATTAAAATTGGGAGGAAGAAGGCTATGAACAGATAAAATAGTAGTCCTTCCTTTCTTCAACATAAGGAAGAAATTAGGAAATGGTGAAGTTATTTTTTTTAGGTTAATTATTTATTTCTTTCTTTTTTTTTTCTTGATTATGTGGAGCAGAGTTCAGGGTTAGTTATACAAATGTTCATTATGCAGGTACCCTTGTTGATGAGATGTGCCCCGTCCCTCCCCCATAGTTTCCCTCTGCTGCCAATCCCACTCCCTCTCTTCCCTGGCAGTTTTCTATTACTGCCAATCTGGAAATGGTGAAATTCTAAGGATCTAAGTGGAGGCCTGACAAGCGTAGGTTGTTTTGTATGTGTGGTCTGCTTTTGTTAACTAATGGTTAGGAAAATTGTAATAAAACTACAAAAATATGGGCTTTTTGTTTGTTTATTCAGGTGCAATGAACTAAATACTTTACTGAAATGGTCTTAAACAATGAAATGTCTTACTTCTCATTAACATTCCAATAAAAATTCTAACAGAAATTGATCGAGTGATTCTCAACTTTGGTTAAGAACCAGATGACTGGGATAATTCAAACTGAAGAGAGTGATTATATTTTGCCACACTCTCTTCCTCAAATCCATTAGAAAAGGTGTATAATGATTTCTAAATAACTTATTATTCTTTTCTTTCCTTTTAATTCTTTTTTCTATCTCCAGATGGTTTATCTCTATGTTCCTCCTTTCTCTTCTTTGAAAACCTTTTCTCCGGCTCAAGGCACTGTTTCAATTTAACAGCTGAGATTCCATAATCTTTGTCCTGAGAGAACTTTTCCTGGAAGTTATTTAAGGTTTGAAAAAGGACAGAAGAGAGATGGATGGGATGAACTGATTTGTACAAGAGAAGCAAAAGGCCAGTATGGGTTGAAAACAAAAACAAAACAACCTGGAAGCAGGAGGTTCTGATTATCTGCTGATTCTGTAGGAGTTTAGCCCCTGGAAGACAAAAATGGATGCTCTGGACACCAATGAAATTGAGATGTCTCCCTAGTCAAACAAGCCCAGAATGAGCTATTCCTACCTGTGCTTCAATTCCTGGTGTGGCTGGAAGGAATTTTCTTTGGCACAACAGATTTACCTTCCATTCTCCCTTGATATTATTAAAAATACTTATGGGCTCTATTCACAGCTTTGTTTCTAGTGCTGATGGAGCCTAACCACACACCAATCTGCAAAAGGATAACCCCGTGCATACCATCAACCATTTCTTGCTTCCTTTCATTCTCTGTGGGTTATCCTCTGTGGTACAATCCACCAGAGAGACTATGATCTTCCCCTCCCTCTTCCTGAGCTCAAAAAAGCATAGCTGCACTCTCAGTTTGGGCGAGAATAATTCTCTTTCATAGTAACAAGAAAAATCTACAGAGTTGTGACCAAACCTACTGGAAACTCAACCACTAGGTAAATATACTTTCTCTCAGAAGCAAGTATAAACTTTAATGTTGTGGTCTATTAGTTGGAATTTTAGCCCTAATGTGGAATGTGTCTTGAATTCCAATTTCTTTGTTTGTAAATGAACATCTCCAACACAAATCTTTGTGTGTTAGGGGCTACCTATGCCAGTGGCAAAATTGTAGTCCAAAGATATTAAAAGCTTAAGATCTGCCGGGCTCGGTGGCTCAGCCTGTAATCCCGAGCCTTTGGGAGGCTGAGGTGAGTGGATTGCCTGAGCCTGCGGGTTTGAGACCTGCCTGGGCAGCGAGACCTCATCTCTACAATAAAATCACAAAATCAGCCGGGTGTGGTGGCGCATGCCTGTAATCCCGGCTACGCGGAAGGCTGAGGCGGAAGGATCGCCGGAGCCCAGCAGGTCGAGGCTGCGGTGGCCGAGAGCGGCCACTGCACTCCAGTCTGGGCGACAGAGTGAGACTCCAACTCAAAACAAAAACAAAAACAAAAACTTAAGATCTTACAGTCAAGGGTTACTGAACAAGATGAGTGGTTTGACAGAGTGATGATTTTGAGGAACATTGATTGCAGTTATTTGCAGATCTGATTGGAGATATTTGAGACAATTCAAACAGGGAATCCAGTTTACTGAGGAGGAAGATATTAATATATGGTGACATTAGGAGTATAAATGTTAAGCCGCTGAGAGAAAAGTGTAAAAGAGTTAAATTGAATAACTGGCTACAAGACATGCCTGGCCAGTGATTTTTTTCATCCTAACTTTGCTGGCCTTCTTCTGTCTCCTTCCTTTTGGACTAGAACTGTGTCTGGACAAGCACACACTGTGAGCGAAGTTTGTGACACTTGTATCCCCACTTCAATGCAGTCTTCTTTCAAGTATCCAGTTTCTAATTCTTCTGCTAACTATTCTTGAGAATGTTTCTGGACTCAAGAATTTATGTAACTGTGCAACTTTAATTTAACATATTTAACTACTGTTGGAGTTTTGAAGGAGGTAATGATGTTGAATCTTACTTATAATATTAAAAAATAAGATTTCTACAAAACTTTGGAAGCTATTCAAATACTTTATTTTACAGAAAAAGAGACAGAGGTCTCAAGAAGTCAAATGATTTTTCAGAGATGGTGATTTTCACTCAGGACTTTTCAGTCCCACATAAGTGGAGTTTTATTCAGATAAAGAAAATGTTTATTTTCTTACTCTCAGCGGGGGTCTCCAGAATATTAGGTCAGTCCTGCCGGAGGTGTGCAATCCAATGCAGTGAGAAAGATGCAAAGAATTGCACAGAAGTTAGATTAGAAAATATAGTTCAAGCCGGGATCGGTGGCTCAACCTGTAATCCCTCGCCTTTGGGAGGCTGAGGTGAGTGGATTGCCTGAACCCATGGGTTCGAGACCCGCCTGGGCAGCGAGAACTCATCTCTACAATAAATAAAAAAAAAAAAATCAGCCGGGCGTGGTAGCGCGTGCCTGTAGTTCTGGCTACTTGGAAGGCTGAGGTGGAAGGATCGCCGGAGCCCAGCAGGTCAAGGCTGCGGTGGCCAGGAGCGGCCACTGCACTCCAGTCTGGGCGACAGAGTGAGACTCCAACTCAAAAAAAGAAAAAAAAAAGAAAAAAAAAATATAGTTCATTTAGAAAGTAATTAAAGAGGAGATTCACCTCCCCAAGGTAGGGGAGGGGACCAAAACCAGGAAACGTGGCCTGACCATAGCTCAAAGAACACATGGCCACACCATAGCTTAGCAAAACAATGATGGCTGAATGGTCATGGTTGAGTCTTTTTAATCCTTCCCTTTGATGGGGGAAGGTCATTAAGGGATTGGGTGTTGGTCTGCTCCACATCATTACAAAGGGGCAGATAAGTACAGATACTAACATCAGGTGATGAACAGCAAGCAGATGGGTACGTGAGTCACATAATTCATGCCATGGTGGTGGACTAGGTGGGAGGAGACAAGGAAAGGATTTTTGCCTGCAAGAGACCTGTCAGACATTTCCAATCCTCAAGCTCCTTAGCAAAAAGGTGGCCTTATTATCATTTCTATGACTTTGCCCAGTTAAAGGGTGATCTTTGACCTTCTGCCTTAGACAAGGAAATTGAAAGTTTCTTAGAGATTATTATGCTAAACCATGAATTGAAAGGTTGGACTAGCCAGGCTCATGGCTCAGCCTGTAATCCCGTGCTTTGGGAGGCCAAGGTGAATGGATTGCCTGAGCCTGCTGGTTCAAGACCCGCCTGGGCAACTTGGCGAGACCTCATCTCTACAATAAATCAAAAAAATTAGCCAGGCATGGTAGCATGCGCCTGTAGTTCCAGCTACTTGGAAGGCTGAGGCGGAAGGATCGCCGGAGCCCAGCAGGTCAAGACTGTGGTGGCCGGGAGCGGCCACTGTACTCCAATCTGGGTGACAGAGTGAGACTCCAACTCAAAAAAAAAGAAAGGTTGGACTGTCCTTGTCTTGCATCTAATGGAGATTTGCCGAGGGGGTGAGGTAGTCTGCCCGCTTGGCCTGCAGTAAAATGTCTGAGCACTTCCTAAAACCTGCCTATTGGAAGTGTATCCATCTATGTCTAACCTGTGCTAGATTCAAAGGGTGTTAGTCTAAGCAAAAATGGCTAGGCGGAGGCAAAATATGAGCTAAGTTTATTTTAAATTTCTTGGGTTTCCTCCTTTCAGAAATTTTAAGTATCCATCATTATGTGAGAGAATGGAAATGAAATCGACACTTCTGCATTTAAAGGCTATCTTTAGCTAAATACAAATTAGTCTTTACAAATATATATGTGCAAATTTAAAATGACAAAATTATTGGTTTTACAATAAAAGATAGATTTATAACATACCTGAAATTTATGTGTATGGGTCAAGGATAAAATCATTGATTATTAATGAAAAAAGAAAAAAATAAGGAAAATTCAATGTCATGAAAGCTAAACTGAAAATAATTACAGATTTCATAGAAAACTTGGGTATAATTCAAACGGGATGTTTCTAACACTAAAAAGCATAATTCATTCAATTTACAGACTCAATAAATTTATACAAGTTGTTTTTATTAGGAAAATACCATTCTCTCTGACAGTTGTCTTCTGGATTATAAGAGAAAAAAAGTAAGAATAATGTTATTTTGTTCATCTTTCAATATCACTTCTATGGGTAATAAAAAGAAAATAATATTTTTGACCCAACAGTAAGTTTTTTCTTTTTCTTATTAAAAATAGTTAAGAGTATGTTTTTACAGTAAGGCAAGGAGGTCATAAGTGAGAAAGGAAAATTTGTTGATCAGTGTTTTGCTAATAATAGACCTTGCTTTTTTGTTTTTTGGATATATAAAGGGACTTAGAGCAAAGGAACAAAAATACAGAAAAAGAGTACTTTTTTTCTTGCTTGGAAGCAGTGATTCTGCACTTGCTTGAGATCTAATCACTTTTCCGGATGAATAAGATCATGGTGCAAGACAGAAGGAAGAAAAATGTAATGCTTTTTCTGTAGTCACACCAGTGATCAGAATTCAGTATGATCAAATTTAGTGAATGAAGTTCAGTTATAAATAGGAAGGGAGAAAAATAGGATCCAATAAAGAAAATGAGAATAGCTTGCTTTGCCAAGAAATGGCAAAACATCGAAAGAATGTAGAGGCCTACATATTTATCACAGTATCACAATTTGACCATATTTATAATAGAGCTATTTTCTTTCCAATTCTTTTGTTTCAATGAGATGTTGCTTCATTTTCTTATCATTTCTTTGTGTTCTATCTTTGGGATCTGAGGCCCTCTAATACTTGCACTTCTCTGGTAGTGATTAATTGCTTAGATTTTTTCCCCCACTTCTTTCATCTGTCAAAACTTACCCATTTAGCATTTCATTCTTTATCCTCAATATTCTCCATTTCTTATTGTGGTAACACTCTTTGTAGCTATTAGATATTACCCCCTAGGATGAGTTTCCAAGACTATATACCAAAAGAAATGATGGAAATTTATTACCCTACCATGAAGTCATGTCACACTTGATAATGGACTCTTCTGTAATGCTGGAAGTTTGAGATGCCCTGAACAAGTAAGTTTCAGTGAGATTAGAGTATTGCAACTGATAAAGTAAATCTGTGAAAACTGTCTACAGTTAAGAAACTTGGTAACATAAAACAAACTTCACAAATTTATGTTAGCTTTTTAATTAATTATAATATTGTTTAGATGTCAGTGACCAAGTATTTTGCATTTATACTGGCATAAGAAGCAATATACAAGTATACTTTACTTAATGAAAATATGACTTTCTGTTAAGCAGTAAAGGATGCAGTGTCCTTGTCTGAATCTGTGTAAAAATCAAATATATTATTATATATTAGAATTATATTGATGAATGGTATTACTTGAAGTCTCTTAGTGTTAGTATTCTATATGGGAACTTTAAGGAAGTCCAAAGAGCTGGTCTGAGTACACTGATATTTACAACTAATTGATCACAACAGTTACAGATTTCTGTGCTCCTTCTCCACTCTTATTTGTTCCCTTGACTAGTAAGGAGAAGAAGAAGAAGAAGTTGTTAATAGAGAAGGTAGAAATAACAACAAAAAAGCTCTAGCCACAGTTTTTCTAAGATCAGGAAAGCATCAAATAGGAAAAGGTGTAAAATGTATAATGTCCTCAGAAGTGTTTAAAATGCAACAATAGAGTATAATTATTTATAATTCCAAATCCTATTGTCACAAAGATAATTGAAGTTGTAGTTGAAAATGTGAGTTTTTGAGTCAGAATGTGTATGCCAGCTCTGCCACTTACAAATTTTGCGAACCTGGAAAAGGAACATATACAAATCATGCTAATTAAGGAGAATGATGATATCCAGATATTAAGAAGTCATCTTTTACTGAGTAGGCATTTATTTTTGGAGAGCTAGAAAAATTCTTTAAAGAGCTAACTTTTCTTTACTGTTCAATTAGAGAATTATAATGAAATAGAATAAAGGATTTGACAAGAAATCATCTTAACCAAACGTCTTAAGTGTTCTTCTTTTTCTTTGAGAAAGAAAGTGATTCCCTCAAACCTGAAGATTAAAGAAGACTGAAATTTCTCACTGGAACTTGCAAGTCCTGAGTTCAGATGCCACAGCTGGGAAAGTACACTTTTAGGTGGGGATAGTGTGGTGGTAGACTGCATCCTAGGCCAGTAGTTTTCTTAGAAATAATTAGACTCTAATTCAGGCAGTGGATCAAGATTCTTGGAAACTGTCCAAACTTGGAGGTATAATTTTCAACTGAACACATCAACTACTTAAAAACAGCTTGTCAGGTAGGGATCCAAGATGGCCACTGTGGAGTAGCAGACCAGCACATCTCTCTCTCTCTGAGCAAGGCAGAGAGTAGGAACCCAGCAGTCAATAGATGGAGACACTCCAAACATTTTTGGATGGGTGAAGCACCCTGCACCCAGCAAAGAGGTCTCTTTGAATTCATAAAGACCAGAAAGTGATGGCAGGCATGCAAATCCAGGCACTCCATCCCCAACTGTGCACCAGGCACACACAGGAATTGAAACTCTGACCAGCAAACAAGAGTGTGTGAGTGATTCTGAGATGCTTTGAATCAATTCAACCCCTCTCAGCTGTGTGTGAGTCATCTGTCCCATGTGAGAGGAATCTTGGTCAGGGCACAGCAGTGGGCAGCCAGAGCTCTAATGGAATGGGGAACAAACCCAAGCCACTGTGAGTGTAGCTTCTACCAGCAAAGCTCAGCAACTAGCTCCTAGGCAGTGAAAGCAGTGAAAGCCCACTTGCAGAGTGAACTTGGCTGGCACCCACCACCAACATCTAGTGGCAATCTTCCAAATGAGATCAGAAAGAATCATTTCCAAGCCCTGCATGCTTACAGGGTGAACTCCCCACTCCCCCGTGGCAGGAAACTCACTCTTTTTCAAGAGGAGTGTGTGGATTTGAACAGGGAGGGAGTGACATGAAAGACACCTGAAGTCTTTCTTGGTGGAAAGGATCTTGAACTGTAAACCTAGACAGCAGATGAGAGGGGCAATTACTCCCCACCTGCCTGCCAGAATGCTGGCAACAGCAACTGAAAACTAACCCAACTAGATGAACAGTGAGGGAGAAAATCAACAATAGAGAATCCTGCCACAGGGAGGAGCAAGGAGCAGAAGTGAATGCCCCTCTCTGAGTGACCTATATTGAACCACAGAAAAGGCCCTAGTCAGTGGGTCATTGACTAGTTTTAGAGAAGCAAAATCAAAGTGGAATTATAGAGGGGGAAGAGCGGACTGTCACAAATGAGGAAAAATATCAATGAAAAAATATAGGCAACCTTCAGAGTCCTAAAGAGGTAGCACCTAAAGAAATAACTATTACAGCACAAAAAATGGAAACCCCTGAGAACAACCTGCCCCAGATGACAGTCACAAAAATCAGAGAGTGGATGACTAAAATAATCAAAAGGAACCAAAAGAAAGTAGATGCAAAACTCATTGGAGTCCTAAAGGAGGTAAAAGCAGAGTTGGCCAATTTCAGAAAATCCCATTCGGAAATAGTGGAAATGGAGAACTTCATCCTGGAAATTAAAAACACAGTAATAAGAATAGGGAGCAGGATCAACCGGGGCAGTGGAAAGAATATGAGCTTGAAATTAACCCAGTCTATCAAAAACATAGACTAAAAGCTCAAAAAGAAGGAGCAAAGCCTCTGAAAAATGTGAGATTGTGTCAAGAAACCAAATATGTGCCTGATTGGTATCATTGAAGTAGATAGAATGGGAAGCCAAGAACACCATGGAACAAGTATTTCATGAGGTCATCCAAGAAAACTTCCCACATCTCGCTAGAGAGGTGACCATTCAAGCACAAGTGATTCAGAGAACCCCATGCAAGGTATCACATGAAAATATTTCCTCCAAGATAAATAGGAATCTACTTCCACAAAGTAAGCTTGAAAGGAAAAAAATACAAATTAAAGGCAGTAAGAGAGAAAGTTCAGGCTACTTACTGAGGAAGACCCATAGAATTGCTCCAGACTTATCTGCAGAAATACTACAAGCCAGAAGGGACTGGAGTCCAACTTTTAATGTTAATAAAGATAAGCAATTCTAGCCCAAAATTTCCTACTCTGGTAAGCTAAGTTTCATCAGTGATGGAGAATTAAAATCTTTCCCAGACATTCAATCCCAAAGATAATATGCCATCCCCAGACCAGCTCTTCAGAAGACACTTAAGATGGTGTTGAACACAGAAAAAAAAATGTTCAGAGCCATCACAAAAGTACAGGCAAGTACAGATTTAACAGAGCATACAGAGCACTGACAAAAATGAAACCATACCCTGTTATAAATATAACATTAAAAAGGATATGAAGCAACCCCCTAAGAGCCCTATGCCAGGGATAAACTCTCAGTTTTCAGTAATCAATTGGGATGTGAATGGACTAAATCTGCCATTGAAGAAACATAGGTGGCAAACTGGATAAAGAAGCATAATCTAGTAGTCTGCTGCCTCCAGGAAAGTCATTTCACTGCAAATGATACCTATAGGTTCAAAGTTAAGGTCTGAAAATTAAGCAAATGGAAAACAGAAGAGAGCATGTGTAGATTCTCTGATATTAGATAAAATAGACTTTAAATAATCAAAAATTAAAAAGGACATGGAAGTATACTACATAATGATAAAAGGCTCAATTCATCAGCAAGAAATACCCATCTTAAATACATATGTACCCAACTCAGGAGCACCAGGTATTACAAAACAACTACTACATAAACTAAGAGAGGATATTGACTCTCACTTAGTCATAGTTAGAGACCTAAATACTTCACTAAGAGCTTTAGATAGCTCATTGAGGTAAAACAAACAAACCCAAAAAATCAGAACTGAAACCTTAACTTGATGCTCAATCAAATGGATTTAATAGGCATCTACAGAACACCCCCTCCAACATCTACAGAATATACATTCTACTTATTAGCACAAGAAACATACTCCAAGATCAATCACATTCTCAGACATAAATAAAGTGTGAACAAATTTCAAAAGACCAAAATAATATCGTGCATCTTCTCTGATCACAATGGAATAAAAAATAAATATTACTACCAAGAAGATTCCCCCCCCAAAAAGCACAAAGACTAGCCCCACAAGTGTTGGCTTTAATGGGCAGGCAAGTCAAGCCCTGAGAGTGTTGCTGGTTCAGCAGGTTGGCAAGTCTAGCCCCCATAGTGTTGTCTCTGATGGGCTGGCAAGCCTAACCCCAGGGGTGTCTCAACTTCAGAGTCTCATCTTCTTCCAGTAGCTCTGTTGGTTCAGCTGGTTCTGTTGGCTGGCAAACCAGCCTCCAGAGTGCACGGCTCTTTGGCTCTGATGATCTTCTCCAGCTCTTCAGGTCACAGCTCTTCAAGGTTGAGGTTCTTGACTCATCCCCAGGAAGAATGAGGGGCACGGACAGCCAGAAAGTGAGAAAGCAGGATTTATTGAAATGACAGAAAAGCTCCCACAGTGGGAGGGGACCCGAAGGGCTTTCCATTCTGGGGTTGAAACCTGGTGCTTATATGACCCTATGTCCAAGCTGATTGGCTAGCACTAGCTGTGAGCTGATTGGTCTGCACTTAGCTGTTTTGATTGGTCACTAAGCAGGATGTAGGGGCCTAATGGTGAGCTGATTGGTTGCTTTTTGATCCCAGCAGTGAGTACTTAAGCTCTAGCTTGAGAGGTTCCCAGGGAACTTGTTTACCAACACTGAGCCTGAGAGGCCTGCTGGTAGTTTACTACATTGTTACCATAAAACTCACCTGTCTGCCTGCCTAGCCTTTCTCTAGCTATCTCCTGTATATGCTGGTGAACAACTTCAAGATGGAAATAAAGACAAATAAAAAATTTCCTAGAAACAACCCAAAACAAAGACATCTTATAAAAACTTCTGGGATGCCATGAAAGCAGTGATAAAAGGAAATTCATAGTACTGCATGCAAACATCAAGAAAAAAGGAAGATCACAAGCAAACAGCCTAATGTCACACCTAAATGAACTGGAAAGACAAAATCATCTCAATTCTAACTTCAGCAGAAGAATCCAGATCACCAAGTTACAATAACAATTGTAGGACTAGAAGACAACAATGTAATTGAAAAGATCAATAAGACAAAAAGTTGGTTCTTAGAAAGGGTAAATAAGATTGACGGACCTCTGACCAGATTGACTAAAAAAAGAGAGACGGTCCAAATAAACACAGTTAGAAATGCAATGAAGTCACAACTGACCCTGAGAAAATTCAAAAGATTATCAGTGATTACTATGAGCACTTGTATGCAAATTAACTAGAAATCCTAAAGGAAATAAAGGACTTTCTGACATTACACAGGCTGTGTAATGTCAGAAAGTCCTTTATTTCCTTTAGGGTTTCTAGTTCAATTTCCCAAGAAGAAATTGAAACTCTAAACAGACCAGTAACAATCCAGGAAATTGACTTAACCATAAATCTTCCTAACAAAAAAAGACCTAGACCAGATGACTCCCTAGCTGAATCCTACAAGACATACAAGGAGTAGCTGATATCAATCTTACTGAAAGTGTTCCAGGCAATCAAGAATGATGGAATTCTCTCCAACTCATTCTATGAAGCTACATCATACTTATACCCAAACCTGGCAAATACCCAGCAAGGAAAGAGAATGATAGGCCAATCTCCTTGATGAACATAGATGCAAAAATTCTCAACAAGATTCTAGCAAATTAGATCCAACAACACTTCTCAAGGATCATCCAACATGATGAGGTGGGCTTCACTCTCGGAATGCAGGGCTGGTTCGCAAGAATAATAATTCAGCACATTAACAGATATAAAACGAAGAACCACATGATTATATAATTAAATGCAGAAAAAACATTCAACAAAATCCAGCATCCCTTCTTGATAAAAACTCATGAGCACCTAAGCATAGAAGGAACGTTTCTCAAAACCATAAGAGCCATCTGTGATAAACCCAAAGTCAACATGTTGCTCAATGGGCAGAAGCTGGAAGCATTCCTCCTAAGAATGGAAAGAAGACACTCTCACCCCTCCTGTTCAACATAATACTGGAAGTCCTAGCCAGAGCAATCAGACAAGGGAAGGAAATCAGGAAATAGGAAAAGAGGAAGTTAAGCTATCCTTTGTGGATGATTTGATTCTATAACTTGAAAACCCTTAAGAATTCATCAAAAGCCTCTTCACACTGATAAATGACTTTGGTAGTCTCAGGTTACAAAATCAACATGCAAAACACAGTTGTATTTCTATACACCAGCAACAAGCAGGCAGAGAACCAAATTAAAAGCACAATCACATTCACAATAGACACACACACACACACACACACACACACACACACACACACACACACCTCTTGGCATTCACCTAACTAGAGAAATGGTTGACATTTACAATGAGATCTACAAGATGCTGCTCAAAGAAATCAAGGATGACACAATTGGAAAAACATTTCACGCTCATGAAGTGGAAGAATCAAGATGACCATGATCATCCTACCCAAGGCAATCTACAGATTCGATGCAATGCCCATCAAATTACCAACATCATTCTTCTCAAACCTGGACATGATGATACAGAAATTCATATGGAAACAAAAAAAGAGCATGAATAGTCAAAACAACCCTCAGCAAAAGGAACAAAGTGGAAGGTACCAACTTCCAGATTTTAAACTTTATTACAAGGCCACACTAACTAAAATAGCCTGGTATTGGTAGAGGAATAGGTACATAGAATGATGGAACAGGACAAACATTCTGGAAGCAAAAATGCAGACTCTCAACTAACTCATCTTTGACACAGCCACCAATAACAATCATTAGGGAAAGGAGATTGTATTTAGCAAATGTTTCTGGGAAAACCAGTTGATCACATGCAGAAGAACAAAACTGGATCCCTACTTTTACCACATACAAAACCAACTCAAAACGCATCATAGACCTAAACATAAAACTTCAAACTGCAAGAATCCTAGAAGAAAATGTAGAAAACACTTTATGCACATTGGAGTAAGCAATGGATTCTTGACCAAAAACGAATGCCATAAAAGCAAAGGTAGACAAGTGGGACCTAGTCAAACTGAAAAGCTCTTGCACAACAAAAGAAACCATCAAGAGAGAAAGAAGAGTAAAGAAAGCATCAAGAGAGTAGAGACAACCAATAGAATGAGAGAAAAAAAGGGAAATTATGCATCTGACAAAGCCCTCACATCCAGGATCTTCAAGGAACACAAATGAAGTCAAAGGAAAAACAAAACAAAACAAAACAAAAAACTCAGCCCCAATAAAAAGTGAGCAAAAACGTGAACAGATACTTCTCAAAGGATGACATACAAGCAGCCAACAGACACATGGAAAAATGCTGAGCATCACTAATCATCAGACAAGTGCAAGTCGAAACTACAATGAGATACCACCTAACTCTGGTACAGATGGTTATCATTAATAAGAAAAACAACAGATGCAGTCGTGGGTGCAGAAAAAAGGGAACACTTCTACACTGTTGGTGGGAGTGCAAGCTCGTTCAACTTCTATGGAAAGCAGTGTACAATTCCTAAAAGAACTAAAAATTAACCTTCCATACGATCCAGCAATTCTTCTCCTGGCAATATGCCCAGAGGAACATAAATCATTCTACAAAAAAGATACCATATGCCATGTTTATTACCACACTATTCCCAATAGCAAAAACATGGAACCAACCCTATTGCCCATCAAAAGTGGAATGGATAAAGAAAATGTGAGATATGTATATATATATAATGGAGTAGTGCACAGCCATAAAAGACAAATCATGGACTTTGCAGCAAATTGAATGGAGTTAGAGATCATAATACTAAGAGACCTATCACTGAAACAAAGAACTGAATGTCACATGTTCTTACTCATAAGTGGGCCCTGAACTTTAGGCACATTAGCACAAGGGAAGTATTGGTAGTTACTGGGCACTGCTAGTGGAGGGAGGCAAAGAAGTTAGGTGGTACGTGACAACAGAAAGGTTACTTGGCCTACTATCAGGGGAGTGAGGGCCAGTTAGAAGCCCAAACTTTACCTGCATGCAGCCTAATTATTTAGTTAATCCTCACTTGTATGTCACATCTCTATTTAAAAAAATCTTGTCACATGATGTCTTTTTGCATCTCATGGCTCAGGATGTTGGAGGTCTAGAATCCTTACTCATTAAAAATAAGCCTCTCAGTGGAGTTGCCTTTAATGCTGCCCTAGTGTTGTCTGATTTCCTTTCAATATCAACGATACAATTTTCCTCTACTGATGGATTTTGGTTGAGGAGATTTCAGCACACTGTTGCTCTTTAGGTTTACTTATTTCTATATTAGGAATCACCTACATTGACTCTCATGACTTCTCTTTACATAATATGTCAACCTCAAAACTCCCAGATGTCTGTTCCATTTCACATGTCTACTAAGTATCTTGATCTCCACGCTAAAATTACTGAATTTTGTTTGTTTGTAATTTCTTCCTTCTTTGATTCACACTTTGGTGGTAAAAGATCAGGGTGAGTTCTGATTCAAGTTGTAAATGCAAAAAGTAACTATTGAGTAATACATTCAAGCTGGTGTATGCATAGATCTCTCACTGCAATGATGAGAAAAAGGAAAATCTTTTATAAAGGGTTGTGAGTGGCTCAGCCTGTAATCCCATGCTTTGGGAGGCTGAGGTGAGTGAATTGCCTGAGCCCGCAGGTTTGAGACCCACCTGGGCAATTTGGCGAGACCTCATCTCTACAATAAATCAAAAATTAGCCGGGCGTGGTAGCGCGTGCCTGTAGTTCCCGCTACTTGGAAGGCTGAGGAGGAAGAATGGCTGGACCCCAGCAGGTCGAGTCTGGGCAACTCTAGTCTGGGCGACAGAGTGACACTCCAAGTCAAAAAAAAAATTAAAAAATGATAAATCATTCAAGGTTTTACTTTTGAAATCAGGAACAAAACAAGGATGCCACTATTGTCATTTCTATTTGAATTATACTGTGCCAGCCAGTGTTGTAGGCAAGAAAAAAAATGGTATAAGAATCTGGAAAATTAGCCGGGCTCGGTGGCTTAGCCTGTAATCCCGCGCCTTTGGGAGACTGAGGTGAGTGGATTGCCTGAACCTGCGGGTTCGAGACCCGCCTGGGCAGCGAGACCTCATCTCTACAATAAATCAAAAAATCAGCTGGGCATGGTAGCGCATGCCTGTAATTCCAACTACTCAGAAGGTTGAGGCGGAAGGATCGCTGGAGCCCAGCAGACAAGGCTGCGGTGGCCGGGAGCAGCCACTGCACTCCAGTAGGAGCAACAGAGTGAGAATCCAACTCAAAAAAAAAAAAAAAAAAGAATCTGGAAAATTAAATGAAATTAATGTTATTCACAAATTATGCATGACTGTGTGTATAGAAAAATCTAAGAGAATCTACAAATAAATTACTAGTATTGATAAGATTGTTTAACAAGTTTGCTGAATTCAAAGTCAACATACAAAAATTCATTGACTGGGTGCAGTGGTTCAAGCCTGTAATCCCAGCACTTTGGGAGGCCCTAAGCGAGAGGATTGCCTGAGTCCGGGGGTTTGAGACCAGTCTGGGCAACTTGGCGAGACCTTATCTCTACAATAAATCAAAAAATTAGCCAGGTGTGGCAGCGTGCACCTATAGTTCTGGCTACTTGGAAGGCTGAGGCGGAAGGATCGCCTGAGCCCAGCAGGTTGAGGCTGTGGTGGCCGGGAGTGTGCCACTGCATTCTAGCCTGGGCGACAGAGTGAGACTCCGACTCCAAAAAAAAAAAAAAAAAAAAAATCATCTAATTTCTTTGTATTTCATGCAACATTTTTAAAAATAAAATTTCTTCATTTAAAAAATAGAATTAAGCCGGGCTCGGTGGCTCAGCCTGTAATCCCGTGCCTTTGGGAGGCTGAGGTGAGTGGATTGCCTGAGCCCGCAGGTTTGAGACCCGCCTAGGCAACTTGGCGAGACCTCATCTCTACAATAAATCAAAAATTAGCCGGGCGTGGTAGCGCGCGCCTGTAGTTCCAGCTATTTGGAGAAAGGATCGCCGGAGCCCAGCAGGTCGAGGCTGCGGTGGCCAGAGCGGCCACTGCACTCCAGTCTGGGTGACAGAGTGAGACTCCAACTCAAAAAAAAAAAGAAAAATAGAATTAAACTGGGTGTGGTGGCTCACGCCTATAAAATAATAAATAAATAAATAAATAAATAAATAAATAAATAAAATAAAGGGCTGTGAGGTGGATGAAGATTGACTACCAGAACTTTTGGACTGTGAACATTCTCTGTCACTGTAGTAGGAATCCATGAGAGACTCTGATAGATTATTTTCAGGAACTTGATTATGCTTCTATTAGTGGACATTCTTCTTGAGATCTGGAAAAGCTTTGATTATTACTGCTGATTGCCAAGAGAGTCAGACCTTTGGATCTCCGGTCATACTTTTCCCTCCTTCTTTCCTTCCTTCTCATTTTTCTCCTCCACTTCCTCCTCACTCTTCTCCTTCTTTTTTTTTTTTTTTTTTTGCGTTGGAGTCTCATTCTGTCGCCCAGACTGGAGTGCAGTGGCCACTCCCGGCCACCGCAGCCTCGACCTGCTGGGCTCCGGCGATCCTTCCGCCTCAGACTTCCGAGTAGCCAGAATTACAGGCATGCGCTACCACACCCGGCTGATTTTTTGATTTATTGTAGAGATGAGGTCTCGCTGCCCAGGCGGGTCTCGAACTCGCGGGCTCAGGCAATCCACTCACCTCAGCCTCCTAAAGGCGCGGGATTACAGGCTGAGCACCCGAGCCTGGCTTCTCTTCTTCTTCTTATCCTTCCTCCTCCTTCTTCCTCTTCCCTTCCTCCTACTCCTTAGTGAATCTTTCAACATTTCAACAGGAAGCTGTGGGAGTTATCATCTAGTCTCAAGATCACATTCATAATGTTATTATAATGGATGGTGACAAAGTAAATAATCTCCATTGGCTAAGTTTACTTTACTGAAATTAGTTTGAATGTGTAAACAAGTGTGGTACCACTACTGAACTTAATTTAACATTTTAATTCGATGTCGCTACTCCCAAACCCAGAGTAATTGCCTTGTGGTATTAAGGACTTTAAGCATATTTGCTTAAGCAGGCTAATGCTTCTTATTTTCTTGGAAATATTATTCATAGTCATGATCTTTAACAAAAGAGATAAGGCTTCTGCAATCTATGTGTACAAAACTTAGAGATGGGTGTCTTGTGCCCTCTGTGCTCCACTGATCACCAAGTCGATAGACTATTCTGGATAACTAAGCAGGAGTACTCTGTTTTCAGAGTCCCATATTTGTTTCTTCTGGAAAGAAAGATCTTCCCCAATAGAGAAAATTTGCTTTTTGATACCTCTAGAAAGAAAAGCCAATGGAAATATCATGCTCTGTCTAAACAGATTTACCATTTTTTCTTACTTTGTGTGTGCATGTATGTACATTTTTCAATTACATATTGTCCCTACAGGGGAATTTGTTAGAAAGGTTACTTGCCCCATTAGCCTAACCCTAACCCTAACCCTACCCCTTAGTCGTTTGCTGCTATATGCCAATACTAACAAAGAAATTGCTACAAAGAAAAATTAGGCCAGAATGGCTCAGTATCATGTATAAATTATAAAACTATAAATTCAAAATTTGAACCAGGAAACATAATTTTGTCCCTTGCTTCATTTTTTTTCAACATGTATTGTCTCATTTGAATCAGCTTTACTTTTCTTTTCATAATATTGCTATCCTAAACCTCTCATCTGAGTGACATATCCATATAGCAAACTATCACTGAACATCTGCACTTGGCTTTCTCAGTCAGCTATACTTCAGTATATCTGGGACATGTATGATTCCTGCCCACCGTCGCCATCTTCTCCTCTCTAACATTCTTGTATATGCACCCCATAAATTCACTAACACCCACATCTCATACCTCTGATCTTGCTATCGTTTTTTTTTTTTTTACTTCAGTGAGTGGCTATCTTATCCAAGAAAATAAATGTATTTTACACTGTTTCAACCTCATTCTCCTCAATCAATAAGCCACCAATTCTTGGCCGGGCTTGGTGGTTCAGCCTGTAATCCCAGCACTTTGGCAGGCTGAGGCGATTGGATTGCCTGAGTCTGCGGGTTCAAGACCCTCCCGACCAACTTGGCGAGACCTCGTCTCTACAATAAATAAAAAATTAGCTGGGTGTGGCTTCTTGGAAGACTGAGGCAGAAAGATCCCCGGAGCCCAGCAGATTGAGGCTGCGATGGCCGGGAGTGTGCCACTGCACTCCAGTCTGGGCGACAGAGTGAGACTCCGATTCAAAAAAAAAAAAAAAGCCACCAATTCTCTCTCCAAACAGCTCTAGTTCAAAAAATAAGGTTCAATTATAAATAGACCAAATAATGATCCACAAAAAAACTCAATTAATTTAAAATAATTAAAATTGTGCAGAATTTTTTTCTGATCACTATGAAATTAAATTAGAAACCAGTCATGGTAAGCTATATACTCCCCTATATAATAGGAAATAAACATCAAATTTTTGAACAGGCCAGGATCGGTGGCTCAGCCTGTAATCCCGCGCTTTGGGAGGCCGAGGTGAGTGAATTGACTGAGCCCACGGGTTCAAGACCTGCCTGGGCAACTTGGCGAGACCTCATGTCTACAATAAATAAATTAGCCGGGCGTGGTAGCGCGTGCCTGTAGCTCCAGCTACTTGGAAGGCTGAGGCGGAAGGATCGCCGGAGCCCAGCGGGTTGAGGCTGCGGTGGCCGGAAGTATGCCACTGCACTCTAGTCTGGGCGACAGAGTGAAACTCCAATGCAAAAAAAAAAAAATTTTTTTTTGAACAATCCATGGTAAAAGAATATGCTACATAGAAATTTTTTTAAAAAAAATAGTAATAATGCATATATTAAATTATGGCATACAAATAAAGCAGTACATAGAGGAATATTTGTAAGTTTTGATGCTTATATTAATGAATTCCATGAAATTAGATATCTTGTTCACAGGGTATCCAGGTGTCTGAAACATAATAGCTATTTGATAAATTTATTCATATAATCAGCTTTATGTTTCACTCCCCCTTGCTGACATTTTCTAACTCTTTATATTCATTTTCACCCAGATCTTTCCTGTTTATCTTCATTATAAAATATGTAAAAGTTAGAAACCATATAAGTGAACAGTCTCTCATTTCTGGGGTTAATATTATATTTCACAATCATGAGGATGGCGATTTATTTTTAAGTGTATTTAATTTTCTTTTCCTCTACATAAGCATATTAATCTATTTTCAGATAATTATTAACAAAAATTCCTGTTTAACTTCCTTTTCATTTTATCTACATATATTATTATGAGAAGGATAGTTATGTCACAGGTAAGGAAATCAAGAGAAAGTTAAAATTTTTACTAATTCACTGCAAACATAAGCTAAATAAAATATAAGTTGTAATGATAGAACTATTCTTGGAAAAAAAGAGGTATATTGAATAAGCACAAATTCTATCTTCCACTGGAAAAGTGTATGAAACCCTAATTCTTACTGTTTGTGGGTCAATGACATCACTCTTTTCAAGTAATAATATCTTGATGTTTGACATTGATTGACTCTAATTTGTGACTGTCATTCTGTAAACATTGTCAATGGCTTTCTTTGTAATTTTAGAGGGGAAGTTTTACACAACAAAACTCAATAAATACAATGCATTGATACTGAATTGGTTTGGCTTAAACGTGCTCACAATGTTCACCGCTTCCTCCCCACTGGAATTAATATTGGTTCATTTTCCTAACACCTACAATAGGACTTTACTTTCCATTTAATAACTTTAGTAAATAAAGAATACCAATAGCATTTTTTTTCTTTTTTTGAGTCAAGGCCTCATTCTGTCACTCAGGCTGGAGTGTAGTGGCAGGATCACAGCTCACTGCAGCTTCAAACTCCTGGGCTCAAGAGTAGCTGAGACTACAGGCAAGCATCACCACACCCAGCTAATTTTTGATTTTTTTGTAAAAATGAAGTCTCACTATGTTGTCCAGACTTGTCCTGAACTCCCGGACTCAAGCAATTCTCCATCTCAGTCTTCCAAAGTGCCGGGATGAAAGACTGAGCTGCTGTTCCCAGACCCAATAGCCTTTTTTTTTTTTGAGTTGGAGTCTCACTCTGTCGCCCAGACTGGAGTGCAGTGGCCGCTCCCGGCCACCGCAGCCTCGACCTGCTGGGCTCCAGCGATTCTTCCGCCTCAGCCTCTCAAGTAGCTGGAACTACAGGCGCATGCTACCACACCTGGCTAGTTTTTTGTTTTATTGTAGAGATGAGGTCTTACCAAGTTGCCCAGGTGGGTCTTGAACCTGCTGGCTCAGGCAATCCACTCACCTTAGCTCCCAAGGCGCGGGATTACAGGCTGAGCTACTGAGCCCGGCTGCCTTTTTTATATATGTGTGCTTATGGAATCAACTTTCTTTATGTGTCACATAAATCTAACCTTTATTTTAGGTTCAGGGCATACACATGCATGTTCGATATATGGATATATTATGTAGTGGTGGGGATTGGGTCTCAGGTGGCCTGTTCCCCAGATAGTAAATATTGTACACCATAGGTAATTTCTAATACTGGACCCTTTTCCCACATTCCCCCTTTTTGGTGTCCCCTATGTCTGTTATTTCCATTTTTGTGACCACTTGGTTCCCACATAGGAGTGAGACTTGTGGTGTTTGGTTTTCTGTTTGCGAGCCAGTTCACATTGCTCCACTCATGTTGCTGCAAAGGACATGATTTCCTTTTTTTTTTTTTTTTATGGTGCCTTAGTATTCCATGGTATAAAAATATACCACATTTTCTTTATCCAGTTAATTGTTGGTAGGCAACTGGTCCATGATTTTGTGAATAGTGCTGCAATGATCATATAAGCACAGGTATCTTTTTAATATATTGATTTCTTTTCCTTTGGATAGAGTAGTGGGGAGTAGTGGGATTTCTACTGGGGAGTAGTGGGATTGCTGGTTCCCCTGGTAATGCAATTTTTAGGTATTTGAGACATCGCCATACTATTTTCCATAGCGGTTGAACTAGTTTGCAATCCCACCAACAGTGGATGAGCTTTCCTTTTTTCCTCCAGCCACACCAACACCTGTTGTTCTTCAACTTTTTAATAATAGCTATTCTGCGTGGTATGAAGTGATATCTCATTGTGGTTTTCATTTACATTTCTCTGATAATTAGTAATGGTGAGCATTTTTTCATATGTTTATTGGCCACTTATGTGTCTTCTTTTGAGAATCGTCTGTTCATGCCCTTTGCCCACTTCTTGATGGAGTTATTTGGGGTGTGTGTGTGTGTGTGTGTGTGTGTGTGTGTGTGTGTGTGTGTGTGAATGTGTGTGTGTTGACTTTATTTGGGGTGTGTGTGTGTGTGTGTGTGTGTGTGTGAATGTGTGTGTGTTGACTTATTTGAGTTCCTTGTAGATTCTGGATATTAGTCCTTCATCAAATAATTTTCAGATATTTTCTCCTTTTTTTAAAGAAGAAAAGAAAAACAAACAGTTTAGCTTTAATATAGGTACTGATAAAAATTTTTAAGAACTCATAAACCCAGTCTGTCACTCTAGCTCTACTTAATTTCTAATGAGAAATATATGAGAAAGGTTTACAAAGGTCATCTTGCTATAAGAATCATGATTCTTGCTTTGAGAATATTATCTTCTTAATACTGAGAAATGTTGACATATGCTCTGCAGGACAGTAGTTAAGGATTAAAGACTCACTCTGACATTTTGACAAATAAACATGTGTGCTAATTTCTCAAAGCAGGTACAGATGACTGATTACTTCATCAAGCACACTTGATCTAAAATGATAAGTGGTGCCAAGCCAAAATTAATCAGCAATTTAAGTGATTGACAGGTTGCTTAAAGTCTAGGGCTCTGCCACACAACTTTATATACTCAGGCACTAGTCTCCAAAAGCAATGGTTGTAGAGAAAGAAAATGTCATTTATTTGAGATATATTTCATTAGTTTGACACAAATGCAATAGCTGTTGCATAAAGCCTTTTTAAAAAACAAAAACATAGGACAAGTTGGATTATAAGCTGGTGTTGATTATATGAAAGAGATACTAATTTTTTTCACAAATCATATAGAGGTTCAGCATGCCAAATCTGAAAATCTGAAATGCTCCAAAATTTAAAACTTTTTGAATACCAACATGATGCTCAAAGAAAGTGCTCAATGAAGCATTTTGGATCAGGGCTGTTCAACTGATAAGTACATATAATGCAAATATTAAAAAATATCTAAAATTCAAAACACTTCTAATCACAAGCATTTTGGATAAAGGATGCTCAACCTGTATTTATGCAATAAAGAACATTGAAAAGAAAGAAAATCAAGAACACTATTTATAGTTTGAGGCATATATTTCAGTCTTTTCTTCTCTTTAGTTACTTATTGTTCTATCTATATGTGCACACCATTTTCTCCAGACAAAAAATAGGGGCAATATTCTGTCTAATATTCTGTGATTTTTGTTTTATTTTGTTTTGAATTAACTATTTATTTTGGATATTATTTCCTGGTACTTCATACAGCTCTGATTCCTTGCAATGTTATGGTGTACAAGTATTTCATTAATTTTGATTCTAACTTCTTGTTACAATGGTACAATAAATACTTGTGCACATAATTGAAATGCTCTTATCTAGTACAGTCAGAACTTAACATTGGATAATCTACAGATAGTTAAAATTAAGAATGATAAGAAATGATATAGCATAGAGATATTAACATATAAATCTGAATGCATATAAATGTTCAACATTTGCCACTTATATACTGAAACAGCACTAAATAAATTCTTATGCCATCTTCTTTTACATAAGCAACTGTTATTTTGCATTCAATTTTATTTTATAAAATATTCTCTGAAAATTTAAACACGTTAACAAAGTATTTAATGGTAGACATTTAATTTTTTCTTTTTATATTTAATGTTCAATTTGACAGTACATTTTAGAATTTGAGTTTTTGAGGTCTTCCTAAAACTTTCAAATAACTGCTTTTAACAGACAGAAACAATCATCTTTTGTTCTGGTGTGTATATAATATTTAATAAAATTACATAATTACAATTACACATTCAATGGCATAATAGATTTGGGAACACACAAATTGACTAGATAAGCATAGAACTGACTGCTGTGAGCAAGAATGTCTGAGTGTGGTAGAAAGTAGCTGTCTCATCAGCTTGAGGTAAGATACCTCATTATCTACCCAAGTGGTTTATAAATGAAAAAAGGGTTGTCAGCTTACCTGGCATATTAGTTAAGTGAAGGTCAGGTAAGATAACTTCTTTTTTACATGCTCCCTCTGCATGACAAAAATTTGTAAAATGGGTTCAAAGACTTTGACAAAATTTAAAATTTTGATAAATTTCACTCACTTTTTTATCCCAACTCATTGTGCCCCTATCAAAAGTATATAAGGGTTTTCATTTTCCTACTGATTTAGAAATACACAATATTATCAATTTTGCTAATCTTCTGTAGCTAATGGATAAAACTGAAACTTTGCTTAATTTGCATTTCTTTTATTTTTAGCTGCGAGCTCTTGGTTTACATAGTTTGCCCATTATTATGTTATGCTGGGCTTGTTTATTTGCAGAAATTTTTATGTATTTCTTTTTATGTGTTAGAGGTCAGTTCAACCCTAAATATTCTGATTTAATTGGTCTAGGATGTGACCTGCATGTTGGCAATTTTTAAAATCTTCCAAGATGATTCCAATATACAGCCATAGATAAGTGTCATTGGGTTTTTTTTATATTTTAGATTTATGGATATTATCTTTCACAGTGTAGAAATTTCTTTTATGTGCCTAAACTTGTTAATATCTCACTTTTTGCTCAATAATAAGTATTTTATCCAGAACTGAGCATTCTAAAAAAATTCATGTATAGTACATTTTGTTCTCCAAAAACATTTTATTTTTATGTTTTCAAGATTATTAATAATATCCTCTGTGTTGTCAAGTTTTTAGTCTGTATAGTTATTTATGTTTTGCTGAAAATAGATTTATGTTTTCTTGGTAAGGAACATATTAATTATTATTAACGTATAATAATAACTACACAAATTCCTCCACAGCCCATTTCTTCCATCCCAAGGTAACTCAATGAGAGCTAGATTTTATTCTAAGGAAACTGAGGCCTGTACTATAGGCAATAAATCATAGAAATAAGAATCTAGGAGTTAATATAGGGGAGGGACAACTGTCTTTCCTCCTTTCCTGAGATACAAAGAAAAATTTTATCTTCCGAGTATAAATAAATTTTCCATGAAAATCAAGGGGAAGATCCTTGATTCTCACTCTTTAGAATGTAAATAAATGTCTCCAGAAACAAGCTCAGACTGGGGTCTCTGGGTTACAACCCACAGGATGTCTTTGCGGTGCAGGGTGTCATTCTTTCCTGGAAATGTGAACACACACCTCCAGGGAGGTAAGTCTCTCTGGAATTTTCACTGTCTATTCAGACATAATTTAACTTCCATTGCTGTGAGTTTAAGTCCAGAAGTCCTTATTGTGCAGAAATATAAAAATAATTTCTCTATAGTCCCACACTATGGTTTATACATTTATAACCTATTTGCATAATCTTTCCCTACCCAAGTTCATAAGAATAATGTTCTCTATTCCTTTAAAATGTTTACTGCTCTGTATTTTATTTTATTTTATTTTTTTGAGCTGGAGTCTCACTCTGTCGCCCAGACTGGAGTGCAGTGGCGGCTCCCGGCCACCGCAGCCTCGACCTGCTGGGCTCCGGCGATCCTTCCGCCTCAGCCTTCCGAGTAGCTGGTACTACAGGCATGCGCTACCACACCCGGATAATTTTTTGATTTATTGTAGAGATGAGGTCTTACCAAGTTGCCCAGGCGGGTCTCGAACCCACGGGCTCAGGCAATCCACTCACCTCAGCCTCCCAAGGCACGGGATTACAGGCTGAGCCACCAAGCCCGGCTGCTTTGTATTTTATATTTGACTTCAGTTTAATTTTATTTTTTCTATGTGGATATCCAGTCTACTGTCCCATTTCAGTTTATTCATAGTACACCTTTTCCCCTGATCAATTGAATATCTCTAATATTGCAAGTTTTCCACAGCCGTTTTCTAGGATTTCTATTGGTCTGTTACACTTGCATTAGTAGCACAGTATTTTATTTGCCAGTCTTGAATGGTAAATTTTGATATCCATTAAAGCAAGCTTTTCTTTCCCTCGCTCCTTTCTTTTCTCTTTCTCTTTGTACCTTCTCCATCATTGCTGCCTTCTCCCACTCTCCACCCCGTGCACTTCTTCTGTTGCTCTGCCTCCTCCTGTTTCTCTTTCTCTTTTTCTTCAAGATTGCTTGGCTATTCTTGGAACTTGTAAATTTCTATGAATTCTTCCGTATGCTTTCCATAAATAAGCCCTGGAAAATTTTGATTAGAATTGTATTACATTTATAGATGAAATTGTGAAGAATTGGCATCTTTAGCCTATGAAGTATTTTCATGCATGAACCTCACTATTGTGTTGAAAATAGACTTTGTGGGGGTTTGGTGACGAAGGCAGGGAGGGTGACAAAAATAGGACTGGATATGCCAGTTAGGAGACAAGTGCAGTAATGTAGGCAAGAAAAATACTGCCCACTCATATCAGGGTGATGGCAAGGGAGGTGTTAAAGGCAATGTATAATGTTAAAGGAATGTATTTTTTAAAAGTAGTCAAAAATAGTTTATGATTGCTTTGATGTGGTATTTGAGAAAAAGAAAAGAGTAAAATGATGGTTTTGGTGTTTTTGGCTGGAACAACAGGAAGGATGGAGTTTCATCAATTAAGTAGAGAAAACTGTGAGCAGAACAGATTTTGGGGAGAAATATCAAGGATTCAGTGTACAACATGTTCAATTTGAGATGTCAATGAAGGAAGCGGGAGAGAGGTCTGAGCCAGAGATAGAATTCTTACAACAAGATAAGCTCAGTAAACTGAAAATCAATAACTCTTCTAAAAATCCATCAGAGTATTGAGGTCATAGGGCACACCATACCCCCAAACAGGAGAGACAGACAGATACAGAGAATGCTGCTTATGAGTTGCAGAAGTACTGTGGGGGCCAGGCAGGGATGCTTAAAAGGTGGTTTATGCCCTTAATCCTAACTTGGGGAGGCTGAGATGGGAGGGTTTCTTGAGTAAAGGAATTCGAGACTATTTTGTTGTAGTGAAGCATGTCTGCAGTCCCAACTTGTTGGAAGGCTGAGGAAGAAGGAACAATCGCCTGAGCTAAGGAGGTCGAAGCTGTGGTGAGCCATGATTGTGTCACTGCACTCTAACCTGGGCAACAGAATGGGACCCTGACTCAAATAAATAAATAAAGTAATTAACTAATTGCTGAAGATTAAGCCTTGATTAACTGTGAGATATAAAAACTCCTGGAGACCTGAGTTTTTCTGCTGGGGACACAGGGATATACTTTCATAAGTTTTACCTCCAGGAGGTGCACCAGGATGACTATTGAGAAAAAGCACCTCCTGCTTTCTGATAGGGAGAGAGAAAAGTGAATAGTTTGAAATATACCTGGAGCACTTTGTTCTTAACCAAGAAAGTCCTCAAAGGAAAGAATTTCACCAGAGCCTAACTAACTTGGGTTTCACTGGACCCTAATTGACCTGGGGGAAGGGAAATACAAACTTCAGCCCCCTCTAGTTTTCCTGTTTCACCTTCACTTATGAAGGTCACAGCCAGAGTCATAGGCTCTGTAAGGACTGAGACCTACCATAGCATTCTGGAATGCTGCTTTCCTTTCCCCTCACCTTAACATTATATCAATATGGTACTTTCATAATAACAAGGGATTGCAAAATGTGCAGAAAGAACTGCAAGACTAAACCCTATTCAAGAACTCTCTATAGGAACCCAAAGACAATAGTGGAGACAAAAACAAAGACACGAGAAGGAATTTTCCCTCTAACATCATAACTACAGCAAATAGTAAACACAGACTAACTACTAGCCAGATAAACATAACACCTCCCATTAAGGCTTTATTTACATCAGTTCTTTTCACATAATATACCCTATCCACTTTTCCACAAAAAAACTGACAGGTGATGCTAAAAAGGCAAAAAGAAAAAAAAAAGATGTCTGAAGAGATAAAACAAATATCAGATGCAGACTCAGAGCAATAGAGATTTTGGAATGGTCAGATTGGAAATTTAAAATAGCTATGATTAATACACTAAGGATACTAATAAAAATGTGGATAACATACAAAAATGATTGTATTACACAGGAAATGTCACTCTAATACAGAATCAAAAGAAAATGCCAGAAATTTTAAAAAAGAAAAAAAAAAAATTGTGTCAGAGATGAATGTCTTCAATGTACTTATCACTAGACAGGGTCCAGTTTGCTAAGAGTTTGGATCACAAATGTGTATAGGATATTGTTAAGTGCTTCTTTCTGTGTCTATTGATCCATAATAATGCGATTTTTTTCTTCTGTAGTCTGTTGATATGATAGATTAGATTAGATAGAATAGATTTCATTAACTGGTCTTCAAATGCTGAACCAGCCTTGCTGGAATAAACTTACATAACTCTGTACTTTCTGTTCCATATTTCTTTAAATCTAAAATTGCTCTAAAATAGTCTATTAATTTTAAGAACTCATATATATTTTTTCATTGTTATATTGAATAAGCTTTAATTTTATAAAAATAATAAGTTATGAAAGTAGCACTTATTGAGTTTTTTTTGTTTTGTTTTTAATGTCAGGCAGTGTGTAGTAAGGGATAGAAAAACTCTAGTCATGTACTTAAAAAAAAATGACTGCTCCTCCAACTTAGCACCAAAGTGGTAAAAACTGCTGATGTGGAAAATATGGAATTATTTTGATGGTTGGTAGCCTACCGGAAGGTCTGATTTTGTAGATAGTTGCAGTCTCTTTGAATATTTTATATTTGCAATCTGTCAGATAAAGCAGTGGAAGTTTCATTTGGCTTCTCCTTCTATTTCAGAGGACTGAAGTGATTACAAAAGAGATGCAATGTCAGAATGGCCCTGAAGATTAGCATCATAGATAAAAATGATTGCTTTTTGTTCATTTAGTGACACGATAAAAAATGATGAAGGGGCACATAAATTTAGTCAAATTAACCAGAATAACTATATTATATAACCATTTCAGAGTTTGATTTATTTTAGGTTACCAGACACTTGATAAATGACAAGAATTTTAAGTATACTTAGCTAAGCTCTTTTACTTGGGAAAATAGAAAAATGAAATCTCATATTACATGATATCAGATTTTATGGTAATCATTTGAACTGTAATATAATTCTAATTGGTTTACCAATGAATTTTCTAGGGTTCTTATATCCAGCATTTTTGATGATCAATTTCAATTTTCTTTCATGTATTTCAGTGCTCCTTTCATCATCTGTCTTTTAATATTGTGAAACTTGGTAATAATATATTCATTTGAATTTTATGAACCCAGTAAATGTCCTTTTATGCTGCCTTTTTCATTTCTAGAGGAAAAGGCATTTCCAACCTCAGAAGGTTATTCCTTTAAACTTTTTTATAAAAGCTAGTAAAATTGGTTTAACTGTCCTGACCCTTTCAGTTTTTCATTTTACTGTTGCAAATAAAGTTACATTTCAAGTTTTTAGTAGTTATCAAAAGTTGAAGTACTGAAATAAAAATTTTTTAAAATCCCATGATATGAAAACAGATCCTATAAAAAATAATATTTTATCATTGCAATTATATTATTCTCATTTGGGTATGAAAGAGTAAAAAAGTTTTATGTTGTGACTGTCCAGAGGTTCATACTAAGACACCCTTATCCTCGAAGTATGTTGACATATTTTATATATTCATAATAATAGCCACAATCACTGAGTACTTACTATGAGATACCACCAATCTAAATGCAAGTGCAGAATTCTGCGCATAAGATAGTAATAGATGTAGCATAGAACAAGTGTTCAATAAATGTCATCTCTTCTTCTTACTCTTCTTATGACATTTTTATGGCTTTCTTTCTAAATCAAAATTTAATTTATGTATGATGAAGTACATTCCAGTAAGTCTTGATAAATATATATGTTCATGTAACCTATACCCAATCAAGGTATAGAATATTCTGATCTTTCTAGAAAAGTTCTTCTTGCCTCTTTCCAATCTCTCCCAAAGAATAGAGGTAATTTCTATTCTGAATTCTACTTAATTGGATAAACTGTGCTTATTCTCAGACTTCATAGAAATGGAATTATATAGCATGTACTAATCTATTTCTGGCTTCTTTCATTCACAATGTTTTTGAGATAATCCATGTTGTTATACATATCAGCAGTCTGCTTCTTTTTGTTTAAAAGTCATAAAGTAATGTTTCATTGTATGACTTTACCACAGTTTGTTTATTCATCAATTGATAAACATTAGTTGCTTTCATTTTGTGACATTATGAATAAAATAAATAGAGTTATATTCCATGAGTTGCGAAGAGGTCCATATAGCTGGATTTTAGAGCACAAGGGAGGAAGCAGTGAGAGATGATGCTTGTGAAGTTAGTGTGGAGACAATCATGGAAGATTTGGATTGTTTTGCTATAAAGTTTGGCATGACTTGTTGAAAGAATGGTGGACCATTGAGGCAGCAGTGTTTCAGGTTATCATTTCAGAAATACTACTCTTGTGACAATGTATAAAAAGCAAGGCTTTATGAAAACTACCTTGGGGAAGGAAAAAGATACTGCTTTTTATTAAAATTCATGACAAATTTTTCTCGTTAATGATAGCATGAGATATAAGGTGCGTGTTTGGGGGAGGAGTTTTTGGGGGACATTGTGATATAAGAAATAACAAGGTCAAGGTACTCAGGCTAAGAAATTTGAGAATCTCTTAGCTGAATTGGAAAAGTATGGAAAAAATTTAACCAGGATAATCACATGATCTTCTTTGAGACTTAGAAAAATTATTACCCTGTTATTGTCTGATGTACAACAATTATTCACAATAATGCTATAGTTTCTAAATGAAGATGGTCATATGAAAGTTAGAAATGAAGGCATGGATAAAAGATAATTAAGGAGATAGAACTAACAGCATTTGACATCATATTAGATAGGGCCAGTGTAGAAGAGGAAAGAACAACGAATGATGTTTACTTGTGTTTTTGGTGAGCTAAGAATACTATTAAAAATAGTGCATCTACAGGAGGAAAAGAGAAAGACAATTTTCATATTTGTAGATATTAAATTTAAGGCACCTGTAGTGTTTCTAGATAGGCATGCCCAGCAGTTATTTGAATATCTGTGCTTCAAGGACAGGAGACAAACCCCAGTCTTGATAGTCATGGACTTTTAGATGGTAAAAGAGATCATTTAGATATAGTATGTCAAGTGGATTGGTGAGAGCTAAAGGCAGAACCCTTTGAAATCCCAACATTTTGAGTTAAAAAGATGATGGGAGTCAAGTAAAAGAGACAGAGAAGAACTAATCAGAGAAATAGTACCTCAAAGACAGAGGTAGAGAATATGGTTTATGTGTATCTCCTCTTGGCCCTTCCAATCCCTATTCCAGATGTTACTTTCTTCTGTAATCTATTAAAACTCTCAAGTTTAAAAATTTTTTTTTTTAATATCATGGGAGCTTTTTTTTTATAGTTTACAGAGCTATACATCATCTGGATTCCCCTCTCACCTCTTGAAACTCAACACTAACAAAAGTTTTTTCTTTTTCTCTTCACTTTAGTCACAATTCCTCTTTTCAGAAATACATATACATATACAGGCACCATCCTCTCTCAGATCCCATTCCATTTGCATGTTTCCTGTGACTCTGGTACATTCTCCATCCATAACCTTTCAACTGATCTGTTCATCAGGTAAACAGGGACTTCTGTAGTTTCTTAATCTCCCTGAAAAAGTCAAATTTTTCATTATGTTACCCTTCAGAGCATTTATTATACAGTCTTACAGTTTTTTTCTCTGGTTGGGATTGTCTCTTTATCACTTTTTAAAAAGCAATTTGATTATGATATATGTTGATGTATTATTCTTTATATTTATTCTGCTTGAAGTTTCCAAGTCTTTTGGATTTGTGGTTTGTAATTTCTTCAAATGTTTTCCCCCTTTCCCCTCATCTTTTCTAAAATTCTAATGACAAGATATGTTATAATACTTGATTTTGTCTTTGTCTTTTTTTCTTTCTGGGCTTCATTTGGATGTGCTGCCAAGTTTATTGATCTTCTGTTTTGCACTATCAACTTTGTTCTCAATTCCTTCCAGTGGAATTTTCCTTTACTTTTTATTGTTCATCTCTACTGAACAATAAATATTTATTTTTTAGTATCTTCCATTCCTCTTCCCAGTATATTTCTATCTTTCTTTTGTATCCTTGAACACTCTTGTAAGAGTGATACTGGATGTTTTCAGGTCCCTGTCTACTAATCACACCATGTCTGTAATTTATGAGTCTCATATTTCTCCCAGGTATCACTATCTTCCAGCTTTTTACTTATTTTCTGATAATTGTAAATGGCACACCAGATATTGTAATTTTATATAGATAATTGCTGGACTTGGTTATATTTCTTTAAAAACAACTGTGTTTTGGCACAAATAAAGTTAATCATGGATCTACTGGAACTTTCAAGGCTTTCATTTGAGCTCAGATATGGCATATCCAGAATAATATTTTGTCAAAGGCTAATTTAATCCCACTACTAAGGCATGGACCTTATGCAGAGGATGGCTCTCCCCTAACACTTGAGAAACCCTGTACCTATCTATGTAAACTATGCAAGCAAAAAAACTGAACTTCAGCTACTTTGAGCCTTGGCAGAATGCCTTGCAATTTTTTCAAGAAATGAAAGGATGCGAGACCTGTGAGGAAATCCTCAGTACTATCTTCTACTCACCTCCTTATCTCCTCTTTTTGGCTGTCGTGAATGAGTTTCTCATGGTCTTCTAAGCTCTGATGGGTCACGAGCTTTACACTTTGGCCTTCTCTCCACACAGCTGCAGACTATAAAGCCTCTTGGCTATCGTCTAGAGTTGGTTATTCAGCAATGGAGTATTACACAATTTGCATTACCACCATACAACCCTGTTTATTTCATTGTACTTTTTTGTGAGTTGGACAGGGATTATGAAGAACTGGCAGTTTGGCTAGCTTCACTTTACTCTCCAGGTAAATAATACACCATATAAATCTAAATGTGGCTCAAAGTATTTTACTGGCTGAATCAGTCAGACTTTGGCCTTGGCTCTGCTTTGTCTTGTGTGTATTTGACACCTTCTGAAGAATTTTCCAAATGTCTGTGTTCTGCAAGGTCAATATGTTCTGGTTGGTGGGCACAGTGACTGTTCCTAGTCCATGTGAGTTCTGGGAAATGTTCAATCTTCTGATTTCTAGTAATTTTTAAATCATGGAATTTTACCCCATACGTGTACAGATTTGTATTCAGTCAAGGACTTTAGGGGATCACCCTGCAGAACTCTGGAGTTTTCCTTCTGGGTAGCACTATCCTCTTGAATGCTCAACTACACAACTGCTAACAAATCAGCCCCTCCAAATTCCAAACGCCAATCTCTTTTTCCTCAGTCTATGAAGATGACCATCCTCTGCCCAAGCTCCTCCTCCCTGTCTGGACCCTGGGAATTGACTACAGTCAGTAAACTGGAGCCATTATGAAACTCACCTCATAGGATTCCTTTCAGGACTTACAGTCCTGTACTGCCAGCTGTCTCAAGTATGAAAACGTTATTTCAAGTATTTTGTTCAGGTTCCTATGTGTTTTCAGCAAGAGTACAATTTTCATAAAAGTCACAATTTTATTTTTATTGCTAGTATTTGGTTGGTTAATGTGTCTATTTCTCACTAATGTGTAAGCTTCATAAGTATAAAAATTTCTAATCATTATATACAAAAACAGCACAAGATAGTGCTTATAAATTAAATAACTATCTCTTGAATTAATAATTGAAAGAAGGAAGCATCTCAAAGAGAAGGCCAAACAAATATTGGATGTTGTAGAGATATCAATTAAAATAAAGCCTTTTATTTGTCAATAGGTTGTAAGTGATTTTTGTCAGAGTCATTTTGGTAGAGTGATGTTAAGGAAATCCTTATTGCATTAAGTAATAGTGGAAGAGGAAAATAAACATGGTAAAACATGGCAAGATGAGGCAAATTCAGATTTATGTATTAAGTGGGGTAATATTCAACTGTGAGTACCAGAAAAAGTGGCTTACACATGATAGCTGATTTCTCTCTCGCATTCAATAATTACCAATCTAGTGTCACCAGGATTTCTGTGGTGTAACTTGGTGTCAGAGATGACCCAGAGTCCTTTGTCTTTGACTTAATCTGTATACTTATAATTCTGCATTGTCATTGTTTATTAAAAACTATATTTCTACTTAAATTACTCATGTATGCTCGTTTGTGTTTGTTTCATTAATTCATCAAAAATATGTTTGAGTTTACAGAAAATAATTTTTTAGAGATAGAAGAGACTTGAACATGTTCCCAGTTCATACAGAATGTTCTAGGAGACACTGTGATATGAAAGTCATGGTGGAAAAAAAGGGTCTTTGAAGGGTCAAGTTCTCTGAAGAGATAGGATGGGATTGACAACACTGCTTGATTCATTATCCATGAATGCAAGAAATAACAATTTTTCTTAGAAACCACTGAGGAAATAAATAAATATATATATAAATAAACATCCATGGCATTTGTGAAATTCAAAGCTATTGGTACTCTAGTAGGTCTCAACTTTCACTATGAATTAGTGCGTTAAGTTTATTTGCTGGACAGAGTGATTTGCTATCTTAGAAGATGGCAAAGGAAGAATATCAGGAAAAAATACATATATGCATATATATGTTGCTTGAAGCAGTATTAATGACCTAGTTAAAACCAAAGTCATAATCTATAGTGATATCAATTTGGCCAAACTCTTAATTTCTGCAGAAATATCCTAAACTGGGGTATAGGAGAAGAGAAGATAGTCTGACTCAAGATCGAGGGTGTTCTGGGCAAATTAGCAGGATACATGGAGTCATTGAAAATGCAAAAAAGGGAATTCTTGAAGCCATAAAATATGCATTAGTATAACAAAAAAATCATTAAGAAAGTAGATGTCAGATTGGGAAAAAGCAATCTTGGGAAGACTGACGGTAATGATGAGTTTGTAAAGGGACAGAAGATTGTAGACATACTTGGCTTTTTAATTTGAAAAGTGAAGGTGTGGATGGCTGAAGTGTAGTGGAAGTGCAGACCTTTAGAGTCCAAGAAGTAAAGGAGTTTTCAGGAGATAATATCAAATGAATCATTCATTTGGATGAACCAAATGTCAACTTCATCAAAGAATGAAAAGGTGTGACTTTGAGTTTTATAGACAAACTCAAGGATAAGTGGTATATGGTCATAATCAAGGACTAGCACACTCACAAATACCCTTTGTAATAAGAAATCAGTAACTCAGTTTTTGTACTATTTGGATTCATGTGATTCCTAGTAATTGCTTAATATTATTAAACAGCAATCTCTGTATTTATTTTAAATTATATTCTATGTTTACAGACTCTTTTCTCTCAACCCTCCTTCCTCCACTGTGTGTTTTGCCTATTTTAGCTAACTGTGCCTCACTGAGCCTTGGCACCTTCCTGGCATGAAGCTCAGTGTCAGCACCCCCAATTCATCCACTCTTAATTTTCTCTTGGTTTAGTCCCATAGACTAGCCCAACCAACCTACCAAGTAGAATCCAAACTAGTCTTCTTCAAGCTGACTCTTGCCCTGATCTACCTCTCATTATTGCCATAATTTAGTAAAACAGCAATTAGCATAGCACTGCCTTTTAAAATAATGTGTCATAGTGAGCCATGCTTTAGTAATCCTTACCCCTTAATTATTTGGCATTTAATCTCTCAGCTTTTCTTACCACAACTCTCAAATTTTCAAGTATACTTCTCCTGACGTCTTTACACAGACCATATACAAATGGTTCCCAAATGTGGTCAATGATCAGAATACGCATACTACTAAAGATTAAATCCTAGTCGGACTCGGTGGCTCAGCCTGTAATCCCGCGCCTTTGGGAGGCTGAGGTGAGTGGATTGCCTGAGCCCGAGGGTTCCAGACCCACCTGGGCAGCGAGACCTCATCTCTACAATAAATAAAAAAATCAGCCGGGTGTGGTAGCGCGCGCCTGTAGTTCCAGCTACTTGAAAGGCTGAAGCGGAAGGATCGCTGGAGCCCAACAGGTCAAGGCTGGGGTGGCCGGGAGCGGCCACTGCACTCCAGTCTGGGTGACAGAGTGAGACTCCAATTAAAAAAAAAAGATTAAATCCTAGATTGCACTACATAGTGACTGAACCAAAGTTTTGACAGTAGGACCCTCAAATCAGAAATTTTTAGAAAAAGATAATGAAGTGATTCTGATTTTCTACATATTTGAGAACCACTGTCCTGAGTGGTCCACCATTAAATAGACATGATATGTCCTTTCTTAACTGACCTATGTCACCTGGAGTATCCTTCCTTTCTAGCCAAAGAACTCCAATTGAATTTTTAAAATCTAGCCCTCAATTTGTGTCAGCTTGAAGTTCTAGATATTATGCTAATTACTCAAATTCTTTTATTTGAACTTTACACATTTCTTTAAGATAGAAACAGTTAATGCTAAAAAATTTGTCCAAGATTATATACCCCTAGCAGTCACTAATGCCAGGATGTGAACAAAAGCTGTTCAAATCCAAAGTCAGAGGATATTTTATTGGGGCCTACATCAATTATTCAGACCTAATACACTTATTTTATACCAGATTTCTTGAAACATGATTTTCTGATCTTCTAGTATGGCAATTTCTTCTTGCTGAAAATTATATCTTTGAAATTTGACTTTGTTCCAGCTGTGTTTTGTTTTAGATTGGCGACTCTGTCTCTAAAATCTGCAATGAGAAAAATAATAATGAATCACAATTTTTCAATCTTTAGTTGAATTATGATTAATTTGAACCACCAAACATATAGATTCATGTTATCTTAGGTGTCTAAGGTCATACAAAATAGCAAAATCTTGTTATAAATAATACTTTACAAGAAGTATCAAGAGCTCAGGAAGAAGAGCCTGGGGAAGATAAAAGGACCCTGGAAGGTGAATGATTCAATTTCTCAATTTATAAGGTGTAAAAGGTAAATGAAAACGATTTTTATCCATTTATAAAGGGCAGATAGACCATTTTCCCCTTACCTTTTTTCTTAAAAATGTAATGAAACTGAGTCCTTGCTCTAACCTTTGAAATAGAAATTTATTTCTCCGGGGTTTAAGCCCAGTTTCCATTTGCTCTAATAAGGTTTTCTGGGAGTATTTACTCAATTTGGGGGTTCATCCTAGTTATATAAGTCTTTGTTTTCTTATGGTAATAAAAATTTTTAGACTTCTATACATTATTGTTGGAAATCACTGGGCTAGTTTTCCCACATTGCTTTAGAAACACATTTCCAGTCATGCTATGATTTTTAAAAGATTTGTTTTCATATTTACATGAACATTGCTTATTTCTGAACCTCTGAAGCAAAAATGTATTTCTGGGAAGCAATAATAACATCTCTTACAGATTCTTCTTGATGTTGTTTTATGCACATTTTTTCATACAGCAGTTCTTATTAGCACATTATCCTTAAAACAGGCTAATGAGACACACAAATGGTTCTTTCACTTCCACATAAAAATGCTGAAATTGATGTGTAGAGATGTCCAAGGATTTGACCCCATAAAATACTATTGTGGAGAGGACTGAGTCAATAACTTAGCTCTTCTGGTGTTCTGCCCATTAGTCTTTCTTTTTTCATTATCAGATTTGACAGACAGATATTTTTAATATGATTGAATTCTTGGAAGAACTGCTCCTTCCTCCTGAGAACTACAGCAGAGGCAAGCGAGCTGACCTACCTCCACATGCCCTTCCTTCAATATCTTAACTCACTCTTCCAAGAAAGTGAATGAAAGCAAATCAAGAAACAAATATGTTGCACTGTGAAATCATCTTTAAAATAAAATTCAAAGTCATCTATGACTTTATTATAACGATTCTTAGAGCCATGTTTTATCTTCACAGATCAAAGAGACTTTATAGAAACTGAAACAAGAAAACAATATTAAATGAAAATAACCAGAATAAAATTATTTTCATTCTATCTCTTGACTCTCATTGTGTCTGATTAATAACATCTCAGCATTGATGTGAATTTAGTAATTTACTGAGAGGTACAATGTTATTTTAGGGATTCTTGTGAATCATGAAATAAATGAATTTGCTGGTGATTACTCAGCAGAGAGTAGTTGATCATTTTTACTATTAAATCTACTAAATAATAATATGAGAAAAAAATCAAACTTGTGAAAATCGCAATAGAATTAAAGTTGCTAATTTTGTTAGAAGACAGTATACGTTTCTTGTTTTGAAGTGTTGTATATAATTGTAGAGTATTTACTCAGTGAAAAATTTAGTTGTGTGTTTTTCTCTTTCCTTTGAATGCTTTCTCATTCATTTTATTGTTTGAAATCTTATAGCACTTTGTAAAATCTTGAAACACTTGTAACAAGCATATTACTTTATGGTTATTTATGGGTCCCTCTAAACTCTTGTTACATGTAAGCCATATTAGGAGACATTTTTCCATGTTGGATGTGTGGCTGGATACTCTCCTTCTCTTTATAACACCTAGCTCAGTCTAGTTAAAAGTATATTTGAATATTGAAGCAATTCAAAGTAAATATTAATAAAACCTTTCTCAAATCCCTTCCTTCAGAGGTTTGAAGGATTTTTTTTGGAACAGGCATAAATTTGACAGCACAATTGTATAAATTTTGGACAATCACAGGATAGACTCTACAGTCAAGTATTGCTACCTAGCATTCTTTTGCAGAATGAGGACAGCTTGCAAAATGGTTTCACTTATTTTCCTAAAAGCATTTGCTTTCTAAAGTTTAGGTATTGTGAGTAAAATTATTCTTTTAAATCTTTCTAATAGCTTTTCTAAAATGTTTCATTTCACATTACTAACATTAGCTTGAGTTGTGTGATGGAGTTGGGTGAGGTAGGATTCAAGGACAACTATCCAACATTCCTGAGAACTATAGAAATGGAGAGAATTCCACATGAAGAAATGTGTGACTTTGCACAAGCCTGGTGGTAGGTTCTATTCTACTGAATAAAATTTCTTAGGAATTCTGATATTTACCCAATAAAGAATTTTGGGGGTGTTTCAAGAATGTTTATCTTAAAGATCTGTATCAAAATATATGTGCCCTCATTAATCCTTTACTGACTGATACCCAAGAGATAAGTTTAAATACTAAAAAATTGCACTTTGAAAGTGCAGTACAAACCGAAGAAATGTTTTTCAAAAGGGTGAATTAGAACAACTTCAACAAGAAATCTTTTGGGACTCCAACAAGAAGCATGGCAAGAAGTAAGAGATGATGTTCACTTACTTCACAATCTTACTGCAGGCCTGCCCTTGATAAGATCAAGCACTTCATCTGTCATTAGCTTGCCTGTCTTAGCCTTTATTCTCACTACTTGAGAAGAGCCCATATCTTATAATGACACTAAAGTTGCTTTTCCCTTCATGGGAGCGGTGTGAACAATAGCCCATCCCTTTCGCAATCACTGTGAGTGGCAAGGCAAGGACGCCCTCCATTCTGATGCTGTCTCAAAATGTTCTTTCTCCTGCATTCTGTTAGCTCCAGATTCATCCGAAGCCTCTGCTTACACATTGCTCTTAGTATTATATCTGCTGCACAGACATAGGAGATAATATCAAGTGATGAATATGTATTCTGAAAATACAAGTAAAAAAAGTAGGATTGACTTTTTATTAGAATAGAATCTTTTGAATCAAATTTACACTTGTCAAAAGATTTTTAATGGTTTTTGAAAGAAATCCATGGCAAAAGAGCTTTCCAACTATAGCAGAAGTCATTTGGTAGCTGGAAAGGTCAGAAATATCAGCCAAGGTCAAGAGACTTGAGATAATTACATTTTATCTTTTGCTTTTCATGTAACAATGATTCACCCATCAGATACTCAGAAGGAAGCTGTATTTTGTATGACTCTTAAATTAGTTGATATTATCTGTGAGTTCATATTAATTTCCTTATTTGCTGAAGCTAACTGGACAAAACATGTTTCTGTTTTAAACCTACAAATGCTATCTAAATCTTCTGTGTATTTATGAATGCATAATCTTGGTTAGGCTTATGAATAGAGAATTGTGAATTTGTGTTTTATTTTATTTTATTTTTGAAGCAAAGGTCATAACATTTATAAAAATTTCAAAAGTTCCTATATCAATCAATCTCATAGTAGGAAACAGATGGTATACAAAATTTGGATAATTTAGGCAGATTTAAATAGGAAACTACATATATGGTGTGGAGAGAGAGGAAAATCATACTGAATAGCACAATATCCTTGAGCTTGAATCTGAAGCTCAGATAGGCAGTAATCCCCTAAGAACTGACTGGCAAAGAGAGGGAGAAGTAAGTGGAATCGGAGGTACAAAGGACTTTGCAGAGACGGCTTTGTGGCAACAGCTGTGACCTTCATATGAGAGATGCCACAGCGATCTTTTCCCTCCCCCTAATGTGGGTCCAGGAAGATAAATACTCTGATCTCATTCTCCTTCAGCTTTCTGTTCTACTGTTCAAACTCCAGTTGGCAGAACCCAAGAATCCAGTGGGTGAGAAACCTTGTGGTATAGGCTATGCAGAGCTGTTTTCAAGGGCATTGAGAAGGCTAGAGAAAGATAGAAAATGAAGGAGAAAAAAATATATATACTCACTGTATAAATACATACATAGGTATATCTAGCTCAGTTCCACCACTAAGGCAAGTTTAAGTCTTGTCCTGTTAACTCTCTGTCCTGTAAAGTTAAAATGTATATCTAATAACTTTCACACATCTATTTAAATTTTGATTCCTAGCTTTTCAGAGTATGATTTGATATGCTTAAGTATTCCAGTGCACTCATCACTGTTCTTCTAATATTTGTCTTTTCTTTAATCTTCATTCCCCAATTCTCAACAATTTTTCATGTAACACCTTACCTGGTGGTATGGATCCTAAAGTTAGCCAGAAGGTGGAAGTGAGCATAGTTAAGATAATTTTACACATGAGAATTATTTAAATGTTTCATATAGCATATATACATGGCTTAGCATATAAACTATTATATTGGAACCCTATGACAAAAACAACAAAAGTAAAATCTTTAGACAAATGTTTGGCATTCAAGCCATTTTGTTTTATATGTAACTAACAAGTACATAGTGGTGAATGAGGAATGAATAAAACATTCTAAAGTGTTTCTAATTGCCTAGAGGATTTATATCTATCTGCTTTCATATTATTACTGAAATGATGGTGGCTCAGTCTGGGTTCTGTTGCTCACTACACAGAATGCCAATCACTGAAACAATGATTACTGCCAGGGAAGAAGGCCTTTTATTTGGATGATATCAGCCAAGGAGAACAGGAGATTCTTCCTCAAATCTGTTTTCCTATTCCACTGAAATCAGAGGTTTATATGGGGGGGCAGGAATGTAGAAAACAGAAATTTGGAAGAAGTAAGAAAGAAGAGTTGGTAAACAGAACTTAGGGAGGGGTCTGGTGTCTCTTTTTTCTGGATGCGGTGATCTGGTGAATTTCATTCCTTGATACTATAGGCTTGAAGACTGGTTTCTTGAGAAAGGAACTAAGATAAAGCAAATGTTAGTTTCAAACTTTAAGACAAGGAGAGTCAATTTCTACATTTAGTAAAAAAATACTGCAAAGATCAGTTTTATGGTAAAGTTGGGCCTGTTTCAATATTAAGCTTCTGTAAGCTTAATACATCTATGTTTGTTTCTTCTTATAGGATTAAATGAGTGAGTGAAATCATGTTTTTCAGGAAGATAAATTAATACATAAGTTAAATGTGTATATGTTACATTTCTGTCATATATAGCATCCACTTTCCTCCCAATTCTAATAACCCTCTTCTTGGAACTCTACTTTGTCAGTATTTCTTTGACAACAAGATGTTTAGACTTTGATATGATACCCTAGTTGTGAATTCACTACATAGAACATAGTGAGAATAATATTTCAATCTATTGAAATCAAATGAAAATAAATGAGACATGTAAGAACAAGTCTTCAATCATTGGATGAATGATCATCTCTATAGGGTGTTGTAGAAGAGACTCCTTTATTACATAGATTGTTTTAAATTAATGGCCACAAAGGTATTTTAATTCAATATAGTTCAAAAGATATTGAGTAGTTATTATGGCTGGCACCATAAAGCAAAGTCATAATCACTAAGTAATGCAGGATCACTGGCCTCAAGGATTGTACAGGTTAGTAGATAGACAGCAGGTATGCCATAGTTAGAGGTGGGATTTTTAAAAGATGTATGATGGTGCGGAGGAATAGGTATAGTTAGCCTTTCTTGGAAATGGAGGTAAGGTATGTGGACATGAAAAATTCTTCATGAAAGGTATAAAATTTAATAACCTTGAAGGAAAGGAGGGAGCAGAAGACACTCAAGGAAAAAAGAGTTATTAATACTGTCAAATGTCTAAGATTGAAAAAGTAAGAAGTCATTGAACAACTCATTGAACTTGGTGACTAGGTGTCCTCGGTAAACTTTGCTAGAGAGGCACCAGTGGAGAAACTGTGGCAGAAGTTCCACAGTGCACTAAAATGTAACTGTGGGCTGGGGAGAAGGAAGGTTGTCCTAGGTGTAGACTGTTCTTTCTGGGTGCTTTTCTTTGAACAGTAGGGAGACAAGATCTCAACTTCTCAGAGTCTGTGCTGCACATAGAGATGATACGTGATCAAGAGATAAAATAAGGGAAAGTAAGTTGCAAAAACAAGAAAATGGAGTACCAAGGGGGCATGTCTTCACTTGAAAAGGTGGAAAAGCAGATAATGTACATAGGAGGAGAAATGTGCCTTCCATGTAGAAGCAACTTTTTTGAGAATGAAAGAAATAAGGGGGAGTGGATTTCACTTTAGATAAGTTTGTAGACATGAATGTTGAAAAAGTTAAATTCCGATAGTCTAATCATTCTTTGTTTTTGAAGACTGAGTGTGGTTGGGACTATTATTAAAGGATTGGATTGACAAATGACATAGAAAATGTTGCCGGAGTTCTCTGAGGAGTTGTCATGGGATGGAGTGTTCTTCCAAAAAATTTATGTTGAAGTGCTAACTCTCCAGTACCACAGAATGTGACTGGATTTGGAAGTAGGGTATTTAAGGTGATTAAGATAAAATTATGTCATCCAACATGACTGGTGTCTTTGTAGGAAGAGAACATTTGGACATAGATATATATGTATCTATATACATACCTAAAGAGGGAAGAAATATTAAAGACACAGGGAGAAAACAACCATCTGCAAGCCAAGAAGAAAAACCTGTAGTAAAATTTTCCTTATGGCCTTCAAAAGAAACCAACCCTACTGACACTTTAATGTTGGACTTCCAGTCTCCATACCCATCTGCTATTTAAACTACCCAGTCTGTGGTACATTGTTATGACAGACCTAGCAAACAAATACGGGGGGGTCAATTAAAAGTAAAAGCATATTCTTGTCATGATATATTTTTTTTAATTCAAGATTTGTTGCTCCAGGCAGAGATGCAGAAAAGTTATGTTCTATGTGGCATGTAGTATGCTAGTTATCATAGGATATATATCATTTCTCTCACAGGGAAAAGACAAAATATCAACATGATGTCAAATTTGGACATATATATATATATATATATATATATATATATATATACACACACATACATATTTCACCTCATTTTGAGTATGAATATATAAATATAATATGTGATATATCATATCATCTATATGATACAATGATGTTCACTCATTATATCATATCTCATTTATGTACATATATATCTATAATATCACAAATTTAAATTACATATGTAAGGAAGAAAGTTGGAAAATCAAGAAAGAACACTGATAGAAAGGCAGTTAAATAGGGAAGAAAAAATTCGATATTTATTGAGGGCTTACTCCCAGGCAGTATAAGTGCTTTTACTTACATTACTACTTAAAATAGTCTCTAGGTCTAATGCTGTTATTATTACAAATAGGGAAATTAAATCTCAGAGAAGATAAATAACTCATCAATATAGTATAACTATTGCATATTAGATCTTGGATTTAAATGTAACACATCAGCTTTAAGTAATCATACAAGAGGTATCACAATAGAGTATATCATTAATTGCTTGGTGAGTCATATAATTTTCCATGGCTTTCCTGTTTGTTTTTGTGAAAACAAAGTTGCACAACATTTACAAAAACCCTCAGATTTTCTTTTAATTTGTTATCATTCTTTTTTTTTTTTTTGAGTTGGAATCTCACTCTGTCGCCCAGGCTGCAGTGCAGTGGCATGCTCACGGCCGCCCCAATGTCAACCCGCTGGGCTCAGGCGATCCTTCAGTCCTAACCTTCCAATTAGCCAGAACTACAGGTATACGCTACTATGCCTGGCTAATTTTTTGATTTTTATTGTAGAGAAGAGGTCTCATCAAGTTGCGCAGGCTGGTTTTGAACCCATGGGCTCAGGTAATCCCCTCACTTCGGCCTCCCAAAGTACTGGTATTACACAGGCTTGAGCAACCACGCCCAGCCTGTTAATTCTTAATAGCCAACTGAAACCAGTTGAGGTTCCTAAACTACTTTGCATTGATGATGACTGAAAACTTCAAGATAAGATGTGGTCTTATAAGCAGTAAAATAAAGATAGATTATGTTAGGTTACATTTTATGAAATATTAGCAAGAATTACAGAAATATTATTAAAAATCAATAAAATCAAGTCTTCTGTGGTTGTTTAAATAAGTAAACATAGTAAAATAAAATTTCAGAGAAAGGCAAATTATGGTTAATGATATTATTATTGTTAAACATATAAAATATCTGTTTTTGAGTTACAAATGTAAGTGCAGCATACATTCTTAAATGGTTTGGGCAAAAGAATAGCATGATAGTAAATTTGGTTTTCCCTCTTGGGTAATATATTTTACACAGTTAGTTTGAAGAAGTTTATAAATGCATACTTTATGAGAGCTTCTAGGTCTGGAAGATAATGGTGGTGATCTAATTCCCAAACTCCATCATACTCCCTGGAATTAAATAAATAAATAAACAAACATAAAATAAACAAAGAAAGCACAAAAAACCATACATAACCTACAACTTCAGCATTACTAGGAGAAAGAGAATACTACATTCTCTAGCTTATCTATAATTAGAGGAATAAAACAAATGCTAAAAGATCTTCTACTGCCTGTTGAGAGAGCCAAGGAGATTCTCTAATAAATGTTTATTTATTTAAACAACCGCAGAAGACTTAATTTTATTGATCTTTTACTAATCATTCTGTAAGTCTTGCTGATATTTCATAGAACATAACCTAATATAATCTATTTTTATCTTATTGCTTATAAGAATCGCATCTTATCTTAAGGTTTTCAACCATTATCAGTACAAAGTAACTTAGGAATCTCAACTGGCTTCCTGTTGTCTATTAAGAATTAAAACAAATTAAAAGAAAGTCTGGGTTTTTTTAAATTTTGTGCAGCTATTTGTTTTTACAGAAAAACAGAAGAAAGCCATGGGAAATTATATAACTCACCAAGCAATTATTGATATACTCCATTGTGATACCTCTCATATGATTATTTAAAGCCAATGTGTTACATTTAAACCCAAGCTCTAATATGTAATAGTTATGTTATATTTCTTCTCAGTAAAAGGAATAAAAGGACATGGAATACACACACACACACACACACACACACACACACACACACACACACACACACACAAACACTTTCAACACAGTTATTTATCGAGTGCCTATCTCTCAGAAGTGAGAACGCTTATCAAGGAAAATACCTTTCCCCATTTCTAACTCCAGGATCCAAGGCAAACTTATGGGTTGAGGACTGCTTTAGGAGGTCATAACTTCTCTGGGAATTATGGTCTACCATAGGCACAAGCAGAGAGGGTTCAGGCAATCAAAGAAGGCCCAAAGGAAAGGGTTGACAGTGCTGTTAGCGAAAGGTTAAGCTTTTGTGTCCAGAGCGAAAGGGACAGATGTATTTGAGGTAGGCACCAAAAGCTACTATCCATGTCTTGCACCACTCAGATCTACTCATGTTGTATAGTCAGTTAATTCCATCTGTCATGATTTTTTTGAGGTCATGACTTTATAACAACAACAACAGCCACAGGAACAGAAGGTTAGTGGACCTAGCTACAATTCCATTCTCAGCCAGCATTTTGATTGGTCTCAGTTGCTTGTCTCATTACTTACAGCTACATCTTTAGAGATGAGAGGTCTGAGCCCCAGATCCGCATACCCCTTCATAGGTTGTGTTTACTACAATTGACTATGGTAATCACCATGGAGAAGCAATAAGATGTGCTTCATTGAATCCCCCAAGATTTCCAGAGGAATAGAAGATGCACTGTTCTTGTCTTCATCATGTAGCAGCTCATGATGGCATTATGAGTACCAAGGTTCACTAGTCAGTGACTCCTGCCAATAAAGTAACTCTTTTCTTTGTTTGCCAGTCTATCAGCATGAGGACCCCAAAAGGCAAGGCAGTTGCTCAAACCTGCATTTAGTTAAATTCTTATAGAAAATGCCAGTAGAACACCTTTTCCCTCTTCCACTCTGGAAATTAGAAACTTCAGTCCAGAAAAGCTTAGGGTTGCAGAAATGAAATCATGAATTCCCCAAGTGGATAATTGGAAACGATGGTGAGAATTAATTCTAATTCCACGATCTTGGTCCTAGACTCATATTTTGTACCAGCTAAGAAAACAGCCTTATAAAATGGTCATTAGTTCAAATAATATTACTCATCCTGAAGGACAATCCCCACCGAGATATGTCATCCTCAAGTTGGTGCCTTAGCTCTACCCTTAGAAGGCCACCTAATATATCGTGTGGTACAATCAGTACATTCCTTGGTTATTTATAATTGTCAGCCCTTCTTCTTAAAGTGTGACCCTTGTTCAGGATAAGTTTTTTTTAGGATTTTATGAACTCTTGAATGGTGGTGCTATCTAAGGTGCTATGGGAAAGACAGAATAATTTATGTCCAGAATATTTTAAGTCATGACAAATCACTATTACCTTCAGGGTGCACATGGTCTAATGTTTTCAACTTGCCACCAAGTGACAAGTTGGTCTCTTTGGTGGATGGTATGATGCCACGGGCTCAACTTTAGTCTCTGCTTTTGAAGAGTTTGACATTCAATAACTGTAATATCTAGTACTTCTCAGCAAGCTGGAAACCATGATATTTTGTCTGTGTGTATTTTTACTATGCCACCATAGGTATTTTATTTTGTGTCCAGTGTTGAAGAACTGAAGTGTATGAGGACAGAGGCCAGTTGACCCTCCTTTGATTAGTCATCTAGGATTCTTTTTCTCTAATCTTCCAATAGTGCTCTTCTCAACCAGCAAAGCTGATATCTAACATATATGAGTACTATTCCTTGAGGCAATTCTCCAGGTGTCCTCTTAAAAGCTCTGCCATCTTGGAAGATTTCCCCTTTCCATTGCGTTTCAAGGGCTATTTCTGAGAGAAAATGTAATGTAACAATAGTTCATATTTTACTCACTGCAACTATTGTGACCCATCCATGAAGCAGGCTCAGGTTTTTTCTTTCTCTATAAGCTTATTGTAAGGAACACCCATAAGACATAGGTGTAGGCTAAGAGATAAGTGCTGATACAACAGAGGTAAGAAGGGCATCTTATACCTTTTGAAACTGCTCATGCTCTAGCTTGAGTATGCCATTTCCAGTATAATTTGGTTGATCTGACAATAGCCAACATAATCACTTAATATTTCACAGTTGAGCACCAGTCTCTGTTAGGGCCAAGTAATATGCCGTAGCTAATGGTTTGCTAATATCCATTGTAGACAGCTTTGCTCCAGGATTTTAAAAGTCTATACTGCAGTACTACTATAGAGCTTGCTAGAAACTGCATATGGATTCTCACTTACCACAGATAACTCTAGAACCAGGAGATCTGCTGGGTCATATGGATCAAGTGACAGAAATTCTTGTACTGTATTTTGAACTTTTTGAAGCTATTCATTTTTCTCTGGGTTCCATTCAAAATATATCCTTTTGATTCATCCAATAAATGAGATGAAGCAGTATTTCAAAGTGTTGAATGTGCTATTTCCAAAGTCTGAAGAGGTCTACTATGTGCACTACTGCTTTTTTAATAGTAGGAGTTTCAAAGTGCAATAATTTCTCATTTCCCATATATTATATGGTAGCTTTTTAAAAGCTGCAAAATTGTTGCTACTTCTTCCATTGAGAGAGTAAAGCCAGTTATCTTTCTTCTGAACTTGGACAGGGTTTAGTTACTTATATAATCAATGAGATGAAGTAAGCAGCTGAGGCTTTTTGAGGCCAAGCGATAAGTAGCCTTGCAGCCTTTGCTCAGAATTCTTGTGACACTCACTCTTGGAATCTAGTTGCCATTTTGTGAGAAACCCCAAGAAGCCCCAAGGAGATCTTCATGTGAGAGGGAAACACAGCTGTCAATTCCAGCTGAGTTCACCATCAACTGCCAGACTTGCCAGCCAGCTGATGTTCTAGCCCCAGCTGATGCTATGTGGAGCAGAGATGAGCTGTTCTTGCCATTTCCTGCCTGAATTGCAGATTCATGAACAAAATAAATGATTGTTGTTTTGCTAATTCACAAAGTGTTAGGTTGGTTTTTTGTGCAGTGATGGATAACTAGAACAGAGACAATGTCCTGCCATGTCCTATAACAAAGGACTGCTAAATACTTCATCAAGGTGGCAGGCACCTGAATACTCTTAGGGTTTATTTTCCACTCTGTTACCCATGTGACTTAGCATGATGTAAAGATTACTTGAGGATTTCCTCTTACACTTCAGTTTAATATGAAATCATCTGTATCATGGCCCAACGTGATGTTACACAGAATATCATACAGCTTAACTGGGGAAATACAGTAACTTCTGGGAAAGGAAATGGAATTAACTAAAAGAGTATATGACCTTACTAATATTTTCTGATGGGACACTGGAGAATATATCTGAAAACAGATCTTGGAGATATGGAAACAGGGAGGGCAGAATATAAAAGTGGATAAAAGAAAGTTTTTTTTTCCCCTATAAAGACACTTTCATACACCTCATGATTTAACACCCTGTAATTGATACCTAAGCTGGTCCTAGGACAGTGTTTGAATTACTTCTGGAAACTAGGAGAAAACAGTGACCTATGGTAATAATGTGGAGATGCTGAAATAGAAAATCACACATAGTAAAATAACTCATTTAAAAATAATTAAAAATAAGGCAAAATAAAAGAAATTATGGTTAAGTTGTATAATTCTTGAAACTGATGGAGTTGAATATAAGGAAATTTAATTTTTTTCTTTTTTGAATATTATAACCTAGGTATCCTTGGTAGTGTTCTTTTTACCTTCAATGTGAGAATAAACCAATTTTTGTTCTGAGGCAATTTTCCAAAAAGAAGGTCCTTTTGATTTTTTATAATATTTAACACTGTAAAGTAGTAAAAAAAAAGTGTTACTATTCTGTAGGCTTTAGATTTGTTAATAAGAAAGAAAGAAATACTTCAGTGCAGTTATGATCTTGTTTCATTTCCTATTATATCTGCATTTGGGCTCAAGAATATTAAAATTATTCTGTATTCAGATTCTTCAGTAAATTATGACAGAATTCTCATTTTCATGCATTATTTGTGCACATTGAAAATTATTTTTAAAATCAGGCATTAAGTTGAAAGAAATGAAAATGGAAATTAGCAGATAAAAAGGAAAAGAGGAATCTCAAGACTGAAAACATCCAGGAACAAAAATTTTCTTTTAGTTAGGCATATAAAGCATTCATCTGTTTATTCATTCATCTAGCATTCATTCAAACAATTATACATTTCTGTAATAAATACTGATTGACTTACCAGATACTGAAGATTCATGAGCAAGCTCTACTAGTTCCCTGCTTTCATAAAGCTATAGTCTAGCAAAAAGAAATATATTAAAAAGTTACATAGTAAGTTATTTAATTAGAACTATGATTAGTGTTATAAGTGTAAATAGAGCAATAGCCTTCTAAGAAGTTTTCCTACTTCTGCCAATGCCCTCCAACAGCTCCTGTCTTTTCACAATACACTATAGATGTATGATCCTTTGAAGACACAAGTCGGATCTCTGCTCAGAATCTCCCAATGGTTTTCTATCTCAGAGAAAAATCCTATTTTGATTACTTGTTGTAGAGTAATAAATCACCTCAAAATGGCTTCAAATAGCATTTATTATAGCATATGGTTCTGTGGTTGACTGGGATTAGATGTGGTTCTTACTTGAGATCTTTTATGTGGTTGCAGTCAAATGCACTATGATTGGATTCATACAAGTCTTGATGGGCTGATGGAACTAGACATCCAAGATGACTCTTTTATTTACATAAGTGGTGCCTTAGCTGTGATGGCTGAAGCAGCTAGGGACTAGCCAGGATCTCTCCCAATGTGGCTTTCACATTGGCTAGCTTGGACTTTCTCAGAATATGGAAGTCTCATAATAGACTTTTTACATGTGTTAACTTCCCCAGGAATGAGCATTCCAACAGACACAGGCAGAAGCAATACTTCTTATAACTAACTAATGAATGTCACACCACTAGTTAAACAGGGCCAGGCTAGGTTCAGTGTGGAATGGAACTTTATAAAAATGTGATTACTGGGAAGTATGGTTCCCTTTGGAGACTAATTCCTACAAGTTCAAAACCCTCAAAGTGACCTAATAAGCCTTGGCCTCTTTGACCTCACTCCTCCATTACCTCTCAGTCCTAATTCTAAACTCTTACTTGCTTAGTCATTTCATTCAGCTATACTGACCTCCTGACAGTTCCCTGAAAATCCTGGGTTGATTCACCATGGTTTTCTACTTTTAGAACACTCTTTCCCGCATGACTTTTCCCTTCATCTTGAATTAAAAAGTCTTTTTCTCAGTAAGACATCCTCTGATTACCCGATTTAAAATAGCTGCCAATACTGCCAAACCATGTTCTTGCTGGGGCATCTCTCTCCTCATTTTTGGTTTCACTTTTCCCCCCATGTAATCAGCATGGTATATTTTATATTTTTTAAATACAATTTTTGAAGTACATCATACATACAACAGAATCACAGGGTAAATGTACAGCTCAATACATACACCAAACTAAACAACATCTTACAAATAACACTTATAAGGCATAAACCTTATTGCTACAACCCCAAAAACTCTTTATTATCCCCATCTAGTCATTGCCACGGCACCCAGTGGTAACCACTGTCTTGATTTCTAATATTAGATTTGGTTTTATCTACCTTTGAACTCTATACAAATTGAATAAGACATAAATTCATATTTTATTATTTTTTGGCTTCTTTAATTAAATATTATAATTGGCAGACTCACTAATGCTGATGCAGTTGTAGTCTGTTCAATATCATTGTTATATGGTGTTCCAATGTATGAATTCACTACAATTTATCCATCCTGGTAAACATTGGGGATTTTTCCAGTGTGGTGCAAATAGTATTGTTATAAACATTACTGTAGGTGTTTTGATATTTGGTATTACATTTTGGTATAAGCACTTCTGTCTCTATATTTGATATTACATATTTCTGTTGATTATATATTCAGGAATAAGATTGCTGAATTGCTGATATTCTATATATTAATTTAATTATTGTCTGTTTTTCCCTTTTTAAGATGTAAATTTAAAGAGCACAGAGGTTGTTGTTTATGATATCTAGAGTTGGAGTAAAAAAGATTTTCTTGGAGAAGTAAATTTGAGTTGAAATGTTAAGGTTAAGTCGAGATTTTATCATATAAGACAGTTGAGAGGAGATTTTTCTCAAGCAAAGAAAAAGTTTGTTCCAAAAGCTTTGAAGTGGCAAAGAGTATGGTGCATTTGAGAACATAAAAGACTTACATGGAGTTCAGTGAGTGAGGGAGTCACACAAAAAGAGCATCTTTTAGAAGGTTCTAAAAACTTTTATCAACATTTAGAATATTCTCAAGGTTTTCCTCATTATCCTTAAAAAGTGAAAGTGTGTCCTTATAGGATAACACCATAATCATATCTACACTAAAAGAAAACCCTGAGGCTGAGGTGAGTGGATTGACTGAGCCTGCGGGTTCGAGACCTACCTAGGCAACTGGCGAGATCTCATCTCTACAATAAATCAAAAAATTAGCCGGACGTGGTAGCGCATGCCTGTAGTTCCAGCTACTTGAAAGACTGAGGCGGAAGGATCACCGGAGCCCAGCAGGTTGAGGCTGCGGTGGCCGGGAGCGGCCACTGCACTCCAGTCTGGGCGTCAGAGTGAGACTCCAACTCAAAAGAAAAAAAAAAAAAGAAAACCCTGGACACAGTTAAATGGGGTAATAAGTGAGCAGAGAGAAATTGACTATTTAGGAGGAGTTTTAGCAGTGTTGTTGAGAAACAATGAAGGTTGAAGAGATATATTTATTATTTAAGCTGTTGATTAATTGATTTTTATGGCTGAGATATTTGTCCAGGATGCTTTAGACTTTTGGAGTAAAAACAGATTTGAGATGTATTTATGACATTCAGTGGAAGATGTAGATGAATCTTCAAGGAAAAATCCCAGCTGAAGACAACACTTAGAGCAATTTTCAAGATAGTAACCAAAATATAATGTATTATTTGAAGATGTGTAAGCCCAAGGACAAGATTTGAGGATTGTCAATATCTATATTGTGTTTAAGGGAACAGGCCATCACATATACCTAAGAAAAAAATCATCAGAGACGCAGAAAAAAAACCGGGTGAATATCGAAAAAGAGTGCTCCAAGGGAAGAAAGTCATTGACTAACACAATTATTATCATCATGGCACTTATCACTATCTGATATTATCTTGGTTCATTTGTTTGATGTTTATTGTCAGTCTCCTACTTACTAGAATATAAACTTAATGGGAATAGGAACATGTCTTTTCTGTTCACCTTTATATAAATAGTGTCTAGTACAATGGTAGATACTCACAAATTCAATTAAGGTGAATGAAGCAGTTTACTTAGGATAAGAATTGAGCAATGTCCATTAAATTTAGCAATATGGTGGTTTTAGTAGCATTTTTAAGAACTGTGCATTAGTCTTCTCTGGTTGCTATAAAAAGGAATCACAGACTGGATGGTTTAAACAACAGAAAATTTATGTTCTCACACATAAAGCCTAGAAAACTCAGATAAAGATGCCCGCAGATTCAAATTCTGGTTCAGCCTCTCTTCTTTGCTGACAGATAGCTACCTTCTTACTGTGTCTTCACATGACTTTTCTTCTATGTTTGTGTAGACAGAGTGAGGAAGTAAACTCTCTGGTGTCTCTTCTGTTAGCAACACTAATCATATTAGATCAGGGATCTACTCTTATAACCTTATTTAAATGTATTCACTTCCTGAGGGGCCCTATTTCAAGATCCAGGCACTCTTGGAATTAGAGCTTCATTAAATATATGAATTTGGGATTGGGGAACACAAACATTCATCCCATAACAATCTGTGTAGTAGAGAAGTGGAAACTTAATTAGGTAGTGTTGGAGTGAATGGTATGTCAGAAAATGAAGCTAACAACTTTCCTTATGAGAAGTTTGGCTGAAAAGGTGTAGTGTAAGAAAAAGCAACAGTTGAGAGATGTAGAGTGAAGTTTTCTGTTCTGTTTGTTTATTTACTTATTTATTTTATATGAAAGAAACTTAATAGGAAAGATCTTATAGGAAGCAAGAGATAAAGATAGTAAGAGAGAGCAGGAACAATATTTTTCTGAGAATGTGGAAGAGGATGATATGGGCACAGACAGAATGTTTGTCTTTAGATTAGAAGATGTGTGTGTGTTGTAACAGCTAAAAGGCAGAAGAAGTTTAGAGGTAGAAAGATCAAGAATTGCCATCTGATATTTCCTATTTTCCTGCATGAAGAAAAAGGCCTGGGCTTTGGTTGAATGTTAAGTGGTTCAGTGGTGAGATCAAGGGCTAGCCAGGGAAACACATAAGTCTCACAGGATAATTGCTTCCAGGTGTACACAATTTGCACTAAACATGATTCTAGTTCAAAACTTTATTAATGTATTATTCTTGAAGTGCCTAGCTTGGTAAATAGAGATATCAGAAAGAGATGATTCCTACAGAGATGTTTGTTGGTTTGTTTGCCTATTCTTATATTGCTATATTTACTTTGTGACAGGATCAGAAAAGACAGGAACTAACTTAATTAGGAGACTACAGTAGAAGCTAAATGTGTCTATTGAGCTAATATAGTTTCTGAAGCTTAAAAACATCAAGGATATTAACAGTACCTAGGAAAGAGTATTACATTATGTTTCAAAGAACATAGAAGGATTAGTTGATTGCAATCTAAAATAGGTCTTCTCGGCTGGGCTCAGTGGCTCAACCTGTAATCCCAGCAATTTGGGAGGCCGAGGAGAGTGGATTGCCTGAGCCCACAGGTTCGAGACCCACCCAGGCAATTTGGTGAGACCTCGTATTGACAATAAATCAAAAATTAGCCGGGCATGGTAGCACAGGCCTACAGTTCTGGCTACTTGGAGGGCTGAGGCAGAAGGATTGCTGGAGCCCAACAGGTCGAGGCTATGGTAACTGGGAGCATACCTGTGCACTCCAGTCTGGGTGATAGAGTGAGACTCCAACTCAAAATAATAATAATAATAATAATAATAATAATAATAATAATAATAAAATAGCTCTTGTCTGTTACTGACTCATCCCATTTTTTCCCCCTCATAATACTTAGCATTTATGGCAGTATATATTTATATATGTGCTTACTTGTTCAATGTCTGTGTCTTCCAGTTAAAGTTAAACTCATAATTGTAGGGATCTGCTCCTCTTATACTGATGGTGTTCAATATTATTTATTATGCTTAATGTGTGGAGTTCATATAGTAATTTTCCCCTGAATATGAGCACAGGGGTTCTGTTCTGGTCCAGAATTTCTTCTTTTTGTATGCTAAATTGGTTTCAAATTGGTGTTTACTAAAAAGAGATTAGGCTTTGGAGTCTAAGTGATTTTTTTTTTTTTTTTGAGTTGGAGTCTCACTCTGTCACCCAGACTGGAGTGCAGTGGTCGCTCCCGGCCACTGCAGACTCAACCTGCTGGGCTCCAGCGATCCTTCTGCCTCAGCCTTCCAAGTAGCTGGAACTACAGGCACGCGCTACCACGCCCGGCTAATTTTTTTGATTTGTTGTAGAGATGAAGTCTTGCCAAGTTGCCCAGGCGGGTCTCGAACCCACGAGCTCAGGCAATCCACTCACCTTAGCCTCCCAAAGCACAGGATTACAGGCTGAGCCACTGAGGCCAGCTTAAGTGATTTTACATAGGTTACACAAGCTCTCTAAATCTCAGCTTTCTTATTTGTAGAAATATATCAGAAAAGGTTGCTATGCAAAGTAATAAAAATTCAAGCCCCATCTACATTTCAGGGAAGGTAAAGAATTTAGCTTAATGGAAAGGGATCATGAAAGGATAGGCCTTATATAGTCTTAGTGAAAAAAATTGAAAAAAATAATAATTTAATTATTGTGTATAATAAAGAAGTAAGAAACCATAAGTGATCTGCTATTCACCAGGAAAACTATTTTGAGGAGGCTCAGAAAGGGCATTGGAGAGGAGACTTAGTTGGAAGAAATGGAGTCCTGACATTTTAGTCAGGCTCAGACTGAGGAAACTCATAGCCGCTAATGAAATCTCTTATGGCAGTGAAGAGAAGTAATAAGTGATGTGTGATATTTAATTTTAAACAGTTCCTGGTGTGTTTTGTAATTTCTCTTCCTTTTCTGGAGACTTTCATGAGTCTGTTACTAATGACTTATGTGTGTTTTACTGCCCCTGGGAACTCAGATGATGAGGCCATGATTTCCTATAAAGAAAAATGATGTTCTGAGAGGACAGTAGCCACAGGATTGGTGGAGAGATAGCCAGAAGTAATTGACAGAATTCTAACCCAGAGATTATGATACCACCTGAACATTGGAATCCAAATACATATTGAGGTCTCTTGAGCTCTCACAATTAGGAGGGACAACATAGAATCATGTTGTTGTACTTGACTATTCAAATAATCCATGTCAGAAGGTTTTCGATTACACAGAATTCATGACATCTACCTTCTAGTTTTTGTTGCCAGGAACAAGATACTGCCAATGCAACTTTTAGCACATTTAGAAATCTTGTGCCAATTTTTACTAAAAGCATCCACTTTTGATAGATGAACTAGAAAAAGACATTTTTTGGGGTAGATGCATATTGCTGTAAAGGGCACAACCCCTGCTAGGGTGTACAGGTTTTCTTACCTCTGTGGGCAGGCACTTGTATACAGTACAGGAACTGCACAGACTTAACATGGTGGCCTTTGAATAATGTAAGTACCTGATAAAAAGTAGACACACTACAGAATGGTGGCAACTGAAATTATTCTGGATCACATTAGACCACAATTTACTGCTTACTTCTGGAAATAAGAGCTGATATGCTGACTATAAAGGGCTTTCCATGTTTCCTGCAACAGATCTACATTCAGCTGCATGTCTCCATGCATGTATACAGATCTTCTGCTTGCAAAGCTGAATAGTTGTACTTCTTTGAACTTGTTAAATGCACGTAAGAGGAAATTTGACTTATCTCTATTAATTTCTTCAAATACAAATGCATTCTACACTGGTGGTGAAAGGTTTTAATAGAGTTCTTTGTTTTAAAGAAGACTCATGCTATATTTTAATTTAGTTTTAATTATCACTTTAAAATAGCTTATCCTCTCTCACTACAATCTCAACTACAAAGACAGCTCTGGATCCAGAAATTGGGCTAAGCTTGAGGGGCAGACTTTGAGCTTTGAGTATTTCATTATAAGCCAACTTCCTGCAGATCTCTGTGCACTGCTCTGTTGACTCTAGTGAATGGCTCCTCAGATGTAGTTTTGACCCCTATGCTGCTATGACCTCAGAACATCCCAGATAAGGCACAGACATGTACTTTCTTTGAATTGCACCTCTATACTTCAAATCCATATGTTATTACTGCTTTATCATTATCTTAGACACAATGTGGCTATATAAATCCTAGGCAGAATGAAAGATGTTTTAAATGAAATATTACACTGATTTGACATGACACTTTTAAATTCCTTCTTCTAGAATTTATCTCCAATTCTCCTAATTACTAGGTAAACTGGAATTTTCCAGAGTCAAGGATTGAAACAGTTTTTCAGATAGATAGTGCTATAGATTGAATGTTTGTGTACCCAGAAAATTCATATGGTTAAGCCATTGTGAAAGTATATAGAAACAGAGTCCTTTGGAGGTGATTAAGCCATGACAGTAAAGCCTTCATACGTGGAATTAGTGCTCTTATAAAAATCAACAGGAGAGAAATGATTTCTCTTGGCCATATGAGGGTTCATTAAAAAAAAAAAATGCTGTCACTGGGCTTGGTGGCTCAGCCTGTAATCCCGCGCCTTTGGGAGGCTGAGGTGAGTGGATTGCCTGAGACCGCAGGTTCGAGACCCGCCTGGACAGCAAGACCTCATCTCTACAATAAATCAAAAAATCAGCCAGGCGTGGTAGCGCATGCCTGTAATTCCAGCTACTTGGAAGGCTGAGGTGGAAGGATTGCCGGAGCCCACCAGGTCGAGTCTGTGGTGGCCGGGAGCGGCCACTGCACTCCAGTCTGGGTGACAGACTCCAACTCAAAAAAAAAAAAAAATGCTGTCTACAAGCCAGGATATTGGCCCCTAATGCTGTGTGGTGGGCAAGGTATGACCGGTGTCATGGGGGTGAAAGTATTCACCAAGACAATTATGAATTATGAAATATAGATGTATTAAAAGGAATATATGTTGTGAAAGCACAACAGGCAGAGCAACAGAGAGAGAATATTTGCTCTCTGCTGTCTGCAAAGGGGTAAAAGTTAGAGGGGGTGCTTTATAAGCCTGGTAATGGGGTATAACTGGGGGAAGTTTGCAAAGAAAAATTACCAAAGGCTTGTGAAATTGCTGATTGATTGTTTTTTTTTTGTTTTTGTTTTTTAGATAGGGTTAATTAAAAGCAATAGTTGACTGCTTTTTGTTTACCTTAGAACCAATAGCAAATGTTTTAGAACTGGTCAGTAAATTTTTGCAACTCTGGTTGTTATCAATAAGTTCCTTTGAAACATATGTAAAATTCTCATCTTGAGTATTCCTCCCTCAATTTACCCAATTGTTGCTGGCCTAATCATGCCCCAGTTTTCTCCACATTCTCCCTGACAGAACAACAATGCTGAGTCTTTGGCATAGGGTTGAATGTCTCATCTTCTGTAGTTGCTTTGGGCTGAAAAAGGGCATAGTGCTGGCCCTACCTAGGATTTTTGGTTTGTCAGGGGATTCTCTGTGTTGAAATAAGAGAACCATATGTAAATTTAGGGGGAGTCTGAGTAAAAATCTTTTGTAGCTTGGTTTAAAGGGCTTTTGGGGAAGTGGGGTTTCCAATGACATGGGTTGGAAATCTTGTTGAAGCATCATCTGGAGATGGAACTGCTGGAGTCTGGAAGAGACAAACTTGATAAAAATATTAAAGAGAAGGAATTTTTAATTAAGAGAGAAGTATTGAAATGAGGGTTCCCAAAAAGGGAAGGAGTCAGGAAAGTTAGGACCATTTTCTTGTTTCACAAACATAGAAGATACCATAAATGTTGGAAAGTAGAGAAAAATATGTATTAGTAAAATGAAAAATATATAGTACTTTAATAAGGAAACACAGTTACTTTGTAAAGAGGGATTATTAACATGTCTATTTCCAGAGTAAAGGTGTAATTTTTTTGTTAATAGCAGTTCATTTCACAGATAGATTGATGAGTGTTTGGTGGGCTGGTTTTTCTATTGATGATGTAAATAAACAGACCTTTAATAGAAGACATTTTATGGAGACAGAAAAAAAACCCCACAAAAACAAAAACAAAGGCTAATGCTTGGAAAAGTTACAAATTAGCTTTCCAAATTTTTGACAGATTCTTCCTGGACTATAGTTTGGGCCATGCATTTAAGTGAAATTTTTGTAAAGTTCATATAAAGTCTGAAGAAAAATATGAAAATGTTAGTTTGGAGACATGTAGCCAGGAAAGACTTTAAGATGTAGTTTACATTGTAGAAAATAATAAAAACTCAAAAACAATAAAGAAGATAATTTCAAACTGGTGTACTATAGTTTTTTTTTTTGGAAACATGATGTTTTCTCTCTAGTTCTTCATTTTTACTGAAGATAGATCACAGTAGGACCAATTTGCTGTATGGAAAATAAGTTTTAGACTTATTTGCATGAAGTGCAGCAAGAATAATTATTTACCATATAGGCTCCTTTTGAATTGGCTTTGTTGGAACACTTTACATAAGAAACTTCAGATTCTAGAAACTTTTGAGCCAGACAAGAATTTTCCTGTATGAGTTGGGTGAAGTTATCTTTTTGAGGTTACAAGCAACTTCGGATTCCTGGGTTTGTTAACAGGTAGACTTCTCTACTTACCACTGGTTCAGAAGCTCTGTAGAGTTGAAGAGGTATTGGGGCAGTTTTTACGGGTTTTTTAATTGGCTTTTTATAGATCTTAATCTTAATTCCTCAAAGCAGTTTGTTTTGAAACATTATTCCAACCAATGCCTTGGTAAAATAACCAGTTATTCCAATTAAATTTTGTTACAAAGGAAAATCAATTCTTACTGAATTAATGCAAATAACCATATTGTTATAAATCAATATTCACAAATGGATTCCAAGTTCTGGAGAAATTAAGTAGAGAGAAAGAGATATGTTTTAAATTAAGCTTATAGGAGTATAATTTCTTCATTTGTTAACTGCTGTAAATAACTCCAAGAAAAAAGATTGTTTTAATAAAAGTCCCTACAAGTTGTTTTTTTCTAGTTTAAAGGCACACTTTTAAAAATTGTTAGAAATTAGCACTGGAGAGCACTTGTCCATATTTTATAACTGGTGATAAACTACTTTTTGAAAAAGATGAGAGTAAAACAATAACTGTGGATGACTGAGGCCTAGGTTTGAAAAAGATCTCAGATACATTCTTAGATTTCACAATAGATGCTGTTTATAAAACAATTCCCCTTCACCAATAGGTACTACCCACTGGCCCTGAGCCATTATGGAAATAATCCAGGAGGAAGGCATGGGGGAGGAATGGTTTCTGGAGACTGAGCCTTTTCTATGGTCTTTTGAGTGACTTATTGCCACTCAAGCAGTTATATGTTGACTGGCCTTGTAGGGCAGCTTCCCCAGAAAGACTGAATTAAGAACTTGTTTGACCACAAGGCAAGATTTTTATAAACACCTTTTTTTTTAACCTTTTATAATTTTGTTGTATCAAAGGGCAGATTAGTGCTTTAAGAAAACACTATTTTGACATAATGGCATTCTGACCCAACATTAGTGAGATTTAGTTGTTAATGGCTAGTTTATAAAAATGACTAAATAATTCCCTTTAGCAAATTTGATTATACATAGAATCTCTTTTATACATTTCTTCTCATGAACTTTACACAGGCCATTTACAACTTACACAGTCCATTTACAACATGGTTGGACTTTTCTGTTTTGTCCAATACTTTTCTCTTTCTTAAATCTCTCATCATCTTACTTTGAGACAAAAATTTGCCATATACAATTCCTTATCATATAAAACTGTTCTTTTCAAAATGCCATGTGGCGCACTAGGTATGGCCAGTGTTACAGGGGTAAAAGTATTCACCAAGATAATTATGAATTAAGAAAGATAGTTTTTTAGAAAGCAAAGTATGTAGTGAAGAGCACAAGGGGCAGAGCAGCGGAGAGAGAGTGCTGTCTTCTGTCTGCAAAGAGGCAGAAATTAAAGGGGTGTTTTATAAGCCTGGTGTTGGGGTCTTGTGGACCAGGGAAATTGAGAGACGTTTGTAAAAGGAAATTTCAGAATTTTCTGAACTGGCTAATTATGGTGTTTGTTTCTTTAAGATAGTGTTAGTTAATAGCAATAGTTGATCACTTTTTGTTTACTGCAGATCTAACAGCAAATGATTAACTGCTTTTTGTTTACTGTGGAACTAACAGCAAATATTTTATAGTTGGTCAATGAATTTTACAACTCTTGCTGTTATCAGTACATTTCTTTGTAACACTTGCAAAATTTCATTCTAAGATTCCCTTCTTCAGTTTACCTCGTTTACCTAATTGATGCTGGCCTAATAGGGTCTCATGTTGTAGTGGGAACACAGAGAGGCTGTGACACTGAGGGGGGTTTAAGAAGTAGCAGATTTATTTGCACTGGCGCACGACTCAGCGGGCTAATGTTCCCAGGCTGAGCCCCCTGGAGGAGGAGAGGGGGTCTTTTTTTTTGTTGCTGTTTTGTTTTTTTTTTGAGTTGGAGTCTCACTCTGTCGCCCAGACTGGAGTGCAGTGGCCGCTCCCGGCCACCGCAGCCTCGACCTGCTGGGCTCCGGTGATCCTTCCGCCTCAGCCTTCCAAGTAGCTGGAATTACAGGCATGTGCAACCACACCCGGCTGATTTTTTTTTTTTATTTTTATTGTAGAGATGAGGTCTCGCTGCCCAGGCGGGTCTCGAACTCGCGGGCTCAGGCAATCCACTCACCTCAGCCTCCCAAAGGCGTGGGATTACAGGCTGAGCCACCGAGCCCGGCTCGAGAGGGGGTCTTATACCTTAGTTTTGGCAAAGGAGTGGGTTGGGTTGAGCGATTATACATTTTCTTTGGAATTCACCATGTTGTATTCAGCAAAATCAGATTTTCAAAGAACAAATGATCTTCAGGAAATGCATGGCAAGCAGGGGTTGTAAACTGATAACTTCAAAAAGAGAGGATTTGAGTAAGATGTGAATTGGTCACTCTTTTGCATTTCCAGGAAAGCTGTTAGTCTTTGGTTATTTGATTTTCTCAAACAAAACCTGTCTGGCGGGTTTTCACTGATTGACTTTCAAAATGAATACTTTTAACTGCTAACAGTCCCCTTTCTGTCATGTTCCCCTCTTTGATGCTTGACCCCTTATGGGGTGAGAGCATCATCTTTTTTTTTTTTTTTGAGTTGGAGTCTCACTCTGTCACCCAGACTGGAGTGCAGTGGCCGCTCCCGGCCACTGCAGTCTCGACCTGCTGGGCTCTGGCTATCCTTCCGCCTTAGCCTTCCGAGTAGCTGGAATCACAGGCATGCACTACCATGCCTTGCTGATTTTTGATTTATTGTAGAGATGAGGTCTCACCAAGTTGCCCAGGCGGATCTCGAACCCATGGGCTCAGGCAATCCACTTACCTCAGCCTCCCAAAGAGCGGGATTACAGGCTGAGCCACCAAGCCCGGCTAGAGCATCTTTAATTTGGTGCATCAACATCATGTGGGCCGCAGATTTTTGTTCAACAACTGTTTCGACAAACTTAGAAATGGTGTTCATAATTATTAGGGCTATGCAAGGGAGGATAAGACAGGATCCCACCAACAGGACTACAGATCCAATAATGTACTTAAATCCTCTGAGACCCAAGAACATGTTTTCAAACCAATTGCTGATTTTTATGCCTTGCCATTTTTGCACTGGGACATGGGCAAGCTTTCTAATATTGGTGGCTATATCAGTTATTGCTTTACTATTATCATCTATTTGCAAACAACAGTCAGAGCTATTAAATTTGCCACATACTCCTCCTTTTTCCACTACCAAGTAGTCCAAAGCTAAGCAGTTTTGATAAATAGCTGCGTGCATTTGGGCTTTTTGCTGAGCAACACGCTCAAAAGCCGTGGCTGTTTGATTAGTTATAACTTCTAAGATAGTTTACCTGACAGTGTAACCCGATAATGTGATTTAGCATATATATAGGCATGCGGTATCCCCAACTCCCATCTTGTGCCCATGTGGCTGGGCCATAAGTATTTATAATCCTCTGGGGTGGCCATTCATCATCTTTCCAAACCTGGGTCCCTCCTATATTAGGAACTTGGTCGAGGGATCGAGCATTTTTTGTTTTGAGGCTTTCATAAAGGGGAATGACTAGTTCATCCCCCTTGGGTTAAGCAGAAGGAAAAATCCTGGCTGGATTATTCCTATGGTACATGTGCCTTTTCATAATGCTGGGAGTTGGGCATATGCAACCTTTACTCATATCCAAAATAGCCCTTTATACCTTGAAATGGGTTAGCTTGTTCAGAGGATAGTACTATACAGTTACTTATAGTTTGGGTGACAATAGTACATTGAGAAGATTTAGTTGCATAAGCAGGTGCCCAATACCAAATAGGCCTTGTTGGTCACCAGAACAAACTTCTGAATAGGATGAATAATGATGGAAAACTCTTCGTCTGGCCAAATAGTTTCTATACATGTACATGCTGGGTGGGTGGGGGAAACCATAAACACCCAAGTTAGGCAGAAATACATAAAAGCACAAGAAAACTTCCTTTCATAAGAAAGAATGGAAATGCTATTGAGACCCTTTTCTAATGTGATCGCCAGAGCCCAGCAGGTCGAGGCTGCGGTGGCTGGGAGCGGCCACTGCCCTCCAGTCTGGGTGACAGAGTGAGACTCCAACTCAAAAAAAAAAGACAAACAATTTAGCAAAGATAAAGGTTGACAAAGCAAAACAATGGCTTATCAGTAATGTCCGCTGAGTCCTTAAGCTGAATTTTCAACTTTCTGCTGTGAGTCAATCAGCCAACCTCCAGTGTGTGGTTAAAGGAGGGCTGAACTATCCTCAGGCTTTTAGAACACGACTTGAGAAATCTGTTCTGGGTTTTCCATCGGCCTTGGTGACCTGACTTAAAAGAATGGGAATAGCCCGCAAAGCACTCCTCCTCCTGTATGAAACTGCTCCGGTCTGTGAAGTATTCGACTTCAGGTCCCTGAGGAACTGGTTTGTTAAATCTGGATGGTCAGAGAACACTTCATTTATTAGTTTAGTACAATGTGGTCTGGCTGCCTGGCTCTATGAGTAGAAAGGTCTTCACTACCTCTAGGTGAATATGTAGGTTTTTCACAGAGCATTCCCTGACATCTGACCATTCGTGCATTGGTTAGCCAATACTGCCTCTTGTATTTCATTAAATGTATTACTGCGTGAGGCACTCTGACAGTTAGGTGTTGTTCCATAGTTAGTCTGATAGCTTCTGTTATCAGGAGTGCTGTGGCTGCCAGGGCTCATAAACAAGGCAGCCAGCCCTTATCCAAACAGCTTCTAGCTATTTGGATAAATATGCCACAGGTCTATGCCATGACCCTACGCATTTGAGTTAAGGTCCTTACTGCAGTGCCGACATGTTTATTCACGTATAAAAAGAAAGGCTTAGTCATATTTAGAAGTCCCAGATCAGGTGCATTGGTGAAGGCCTGTTTAATTCATTCAAAGGCCTGTTTGGGGCCTTTTTCCCATAGCAGAGGCTTCTGTTCACCCCCCTTTGAGGCTTCATAGAAGGGTTTTGTCATGATAGATAAGTTAGGTGTTCAAATGCTTATAGAACCTTGCAGCCCCCTAAACTTCCGAATTTGACACCAGGTAGTTGGGCTGGTATAAACACACTGCTTGTTTTCTTAATGGGCCATTGCTGTAAACTAATTCTTGTTAGGTTATTATTAGCTGTTCGACTTTTTACTTTGAACTTTTGAATATGCAGATTTAAATGCTTTCAGTTAGTTCCCTGGAGGGGTGAGACCCATGAGGGAAGCCTAGAGGTTCTTGAGACTAGAAGTTACCCACAAATTTAACAATCTGGGTAATAGCATGTACTAGTATAGGAAAAGGACCACCCTTAGGGTCCATTTCTTTTTTCATACAGTGTTGGTTGGGTCCTTCCTTTCTTCAATTTTTAGCAGCACTTATTCCCCTGGGATGTTTGGGTTTTCCATGGTCCAGGAAGTTCCTAGGGAAACAAGCTTATGAACTGTGATTAAAATTTGTCCAAATGGACAACACATTTCCTTATGAGCATTTAAGTTTGTGGCCCCATTTCCTTCAGAGGTATAGGAAAAGGCCTACCATTAAACAATTTCAAAGTTTTAATGAATTCTATTTCAGGGACTTAGATCCTGAGTGATGCAATACCAAATACCTATGTTCAGTTTACTTGTGTCTCTAAAGGATTTCTAGTGATTATTATGCTAAACCACAAAATGGAAGATTGTACTGTCCTAGTCCTACATATGATGGAGTTTTCTTTGGATTTTCTGAGGGGTGGGGTAGGCTGCCACTTGGCCTGCAGTAGAATATAATTTTTAAAATGTGTGAACGCCTTCTAAAACCTACCTATAGGAAATCTATTTATGTCTAGTCTGTGCTAGCTACCCTGCCTCAATTATTTATTCTTTAGAGATTTTTTCAATCCCATAATCATATGGGGTGCTGAAGGGTGAAGGTCTGTTTTCTGCAACTTCTTCAGAGCTGACAGTGGGTGTAGTCCTGCCTAGCCAGAGATCGAAAATCTTTCCCTGTCTGACTTGAGGCATCTAGATCTGTTTCAGTAGTGGCATTGTTTGCAGACACTGACTGAAATCCTTTCATGACCGTTATGTGGGCATGAAACTGCTGCATTCTGGCTCAATAAAAGGAGTAAAGTCAGTAAACACATTTTGACAGTTTTAGGTAGTGGCTGATCACCTTTTGTACAAAAGCTACAAGGCCTGAAGTTATTACCATAACTTAAATGATAAACTTTAATTTCTGTGGCTTTATTATAAGTACCAGTCTTTGGAGGTTTTAATGTATTTCTGGACTATAATGGTAGCCAGACTATAATTTGAACTAGGCACTCAAGTAAATTTTATATAAAATTTGAAGAGAAATCCAAAAATGTTTGGAGATTTGCATCCAGAAAAGACTTTATTATGCCTAGATTGTTTATAGAATTTCTTTTGTATATATTTTTTCATAAACTTTCCTCATACCATTTTTGGCATGTTTATACCATTTTATTTTTGTTCTTTACCTCCTTTAAAAAATTTTCAGATAACTATTTACTCTATTATAAGATAGAAATTTACCATGTAAAATTTCTTTTTAGATAAAAAATATTTTTTCTTTTATATTGCTTTTTTTCCTTACTAAAACCTTATTTGTACACCAACAACCATTTATATTTTTTCTTTGCTTTTCGCTTTCCTTTTTTTAAATAGATAACCTTTTATAGTCATAATTTGAATTTTCCTTTTAGTAACTGTTAGGTGAAACATTTAACTTTTGGAACACCTTTAACTCCCACTAGAGAGCAGGTATCAGGAGAAAGAGGTTCAGTATGAGCACAAAGGCTAAAAACTTAGCCTTAGTATTCATCAAGAAATTAATTTGGACCCTAGCCACATTCATACAGACCCAAGGATTCTCTGGGGTGATGGCAAACATAGCGGTGGGCTGGGCCGTGTCCTCCACTTCAGTCCATGGTCACCATTACTCTCCCTTTGGGAGAGGACACACCATCTCTTTCAGTGGCCTTTTAGTCCGGATGTTGGACAAGGTCCTGGGGGCTTAGGCCATCAAATACAATTGTGCTTTAAGTGCCCAGATGGACCACATTCATAGCAGCTGATACCATCCCCCCCTTAGCAGTTTTATCCTTATCAGGCCTCTTTTGGGTGACTGGAGTTTTACCATTAGTGGCAACTGCCAATAGGTTTGTTTAATTTTCCTCTGGCTGGTGCTCATCCTGGAGTCCTCCCCTGCCTCCTTTTTTTACTTAATGTCTTGGTTTCTAAGAACTTCAGAAATTTCTATAATTGGGAGTTTGGTATTTATAGTCTTGAGTTAAGCCTCTGGAGTTGGGTATTTAATATTCCATAAGATATAATCTCGTGTGCAAAGCAGTGAAATAAATTTTTAAAATACCTCTGCATACAGAACTTTTGACCATTTTTTTTAGGTCTACAAAGTGAATTTAATTGCCAGACGGTTTTGCTCCTTTCAAAATCTCATTATCTGCTAACTTGTAGTGAGTTCAAATTTGATTTTAATAGTGCACTTATTATGTATTTTTTTAAACCACATAATTTTAATTTGCTTTAATTATTTAAAATCTGCTCCATCTGGGTGTTTGAGGGTACAGATTATTACACATTTTCTTGGTCACATTTCTTAAAAATCCAGAATTTGTTTTGAACATTTGCAATTTATTCCTCAAAGGAGAATTCTAAAACAAACAAATAACTAAATAAAGTCATAAACAGCAATGCCAGGTATCTCTGGGACCCTTATGGCTTCTTCCAAGCTGAGTGTCCTCAACCGTCCTTGAAGCCCCCCATTTTTTTCTCTCTGCTTCACGACTTTCCAGTGATGTCTACAAAACTACCTGGTACAAAACCCTTTTAGAGTGAACAGACCACGTAGATGTAAAATGATCTGATTCTACTTATTCCTAATTATGAACAGGCAAAATTGTCAAAAATCCTTATGAATTACTAAACAGTAGCCTTAGTTGTAACATGTGGACAATTAAATGAGAGTGATTATGTCTTGCTCTATGTGTCACAGAGTGTGCCTAGTATTTGACCTGTCCCTTAGGTGAAGTACCGAACTTATAAGGTGACTTAGTCAGGTGGGAATGGCCAGTTCCCATGCCTTATTAAGTCCTGCAAAGTATTCAGCATTTAAAGCTTTACCAGTCTTGTAAGGGGTGTGTTAAGCATAGCCAAAAAAGCAAGCAGTAGTGTTATCTAGCATTACAATCTAAAGTAGGGGCTTAGCATATATGACATGACTCTAAGAGACTTCCCAACAGTTTTACAGCGACAAGCAGTTGATTATGATCTTAGGCAAGGCCTAAACCTTTAGAAACAGACTTACTTTCAACTAACCTGGCTTCTAGCATTTGAAAACAAGAACAGTCTATTCAGTCCCTTAGTTGCCAGAGAAAGATTACAAAATTATTTTCTCCAAGGTTAGCATTAACTTGCACTGAGTTAGCAAAAGACTAAGTAGCATATAAGAGACATTTCTATGTTTCTTCACAGGTGGATTAGAACAAACTCCTTCAGAATCCATGAAGGAGAACACAGGCTAAGGAAAGGAGAGGGTGTGGTCCCAGGAAAGAATTCAAGATAACTGGTAGCACTTCACATACACAGCAGACAACTTTCCCACATTCTTAACAACAAAAGGCAGGAATTTTAACAGTGCCAACAGGTTGGCAGAAACATCACACAAATAAAGGGAGGGAAACATAAAATGACACAAAGAAACATGCACTAATCAAGTTTTTAAAATACGACATGTTCCATTAAACATAGCATAATAACCCAACCAGCTTCTTAGCAGATTCAAAATGACAGACACACACAAATAAGAGAATGAGGGGTATGGGAAACATCTATTTTGTCCTCTAGCTGTACTCCTCGTGAAGATATTTCAGACACCTCTTAGCAATTGGCAGGTTGGTACAACCCCCAGCGCAGACTAACTTGATGTGGAACCCTCCCGCCGTCCATTTCATTCACCCGCAATCACACAGCACATTCTCCACCCAATTCCTAGGAGTCGATGGTTTTGTCTCAAAGCAACGTTTCCTTCACTGCCTTTCAGTCCTTTCCTTCAGGCTGGAGACTACTCACAGACTTCAGGAGGTGATCAAGTTCCCCTTCTGCCACTTACTGGCAGGTCTATGCAAAGGCCCTTATTCCTTACCCTTTCTGTCAGATGTTCGTTCTGTCCTTTCCATCAGATGGTCATCCTCATGCCAGTTCCTCACTTCTTGGGTCCCTGTTGTGCTTTCGTGGTCTGAGCCTCAGTGTGCTGGGAGAGGCCTCCCTCCTACAGATCAAAAGGTCCATTGTGTGCCAGGCGAGATTGCCTCTCCCGTTGTCCTGGAGGTCATACCCTGATGGCAAAGGAGGTGGAACACACCATCTCCGAACTCTCCCATTCCCGGCCGGTGCACCAGAATGTAGCAGGAACCCAGGGAGGCCGTGACACCGAGGCGGTTTTAGGAAGTAGCAGATTTATTTGCGCCAGCGTGTGACTCAGCAGGCTAATGCTCCCAGGCTGAGCACCCCAGAGAAGGAGGAGAGGGGTCATATACCTTAGTTTTGGTAAGGGAGGGGGTCAGGTTGAGTGATTACATATTTTCTTTGGAATTCACAAGGTTGTACTCAGCAAAATCAGATTTTTAAATGGCAAGCAGAGGTTGTAAACTGATAACTTCAAAAAGAGAGAATTTGGGTAAGTTTGTGAATTGGTCACTCTTTTGCATTTCCAGGAAAGTTTCAGTCTTTGGCTATTTGTTTTTTCTCAAACAAAATCAGTCTGGCGAGTTTTCAGAGCTCACCAATTGGCTTCCAAAAGGAATACTTTTAACTGCTATCAGCCCCCTTTCTGCCACAAAGTTTTTCCACACTTACTACACACTGAATGATAGAGTTTTGATGTCTGATCCCTCCAAATTTCATGTTGAAGTGTGAACCCCCGCAAGTCTCTTGTGGGAGGTTTTAGGTTATGAGAGCAAATCCTTCATGAATGACTTGGTGCCTTTCTCACATTAATGAATTCTTGCTTGGTTAATTCATGTGAAAATGATTGTTTTAAAGAGCCTGGCACCTCCTTCTCTTCCTTTGTTTCTTACAACTGTTCCTTCTTCACTGTCTGTCATGAGTGCAAGCTTCCTGAGACTCTTAATAGAAGCAGATGCCAACACTGTTTTTTGTACAGTCTGCAGAATCAGGAGACAAAGTAAACCTCTTTTCTTTATAAATTACCCAGCCTCAGGTATTCCTTTAAAGCAATGCAAAATGGACAGACACATAAAATTGGTACTGGGAATGGGACATTGCTAAAAAGATAATTAAAACTGGGAGAGGCTTTAGAACTGGGTAAAGGGCAGAGGTTGGAAGATTTTGGAGGCTCAGAAGAAGACAGGAAGATGAGACAAAATTCGAAGCTTCTTACAGACTTGTTACGTGAAGTTGTGAGCAAAATGCTGACAGAATGATGGACAGTGAAGACCAGGCTAATGAAGTATCAGATATAAATGAGGAATTTATTGGGCACTGAAGCAAAAGTCATCATTGTTATAATTTAGCAAATAATGTGGCTGTATTGTGTCCATGTCCTAGAGCACTGTGGAAGGCTGAACTTGACTGATGACTTAAGGTATCTGGTAGAAGAAATCTCTAAGCAGCAAAGCATTCAAGACACTACATGGCTACTTCTAATAGCCTATAATCACATATGGGAGCAAAGGACTGACTTAAAGTTGGGATTTTTAATTAAGAAGGAAGCAGAGTATTGAGAGGACAGTAATAGACTTAGGTTAAGAGCATGCTATTGAGAGACCCAAGAAACCAAGAAACTTAAAAAGCCATACTTGCTGTAAAAGTAGTGTTTAGTTCACTATATTTCATATATCCCTAACTCATGTTTACTATTATTTTGTGTATTCCTACCTCGTGTTCATTGTACTTTATGAAATTTTAGTACTTTAAATCCTACCTCAGACCCCGTAGAATTAGGTATATGTCGGGCCGGGTAGTGACTGATTGTGTAGTTATATAATGTCTTAAGTAGTGTTTGTATTTAGAACTCTTGGGTTAAGCATTGTCAGTCCCAATTGCCATGCTGACTTCTGCTTTTACAACGGGATGTAAATGTTAAAGCGATAAGCCCCTTTCAGACATTCCTTTGCCATCACAGTAGACTCTGAGGCTCTAGCTGCTCTCTAGGTGGGCTTTATGTTGATTTAAATCACCTGCTTCCATGCCAGTGTTAATTTACACGCAGTGGTTATGTAAACCTGAGGGAATCAAAGACTTTTACAAAAACCGCCTTGCTATAAGACGTTTGCGATATTTTATAAATTCCCAGAACTAGTACTATATGAATTTCTACCCCACATTCACTGTATGTGTTTGCAGCATTCATATTTAAAACTTTGTTAAGTTTGGCTTTTGTTGTCCCATAATGACCATGTTATGTTATGTAAATGTTAAGCAAACAAGCCCTCCTAAGCATTCCCCGGCGTGGATCAGCAAACTTAATGGCTAATGTAACCTCCTGCCTGCTTGCTCAGGATACTTTATAAGCAGTGACTGTATGAACCTAACTTATCTGACATTCCACTCTGCCTGTTAAGTGGGTTTCTGTCAATCACGGGCAGTCAGGTTACAGCCCACGAAAGGCACCTACCAATACCAAGTGTTCCCATACCCATTAGGAGAAATTACCCAATCATGTAAAATCAAGTTTAAAGTTCTTTCCCCTCCCTCTGTAACTGCGCATAAAAACTGCTTGCCATACTGGATCAAGGCTCTCATCCATGAAGCCTCTACCGGCTTCATACATGAGCCCAGACTCGAGCCTGAATAAAGACCCTCGTGTGTTTGCATCGGAGCTGGCTCTTTGTGGTCTCTCTCTCTTGGATTAGAGTTCTGGGTTTAACAAGTATAAGTGTAAATATTAGGAAAATTTGCAACCTGGCTGTGTGGTAGAGAAGGACAGAATATTTTCAGTAGAGGAATTCAAGCAGACTGTGGAGCAAACACTTGCTAGAGAGATTCGCATGACTTAACCAGGAGCCAGTTGCTAATATTCAAGACAAAGGGAAACATACCCTGAAGTCATTTCAGAAATCTTCCAGGCTGCCCTGCCTATCACAAGTCCTGAGGCTTAAGGGGAATGATTGAATTTAGGTTCAGGGGCCAGGACTGGATCTTGTGTAACCTCAGGAATCCATTCCCTGCATCCTGGTAGCTCCAGCTCCAGCACTGGCTCAAAAGACCCCAGATACTTATCAAGCTGCCACTCCAGAGGGCAGAAGCCTTGGTGGCTTCCATGTGGTATTAAGCCTGCTGGGACACAGAATGCAAGAGTGGAGGAGTTTTGGTAGCTTCTACCTAGATTTCAAAGGGTGTACATGTATCAGAAAACCTGAGTATACAGGCAGAAGCCTGCTGTAACGATGGAGCCCCCACAAACAAACTCCACAGTGCTGAAGACAAAAATGTGGGATTGGAGCCCCCACACAGAGTCTCCACAGGGACACTGCCTAGTGGAGATGTGGACATGGAAGCATCACCCTCTAGATGCCAGAATGGCAGAGCCACTGGCAACATGTGTCCTCAGCTTGGAAAAGGCACAGACATTCAACTTTGACTCGTGAAAGCAGCCACATGGGCTTTGCCCAGAAAAACCACATGACTGGGTCTGCCCGAGGCCTTGGAATCTCACCCCTTGCACCAGTGTGTCCTGGATACAGGACATGGAGTAAAGGACTATTTTGGAGCTTTAAGATTTAATGTCTGCCTTGCTGGGTTTCAGATTTGCATGAAGCCTCAGGCATTCCTTTATAGCAATGTAAAATGGACTGACACACAGAATCTGCTGGAGCCTTGATCTGGGACTTTCCAGTTTCTTGAGCTGTGAGATATGTCTCTTCTTTAAGCCACCCAGGCTATGGTATTTTTATTATAGCACCCTGAAATGACAAAGATGAATAGTAAAGATGGATAGCATCAGGCATTATTTAGGTTCAACCTTCCTTTGAGGAACATAGATTTAGGAAACCAGTTTCATTGTCAATTTTGATGGGAAATATGTTTCTGGCTACATTTAAATTCCCACCTTGCCAGGTAGCAGGAATGAAATGTGTTAGTTTAACGTGAATAACAAATAATGGAATCATGTCCTTTAAAACAGAAAAAGACAAAGATGATGACAACATTAAACAGTTCAAACAAGATAAACAAGTTCTGTGTACATAGTAATATGGTGATATTACAACTGTTTACCCAGCATTGATTTCCTCTTTATTTTTCATAACAGAACACTAACTTGGTTTATGTACCTCTCTCTCTCCCACACAGTCTAACTGTTCACAAACTCAGTTCCAAGGATGGTCAGATCCTTGGAAACCTCATCTCCCTAGGCAGTCATCAGCTCAAGTATGAGCTTATGACCCAATACTGCCCAGTGAAATGTGAGATTAGCTTTGCTGGAGGATTTTAGGCATATTTTGCCCGGGCTGTAACTTTTTGACAACCAGCTCCCTCCCTCCTGTTAAATGTAAGCAAGAGGATATACAGTTATTGGCAGTCATCTTACAACCAGATTTACCATCAGACCAAACGTTCTTGAAGTCTGACCTATCTCTGGAATTGCTCTCATGTGAATTAGTGTGTGTGTGTGTGTGTGTGTGTATGTGTGTGTGTGTGTGTGTGTGTGTGTGTGTGTGTGTGTGTGTGAATTTATTGTTAAGCAAGTCCAGTTCAGTGGGATAAACGTTCAAGGAGCATTAGTAAACACATTGTCACACAAATCTATGCATGGTAAAAAAATGATAAACATGACAAAAAACAAATCAAAAGTAGGTGTGATGAAGGAATTTAGACTGGGTATCAGAAAAGGCCTTTCCAAATAATTCATGTTTAGGTGGAGTTCCAAAGTACAATTTTGCCAGTTGAAGATTTGAAGAAAGAACAGTCCATGCCAAGGCCTCGAGGTAGGAAATTTTGGGGTATTTTGAAGAATTTAAAGCAATTTGCATAGCTCAATCAAGGGTAAGGAGCAAGCAGGGAAACAGCAAAATTGTATAAAACAAAGTCAGAGATATATAAGCAATAGCCATAAACTATAGGACATTTAGGGTATGTATGGTATGAGAAAATCATAAATTCAATCAAATATCATAGGATTTTGTAAGTTTAATGGCATATTTATCCTTACATTGTCCCTGGACCCATATTACTAACCATACTAAGGGGAAGATCTTGGTAGGCACAAAGGTCAACAAGGAAGATGTATGTCCCACCAAGTCCCACTGTCTTCCATGTATTTATTTATTTACTAATAATGCAATAACCATGTATTTTGCTCTGAAGTTTTCTCTTATGCTCAATTTAATTAGTTCAGATTTAAAATATGAGAAAAAATTTACACTGTCTAGTTTTGCTTTTGGTTTTGTTTTAATTTATTTTAAAATTGTGGGGTACAGTTAAGGGTTAGGTATACAAATATTCATTGTGAAGGTACCCTTGTTGATGAGGTGTGGCCCCTCCTTCCCTAGGCAGATATCGACTACCGTTAATCTCAACTCCCTGCTCCCCCCCGTAGTTTCCCACCACTGTCAATCCTTTTTTTAATAGTATTATGGCAGTTGTTCAACGCCCACTAATGAGTGAGAACATGTGATACTCAGATCTTTGTTTCTGTGAAAGATCACTCAGTATTATAAACTCTAATTTCATCCAGGTTGCTGCGAAATTCATGATTTTGTTCTTCTTTATGGCTGTGTAATTTTCTATCGTGTATGTGTACCAATACTGTCTAGTTTTAAGTTAACCCAAACTAGGAGTTTTGCTTAATTTCTGCGGGTTGGTTGAATCAAGATGACAAAGATTTAGGTTCAGTTTTGTGATTGGATGTATCAGTATGGAAAAACATTTAGATTGTGGTTTACTAATATATTATAGGCATAGAAGTGTTGAATAAACGCCAAGAAAAAATTATGTAACTGTGATAGTAAACCTGCTTTCTAATCCTTCTTTATCCTTATGCTCTTATTCTTTTCACATTTAATCTACCTTAAGTATATCATAATCTCAACAAAACACTAGTGGGAAACACAAAAAGAAGTAGAACTTACTGGACCTAGAAAAACTTATGTAGGTGAATGACTCTTCCTTCAGTGAAGTGACTAATAGGAGTCTAAATTATAGTTCATTGAAGAATAGCACCTTGGTTTTCTATTTGGAAACTGAAATATTAAAAGTCTGCATCTGATAGGTGAGATACAATCACCGTGTTTTCCAGGAAGCAACACTCAACTTTAAGTAGACAAAGTTTTTGTAACTTAAGGAGAACTACATGTATTATAGGAACAGAATTTTCCTCCCAAAAGAAGGTACCATCAAAAGCTAGAAAGATTGACAAATAAGTTGACAATCAATTAAGAGTCCAAATCCAGTGAGGGAAATGAAAAGATGGTGAGAAACTAGTTATTATTTTCAATTAAAAACAGTTGGAACAGGAACCAGTTGTAATATTTTGATAGTTTTTTGATTAATTAACAAGTTAAATAAAATGCATGTTCTAAAATATAGTAATGACAACACAACTTCAATAATAACAAAAACTTACTAAAGCTACTATTGCTACCATTGATTTATGCTAAGCACATTGCAAGTATTATCTCTTTTACAATAGAGCTATGCACTAGGAAGATTACCCCTGTCAGGTAGATGAGTTCACCATATTCATTGGAGGGGAAAAAAATCTGAAGTGAATTCTTCTTTGAGTAATGCCCCTTATTCATTACCTTGCTGTTGTACAAATCTACATACTTCATTTTAAAAGTCTACGTTTTCTACTTTCAGGACCTACAAAATAAATATATAATATTTTTGAAGATTTAACTATATTTGTATATTTCATACATAATAGCAATTCCTAGAACTTGTCCTACAAAGCCCAAATCCTGAAGAAAAGATCACTGCTTAGATTAGAGGCCCTGTGTCACTAAGCACAAAATGTTTGATAAAGATTTTGTATAGCTTGACATTACCAGCTGATCAAGGGTCACTAGGCACACACACACGCAGACTTCCTCAATATTATAATTGGGGGATAGTAAAGTAATAGTGGTTGCATATTTATAGAGAAATTAGAAGGAAAATGAAAAGGAATCTAAACAATTTTTAAAGTAATGATTAGTATTCAAAGATCTGCTTATTAGTTGTTGAAAAAAGAGATTTTCTAAATTTAAAATCCCTTTAAACAATCACTTAATTCATTCATAAAGGGTATTCAAGCACAATGGAATTATTCACAAAAAACAGAAGAGGCAGCCTGAATCAAATAAACTGAATAAATTGCTGGCACCCGAGTCCATGACCAAGCTGTCTCTCATTTATGGTTTCTATTTTTCTTGGCCTCTCTTTCAGTTCCAGCAAAGTGTGGCTTTGAAATTATAATTGCAGATGAAGCTAATAATAACATGTTTTGCTGAAGCTGTTTCTAGCAAGGTGCAAAATCCCACATTGGTCTACCCTGTTAGAGTCAGTGAAATCCAAAAATAATCAATATGACATGAAAGATAACTGCATTTCTCTTTTGAATTTGCATATTGCAGGAGGAAGAGAATCTAAGTAATTTTCACATGTTTTCTGGTTGGGCAAATATATTTCAAGACTTTGGACCGAATTATATAGCAATAGTCCCGACCATAATTCTGTTTTAAGTAGGGAATTTAATGCTCTTTTTGGGGTTCAATAGAAGAGCTGGCTAGGATAGGTTCCAGAAATATATTCAGTAAATGAGTTGTGAACAGTTGTAAATAACTCGGTACAAAGCATCCAATTCTTTTATAAATGATCTAAGTACCCTAAACATGAATGGGTGGCCATACAGAAGGTGTTGAAAAATAAATACTTGTTGAAAGAATTAATAAAACTACGCATAAAATTGGAATCTTGTATTTATTTATTCATTTATTTATTTAGTGATTCCAAAAGACTGAAAATCCACCGTGGATTAGCAAGGGCACAAGATTTCTGGTGAATTTTATAATATAAAACCAGAATTCTTTTTTGCTAACTTACTTCTTCTGTTCATGAAAATTATGTAGTTTAATACTAGAAGAGATAATTTATTTCTTGCCAAAGGTAGACTTATTCTGATAACGTAACAAGGTTAAGACATTATGGAAGTTTCTTTGCCTCATATTTAGTTCAACCCAATTAGTAATTATTATTAATAACTTAGTAATATAATAATATTTCATACTTATATATAACATGGCTCTACATATACTTCCTCCTTTAATTTTAATATTGTTGTGAGCAATTGGCACAGAAAGACCCTTTGATTTTTTGTTTTAAAGGAACAGCCAATTTCCTTCATTGCTTGCTTCCCACTTGTAATCCTTGGATATAGGCCTGCATACAACCTGTGGCCCTTTAAGTGTGCATTTATTCTCTGGAATGTACTCTCTTTCCATTCAATATGTGACCCAGAACGTATACATGAAATTGCTTAATCAGGAAAGAGCCTCTTTTGTAATATTTTATTTTTGATATCACTAGTTACAGTGTGATAGTCTCTTGGAACACCTTTTTAAATATTGTTATGTTCTTAAATTTGAATAATCTGCATCTCATATGCTGCCAGCTTCCATTAAATTTTATTTTAGAATTTTCCTGGGAAAGGTATGTAGTCATTTGTTTACAGACCCATTTTCAAGACAGTCTGAGCAGTCTGGAATGTTGTCTAAGAGCAAATAAAAATAACCGTAAGAGTGTTCAAAGTAAAATCTTATATTTAAAACTTAATACACAACTTCAGAAAAAGCATCTTAGTGGGAAACAGAAGATTTAGGCATACTTGATTTCTTTCATGTTCCATTTGTGTTGGCTGTGTAATAGTGTTGCCAAAAGTGCTAACATGATCTTACGTCACATTTGTAGAAATAAAGTCTTCAGAAAACATCTAAGGTATACTGGCTACCCCATACCTCACTGAGATATGTTGGCTGTCTCACTATGATTCAAACACAGACTTTATAAGAATACTTTGAAGTCACACTGCTTAGGTATGACTTTTGGCTCTTGCACATATTTGTTATGCATACTTTGATGAATTATTTAATAAAATCTCCAAGACTCAGTTTTCTCAGTCTTGATATTCACCTAATGTAATAGTTCTTTCTTTAGATTTATATTTAAGAATTAAATGAGATATCTATTGATACGTTTATTTATTTAATAATTCTGAAATGTTAATACACAAAGTAAAATAGTCTATTTGTCATGGCCTGTGGCATCTCATTCCTTGTTTAACAGACACATTATATCATAAATGTATTGATGGAATGTTCTATGTACACTTTTATCTTCGGTGAAACTTGACTTTTCACTGTAGCCATAGCTATGAGGTTACTGGATTTCTACATTCCATGAACTATGTGGCACAGAATTCTTACTATTATCCTTTGAAGAAGAATTCTCAATCACGTGACCTCAATCTGTCTTAAATGTCTCACTTGTTTGTTGAATGATTTGAGAAAAGTAATACAAGTCCATATTTTAATTCCAAAATTATTAGTCTATTTTAGGAATATTCTTGTGTTTTTAAACTTATTTGCTATATTAAAGGTAAATATAAGATAAAGTAAGTTTATTTACTGTACAAGGAATATTAATTTTATTAAAAAATTAGAAGAATTTTGATTATTATTCTTACAAAGATTAAGAGTCAGAATATTCATTGGCAATTAATAAGTTTTCCATTTTATATTTCCTTTGTTGTCTCTAAGATTTAGTGTCCTCATGACAATATATTACTTGTTGATAAAAATAATAGTCCAGTCAAATATGTAAAATTACTTCATCCATATTTCTTTTACATTAATATAATTAAAAATTTAAATGTATACTTTCATAATTATACCTTGAGTACAATTAATAGGTGAGATATAACCATATTAATGCTACAAAAAATTAAACTTTTTACACCAATGGAGCTCACACACTAAAAAATACAGAACTTTAAAAAACATAATGCAAAACATACAAAATAAAACTGGAAAAGCATAATCAAGATTACAATCTGGCATTGTATAACAAGATTTGGAGAATTAGAAATCTTTATCTTTTTTATATTTTATATGAATTTTATACAAGCAACCAAAAAAATTATCCTTTGAGTTTCATTTAATTCCTATCCAACTTGATTTTGATATCCAATTTTTACTACTTTGAAATACCTTTAGAATAAGGATTTTAAAGTCATGAAGTTAAACATTTACCTTCTATTTTGCAATACCTTAATCAATATTCTCAATATGTTTCATGTTTCCTATTACTTTACACATATACTCAGGAACAATAAATATTGTAGTTCATATTTATCAAAAGCGAATGCCCTGATATGCATTTTCTGCATCTCAAAGGCATGAATATAACTATATTCTTTGTTAAAATTAGGATTTTTTTGATAATTAATTGAATTTTCTCTTTTATCTCTACCAACTAGTAATTCTGGCTCCCTTTCAGTCTGAATAAAAAAAATAATGAGGTTGTATGTATCTTATAATAATAGAAGGTTTTGTTATTTCTGTGGATACGTATATATTTTTTTTGAGTTGGAGTCTCACTCTGTCGCCCAGACTGGAGTGCAGTGGCCGCTCCCGGCCACCGCAGCCTCGACCTGCTGGGCTCCGGTGATCCTTCCGCCTCAGCCTTCCAAGTAGCTGGAATTACAGGCATGCGCTACCACGCCCGGCTGATTTTTTGATTTATTGTAGAGATGAGGTCTCACTGCCCAGACGGGTCTCGAACCCGCGGGCTCAGGCAATCCACTCACCTCAGCCTCCCAAAGGCGCGGGATTACAGGCTGAGCCACCGAGCCCGGCTGATACGTATATTTTTTTCAAATATTAGTATGAGTCCCAGTTTTTTCTAGCTTGTTTATATACATATATATATAGAGAGAGGTTAAGAAATGGTGGAATAAATGTTTACATAGAAGAGTATATACTGTGTGGTGAAAATACAAGCTTTTAAAATTTGTTCTTTAGATAAGTACATTAAAAAAATGGGCAATATTCTTTTTGTGTGTTTGTTGAAATGTAGTACAATTTAGGAAATGAAGTTTCAGACAGATAAGATTACAAAACCTGAAAACATTTAATTAAAAAATTTAAAACCACTCTTGGGCTGGGTCTTGTTTTCTTAGTACTCAAGCATGCTGTCCAGAGGCCTGGACCGGCCCAGCCCTGTCCACCATCGCTGGGCCTCGAACACTCCTCCTGGAGTCTGAGGTCAGGTTGACCCAATTCGCCAATTCACCACAGCTGGTCCCCACCAGTACTGACCACCTGTGGGCCAGAAAACTGGCCTGCTAAATCTGTTGCAGCCACCACCAACACCAGCATGGACTGGTATGTTACAGTGGGTTGTTCCATCACTGCTACTACCATTGCCTATATCACTCCCTATTGTCCAGGGACTTGAGAACTGATCCACATGCTTGTTTAACCACCACCACTAATAGCATCTGAGCAAGCCATTTGGAGGCCCAAGAATTGGTCTGCCTGAGCCTCCTAACAATGGAGCCAGCATACAATACGCTGTGCTTAAAGGACACACACTCAACTCATTATTGCCACCACTGGGGCCTGAAGACTGACCCACCTGACATCCTAGTCCCCCACAAAACTTTATCTCAGGCTCCAATAGTAATTATACTTTTAACCACTGAGGAAATCATGTATACCACTGATGCTGTTTATAGCTGGGTAAATCATACAGAGACTACATTACTGTATGCACTCTGAATCAAGACTGTAGTATACAACAAAAGCAGTGGCTAAGAGAATGTATATAGCAATAAATGCCAATATTAAAAGAGTAAAAAGATGCAGATCAACAACCTAACAAGGCACCTAAAGGAACTAGACAAATAAGAACCAACTAAATCTCAAATTAGCAGAGGAAAAAGAAATAATAAAGATTAGTGCAAAACTAAACAAAACAGAGACAAAAAAACAATATTAAGGATTAAAAATATTAAAATTTTGCTTTTTTTTTTTTTTTTTGAGTTGGAGTCTCACTCTGTCGCCGGACAGGAGTGCAGTGGCATGCTCCCGGCCACCACCACAGCCTCGACCTGCTGGGCTCCGGCGATCCTTCTGCCCCAGCCTTCCAAGTAGCTGGAACTATAGGTGTGCTACCACGCCTGACTAATTTTTTTGATTTATTGTGGAGATGAGGTCTCGCCAAGTTGCCCGGGCGGGTCTCGAACCCACGGGCTCAGGCAATCCACTCACCTCGGCCTCCCAAAGTGCTAGGATTAAAGGCTGAGCCACCGAGCCTGGCCAAAATTTTGCTTTTTGAAAGATAAACAAAATTGATAAACCTCTAGCTAGACTACTAATAAAAGAGAGATGACTCAAATAGATAAAATCAGCTATGAAAAAGGAGGCATTACAAATGATACCACAGAAGTGCAAAAGATCATCAGAGATTATTATAAATAACTATACACTAACAAATTGGAAAACCTAGAGGAAATGGATACATTCCTGAAAGTAAACAACCCACAAAGATTAAATCAGGACAAAATAGAAAACCTGGATAAACCACTAATGAGTAGCAAGGTGCGATCAGTAATAAAGTATCTTCTAACATAGAAAGAACCAGAACAAACGGATTCACATTCTATCAAATATGTAAAGTCAATTAAAAATATATAGTCCAAGTCTACCAAAATATAAAGAAAAACGAATACCAATCTTCCTGAAACAATTCCAAAAAATTAAAGAGGCAAGAACTCCTCTTAACTCATTCTACAAGGCCAACATTAATGTGGTACCAGACTAGGAGACAACAAAACAAAACTGCAGGCCAATATTTCTGATGAACATAGATGAAAAAAATGTCAATAAAATACTAGCAAAATGAATCTAACAACACATCAAAAAGATAATTCACCATGACTACATGGGATTTATACCAGGATGCAAGGATGGTTTAAAATATGAAAATCAGTAAATGTGATAAATCATATCAACATAATTAAGAACGACAACCTTATAATCAGCTTAACAGATGCAAACAAGTTTTTGATAAAATTTAGCATCCCATCATGACAAAAACTCTTAACAAACTAAACATTAAAGGAACAAACCTGTATATACAGAAAGCGTATATATAACAAACCCTCAACTAACATTGTATTGAATGGGGAAAAGCTGAAAGCCTTTTTTCTAAGATCCAGAATAAGATAAGGATTTCTGCTTTCATCATGTCTATTCAACATGCAGTGTTGGAAGTCCTAGCCAGAGCAGTCAGGAAAGAGAAAGAAATCCATCTGTGCTCATGATATAATCTTATATCTAGAAAATCTAAAGACTCCATCAAACACTACATTTATAGATAAATTCAGTAATGTTGTAGAATACAAAATCAACACAAAAAGTCCAACAGTATTTTTATACCCGCGCAGTGAAATTGCTGAGAAAGAAATCAAGAAGGCAATCCCATTTATAATAGCAAAAAAAAAAAAACCACAAAACACAACTAAACTAAACAAAAAAACTTAGAAATAAATTTATCCAAGGAGGTGAAATATTTCTAAACGGAAACTGCAAAACACTGATGGAAAACATTGAAGAGGACACCAACAAATAGAAAGACATCTCATGTTCATAGATTAAAAGAATTAATATTTTTAAAATGTCTACATTGCCCCAAGAAATCTACAGATTCAATATGATCACTATCAAAAAACCAGTGTCATTTTTTCACAGAATTAGAAAAAAAATCCTAAAATCCATATATGTCAGGTCAAAATCCCAGTGGGGACTCCGAAATGTTAGGTCAGAGCTGGGGGGTTTGTCATCCAGTGCTGTGTGAAAGATACAAAGAATCGCACAGAAGTTAGATAGGAAAATATCATCTATTTAGAAAGTAAATTGGAGAAAGAGAGAAGAGACTCACTTCCCCAAAGTAGGGGGAGGGCCAAAGCTGGGTAAACAATGGCAGCTATAGTTCAAAAAGTCACATAGCCAGACCAGAGTTCAGTAAAGCAATGGCAAAAAGCTGCTTGAGGTTGAATGCTATTAAATGCGTTTCCCTTTGATGGGGGTGAGGGGGCAGATTATTAAGGAGATTGGATGGTGGTGTGTTCCTTGTCATCACAAATGGGACAGATAAGCACAGGTACTGATGTCAGGTGATGGATGACAGGCAGATGAAGGGGTTAATCACATGAGTGTTACCATGTTTCTGGGGTCTGTGTCACTAAGGTCACTAAAGACTGATTAGGTTAACTAGTTTCTTACGCAAATACTTGGAATAGAAAAGCTAATTAGTACAAAACAAGCTGGGGTGGGGGTAGTAAGACAATTATAATAGCTACCTCTGAGAAACTTCTGTCTTTGGCTAGAGGACAGACTAGGTAATGTTAAGAGAATACGACAGGAGTAGGCAGTGTTAAAATGAATGCTCATTGGGTATATCAGCTTCATCTTTGTTCTTTCAATACGGAACCAGAAAACAGCCCAAATAGGCAAAGCAATCCTGAGCAAAGAGGAAAAACCTGGAGGCATCAAACTATCCAACTTTAAAGTATATTACAAAGCTATAGTAGCCAAAATCGCATGGCACTGATATTAAAGCAGACACATAGACCACTGGAACAGAATGGAAAGCCCTGAAATAAATCCAAGTATTTATAGTCAACAGATTTCAGATAAAGTCACCAAGAATAAGGGGGAAAGGGCATCCTGCTCAATAAATGATGTTGGGAAAATTAGATATATGCAGAAGAATGGAACTGGATCCCTATCTCTTACCACATCCAAAGATCAAAGACTCCAAACTACAAAACTACTAGGGAAAAAAACAAGCAAACAAAACACATAGGACTACTACTTCATGACTTCAGTCTAGATAAAGATTTCAGGACTAAAAGCATAGGCAGCAAACACATAAATAGACAAATGTGACATATTACACTAAAAAGCTTCTATGTGGCAAAGGAAACAATCCATGGAGTGAAGAGTCAATGTGCTGAATGGCAGAAAACATTTGCAAAGTGTTTCGCCAACAAGGGACTCATATCTGGAATATGCAAGGAACTCAAAAACTCAACAATAAAAAAAACAAATAATTCAATTAAACAGTAGACTAAGTACATGAATAGATCTTTCTCAAAAGAAGATATGCAAATGCCAACAAGTGTATGAAAAAAATGTTCAACATCACTCATCAACAGGGAAAAGTGTTTCCAAACCACAGTGATATCTTATGCCAGTTAGAATGGTTACTTTTTTAAAAAAGATGAAAAAAGAAGCCGGGCTCGGTGGCTCAGCCTGTAATCCCGCGTCTTTGGGAGGCTGAGGTGAGTGGATTGCCTGGGCCCGCGGGTTCAAGACCCGCCTGGGCAGCGAGACCTCATCTCCACAATAAATCAAAAAAATCAGCTGGGCGTGGTAGTGCATGCCTGTAATTCCGGCTACTCGGAAGGCTCAGGCGGAAGGATCGCTGGAGCCCAGCAGTTCGAGGCTGCGGTGGCCGGGAGCGGCCACTGCACTCCAGTCTGGGCGACAGAGTGAGACTCCAACTCAAAAAAAAAAAAAAAGGAAAAATAGAAGATGCTGATGAAGATGTAGATAATTTTATACACTTTTGGTGAGAATGGAAATTAGTATAACCACTGTGGAAAACAATATGGAGATTTTTCAGAAAACTAAAACTAGAACTACCATATGATCTAGGAGTTCTACTACTTGGTATTTATCCAAAGGCAGGCAGTGAAGAGAGTGGTTGGTATTTGGTAACTTCCTTGAAAGGACCCATGTAGAGAGAGCATGTTGTTGGATATGTTGGCTCTGTCTAGGTTTTATAGCCAAGTATGCCTTCCCTGTGATTATTTAATGGATTTGATTCACTAGATGCTTCTCTGCATGATAAGAATTAATTTAGAAAGCTGATAAACATCACATATAGAGCATATTTATTTTGAAGCAAAACATAGCAAAGTTTTGAAGTGAACGGATTGCAAATGTACTAATTTGAATTAGCGTTTGCTTCACTTAAACTCTGTTATACTTTCTGAGATCATTAAATGTGAGTAAAGAATTGATCTTTATTCTGTCATATCTGGAAGAGAATAGAAGAGATAAATTCAAGTTTGGGCTGTCTTCATATTTTTCAGGTATTTTTGGAGAAATTTATTGTTCATAAATGAAAATAATAAAAATTAAATCTAATGCTAATATTGAAGTGTGGTCGTATAAATGATTCTCTTTGAACGACTTAAAGCCCAACCTACTATATATATGAAATAAAATCCCACTCACTTTAAAGAAGTAATAACTTATATAGCACTATATTATGAAGTTCTAAGGTGGCATATAAGTTGCTTAGGCTAACACAATAACCCATGACATTAAATTGAATGTTATAGGATACAGCAATAATGTATATGACTTGATTTTTCTTCTTTATAACTTTTAATTATTGCAACAAATCATAATAGTTATAAAATTCACCAGGTCTTCTTTGGTGATTTTTTTTTACAGACATTTTGCTTTTTTTTTTTATTTTTTATTAAACTAGAGTCTTAGTGACATTTCATTATATGTTGAGAAATTTGTTCTTGTTTGCTGGTTTTCTCTCACCGTATATTTTTCTGAACAATAATGGAATTAAATATTAAGCCATTCTTTTGCCTTTAAAGAATTTTTTTGAGTTGTCTTTTCATTAATATTAATAGATTCATTTTTCAACTAATATACAGCACCTACAATGCTCTTAAAATTGTTTAAAGCAACTATTTTTGCACATGCTTGTTTTTTCCTGTTGTGATATTTCACTATCAAAATCTCAGTGTTTTTGGATAGTAGTACTTTGTCTCAAGTGGATTTCTTGAGTTTGCTTTAGAGCTGGGGTCAGCAAACTGCAGCCTGATGGCCAAATTCAGCCCACTATCTCTTTTTTTGTGAAGCCAGTGAGCTAAGAATAGTTTTTATACTCTTAAATGGTTGGAAAAAAAGCAAAAGAAATAGCATTTCTTGACAAATAAAAATAATATAAAATCTAAGTTTTTGTATTTATAAGAAAAATTTAGAATTAAAAATTAAATATTTGTGGAAATTTGCTTTCTCTGTTATATAAAGTCTCACATAATGCCCTCAACTTTGCTGCTGGGCCAGCAAAATCTAAATATTTATTATTTGGTCTTTTACAGAAAAAACTTTGACCCTTGCTTTAGAGAAATAGATTGAAATTTTAATAAAATACCGCTTTTATAGGAATTATTTTTAAATGGCTTAAACCATTAAATAGTATATATATTCTATCAACACTAATAAAGTTATTTTTAAAGGAATTGCATGATATTTCACATACCTAGAAAAGTATGGTGCTTTTAAGTAATCCTCTTGTGAGAGGATATACATTCCATGTGGTTTCACAACATAGTATTATTCTCCAGAAACAATTTACTAGACATGAAGAAATTAGACTCATTAACTTAGTCATAGATTTTCTTCTCTAGTTTTGGAAAAAAGTTTATTCTTTTAAAAATTTCTTCTTCCTTTCTTAATTTCTTCTCTCTTTTCACTCATGTTGTTTGAGCCATATTCTTATTTGTTCTTATGGTGTTTGGGTATCCTTCATTACTATTTTTTAAATGTGTCATTCACAGGCACTCAATTGATTTATGTAAAATTAAAATTTTAAAAATTAAAATTAAAATTTTTAAAATTAAAAATTATAATTTTTCTTCTACACTACATCAATTCAGTTTCTGCATCATATGAAGGCCCTTTGTGAGTTGACCACTTTCTACTTTTCCAGTCTAGTTTTTCACTGTTCTCTGACAAATTCATTATACAGAAAGACCTCCAACTTCTAGACTGTACCATGTTTATTTTTGTCTCCACATTTTGAACGAACTGTTTTTCTTGATTGGGTTATGGAGACTGCCCTATAGAGATCTATTCGTCTTTTCCGACTGCACCTTACACCTCAGCTAACGCTGAATTTGGCAATAATCTTGGGGGGTTTGTCAGTTCTGTACTAAACTTATATATATTATAGTAGTCATGGTGGACTTTCTCATCATTCCTTCTTCAATAATCGTGCAGGTTCCTAGAAGACATGGCTGGAATGAATCTCTCTGCATGCATCTTACCTTGTCCATTGTATGTACCAAATGGGGGAGATTTTTCCCCCTACAATTTTGTTAAGTTGAAAGGCTTCCAGTAAGTTCCAGAGAGTGAGTGTCTGAGACATCTAGAGATGGGAACATTGTAGGAAATTATATCTGAGAAAAAAAGTGGAAGTTTTATGAAGTACTTATCAAATGCAAAATAGAATAAATGCATGAATTCACTTTAGTTCTGCTAAGTCATGAATTCATAAAACTGTCATAACTGGCTAAGCATTAAACTGTTATCTCCAGAACTCAAAGGACTGCCTATATGTGGGATTTTGTATGAGAAATGTGCCAAGGTGGTGAATTGAGAAAATCCACTGTTTTGTACTCGTGTGTTTCCACCAAAAGATGTATAATTGTATGTGTGCGAACACACACACACACACACACACACACACACACACACACACAAACATCATATAAATATGAAACCACTGAGGGTTATGTTTTTTAAAAATTCTTTTTGCACTTTTTTCTTTGTGACTTCTGTTTTTTGCAGATGATGTAAATAAAACACTTACGGGGACTGTAATAATTCAAAATCAAGGTCTTGAAGAATAGCAGTGACTGTAAACTATATTTGTTTACTCTCATTGAACCAATTTGCTGAAATTGAGTGCATTAACAGTGAACATTATTTACTTCAACAAATGGTCTATTTTGCAGTGTAAAGAACTATTTGGCACTATTTGAAAGTCGTTTTTATAAACTACTATATTTCACAGAACTGTATAATTATTTCATCAATTGTTTTTAAGCCAAGTAGTTATTTAAAACAGTATATCTAGGCTATAATTATAAAATCACAGCATACTAGATGGTATTGAGATTTCACTTGGTTATAAAAAAAAAGAATCCCATTTATTTTTCATATTGTTATTATAACTACACCTAAATGGTAATTCTTCAATATTGTTTTCTCTTCAATTGACATTGTAATCTTATTTGCAGTAAACTGGTAGAGATATGCCACTAAAATTTGAGAGTGATGCTTAAATTAATAAACATTTTAGGACCAAAAGTTGTCCCAATTCTAAGAAAACTCTAATATTTTACAATGATGAATTATATCACTATGTCCATCTCACCCTTTAAAAGTGCTATGATAATTTATTGATTACTGTCCAAAGATTTTCTCCAGAACTAATTTTCTTTGGTACCTTTGTTCTCAATTGGATCAGCTTCTATCAGATAAATAAAACATTAAAGTCCAATTCCTAGGCTTTCCAATTATGTTATTAAGCAAAATTTTATTCATATGCTTTTTATAATGAATTGTTTTAAAGTATGAGATTTTATTGTATTAGTACATTATGAATTTGGAATTAATATTGATATTAATTCAAAAAAGAATAATACATAATAAAACAAAAATTTTAAAAATATAAATACTTAGATATTAATTGACCACCTTTTTATCAGACCTAGCCAATTTCAGACATTGATTATTTAATCTAATCTCTCTTGGACTCAAACTTTCTTTCTTATTTATTAAAGCAATAATTTATTAATGTTTACTTGTTATTATACTTCTGAAGTATATGTTTAAGTAATATTTTTTAGAAAAGTCCATTAAAGTCATGCTTTCAGAGAATTTACAGTACTTTAATAAATTCAAGTTTCCTCTTAGATGCATTATAATTTTATGTACCAAAAGAAAGGAAGGAAAATGATCATGCCCAATAAACTGTTCCATGACTTTGATTGAAGAACATACGCTTATTTCAGACAAATTAAAAATCCAGTTTCTAATCCCTGCACAAAGCTGCTGTTCTAGATGGCCTCGGTTGGATAATTCACTCAATTTGTTCATATAAAAGTTCTATTAACCTGCAGTTTCTCAAATACTATCCAATCCATGTTGACAATTTGATTTTCACTTAATTTAAAGAATAGAGCCTTATAAAAGAGTTAGAGAACACCCCCAAACTGTAAAATCAAAGTCCTGCTTTCAGCACAGGGGAATATATAAATAAATGTTATTGTCTGTGGGGCATTGTTACTGTGAAAAACCTGAGTCTTGTTAATCACTGGATGGGCAATGCGGGAAACAGGACACATCAGGAATCCACAAATGGGGGCTGTAGTTAACCTTTGCAGAAATACCTAGCATGATCTTTCATCAAAATGAAATTAAAATCACAATTATATAGGGCAAATTCTCTAATATTTTCCCCCAAAAAGTCTTTATTGAGCAAAATAATATAAGATAAATTGCACATATTCAAAGTGTACTTTTTGATATGTTTTGATATATGCATATACTAATGAAAGCATCACCAAGATGAAGATAATGATCTGTATTGTCCCAAAATATTCCTTTTTTGGGTCCACTGCAATGCACTCCCAACTCCTTCTGAGCAACTACTAATCTGCTTTCTGTCACTATAAATTAGCTTGCAGGTTCTAGAATTTCATATAAATAAATCCATACACTACCAAAAAAATTGAAATTAATTTGTATTTTATAAATAATGAAATTAAGCTGAAAATACTTTCCTTATTTTTTTGTGCATAAAGATCAAACTGATTGGATATAGAGTTTCTGGATCATCAATCCCTTGGGAGGCAGCACAGCATAGAGGTTAAAAACACAAACTCTGTCCTCAAAACCCAAAGCTCTGCTGTTTATTGTTTGTGTGACTTTGAACAAGGCCACGCTTTGCTTCAGTTTTTTCATCTTTAGAATAGGGGGATAAAATAAGCTAGTTCATACTGTTATTATCAGTATCTAGGAAATTAGTATTGGAAAACAGTACTCTTAAAAACAGTAGATGCCATATAAATGTTAGTGACATAAATAAGATTCTCAAACTCAGTGCATCGCCTTCTTACATTTTGGGTTGTAGACAATTTTAAAGACAGATTGATAATAGTTTGCCTCCCTTAATATTGGTAGAAAATTGTTGAAAAAATCAATGTTATTTATTGGACTGCCTATAACAATTTATCATTTAAAGCAAACTTCTTTAGACATTCTTACATTCAGGTTAATGTCTGCTTTTGATTCTCTCATGTTGTTTTTTCTTGCTGCTCTTTTTCCTGCTGTGACATTTCCCCCCCTTTTCTTCCCACCCCTTCCTCCTTCTCTCTTGTCTTCTCCTTCCTATTTTCCTTATTTCCCCTTCCTCTTTCTCTTTTTACTTTGCTATTTACTTAATGCTGTTGTTGTTGATGTTGTTAAGGTTTATGACCATCTGCATTTGCTGCCATTAATAGAATACCTACTTTAAGGAGAAATTGGCTCCCTTTCCTTTTGCTTGTTTCTTCACAATATTTATATATTATTGTTCAAATATGTGTTTTGGGGAAATTTTAAAAAATATAATACTTTCTATTTTCAAGTTATCAGTTTCAACTACAATGCTATAGATACAGTAGAATTTTCTGTTTCTTCTTGTGTTCATTTTGTGATTTAATATTTTCCTGGTAACTTGCCCATTTCATCTAAGCTCTTTAATTTACTGGCATAAGGATAATCATGTTGTTCTCTTGCTATTATTTTAATCTCTGTAGCATCTATAGCTTTGTTTCTCCTTTTCTGACTGATATCTGGATTCCTTCTCTTCTTTCTTCTCCTCTTCCATTTTTCCCCCTCCTCCTCTTTCTTTTTCTTTTCTTCTGCCTACCCCTAATGAATCTTGCCAGGAATTCATCAATCTATCGGTGTCATTTAATATTTGAAGAGGGTGACCTCTATTGTACTTTGCTTTCTGCTTAATTACATTCTGCTTTGTTCTTAATAACCATCTTTCTCCAATTTTCAGTGCTATTCTGAAATTTCTTTACTAACTTTTTAAATTTGATGCTTGCTCATTAATGTTCAGCTTTTCTTTTCTTTATTCTTTCTTTTTATTTTTAAAGATGTGGGGTACAATTCAGGATTAAGTATACAAGTGGTCATCGTACAGGTAAAGTTGGGGCCTTCCTTTGGTCCCCTCTTTACTTGGTGTGAGATCAGTTACACTTATTGATGTTATGTGCTTCTCCCCTTCCCTCCCATGACAGTTTCTGACTTCTTCCAATTCCTTTCTTATAGTATTATGGCAAATGTTTGGGGTTTGCTTATGAGTGAGAACATGTGGTATTCAGTTCTTTGTTTTGTGATAGATCACTCAATATTAAAGACTCTAAATCCATCAAAGTTGCTGCAAAATCCATACGTTGTCCTTTATGGCTGCATAATATTCCATCGTGTATAGGTACCACATTTTTTTTTAATGCAGTCCACCTTTGATGGACAGCATGGTTGGTTTCATGTTTTTGCTATTGTGAATAGTGCTGCAATAAACATGTGTGCACAAGTATCATTTTTGTAGAATGATTTGAGTTCCTCCAGGGACTTTCCCAGTAGGAGAATTGCTGGGTGTTGTGGAAGGTCAATTTCTAGTTCTTTTAGAAATCTCCACACTGTTTTCATAGAGGTTGAACTAGTTTGTATTTCCACCAGCAGTGTACAAGCATTCCCTTTTCTCTGCATCCTCATTAGCATCTGTTGTTTTAGTTTTATTAATGTTGACCATTCTTATTGAAGTTAGGTCATATCTCAGTGTGGTTTTGATTTGCATTTCTCTGATGATTAGTGAGGCTGATCACTTCTTCACGTCTGTTGACTACTTGCATGTCTTCAAGAAGGGTCTATTCATGCCTTTTGCACACTTTTTAATGGGGCTTTTTTGTTTTCCTTTCAGCACATTTGAGTTCATTGCACATCCTGGTTGTTAAGCCTTTGTCAGATATACAGTTGGTAAATATTTTTTCCATTCTGTGGGCTGTCTCCCCACTCTCTTGATGGTTTCCTTTGCTTTGCAAAATTTGTTGAGGTCCCACTTGTCTGTTTTATCTCATATGGCATGGGCTTTTGGGGTTTTGATCAGGAACTGGTTGCCCATTCCAATTTCTGTAAAAGTGTCTCCCGTGTTTTCTAAGATTCACGTAGTTTAAGGTTTTACATTCAGGTCTTTGATCCATTTAGAGTTGATTTTTGTGTATGGTGATAGGTAGGAGTCCTGTTTCAATTTTCTGCATGTGGTCAGTCAGTTTTCTTAGCACCATTTACTGAATGGGTTCTCCTCTCCCCAGTGGTTGCTGGTGGAGACTTTGTTGAAGATGAGTTGGTTGAGAAATTGAGGTTTTGCTTCTGAAATCTCTATCCTGTTTCATTAATCTAAATGCCTGTTCTTATACCAATACCAAGTTGCTTTGATTATTGTGGCATTATAGTAAAGTTTAAAGTCTGGAAGTATGATACTTCCCATTTTGTTTCTTTTGCTAGGGATTGTTGAGCTATTCATGGCCATTTATGTTTCCATATGATTTTCTGCATTGCTGTTTCCAGGTCTGAAAAGAATGATGTTGGCAATTTAATGGGTATTTCATTGAATCTGTAGATTGCCTTAGGTAGGATGGACATCTTAATAATGCTGATTCTTCCAATCCATGAGCATGGAATATTTTTCCATTTGTTTGTGTCTTTGATTTGTTTGAGCAGTTGTAGTTTTTGTTGTAAAGGTCTTTCACTTCTCTGGTTAGGAAGATGCTGAGGTATTTCATTTTTTTGGCTATTGTGAATAGGATTATGCTTTTTATTTGGTTCTCTGACTGTTTGTTGTTGGTGTAAAAGAATATAACTGACTTTTGCACATTTATTTTGCACCCTAAGACTTTGCCGAAGATCTTTATCACCACAAGGAGGTTTTTAACACATCCTCTTGTATTTTTGAGTTATAGGATCATATCATCAGCAAAGAGTGATAACTTAACTTCCTCTTTTCCAATTTGAATACGCCTGATTTCTTTCTCTTGTCTGATTGCTCTAGCTAGGACTTCCAACACTATGTTGAACAGGAGGGGTGAGATTGTGCAATGTTGTTTGTTTCGGTTTTTAGAGAAACTGTTTCCAATTTCTGTCCATTTAGCAATGTGTTGGCTGTGGGTTTATCATAGATGGTGCTTAATATTTTGAGGTATGCTTCTTCTATGCCTAGGTGTTCAAGGGTGTTTATAGAGAAGAGATGCTAGATTTTATCAAAAGCTTTTTCTGCATCTAGTATAATCACGTGGCTCTTGTTTTCACATCTATTGATGCATTTAATTACATTTATGATCTTGTGTATGTTGAAGCAGCCCTGCATCTCAAGGTTGAAGCCTACTTGATTATGGTGGATGATTTTGAGATGTGTTATTGGAGTCAATTTGGTGGAATATTGTTGAGAACTTTTTAATGTATGTTCCTCAGGGATATTGTCCTGTAGTTTTCTTTCTTTGTTGGGTCTTTACCTGGTTTGGGTATCAGTGTCATGTTAGTTTCACGAAATGATTTGGGGAAAGTGCCATCTTTATCAATTGTTTAGAATACTTTCAAAATAATTGTTATTAGCTCCTCCTTTTATGTCTCGTAAAAATTCTGCAGGGAGCCGGGCTCGGTGGCTCAGCCTGTAATCCCGCACCTTTGGGAGGCTGAGGTGAGTGGATTGACTGAGCCCATGGGTTCGAGACCCGCCTGGGCAGCGAGACCTCATCTCTACAATAAATAAAAAAAATCAGCCGGGCGTGGTAGCGCATGCCTGTAGTTCCGGTTACTTGGAAGGCTGAGGCGGAAGGATCGCTGGAGCCCAGCAGGTCAAGGCTGCGGTGGCCGGGAGCGGCCACTGCACTCCAGTCTGGGCAACAGAGTGAGACTCCAATTAAAAAAAAAAAAATTCTGCAGGGAAGTCATCTGGTCCAGGGCCTTTTTTGTAGGTAATTTTCTTATGATGAGTCTATTTCCTGGCTTGTTATTGGTCTGTTCAGTGTCTCAATGTCTTCTTGTTTCATCCTTAGGAGGTTGTGTGATGTCTGAAAGTCCTCCATTTCATTTAAGTTATTGAGTTTGTTTCCATACAGGTGTGCATAGTAATCCCTCTGATAATCTGTTGTATTCTTCCGGGGTCAGTTGTGATTTTATCTCTTGCATTTCTGATTGTGCTTATTTGGGTTTTTCTCTCTTTGTCTTGATCATTCTGTCTAGGGATCCATCAATATTATGTATCCTTTAAAAAAATCAGCTTTTGGTTTCATTGGTTTTTTTCCTACAATACTTTTGTCTTCTATGTCCTATATTTGGGCTTTTACTTTGATCTGGATTCTTCTGCTGAAGTTAGAGTTTTGATAGTCTTGCCTTTCTAGCTCCCTTAGGTAGATTTCTTAGGCTGTTAACTTGTGATCTTTCTACTTTCTTGATGTGTGTTCGCAGAGAAACAAATTCTCCTCTTGGTACTGTTTACAGGCATCCCAGAGGTTTTAGTAAGATGATTCTTTGTTTTTATATGTTTCCAGGAAAACCTTTTAGTTTCTGTTTTGATTTCTGTGTTGATCCAGGAATTGTTCAGCACCATACTATTATTGTCCATGTCTTTGTGGGTTTTGGGGAAATTTTGTTGGTGTTGATATTTATTTTTATCTGTTGTCTGAGAAAGTGCATGGCAGTGTTCTCTTCTTATGAAACTTGTTTATGCTTGATTTATAGTCAAAGATGTGATTGATCTTGGAGTATGTTCCACGTGGTGATGAGTAGAATGTATATTCTGTGGTTGTTTGGGCGGAGTGTTCTGTAGGTATCTATTAAGTCAATTTGGCCAAGTGTCAAGTTGAGGTTCTGAATCTCTTTGTAGATTTTTTGCCTTTATGATCTATCTAGGGTTATTAGTGGGGTATTTAAGTCTCCTACTATAATAGTGTTGGAGTTAATATCTTTTTTTAGTTTACTTAGTAGTTGCTTTATAAATGCTGGTGCTCCTGTTTTGGGTGAATATATAGTTAGGATGGATATTTCTTGTTGATGGATTGAATTTTTCATCATTATGTAATGCTCTTCAGTATCTTTTAAAATTTTTGATAGTTTAAAGGCTGTTTTGTCTTATGTTAAGATCACAACTCTTACCTGCTTTTGGACTCCTTTCACTTGGAAATTCATTTTCCATTCTCTAACTTTGAATCTGTGAGTGTCCCTTGTGGTGAGGCATGTTTCCTGGATGCAACAAATTATTGGGTTTTTTTTTTTTTTCTTTTATCCAGTTAGCTATTCTATGTCTTTTTAGTGGTGCATTTATTCTATTCACATTCAGACTGATTATTGAAATGTGAGTATTTATTCCTGTCATGAGGTTCTCATGAAGTTTTTTTCTTTGTTTCTTTCCTTTAAACTTTTGGGTTGATGTATTATTGTGTTTTAATGTTTGCAGTCACAATGTTTTCTCTGTTGATTCTGTGTTCTCCTGTTCTCTTTAAAAGTGCATTTTCCTTCCTTCCTTCCTTCCTTCCTTCCTTCCTTCCTTCCTTCCTTCCTTCCTTCCTTCCTTCCTTCCTTCCTTCCTTCCTTCCTTCTGTGCTTAATGTATTTTGATGTGTCTCCTGGTCTGGAAGCTGCATAATCTCTTAGGGATTGGATGTCTGGGAAGGATTTTAATTCTCCATCACTGATGAAGCAGAGCTTGGCTGGGTAGGAAATTCTTGGTTGATATTACTTATCTTTGAAGACTTTGAATTTTGGTCTCCAGTCTCTTCTAGCTTATAGTATTTGGGTTTACAGGTCTGTTGCTATCTGATTGGTTATCCCTCATAGGTAGTCTGACCTTTGTCTCTCTCTGCCTTTTGGGTTTTTTCTTTTGTACCTACATTGTGTAGGCAAATTACTGTGTGTCTAGGGTTGGTCTTCTCATTTGATGTCTTGCAGGGGTTCTCTGTATCTCTTGTTTTTGGATTGTCACATCTCTAGCCAGACAGGAAAAATTTTCTTGGATAACCTCCTGAAATGTTTGTTCCACAGTGCTTTCCATCTCCCTTTCTTCTTCTGGGATACCAATCAGGTGTAAGTTTGACCTCTTGATGCAATCATATATCTTTTGGAAGTTTTGTTCTTTCTTTTCGAGTTTTCTATGTTTTTTACAGTTTGGGTTAATTCCAAGTTTTGGTCTTCAAGCTCTGAGATTCTTTCTTCTGCTTGATTAATTCTGTTTTCCATGCTTGTCATCTTGTTATTTCTTTCCTGGATGAAGTTTTTTTTAATAGCCAGAATCTTTGTTACAAGTTCTTGTCTTTCTTGAGTCTTCTTCACTCATTTCATCATTCCCTAATCCTTGTTGTATTCTGGGGCCAGTCATTGGTGATTTCCTTCATTTGGGCACTGAGGTCTGATTTTTCAGGCATTGTCTCTTTCGTACACTGGGAATTACCTGTGTTTTTCTGTTGACTTTTCCTCCCTTGTGACAGATCTCTTTCTTTTCTCTTTAGTTCTGTTATTCAGTGGCAGTGGGAGGGGTTCTCACTTCTGACGTTTGCACAGCCCTCTATTCTTTCCTCATCAGGGCTCTGAATTTGTTCTGTTTTTGAAGCAGGGTTGTGAGTGGAGGCTATGTTATCTCTTGCAGTTTTGAGAGTCAAATAAGGTGGAGGATGGGGAGCTAGGATTCAGAAATACTTGCAAATCACAATGTTCACTGACTGGGGTATGGGCTCCCTGTGACTCACTCCTCACCACCATTCTATATAATGATGCAATGAGTACATGTGTGTACCCCTAAGTCCATGATAAATTAATAGTAGTGAGGAGAATAGAGGAAAGTAGAATGAAGTAGAATGGACAATAATAATAATAATAAAACACAGAAAAACAAAGGCAAAAATCAAAGCAAAGAAAACAATAACACACACTCTCTCTCTCTCTCTCTCTCTCTCTCTCTCTCTCTCTCTCTCTCTCTTTCTCTCTCTCTCTCACACACACAGGCCCAACAAAAGACAAGAGAAGGAAAGAAGAAGCAAAAGAGAAAAAAGAAAGAAAAAAGTTTTGAAAAGGTGGAATGCAAATCAAACTCTCTCTCACACACATCCACACACACAATATTAAAGTAAAATAATAGCAGAACAAAAAAGAAAAACTGAAAGTGAACACTCAGTCATTCACATACACACATAAACAGAAAACAAAAATAAATGAAAGGAGAAAGAAAAAATAGGAAGAAAGATAAAGAGAGAAAAAAGGAGGGAAATACAAATTGAATATTCACACACACATTTTTCCACAAAGAAAAAAATTTTTTAAAATTCTGATCACTAAGCACCCTCTTGTGTCAGGTTCTGTAATTGCTCCTCCAGCTGCTCACAGGTAAGTTTTTTGCTGTCTCTTGTGGGGCTGCCACCTTTGTTCACAATCTCCCCCAGCCTGCAGCCCAGGGAGAGAGGGGGAGGGGCAGTGGGGATGGGTGGCACATCAGTCTTCCCCTTCCTCTTTCATATGGCCAGGGGGATCCCCTCTGGTGGGGAGGTGTGGGATTGTCTCCTCCCCAGGTGCTGGGGGGCACCCTAGTCAGGATTATCTTGGAGTATTGTCTTATGGTGGCTGATGTCCAGGCTCCACCTGGGTTTGACCCTCTCAGTCATGCCCCAGTCATGTGTGTCTGACTTTTCTAGGATTGCTTGGGGACAAGGGGGTTGGGTTGGACCAGGACTCACTGCTAATCTCTTTAGGGGTCTTCCTCATCCTTTTCTGGTCACACCCTTTGTCCCGTGGCTGAATTAGGGTATGGGGTTGGCTTCACGAGACTCTGTACTCATCTTGTTCCTCCTCAGCTTGTGTTTTCAGGATATTCCCTGTGGGTCACAATCAAACCCAGAGTAGTTAACCCACTAGTCGCAGAGTATGGGTCTATTGCTTTTTGGTGGAAGTACTGGAGCACTTCCCTGCCAAGTTTTCAAGATGGTATCAGGGTGCCTGTTGATCTTCTCCAGTGGGACTCTGCCTCAAGCCTCCTCGCTGTGTTCCCTCTACCATCCTTGCTGCCAGTGTCTGGCCAGGCACTGCTGTGCTGAGGCAGAGCCTGGAACCAGCAATCAGTCCAGACTGCTTCTTCCTGGGAAGGGTATTTTTGATTTTAAAAAATGGTGCTTGGCTTCTGGGCCCTAGATAGCACTAGTGTCCAAGGAGAGCAACTGGGGCACCAACTGCTTCTCCAGGAGAGCCCTGGCCACCTGCTCCTGAGTCCCCACTCAGTCAGTCACTCACACAGACACACACACAAAATTGTCCATACACTCACTTACTTACACAGGAACTCACATAGTCAGACTGACTCCACCACCATCATATTCCCTGGTTCCAACCTTTTCTTTCTAACACAACATTCATGTATAAATTATATATTACCAACCAAGTATTATTCCTGCAATGTTGTAGGACTTTTGATAAGTGCCTTTAAAAATAATTTTCAGTTCTATTTTTCTCTGATATCTTTGTTCTTAAATGGATACATTGAATTGTGGATTTAAAAAAATCTGAAACATGTTATTTCTGTTTTTGTTATTAATTTCTGATTTCATTATGTTAGCTTCAAAGAATATGATGTTTTATACAAATGTTAAGTTTTTGATAATTATTTTACAACTAAACATGTGACACATTTTTATTCAAATATTTTTTCTTTGCCTGAAAAGTATGGAGCATTCTTAACTTTTTTCATATGCCACAATTTGCCTATAAGGAAATTCATAAAATATTAATAATCATACAGTGTCATACTCCTTCTTTGATGCCCAGATGTATAAAACATAAATGGACATATGCTGAAACTTTAACAAATTTTCTCTTTTTAGCTTTATCATTTTTATTAGTCTTTCTGCAGTCTCGATAATTTCTTCAAATTTTTCTTTTTGACCACTATTTCTCTCTGTAACTTTGGTTAGTTGTTTAAGCAATTCATCAAATTTCTAATTTTAGTTTTTTTCCTCTTGTAGAAGGCATATTTGAATATTTTGTGATGTAATTTAATTTAGTTATATTAATGTTTTGTATTGGAAATGTGTTATATGCTGTTTTGGAATTTTAATCTTATTAATCTCCTATTTTTTGGTCACTTGTCTGATCCTCAGATAGAAATTATATCTGCCCTTATGATGTTAATTATATGGAATACAACTTGCTAATTTTAAGTATACATTTAAAGAATCCTTACAAATGTATATAGCTTGGCAAACATCACCACAATTATGACATAGAACATTTCTCTCACTTCAAATTTTCCCTTATACTCATTTGTAGTTAATCCTCTCCCTAATCCCAGCTGTGAGCAACTCTGATCTGCTTTTTGTTACCACAGCTTTGTATTTTCTGTAATTTTATATTCATGAAATTATAAGGTATATGGTGTTTAATTTTTGTATTTTTTTCACTTAGCAGTCTTTTGATATTCACTCATGCTTTTGTGTGTGTCAGAAGTTCATTTTTATTGATGAATAATTTTTCATTGAATAGACATACCACAATTTTTTTTGCTCATTCCCATGTTGATGAATTTATTAGTTTCCTAGGGCTGCATTAACAAAGTACTTCAAATTGGGTATCTTAAACAATAGATATTTTCTGCCTCGTGCACAATTCAAGAGTTTAGAAGTCTGAAATCAAGTTGTTGGTAGGGTTTATTCCTTTTGAGTGCTGCATGGGAGAATATTACACATCCCTTTCCTTGCTTCCAGTGATTTGATGGTAATCTTTGGCTTTCCTTGTTTGTACATATATCATTCTAACTTCTGTTTTCATGTTCACATGGCATTCTTTCAATGTGCATATCTGTCTACCTACAAATTTTCCATTTGTATAAAAGGGTTAGTCATATTACATTAAAGCCCACCCTAATGATCTCACCTTAGTTTGACTACATTAGCAAAGACCCTATTTCCAAATAAAATCCTATTTTTCAGGTTCTGAAAATTAGGATTTCAACATATCTATTTGGATGGGACACAATTTAAGCTGTAAAAAAAGATCATATTATTCTAATTGTGGGCTAAATAAGCTTTTATTTAAACACAAGTGTTTGAACATTCAAAGTCTGACAATGAAGTTGTGACTTCATCCCAGAAAAAGTGCTATATACCTCACTGCTGAATATCACAATGGTCAAAGTACTCCCCTTGGGAAACCATGAACTGACAACAGTGCCTAGTCCACCTGTCAAAGCAATTTTGGAACTCTTTTTCTGGAATGGCCATCAGAGCCTTCATTGTATTACCCTTGATGTCCTGAATGTCATCAAATGTCTTTCCTTCACTGTTTTCTTTATCTTCAGATAAACAAAAAAGTCACTGGGGGTCAGATCAGGTGAGTAGAGAGGGTGTTTCTGTACAGTTATTTATACAGTGCTGCCAACATAAGCCCACAGTGTTAAGTGTGCAGACTTAACTGTCAGACTTCAACAAATAACACCGACACCTCTGATGGCCATTCTAGAAAAAGAATTCCAAAATTGCTTTGACTGATGGACTAGGCACTGGCATCAGTGCGTAGCTTCCCAAGGGGAGTACTTCAAAGGTGACTGTAGTGATATTCAGCAATGAGATATGTAGCACTTTTTCTAGGATGGTTTGCTAACCTAATTGTGGGAACTTGTATATATAAAACTCAAGAGTGGGAATGATGGGTCATATGGTAATGTTATATGGTACAAACTGTTTTTAACAATTTTCATTCTCTCCAGAAATGTATAAAATATTCAGTTGCTCTAGAGCCTCATGAGTATTGCCAGTCATTTGACTTTTAGCCCACTGGTAAGTTTGCGATCATACAACATAGCGAAAAACTTTTGTTTTACAAATGATGAATGCTGGTCAGCATATTTTTATGCACTTGTTTGTAATTTTTATATCTTGTGTGTGATGTATATTTAAACCTTTTATCCATTTGTAAAAAAATGCATTGTCTTTTTATAATTGAGCTTTAGATGTTTTTTGTTTTACATATTCTGCATACAAGTTGCTCAGACATAGGTTTTGCAAATATTGTCTTCTATTCTATAGTCTGCCTCTTACTTTTTATTGGGACATCTTTGAAAGATTCCAGCCTCCAGAACAGTGAAAGAATAAATCTCTATTGTTTTAAGCCACCCAGTTTGTGGTACTTTGTTGCAGTAGTATTAGAAAACTAAAACGTGCATACCTTTTTATACTTCATTTTTTATTTTTATTCAGTTTAAAAGACTTTTAAATTTGCCTTTTAATTTCTTTTTTAAAAAATAGTTCTTCATCTTTGTTTCATTTTAAAGATGTGGGATACAAGTCAGGATTGGGTACATAAGTGGTCTACATACAGGTGAAGTTTGTACCTCCCATTGGTCCTTATTACGCCTGGTTTAGAATCAGGTACCCCTGGTGATTTTTTTTTTTTTTTTGAGTTGGAGTCTCACTCTGTCGCCCAGACTGGAGTGCAGTGGCTGCTCCTGGCCACCGCAACCTCGACCTGCTGGGCTCCGGCCATCCTTCCGCCTCAGCCTTCCGAGTAGCTGGAATTACAGGCATGCGCTACCACGCACAACTGATTTTTTGATTTACTGTAGAGATGAGTTCTCGCTGCCCAGGCGGGTCTCGAACCCGCGGGCTCAGGCAATCCACTCACCTCAGCCTCCCAAAGGCGCGGGATTACAGGCTGAGCCACCGAGCCCGGCTCCCCTGGTGATTTTATGTGCCCCTCCCCCACCCCCAGAAATATCCCACTACTTTCTTATAGTGTTATGATAAATATTCAAGGTCCACTTGTGAGTGAGAATATGCGGCATTCAGTTCTTTGTTTCTGTGATAGATCAATGAGTATGATAGATTCTAAATCCGTGCAAGTTGTTGTGAAGTCCATAACTACATCCTTCTTTATGGCTGCGTAATATTCCATTGTGCATATGCACCACAATTTTTTTACCCAGTCCACTTTCGATGGGCAGCATGGATGGTTCCATGCTTTTGCTATTGTGAATAGTGCTGCAATAAACATGCAACTGCACCTATCTTTTTTGTAGAATGATTAGAGTTCCTCTGGGTATATACCCAGAAGGGAGATTGTTGGGTTGTCATGGAAAGTCAATTTTTAGATCTTTTAGAAATTGGCACAGTTTTCCACAGAGGTACTTATTTATATTCCCACCAACAGGGCAGAAGCGCTCTCTTTTCTCTGCATTCTCACCAGCATCTGTTGTTTTTTGAGTTATTAATGATGGCCATCCTAACCAGAGTTAGGTGGTATCTCAGTGATTTGCATTTCTTTGATGATTAGTGAGACGAAATGTCTTTTCATGTATTCGTTGACTGTTCATATGTCTTCTTTCGAGACGTGTCTATTCATGTCTTTTGCCCACTTTTTAATAGGATTGTTTGGACTATTCCTTTCAGTACATTCCTGGATGATAGGCCTTTGTCAGATAAACAGTTGGCAAATAGTTTTTCCCATTCTGGGGGCTGTCTCCCCACTCTCTTGATGGTTTCTTTTGCTTTGCAAAAACTTTTCAGTATGATAAGGTCCCACTTGTCTATCTTATATCTTATGTCATGAGTTTTGGGGTTATGATCAGGAATTGGTTGCCTATTCCAAAGTGCATAATGGTGTCTCCTGCATTTTCTAAGAATCTTACAGTTTGCGGTTTTACATTTAGGACTTTAATCCATTTAGAGTTGATTTTTGTGTATGGTGATAGGTAGGAGTCCTGTGTCATTCTTCTGCATGTGGTCAGCCAGTTTTTCCAACACTATTTACTGAATAGGTTCTTACAGTTGACCAAAATTTATACTGGCTAATTTTTCCAATATTTAAGAAATGTCCTTTTGTTACTGGTTTTAGTTTTAACAATATAATTTACATAATTTTTTCTTATTAAATCTTAAACACCTGCTGTATATTTTATACTGCTGGCACATCTTTGTTTATCCTACCAGATTTCAAATACTCAGCACCTACATTTGCCCAGTGACTGCTTTATTAGCATAATCTGTTTATTCATACTTGTATTTTTAACTTATCTATGCACAGATGATCCCTGACTTATGATGGTTTGACATAATTTTTCAACTCTATGATGGTACAAAAGCAATACACATAAAGACTGTACTTTTAGTACTCGTACAAATACTCTGTTTTTCACTCTCAGTACAGTATTCAATAAGTTACGAAAGACAGGCAACACCTTACTAAAAAATAACCTTTGTGTTAAATGATTTTGCCCAACTATAGGTTAATGTAAATGTTCTGAGCACATTTATGGTAAGCAAGGCTAAGCTATGATGTAGCTTAGATGTATTAAATGCATTTTTGACTCATAATGTTTTCAACTTACAATGAGTTTATTGGGATGTAGCACCTTTGTGAGTTGAGAAGTATTTCTAGTTATACTTAGTTGAGTTTCTTGTAGATTACATATTGTTCTGCTTTGTTTTTTATCCACTCTGATAATATTTGTCTTTTTAATATTAAACCACTTACAATTAATGTAAAAATTGATAGTGCTAATTTTATTTGTATTTGTTCTATCTGTAGTCTTTTTTTCCTTTTCCCTTGCTATCTTTTGGATGAATTAAAATGTTTAAAAAATTTTCATTTTACATCCATTCTTTGCTTAGCATCTGCATTACTTTATTTTAGCTTTTGGTAACTAATCTGCTGTTCCCAGCATCCATATTTAAATGATCAAAGTCTATCTTCAAATAATATTAAACTACTCCATGTGTAGTGTAAGAACCTACTAATTTATACTTTTATTTTTCTTGTCCTCCCACTTAGCTTATTGCTAGTATTTATTTTGCATGTTATAAAACATTAGTGAATAGTTAATATTTTACTCAGAATTATTGCTAAACGATTCAATTTTTGTTTCATTAATTTTTATTAGTTTTATATTTTCAATTTTGTGAATATCTACTCTTGCGTCTATTTATTTCTTTCAGGTTTTGGGAGTATTTTTCTATTTTTCTGATTTATTGAAATAAAAACTTATTTATTTGAGATTTTTTTCCCTTGTTTCTAAACATAATTGTTTAATGCTACAAACTTCCCTTTCAGCACTGCTTTAGCCTCATCCCATATTGTTTAATATGTTATGTTTTCATTTTCATTTAGATCTGTTTTCTTTTAAATTTTCTCTTTGACTCATAAATTATTTAGAAATCTATTACTTAATTTCCACATGTTTAGAGATTTTCTAGTTATCTTTCTATTACTGATTTCTAGTTTTATTTCATTATAGTCAGGTAACATACTCTTGATTTTAATTCTCTTACATTTGTTAAATTTGTTTTATGGTCTGAGATATGGTCTATCTTATTAATGTAATGGGAAAAAAGGAGTATTCTGCTGTTTTTGTGCAGAGATTTTCTTTCTTTCTTTTTTTTTTCTGAGTTGAGTCTCACTCTCGCCCAGACTGCAGGGTAGTGGCATGCTCCCGGCCACCACAGCCTTGACCTGCTGGGCTCAGGCAATCCAAGTAGCTGGAACTACAGGCGTGTGCTACCACACCTGGCTAATTTTTTGATTTATTGTAGAGATGAGGTCTCACCAAGTTGCCCGGGTGGGTCTCGAACCCATGGGCTCAGGAAATCCACTCACCTCAGCCTTCCAAAGTGCAAGGATTACACACTGAGCCACCGAACTCGACCTTGTGCAGAGTTTTCTATACAAGTTTATCAAATCATGCTGGATGATTATGTTTTCATCCTTATTTGAAGACTTTATTTATTTATTTATTGGCTTAAACAACAGATATTTGTTTCTAACAATTCTGGAGGCAGGAAGTCTGCACGCTTTCATTTTTTAAGCATTTAGATTTTTTTTTAACGCTTAACTGAGTTCAGCACCTTGAACCTAAAATTCTGCTCTCATCTGGCTTCATTCTTGCCGTTGACTCTAATCCTAATTATTGTTCTTTTATGATGACCTATATTTTAATTATGTTGTTTTTAAGAAATACAGAAAGAAGAATTATTATAATTTCAGATTTTTGTGCATAGTGCATGAACTTTTATACTCCTCCTTGGTGGCAACCCACTTTAAAATTAAATAAATCTCAAAATAATACTATTAATTGAATTTCAGAAAACATTTGAGTTAAATTATTCCAATTCCAAATAAGTTAAAGAAATTCTGGCATCAAGAAAATGGAACCAGCATGGATTTTTGTGAATTTCTATAAACCTTCTGTCAAATCCATAGAGATCAACTAAGAGCAAAAGCAAATAAATAGAAACAAACAAAAATAAAAACATCACCAACAACCAAACTCATAGCATCCATTAGCATCGGTATCATTGCCTATGCAACAGTAACTGTACAAAGACATGTGAAAAGTCCTACAAGCAGAGCAATGTAGAAATTATAAAAGGGTCTCACCAGCAAAAGAAGTACCCCATGATAAATGAAAACTTAGATGGGTCAACTAGGAAACTCTGATAAACCCTTATAAATCCCGGTGTCCGATAAATGCAATAATATTTCTGTGAACTGATATGAGTTCTATGAGAAAATTAAAACAGTTTTAAAATAGCCTAAGTAGGTTAAAACTTCAGAAATATTTGCATATAACCCCCTTCAGCACATAGTTCTGACCTAGAACAAACAAACAAAAAAGTTGCTAGAAAACAATGATTGAACAAGGTGTGAAAGCTAAGAATTTCCGAGATTAAAACAAAAGGGTTCATAAACTTAGTGGAACAGACAAATGTCTATGTAAGCTAGGTTTTACTTTTAAAAATGTAGCAGAACATGTACACAAATTTTAAAGATGAACCATTTTGAACTGAAAGACCTTTAAAGCATGGACTTTCATGGTCATGAAACATTCTAGTTTTATGAGACAGAACTGCTTAAACAAGTGGCATATCTTTGAAAAACCAGCAACTTTGACATAGTTGAGATTTACTGAGGCATAAAACTGGAAAAACCATAATAGCTCATCGTCACCTCCTATAAAATATCCTCCTGCAAATAGTTAAGGAAAAGTGATCTAAAGTACAACTGAGGGAGAAAGGTTAATCATCAAATTCCAAATATAGATATTACAAGGAAAAAGATACAAGAACATAAAGTGAATATACTTCAACAAGAATGAAACTGTACCAAAATTAAGTGCAAAAAGAGAATGGAACATAAAACTTTTTTTCCAGCCTACCACCTAAACTTCTCCCATTTGATTATTAAATAGTGGTTAAGAACTCTCAGTCACTTACTATGTCTCTGCAAAGTGTCAATACAACTTAGTAGTGATGTCGTTTGGATGTTTCTCCTTTCCAAATCTCATGCTGAAATATGATTCCCCAGTGTTGTAAGTGAGGTATGTCTGGGTCATGGGAGTGGATCACTCATGAATGGCTTGGAGCCGTATTCACTATAATGAGAGTTCTCACTCTATTAGTTCATAAGAGAGCTGGTTGTTTAAAAGAACGTGGCAACTCCTTCTGTCTCTCTTGCTCCTCTTTCTCACCTTGTGGCACGCCTGCTCTCTCTTTGCTTTCTACCATGATTTGTAAGCTTTCTGAATCCCTCACCAGAAGCAGATGCTGGCACTGTGCTTCTTGTAAGTCTGCAGAGCCATGAGGCAAAATAAACCCCTTTTATTTATAAATTATCCAGCCTTAGGCATTTTGGTACAGCAACAAAAATCTGACTAATAGGAGTAGTAACTAACCAGCATTGCTGTCTTTTTGGGTATTTCTTATTCCCCCATATTTTTTAGGGTCTTGTGGTATTGCACTTGCTGAAGTATTTTCCACCCTATGGAAATTTTTCCAGGTCACACTGTCAAAATCCTTAGCAACGAGTTACACAACCTTGTGCTAGGATGGCATCTTCTTCTGTGGCAGGGAAGTATGTAAGCCAGCTTCAAATTACCATTTGCTTTCTTGAGCTACTCCTGGTCTCACTGGTGCTACTTTGGGTCTTTTGCAATGTAGACACCAAAACAGGAAAGGATTTTCCTGGAGTAAATGACTCTTTGAAAGGAAGGCTGAAAGAAATAGTTGAGATAGCTTTAACATTTCCCTCATTTCCTCTAAACTTTAAACAGGTTTCTTCAAGACTATAGGTCCTTGACCTTCCTTTTCTTTAAGAACTTACTTTACAAAACTTACAATTGTAATTTTTTTCTCTGTCCTGTTGAAATATACATCTTCTCCCGGTATTAAAATCTTGGGATATCTTTCTCAAGTACCTGGAAACAGTCTCTTTGAAATGTATTCAAGAAAGATAATGTTTGTAGCTCCCAGTATCTGTGGGAGGGTGGAAGCCTGTCTTCAGTTGGCAAAGACAGAAGCCTAGTTACATTGACCAATCTCCCCCTGAAGTCCTCCAACACTTTTCCACTAGCTCACCCAGGACTAAGAAAACTACCTTTTGTTTCAGATGAGTTGAAGTTCATTCTCTCTCCTCTATTGCAATAATCTTGAATAAAGTCTTCTTTGACTATTTAATTCTGTCCTGTACAATTTTTCTTTGACAGAAATACCAGATTCAATAAAAATTTGACTCTGAGTGAAAGAGAAGTGGGAAGGGTTGAAAGTCTCCTAGACTTTTAGACAGTCTAGAGAATGCTCAGTAAGTCTATCAGGAAGCCCCTAAGCCAAGGATATCCCTCAAAAGAGTTCCATGTCTTCCAGGAATGGATGTGACTTACTTACCATTTTTCTGGGGTTCAGTTCCTGGTAAGGATGAGCACACAGAAAGCTTGGTCTTGTTGAAAACACAGTCATGAATTTCAGAGCACCATAGCTGTCCTTGGTTCATTATATTTTCTGTAGTTGGAGGTCTGTTGTAGGCATACTCAAGTCAGGTGCAGTACCTTACTTTATTATAAGTCTTGGCTCAGTGTTCAATGAGTTTACTGCTCACCACCTTCCTAAAACAATATTGTGACTGGTTGGACTATTTCATTATGGAGAAGATGTGAGTCTGTGTTTATTCTCACAAGGGGAAAAATTATCTTATATTGTGAAAAGAAAAGAAAATTTCAGGACCTTCCAAAATTTATTATACCAAGGAGAAAAGTTAAGCACTGGAAACTGAACTATGAAATACAACTGTTTTTCTTTTCTGGTACCTGACCCTTGCTTCCTGACCTTTGTGTTGAGATATTATACATTGACCAGACTCCCTATTCTTTATTCAAACCTAGACTAAGCTATGTCAGAGATAGATACCCTGTGATTGTTACCTCTTAACAACAGAATGTTAAGCAACCCTCTTAAAGTGTAATCAGTAATAGATAATCAAAACTTACTCATGTATGCTAGCCTTTGTATGGACAATGTTGTAACTCTGTTCACCACCTCTGTTTTTGCCCAATAAACAATGTTCTAACTTTATCTTACCAGGATAATTGTCACCATTCTTTGGTGTCCATGTGTCCACAGGCTCCTTAACATTTTACACTTGAATAAACTGTTCCAACTGGATCCTGAGCCTTTTGATTATTTTGAGTGGACAATATTTTCTATGAAAATCAGATATAATTAATAGGAGTATAAAAATGTAGCTGAGAAGTACAAGAAGCAGATTAGAGTTGATTCTTGAACAACGTAAGTTTGAACTCCATGGATCCACTTATATGCAGATTTCTTTCAATAAACATGTTGGAATTTTTTGAATATGTGTGACAATTTGAAAAAACTTACAAACCACCTATCCTAGAAATATCAAAAATTAAGAAAAAGGCATGTCTACTTAAGGCCCCTCTTGCATCCAGCGCTGAGTGCTGGAGTGATTGCCACAGAGTCCAGATCTTGTTTCCAGGCACTCCTAGCGTCTGTTGGACATGCACTCCTGAGTCCTTTTGATTCCAAGTCCAGCAACTCTCAAGGATCAGCTAATTCATAATCTTCTGAAGAAAGAACAGAACCCTCCAGAATAATATTATAGATTTAGAAGTTGGTGCTTTTGGCATGACCTGTGCCATCAATATCTTAATGAAGGACTTGGCAGATGAACTTGCTTTTGTTGATGTCGTGGAAGACAAATTGAAGGGAGAGATGATGGATCTTCAACATGGCTGTCTTTTCCTTAGAACACCAAAAATCGTCTCTGGAAAAGACTACAATATGACTGCAAACTCTAAACTAGTCATTATCACAGTTGGAGCATGTCAACAAGAGGGAGAAAACTGCCTTAATTTGATCCAACGTAACGTGAACATCTTTATTTTTTTATTTATTTATTTATTTATTTATTTATTTATTTATTTATTTATTTATTTTTGAGTTGGAATCTCACTCTGTCGCCCAGACTGGAGTGCAGTGACCGCTCCTGGCCACCGCAGCCTCGACCTACTGGGCTTCTGCGATCCTTCCGCCTCAGCCTTCCGAGTAGCTGGAACTACAGGCGCGCGCTACCACGCCCGGCTAATTTTTGATTGATTGTAGAGATGAGGTCTCGCCAAGTTGCCCAGGCGGGTCTCGAACCCTCGGGCTCAGGCAATCCACTCACCTCAGCCTCCCAAAGGCGCGGGATTACAGGCTGAGCCACCGAGCCCGGCTACGTGAACATCTTTAAATTCATCATTCCGAATGTTGTAAAATACAGCCCAAACTGCAAGTTGCTTGTTGTTTTGAAGTCAGTGGAAATCTTGACCTATGTGACTTGGAAGATAAGTGACTTTCCCAATAATCGTCTTATTGGAAGTGGTTGCAATCTGGATTCAGCCCGATTTCCATATCTGATGGAGGAAAGGCTGGGAGTTCACCCACTGAGCTGTCATGGGTGGATCCTTGGAAAGCATGGCGACTCTAGTGCTCCTGGTGGGGTGGAGGGGGTGTTGCTGGTGTCATCCTGAAGAAACTGCACCTGGATTTAGGCACTGATACAGATAAAGATCAGTGGAAGGAGATCCACAGACATGTTGTTGGGAGTGCTTATGAGGTGATCAAACTGAAAGGCTGTATACATCCTGGGCCATTGGACTGTCTGTGGCAGATTTGGCAGAAAGTATAATGAAGAATCTTAGGTGGGTGCATCCAATTTCCCCCATGATTAAGGGTCTCTATGGAATAAAGGATGACGCCTTAGAATTCCTTGCGTCTTGGGGCAGAATGGAATCTCAGGCCTTATAAAGGTGACTTTGACTCCTGAGGAAGAGTTTGAAGAAGAGTGCAGATACACTCCGGGGGATCCAAAAACAGTTGCAATTTTAAAGTCTTCTAATGTCATACTACTTCACTGTCTAGGTTAACAGGATTTTAGTTGGAGGTTGTGCACACTGTTTTTTTTTTAACTGATCTGTGATTAAAGCAGTAATATTAAGGTAGACTGGGAAGAACATCAATTGCTAAAGTTAGAAATAGGAATGGTTCGTAAAAACCCTACAGCTGTTTGCTGATGCTGGATGGAACTAATCTTGTGTAGTCCTAAAACGGATAGTATGAAATAGTTCCACCACCTCTGAGTCACCACTGTCAGTGCTGCCTTTTGAACCAAATGTGTGTTTACTGTGTGTTATATAACTTCCTGTTTCCTTCACTGAACATGCCTAGTCTAGCTTTATTTTTTCCAATCGTTCACATCCCAGGATCCAGTGTTTAAATTAGTATTGCATGTTGTGTGCATAACTGTTCTGAAGGGTATTATTTTGTGTAATATAAGTATCAGTAGTGTACATTACCATATAATGTAAAAAAGAAAGATCTGTGTGTAAACTGCAACCAACTATGAAAGTGTCATAACAAGTGAAACATAAAATAAACCTTGAACAAGTGAATAAAAAAGAAAAAGGTATGTCACAAGGGTATTAAAGATATGTAGATATTTTTACTAGTCTTTTGATTTACTGCCATAATATATACACAAAAATATATTACTAAAAACTAAGGGCAGGCTCGGTGACTCAGCCTGTAATCCCAGTACTTTGGGAGGCTGAGGTGAGTGGATTGCCAGAGCTCGCAGGTTCGAGACCAACTCAGGCAACTTGGTGAGACCTCGTCCCTACAATAAATTAAAAATTAGCCGAGTGTGGTACTGTGCGCCTGTAGTTCCGACCACTTGGAAGGATGAGGTGGAAGGATCACTAGAGCCCAGCAAGTCGACACTGGGATGTCTGTGAGTGTGCCACTGCACTCCAACTTGGATGACAGAGTGAGACTCTGACAAAAAAACAAAAGTTGAAATGTATCAACACTAATGCACATACACACTTACAGATCATACATGGTGCCATTCACAGTTGAGATAAATGTAAACAAATGTAAAGATGCAGTATTAGATCATAACTGTATAAAATTAACTGTAGACCAGGCATAGTGGTTCATGCCTGTAATCCCAGCACTTTGGGAGGCAGAGTCAAAGAATTGCTTGGGCCTAGAAGTTCAAGAACAGCCTGGAAAATATAGCAAAACCTCATCTCTACAAAAGATAAAAAGAATTAGCCAAGTGTGATGGTGTGCACCTGTAGTCTCAGTTACTTGGAAAGCTGAGGTGAGAGGATTGCTTGAGTCCCGGAGTTTGAGGCTGTGGTGAGCTGTGATCATGCCACTGTCCTCCAGCCTGGGTGACAGTGTGAGATCTCAACTCAAAAAAAAAAAAAAAGAGCTGTAGCACATACTGTGTACTACAGTGATAATTTCATAGCTACCTCCTGTTGCTATTGTAGTGAGCTCAAGTGTAGCGAGCATCTACTTAAAATGCCGTGTGATGTTCATCTCCACGTGAGCAATTTCTCTCTCCAACAAATTGTGTATCACAGTAAAAAAAAAAATTGATCTCTTGCATTTCTCGTGTATTTTTCATTATGTTTAGTGCAATACTATAAGCCTTGAATAACACCATGAAACTCATATGAAGTATCACTAGTGGTGCTATAAGTGCTCCCAAAAAGCAGAAAAAAATCACCATGTAAGAAAAAGTAAAAGTAAATTGTGTGCAGGTGAGATCTGGTCTTCTAACGAGCCCTCTTTCCCCCTGGTAGTGGACATGGTGCCCAATGGGTGGTTGGATGCTCCTTATCCATTCGGCATTCTCCATCCTGCTTTCCTTTAGCATTGCCCAGTGTGTATTGTTTCCACCTTTGTGCTTGCATGTCCAATATTTAGGGACTGCTTATGAATGAGAAAATGTGGTAATCAGTTTTTCGTTTCTTTGATAATTAATTTAGCATGATGGTCTCTAGCTGCATTCTTGTTGCAAAGGGCATGATCTTGTTCTTCTTTATGGCTGCATAGTATTCCATCATGTATATGTACCACATTTTCTTTATCCAGCCCACTTTCAAAGAGCATCTGTTTTTTATTGTGAATAGTGCTGGAATGAACATTCATGTGCAGGTATCTTTTTAGTAGAGTGATTTATGTTTCTCTGGGTATATTCCCTGAAGTGGGATTGCTGGATTGTATAGCAATTCAATTTTTAGTTCTCTGAGTAAATGCCATACTGCTTTCCACAAAGGTTGAACTAGCTTACATTGCTACCAACAGTGTAAAAGTGTTCCCTTTTCCCACAGCTTCTCTAACATGTGTTGTTTTTTATTTTATAATGATAGTCATCCTGACTGGAATGAGGTGGTATCACTTTGTAGTTTTGATTTGCATTTCTCTGATGATTAGTGAAGCTGAGACTTTTTAAAAATATGTTTTTGGCTGCTTGAATGTCTTCCTTTGAGAAGTGTCTGTTCATGTTATTTGCCCACTTTTTAATGGGATTATTTGGTTTTTCTTGTCAATTTGTTTGAGTTCCTTGTAGATCCTGTATGTTAGGCTTTTGTCAGATGCATAGCTTGTAAATATTTTCTCCCATTTTGTGGATTGTCTCTTTACTCTCTTGATGATTTCTTTTTTTGTTATGTGCAGATTTTTTTTTTTTATTGTGTGGGGATCAGTATCTCTAACCCTCACATTTTTCAAATGTTAATTATACTTGGAAATCTAACTTTGTGTGCTTTTTCAGGTTGTTCCTGATCAATTTATTCATTCTGAGAATTTCTTATTCATCCCATGCATAAGCACTGCCATTTTCAGCATCTGTGTAGAGTTTTCTTAGCTAGCTAGAGATTAAGATGATGTCTAGTTCTTGTATATCCCTAAGTCCCCATACCCAGTCTTATTTGAAAGAATTGTCCTGATTCATTTAGCATGAATAAAATGACCCTTTTAGACCAGAACATGGGATTTGGTTTCTGACTAACCATTTAGAAAAGCACTATGCAATCTGCAAGTTAGGGGAAGTCAGCAAGTTAAGGGGAGACCTTAACCAATGAGATGCTTAGTGAGAGGGAGCTGAGTGGGTAAATTCTCCCATCTGGGCTGCACATGAGATAGGGTAGTTAGTGTAGGTTAGATATAGATAGATAAATCTTGTAGGTAAGTGTTCAAACATCTTGTCTTCATTCCAGACCTTACCTGCAGCTGGAATGTGTACCTATTAATCCATCCCATTTCCTCAGTTCACCAAAAGAAACCCCATCAGGGTGGTCCCTGTACCAGGAACTAAAACCTATAGAAATGTAAATGAGACCACTTTTTAGCTCTTAGTCACCAAGTCTGACAAGTCAGTATAGCAAAGGCAAAATGTGTGCTCTGGAAAAGCCCACCCATCTCACCTATCGGAAGCAAAGAGATGGCAATCTCTCCACAGTAAACATCTGTAACCCACCCTCTTTAGCATATCAATTACTGTTAAACTATATCTAGTTTTTAGTCAAGAGCAAAAGTATGATCTTTCTTTTTGAGAGACTTGCTCATGCCAGTTTTCTTTCTGACATGAACTTTCTTTTTTTTTCCTTTTGTATTTTTGCTAAATTATAAACTGTTTTATAATTTTGCTGACTACGCTGAAATTTTTTTTCAGTGCTGAGTCAAAGAATCCATGAGTTTTCTCATCAATAAGGGTACCTGCACAATGCATATTTGTATACCTAAACTTAACTGCACTCCACAATTTTAAAATAAAAAATATCTTAAAAAAAAAAAAGAATCCATGAGTTTTGCAGTGCACCCCATCTGGCATTACACAGAGGTGAGTTATTATTATTTTTTTCTTTTCAAGCTTTCCAGAGATGATTGAAAGGATAGACTGAGAGTGGGAAGCCATTTTTCATCTTGTTCTTAAACCCTGACACAATGATGAGAAAGTAGATGCTGTGTTTTGGAGAAATGCATACTTTTGGAAAAATTAACTTTGCTGACTATGTCTTTTCAGAAAAACAGACTTCCAGATATCAGAGGTATCTCAGAATGGCAATCAAGCTTGCCTAGAGTAAAAGGAATTTACACGGCCTAAGATATCATGCATTGGACAAGGATTGTAGAAGTCACAAAACTTGTAATTATAAAAGTTATGACAGCTCAGAGGGGGAGCAGGTGGGAATTCGGTCTTCCAGTAAATTGGGCATTATCTACAGGGAAGCCAAGGATCCACTGAAGCTACCCACTGGGAATGCCGAGGAGATAAGGGGAAGTGCAACCTCCATTAGCTCTAAGGAATGTCGTTCTGGAAGGTGCAGGAGTATTAGAATCCCTGTCACGCCCTTCTCTAGGGGCTATGATAATGTAGGCGGACATTAGTGGGTCTCTGTGCCACAGGATCTCCAAGACATCCACAGGTGGTCAATTGGGAAGTCACAGTCATGGCAGTCACATCTACCTGATTGCAACATCTCCAAGGGAAAGGATTTAAGCCAGGACTTAGGGGGATACAGTGCTATATTCACCTAGAATGTAGGCCTGCTCCCTGTTTGTGGGGAGCAAACTTTTCTTAAATAAATCTTATCTTCTTTCACCTCTTTACGTGTTGCAATTCTTTGCATTACTCAGGCCTCTGGGTTGCCAGCGTGTACCTCCGGGTTGCCGGCTTTGGCAGTGCTGCGCCTCCCCTCTCTCTCTCCATCCGTCCGTCCATCCATCCGCACCCTCTCTGTGCCCTAACAATGGCCTCTGTGCTCACTGAATGCTCCTGTTGAAGGACCTGCAGTTTCTCTTGCTCTTGGTACTTTATGGAGCAATTACTTGTGTTATAATATGTCACATCTAATTGCTTTGCTTTTTTCCTTCTTTACCTCATTTCTCTTTCTATCACACACCCTAGCACATTTAAGTTTTCAGCTTCCAACTAAAGTGTTAGCATTTTAATTTTTTTCTTGTATTCTCATATTCTGGCTAATACTGACACTAAGATAATTAACCATATTGACAGATCTAAACAAAAAAACAAAGAAAAATTGTATTGTCTCTTCATATATATAGAAAAGCGTTTCACAAACACACACTCCATCCAGAATACTCTTCTTCATAGTGGAGAAACATTACAGATATTCCTATTAAAATCAGAAGGAAAAAAAGAATGCCCACAATTACTACTTTGTGCTTTATAGTATTATGATGGAGCTATAAGCCACTGTAATAAGAGGCATAAGTATATAAAAAGAACATGTTAAATTATTATAGATGGGCTGGGCTCGGTGGTTCAACCTGTAATCCCAGTACTTTGGAAGGCTGAGGCAAGTGAATTGCTTGAGCCCGTTGGTTCGAGACCCACCTGGACAACTTGGCAAGACCTCGTCTCTACAATAAATCAAAAATTACTGGGCATGGTAGCACGCACCTTTAGTTCTGGCTTCTTGGAAGACTGAAGTGGAAGGATCGCTGGAGCCCAGCAGGTCGAGGCTGTGGTGTCCAGGAGTGTGCCGCTGTACTCCAGTCTGAGTGACAGAGTGAGACGCCAACTCTAAAAAAAAAAAAATGTTACAGATGATATAATGTTTATCTGAAAAAACTACTGGGAACATAAGGGACTTTAGACAATTAGGATAATTTAAAATTAATATATAAAATTATGAACTTTAAATAATATAGAGGAAGCCAGATCAAAGCTATGATGGAGGAAAAGATCACATTTAGAGTATCAACAAAATGCTAAAATACCCTGGACATAAAAATTATAAGAAATATGGTAACATTATCCAACAATTTTAAACTTCTGAAAGAAACGAGTTTTTTTTCTTTCCAGATCCAGGCAAGCTGATTTTAAAATAAGAGAAAATAGAAAAATAAATAAAGAAGAATGAATTAAAAGAAAAACCCTAAACAATACTAGCAATAAAGTTGAAATGGTCTTAGAAGTTATTAAAACATACTGCAAGTCTCATAATTAAAACAGTGTGGTATTTTTACATAAATAAAAGGAAAAGGGGAGCAGAATAGAAAATTTAACAATAAACAGGACATTTGTGAATATAATACATAATAAATATACTTTCTCAAAATAAAGAGACAAAAAGACTTTTTAATAAATAGAATTTGAGTAAATGAAAAAATACAAAATTGGGTCCTTTCTTCATGTCACACATGTGAAAGAAAAAAGAATTTGGGAACCCAAACTCACTATGCCAAAGCAAAAGTTGAGCTTGGGAATTGAATCAGGCACACACACAAAACTGCCTTCTTTTTGTTCCCAGATAGCTGCAAAGATAGAGGGTCACATATATCCCCATATGGCCCCCTGCACAACTAGCTCACAAGGAAATTTCTTTTGGGCCCTCAAATCTTTCATAACACATATCTCATCTGAAGATTAACCCCAAAGCAGAGTTCTGTTGAATCTCACGCTGGAAATGGAAATGTACAGTTTTCCTTCACAGGTATGGGACAAGGAAAAGACTAGAAATCATCTCTCCATCCACTCAGAGACAAAAGCATAATTGACTTTCTCCTGGACTCTTGTTTTTCCACATGTTTATCATATGTGAAATGTAGATTTACTGAGGAACACCCCCTGTTTTCATATGTAAAATGCAAATTCACTGATTGCTAATCAAAACCTTTATAAGACTATAGCTACTTGATTCTTTGCCCCCCCAACCTCCATCTCCCACCCCATTCCCCCTCTTTTCACTCCTACCCATTCTTTCCCTTTACATAATGAAGTTCTCAAAACCTCCTCTAAGCTGTGATTTGGGCTTCTTCCCCCTGCCCCCCCTGCATGCCCTAAATCTTGGTACAGTAAACCTCAAAATAAACTGAGATATAACTCAGTCATTTATTCCATTTACACACATTAAAATGAATTTTAAAAAGATTAGGGATCTGAATAAAAAAGTGAAGTTGTATAAAAGAATAAAAACAGAAAGATGCTTTTTTTTTTGAGCTGGAGTCTCGCTCCGTTGCTCAGGCTGGAGTTCAGTGGCAGGCTCATGGCCACCCACCTGATGGGCTCAGGCAATCCTTCTGCCTCAGCCTTCCAGGTAGCCGGAACTACAGGCTAGCATTACTGCACCCAGCTAATTTTTTGATTTATTGTTGTGATGAGATCTCTCCAAGTTGCCCGGGCTGGTCTCAAACCCATGGACACAGGCAATCCCCTCACCTGGGCCTCCCAAAATGCTGGGATTACAGGCTTGAGCCACATGCCTGGCCCCATTTATTTTTATCTGTAAATAGAATAAATGTTTTAAACTATAAATCAAAATCTAAAAATAAAACAAAATCTAGTGACATTAAAATGGATAATTTTAACTACATAAAAATTTAAAATAATGCCGTACAAATGAACATCAGAGTAAAAAGTTAATGACAAATGAGGAAAGATATTTGCAATAAAAGAAGGTTAAAAGCCCTTATGTATGAAGAGCTTCTAAAAATTGAGACATAATATGTAATAACTTGATAGAAAAACAGATAAAATATAAGAATATACATTTCACAGAAAAAGTAAAAACAGACCATAAATTGAACGGATAATGCATAACATACTACATAGTAATAAGCAAATAAATGCAAGTTAAGTTCATTTTAAATATATTTTCCCAAAATGAGATTGATGAAAATTCAAAAGCCTAATGGCATACATTATTAACAAGGTTTTGGGAAACCCAACACTTTCCTACAGTGCTTGTAGAAATAAAAAATAACTAAATCAAGTGCGCGCCTGTAGTTCCAGCTACTTGGAAGGATGAGACAGAAGGATGCCTGAGCCCATCGGGTGGAAGGTGCGGTGACCGGTGGTTGTGAGCGTGCCACTGCACTCCAGCCTGGGTGACAGAGTAAGACTTCAATTTTAAAAAAAGAAATATATTAAATCCAATATCAGAGAAAATTTTGAATGTTTAGGAAAATCACATTTACATTAATACTATAATGAGCAATCCTACTTCTATGAAATTGTCAAAAAGATAAGGTTACAAAACTATCAACTAACATAGGTATACATTTACCATTGTGACAATGTTTGTAATAGCAGAAGATTGAAAACAACAGGCCAATCAGAAGAGGTTAGATGAATACGCTGCAGTAAATCTACATAATGCAATGTGAAGTCTGCAGGTGACGAAAGGAATTGAAGGCTAGTTGTACATACAGAAAAGGAATGAACTCTGTAATATATTGTCAAGTAAAAAAAAAATCAATGTTGTAAATGATGAAAACACTAGAAGGATAAGATAATTTTTAACAGAACGAAGAAAGAAGGTAAAAGAATGAGCATGAAAGTGTGATATCTTTGAAGGTAATTTGCTATTTATTTTTGACTGGAACTATAAAAACATTTAATAACCACAGAAAAACAGATAAAATATAAGAATATACATTTCACTGAAAATATAAAAACAGACCATAAATTGAAAGGTACATAAAATCCTTAACATCATAAGATATATTGGTCAATAATAATGGTAGTAGTGGTAACAGTAATTGCACTAATGTCTTAGTGCCTTCTTAGCGTGTTCTTCATTACTTTTTCAAAATTCAGAGAATTTTTCACATATTTTAACTTTTTTTTCTCATATACTACTTTGAGCTTAGAAAAATCAATGACCTAATTATATAGATCAAAAAAAAAATCCCCCATGGTTAAGAAAGCTCAGTAATTTACCTCCATTCATTCAGCTAGTAAATGGGTCAAGTTGCGATTCAAATTTAATCTTTCTGAATTGAAAGCCCACACTCGAACAACCATTCATACTGCTAGATATTATGCGTTTTAAGTTTGGCATTGCTTTGTTAATAGCTTTTTAAAGTTATTATTGCTGTTATTTTTTTAAGTCAAGTCTTACTCTGTCACCCAGGTTGAAGTGTGGAGGCACGATCACAACTTTCTGTAGCCTCGACCTCCTGAGCTTAGGTGATCTTTCTGTCTCAGACTCCTGAGTTGCTGGCACTACAGATGCCCACCACCATGCCTGGCTAATTATTTGATGTTTTGTAAAGATGAAGTCTTGCTATGTTGCTCAGGCTGGTCTTGAATTCCTGAGCTCAAGCAATCCTCCTGTCTTGGTCTCCCAAAGTGCTGAGATTACAGGTGTGAGCCACTACACTTGGCTGGAAAAAAAAAAGGAATTATTTTTGTTTATTCCAAAAGAAAAGATTGAAAGGTAAAGTAATTTTTTAAAATGTAGTTTTATAAACTTGTCTTTAAGAATTTTTCATATATAACAACGTGCTGAGAGTTAAGCCACCAAAACACAAAATAGTCAACAGAGTAAGTAAGCCTTGGCTATGAGTAATCCCATTTTCGAAACTGCTAAAACTTCATGGTTTTACAGGTGGAATAGATTACTATTATTCACAATTTAATAAATGTAAATTTGGCTGACTTGTATACTTTTAGTAATTAAATTCAGAATATGTGTTTAAAGTTTTCTGAGTCACATGGATAAGGATGCACATATTTCATAGAGATACAATTTAATTTTTATAAATATTAAAGGCTTATTTTGTCTACAAGGTTATATATAGTATATGTATATATGTAAATACACACATATGTAATTCTTACAAATACTAGCTTGTGATGACACAGGTTATCTTTTAAAAAATGTATAAAATAGAAGTACTGAATATTTCACAGCTATAGGAATTGAGAAGGGAAGCACTGTTGACAAAATAGAATGATTTAGGACAAAATTTCAAGAAAAATGAAAAGTGCTCAAAGAAAAGTAAGAATGAGTAAATAATTCTTGCAACCTTACTCCATATGGACCAAAAAAAGCACTATTATTTTGCATATGCCTAAATACTTTTCTATGTGACATACTTTTAGAAATAATTTTTTCTAACATGATAGAAGAAATTCTGGATTACCTGCCTCTTGAAAACTAGGAAGTTATGAAATTTGTTGTCAGTAAATTATAATATTCAAAATGTTGTACTAATCAGAAAGCTTTGAATATCACAATGTGATATGTACTTGACAATTTCATAATTTTTGTGGGTCCATCTAAAGGAATATTGAAAATTTTATTTCAACTTTACTGATATTTTACATATATGTATGTGTATATCTATCTATCTATCTATCTACCTATCTATCTATCTATCTATCTATATTGATTGATAGATATGAGGAAGGACCCACCCCCAAACCTGGAATTATCTTTTGGAGGACGAGTCCTTGTAGTACACTCAGAATTTATTCCTCTGGATAAAATAGTCAACTAAAATTTTTATCTAGAAGTTTTTAGAAGGCTGCATCATGATTTGTGGAAGAAACATTCTGAGTTGAGGAAAACAGGTGATTGGTTCTTCCACCATGAAAATGCACTGGCCCACACAGCACTGAAGTTTAACAGTTTTTGAGCATAAACGGCCTGATTCCTGTGCCCCACCCTCCCTATTCACCTGTCTTGTCCCCAGCAACTTTTTTTTGTTTCCTCAGAAGAAGTCCTCAAAGGGAAACATTCAACTGATGTGGAAAAGGTGAAATAAAAAAAGTGACAGAAAGCATCAAAATTGATGAGCTCACAAACTGTTTTGAGCAGTGGAAAAATTGTCTCAATAGATGTATTTACATCAACTGGAGAGTACTTTGAAAATGACTGAAGTTAAAACATGTAAGAATGAATTCACAGTTTCTTATAAATAAATGTTTTTTGGGAGGGTCTCCCTTGTACGTACACACACACACACACACACACACACACACACACACATACCATTTATTGAACACTGCTACTCTTAAGCTCTGGCACAATGCCAATCACATTTTATTTATTTATATATTTATATATTAATATTAAGAATCTAATACTATATTTTGGTTCATACTCAAGCAGGAATTAAGTTAAATCAGGGTTTAACACTTGATTCTCCTCTCATTCTCTTCCAGTGTTTAGTTTTGCTTCCTCAAAGCTCTGAAAAAACAAAGACTCATCAATTTAACTGATAGTTGGAAAAACAGAAGGAAGGCATTTTACTCTGACATTTGTGATTGTGATAAAAGGGCTGCATAGAAGAAAGGCAGAGAGAACACATCTGTCTCATTTAGTGTTTAGCTGGGGTATAGAGCCACCAGAAGCCTGCAGTCAGTGACCAGTGAGTGCTGTGGGATGGCATATTCCTGCCCTCTGAAAAAAAGCACTCAAAACTTTTCTTCTCACATCTTGATTTATGTTTAGGGGATATAAGTTGTTATGATAGCAGGAGGGGTCAGAATTGCAAAGCAGTTAGAAAATGCTGTACTGTAGACTGGGGACTCATATTGAGTGGTTGGGAATGCTTCCAATTTAAGCCAGACATATATTTCATATTCCTTTTGATGTCTCATATACAAGATCAATGCAATTTCTATTATTCTGTGAGTTGGATGACTGCAGCCTCATTTAAGAACCATGGTTGCTAACGATGGGATGCTATTCCTCATAAAATGTAGACACATCACAAACTAATTCTGTGAGGTGCCATTATTATTCCTGTTTTATTAATAAAGACTTGATACTCAAAGAGGTTTCTGTACTTGAGATGGGTGTCATGGACTGCAATCGTATTGCTTCCTCAATGCAAGTAGAACTCATGGAAGTTTTAATGAAAACACTCAATCTGAAATATGAAAAATGTGGCTACTAGCTCACCATTGTAAGAGGGGTTTCAGTGTTTTCAGTGCTTCTTATTTTATGTCTAGAAACTTTAGTGTATGTGTATGGAAACCTATCCATTCCATCTATCTCCATTCTAGAGGGACCATGAATGAGATCACTTGGGAGGCATCAGGAAGTTGTTCTCCATCCTACAGATGCTCCTTGACTTACATGATTGGGTTATGGCTCAATAAACCCACTGGAAGTTGAAAGTATCCTAAGTTGAAAATGCACTTAATATACCTAACCCATCAAGCATCATAACTTTGCCTGGCCTACCTTAAATGTGCTCACAACACTCACATTTGCTCAAAGTTATCAAACACAAAGTCTATTTTGTAATTAAGTGCTGACTATCTAATGTAACCTATTGAATACTACTAAAAGCAAAAAATAAAATGGTTGTATGAGTACTTAAAGTACACTTTCCAGTGAATGTGGTATATAGTTTTTACACCAGTATGAAGCAGAAACATCCTAAGTCAACTATGATAAGCCAAAGGCTATCTGTATTATATTTTGTTGTGGAGAATGAGAATTGCTTTACTCTTCATTGGTACTCTCACCTTTAAACTCACTTATTCATGGGACTGTGGCCTTTCCTTTTGCTTCCATCGCCACATGGAAGCTCAGCAGAGTAGCAATGATATACTATCTTTCATATTCCTTTGATGTCATATTCCTTTGTGACAAGGTAGGCAAATTGGTCAAATTCATCTGGAATTGTAGAGGATGGAGTGGTGAATGGAGCAAGACTGCCTACATTCCACATATTTAAATAGCAATTCCCATTCTATTAATATATGCTTTGTCAATTTTAGAATATTCAAAATTTAATGAATAGTCATGTTGACTACTTCTGTCCTTAGTGCTAACTTCCTTGGTTGAAACTCATGACATTCACATGTGCGTGCACATGCACACACTTTCAGATTTAGTGGAATGCTTTTAGTGTTTGCTTCTTCTCATCCTGTTCTTCACAACATAAAGAAATATGTATTAGCTTGTGTAGAAGTAAACTTGTTTCCTGCTATTCTCAATCACACCCCATTCAGCCAAGGCAGAATCAACCTCAGGTATATTTGCTAAATGTCTTAATCTCCTGATTAAGTGACTTGTTTATGCTTTTAGCAATAAATTAGAACAGGTACTTCTGAGATGCTGATTTGATCTGCACATTCTATCTTAGTTATGGCAGGAAAAACAATGAAGATTTTCTGTTGAATGCTTGGTCGCTAATTAGACTTTCTGTTATCTAAAGACTAACTGGTTTCTTATCCATTCTATTCTTTTAAGGTGCAATACTAATTAAATGTTTTTTTCTCTTGATTTTTTCTGAAGACAGCAAAATGGCTAATGAATGAAAAGGAGGGGGAGAGTTCAGTATTCAGCATTTTAAAAGAATGCAATATATACAGGGAGTTAATAGATTTTCTTAGAGATTATCAATTCAGATGGAGCTTAGTCTGCATAGATTTACTATTATTAAAACCCCTTTACATCTGTAACAGGCCAAATATGCCATAAAGGGAGAAGAGAATTAAGCCAGTGATGTATTTGACTGAGGCTCCTTCTACATCTTCCCTAGCTCCTCTGTGCTGCCTTTCTCTAGATTCAGTACATTACAGTGCTTGAAAACTCAGCAGGCTTAAGTCTATTCCTGCTGTGAATGTGTGTGTGAGTTCCAGTTCCTTTGGGGAGGTGAAGTCACACTAACAATAATTTTCTGTTAACGGCAATTCAGAAAAGCTTTATGTTACTAAAGACTGCTGTGTGACTACACTGGGTACTATTTATTGGAGTAGTAGCGTTTAAATGTGTTTTTGTGAAAGGATGCTCAAGCTTCTTAAGAGGAAAAAAATGGCTTCTGGAATACTTGGTTAGCTTTTCTTTTTTTTTTTCATGATAAATAAGCAGAAGAGTGTGAAATTTTTGCTTAACTTTTTATCTTGAAACAGTTTGACTCACAGCCAGTTGCAGTAATAGGACAAAGCTTACTCTTGTACTCTCCACTCAACTCTCTCCAATAATAACATCTTACATAACCATAGTACATTATCAAAATCAGGAAGCTGACATTGATACAATACTATTAACTAAACTACAGAACTTTTTAAGATTTCATCAGTTTTTATGTATAATATTTTTTTTCTTGTTTTTGGTATATAGCATGATGAAAATTTTATGATGTATAGAGTCATACAACCACCACAATCAGGACACAGCTATACTATCTATACAGAGAAAATTTCCAATCTTGGCTTTATCGCTATAATTTTGTCATTTTGAGAATGTTGCATAAATTGATTCATGTAATATGCAACATTTTATGGTTGGCTTTTTTCACTCATCACAATGCCCTGATGCCCTTGAAATCCATCCAAGTAGTTGAGTATATCACTAGTTCCTTATTTAAATTGCTGACTATTATTCCATATTATAGACATTTATGGCTTTTTAATTTATTCAACCATTGAAAGAGACTAGGGTTGTTCTCAACTTTTGGCTATTACATATAAGGTGACTGTGAACATTCATGTACAGGATTTTTTTGTTTGTTTGTTTGTTTGTTTTTTTCGAGTTGGAGTCTCACTCTGTCGCCCAGACTGGAGTGCAGTGGCCGCTCCCGGCCACCGCAGCCTTGACCTGCTGGGCTCCGGCGATCCTTCCGCCTCAGCCTTCTAAGTAGCCGGAATTACAGGCCGTGTACAGGATGTTATGTGGACATAACTTTTCATTTTCCTGGAAAATATACCCAGGGGGTACAATTGCTGGGTTATTATATGAAATTAAAACATATGCAAGCAAAAATACAAAGGGACAAAACAAGGAAACTTTTAAAGGTGATGGTCATTTTTATTACCTGGATTATAAATTACCTGATTTATAATCATTACCTGATGATGATAACACAGGTATATGAATATGTCCAAACTCATCAGGTTGGATATTCATTTATTGTGTGCAGTTTTTGAATATCAATTATACATCAATAAAGTCAGAAGTAAAATCACATGCATGTGCACACACCCATATCCCCCCACACATATGCTCACATAAATTCATCTCTGAAGTATATAAAGATATGTGAAAAGGAATGGACAGGAAACAATTCATTTTGGAAATGAGTGCATTTAAGTTTTAGTAGGCCCAATGAAAAATTATTTTAGAAAGATAGTTTCAGGTAGACTGAACCTTCTGTATTCTATTGCCAACATCCCATGTGACATCAGAGGCAACCTTACAAAACCTGGATACATTTTTTGATGTATACAAGATAAGGGGTCTATCTACCAAGAAGTTTTTCTTTGTTATCATTTCTCTGATTCTCCTCTGTCACTAAATAGAATTGACTGGTTCCATTCTGCTGGCATTTCACTACTCTCTGTGCTTATAATTTAATCCAAAAATGCTATCCCATCAACAAGACTTTGATCTTGAGTACTTTGTTACCTCCATCTTTAATCACTATCTTGGTGACATATCTAGTACCCCAGGCCCTCTCAACTGGAGTCTCATCTCCTAGGTTCATTTATCAATTACTTTAATTTGTTGTTCCAGGTACTATCCAGGATGTATTGCACAGTATTTATCCTGTAGTATTTTTCCAGTTTTTTGTTTGAATTTTATTTTTATCTCTAATCATTTTTACTACAGATTTTACTATTTAATCCAGATTAAAATCTATTTTTAAATTTTCTATAAGATAACATATTCAAAGGTACGGATAATAGTGATGCTTTTTGTATTAGTATTAGCATTGTATTTGTATTAGTATTGCTTATTTCCAATGGAATTACAATGCCTAATATATTTATTCCCAATTGCAAAAGTAACAACCTTGAATTTATTTTTATTATTTTCACATTTTTCTTTTATCTGTTACATAGATAACATTGTAGTTTATGTATGTGTTTATTCTGCAATTTGCTTTTTTAAAATTCAACTTTCTGTCTGTGTGATTTATATATGCTGATAAACATAGCTTTAGTTTTTTCTGTTCTTGCTATGTAGAAGTTCATTGCATAAATATGTACAATCTTTTTTGTGTGTTAATGGACATTTAAGCTACTTGGATTTGTTTTGTTTTTACATTGAGAACTTATAAGAACATTCTTTCTTATGTATATTTTCATATGTATATGTGCAAGAGTTTCTTTAAAGTTTATAGCTAAGAGTAAAATTATTGAGTCTTTGGGTAAACACACGCTACTATACAATAGGGCCAAATTATTCCCCAGTTTGGTTTTGTATGACTAATTATCTTAGCAGTAGAGATGGTGTTTCCTTTTCTCCATGCTTTTAGATACCTAATACTGACACATTTTGCTTTCTGGCAAACTAGTGAAAATAAAATCTAGACCTCTTGTTGACGTCCTACTAATGAGCTTCTTTACCTTTTCATGTATTTATTGGTCATTAGCTTTTCCTCATATATTTGTGGTCAGTTTATATCTTTTGTTGTATTACCCCATAGAGGTTTTGGTCTTGTTCTTTATATACTTGATATACTAACAATATATGCTTATATTTCTTCTGTATATCATTTCTAGTTTGGGATCATTTTTTGTATAATATGATTTTAAGAAATTCAAGAAAATCCACTGAAAAACTAAAAGAGAGATGGAGAATTCAGTGATATGCCTACCTGCAAAATTCAAACTCCAGAAATAAAAATTCTGCTACAAGTAAACAAACATCAACTTAAAAATGGGGAAAAATTTATTTACAATGCTATCAAAAAGATAAAATATACAGGAATAAGCTGTAATATATAGTATTTATGTGAAAGTATTTTTAACTTCTATAAAAAAACACTTAAAGAATGTAAATAAGTAAAACATACCTTGCTTTCTTGATTTTAGGTAGAAATACTTCAAATTTACATATATTTGATAATTTAAAAATAAGTACTTCTACCGAAATTAACAAGGCTTTTCCAGAGGAATTAACAGAAGCTGATTTTAAAATTCATCTGAAAAAATAAACATTCAACAAAAGCTAAGAAAATCCTTAAAGACATGAGTCATAAAGGAGTTCTAACATCATGAGATAGTAAAATACAGTATAAAACTACAGTTTAAAACATATTACAAAAGTACTAATAATTATCATATCATTTTTGGTACTGAAGCATAAGGAGTTCAATCAGTGGAACAAAATATATATTCTAGAAAGAGATCCAAATGTCCACACAAGTTTTATTATTGAAAATGTGTCCCAGTGTTGTACAGTTAATGTATGATTTTTTTTTTAGATTGCTTAGGGTTTACACTAATGAATATGATGAAATGTTCTATATCTGTCTATCTATAGTTACTATTTTGTATGTAAGTATAGACTGTTATGTGCTTTTTGTTTCTTGCAATAAAAAATGTTTGGAGTGTAAGAAAAAAAAAAAAGAGAGAGAGAGAGAGAGACTAGTAGCCTGAATATAAATGTACACAAATTTAGCAATATTTTAGGTACTAAGTTTTTTGGTCTTGTTTAATATATTTTAGACTACCTTGAGAAAATAAATACATTATTCTATAGTTTCTTCTAAGAGATCTAATTTTTTTTTTTAACATTTAAGTACTTAATGCATATGGATCTGATTTCGGTATTGGTTTAAGGAACTATTCCCAACCCCATCATTGAGAATTACCACAGTACAAATTATTTAATAGTCTGTCTTTTTCTGAACTAAAATGGAATTTTTCACATATAAAAAATTTCATATGCACATCTATGATTTGTATTCCAGCACTCTATTTGTTCAATATCTTCACCAAAATCAGTGTTGTAAATTTTGGCTATTCTTAACTTTTTACTTTTCCAAATATAGACATATTTTAAGTTGTATTTGTCAAGTTCCTCCAAAACACTTTACAACTTTTAAGATTTTATTTAGAATATTGTGACTGTATAGAGTAACTGAAGATAACTGATATATTTAAGATATGAAAACTCAGCCGGGCTCGGTGGCTCAGCCTGTAATCCTGCGCTTTGGGAGGCTGAGGTGAGTGGATTGCCTGAGCCTGCGAGTTTGAGACCCGCCTGGGCAACTTGGCGAGACCTCATCTCTACAATCAATCAAAAACTAGCCGGGTGTGGTAGCGTGCGCCTGTATTTCCAACTACTTGGAAGGCTGAGGCGGAAGGATCACCGGAGCCCAGTAGGTTGAGGCTGCGGTGGCCGGGAGTGGCCACTGCACTCCAGTCTGGGCGACAGAGTGACTCCAACTCCAAAAAAAAAAAAAAATTAAACCTCATACATCTATATGATGTCTATGTTTTCATGTGTGTTTTCATGTATGTTACATATCCCAATAAAACTTTGTAATTTGTTCCATAAGGATCGTACTCATCTTTTATTATATATATGCCTATGATTTACAGATATAGACATACACACACAAAGTATGGAAAGAAAGAGAGAGAGATTGAGTTGAAATATTTAGTTAAGATTGAGAAAGAAAAAAGGTGGTATGGAAAATAGAATCTCTGTAAAAGATTATGCTGTTCCAGAGAGAAAAACAATGATTTTTTAATACTGATTATATATTTGCTCGTGTCGCTAAAGTTTTTAAATTAATTATATAAATTTAGATTCCTCTGGGTTTTCTATACAGATAATAACATACTTTGTCAATATAACATCTCAGTTTTTTCATTTTCAATCTTTATAAATTTACATCTTTTCCTTGACATAGTACAGCGGCTGCGCTTTCTTACATTCCTTGACTCTTTCCCCCCAAATGACTCTGGTTTCCTTCCTGTTTTACTGGCAAGTTTACATTCTACTCTGCTTCTTTTCCTTCACTTTTCTAACCTCTAAATGTTGGATGTTCCATCAACCAGATCTTTCACTTGTCTTTAAATTTTGTTTACACAATTTTATTTTTTTAAGTGTAAATTGACAATTTACAACTGTATACATTTTTTGGGCACAAAGTGATGCTACGAGTTATAAATACAATGTGAGTAATTAATTCAAGCTAGTTAATAAATCCATCACCTCAAATGCTTAACATATTTTGTGGTGGGAATCTTAGAAATTTACTCTTTCAGCAATTTGTAAATGTACAAAACTCTTATCATCAACCATGTTCATCCTACTGTGCAATAGAACTAAAAAAAAATTTCTCCTATCTGAGATTTTGTACTATCATCATCTCCCCAATCCCATCCCCCACCTCCCAGCCTCTGTAATCATCATTCTACTTTTTGCTTTTATTAGTTCAATTGTTCTCGATTCTGCATATAACTCAGAACACATGGTATTTGTCTGTATGTACTTGGTTTTTTCACTTAACATAATGTTCTCCAATTTCATCCCTTTTGTCACAAATTACAGAGTCACCTTTTTTAAGACTGAATAATATTTCATTGTATATACGTAAATATATATAATATTTTCTTTAGATCTTAGAATTCTAACCTTCTGTACCTACATATGTTACTTAAGTAAACTCAATTCACTGCATTAAGCACATAAGAACATGGATGACTCTAATTTACGTATCTAAGTTAGCAGGCTTTCTTGAACTAGAAGCTTACATGTAACACTATTTATTCAATACTTCCATCTTCTGTATATGTTAAGGACTTCAAACTTACCAGGTTTGAAAACAAAATCCAAAGGCCAGATAGCTGGAGCATGGGCAAGTTGAAGCGTAGCAACAAGTAAGGGTCATTCTATACATTTCATTAAACACATTAAGAATTGTTATGTCTGATCTAAAAACAATGAACATTATTGATGTGCTTTAGAAAGGAATAATAAATTGAAATTTGAAACTTTAAAAACTCTAACTATTGTATATAGCATAGATTGGAGAGTAATATGAGTAGATAAAAGAAAAAGTACAACCCAGAGATTTTATTAGGAATTCATGTGAAAGGTGATGGTTGCTAAAATCAGAGTAGTGATTGTGGAGGTGGAAAGAAAAAAATGTGTTTGAGAAATGCGTTTTGTATAATGACCAATAACCGAATGCTTACACATTGTTGTCTCTGATTCTAATTTGAATATTCTAATCTGTTGATTTATCTCATAATTCTTACATCAATACTGTACTGCCTTATTTGCTGTAGTTTTTGTGTGTTTTAATATTTGGAAACATACTCAATTTTTTTTCTGCCTTTTCTCTTCAAATAAAAAAAGTGATTTTTACTCATTTACTTCCTTGATCGGAGGTTAAAAACAAAAACATTTTCCCAGTTATTTTAAAATTAAACCAATCTTTTAAAATTAGGATGTTTCGTATAATAATTGGATTTTTTTTCCTTCTGAAATATCAGAAGATCCAGTGATACTGAGACTATTTCTTATATGGCAACAACTGGCAAGTACTGAGGACTACTCTCCTGGGAAAGGATGGTAATGTATTTGTTCAGGTTTCCATTGGATAGTCTTGCCTAAACTGGTGTGTGTGTGTGTGTGTGTGTGTGTGTGTGTGTGTGTGTGTTTTTAGGTAGGGTCTCACTTTCTCCCTAGGCTGGAGTGCAGGCCAATCATAGCTCATGGCAGTCTCAAACTCTTGGGCTCAAGTTATCCTGCCTCAGCCTCCTAAGTAGCTGAAACTACAGGCACATGCCATCATGCTCCACTACTTATTTGTAGAGATGGGGTCTTGCTTGGATTAATAATTAATGGTGCTTCCTTTTACATGTTTTAAACAAAGGATAGATTTACTCTGTCTTTATCTTTTTATACAAAGGATAGATTTACCCTGTCATTGCATATTGTAAATGCCACTTCATTTGACTTGACTTTGTTAGATAAGTTAACTGCTTGAACATTATAAGCATTTGAATTTAGGGATACTCTTCTAGATGAACATCAGAATAAATTCGTCAGGTTTCCTCAATCCAATTGCATTTTTAAATAGGTTCACGATAAATTATAATTAATTTGGAAAGTATGGAAGACATTTTGCTTTTACTTCTGACCTCACTATTATTGTTATTCTTGAATAATAGACAAGATATTTACTCTTGATTCCAAAAGTAGCTCTTGATTTAAATTAATCAGCATTTAACACTTTTTTTCACTGTAGTGTTTAATTAAGCAGTGAATACATTACTTAAGATTGATCAATTGGAATGTATTTCAGGATTTTTGTGTGAAGTTTGTTGGAGAGATATTACTCTCTGTTTCCATGTCCCACCCTCCTCTTCCTTTGTGGACAGGGAATACTATAGCTCAAAGAAGTTTTGGCAATTGACTTGCAATCAGGAAGAAATTAGACTTTGAATAAAGCTGACAACATGTCAGGAAGAAAAACAAAGATGGAAAAATAAGCAGACTTTTAATAGACACAATTAAGACTATAAATTAAGACAACCTTAAATTTCACTTTTCTGGACTTCCAGATACACGAGTCAGTAAATGCCCTCATTCATAATGCCATTTGACTTGGTTTTGTGCTAATATACTGATTATCACAGAGAGAAGTGAAGTAATTTTTGTGTTTCATCTTTTCAGTGAGGAAAGGGATATGACTTGCATTTGTTTATACTTTCTTTGCAGACCTTGGTAAATGCTTGTTTGCTTCTTTTTCTTTATATTTCCTGACATCTTTACTACAATTATTTCTAGGGCTTTTTCTAAAAAGGAATACTGTACGAACTAAATTTATAGCATTATTTATACCTCAAATTTTATGTGTATCAGACATACATGCAAAAGGCATGTTTAGAAATTCTTTAAAAGATTCAAAACATAGGTAATAAATAAAAAATAAACTAAGTGTGGTATATTTTCAATTAGGAGTGATGTACATATAAAGATTAAAAAAAAATTTTTTTTTTTGAGTTGGTGTCTCACTCTGTCACCCAGACTGGAGTGCAGTGGCCGCTCCTGGCCACCGCAGCCTCGACCTGCTGGGCTCCGGTGATCCTTCCGCCTCAGCCTTCCAAGTAGCCAAAATATGGGTGTGTGCTACCACGCCCGGCTAATTTTTAATTTATCGTACAGACGAGGTAATGTCAAGTTGCCCGGTTGGGTCTCGAACCCGCGGGCTCAGGCAATCCACTTGCCTCGGCCTCCCGAAGTGCTGGGATTACAGGCTGAGCCACCGAGCCCAGCTAAAGATTAAATTGTATTACAAAATTGGAGAAGGCATCCTGGTAATGATATTAACACACGACTCATACAATAGAAAATTATATTGCAAATGATTCAAAATCTATTAATACAAATTTAAAACTGTGAAGTGATGCTTAAATGTAGCCTACAGATAAAAAAATAGACTTTTTATAAATGTCAAATATATTGAAAGAAAATTTAGACTTCCCTACAACCCTTAGCTTTTGACAAATACATTTCTTAAACTGCTACTATAAAGACAAATTGAAACTGCAAAAAACTTAAAAGTGATTAAACAATATCAGTATCATTGGTGTGAAATGCATACATTCTGAAAAGAAACTACTAAATTAAGTAAATAAAGTGGACAAATCTTTTGCTAAATCAATTATTTCTTAAAATTATATGTTGAACAGATATTTGGTGAAGTGGTTCATTTCTGCTGCTAACAACACTCTGTTTTTGCTAAAACTTAGAGTGAAAATTATTAATTTTCATGTTTTTGACTTTAAATTAATATTCAGAATCCTGTGCCTGATATTTCTAAATGAGAGTGCAGAAAATAAACCATACTTGCTGTTTGAAATGCCTAGCAAACACCTTATGGTCTCTAAACCATAACTTATTTGTAAGGGAAGTATAAACAATTATGCAGCTTTGCTGTGGATGTGTAACTTTGGAAATACAGCCTTCCTTTCCATGTGTTCTGTTTTCCAAAGCCCACAATACATACAAAGATTTCATTTACTTTTAGAGCCAGAGTTCACAAGCTCAAAGCACAATGTTTCAGTGTAATTAAAGTTGGCTTCTGAATTGTAGAACACACTAAACTACAATTTGGCCCAATTCTTGGTAGACGGATTAATTATACTCAAGAGACTAATTACTTTTCTCATTCTGATGTTTTAAAATTGTAGTGTGGATTCTGTGCCTTAGGGTAATTAAGCAAATGTTTATTTTCAAGGAGTAACCCAAATGACTTACATTAGAGAACTATATGCTTAGAAAAAATTGCTTCAAAGACATTAATGCTAAAATACAGAATTTTTCTTATTTTAAAATTTTAACCATAAGATTCTATTAACTAAAAACTTAGTGATGTAACAATTATGAGCAATTTTTAAAATTTTAAAATAAATGTTACAGAAATGTCCAGCTTAAATACTGATATTGATCTAAATATAAATAAGTCAATTAGACAATTTCATTTCAATTAAGGTCATCAGAAGAGTTCAAATACTCTCTCACATGAAGTAACTTTAAACTAACTATATGATTATGCATATGTTTGTAATTTATTTCCATGAAAAAGGTACATATTGATAAAATGCAATATTCTTTGTTTGAGTTAATCTTTTGGATCTTGCTTTCTTTCTTTAAAATTACACATGTGAATTTCTCACTTTTTAATCTTTTGAAAGTTGTGTTATCTTGACAAGATGCTAAACCTATATTTATATTTTAAGTTTAATAATAATGTAGTGACATTATTCAATAGCTTATCTTCAAAGAACTCAAAGGCTGCAGATAATATGTTATCACACTCATCACATTATTCTTGTGAATTTTGATGCTTTCTTTTCTTTTTATTTGAATTAAATAACTCTGGAATAGGGTGCTGAGAATAAAAACACTTCACATTGAAAACATTATGAAGAGCACAGTTATTTTCTTAAACTCTAAAATAGAAAATTTGAATTTAGAAAATTGTTATCATAAGTTTTACAGATATTTAATTAGAAAATATATTCCAATTAATCTAATTCAAACTGTCAGAAAGCAGGGTGACCCTTTTATTGAGTATTGCATACTCAATATCATTCTGTGTAAATTCTCTTGTGTAATTAAGCAATATCATGCAGTATGAAACAGTTCCTCTTCCTTAAGTTTTTTTTTTTTTTTTTTTGAGTTGGAGTCTCACTCTGTCGCCCAAACTGAAGTGCAGTGGCTGCTCCCGGCCACCGCAGCCTCGACCTGCTGGGCTCCGGTGATCTTTCTGCCTCAGCCTTCCGAGTAGCCGGAATTATAGGCACGCGCTACCACGCCCGGCTAATTTTTTGATTTATTGTAGAGATGAGGTCTTGCCTGCCCAGGGGGGTCTCGAACCCGTGGGCTCAGGCAATCCACTCACCTCAGCCTCCCAAAGGTGCGGGATTACACCGAGCCTGGCAAGTTTTTATTTTTTTTAATTTTTATTTTATTTATTAATTTATTTTTTTAGTTGAAATCTCATTCCATTGCCCAGACTGAAGTGCAGTGGCACACTCTTGGCCACCGCTGCCTCGACCTGCTGGGCTCCAGCAATCCTTCTGCCTCAACCTTCCAAGTAGCCAGAACTACAGGCGTACGCTACCACTCCGGCTAATATTTTATTTATTGTAGAGATGAGGTCTCGCCAAGTTGCCCAGGTGGGTCTCGAACCCACAGGCTCAGGCAATCCACTCGCCTCACCCTCCCAAAGCGTGGGATTACAGGCTTAGCCATCGAGCCCGGCCTTAAGTTTTTAAGTTACAATTATTGATCTGAACTCTTTTTAAATGTACATTTCACCTTTTGGCTCCCATTCTTTACCATAGAACACTCTTTAACCATAATCCAACAACTTGGAAGCATATCAATCATCATGTCCAGGTTTAATGGCAGGTGTGACCTTGGAATTACAGTCTCTGGACTTTCTATGAAACTATGGGAAGTCACTTTTTTTTTTTTTAAGAGTGAAGAAGGTTTGGAAGGAAGATTATGGCATTAATGATGCCAGGTGGGTTTGATGTGTTGTTCTGTGGGTTCTTTGACTTCCGCTCAGAAAAGTATTTTAGAGCAAGTATGAGGAAGTTTGAGACAGAGTCTATTAGAAAGAAAGAGACATACCTAACAGGCATGGGTGCCTTAAGAGAAAGGACATGTGTTTGCCTTTGACAAGCAGCTTTATATACTTTCACAACCATGATTAAGCAACCCATGAGCTAAGAGCAGTGGGATGCAGATATCTGGTCATGAGTTTTGATTACCATCTCTCCACCTTTGATGAGTTGAAAGGGTGGGGTGCAGGTATCTGGTCATGAGTTTTTATTACCATCTCTCAACCTTCTGAGGTCATAAACACTTTCTAAATAATTTAAGTTATTGCCTAACTAGATATAGGCTTTTCTTAGAACATTGTGTCTGTGTTTTGGATAATTCCATTTTGTTTCTGTGATTCACTACACTGGGAGATCCACATTCCATCCTGCAGAATTGTCGGGTTTGGTGTGTCTGGCTGGTTGGGTGGAGGTTGTGTATCAGTGAGGAAGATGTCTAAATGTTTGCCCTACGTTAATTTAAACTACTTACAAGAAATTTATGTATGTCTAACCTGCACTGAATAACCTGCCTCATTAAGAGAATAAATGAGATCCAGAAGAGCCTAAATATAAACTAAGTATATGCATAATAATCTAGATAAAAGGTATAAGAACCTGAATTATAATAATAATAAAGATTGAGAAAAGCGGGAGATTTGAAATTTTTAGGGTTGGTTTAGAAAGTTTGATGATTCAATAGCTGTGGGACAGAGTAACATTAAAGATAACCAATATTTTGAGACTGACTGATATCTAGAATTATAATGACAGCAATAGAGTAACTAATTTACTCAATAGTTATCCCTTTGGCTGAGATAGCAAATCAAAAGCATATTGAATCCCCTGTGAAAAAATGACATAATTTAGTGGCATCCTTGAATACCTAAAAATGTAGGAGTGTGGTCCCAATTATAAACCAATTTACTTCATCAATCTTGTCCCTATAAAGACCAGAAAAATCATAGAGGACATCAATGATATCATAATACTAGTCCACTACACTGATGACCTCATGCTAATAAAGCTAGATGAGCAGGAAGTGCCAAGCTGGTTGGATGCTTTGGTAAGAAACATATGCTCTATGGAGTAAGAGCTAATCCTGTGAAGATTCAGTTAAATATTTAGGGATCTAGTAGTCCTGGAACACCATGACATCTCTTCTAAAGTAAAGAACAGATTTTAGTGTCTTGTTCTATGATAAAGAAAATGCAATGCTGCTTCTGGTCCTGAAGGCAGCCTAATTCATCCCTAGAAATACAGTTTTGGCTCGTACAACAGGTGAAAAAATGTCTTTCAAATCACCAGTTTAGAGTTGATCTCAGAGCAAGAAAGACCTCTGCATCAGGCCCATGTTGTAGCTTAAGTAACATTGTCAGTTGATTCATATAAGCCATGTTATAAAAAATACCAATTATACTGGAGGTATCCGTGGTAGGTTTAAAACATGCAGGAGTAGTTTTGCAATGAGCCCTATGTGAACTCTTTAGATTCTGAAGCAAGAGTATGTCATTTCTAGTGGAAAACTATATACCTTTTTTAATAATGTGCTATGGAGTCTTAATTGAGAAATAGAATGCCTGACCATAGATCATCATATGAACGTGTGACCATAATTGTCCATTAACTTCTGAGTTCAGTCAACCCCCAACAAGCTACAAAACCGAGAAGCCCAGCAGTAATCCAGCCTAACATGAAAGTTGTTAACCTGGGATTAACCACAAACATGGCAAAAAGAAATAAACAAGCTACATCAACATGAGACCCAGATATCCATCGCTGCTGTGTGGCAGTCTCTCTCCTTCACCTTATACCTGTAGTCACGTGAGGTGCAGGTTCTTTATGACCAGCTGATAGAGGAGGAAATTAAAAATCAAGTTGTGTTCACAGTTGGTTTGATTCATTAAAAATGGACTAAAAATGAACTGTTGTTGCACTTGGATTCCACCTGGAGATGGTTCTGAAAGATAGCAGGAAGAGATAATCCTTCCCAAAGGCATAGTTACAGGCAGTGAATTTAATTGTACATTTCTGGTAGAATATTATATAACTGAGGGTACACTCATGGGTAAAAGTGACTTCTCTGGCTGTTTGGTCTTTGGGCATGGAAAGAGAAAGATCAGAAAACCAGAGACAAATAGGTATGACGTAGAGATGTGTGGATCAATCTGTTGGCAAGGCACAGTGTGTACAACATTTCAATGCATACTAGGGAGTGTCCATCTCAGAAGAAGTATTAAACAACTAAGTAGACAGAATGGTTCTGCCAGCTGACATAACCCAGATTCTGCCATCAGCCAGGTCAGGTATGGGATTCTGGGTGCTCGAATGTGGAAGATATAGAGGCTATACGTGGGCCGGACAGACCAGGCTCCCATTCACCATAATAAGTTCTATATTGACACTGTTTTTAACATCCTTGCCAGCAAGTCAGCCCCAAACAAAGTCACTGACTCAGTAACTCACTTGAAGAGATTTACTAGGCCCTTGCTGGAAAGTGTACTTCTTTTGTTCCTTCTGCCCTGAAAGGTGCAGCTGTTCATTTTGATTGGAACTTGCACAAACTCTGAACATGAATTTGCTTTTTCTGCCTGTAGATTCCCAGTGATCATCTTCTATGCAAGTGGTTAAAGTGTGCTTGTCTCACTAATTTAGGAATATTACATTGAATTGCATTACATCAGGACAAGGAATCCAGTTACAGCAAAGGAGATGCAGAAATAGGCACAGAATTATAAGATTCACTAGTCCTACTACATTCTGTATCCCAAAGAAGTTGATGACCTCAGAGAGTGAAAGGATGGCCTACTGAATACAAAACTGATTATCTGATTAGAGACAATATCCTAAAAGTATGGAATTTTATCCTCCGGGATGAAGAGTACACTATCAATTGCCATTTAACATTGCAGTGGGTAAAACACAGGTTCTGGGAACCAAGGGACAGAAGTATGAGTAACCCTGCTTACTGTTGCCGCTGGTGTCCTATTTGGGGAATTTGCTGTTTCTGTCTTCACAACACTGACCTTTGTAGGTTTCAAGATTCTTCTTTTTCTTTTCTTTTCTTTTTTTAAACTTTTTAAATTTTAATTTCTCAAAAGGTGATGCAACAAGAGAACCAGTGAACTTTTGGCCAAGGTTGTCATCTTGAAGATTTGGGCTTTTTGTGCAAAGGGACCAGCAGGCAAGAAGATAATTAATTCTTATCATCAGAAAGAGAGAAGACTGCTGTTACCAATGAGGGAAAAGAAGAATATGTTTAGTCTCTAGGTGATCCAGTAATCTATGTAGATGACAATAAAAGGATAAGTACAATAGACACAGCCTAAAAGAGTGAGGTGAGCAGGAGCTTAAACCTGTTGGGAATATAGGAAGGTCACTTAGACCAACAGAATTATTAGCTAAGAGTGAGGTGAAAAGAGAATGTATGGTAGAGAAGGAGATGATGATTTTTAGTTACAGCCTTGAGACCAGCTTTCCCCAGATAAAAAGCTCCACCAGAATTTTGGTGGAACTACTTCAGAGTTTATGTAAAAAAGTGGAACCAAAGACAAAATGGATGGGCAGTAGATGATACCATGTTTTGTCTCCTTTCCTGTTTTCAGAACTGAATTACTTATATCTTCAGTTTGTAAATGCTATCTGCTGACAACCTTGAACTTTTGTCCTCTCTGGGTATTGCCTTCCTAAGAGACCTACCTCCTGTGAGTTCATACCTCTTCCCTTGAAACAGTCCATTGCAGGAATATTAAGACCGAGTCTCTTGCTCCAACTTGGGATAGTTTCATCAGGTAATCCTAGCTTCAGGTTAACTCATGGGAGATTCAGGTGAGATTTTTGTTGTGTGATCTCTGCTGCTACTGTTTTCCTGACTAATTTGGCTTCTTTTCCTTTTCCCACAGACGTTTAGCCAAAGAACACTCCTTTAAAAACTGCATTTTAATCTTCATCGCAAAGTCCAATTCTAATGAAACATAACATGAAACATCAGATGTCTAATGCTGTTGAACATTTATGCACATATTGCCAATATTTTATTTTATGAAGTGTTAATCAAAGTCTTTTTCTTACTTTAAAAAATCATCTCTTCTGTTATTATTTATTTAGTTTTTTAAAAGATTATTCTGGAAATGATTTATTTTCTATATTTATTGTGCACAATTTATTTTCTAAATGGTGAGTAGACATTTTAAATTTTAACAGTCCTATTTATCATCTTTTTTCTTCTGTGGGTAATTTGGTGTGTGTCTGTTATCTTCTCTCAGAAATCTTTGTTTACCTTAAATTCATGAGGATTTTCTTCTAAATTTTCTCATAAAAGCTTTATAGTTTTTGTAAATTGAACTGTGAGGTTCAAGGTTTATTGTTTTTCATATATGTATCCAGTTCACCATTTGCTGAAATACCATTATTTTTAAAAATTATCTTAGGAGCCGGGCTCGGTGGCTCAGCCTGTAATCCCGCGCCTTTGGGAGGCTGAGGTGAGCGGATTGCCTGAGCCTGCGGGTTCGAGACCTGCCTGGGCAACTTGGTGAGACCTCATCTGTACAATAAATCAAAAAATCAGTCGGACGTGGTAGCGCATGCCTGTAATCCCGGCTACTTGGAAGGCTGAGGCAGAAGGATCGCCGGAGCCCCAGCAGGTTGAGGCTGCGGTGGCCGGGAGCGGCCACTGCACTCCAGTCTGGGTGACAGAGTGAGACTCCAACTCAAAAAAAAAAAAAATTATCTTAGGATTCTTGTTGAAAATCAATGTCTCTGTACATATGGGTTTCTTCTGTTCTATTGATATCTCTGTCTCATCATCTTTTGATACCACATGGTCTTGATTACTATAGCTTTATGGCAAGTCACCTTCATTGCCTTTTTCTTTAATAAAGATTGTTACAACTATTCTAGGTGTTTTGGCTTTTTTATATAACTTTTGGAAAAATTATGTCAATAAAAAAGTTAAAATTTTGATTGAGATTGCATTAAAGATATAGATCAGTTTGGAGAGAACTGACATCTTAAAACATTAGGTGTTTCAAACCATTAACATTGTATATCTCTTTATTCAGGCTTTTAATTTCTCTAAGCAACGTTTTCCAGTTTTAAGATTAGAGTTTTCTGCTATTTATAAAATTTACTTTTATAAATAGCTTATTTTTAATATTACACTACTTTAATTTGTTAATATAATTTTCAATTGTTTGGGCTAGAAAATAGAGATACACTTGACTTTATATATTGTTCTTTTACATGATGTATTTGGTTAATTCGCTTTTAGATGTAGTCTTTTTGGTTGTACTTAGACTTTTCTACATAAATAATCATGTCATAGATCGAATTTTACTTCTTTTGTTTTGAATTGTATGTCTTTTATTTCTTTTAATGTCTTTATGTTACTCAGGAGCTTCAGTACAATCTTGACAAATCATGGTCAAATGGAACTTCCTTAGCCTTCTTTCTCAATTTGAGGTAAAAATGGAATCTTTTCTATTAAGTACAGTGAAAACTTACATATAAGATTTATAGATTTTTTCTCTAAAATCTTCTTTCTTAGAATGGCACCTTCTAGTTCTAGTTTGCTGATAGTCTGCATCATGAATGAATGTTGAGTTTTTTTCAATTAAAAAAATAGATGATCACTAGATTTTTCTTCTTTATTCTAAAATATAGTGATCAAATATACATAATATTAGCTCTATTTACATATACATGTAAAAGTGTTTTCAAATATTAACTCTTTCATAAAGAGAAGAAAATCACATATTGTTGCCTATATTAATATAAGCATTTTCAAGAATCACAAAATTAATGAAATAAAGAACAATAAAACTGTTACTACTTTAAGGAACAATGAGTTCTGGCTTAAGAGACTCTCAGATTGTTCTCCAGGATGACTCTTAAACACTATCCTCTAAAAGGCAGCACATTTTACCTACTCCAGTTTCTTGTCCATTCTCATCCATTCTATTTCAAAGTAGACATGCATACAAAAATATTGTTCTATTTTAAGTACAACAATATTTAATACAACGATTGCTGTTACAAACTATTTTGAAAGGCTAGAGAAGAGGCTCTTATCTGCACCTCTAGCACTGATTTCCAGTAAACACCACAGAACTGGTCTGCCAAGTGGCTGCCACCTCTAGTACACTCAAAAATTTGGGGACTCAGATAGCTGCTGTCTAACTGGTGCTTACTGCATTGTATCACTCAGAACCAGAACGCTACCATGAATATTTATTCTAGTTCTATATCAACAATATAAATGCTTTGTATGCAATATTCTCTATTCCTACTTAAATTACTCTCAATATAAGTTTTGCACAAGTGCACCTCATTGCAATTAAAATGTTAGCTTTCCAGCATCTGCAGTACAGAGCACACCAAGGTAGGAATGAATGCTGAAAAAGGTAACCTATAATACTCATTAGAAGAGTGTGCTCAAAAGCTCTAGTTGTTTAAATCAAATGAGAAAAGGGTATTATTTGGTATAAATGTGAAATAAAACAGAAGAAGTTTTCTCTTCATGGATAGTTTTTCACTAAAATTCATGCCTTTGTGCTTTATCTTTCTTGAGTTTTCTTAAAATCTCTTTTCTTGTCAAGAACATATCCTGGTATATACTCTTAATTTAAGTTAGGAGTTACCAACATGAACTTTTTTTTTTCTGACTGAGGATGTTTTTAAATAACAATTTAAAAGATTATAATATGAACACACACATACAAATAGTAACTCAGATAATTCAGACCCAGAATGCTGAATAGGTCCCAGTGCCTATTGTAGGATAAGTCATGATACTTTATGTTTACCAGTATGCAACAAAACCATATTTTTTTGTTAGTTTTTGTTAGAATAGCTAACTCAATAACTGTATTAGACTTTATTATTTCAGTGAAGAGTATATACTTTCATTTTTTATTAATAATAGAGAAATTGATTCAGAAAGTTTGGATTCAGAACTAATATATTTGGCTTTTTTATTGTGTCGATTTGCAATTACTAAAAGACAAACCACATATTCGCTCTTTAGAAGGTTTTATCATAATACTTTAAAAAAATAAAGTACCAGAAATCATTTGGGTTCACTAAAGGTAATTAAATTCAGGGATTTGAAATAAAGTGACAATAAAATTGCTGTTTTTATAAGGCAGGACATATTAACTTGTAAAATAGACATCTCTTTCTTGTGTTATTCAGGATAAAATTGAGATTATGAAGCTCCTGAGGTGAGAACATTGGTCACAAATCAATAAAACCAATTATTCTCTTTTTAACTTCTTCAGAGTTGAGCCTTTCATCACATAATTGTGTTGATAAGCTAAAAAAGAATAATATGAGTTGTTTTATTCTGCTATATGATACAAACAGCATGTTTGTGTTTCAATAAGGCATTTATTGTTCTAAAGATTTTATAAAATAAGTAAAAATATTTCCCAAGAGTTCTCATTTTTACAGATGGAAAATAGAATAAACAGAGACAGAGATACACAAGCAATATTTGGAGGAGAAGAAAAAAATGTATATCTTTATTCAATCATGTATACTAGTATCCTCTTTCACAAATACCAGTTATTCACAGTAACAGAATAATGTCCTTAAAAGATGAGCTTATTCTAGGTGTGTAAAGTGTGGTGTTGTTAGACAGGCGATTCTTATTTTACTGTTTTAAAGAAGTTAGCAGAAGTTCTTTTTACAAAATAAATGTTAGATTTTGCTTTTCTTTGTTGTTGGTGATGATTCTGTTGCTACTAAAAGGTATTTGGGGCAGGGCGTGGTGGTTCATGCCTATAATTCTAGCGCTTTGGGAGGCCTAGGTGAGAGGATTGCCTGAGCCTTGGGTTCAAGATCAGCGCAGGCTACTTGGCGAAACCTCATTTCTACGATAAATCAAAAAATCAGTCAGATGTGGTGGTGCATGCCTGTGCTTCCAACTACTTGGAAGGCTGCGGCGGAAGGATCGCCTGAGCCCAGTAGGTTGAGGCTGCGGTGGCCATGAGTGTGTCTCTGCACTCTAGCTTGGGTGACAGAGTGAGACTCCAACTCCCTCCCCCCTCCAAAAGCTATTTTTCTTTTTTTTTTCTTCAGTTGGACTCTCACTCTGTCGCCCAGACTGCAGTGCAGTGGCTGCTCCCGGCCACTGCAGCCTCGACCTGCTGGTCTCCGCTGATCCTTCTGCCTCAGCCTTCCTAGTAGCCGGAACTACAGGCACGTGCTACCACGCCTGGCTAATTTTTGATTTATTGTAGAGATGAGGTCTTGCCAAATTGCCTGGGTGGGTCTCAAACCCACAGGGTCAGGCAATCCACTCATCTTGACCTCCCAAAGTGCTGGGATTACAGGCTAAGCCACCGAGCCCAGCCTCCAATTTTTTTTAAACTTTAGATTCACAAGATACATGTGCAAATTTGTTTCATGAGTATTTTGCATGATGGCGAGATTTGGGCTTCTGTTGAATCTGTTGCCCAAATAGTGAGAAAAATATCTTGTCTAACTGCCCTCATATTTACCCCATTTGATCACCAAGATAATCCATCACTCATAATAAATGGCAAAAGTGACAACTAGGACTGTTTTCATAGGCAGCAAAAAGGATGTCCTTTTTAACAATTGTGGTTTATCACCACCAACTGAGTCATACTTCTGAGATATTCAGGAGCTGATATGTGTTCCAAAGGTTTTAAGTTCTTTCTATTTCATACATCTGAGGGAAAATCTAGCTTTCTATCAAGGAGCTAAAAAAAAAGATCTACAGGAAAATATAGAATGTTAAAGAGAGATAATGAAGCAAATCCTTTGAAATGAAAGCAGGTATTTATATAAACATAAGGACATTTGCGCTATTTCTCCCTAGGGACTCTCATGTAAACAATGTAAAAAACTGAGGAGGGGACAAAATTTAAAAAAATAATTTGTTTTGTCTTTCAGGGTTTAATATGAGCCCTCTACCTGATTCCATTCAGCTCCATAAACACTATCTTCCATAGACATCCTTTTTATTCCCACAACTCACTTGAATAAACCTAGTAAGAAATTAGATGAACTATAGGAGTTGTCTTTGTTGAGAAGTAGCAGACAATAGGAATGTGGCATCAGATGATAAGCATCTGAGGTGTTTTTGTTCTCCTCCCCCCACCCATATTCACTCCCTGTCCAGTTTTCTCACTGATTAGGAAGATACTTCCCTGTTTGGTTGTATTACAGTGCAAAGTTTTTTGCACATTTGTAGTGAGTGGAATCACTGTTTAGTAAAAGACCCAGGTTCATGGGTGTGACTTTCTCTTCCTTTTCTCCCTTCTAGAAGATAGACTATTAAGGGCCAGGAATTGTTCCTCCATGGAAAGATGTTGAAATCTTTCATAGTTTCATCCAGTAGTACTACTTGGAACGAGGTTGTGGTGATGATATTGGCGCCATGCTCCTGCTTCTCATCTCTAGTTCTGCATCTCTAGTTCCATTCCTCCAGTGCTAGGTGAATATTCAACCCTTAAAAAACAATCTTCATGGCGTATTTGAGCTTGAAACTACTAAAGCCTAAAGTTTTTGAGTTGGAGTCTCACTCCTTCGCTCAGGCTGTCCTGTAGTGGCACACTCCCGTCTACCCCAGCGTCCACCAGCCGGACTCCGGCTATTCTTATGCCTCAGCCTTCCAAGTAGCCGGAACTACAGGTATACACTACCACGGCCAGCTAATTTTTGATTTATTGTAGAAACGAGGTCTTGTCAAGTTTCCCGGACTGGTCGCGAAACTGTGGGCTCAGGCAATCCACTCACCTCGGCCTCCCAAAGTGCTGGGATTACAAATTGAGCCACCGAGGCCTGCATAGGCCTTAAGTTTTATAGGAAAAAGTTACATAGCACAATCTGACTCACTAATGTTTTATGTGTTGAGTTATAGGGCTCCAGCCTGAGATCATTTTGCCTTTCATTTGATGAAAATTACATCTTCTGCAAAATAATACATATTTGAAGACAATATGGGGGTGATGATTATAGTTTAAGGGATCAAATTCAGAAAATCTTGAATATCCTGGTTTTTATGTTTAATACCCTCAAAATGTTTGAACTGGGCACCTCAGATTATTATTTTAAACCCCTTCACTTAAAAAATATTCCTACAGTGAACTTCTAAGGAAGCTTGGCTTCTGGGTGGGAGGGATGTGAGTAGTATAAGAATGGTAAATAAAAATACTGAGAAAATAAAGAGTACCTTATAAAAGGATCAAAGGAGGAAAACATAGGCCTAAAGATTTACTAGAAAACAATTATTTAGACACTGTCAAATTATAAAATTGTCTTTTAAAATATAAATATAGATCTGGTTCTATAATCAATATTGGCAAATCACTTGTAAGATTTCAGACTTTCAGTATTTCATTTAAAATGAACATTTAAAATAAAAATATTTACCTTATAAAGCAAACTCAAAGTTTTACAAATAATAAAGTTCAGAATATGACTTACAAAAATGCCAATGAAAAACTGCCTTTACGCTGCTCCAAACACAGAAAAATCACATGCATGTTTCAGTGAGAAATACTGAATAACTTGAAGGATACACAAATCATGATATTTAGAAGCCTCAGTAGCTTTCATTGTGCTTTACATTTTGAAGACGTTCCCAGCAATTCCAACAATTACTTAAAGCAAATCTGATATGCATGTACAGCACACCATTGTTTTGGCTTGACTATGAAGTAATAGCTTATGCTGCCTAGATGGCATTTATAAATTATTCCTCAAAAGTTGTCAAATACAGCTACCCAAATATGCTAACTCTATCCCTGAACTCTCTTCCATTTCTTCTAGGTTTTTCATGCTAGTACCTTATTATATTTTACTTGGACCACTGCAAAAGCAATTTTTGCTCTTTAACTTTATAGTTCCATTATAGTTCAGAGTTATCTTAAAGAAATGTACTTTGAATTTTAGAATTTTTTTCTTTTATAATTGAAGGCAGAAAGGCCAGAAAAAGGAATGGGAGAAAGGAATACATTTAACGCATATTAGGAACTGTGGCTCAAAAAATATATATATGCTGCCTAATTGTATTCAGGGGTAATAGAAAAGAAAGAAGATTTCCAGCGAATAGCAGATGATGCCACCCTTAATTAATATAAAGGAATCTAGAAGAGAAGCTGTTTCAGGAGTGAGAGATGGAGATGTTAAATAAAAGATGAGAGAAGAATTCAGAAAGGGGAAGCTTGTGGTAGAATAAAGCAAAGAAGTTTTACAAATAATCTGGAAATCACTCCTATGCACAGTTATCTTCTTTGGCAAGGTGTGATAATGCTAGTGTTAAAACTGTCAAGTTGAAATTCATGGAGAAAATAACTAGTTTCTTGGTGTGATAAAGTAGATCTGAACCATTTTCTCTATCTTCAGTTGTATTTAGATGTTATTATAAACATGACCCCTCATGTTTAAAGTAGTGCTCTATTCTTCATTTATTTTTGTAATATAATTGAAAACTTGAAATGTGAATGCTTTCATGCCACTAGAAAAGTTAAAAAAAAAACCCATTTAATACTTCTACTGTAATCTAATTACCTAGAAAATTGTTGGATTGCCTGCCATTGTACAAATTGATGACTGGACTGGGGGTATATTTACTGTGGGATTATTTGTTTCCCAAATAAAGGAATGACTTATTGGCTTAAATAATATTCCACCAACCTAATATAGTTAAAGTAACTTCAGCAGGATATTAGACACTGCAGTACTCTGTGTCAGCTGAACTCAAATAGTTTTAAGAATTGGTTTAAAGGGTGAATTCCAGGAACGTCTTACTGTTATCCACAAACAATATCACTAAGCAATCCAACAGAATACTCCCCTTATTCTGTCATTCTGTAAATTAAAGCTAAATGGTAGTAGGACTTTATGTGTCTATATTGTGTCCTTGGCTACACTAAAACAAATCGTTTGTAAACAGCATTGCCTACTGTCTGAGTCCCTATGAATTTGTAAGATATCTGAGGTAGAACGCAAAGTAATTCCCCATGGATCAAATAAATTATCATCTGTTGTGTATCCTGAGTTTAAATCAACTTATTTGTGTAAGATTCCTGGCTAAGAAAGATGGGTTCATTAGAGAAATTATAACATAAATTAAGGTAGCATATCCTATTAGGGGAGAAATGCCTACAAGAATCACTTTGTTTTGATGAGAATATTTTCTTTTTGACAGCTCAGTTCAAGCAGAAAATGATGATATTATAGACAAAGAAGAAATAAATGTGTGTTCATTCACCTCTGCTTTCTAATAGCTCCCTATGGTACACTTTTGTTGCTTTAAAATAATGGGCTTTGTCATCAAGGAAAACATTTTTTTTTCCTCGCTTTCCCATTGCTATAAAATAAAATCATTTTCTGATAAAGTATAAATGTAATTTTGACCAATATTAGTGAAGGCTAAAAACAATCTCTATACAAGTATGCATTCAATTTCCTTTCTTTACACATACATGTTTCTGCTTGAAATTGTTAGCAAACAGAGTAGACGATAAATTCTAAAATAATACTATTTGAACAATATGAATGTTGACTGAAATATAGGTCCTCTCTAGCTAGCTGATCGGGTATGTTGCCATCAGCTGACACCCCAAATAAATGAATGGCCTATTGGCTTAAATGATATTCTAGCAGCCTAAAGTAGAACGTCCTCAGAATTTTGGATACCATAGTGCTTATTCTGTCAACTAAACTCAAATTGTTTCAAGAGTTGGTTTTGAGGGTGAATACCAGGGACCTCTCCTAATTTCAGGGATCATAGGAAAGGATTTAAGTGGAATTCTTCCTGAAAATGTTATGAGGAAAATATTGATACAGAACAGTTTAGTCAAGTCTTGTGTTAGAAAAAGATCAGCTTTTTATGTCATGTTTTCTTTAAAGGAACAGGGGACCGGTGGACCAGGGGAATGGAAACATAGGAAAGCTCCTTTTGAATGGTAAGATGAGCTACATTTTATTTCTATAAATTGTGTCATCTAAAACTTTCTCAAACTCTTATTCAGAAATACAAATTGCATACTGCCTCATCTATTTACACTGCTCAGGAAATCTTACAAAATAGCAGTTCTCCCGCTGTGTGGGTAAATCTCCAGCTGACTGTTGTTCAAGAAAATCTTGGAGGCGGAAATAATCAGACTCTGGAGAATCCATCAGGGAAAGAAAAACAAAGAACATCACGAAGAGTAGACAACACTCTTGATAATATATAAAGGCAGCATATGGTTGCAGTTACTTTTCTCAGTTGTGGGCATTATAGCTTTGTGATGAAGAGAAAAGGCTCTAGATCATGTTAACTGGTTTTGAGTTCCTACTGTGTACTTGACTAGTCACCTGAGATAAAGTTACATAGATTCTTTGTGTGTCAATTTTCATACCCATGAGGTGAAAATTATAATACCTACCTCATCAGTGATTGTACAGAGGATTAAAGGAGTGAGCACATATAATGTGCTTAGATATAATGCCTGGAATGGACCTATCCACAAGAGCTGGCACTTGCGCATGTCATCTGGGGGCCTGGGGATTGACCCGCCAAATCTGTGGCAGCTGGCACCCATGTATACCATTGAGGGGCCTGAGGAGAATCCCGCCCTGTGTTCCACTGCTGCTGCCAGTACATTTGCTAGTTGTTGGGGGCCTGAGGATCAACCCACCCCACCCTGTGCTACCAGCGCCCATGCATGCCATTTGGGGACCTGCAGAAGATTCATCCAGCCCAGCAAGGCCACTGCTGCACCCACATATGTTATCCAGAAACTACAGACAGGCCTGCTCCACCCACTGCCACTGCCCCTGCAGTCAAGTACATCATCTGGGAGCCTGGGAATAAACCTACCCTGCCCACCACAGCCTTCTTATGTGTACCATCAGGAAAAGGTACAAGTCTGTCTCATTTACTATCACTGTCAGGGCCTACATACATTGTCTGGGGTCCTTAGGATAGAACCGCACTGCTGAACACTGCCAGTGTCCATACATGCTGTCTCTGGCATGTGAGTTGAGAAGAGACTCTCCTTGTCTGTTGCTGATACTACCGATGCCTGAGGACTGGCCCTACTGGTATCCCCAGCTCCCACAAAGATTTACCATAATCTCCACAAGAATAGATGCTCTAAAAAGGGAGTCTTTTGCATTTGACCCAATTGAGAACTACTACCATACAGAAGTTTTTAAACTTGTGCATAAGGAATCATAATTATGAATATTCATTTTAGTATGAACAAAAATTTGAAAATAGCATAATAGCTCTTAACAGGAATATAGGTAATTGTGGTTGTTCAATACCAGAAACACTATTAAACAGCATGCAGCTATTAAAAGGAATGAATCTAAGCTATAAGTATCAACATATATTGATCTCAGAAAAATATGAAAGGCAAAATAGGTTGTATATTGATATAGCCATATGAAATAATTTATAGAACTTAAAAACCTGCAACATCTTGTGATATATTATTTATAGAATTATACACATATGGTACATGCTGAAATGGTAAACACAAAATAATGGTATTGGCGCCTCTTGAGAATGTAATAAAAAGGAAGAAGCTTGGAAAAGCCTGTACACAGGAGACCTCAATTCTACTAAAAAGGTTTTATTTCTTAAGCTAAATAATTGACATTGAAATGTTATATAGTTATTTTTAAATTTTGCTTCCTCAAATTATTTTATAATAACCTTAAAAGTGAAAAATATAAAGACAAGGAACAATTCTGATATTAAATTTCAATACATTTTATTCATTTTAGAACAAGATAATTTGAATGGGTTTGTGGAGAATAAAATATCATTATGTAACTAATGTCATGCCAGAGCTATGTTTTAAATATCAAAATTAAATAGATTATTTTTCTTATATTCCAATAATTTTTTCAGGCTATACAATTTTAATGTATATGTTTGTATCCTTTTCTTGCCCAATGATTTTTCTCTAGTATTTCTAATTGTCTGTTTTTTGTTTTTTTTTTTAGTTGAAAGACAAACATATGAAAGAAGATACATTTTCCCCATATTACTAATAGCTTCCAGGGCACTACATTTGTCAAATGGTTTAGCATGTACCAAAGTTTTTCTAGACCTGCTTCACAATTGTCATTCTTCAAGTTCTTCTTTTTATACTTTCAGAATAAGGTCCACTAAATTAAGGATCCCATGTCCTGCTTTCCCTCTTCCCCCTACTACCTCAAGACTTGTTACTATTTGCTTGGGCTAAAATTCTATGTTCAGAATAGTTTTCCTTAAAACCTTGAAAACTTAGCTGATTACCTTTTAGTATCTAATATTAAAAAGATGTTTTTAGCCGGGCTCGGTGGCTCAGCCTGTAATCCCGTGCATTTGGGAGGCTGAGGTGAGTGGATTGCCTGAGCCTGCGGGTTCGAGACCCACCTGGGCAACTTGGTGAGACCTCATCTCTACAATAAGTCAAAAATTAGCCAGTCGTGGTAGCGCGCACCTGTAATTCCAGCTACTTGGAAGGCTGAGGCGGAAGGGTCGCCAGAACCCAGCAGGTCGAGGCTGCAGTGGCTGGGAGCGGCCACTGCACTCCATTCTGGGTGACAGTGAGACTCCAACTCAAAAAAAAAAAAGCTGTTTTTAATCTTATTTTTGCTCCTTGTAATTGTTTTTTTCACTTTTTATTCACTGTAAGATTTTATGCTTCTCAAATTTCTTTAAAATTTTATAAATATGAGTACTTTTAAAAAATCCTACTTGCTATCTTTTGATTTTTATTTTCTGAAAGCATATGCTTTTCTCCAACTTTAGTTTTTTCATGTAGTGACTTCCCTGCACTCTTTTCATTTATTTGATGCACCTGTCTGGTACCCCATTAGGTGATACTGACATTTTAAATTGATCTTCCATGACTCCTAGCTTTCCTTCCTCAAATATTTTTATCTTTTCATCTTTTGGCCCTACCTTCTGGATGTTTCGCTTGGCTTTTTCTCTCAATTTTCATTTAAATGTTTACAATGACAAACTTTCTTTAGTTTACACTATAGTAACAAATAGCTCTAAAATCTTAGTGGCTTACCAAAACAGTGGTTTATTTGTGGTTAATGTTATGTACTGGCTCCATTTGTCTTCTTTCTGGACCCAGTTTAAAGATAGACACAGTTATCTGGGACCTTCGGCTTTCATGGCAGTGTGAGAGGAACAATGGTGGATTCATGCAATAACTCTTGCCTCTTAGATGTGGCATATGTCAGTTCTGCTCAAATTCTGTTGTCCAAAGCAATTCACAAAAGAAGGCCAAGCTTGCTTGACATTAGCGGTGTGGGAAGTAGTCCAGGAAGAGTGCCTGACAGATCCAGTGAAGCAAATATTTTGAGTTTATAATATACAAACAATATTTTGAGCTCACAATATGGCTATCACACATTTTTATCTTCTTTTTCTTTGATTGCCTTGTTTTCACATTATCCTGATTGTTTCTCTGATTGCAGTATTTTAAAATCTTTCTGAGAATTCTAATTAGAGTTTTTATCTTCTTCTATTCTGTAAATTAGTTATGTTTATTTTTGAACAAATTTTCCATCATTTATGTCTATTATTTATATTTTTACTGTTAGTTTTCCTCATTGCCTGATGATGCCTGACCACATTTATGAATGATGATTTGCTTAATTAATTACAGTATTAGGAATTTATTTCCCACTAGATTCATTTTTGATATTTCAGTTTTGTAAGAGCAGTTTTAGGATCACTACAAAACTGAGAGAAAAGCAGAGATTTTTCCATCTGCCCCCCTCCATTCCTCCACTCATCCATAGCTTCTTCCCAGAGCTGTACATTTATTATAATTGACGAACCTGCACTGACACATCACAATTACCAAAAGTCTATAGTTTACATTATGCTTCACCTTTGGTTTGGTACATTCTATGAATTTGGACAAATGTATAATGACATATACCCATATTATAGCATTATAATGAGTGTCTTAAAAATACTCTGTGATCCTCCTACTCATTCCTTCTACCCTTAACCACTGGCGACCACCAATCTTTTTATAGGCTCCTTAGTTTTGACTTTCACATAAAGTCATGTGGTTGAAATCAGAGTATGCAGCCTTTATAGATTAGTTTCTTTCCAGCTTCATTTTGTATTTTATTTATTTATTTGTTTTTCCAGATTTATTTTTTGGTGAGCAGCTTTTTCTTTCTCTCTCCCTCTCTCCCTTTCTCTCTCTCTCACTTTCTCTGTATCTCTCTCTTCTCTCTCTCTCTCTCTCTCTCTCTGTGTGTGTGTGTGTGTGTGTGTGTGTGTGTGTGTGTTGCATATCTCTTGAACAAGTTATACTTGAGCAAAAGTATGAGAGAATGGGCTTTCAGTTCCAAATGTCAAGCTTGGATGGAACATCAACCCTGGCTGTGAGAGTCCCAGCCTTTTCCCCTCATTGCCAACAGCTGGCTTCATTTCTTTAGAAGTTATTTCTCTGCCTTCAACTGGAAGACAAATGCTAATAGTGAAAGGGCAGAGTTATGTAGTAGATGTGTGTAGTTGGGACTAAAGAGAGGGAAATCATATATTGATTCCAATTCACCAGTCGATTACCTTGGCTGCCAGTTTCTTAGTGATCCAGGAAGTCTCTACTGTGTTTCACCTTTCTTGTTTACATGCTCAGTTCTCATGCCCCTGAACTTTGAGTTAGCAATCAATTTTGTTTCACTAATTCTTTTTTCTACCTAAAATTTTTAATACTTTATTTGCTGTAGTATCTTTTATTGTATGCAGTGCTTTCATAAATTTATATTTCAGATGCCTTTTCTTTTTTATATTCATAATATTCTTAGCAGGAAAAAAAGGAAATATAAAGACTCCCTGTCATCTTGAACTAGAACTGGCTATTGGTGGGGCTCAAAAAATGATACTCCAAAATATGAAATTAAAGGAGCAACCTTAAGGTCTCTCTGACTGCCCCTCCCCATTTCTCAATTCACTATTTCTCTCAAGCCAGAGGAAGAAGGTACACTCTGAAGTTCCCTTAACTATCTGGAAACCTGACACCCAAAGAGGAGCATAATTGCCTTTGATGCATTCTCTAAAATTTCATTAACCAGAGAAGATTAAAACATATCACAGAGGAAGATGGAAAATAAACACCACACATAGAGCTAAAGCAATGTCCTAAACCATTGTTTGTTCTCTGGGCCCATTCAATGTTCAAAGAGAATTATTTACTCACCATTGTCTGGGCATTTGGGCTACTGTTTCCCCCCTAAAAACCATTTGCTCTTATACCCCTGTATCTCCTTCCTCTATGGAAAAGAGCATATACGCATTTTACTCCATTTGGTTATTTGATAATGTTTCTCTTGCAATTCCCCTGTGTTGTGCACAATAAAATACATCTGTATACATTTTCCTCCTACTAAACTGATTTTGTCAGTTCACTTTCAGTTAACCTTTAGAAGATTAGAGAGAAAGCTTTATCTCTTCTCTCCTACTCTATGCATATGTGTTAGTGGTTGAAAAAAAACTACTAATATCCTTTTCAAATTGTTATAGTGATGCATTCTCTCAACATAATGTGTAAAAATGAAAAATTACAGAGTTTTATAATTACTGTCAATGTAACAGAAGTAAGTAAGATGTTATCTAATTGTGACTTTACTTTGTATTTCCTTGTTACTAGTGAGGCCAGATATGTTCATGCATGTACACATTTGTCTTTTTCTTCTTTTAGTTGTCTATTCATTTACTTCACCAGTGTCTCATATTTTGTTATAGATTTTAGAATAATTTTATATCTTTTTATTTGTTGTGTGTCCTTTAATATTATTATGGTGTCTTTTGCCAGGCAGATTTTTTACATATAATTAACTTCATCTATCCTTTGTGATTTTTGTGTTTCATATGTTTTAAAAATATTTTATCTATTTTAGATTATTATATTTTTATCCTATATTTTCTTTCTTCTATACTTTTTTGGTATTTTTACAATTTTTTATTTTATATTTTGATCCTTAACCAACTGAAATACATTTTTGTGTGTTATATAAATTAGAGATTTAACTCAATTATTCTTTATGTATATATAACAGTTTTCTTAAGGCTAATATTTAAGTAGCCCATAATTTCTGTTATTTTAAATAACTCATTTATCTTGTTCTAAGTCTCTCTATGTATGTGTGTACACATGTGTATGTATATGTATATAAATATCATTTTTAATATGACAATTGTATTCTACTTCATTTTTCTGAATATTCCAACACCAACATCATATAGTTTTAGTTAGATTTGTTATTAGCATGTTTCAATATTTGATAAATGAGAGTGTTTTTCTTTTATTTTAGTTAGCACTTTGTAGGCTCTATATTTTTGAAGACTTGTTCCTTTTATTAGTCTTGATAACTTGGTAAGTTAAGAAATTCACTGGTCTTTTAAAAGTGTTTCCTTACTTTTCTTTGTACATTTTTTCTTCCAGATAAACAGTTAATTTTCTAATATGAGAAGTTTACTTAAAATGCCTTGTTTAAAGTGCTTTAATTTTTTTTAAATGTAAAAAAGACACATTTATTGCACTAAATATGCGAGTGCATTAATATGGCATTTTCCCATTATTCAGCTTTCTTGTATGTCTTTTATTATAAATTATTCCTTACTCTGGACTTGGACATTTTAAATAAGGGTTATTACTAGGCAATTTAAAGACGTTTCTTGCATTTTTAAACCTTCTTGTTCTTTTTAAAACCTTTTTTCTATTAATATTGATGAATAAGGAAACAAGTTTTTATGTTGCAATGTCATATGAGATAATTTTTTAGCTAGTATTTTATGCTTCTTTGTAGATTTTTTTTTACAAGTTGCAAGTTGAAATGCTTTATTTTCTTTAATTCCATTCCTAATTTAAAAGTCCTATTACTCATTCTTTTTGAATGTTTGGAGAGTGTTAACAAAACAACATAGAAATTTAGTAGTTATGGCAAACAATGGAACTCTCACAGATTGGGAGAAACTATTTGCAAAAGTCATATCTGATGAAAAACTGCTATTCAAAAGATACAAAGAACTCTTAAAAGTCAACACACAAAACAGGAGCAACCTGATTGAAAAATGAGGAAAAGATCTTTATGCACCCTCTATCAAAGTAGACATGAAGTGTAGGTATAATGACAAGTAATCATATGAAATGATTCCCTGCATCATACATCATTATGGAAATGAAAATTAACACAACAAAGAGATACCACTCTACTTCTATTAGACTTTCCAAAGTTCAAAACACCAGAAACATCAAATGCTGGAGAGAAGGCGAGCCAACAGAAACTCTCATTTATTGCTTGTAGGATGACAAAATTGTGTAGCCACTTCGAAAGACAGCTTGGAAATTTCTTACAAAACTAACCATACAAACTCTTGGTATTTCCCCAAAGAAATGAAAAACATATGTTCACAAAACTTGCACATGGACATTTATATCAACTTTATTTATTATTGCCAAAACTTGGAAGCAACCAAGATGTTCTTTCACAGGTGAATAACAAATAAAGTTGGTATATACAGATAATGAAATACTATATATTTAAAAAGAAATGCACTATCAAACCATAAAAAGACAAGGAAAGAGACAAAGCTGAAAAGGGATATATATTGTATCTGATGCTCTGAAAAAGGAAACACTATGAAGACAATAAAAAAGATCAGTGGTTGCTAGGAGTTAGGGAGGAGGAAGGAATGAAGAGGCAGAATATAATGAAAATTTAAGGCAGTGAAGCTATTCAGTATGAGACTACAATGATGGATACACGTTAAACATTTATCAAAAGTCCATAGAATGCACAAACGCAGAGTGAGCCCTAATGTCAACTGTGAACTTGGGATAATAGTAATGTGTTAGTATAGGTTCTTCAGTTGTAGCAAACATACCACTTTGGTGAGGATGCTGACAATTGAGGAGACTATGTACACATGGGCAAGGGTAGTATATAGACGTTTTCTATATTTTTTGCTTAACATTTCTGTGAAACTAAAACTACTCTAAAATTTAAAGTTTATTTAAAAAACATAGAATTTTAGTAGTGGTGGTAAACAAAAAGACTTGTCTTTTATGTAGGAAGTATTTGGAATATACTAGTATAAGATAGATGTTTATGATATTTATTTTTAGTTTCTATTAGTTAAGGGTTTTTCCATAGCTTCTGTCATTATTTTACTATATTTTAGGTCATTAAATTTTGAAGAACCTCAGAAAAAAGGTTTTTACTATAATTTAGCATTTTTAGATTATTTGAACTCATTAGCATCTCTAAAAAAATGCACTTTGATTCATCCTTGGTGCAAGCATTGAAACTTTCTTCTTTAAAAAGCTTTTTTGAGCCAGGCTTGGTGGCTCAGCCTGTAATCCTAGGGCTTTGGGAGGCTGAGGTGAGTGGATTGCCTGAGCCCGTGGCTTCAAGACCGCCTGGGCAACTTGGTGAGACCTCATCTCGACAATAAATCAAAAATTAGGCGGGCGTGGTAGCGTGCACCTGTAATTCCAGCTACTTGGAAGACTGAGGCTGAAGGATTGCCAGAGCCCAGCAGGTCGAGGCTGCAGTGGCCAGGAGCGGCCACTGCACTGCAGTCTGGGTGACAGAGTGAGACTCCAACTCAAAACAAACAAAACTTTTCTGAAAGCGAAATAGTATTTTACTGTGTGTAGCTACTACATTTTAAAAATTCATTTTTAATGGATGGGCACTTAGGCTTTTGTATTAGTTGTTATGAATGATGCTGCAATGAATATGGGAATTCAGACAACTCTTTGACATACTTATTCCAATTCTTTTGGATATGTATCCCGTAGTGAGACTAGTGGATCATTTGGTTGCTCTACTTACAGTTTTTAAAGGATACTGTTTTCCATAATGGCTGTACTAATTTATATTTCTCTCAAAAATGTATAGGGGTTTCTTTTTCTCCACATCCTCATAAATACCTAATATCTTTCAATTTGCTGTTGATAGCTATTTTAACAGTTATGAAGTGATATTTCATTGTGGTTTTAGTTTTCATTTCTCTAATGGTGATTGATGTTGAGCTTTGTGCTAAGTGAAATAAGCCAGGCATAGAAAGACAAATACTACGTGATCTCACTTATATGTGAAATCTAAAAGGTCACACACACTCTTAAGAAGTAGAGAGTAGAATGGTTTCTAGAGGATAGGTACAAAGTTTTAGTTACATAAGAGGGATAAGCTTTGCTGATCTATTGTAGAGCATGGTGACTATAGTAATAGTAGTAATGCATAATTCAAAATTGCTGAAAGAGTGGATTTTAAATGTTTTCAGCACAAAGGAAAATATGTGAAGTGTGAAGAATATGTATGTGAACATATATATGCTAGTTAATCTGATTTCATCATTACACAATGTATATGGGGGGAGCCCCCAAATCCTGGAATTATTATTATACTTTTGAGGACTGCCTGCTTGTAGTACAGGCATCGCCTGCCAGGTAAGTGTTCTAGGAACCCCTTGGCCTCAACATACCAGCTGGCATTGTTGTGAGACGCAACATTTGGCTTCAGTAAAATTTTTTTGGAGACTTTCAATGTGTTTGTTCATTTCAGGATGGGTGATTTATGAGTGCACCTGGCCACATTGCATCAAGTGTTCAGCAGTCTTTGACCCCAAATGCCATGACTCCTATGCCCCATGCTCCCTATTCACCCACTATTGCCCCAAGTGACTTTTCTTTTCCCCCAGGATGAAAAAATTCTCAAAGGGAAATGCTTGGTGTTGTGGAAGATGTGAAACAAAAAATGGCAGAAGCAATAAAAAACATCAAAATTGACGTGTTCAAAAACTGTTTTGAGCAGTGGAAAAAACTTCCCAATAGGTATACATCAAATGGAGAGTATGTTGAAGTTGACTGAAGTTAAAACGTGTAAGAATAAATACACATTTTTTTCCTAAATAAATTCCATTTTTGGTGGGGGTCTTCCCTCATATGTGTATCAAGACATCACACATTGTACACAATACATAAATACGATAATTAGTTGTAATTAGAAAAATGAAAAATAGCGTGCCATTAGTGTGGAATATTGTCAAATTTTTCAGATTATTTTACTAAGCAATATATAACATGCAGAGATACAGTACGCCCAATTTGGTGAACAGTTTTAAGGGAAGAAAAGTTGCAATACATTTTGTAGTAGCATCGAGAATAGTGACATTTTATAGTTAGGAGACCAAACATCTGTTTAATTTATTGGACAGGAAAGAGTCAACTTAGCAACCTTGGGTGGCTCACATTCTGCCCGTTCTAAGATATTACTTTAGTGAATAAATGTCATTATGCATTTGCTCAAAGTCATAGGATGCACAGCACCAAGAGTGTGCCCTTATGTAAACTATAGACTTTGGGTAATAATGATGCCTTCACGTAGGTTCATCAATTGTAGCGAATGTTCCATGCTGGTGAGGGTATATGGCTAATGTGGGAGGCTATGCATGTGTGGGGGCAGGGGGCATATGGGAAATCTCTGTGCCTTTTGCTCAGATTTCTGTGAACCTAAAGCTGCTTTAAAAGTCGAATAAAAAAGGTCAGCGAATCCCGCTGTGAATTCAGAGTGGAGTCGGGGGGGTGGAATGAGGTGGGATGAGGTGCAACTTCTCACCAGGCACACTGCGGCCAGGTTGGAAGTGACAACATTCGATTATTCCATCCTTGCGGGGAATGGGAGGTGGGTGGGTGGTGAGCCAGCCCACCGCAGTCGGAGGCAATGCACTGGCAGGCAGAGGCTGAAGAGGCCATCCATGGGGGCAGGTCTCTCCGGAGAGCTCCCGGGTGATCAATGCAGCACTGTGTCAGAGAAGGCGCGCTGCAAAGACAAGATGCATCCTCCCCAGAAGGGAGCAGATGGTGTCTTGGCGGTGAAGGAGAGGTGATTGCTGGCCCGGAACTGCCAGACCCGACGGTGGCACAAGTTTTTGATGGCAACCTGGTAGCCTGCCTTGACTCCTGAGTTCCGTGATCCCTTCAAAACTGCAAGTCATTCTCATACAAAATTTGAGCTTACTTTGCCCCTTTGAGAGCTTTGAAACACTATGCAAGTTCAAGTCACCATCATGATGTTTAGTGACAACAAATCAACATTTGAGTTACTTGCTTCTGCCCTTGTAGTTCTGCCTGTTGTGGTTCACTCTGCAGCCATTGATCACACAGGTGTTGTCATACAAAAACTGTTTAGCCTTTTAAAATTTGTCTTGTGAATGTTATCATTTGGTTCTCAAGTATTACAAATTAATGTGTACTGCTCAGTGGTATAAAACTTTCAATCATTGTAAATTTGTGTAAGTTAGGGTGAGAATGGCCTCCAAGCCAAAGATCAAGAAGATATATGATAGTAATGCACAAAGAGTGAAGAGGACAAAAAAGGTAATGCCAATAGCAAACAAAACGAAATCTCTTAAAATGCTTGATAATGGCGAAAGCAAAACCTCTGTGGGACTTTTTAAAAAAAATATATTTTTATTTTTATTTTTTGGTGTTAATGAATCCGCAGTTCATACAGTTAGGGAAAATGAGAAAACTTTTAAGGCCATTGCATGGAAGGGCACACCAGATTCATTGAGAAAATCATAACCTGAAATGCCAAAAGAGAAAAAATGGAGAAAGATTTGCCTTTTTGGCTTCTAAAACAGAGATGGTTGAATAGGTCTCTTTCTGTGTGATGCCAGTGAGCATCACAAAAATGCAAGTTTAAATTTTAATGTGGACCAAAATTTATGATATTCATCGCAAGTAATGGGTGGTTGGATAGGTTTAAGAAACACTATGGCCTGTAGTGAAAAGAAGTAGCTAGCACAGAAAGCAGACCATGGAGATGCCGCAGGGTACCTGGAATACCTGTTCTGTAAGTGAATGCCTACTCGCACACCTATTACAAAGGATGGAAAAAGGACCAGGAGTTTCAAGCTTAGAAAAGTCAAACTCACAGTTTTGCTTTGTTCCAACGCTTCTGGTGCCTCTGATTAAACCCATGTTGCTTCAAAGTTTCCAAAATCCTTGCCCTCTTAAAAAAGAATGCCAGAAACACTTTTCTGTCTGTATGAAAGAAACTTATGAAATATGGATCACTGAGAAACTCTTTTTGGACTGGTTTTTGAAGCATCTTGTTCTTTTGGGTTAACAATGTGTGAACAAAAATAAATCTTGAATTCAAATGTTGCTGATTCTGGACACTGCTCCCACTGACAAAAGTACAATAGCAATTGCTGCTCTTTGTGTCCAAGTCATCTCCATTCTCCCCAATACAACTCCACTCCCTCAACTTATGCTTCTGGGAATGTAAAAAATGTTTATGATGTATTATACTTGGCATACATTTTGACTATCTTGCAGAACTTTTCAAAGAGACAGCAGAACTTACTGTGAAAATAGCTTGGCAAAATTTCTCCATTTGTAATGCTTTAACAATACAATAAGCAGTGAGAGAAATAAAGTAGTGAACCCTTAATGGAGCCTGGCAGAAACTTTGGAATGAAGTTGTAGCTGATTCTGAAGGTTTCCTTCCAGGAGTGAAAAATATTAAAAATGTCGTAAGAAACGTTTAGATGGTGAAGGGATTGAGACTTTGAATTAAGTGATATTTCAGAGCTGTTAGACTCTCATCCTCAGATGATAGCTGAGAGATAATTTGGATACATGAAAAGCTGATAAGAGGATGGCATTGGTTAACATTCCAAATTTGAAGAATGTTGAAGCATCCACTCCACAAAATCAAATTGTCATCATGGTTCAGAAGAAGGAGATCCTTTGGTGGACTGTCTATTGACTTCCAGGGAAGAAGAAGCTGGACCACCCGGCCATGTCATTCAAAGCCATTCTGCAAACCTGAATCAGAAGCTTTACAAACAGATAGTTGAACCTTGGAATTCAGACTCTGATGGCTCTGATGATGTGCTGATCTGTGTCCTGAGGATGAAAGTGGAGCAGGAGACTGCACTTACTTCTCTGCAGAAAAAATGCAATTTTCTCTACTTTTTCTCTGTCACTACTGTCATGACCAAGCATTCTCATTGGTGCATTGTCATCCTCATCTTGAGATTGGAGAGAAAGAGAAATTAATTGCCCAATATCTACTCTTGCTAATTGAAAATGGATAAAATATCATTGAGATTAATCACAAAAGGTAAGCAATTATGATCTTAAATATATAAAATAAAAGTTTTAGTATGAAAGAAAGGAAGCTTTGTCTTTAGTACTAGCCCTTGATCAGCTACTTAGAGAGGGCCTCTAACATCTTGCAATATTCTGCCTGATAGGTGTTTTTGTTTCCCAAGGACTTATGTTATACTGTTCCAGTCTGAGCAGATGCATTTGTCCTAGAGAGGTGATATATAGTGAATGCCTGTTTGTTCTTTTAGGTGAATGGCCTAGAGGTTGAGTAGCTGCGCTCTGTGATGTGCAGCTATGTAGGATGCACTGCATTCCTACATCACTGACCACCAATAAGAAACCTCAATACCAAGGTTAATATGAGCAAGGTACCTGGTTGGCAAGATTTTGCATATGCTGTCATGCAATGTGGTGTGGGGAACTGGGTTCCTTTGTGACTCCACTGGGAGGCACCACCTAGAGCTTGTGCCTGACTTCTCCTGGCCTTTACCTCCATGTATCTTTTCTTTTGGCTGATTTAACTTGCACTCTTTCACTGTAAATAAACCACAACCAGCCGGGCTCGGTGGCTCAGCCTGTAATCCCATGCCTTTGGGAGGCTGAGGTGAGTGAATTGCCTGAGCCCACGGGTTCGAGACCTGCCTGGGCAGCGAGACCTCATCTCTACAATAAATCAAAAAATCAGCCAGGCGTGGTAGCGCATGCCTGTAATTCCGGCTACTTGGAAGGCTGAGGTGGAAGGATCGCCAGAGCCCAGCAGGTCGAGGCTGCGGTGGCCAGGAGCGGCCACTGCACTCCAGTCTGGGGGACAGAGTCAGACTCCAACTCAAAAAAATAAATAAATAAATAAAATAAACCACAACCATATGTAGAAAAGTTGTGTGTGTGTGTTTTATCAGTTTTTCTAGTGAATTTTTGAGTCTCAAGGCAGTCTTGTCAATCCTTGACACATTTAATATGAACATCCCCAGGTTTTGATAAATGTCAATTGTAGTATGTCCCCATATATATTTCAAAATGCAGTTTTGAAAAATATTGTCATGGCAAAGCTGTGGTTCAAGTGATTTAATACAGTTTAATAACTTTTGTTGTCTAAACAATTAGTGTAAAATAGTGTCTAAAAGTTGTGTGAAATTTGCCAGATATGATAGAAGCAGAATCGGGTAATTATTGCATAGGAAGTCCATTTTCAGCTTGCAGTTTATCAGTGTTAGAGTGAAAGAATTTGAGAGAAGGGTGAAGACTTATTTAAGGTTAAGGAACATACAAAGCATGGTGATTTTTCTCTTCGAAAATACTGTCTCTCTTTCTCTTTCTCTTTTTGACACTGTCCATAAACTATAAAAAATATTTTGTTAAAATTAATAAAGTTTTTATCTAGTTTATTATGATTAGGGTGGTTTATTTATTGTGATAGTTTATTATGATAAGGGTGGTGTTGCTCAGAGTAACTAAAGAATGTTCTTAAATAATGGTTCACTTTAGAGTTACTGGGATTGTTCAGCTTGATCATAATAATTATTATATTCATAAGCTTTTTATGTACTTCTAATTTGCTCATAATGTACTGAAGATTTTTTTATAAATAAAGTCATAAAAAGTAATCTTTTTTGTAAGCTTTTTTTTGTCACTGTTACACGTACCTCATGGAATTTATTCATGCCTATTTTTATTATCTAGTCAGTATTTATTGGTTGCTAGCTATACTGCTACAATGACAACACTTGAGAAGGTAGAAAATAACAATGGTTGACAAAAATGTCCCAAAACTAAAATTTTCATGCATTCATAGTGTGTAAAATAGGTTTAAAATTTAAAATGGTACAGGCATTTTAGAAAACAGTTTTTAATCTCTGTTTTTATTTATTTAAATTTTAGAGGTGTGGGGGACAAGTCAGGATTGGGTACATAAGTGGCTTCTATACAGGTGAAGTTTGGGCCTATCATTGGTTCTCACTTCTCCTGGATTAGGATCAGGCACCTATATTGATGTTATGTGCCCCCCACCCTCCAGCAATGTCCTGCTACTACTGATCCCATTCTTGTAGTATTATGCTAGATATTTAGGTTCCACTTACGTGTGAGAACATGTAGTACTCAGTTCTTTGTTTCTGTGATAGATCACTGAGTATGATAGACTCTAAGTCCATCCAAGTTACTGTAAAGTCCATAATTTTGGCCTTATTTATAGCTACATAATATTTCATTGTGTGTATGTACCACATTTTAAAAAAATCCATTCTGCTTTCAATGGGCAGCATGGTTGGTTGGTTCCATTTTTTGCTATTGTGAATAGTGCTGCAATAAACATATGTGCAAAGGTATTATTTTTGTAGAATCATTTGAGTTCCTCCAGGTATATTCCCAGAAGAGAGATTGCTGGGTTGTAGGGAAGGTCAATTTCTGCTAATAGTTCTTTTAGAAATCGCTACATTGTTTTCCATAGAGGTTGAACTAGTTTGTGCTCCCACCATCAGTGTAGAGGCATTTGCTTTTCTCCACATCCTTGCCACCATCTGTTGCTTTTTGTTTTATTTTATTTTATTTTTTTGAGTTGGAGTCTCACTCTGTCGTCCAGACTGGAGTGCAGTGGCTACTCCTGGCCACCGTAGCCTCGACCTGCTGGGCTCCGGCGATCCTTCCACCTCAGCCTTCCAAGTAGCCGGAATTACAGGCATGTGCTACCGCGCCCAGCTGATTTTTTGATTTATTTTAGAGATGAGGTCTCGCTGCCCAGGTGGGTCTCGAACCCGCTGGCGCAGGCAATCCACTCACCTCAGCCTCCCAAAGGCGCGGGATTACAGGCTGAATCACCGAGCCCGGCTCTGCTTTTTGTTTTATTAATGATGGCCATTCTTACTGGAGTTAGGTAGTATCTCAGTGTGGTTTTGATTTGTACTTTTTTGATGATTAGTGAGGCTAAACATTTTTTGTGTCTGTTGGCTGATCTCGTGTCTTCTTTTGAGAAGTATCTGTTTATGCCTTTTGCCCACTTTTTAATGGGGCTGTTTGGTTCAACATCCACAAGACCTTAAATGTAATTAAATACATCAACAGATGTATAAGAAGAACCATATGATTATATCACTAGATGCAGTAAAGGTTTTTGACAAAATCCAGCATCCATTATTGACAAAAATTCTTTAGTACCTAGGTATAGAAGGAACATACCTCAAAATAGTAAGAGCCAGCTACGGTAAACTCATAGCCAACATACTGCTAAATAGACAGAAATTGGAAACATGTCCCCTGAAAATAGGAACAAGACAAGGCTGCCCACTCTCACCCCTCCTGTTCAACATAGTGTAGGTAGTCCTAGTTAGAGCAATCCAACAAGAGAAGGAAATCAGGGGTATCCAAATAGGAAAAGAGGAAATTACGCTATCCCTCTTTATGGATGATATGATTCTATACCTGGAAAGTTCAAGGAAATCTGTTAACAATCTCCTTGCACTGATAAAGGACTTTGGCAAAGTCTCAGGGTATAAAATTAATGTGCAAAAGGTAGTCACATTTTTATATACCAACAACAGACAGAGAACCAAATAAAAGTATAATGCCATTCACAATAGTCACACACACACACAAAAAGAGACACCTAGGCATCTTCCTAACCAGAGAAGTGAAAGACGTTTACAGTGAAAACTACAAAGCACTGCTCAAAGAAATAAAAGAAAGACATAAACAAATGAAAAAAGATTCCATGCTCATGGTTTGGAAGAATCAACATTGTTAAAATGCCCAACCTACCTAAGGCAATCTACAAATTCAACGCAATACCCATTAAATTACCATCATCATTATTCTCAGACCTGAAAACAACAATCACAAATTCATATGGAAACAAAACCCACCACAAATAGCCAAAACAACCCTCAGCAAAAGAAACAAAGCAGGAGGTATCACACTCCCAGACTTTAAACTTCATTATAAGGCTATAATAATTATAACAGCCTGGTATTGGTACAAGAACAGGCATATAGACCAAAAGAACAGAATAGAGATTCTGGAAGCCAAACCTCAATTTCTCAACCAACTTATCTTTGACAAAGCCTCCCATAATAACCACTGGGGAAAGGAGAACCTTTTCAGTAAATGGTGCAGAGAAATCTGGCTGACCACATAAAGAAGAATGAAACAGGACCCCTACCTATCACCATACACAAAAATCAACTCTGAATGAATCAAAGACCTAAATGTAAAACCTCAAACTATAAGCATCTTAGAAAACACAGGAGGTACCCTTATAGAAATTGGAGTAGGCAACCAGTTCCTGACCATAACCCCAAAAGCCCATGCTACGAGAGATAAGATGGACAATTGGGACCTCATCAGATTGAAAATCTTCTGCAAAACAAATGAACCATCAAGGGGGTAGACAGCCCACAGGATAGGAAAAGATGTTTGCCAACTGTATATCTAACCAAGGCCTAACATCTAGGATCTACAAGGAAATCAAATATGCCAAAAGTTTTGTGAACTCTTAAAAAGTTAAACATAAATTTTCTGTAAGGCCCAGAAAATCCTCTCCTAGATATTTCCTAAGAAAGATGAAAATAAAAAGTATTTCCATACAAAGACTTGATGTGAATGTTCGTAGCAGCAACTTTCATAATAGCTAAAAAGTAGAAACAATTAAAATGTTTGTCAGCTGGTAAATGAATAAATGAAATGCTGTACATTGGTACCATAAAATAAAAATGAAAAAACCATGATTCATAGTATAACATTGATAAAACTAAAAAACATTATGCTAAGTGAAATAAAATAATCACAAAATATTACATTTTATATGATTTATATTTACATAAAATGACCAGAAAGGACAAATTTATAGATACAGAAAGCAGATTTGCTGTTGCCATATATGGTAGTATAGTGAGGTATAAAGAAACTTTTTGGAGTGATTTGATGAGTTATAAAAATGGATAGTTATAATGATTGTACATTTATGTAGCTTTATTACACATCATATAATTTATGAATTTATTTTATGTTAATAATACCAGGCTGGGTACGCCAGTACGCCTATATTTCCAGCACTTTGGGAGGCTGAGGTGAGAGGATTGCCTGAGTCCATGAACTCAAGACCAGCCTGGGCAAATTGGCAAGACCTCATCTCTACAATAAATCAAAAAATTAGCCAGGTATGGTGACGCTTGCCTGTAGTTCCAGCTACTTGGAAGGCTGAGGTGGAAGGATCACCAGAGTCCAGCAGGTCCAGGCTGCAGTGGCTGTGCACTCCAGCCTAGGTAGCAGAGTGCGATTCCAACTCAAAAAACAAACAACAACAAACCCCCCAAACCTGAACAAATCTGTTTTTAAAAAATAAGTAGATTAGACCCAACAGAAGAGAGAGTTAGTAAACTAAAGATAGACTAGTTAAAATATTGAAACTGAAGTTCAAGGAAGGAATAAACAATGCAGATTTAAGTAGATAATATGTGTATCCCAACTGAGGAGTAGAGGAAAACATAGCGAAAATTACTGAATGAATAAAGTACTGTGCATGCAATTTGCAGTATCAGAAGGAAAGAAGGAAAAAATAAAGCAGTATTTGAATAGCTATTGCCTTGGAAGGATCTGCACAGGTAGAGGTAATAACATTATTAAAAACAAAATTAACAAATTCAATAACAGAAGTGGAAAATAGATTTATTAATTTCAAGGGAACAACAGTATGAATAACCACTGATCTTTCAACATAGATTATGGAAACAGAAGACAGTTAATGGCATTTGTGACATGCTGAAAGGAAATATATCCACCTAGACTATTATAATCAGCTGAAATATCCTAACAAATGAAGGTAACCTTTATGGATTGTGCTGCTTATCAGCATATTTCTTCAAGTCTTTTGTTGAAAATATTTTTTTTTTTTGGAAATTTACTTCAAAGTGAAACTGTTGTAACTTAGAGTGTGCATTTGTTTAACTTTATTAGATACTTTAAACAATCTCCCACAAATTTTCTGTTATAACATTTTACACAATCATCAGCAATATGTAAAAATTCTGGCTTCTCAATATCCTCACCTATATTTGGAAATACTTTCTTTTTTTCTGTCACTCTGTATAGTGTGTTGTATCATCACATTGTGTTTTTAATTTATATTTTTCTAATGACTAATTATTTTGAACACCTTTTCACATATTTATTGAACATTCAAAAAATCATATTTTGTAATCAAAGATATTTTCCCTACATTTAAAAATTGACTTAATTGACTTGGATTCTTTTTTGCTGATTTTTTTAGCTTGTTATTTGCAGCAAGTGATATTAATAATAATTTTTCTAGCACTATTTTTTATTAGAACCTCAATAAGAACAACTAAAATGCCCATCAATAGTATAATGAATAAATAAAATATGGTATCTTTATACAATGGAAGAGAAATGAAAATGAATAAACTGCTAGAAAAAAACAACAATATGAACGAATTTCTCTATCTTACCTTTTATGATGTGCACTTTTGGGGATTTGATCAAGAGTTGGTTACCTATTCCAAGGTGCATGAGGGTGTATCCTGTTTTCTTCTAAGATTTTATTATTATTATTGTTTTATTTTATTTTATTTTAAAGATGTGGGGTACAATTCAGAATTAGGTACATAAGTGGTCAATGTACAGGCGAAGTTTGGGTCTTCTAAAATTCTTATAGTTTGAAGTTTTATGTTTAGGTCTTTATTCAATTTAGAGTTGATTTTTGTGTATGGTGATAGGTAGGGGTGCTGTTCCATTCTTCTGCATGTGGTCAGCTAGTTTTCTCAGCACCATTTGCTAAATAAGTTCTCTCTTCAGTGGTAGTGTTGTTGAAGTCTTTGTCAAAGATGAGTTGGTTGAGAGATCAAGTTTTTGCTTCCAGAATCTTTATCCTGTTCCATTGGCCTATATATCTGTTCTTGTAACAGTATCAGGTTGTTTGATTATTGTGGCCTTATAGTAAAAGTTAAAGTCTAGAAGTGTGATACGTCCTGCTTTGTTCCTTTTGCTGAATTTCTGGAACAATCTAAAGTGAAAGAAAGAAGCCATAATAAAGTATATGATTTTTTTGTAACAGGCAAAGCAAATCTATCATGATAAAAGTTAGAAAAGTATTTAACTTTACTAAGGGACATTAATAAATGAACAGTAATATGAGGGGTACTTTTATTCCTGGAAATATTATATTTGATATGATTGACTTTTATATGGGTATGTTTATTTTTTAAAAAATCACCAAAGAAGAACATTTATGATTTTGTCTTTTTCTGTATTTTTCACCCCAAGAGCTTATCTTAATAAACAGAAGAAAAACCACATAGGGCTATTTTAATTTCTCAGCTCAACTTTTTGACTCATATCACAGTCCAAATTCCACACTGCAAATAATAGAGAGCCATTCAATTAGTTCAATCAATGACAAATTTATTTTATGCATGAATTTTTGATTATCCATTAAGGTCACCTGCGATCTGTTGTAGCATTTCTAATTAATAAAAAATGAATTTTTAATAATATAAACTTTGATTTTTAAAAGTAGACTTGCAGGAAGAAAATAATTTCTTTGAAACAACAAAAAAAAAGATTTCTATTTTCTGTCATAAATCTCTGCAATCATGACAAGAAGGGTGAGTAACACTTTTAAAACTTTTGAAACTATTTTATTCCTTTGTGAGCTTATATTGGAACTGTTTTCTCTGGAGTGCGAGAATAACTTTGCCAACATTAAAAGTTAGATTATGAGTCCTTTAATATGTCGGCAACCGGGAGGGGCGCATGCCTCCAACAACTCTCAGCCCCGAATAAAGTGAGGACACAATTTTTATAGGCAAAAACTGCTGAATAGGCTACACAGCATGGGATGCAAACATAAGGTGCATTAAGGTACATGGCATACAGCATGAACACAAAGATTGTTAAATGTGTTCATGTGCACAAATGTTCATGTGCATAAATGTGCAAACGTATACAAATAAATGTGGAACTTGCGGTTAGGGAGCTTCCAATAATTGGGGAAACTAAGGGTGTAGGCTCTTAGTTACAAAAACCAAGTGTGTAGGCCCTTAGTTACTGGAAAATTACAACCTCTGAGTACCGAAAAGCAATGTAGGGGGTCATTTTTAGGTTAAAACAGCATTAAAGCAGCTAAAACAGTTAGTATAGAGAATCTGCTATAATGTGGGGTTGCTTATAAGTTTTACAGGTACTTTAGAACTTGTCCTTTCATCAATAATGCTATAGAAATGTTATTTGATTCAAACATGAAATTACATTGTTTCTCAGCACCACTATCCTGCCTCACTTAAAATGTGTCTCAAACTTCTAATATCTTTTTAAAAATTTTATCTTGCAGCTAGCTGTGGCATTAATTTAGAATGATGTGCGATTTGTGCACAGTAATTTTGACATTCAGATGCATCATTTTCCTGCTCAAAGGAAATTCTAGGTTGTTGGCATTAAATTGTGTGTTTTATTGTCATGGTAAGTTTTGTTTTATGAAGCTTCATAAGAAATCTAAACCCAACAAGTTGTAGTAAAAAACTCAGAAAAATTAAGATAGAAATATATTGATTATATGTTGTTTGGAAGAAAACAGACACAGTTATACTTCTACCCTTTTCAAAATAAGCTAACTTGTTGCATCACTAATGTTTACCAATTTTAGCAAATACAATGTGAAAATAGTTTGCAAAAATGTAAAATGCATATTATCTAAAAGAAGAAAACATAAAAACATAGGAGTAATAAAAGAAAGATCTAAATGTAGTGATAGCTGTATCTAGATTTTAAAAATAATGACAACCTGAACTGAAACATGGAATTTCATTTTTGAATGCATGTTTTGTTCAAATATTGAAAAGATTAGTTTTCATCATTCATTAATTCTATTGAAGCTATGTTGTATTAGCATAAATATCTTCCAAGAACCTCAGATTTTTTTTCTTTTTGAAGTGGTTGGGCTAGTTTCTTTCTGGAAACTGCCATGACTGTTGATGCCTGTTGGTGTTTCCACCTTCATGTAGTCCCATCTTACAGGATTCGGGACTTTGCCAATAAGACATAAGTAAGCATGAGCCAAACAGACACTTGATAATCACACACATATTGGGACATACTGTGTTCTCTTAAAATCTTGATATTTGAAATCTAGACACTATATAAAGAAACACAAAGTAGCTCCCTGAAGGTATTTCTTGGAGAGGGGAAGTAAATGGGGGGGGGAGAGAGAGAGAGAAAGAGAGAGAGAGAGAGAGAGAGAGAGAGAGAGAGAGAGACAGAGAGACAGAGACAGAGACAGAGAGACTGATTGATTTTAGTTCCCAAACTCAAAGGGTTTATTTTATGGAGAAGAAGCATTTCTGTTTTGCTCATTCTTTATTACTAGTATATAGCAATTAAACACATCTACAGGGGAGAAATAGTTTGTAACTGAAATTTTCTTTTATAATTATAAATAAATAGATGAGAAAGAATTGTCTTATTACCTTTTTTTTTTTTGAGTTGGAATAGTCTCACTCTGTCGCCCAGACTGGAGTGCAGTGGCATGCTCCTGGCCACTGCAGCCTCCACCTGCTGGGCTCAAGAGATCCTTCTGCCTCAGCCTTCCAAGTAGCCGAAACCACAGGTGCGAGTTACCACGCCTGGCTAATTTTTGATTTATTGTAGAGACGAGGTCTCGCCAAGTTGCCCAGGTGGGTCTCGAACCCGCGGGCTCAGGCAATCCACTCGCCTCGGTCTCCCAAAGTGCTGGGATTTCAGGCTGAGCCACCAAGCCTGGCTATTATCTGTTTTTTAAAACAAAAGAATAAAAATTAACTGAAGAAGATAATTCTGGCAGGTTCCAGAATTTCTATCATGGACACCCTTAGCCATTTGACTCCGAAGATGGCCAAGAATAGAAAAGTTGGTATGAAGAATAGGGAGCTAGAACAACAATGTGAATTTTCACAATTTCATTGTTCAACAGCAAGTCTAATGAACGCCAGGGAAATAGTTGAGACACAGTAAAACATATTATTCGCCGGGCTCAGTGGCTCAGCCTGTATACCGCTCTTTGGGAGGTTGAGGTGAGTGGATTGCTTGAGCCCGTGGGTTCGAGACCGGCCTGGGCAATTTGGCAAGACCTCATCTCTATAATAAATCAAAAAAATTAGCCGGGTGTGGTAGTGCACGCCTGTAATTCTTGCTACTTGGAAGACTGAGGTGGAAGGATCGCCGGAGCCCAGCAGGTTGAGGCTGTGGTGGCCGGGAGCGTGCCACTGCACTCCAGTCTGGGTAACAGAGTGAGACTCTAACTACAACCCCCCCAAAAAACCCAAAAAACATATTATTCATGAAGATTTTTAAGGCATTTTAATCTGGTAAAAGTATAGAGTAGTATCCATGAAATCAATTAGGTATATAATGACAAGTCTGAACGTAGCAAGAGTATACAAAAATAATAATAGCAATAACAAAACTACGGGGCACAACTCTAGCACAGAAAGACTTGCACTCTGGCTTTCTATATGTTCTCCTGTAATCTTAGATCCATATTTTCAAAACTATATCTATACACAGTAAGTTAGTAAGAGAGAAAAATGAACCAGAAGCCTACACTAAGCTCCAGCCTGGACAGTGGTGAAGGAGTTGGAATAAGAGAACGCTTGGCAGAGCGACTATGCAGCTCTCTCCCCCAAAGGCCATGGCAACTTTGAGCATCAGAGTAAGTCTAGCATGCTGATCTCTGTGCACAGGAACAATAATTGTCAAGGCTTTGTCACCCAGGTGTGTGATAATATCCCGTTGTACCCCTGACTGTGGGGGAAGGCTGTGCTGTAAGGGAAATGGCTGAGCCCATGTCAAAGAGTTAAATGATCTGGAAAAACTCATTATTCCATCTCTGGTGAAGGGCTTTGGTACATAAAACCTTTGCAGACATTTCCTCATCTCTTTTTATTTTATATATATTTCAGAGGAGTCTGTAAAAGGAAGAAGGTGGATTAGGGAAATACTGCACAATATCAGGATTTCAAAAATGAAAGGGATATAAGAGTTCAAGAATTTTGAGAATGAATATATTTTGAAACAAAAGCAAGCAATTATGATAGATATCAATTAAAAATCTGTAATTGTGTTACTCATTCTCTTTGGCGTTTCCTTGTTGTTCCCTGGAAAAATTCCCAAGATGTGATTCTCAGGAAATGAGAAACACATTTAATTTAAAATATTAATATGGGCCTAAGTAGTAAATGAGAAAATTAGAAAGTAATTTATTCCTACATGAACCGAACTTCAAATTAAAGTTTGGGTTGTAAACATGTTTTTAAAAATCCCATTGTTCATTTCTTGTTATTGATACCCAGTTTTCTGTGTTTCATTTCTGAACTTGAAGTTACTTTTCTTTACCTGTTCAGTGTTCTTATCTGACTCTTAAAGTGGTTTTCCAGAATCAGAATAGGTCATGGAGGACAAGTTTTCTTATCAAGTGACCCAGGATGTAAAGGCAAAATAATAATTTAGCAATATGTACTATGGTTGCCACTTTAAATTGCATCTTTAAACATATTCACTTATGTGTTTTTTAATGCATTGCAAATAACTTTCCTTGGAGAGAGATTAGTTTGCTCTTGATATCAGAAAGCCACCTAATTTAAAAAAAAGTTTATTTGTGTACTAATCAAAAGAGACCGAATTCTGTGACTGCTTTCTCATTCTGCCCCCTACTTATTCCATTACATTTAATTTCCAGGAAAAGTTTTCCATTTCATTAAAAAGAAGAATTCACTTATATTATTTCTTTTACATTGTTTAGTTTAACTTTAAAGAGATATACAATTCAGTTTAGGGCAGAGGCACCATTTTCATTTCAGATTCATGTCATGCATAAATTTAAAAATCATGAGCTGACTTTTCTAAGTCCTTTAACTTATTGCCTGATAGTAACTTACTCTTGTTCTAATTTGCCTTAAACAAATCTCATTAAATTGATGAATACTTACATGTATGAAGTATTTGTTGCAAACCAGAGCTAAATTCATGCCAGCAGATCAGCTTAGTTTTATGAGAAGAGTGGGAAATTATCTTTAAAATCATTTATAAGTGCCATTAGGCTAACAGACAGTCCAAGTTACCCTGAGCTTCACCATTTCCTATGATTTTATATATAGTCTTCTTTACATTATTTTGACTCCCCATTTCCTATAAGAATTTTTATTTTTAGTCTTCATTTAAAGCTGATGTCTCACCTGATCCTTAGGAAGAGCAGGGCACTGGAAGATCCAAACTGTGTTCAAATTCCTGAGCTGCCTTTTACTAGTGAGGTCAATTTTAAAAGTAGATTATCTTCCATCCATCTCCTTTCCCATCTACAAAATAGAAACAGTGCCACCAGTACTCTCTAAGGCTATACAACAGAACTCTGTCATGACGGAAACGTTCTATGGCTGGCACAGTTCATTACAATAGTCGCACATTGCACGTGGCTATTGTGCATTTGAAATGTGGCAAAAATGTGACTGAAGAAATGAAGGAAGTTAGAATTTGGAGGTAGGAACCAGTTAGTCTTAGGTAAAAATTATAAAACTCTCTGTCATGACTCAGTTCCAGGTAGAATTTACCTTTTTTTGGTAATATGTTAGCCATTTTTCCATAAAAATGAATATCACATGATATTCAATTCTGTGCTGCCTCAGAATCTTGACTGAATTGGACCGTTATAGTTTCTTGTCACCCTCAAAAAATGTTTGTTGAAAGCAAAACCAAGTGATAGTAAGTTTCTAAAACCATATGTCATCTGTTAGGATCAAGGTTGAATGCTGTTAGTGATAATAAGGAAATTTTTACCCAAATTGAAATTGCCTACACCTCTGCCCAGAAAACAAAATGTTTCCCAAAAGATTATGGTAGTTAAGCTTATTTTCTGTGAAGTAAAATTGCTTTTTAATTGTATTAAAAGCATGAGAGTAAGCAGTATGTCTTGGGTTCCGAACCCTTGCCCAGCGTTCTGACACTAAAAATTGATCTGCCCTGCCCCTGCCATTTGATAATGCTGATGTCATTTTTTTCCACATTTGTCTTAAGGCCTGACATTTATGACTAATGCTGTTACTTTTCATAGATGGTGTTAAATAACTCAAATTTACTAAGACTAAAAAAATCAGATGAAAGTAAAGTGCACAAAAGTGGAATTATAAAAGCATAGAAAAAAGTTTAAAAATATTTTCACTGTCAAGACTGAACAGAACTACACCCAGAGAGAAGAGTAAGTACCATTAAAAGTAATAAAAAATCATGGAAAGTAAGCAGAATTACAAGTGAAAGAGGATTTGGAAGTTAAGAGGAAGATTCTATAGAGGTAGAGAAGGGAAGAAAGAATACCCCTTTGTGCAAAAATTGATATTTAACCTATACAAGTTTATTTTGTGAAAGTATATAACAAATCAATCCTTATATCAGCATTTCAAATTTCTACATGAATTAGGTAAGGTAAGGATTTGCTAAGCACATTTTAATAAACCTTGAAGAAGAAAAAACAGAGGAAGGGAAAATGAAGAAGTTGAAAAGGAAATGTAAGAGAAGAGGTTGAAATGTAAATTTAAAAAGTACTTTTGTTGATGGAGACTTTGTTCAAGATGAGTCAGTCGAGATGTTAAGGTTTTGCTTCTGGACTCTCTATCCTGTTCAATTGGTCCCTTTGCCTGTTCTTATACCAGTACCAGGTTGTTCTGATTATTGTAGCCTTATAGTAATGTTTAAAGTCTAGAAGTGTGACATCGCCCACTTTGTTTCTTTTGCTAAGGATTGTTTTGTCTATTCATGGTTGCTTAGGTTTCCATGTGAATGTATTGTCATTTCCAGGTCTGAGAAGAATGATGCTGGTAATTTAATGGGTATTGCATTGAGTCTCTAGATTACCTTTGATAGGATGGACATCTTAACAGTATTGATTCTTCCTATCCATGAACATGGAATATTTTTTCATTTGTTTGTGTCTTCTTGGATCTCTTTAAGCAGCATTTTGTAGTTTTCACTGTAAAGTCTTTCACTTTCTGGTTAGGAAGATGCTGAGGTATTTCATTTTTTTGTGTGGCTATTGTGAATGGGATTGTGCTTTTTGTATGTTTCTCTGCCTGTTTGTTGTTGGTGTATAAAAATGCAGCTATCTTTTGCACATCTATTTTTTGCTCTGAGACTTTTCCAAAGTCCTTATCAATGAAAGGAGGTTTTTACTGATTCTCTTGGATTTTCGAAGTATAGGATCATATCATCAGTAAAAAGGGTTAGCTTAACTTCTTCTTTTCCTATTTGGATACCCCTGATTTCTTTCTCTTGTCTAGTCGCTCTAACTAGGACTTCCAACACAATGTTGAACAGGAAGGGTGATAGTAAACAGCCTTGTCTTATTCTGGTTTTCAGGGGAAATGCTTCCAATTTCTGTCAATTTAAGCAGTATATTGACTGTGGGTTTATTGTGGATGGCACTTACTATTTTAAGGTATGTTTCTTCTATGCCTAGGTGTTCCAGGTGTTTTATCAAGAAGGGATGCTGGATTTTATCAAAAAATTTTTCTATATCTAATGATATAATCATGTGTTTCTTCTTTTTTACATCTGTTGATGTATTTAATTACATTTATCGTGGATGTGTAACCAGCCCTGCATCCTGGGGATGAAACCTACTTGGTCATGGTGGATGATTTTCAAGATATGTTGTTTGATCTGATTTGCTGGAATCTTGTCAAGAATTTTTGCATCTGTGCTCATTAGAGATATTGGCCTGTAGTTCTCTTCTTTTATTGGATTTTTACCTGGTTTTATCAGTGTGAAGTTAGCTTTGTCATATGGGCAAAATACATGAATAGACACTTCTCAAAAGAAGGCATATGAGCAGCCAACAGACACATGAAAAAATGCTCAACCTAACCTAATCATCAGAGAAATGCAAATCAAAACCACATTGAGATACCATCTAACTCCATTAAGAATGGCCATCACTAATAAAACAAAAAATAGAAGATGCTGCAAGATGTGGAGTGAAGGAAATGCTTCTACACTGCTGGTGGAAATGAAAAATAATTCAACTTCTATGGAAAACAGTGTGGTGATTTCTAAAAGAACTAGAAATTGACCTTCCATATAAATCAGCAATTCCCCCACTGAGAATATACCTGAAGGAACTCAAATCATTTTGAAAACAAACAAACAAAAACAAACCTGTGCACACATGTTTATTGCAGCACTATTCACAAAAGCCAAAACGTGGAACCACCGTGCCACCCATAGAAACGACTAGATTTTAAAATGTGGTACATATACATGATGGAAATATTATGAAGCCGTAAAGAAGAAGAAAAGTATGGGCTTTGCAGAATCTTAGATGGATTTAGAGTCTATAATACTCAGTGATCTGTCACAGAAACAAAGAACAGAGAACCATATGTTCTCACTCATAAGTGGGCCCAGAACATTTACCATAACACTATAAGAAAAGGATTGGCAGTAGCGGGATGTTCGGACACAACATCAATAAGGGTACCTGATCTTAAACCAGGTGAAGTGAGGACCAAAGGAAGGCTCAAACTTTACCTGTAAAATGTCCACTTGTATATCTAATCCTAAATTATATCCCACATCTTTAAAATAAAATAATAAAAAAGTATTTTTGGAATTCTGTAGTAGCATGTTATACTTTGACACTTTTAGATGAGAAGGGAGAGAAAGGTTGGGGGGTGGGGAGAAACAGAGAGAAAGAGAGAGACAGAGAAGAACTCGAATTAAATGAAGGATAACTTACTTTAGGGAATATTGCAATAACAATTGAACTAATTGTCTTCCTCACATTTTGTACTCCTAATCGCTACCTTGATATCCTCTCAGAGCTTCTGACTATGGCTTTATCCTCTGTCCATTATCTCCAGGTTAGCAATCTGGCAGGAACACTTTCTATCCAACCACATCTTCCTTGAAATGCATGCATTGTAACTGTCTTGGTCCACATGGTTGATCCTGACTTTAATTGACCTTGCCAGACTATCCAATATTTCAAGTCTTTTTGCTTCATAGATACAGTGCCAAATGCTGATAACCCATGTTCCATCAGATGCATATTATCGTTCATATGTATCAAAATATAATGGCACCTTTTATCGTAGGAACTTATTAATCAAACAGAATTTGGACTATACCTTTCTCTTGAGTTTCTCTGCCAAAATCTATATTTTATACTTTTGACAGATGATGATGTTCAGTTCCCCACATTTTCTGCCACCTCTATTAGCAAGAATTGGAATTAATGTAAGGCAAGTCCTAGACAATATTACTCTTCCAAGATATACAGCATTGGCAAGCTCTTACACTTCACAGTCCTTTCCAGTTTAGTGTAATTTATTCTTTACTTCTCTCAAGATATGAAGCTTGACATACTGCACTCTTTTTCCCCAAATCTAAACCTATTCAAGTAAGTCTCTCCCTTTTCCCACCTATAGGCATTTTACTCTTTCTTTGGAGATAAGTCTCAGCAGAAAATGTCGGTTTTAAAGAGAAATGTGAAGATTTGTCTGAAAACCTCCATACATTCAATAATACTAATATAAAACAGGCAAAAGAAAAAATGACAAGTTCTATATAATTTAAAAATAGGCTCTATCTGTAAGAACAGTTTTAGGTTCACAGCACAATTGAGCTCAAGGTTCAGAGAGCTCTCATATAACCCCTGCCCCTACACTTGCATAACCTTCCCTTTACCAACACCTTCACCAGAGTGCTACATTTTTTATAACTGACACATCATCATTACCTGAAGTCCACGGTTTACATTAGGATCCATTCTTGGTATTGTACATTCTGTGGGGATGGACAAATGTATGATGTATGTATTCACCATCATAGTATCACATAGAATAGTTTCTCTATGCTAAAAATCTTCTATGCTCTACTTATTCATCTTTCCCTTCCCTTTAACTCTTGGCAATCACTGTTCTTTTGCCATGTGCATAGTTTTGCCTTTTTGAAAATGTCCACTTATTTTGCTAAGTAATATGTGTTTGGGGTTCCTCCATGTTTTTTCATGGCTCGGTGGCTCTTTATTTTTTTCTTTTTGCACTAAGTAGTTGTCCACTGTCTGGATGTGCTATAGTTTATCCATTCACCTACTGAATCTTGGTTGCTTTCAGGTTTGGGCAATTACAAAAAATGCTGCTTTAAACATCTATGTGCAGGTTTTCGTGTGCATGTAAGTTTTTAACTCCCTTGGATAAATTCTTAGAAGATTAATTGCAAAGTGATATGGTGTAAGTATGTTTAGTTTTGTTATAAACAGTGAAACCATCTTCCAAAGCACCTGTACCATTTTGCATTTTCACCGGTAATGAATGAGAGTTCATGTGGCGCTGCTGCATCTTTGTCAGCATTTGATGTTGTCAGTATTTTGGATTTTGGCCATTCCAACAGGCATGTAGTAATATCTCATTTCTGTTTTAATTTTCAGTTTTCTAACGGCACATTATGTTGGACCTATTTTTATGTGCTATGCGTTTTTCTAGGACAAGAAACAGAATTCCAAGTCGTCTGGCTAAGCCAATTTATATATCACAAGTACAGGTAATAACTAGCAGTAGTATAAAAAAGAATTAAATGATATGTGAAAGGAAAGCAAAATTGGGCTATGGTTCCACTTAAAAAAAAAGAAAAAAGAAAATATCCATACTATTTTCACTAGAATCTTCTAAATTTTTAACTTCCACTGGTAAGTGGGAAGTTAAAAAAAACTGAGTGCCATTTGATTATGTCACAAATGCACAAGATGAGCTGTGTACAACAGGGGAGAACTTCTAAAAATTTTGATAGAGAGGAAGGGAAACTGATGGAGAGTGGAGTAGCAAAAGTAGATTACAAGAGACAAAAGTTAAACCAGCTGGGTCAGCATCTGAGTTGTTAGAGAGAAAACAGGAAAGAGATAAAGTAATCAAAGAAGCAGTGTGGGAGTGCCACAGGAAGAAGAGGAGGTCTGGGCGGCGCATCATTTTGCAAACCTCAGACCATTTGCCCTTGTGGCGACAATAGAGGTTAAGCTGAAGGAGAGTACCAGAGGCAAAAGACTCACTTTGGGCTCATATCTTGCTTGCCTAGGCAATATTGAGGAAATGCTTAGGGCAGATGTTCCTCTTTAGTGAGAGGATCCTGGGACCTTTTAGAACAAATTTCAATGGGGGGTCTTAGCCACCCCATCGTGAGTTTTCCATGAGGCCTAGAGGGAGAAAGAGAGGTCTTTAGAATGGTCTCTGAGAGGGGCGAAAGAGAAAAACAACCATCCACACCCTCAGCCAGTATCCCAGACTGGGGGCATCAGTGGGACACTGGCATGGAGAGGTGAGAATCAGGTGAAAAGGCTTTCCTTTTGTTTTCTGTCTCACCAGAGGTAGTGCTTCTGGCCAGCAGAAGGGACACACCAATGCGCATTTGGAGACTCAGCACCAAGATTTTGTGGAGGGTCCTAGACTCCAGCAAAGCTGCTGAATGGGGAACAATGTCCTCTTAGGTGATGTTCAAAGACCTCCTAGCAAGGAACAATGTCCTCTTAGGTGATGTTCAAAGACCTCCTGGCAAGAAATAGGTAGTGCATGAAGAGGGATTGGCCTAGAGCACAATTCTGAGGAGGCCGGCAAAAGATATGCAGGTTGCAACTATGGTGCTTTTACACAGGCGAGAGAGTAGCCTCCTCGGACTCACTTTCCAACCTTCTAACAGGGGATAGGGTAGCATATGCACTCACCAGTGAAAATGTAGTTTAATACTGGACAAGGCTGAGGCAACAGGGAGAGGTTGGTCCGATGTAGCTCATTGTGGACGACAAGATTAAGAGTGATTAGCAGAGAAAAGATAGCCAAGCACCTTATCACTCTCTACAGAGAGACTAGAGTTAGAAAAAATAGAGAGATGGAGAGTGGTAGATCTTGATGGAAGAGGAGCATGAGGGAGAGCGAGAGAGTGGCAGATCTTGGTGGAACCTCCAAAAATGTTAGGGTCACATTCCCAGTGGGGCCTCCAGAATGTTAGGTCAGACTCACTGGGAGAGTGGGGTGTATGGGCTGCTATTTAGTGCTGCATGAAAGATGCAAAGAATTGCACAGAAGTTAGATTTAAAAACGCAGTTTATTTAGAAAGTAAATTAATGAAAGAGAGAAAGAGGAGGTTCACCTCCCCAAGGTAGGGGAGGGGGCCAAAGCTTAAGAAAACATGGCCTGACCATAGCTCAATGAGCACATGGGCCACACCGTAGCTCAGCAAGGCAATGGTGGTGATGATCTGACAATGGCTGCAGTGGCCTGGCGATGGCAAAATGACTGCTTGTGGTTGAGTCCTTTTAACCTTTCCCTTTGATGGGGAAGGTCATTAAGGTGATTACATGGTGGTCTTGCTCCATGTCATCATGAAGGGGTAGGTTAGTGTAGGTACCTGATGTCAGGTGATGGACAGCAGGCAGATGAGTGGGTTCATCACATGACTGCTGCCATAGTGATGAACTAGATGGGAGGAAACAAGGGGAGGGAATTTTCCTGTGGGAGACTAGACATTTGCAATCCACAAACTCCTTGACCAAAAGGTAGTTTTGTATTATTTCTATGACTTTGGTCAGTCAAGGGGTGACCTTTGATCTTCCACCTTGATAAGAAACCTGAAAGTTTACTAGAGATTATTATGCTAAACCATGAATTGAAAGGTTGGGCTGTCCTGGTCTTGCATCTGATGGAGATTTGTCGAGGGAGTTGGGGTAGGTTGTCATGTGGGCTGCAGTAGAATGCCTGAATGCTTCCTAAAACCTATTGGTAATGTATTTTATCTAACCTGTGCTAGATTCAAAGCACGCCAGAGGTAAAGTCTAAGCAAAAATGACTAAGCTGAGGCAAAAAGACTACACTAAACTAAGTTTGTATTGTATTTCTGTAGGTACCTTCTTTCAATCTTTAACGATTTTCTTACTGAGTTATGATTTTTCTCAGACTATGTTGGACTTCCTAAGTTCCTGGGAGTTTCATGTATTTTTCTTTGTTGAGATACCAGCTTTTCAGCAAGTATTCTGAAAAAATCAGGAATTTATTGCAGAGGAAAGGGTTGGAAAGCTTTTAACATAGATTTTAGAAGAAACTGGAAGTTTTAGCAGGAAAGAGCGATTCAACTTTGTTCACTATTTATTTAGTAGTGAATTGTCAGTTCAGACTTTGGAAATGAAAGTCCCAGAAAGGATTCTATTCTTTGAACCTACTCTGGGACTTCTGCCTCTACAGTCAAAAGCCCAGGACCCCAGAGGGCACCGGGAGCCAGGCATTGTCAGGGGGATTGTGGCCAAAGTGCCGTGTCGCTCAGCTGGTCCCTGAAGGGCAGCTGCCAGGGCATCCACACTCAGGAGACCCTCCTCAGGAGAGGACAGCTGGTCCGTCGCCAGGGTTATCAAGAGGGGGCCAGGGTTGCTTCTAACCTACCTGCCCCAGTGAACTTGGCCAGAGTGCAAGACAAGAGCAGCTGAAATGAATTTAAAAGCAAGCTCTAGATCAAGCCCCTTTTCAGATGAAGAAACTGAGGCTTAAAGAAGCAGCTTGTCTGCTTAAGGTCCCACAAGCTGTGGGTGGTCTGAATTTTAAAAAAATTTTGATAGAATTATGATATAGAATTTTGACTTATGGACATTATACATGAATGAATATAGAAGTAAAAAAAGTGGGAGAAGAAAAAATGCTATAATATATAACATTTGTATTTTTATCTATCTCTTAATGTTTAATTTCTAAGATAATAGAAAATTTAAATGCTGTAACCAATTAACACCTTTTCTTTTTCTGAACTAGTAAGTATGGGATATGCATGTTAACAGTCCTTAACAAATGATTAACTTGTGTGGTATTTCTTCCCTGAAGTAGCTAGGATATATAAAAATAAATCTCTCTCTCTCTCTCTCCCTCTCTCTCTCATTCCATTTAGACATAATTCATTTAGTCAAACACTGCAAATTTGGTTTGAAGCTTCATTTTGAGTAACGTCTCTCACTTTCCATTCTACTTTTCTCTTACTCTTCTCTATTTACCTATTTTGTGTTTCCTTTCCTAAGAAAACCATAAAGAATAAACTAAAAAAAAAAGGACTGTAAGATTCTATTTGTAGACCTCCAATCTAAAGATGATGAAGTACCCACACTTTTGATCCCTTTCTTCTGCTCCAAACATAACAGTGAGCTGGAAATAAAGGGAGTTAAAAGTAGGGAGTGAGAGAGACTGCATCCTCAGGCTCAAGGATTGTTGGGCTAGAAGCAAAGGAGCCGTCTGAGTATTTGCTCCTGTGAGCTAAAGGGATAGAAAATTGTACCACAGAAGGTAAAGTACTGGAGCTAATCCCATTGCTTCAAATCATGTGTTGAGATAGATCTAAACAATACCTAAGAATTCAAAAATTTTAAAACTGCAGATCTAGAGAGGGAAGTGTACACAGAACAGTGATCAGAAATGAAATATCTCTCTGTCCTGTCTCAGGGTTATCTTTGGCAGTTTGCCCTTGTCACTACTGTTGCAGGAGCTATAAGTGCCAATTTATATACAGGATCTGAACTAAAATCCAGTCGTTTTTCTGAAGAAAAGAAAAAAGCCACTTGCTAGTTGGGAGGGAAGGAGAAATAGAGATAGAGATAAAAAGAGGGGTAGGGAGAGAGAGACAGAATCAAAAGAAATCTGCAAGTCAAATGTTCAAAACTAGTGATGAATATAAATGCTAGAAAGGACTATAAGTAAAATAGTTTTATGATAAATTTAGTCTAGATAAAATTAAAATAATAGATCAGTTTTACAAAGATGAGGAAAAAATTGCAGAATGTTTTTAAAAAAAGGTATAACATGAGGTAGAAAGTGTTTTAGCTTTCTGTGGTTGAGTAATAAATTACCACAGACTTGTGGCCTAAAACCACACTCAATTTTTGTCTCACAGATTCTGTAGGACAGAAATCTAGGCACAGCTCATTTGGGTTCTCAATTCAAGTTCTCAGAAGTCTACCATAAAGATGCTTGTAGGGTTGAACTCTTATCTAGAGTATTCACTAGGAAATCATTTTTTTCCAAGTCCATTTTGGTTGTGGGAAAAATCAGTTTCTTAATATTCTAGGACGGAAATCCCAATTTTCTTTCAGCTAGGTACTGCTGCTAGCTTTTAGAGGTCACCCTTGTAAATTGGCTGTCTCCATAAGTAGTTTACAACATGGTTGTTTGCTTCTTCAAGGCCTAAAGGGAATTCTCAGTTCAACTCTCCCCCTACTGGAAAGACCTGGACCCTCTTATACAGATCACCTGTTTATAAATTCTATAACAATATTTCTTTTGATGAATTCAAATCAACTGATTAGGAACCTTAATTACATCTCAAAATCTCTTTACATTAGGCACACAATGTAATCTAATCGCAGAAGTGAAATTTTATTATGCTTACAAGTCCTATCGAGAAGAGGGAATTATCAAGTATGAATACCAGGAACTGGAGATTTGGAAAACTATCTTAGAATTTTGCCAATCAACCAACTTTAACTAGAAGTCTAACAAGTCCTATTTGGCCTAAAAATCTTTTGCATGTCTTTCAAGTTGTTTTTAAATTAATACATATACTAAAATTGAGAGCAGATATTAGCAAATTAGACTTTCTGTATACTGGTATCTTACTTGAAGCTATAACCAGTTGTGCAAAATTAATGACTCATATATATTTTATTCCTTCTACAGTACAAAATCCACTGAGTCATATTACCTAAGATGTTTTAAGCACACTAATGATAACATCAGAGTTATAAACTGAATCTTTAGAAGGATCATATTCATCTTTTCTGAGTTTGTAATCAGTATTAATGCCCTAGAGCTTCCATAACAAAGTACCAGAAACTGGCTAGCTCAGAACAACAGAAATGTATTGTCTCATGCTTCTGGAAGATAGAAGTCCAAGATCAAAATGTCTTCAGGGCTGTGCTCTCTCTGAAACCTGGAAGCAAATGATTCCTCATTGTTTTTTCCTAGCTTCTGGTGATTTGTTGAGAATCTTAGCATTTCTTGGCTTATAAATGAATCACTCCAGTCACATGCCTATCTTCTCCCTATGTGTCTCACCATCATCTTCCCTCTGTGTATGTCATCTCTGTGTCTGAATTCCCCCTTTTAATAAGGACACTGGTGATTGGATTAGGACCCATTCTGGTAACCTGGTTTTAACTTGAATGTCTCAATGAAAACCTTATCTCCAAGTAAGGTCAAATTTTGAAATACTAAAGTTTAGGACTTTGATGTATTTTTGGGGAGGGACACAATTCAACTCCCATCATGATCATATTTAATCCTAGTTATTTAGTTACTGCAGACACGCCAGTGAGTATTCTTTGTCCATGTCTTTTTTCTTTAGGGTGGTCTTCTAATTCTAGGGTGGAACCTAATCTTGTTATGTCAATTTTATTCTTAATTTGGAACACTTTTTTTTTACTTTACTACCATGTTTCTAGGCTAAACTTGTATTATTTCTTCTTCATGTGACTATACTGCCTACCAGCTGGTCTTGCTTCTACTCTTGCACTTATACAATCTTTTTATAAATGTTTCTTTTATTGCAATCAGGACCATCTTTCAAATTAGTCACATCAAGTTATCCAATCGTTTAAAATTCTTTTAAGGCTCCTGTTGTTCTAAGGATAGAGAACAAAGTCATACCTTTCCCAATAAGACCAAGTAAAGTGGCTCCTGCCTACTTACCTCTCCAGTCTCTACTGAACCTAGTCATATTCTTGTTCTCTCTTCATCAGCTTCTAAGGTCTTCTCATAGTGTGTTTGGTGTACAATCTTTTTTTTTTTTTTTTTTTACGACATGGGCTTTGTTCAAGAATGTGATTCTCACCTTCTCTTTCTTCCTTTACTTGAACTTCTATTATTTCTTGCAATCACATGTCTAACTTCACTTCCTCAGAAAAACTTCCTCTAACCTTCCACAAAAATATTTCCCTTTCCTTCTGAATTTTCCTTAGTTAAGTGATTACACCTTAATTAATGTGGTTACTTGAAACATATTCTCTGTTCCTGTAAACTGTGTACTTTATGATGTCAAAGACTATGTCTTTATTTTCTGTGTTAGGTATAGCATTTACCAACTAGTAAGTGTAAATATATGTTGAATGAATAAAGGGTTTTTTGCTCCATAACTGAATACTTGTGACCACAGTTTTGGGCCAGGTTTAGACATACAGCTCTAAGGAAGACAAACAGCTGATGGGTCAATACTTTCTGTCTTAAGCATTAGGAATCTGTGGTATTCCAGAACCATGGGGCAATTAGCACTGAGCTGAACTAGTAGAAGCATGCTGTTACATGCCTAAATGCCTAAGGTGTAGTGTTCAGGCAGAGGAAACTACTCTGCAGAAAAGAAAGGGAGAGAAAGAAAAGGAAAGGGGTGGGGGCGGAGAGGGATGGGGCAATAAAGAAGGACGTAAACAAGGAAAGAAGGAAGGAAATAAATAAAAAAGAAAGAAAGAAAGAACAAGAAAGAAAGAAAAAAAGAAAGAGAGAAAGAAAACTGCAACAGGCCTTTCAAGAGAAGCAGAGATGCAGATCACATGATCCTTGAGAAAGAGAAAAGTTTCAGTTTCTGGTTTTTTTCCCCCCAGTTCCCATCCCCTTAGCTATGTGTATGTGCTATGTGTATGTTGTGCAAAATTCTCTTACTTGTGCATGCCATGATCTCCCAAGTAAGAATAAATCTGTTTGATTAGCTAAATGTGCCTTGATTCCACCAGATCATATTCCAGTTTTAAATTTTAAAAAGACCATGCAAGTGACCACATAAAATAACCAATAAAGCAAATGAATAAATATAAGCAAATAATTTCTACTATAATAATATTAAAGACCTTATGCCATAGACTTGGTAAATAAATATATCTAGAATAATATTTCTGTAATGTTGGACACAGCAGAGCTCACTTAATCATAACTCACAAAGGAATATATATTTCTTTTCTTTTTTTTTTGAGTTGCAGTCTCACTCGGTCGCCCAGACTGGAGTGCAGTGGCCGCTCCCGGCCACCGCAGCCTCGACCTGCTGGGCTCCAGCGATCCTTCCACCTCAGCCTTCCGAGTAGCCAGAATTACAGGCATGCGCTACCACACCCAGCTGATTTTTTGATTTATTGTAGAGAGGAGGTCTCGTTGCCCAGGCGGGTCTCGAACCCGCGGGCTCAGGCAATCCACTCACCTCAGCCTCCCAAAGGCGTGGGATTACAGGCTGAGCCACCGAGCCCGGCTAGGAATATTTATTTCTTAAACTTTAAGTTAGTAGAAGAAAAATTTTGCTTTTCAATAAATTCTTCCTTTCAGCATGGTTTACAACTATCCCATAAACTCATTTACAATGCTATGAGATGCATTTGATTTTTCTTAAACTTTATATTTTCAGTGAAATATTATTTTGATTTTGGTGCTAATGATACTCAACTGTTTATCTCTCTCCAAATGTACCCAAAGAATACTTCTATTGGCATCTCCTACTGAGCACAAAATATGCTAACATAGTCATTAGTGTTTCTAATTTAAATCCATTAAGAAGAGGAAGATAATATCGAAGATGTTACCAATTTGCAAAATAACCTAATTTATATGCATTTTCTACTCTATTTCTCAACTACAGCTATGTTGGCAGAGCAGTAAAATCAATTTAAACTGTTCTCTCAAAATATCCCAAGACCATTAAAAATAGACAGACACTGGTGATTCAACTATTCTACAGAGCTAAAAAGGAACTATTGGCAATTCCCCACAAAATTAAAACATAAAGGATGCATGCATACACATATGTATAGCATAATGCTTTCCTTCCTATGCTTTCTTAAATAACTATTCAAAGTTATCCAGCTTGTAAAAGCTTCTATATGTGCCATATTTATTTGTTTTGTGTTCACTCCAGTTGTTGCTTGGACTATATTTTTTCTATCAAAAATATTTTTAAGAATGTTTAAAGTTGTCAAGTATTAATGGCATTTCTAGATTTTTAAATTTTCATTCATGTGGATAATAGGTAGACAGAAACTATATAGAAGAAAAAACAGCAGTATGCTCTAGAAATTGTGGGTTTTGGGAAGCATGAATTCCAAAAAATGAAGTATGGCTCATGACAGGAGTTGGTTTATCTACATCATATCCTTATACCAGGGGCTACTGTCCCTGACCTCAAAAGCAACCTACAGGATTTCCCAAGTCGACAAGTTTGAAAATCCTGTTGCAAACTGAGATTGCATTTCTGATTCTACTCTTTAAAATATTATGCTGAATGACCTTGGAAGAAATTGCTTATGTTCTCCAGTCCTATTTATTTTCTAAGAAAACAATATTAGTTATTGAGACTAGATTATTTTTAAAATTGCCTGTATATAGATGAATGCACTTGGCATTTCATTTTGTTATTTATGATACTGCCTCAATTTAGGATATGTGTAGAATTCTGTTTTCAAGATGAAAATGTATTCTGATGTGTATGTGATGTCTGAATGAGACACAGACAGTTTTATTTTGGATTTTACTTTATCATATGACTTATTTCCCTTCCAAAATATACTTAAGCCCACACTGGAACATCAAGCAGCTTACAATGACATTGAAACCCATGCACCATTTTTTGTTTCTGGTATAAAACTACAACACGTGAGAAATATAATGCTTTCAATACTAGCGTAACCCTTCTTCTTTAGTGCTTATAAGATATATAATTGACATCTAAGCCAATTTAAAGAATGGTTAAAAAATATTTTTTGAAAAGCAATTTTTTTTAGTTGGTACCTCTGACACCAAGCTTGATCACAGTGTCACAATCACAACTTCACCACAGCCTCAACCTCCTAGGTCCTGGCAATCCTTCTGTCTCAACCTCCTGAGTTGCTGTGACTACAGGTATGAGCCAAGCCTGGCTAAGTGTTTTGTAGCGATGAGCTCTTGCTATGTTGCCTGAGTTGCTCTCTCACTCCTAGGCTCAAGCAATCCTTTCGCCTCGTCATCCTAAAGTCCTGGGATGAAATGTGAGAGGCACCGTGCCCAGCCTAAAACAGTTATTTAAAAAAATAAGTAAATTGACTTATAAAATGCAGAAAAATATATATTAAAATATAAAAAAAGATAATTCTAGTTTCATTCTTGTCCTATCCTATTTAATCAAGACACAGTATGTGGCATCTCAGTTCAGGTTGAAATGATCAAATAGGAAATTGTGGGGAGAGCAGGGGGAGATAGAAGCCCCTAAGACAGCACTAAGAAAAGATGGGGGAGGGGAAGGCTGTGCATATCATTCAGTATATCATGATGCTTTCCTCACACAAAGTGCCATATTTTTCTTTTCCATCTATGTAAGGTTCACCTCTTACTTCCAGATATTTTCCATAAAAATATTTCTGAATGCCTTGGCATCATTATGGCAATAATACTAACTGTCATGATGTGCCAGTGTTTTTATGAACACCTTCCAAGTATTAATTTACTTACTTATCATACCTACCCTGAAAGTTAGATTTTCATTATATAGATGAGAATATTGGGTCTTCCAGAGGCCAAGGATTTGGTCCTGAGTTTTATAAATAGAAACTATTAAAGCTGGGATTGGAATTCACAGAGCATTCAGCATATCGGCACACTTAATCCTCAGGCTTAGAGTCTCTCTTTTTCTTTGAAGTCTTAGGGTACCCATGTATTTTACACTTTTATTGTTTTATTTTGCTTTGCTATTTGTCTTTTCATACACATATATCTTACTTTATGAAGTGGAATGCACGTTTCTTGACTATAAGGACACAGAGAAGAATCCTTCAATGATACTAAAGAAGCTGCCGAGTTTCTGCTTGGGTAATGAGACTAAAGAAAAATCTTAGAACCTGTCGAGCAATTGATCTCCTTCTGTACATTTTCAAATTTGGACCAGGGTTTCTCAATCTTGCTGCTGTTGTCTTTTGGCGCTGGGAAATTCTTTGTTTTGGGGTGCTGGCCATGTGCCTTATGGCAGTAGTCTCCATCTTTTAGCATAAGGGACCGGTTTTGTGAAAGACAATTTTTCCATGGACCATGGTGGGGGGGGCAAAGAGTGGAAAGGGGGATGTGCAGTCAAACCTCACTGAATGCTAATGCTAGCTTGTATTTGCAGCCACTCCCCGATGCTAGCATCACCACCTCAGTCTACCTCAGATAATCAGGCATTGGATTCTCATAAGGAGTAAGCAACCTAGATTCCTTGCATGTACAGTTCACAATAAGATTCACTCTCCTATGAGAAGCTAACACCCTCGCTGATCTGACAGAAAATGAACCTCAGGCAGTAATGCCAGTGATGGGAAGTGGCTGTCAATACAGCTCAGGAGTTCTATGCAGCCTGCTTCCTAACAGGCCACGGACTGGTACCAGTCTGTGGCCCAGGGGGTTGGGGACCCCTGTATTATGAGATGTCTAGCATCATCTGTAGCATCTGCACATTAGGTGCCTATGCTGCTCTCTTCTCCAATTCAGACTTGAGACAAAATGTCTCCAGACATCACCAAAAGTTCCATGGGGCAAAAAATCACCCCCAGTGGAAAATAACAGCTTTAGGATTTTTGTTTTTTGTATATTTGTAGGCAAATTTTGCAGAATTACAGAACTCTGCAAATTCTGCTTGTGGCACCATTTGATCAAGTTTAGCCTTCCAGAGAAATGCACATCTGGCTCTTCATTCATTTTCATGGGAACTTAAGAGCCATTTCAAGACATCTATCAAGAGTCCCCTAAGGTCTTCCTTCCTCTTAGGAACAAACATAAATGATTTTTAAAAAATGATTTTTTTTGAAGAAAACATGTTTCCACACCTTTCAACACTTTTCATTCCCATTTGTTTAGGTTGTCCAGATAGCTCATGATTAATATAAAATATGTATTTGCAAACTGAAGTAGCAGCTGGACACCTGTTTTCTGTCATTAGAATATTTTAAATTTATATATATGACAAAATGCACGCTGTATTGAATGTATTCTTATTACTGATTTTATATTTAATGTAGAATTATTAAATACATGCTGTTTTGATTATTATATTTTTTGAGATTTGAAATAATTTGCTTTAGGCCGGGCTTGTGGCTCAGCCGGTAATCCCGCACTTTGGGAGGCCGAGGTGAGTGAATTGCCTAAGCCCGTGGGTTCGAGACCCGCCTGGGCAACTTGGCAAGACCTCATCTCTACAATAAATCAAAAAAATTAGCCGGGCGTGGTAGCACGCCTGTAGTTCCAGCTACTTGGAAGGCTGAGGTGGAAGGATTGCCGGAGCCCAGCAAGTCAAGGCTGTGGTGGCCGGGAGCATGCCACTGCACTCGAGTCTGGGCGACTGAGTGAGACTCCAACTCAAAAAAAACAAAACAAAAACAACTTACTTTATAAAATTAATAGTGATATAGAAATTAGTGACATTTTCTCCAGACAAATATTTTAAAAGAGATAATCTCAATGACACAGTAGTTCTCCCACCCATGGTTTTTCTTCCCTTAGTTTCAGTTACCAAAATGGTAAATAACAATTTCAGAAATAAACAATAAATTAAATAAACAATAAATTAAATAAACAATAAATAAAATAAACAGTAAATTAAAACTGCATGCACTTCTAAGTAGTGTCTTGAACTCTTTAGCTGTCCTGCTTTGTCCCACTCAGGACGTGACTTATTCCTTTGTCCAGTGAATCCATACTGTCTATGCTACCCACCTGTTAGTCATTTACTTACCTGGTAGTCATCTTGGTTCTCAGATTGTCTTGGGACGGAAGTGCCACTGTTGAAATCACTCTTATTGTACTTAAAAATGATCCCAAAGCACAAGAATAGTGAAGCTGGCAATTTAGATACACCAAAGAGAAGCCATAAAATACTTCCTTTAAGAAAAAAAAGTGAGTTCTTGATTTAAAAAGAAAAGAAAAAAATTATATAGGTTGCTAAGATTGTTAAGATATAAGCTAAGAACGAATCTTCTATTTGTGAAATTGTGAAGAGTATATTGTGATAATTATTTTATTGTTAGGTATTGTTAATCTTTTATGGTGCTTAATTTGTACACTAAACATTTTCATAAGCATGTATAATATGCAGAAACATAGTGCGTGCATAGAAATTCATATATACATACATATTTTTATGTATATATATGCTTACACACAAAGTATATTTTTGCAATATATATGTAGTTTGGTACTATCTGCAATTTCAGGCAACCATTGAGGGTCTTGGAACTTATCTCCCACAGATAAGAGGAAGACTATTGTATATTTTAATACTTGTATTTATTCATGTATATTTTTCTAATACAATGCACATGTATATTTATTCTTTAATTTATAATTGAGCTGCATGGCACCTGGCAAGTGAAGTGCATATTTGCATTCAGGGCAGTGGCTGTATGCAATTTTGAAATGACAGCATAAGTTTAGTAATTCTTATGGTACCTAAAATTAAAAGGCCCATACAGGATGTGATTCTTTATTTAGAAATCAGCTCTGTAGTAGATGGATTATTTAGGTAAACATAAGTTCAGTAAGCAAGAATGTAATGGGTCATACAGGAATTGTGTTATCCAGAAAATTGGTGGAAGAAAAAAATCCAGAAAGAGATTTGAGTAAGAACTGAATCATCTCAGACAATATTGGTAATATTCCAGGAGTGAGCTATAAATTAATTGAATATAGAACATCATAAAGAAGAAGGGGATGGGTGAAATGGTTAAAACAAAAACACATGATTATATCAATAGATGTGACAAAAGCAATTGATAAACTTCAGTATCCTTTCTTGATAAAAATTCCCAACAAAACTGGGCATAGAAAGAACACACCTAAAAATAATAAAAGCTATGTATGACAAACTCACAGGCAACATCACACTGAACAGGAAAAAGCTGAAAGCATTCCCCTAAGAATTGGAGCAAGACAAGGATGATCACTCTTACCACTCTTATTCAAAACAGCATTGGAAGTCCTACCCCAGAGCGATCTGACAAGATAAATAAAAGGCACCCAACTGGAAAAGAGGAAGTCAAATTATGTCTGTTTGCTGAAGCTATGATTTTGCATCTAGAAAACCTTAAAGATTCCTCCAAGACTTGATAAATGAATTAGGTTAATTTTTAGGATACAAAATTCAATGTATCATATTTAATAATCATGAATTATTTGCCTAGGCCAATGTGCTAACTTTTCTCTCAGTATTTTTACAGTTTAATGTCCTATATACAAATCTTTACTCCTTCTTGAGTTCATCTTCATATATAGTGAGAAATAGGGGCCTGGTTTTATTCTGCATATAACAATTCAAATTTTCTAGTAACATTTCTGTACACCAATGTAATCCAGCTGAAAACCAAATAAAGAGTTCAATCCCATTTACAATAGCTATAAATATAAATAAAATATCTAGAAATATATTTGACTTAGGAGGTGAAAGATACGTAAAAGGGAAACTGTAAAACACTGATGAAAGTAAGTGACAAAGCAAATGAAAAGGACTCTCATTGATATAAGTTGGAAGAATCAATATTGCTGAAATGATCATACTACCCAAAGCAATCTATAGCTTCAATGTAATTTTTATCATGATACCAATGTTGTTTTACACAGATAGAAAAAAAAATCCTAAAATTCATACAGAACCAAAAAAGAGCCCAAATAGCCAAAGTAATCCCAAACAAAAATAACAAAACTGAAGGCATCATATTACCTTACTTCAAATTATACAATAAGGCTATAGTAAACAAAACATATAGTGCTGGTATAAAAATACACATAATCATTGGAACACAATAGATGACCCAGAAATGAAGCCAAATATGAGGAGGACTCAAAAAACCCTGGAATTTATTTATTAAAAAATAAATAAATCACCGTCAAAGTACTTTCCATTTGATGCAATACTCCTATTGAGATGTTTTTCCCACTGTTCCAAACAGTTTTTGGACTCATCAGCTTTAATGCCTTGTAGAGCTTCTGCCGTTTTTTGCTTAATCTCTTCCACATTGGCAAAACATTTCCCTTTGGGGACACTTTTTAATCCAGGGAAACAAAACGAAGTCTCTCAGGTCAAGACTGGGTGAATAGAGAGTGTTGTGTATGAGGTCATGCCATTTCTGGTGCTGCTGAACACTCAGCGCGGTGTGAGCAGGTGTGCTCATAAATCACCCAGCATGAAATGGGCAAATGCATTGAAGGAAACTAAAAAACAAAAAAAATTCACTGAAGCTGAATTCAGTCTTTCAAGCAATACTAACTGGTACACTGATGCCGACTGGTTTCTATAACACTTATCTATGGGGTAAGCCTGTATTACAAGAGATCTGCCCTCCAAAAAAATTCCAGGTTTTTGGGGGGTATTCCTTTGTACTTACTGCCAATTGTATTTGACAAGGTCTACAAAACATACACTGGGAAAAGAACACTGTATTCAATAAATGGTGCTGGGAAATTTGAATTGTTATATGCAGAAGAATAAAACTAGGCCCCTATTTCTCACTATATATGAAGGTGAACTCAAGAAGGAGTAAAGATTTATATGTAAGACATGAAACTGTAAAAATACTGAAAGAAAAGTTAGTACATTGGCCTAGGCAAATAATTCATGACTAAGACCTCAAAAGCAAAGTCAACAAAATCAGAAATAGCAAAAGAAATAATCAGTAGAGTGAACAAGTAACCTGGAAAAATCAGAGAAAAAAAATCTGCAAATTATGCATCTAACAAGAGACATAATATAATATAATAAATTAATTAGCCGGGCTCGGTGGCTCAGCCTGTAATCCCACGCCTTTGGGAGGCTGAGGTGAGTGGATTGCCTGAGCCCGCGGGTTCGAGACCCGCCTGGGCAGCGGGACCCCATCTCTACAATAAATAAAAAAAATCAGCCGGGCATGATAGCGCGTGCCTGTAATTCCGGCTACCCGGAAGGCTGAGGCGGAAGGATCGCCGGATCCCAGCAGGTGACGCTGCGGTGGCCGAGGCGGCCACTGCACTCCAGTCTGGGCGACCGAGTGAGACTCCAACTCAAAAAACAAACAAACAAAAAAATGAATTAAGTTAATTTTCAGGATACAAAATCAATGTACAAAAATTAGTAGCATTTATACACACCAATAACAATCTATAACATAAACAACTCAACAAAAATAAACAAATTAACCCCATTAAAACGTGGATAAAGGACATGAACAGAAATTTTTCAAAACAAGACATTTGAATGACCAAGAAGCATATGAAAAAATACTCACCATCACTAATCCTCAGAGAAATGCAATTTAAAATCACAATGAGATGTCATCTTATACTAGTCAGAATGGCTGTTATTAAAAAGACAAAAAAAGCAGGTGTTGGTGAAACTGTAGTTAAAAGGAAACCCTTAGACACTGCTGGTGGGGATGTAAACTAGAACATCTTCTATGGAAAACAGTGTGAAGGTTTCTTAAATAGCTAAAAATAGAACTTCTTTATGCTTCAGCAATCCCACTACTGGGTACCTACCCAAAGAAAACAGAAATCATTTTGTGAAAAAGATATCTGCACTCATATGTTTATAGCAGCACTAGTCACAATAACAATGATATGGGATCAACTTGTGGCCATCGAATGTTGATTGGATAAAGAAAATTTGTATATACCATGAAATACCACTTAGCCATGGAAAAATAATAAAATCATGTATTTTGCTGCAATGTGGATGGAACTGGAGCCATTATCTTTTTTTTTTTTTTTTTTGAGTTGGAGTCTCACTCTGTCGCCCAGACTGGAGTGCAGTGGCCACTCCCGGCCACCGCAGCCTCAACCTGCTGGGCTCCGGTGATCCTTCCGCCTCAGCCTTCCGAGTAGCCGGAATTACAGGCATGCGCTACCATGCCCGGTTGATTTTTTGATTTATTGTAGAGATGAGGTCTCGCTGCCCAGGCGGGTCTTGAACCCACGGGCTCAGGCAATCCACTCACCTCAGCCTCCCAAAGGCGTGGGATTACAGGCTGAGCCACCGAGCCCGGCTGGAGCCATTATCTTAAGTGAAGTAACTCAAAAACAGAAAGTAAAATGTCACACATTCTCACTGATAAGTGGAGCTAAATAAGGTGTACACATGGACATGGAGTATGAAACAAACATTGGAGATTTGGGAGGGTAGAAAGGTGATGAGGCATGAAAAATGACTTAATGGGTAAAATGTATACTATTCTGGTGATAGTTACACTAAAAGCCCAGACTTGACCTGTACACAATATATCCGTGTTTTAAAAACTGTGCCTGTACTGCTGAAATTCATACCAAAAAAGTTACATGGCTTAAAAGGATGAAAAAGAGGCCTGAGGAAACCTTTTAGAGAAATGTAAATGTTCTATATCTTGATCATTGTGATAGTTTCATGACTGAATACAGATCCCCAAATTCACCAATCTCAGAACTTAATGAGTAAATTTTATTTTATGTAAATTGTACCTTAATAAAGCAGTGTTGGGAGGGGTGTCAATGGCCTCAATAACAATTATGGTAGGTAGATTAAGTTAGAAAATCTGACCTTAGATGTCTTTATTTGGATCTTTCAGGGTAAACCAAGTAAGATCTGTCAGTAAGGTAATGTCTCTTGCAAAATTGACTTTATTTAGAAAAAGGTCGCCGAATATTATTTTCTGTTTTCTTATACATGGAAATATGTCCTGTAATTATTCCTATGGAGACATAAAAGGTCTGTGACTGATATTCTTAAAAGTGTTTCAGGAGAGAAATATTTTAACTTGTATAAAAATTGTTATATGTTCTATAAATGTATGAGAGGTTTTAACTTGTTCAGTATTTTCAAAATCACATGTTTAACAATGTTCACATAATATGAGATTTCTAAATTCTTCCTGACACTACAATTATAGTTGTTGATCCACAGACTTCCATTCACAAATGTAAGAATGAGGTGGTGTAATGTTAGTACACAAAATTAAATTGCAGATTAATTTATCACCATAGTAATCAAATAATACTGTAAAATTTGACTAAGTTGAATTTTTGGATCACTTTTTTACAACACAGAAATTTTCTCAATGCTAAAGTAGAAAAAATGATGTGTGGAGGTAAACAGTCATGAGAAAAAGAAAAATGGCGTAGAGTGAAGTTGAGTCAAAGTTACCAATAGTTTTACATTATTAATGCTGATTAAAGTTAGCAAGATTTTCTGTGTATAGCTATTACTGTACTAGGCATGCATTCATTCAGAAATTGATAGATAATATTTATACTTTTAGAACCCATAGTCAATTAAAAGATATACATGTAAATATAATTAAAACATTGCATGATAGTTTTAAAATTGAAATATATAAACATAATTAAAACACCACATGAGAGTTTTATAATTGAAATATGTGTAATGTTGATTTAGTACAATCAGAAGAGTATTTAATTCTGTTTAGATGATTTAGCTATATCTTCCTGAAAATAGAAAGCTGAATGACTTGGCTTGGAAAAAAAAGAGAGTTTGGCAAATGAATTAAGTGAGGAAAATCATCACAGCAAAAGTGAAAAACAAGTTGAACGCAATGGAAGCATCGAGGAATGAAAAGTCATGTCATGGTTGGGAACTGTGTGACTAGAATATAAGATGCATGGGATAGAGTAAAACAATTTGAAATGCTTTTAAGGGTGTATTAATCAACTTGGTTGCTGTAACACCATAGATTGGATGGCTTAAACAACATGAATTTATTTTCTCACAGTTCTGGAGAGTTGAAGTCTGAGATCTGAATGCCAGTATAGTTAATTTTTAGTGAGGACTCTGGTGTTTAGAGGTTTGCTGTCTCACTATGTGCTCATATGACCACTCAGTGTGTGTGTGTGTGTGTGTGTGTGTGTGTGTGTGTGTGTGTGTGTGTGTGTGTGTGTAGAGAGAGAGACTGTGTCTTGGGTGTCTCTTCTGATAAGGGCACTAATTCCATCACAATGGACCCAACTTCAAGACCTCATCTAACCCAGCAATCTCCCAAAGGCCTCATTTTCAAATACCATGATATTAGGGATTAAGACATCAAAACATGAATTTTGGGTAGGGGAGCATAAACATTCAGTCCATAGCATAGGGAGATTAGCATTTTGTACACAAACATAGTAAGAGAAAATAAAATAATTTTTTCTTAATACTTTCACTAAAAGTTAGGAGTAAGTTAAAACCATGAACTTCTTTTCTTCCTGATGCATCTTTCATTTTGAGCATTTTGAGTGGGACTTTTTGGTGTTTTTTTTCTATATTACTAAATGCATAAATTATTATACATAACTTTTTAGTTTTCAGTATTATCAATTTATATCCAAAATAAAATACTTTTCATTGAACATTATGTTACTGGAACCCTTCAAACTTCTAGTCTAGTCACAACTCTTTTCTCTATATTTTTGCTGCATACATGTTGACCTAAAACTCTCCTTCACCATTATCTGGGTGATCTACCTTAATTTCACTCATATGTTAATTTTATTCCACTGTCTGTATCAAAGGCTGGCTTCTCCAGGAAGAAGACTCTGAAACAGATCTGGGTGCAGAATATTCACTAAGAATATTTTAATTTGTATAAAAATTGTGTTATATACTTTACAAATATATGAGAGATTTTAACTTTAGTATTTTCAAAATCACACGTTTAACAATGCTCACATAATATGGGATTTCTAAATTCTTCGTGACCCTACAAGGATCAGCACTGGTGGGAAGAAAGCAGAAGAAACAAGCTTTGTCAAAGAGGGAAGTTGTTTCACAATGCAGGCTCAAGACAGACTTCGCTACTCTACAAAGATTCCTAGGGCTAGAATGACTCTTCAGAATTATCTCAAGTTGAGCCCAAATGTCCAAGGCCTTAGAGTTCTACACTGATTATATCTGAATATAGCCCACTCATCTAAATGCCACTATATTGGGTGAGTCAGGTCACTGCAGCTGAGGCAATTGCTGAGAGAACTGAGAGATGAAGGTTTCCTGCCAATACCTGAGAAAACACAGTTTTATTAAAGGGAGGATCTGACAGTATCTGATAGTGTCTACCACATTTTGTTTGGGTTTACTCTTTCTTTTATGGTACAACATATTCGCCAGTAGTTTCCTACAAATGGTACATGGGAGGTCACCACTTTGAGAACTTGCCTGTTTAATAATGCCTTAATTCTAGCCTGCTAAAATTGAATTGAAAATCTTACTGAATAGAGAAATCAGATTATGAAGTTATTTTTACCTCAGAATTTTGAAGGCATAATACAATTTTCTTCTAAATTAATGTTACTGTTGAAGAATGCCAATCTGATTTTCAGTCTTTCATATATAATGTTTTTATTCACTCAGGAGCTTTTCAAGCTGGTATATTTTTCCTTCCAAATGTTGTAATATTTTATGGAGATGAGCTTTGGTCAGAAAGTGGTTCTAGACAATAATTTTCAGTTTAGAAAATTAGTTTTTGAATTTTTTATTGGCAAATTTTATCTTTTCCTCTCTTTTTTATTCTTTGAAGTTCTCTTTTAAGACATTCTAGGGATTGGTCTTCTCGTTTGATGTCTTGCGGGGCCATCATGAATAAAACAAAAAACAACAGATGCTGGCAAGGACGCAGAAAAAAGGGAATGCTTCTGTATTGCTGGTGGGAATACAAATTAGTTCAACCTCTATAGCAAACAGTGTGGCAATTCCTAAAAGAACTAGAAATTGGCCTTTCATACGACCCAGCAATCTTCCTACTGGGAATATACCCGAAGGAACTCAAATCATTTGAAAAAAAAAAAAAGATATCTGTACATGCATGTTTATTGCAGCACTATTCACAATAGCAAAAACATGGAACCAACCGTGTTGCCCATCAAAAAAATGTGGCACATATACACGATGGAATATTATATAGCCATAAAGAAGGACAAATTTATGGACTTCACAGCAATTTGGATGAATTTAGAGATTATTATACTCAGTGATTTATCACAGAAACAAATAACTGAGTACCACATGTTTTCACTCATAAATGGACCCTGAACATTTACCATAATACATAAGAAAGGGATTGACAGTGGGGGGGGCACATAACATCAATAAGGGTATCTGATCTCAAACCAGACAAAATGGAGACCAAAGGGAGGCCCAAACTTTACCTGTATGACGATCACTCTTATACCAATCCTGAATTGTCTCCACATCTTTAAAATAAAAAAAGACATTCTATCTCCTAGATAGTTTCTCAAATTCTATTTTTATGATGGTTGCTATTTGAAAGAAATCAGCTTTCTGTAGTCAGCTACATCAATTTCCATCATCCATCATTTTTTTTTCAGTTTTCTGAAATGCATTCTTGCCTCTCCTTCCCTGTGCCTCAGGAGCTTAACCAATTAAATGTTATTTATAAAGATAAAATTAACTTTTAGAGCAGTTATAGGTTCACAGGACAATTGATTGGAAGATACAGAGACTTCTATATACCTTCTGCACCAAGAAACTCTCCCCCATTATCAACTTCCCACAGTTGACTGGTACATTTTTTACAGTTGATGAATCTGCATTGACAAGTCTTCATCAATTTAAAGTTTATAGTTCATGTTAGGGTTCACTCTTGATTCTGTACATTTTATGGATTTGACAAATGTTTAATGACATGTATCCATCATTATAGGGTCAACCATAATTGTTTCACTGCCCTAAAGATACTCTATGTTCTACTCATTCATTCTTCCTTTCCCCCCATAGTTTTACCTTTTCCAGAATGTCCTATAGTTGGAATAATACTGTTTGTATCATCTGGTAGTGATTGTAGAGAATTAGTATAATTTTTTACTTAAATACCTGACCCAATCTTTTTGGGCCAATTCAACCATAATTTCAAATCCAATTATGTTAGCCTTCCAGAATACATGAGAGGGGTATATTTAGTCCATTTGTTCCATCTGCCATGTAGACTCAGAAATATGACAATTATGAGTTAATTGATATAATAAGATTTTTTTTTTTGTAGAAGATATAGTTTTTGCCAGTGGAGAAAGCTAGAAGAACAAAAGACAGGTGATTTGGAAATAAGAGAATTGTCAGCTCTCCAGATGACAGATCATAAGAAATCTGAATTCAGAGGAAATTAGAGAGAATCAGGTGCTGATGGTGTCTCCTAAGCCAAGGAAAGATACAGATTTAAGATATTCCAGCCAATTACCCATTTGAGTTATATAACTGACCTTTGTTTTAGCCGTAAAACTCTCATTGAGGTTTGTGGACTTTACATTGGATATATGCCAGAGAAACAATGATAAAATTTTGTCAGGTGGTTTTTAAGGGCGATGGAGATTGGCATAGACTAAGGATCAGAATAGAAATAGAAAATATGGCAGACACTGCAGGATAACTTTGGCTGGCATTCTACTTGTTAATTACATGTGAGCAAATGCATGGAAAAATCCAGAAATGACAGGGAGTGACTTTAAATGTGTCAAGAGGTTCTTAAATTAGTAAACAGAGTTAGGAACTTTTTTCTGACAGGGTTATGACTGCTACCATTAATTCATCTCTACCTAGAGCAAAAAGAAGCCTTGGAAAACCTTATAACATCTAATATGTTATCTTTCCTGTAAACATAACCCCCATAATATACTTCTAATCCGCTTTGACTAGTATTTCACAAGTTTGTTATATAACTTACAATACAAATTAAGTAAATTGAGTCATATAGTTAGATATTTTCAGGTCAGAGAAAGATAGAAGTCTTATTTGATAGTGGCAATGATGCAATAAAATTGCAGACACATTGTATCATAAAAGTGCTGAATTGGAATGCAAAAGAGAATTTCTTAATATTTAATAGCATGGCAATATTTTCAATTTTAGATTAAATATAGAACATGTAAAATGATTGAGAAAAAAAACAGTTCTGGAAAGAAAATGCAGTTGTACTTAGAAACTGAAGATATTACTTGATAAAAGAGTTAACATACAAAACATGTATTTTTAAATTACTTAATTTAACGTTAACATAAGTCTACTGTAATCAAGAAAATATAGGGTTAGAAAAAGAAAAAAAAATATTGTTAAATATAATTTAAAAAAAGAGAGCCCCAGAAATACAATCACTAATACAAGGTCATTTTCAAAAAATGGTGCTGAAGCAATTAGATATCCACATACAAAAAAAGAACTTGAATTCATACACTGAACTAAATTCAAAACTAAGCTCAAAATGAGTCCTAGACTTAAATTAAAAACCTAAAGCAATAAAACTTGCTGAAAATATAAGAGAAATGTTTATAAATTTTAGTTAGGGAAAAATTTCTTAGGCCACTAAAAGCATAACCTATTTAAAAGAATGATTGATTAGAGGTCATCAAAATTAAGAAATTCTCCTCCCCAAAAGACGTGTTTTTTTAATCTAAATAAAAAGAAATGAGAAGGCACAGACAGAAAGATATATTTGTGAAATATATAAGTGATAAAGGATTGGTAAGCAAATTATGTAAAGAACCTTCAAAATCTCATTACAAAAATAACACCCAACCTAATTAAAGCATAATATATTTAAGCAACATTTTCTGAAGAAAATATACAAGTAGCAAATAAGCACATAAATGTCATAAGTCATTAAGGAAATGCAAATTAAAACTACATACAGGTACTACTACACACCTATTAGCATGTATCAAATAAATAAAAAAATGACATTAACAAATCCTAGTAAAGATGAAGAATAGCTGAACTCTCAGATACTGCTGATGGGAATTAAAATGTTGTATGTACATTTGCAAATCAGTTTGATAGGGTCTTATAAAAGTTAAATATAAACTTCCCGTATGACACAGAAATTCTATACCTTGGTACTTAACCAGGAACAATAAAAAGACATATGTTCATACAAAACCTGTATGCCAATACTTAGAGCTGCTCTGTGATATAATACCCCAAACTAGAAACAACATTAGCTGGTGAATTGGTAAGTAAAGTATGGAATGTTTATACAATATGATCTGCTCAGCAATAATAGGTAGGAACTAGTGATATATATATGAATCTCAAAGGAATGATACTGAGTGAAAGAAACTGTGTGTCAAAACACTACCTGTGTATCATTCCATCTATATGAATTCTAAGACACTGCGAAACTTTACCAAAAAAATCTACTCAGTGGTTCTCATACACTGGGAGTAGTAAGCGGTGGCAGACTCTGAATGGTCATGAGGGGACTTTCATGTTAGAAAAGAAGTAAGTTATATCTTGATTGTGTTGGCAGTTCTACAATTGCATGAGCTTTTTCAGATTCGCAGAAGTGAGTGTACACCTAGAAAGTTTTAATTTTGTTCTATGTAATTTATATCTCTGTAAGTCTGAAAATTTGTTTTAAAATCATAAGATAGAACAAAAATAGCATAATGTCTGTGTGCTTCCTATACTAGTACTCCACACATTCTCTAGCATGTGCATGATTTTCATCTATCCTTATAAAAAGTATAACCTATAGTTATAGCTAATGCATCTTTCCTTTATTTCTTATGTTTTTCAAACTAAAATGTACATCCATTGGTTTACCTATCTTTTCCCAATCAACATAAAGTTCGTTTTCTCTCTCTCGCTCTCGCTTGGGCGCGCACTCTCTCTCTTTTAGATTTAGGGGTTACAAATGCATTTTATTATATAGACATATTGCTGTACTGGTGGGGATTGGGCTTTGGGTGATCTATTTTCCAAATAGTGAGCATTGTACCCAATAGGTAGTTATGAGGTCAATTTTGCATTCTAATGTTAAAGAAATTAACAGTACTATAATTCTATATTACTATACTCTATGAACTGCTTCTTTGTTTTTTATTTTTTATTTTTTTTGAGTTGGAGTCTCACTCTGTCGCCCAGACTAGAGTGCAGTGGCCGCTCCCGGCCACCGCGGCCTCGACCTGCTGGGCTCCAGCGATCCTTCCGCCTCAGCCTTCAAGTAGCCGGAATTACAGGCATGCGCTACCACGCCCAGCTGATTTTTTGATTTAAGGTGGAGATGAGGTCTTGCTGCCCAGGTGGGTCACGAACCCGCGGGCTCAGGCAATCCACTCACCTCAGCCTCCCAAAGGCGCGGGATTACAGGCTGAGCCACCGAGCCCGGCTGAACTGTTTCTTTTTTTAAAATTTTGCTACACAAAACCCACAAAACCAACTTTGTTTTTCACGAAAATAAACACATTATTTAAGAGCATCAGTGTTAAAGATTTGATAATGCAAAAAACAGCACAGCATAGAGGAAGTTCAGACTGCGATGATAATGTGATCTTATCTTACATTCTGGGTCTTTTGCTTTAAGATTTGTTGACTCTAAATACATTACATACTTTCTCTGAGACTTTTCTATTCTGCAAAATGGAACAAGTAATGCTATCAAGTTATTCTTTTTTTCATTCATATATAGTGTTTATTTTGTTATCTTTTACATAAATAGGATCGCTGTATGTATATCATACTGCAACTTGTTCTTTTTCACATGGTGTCTTGGAGAGCATTCTGTGCTGAAACATACAGGCCTACTGCATTCTTCTTTTTTGGTATTTTCTTCTTTGATTTTTTTATGGTGATAAAATATATATAACATAAAATTTGCCGCTTTAACCATCTGTAAGTGTTCGATTCTGTAGTATTAATTACATTCACAATGTTGTACAGCCATCACCAGTATCTATTTCCAAAATTGTTCACTACCCTAAACAGAAACTCTGAAACCATTAAGCATTTCCTCCCCCCTTCCCCTCCCCCAACCCCTGGTAACTTATAATCTGCTTTCTGTCTCTGAATTTGCCTATTCTAGATATTTCGTATATAAGATGAGTGATACATTATCTGCTATTTTGTGCCTGGCATATTTCATTAGGATAATGTCTTCAGAGTTCATTCATGTTGTAGCATGTATCAGAATACTGGACTCCTTTGAATTGCTATAAATTATTTGTTGAATGAGTATATCATAATTCATATAATTAATATACATGTCCTATGTTGAAAATTGTGCTTAGCTAGTTTCTAGTCTCTGTATAAAGGCCGTACCAAGTGAGAATCTTGGTACACAAGTCTTTTTTTTATTGTTCCATTTTTTAAAAATAAAGATGTGGGATACAATTCAGGGTTAGGTATACAAACATTGATTATGCAGGTACCCTTGTTTATGAGGTATGCCCCTCTCTCCCCTAGCAGTTTCCCTCAACTGCCAATCCTACTCCCCCTGACAGTTTCCCACTACTACCAATCCCTTTCTTATACTATTATAGTTGTTCAAGGTCCACTAATGAGTGAGAACATACAGTACTCTGTTCTTTGTTTCTGTGATAGATCACTGAGTATGATCGACTCTAAAACCATCCAAGTTGCTGCAAAGTCCATATGGTTGTCCTTCTTTGTGACTGCATAACGTTCCATTGTGTATATGTACCACATTTTTTTTTAACTAGTCCAGCATCAATGGGCAACATGGTTGGTTCCATGTTTTTGCTATTGTGAATAGAGCTGCAACAAACATGTGTGTGCCGGTGTCTTTTTTGTAGAATGATTTGAGTTCCTCCAGGTATATTCCCAATAGGGGAATTGCTGGGTCATATGGAAGGCCAATTTCTAGTTCTTTCAGAAACCACTACACTGTCTTCCAAAGAGGTTGCACTAGCTTGCATTCCCACCAATATTGTAGAAGTGTTCCTTTTTCTTTGCATCCTTGCCAGCATCTGTTGTTGTTTGTTTTGTTAATGATGGCCATTGTTACTGGGGTTAAGTGGTACCTCAGTGTGGTTTTGCTTTGCATTTCTCTGATGAGTGAGGCTGAGCACTTTTTCATGTGTCTGTTGGCTGCCCGTATATCTTCATGTGAGATGTCATGTCTTTTGCCTGCTTTTTAATGGGGCTGCTTGTTTTTTTCCTTGAGTTCCTTGTAGATCCTAGATGTTAGGCCTTTGCCAGATATACAGTTGGGAAATATTTTTTCCCATTCTGTGGGCTCTCTCCCTGCTCTCTTGACAGTTTCTTTTGCTATGCAGAAGCTCGTTAGTTTGATGAGGTCCAGTTGTCTATCTTATTTCTTAAGGTATCGGTATTTAGGGTTCTGAATAGAAATCGATTGCCAGTTCCAATTTCCATAAGGGTGTCTCCTGTGTTTTCCAAGATTCGTATAGTTTGAGGTTTTACGTTTAGGTCTTTGATCCCTTTAGAGTTGATTTTTGTGTATGGTGATAGGTAGGGGTCCTGTTTCAATTTTCTGCATGTGATCAACCAGTTTCCCCAGTACCATTTATTGAATAGGTTCTCCTCTCCCCAGTGGTTGTTTTTGGAGATGTGTTGCCAAAGATGAGTTGGTTAAGAAATTGAGGCTTTGCTTCCAGAATCTCTATCCTGTTTTTCATTGGTCTATATGCCTATTCATATACAGTATCAGGATGTTTTGATTACTGTAGCCTTATAGTAAAGTTTGAAGTCTGGAAATGTGATACCTCCTGCTTTGTTCTTTTGCTAAGGATTGTTTTGGCTATTCATGGTTGTTTATGTTTCTATATGAATTTTTGTATTGTCACTTCCAGATCTGAGAAGAATGATGTTGGTAACTTAGTGGGTATTGCGTTGAATCTGTAGATTGCCTTTGATAGGAAGTAGATTTTAGCATTCTTCCTATCCATGAGCATGGAATATTTTTCCATTTGTTTTTGTCTTCTTGGATTTCTTTGAGCAGTGTTTTGTAGTTCTCATTGTAAAGGTCTTTCACTTCTCTGGTTAGGAAGATATAGAGGTATTTCATTTTTTTTTTTTTTTGTGGCTATTGAGAATGGAATTGTGCTTTTAATTTGGGTCACTGCCTGCTTGTTTTTAGTGTTTAGAAATGTAACTGTCTTTTGTACATTTATTTTGTACCCTGAGACTTTGTCAAAGTCCTTTATCAGGGCAAGCAGGTTTCTGACAGATTCTCTTGAATTTTCAAGGTATAGGATCATATCATCAGCAAAGAAGAATAACTTGACTTCTGCTTTTCCGATTTGGATACCCCTGATTTCCTTCATTTGTCTAATTGCCCAAGACAGGACTTCCCACACAATGTTGAACAAGAGGGGTAAGAGTGGGCAGCCTTGCCTTGTTCCAGTTTTCCGGGGAAATGTTTCCAATTTCTGTTCATTTAGCAATATGTTAGCTATGGGTTTATCGTAGATGGCACTTACTATTTTGAGGTATGTTCCTTCCATACCTAGGTGTTTGAGAGTTTTTATCAAGAAGGGATGCTGGATTTTATCAAAGCTCTTTCTGCATATAATAATATAATCATGTGGTTCTTGTTTTTACATGTGTTGATGTATTAATTACATTTATGGTCTTGCCAATGCTGAAACAGCCCTGCATTCTGGGGATGAAACCTACTTTGTCATGGTGGATGATTTTTGAGATGTGTTTTTGGATTTGATTTGCTAGAATCTTGCTGAGGATTTTTGCACCTATGTTTATAAGGGATATTGGCCTGTAGTTCTCTTTTTTTAGTTGGATCTTTACCTGGTTTGGGTATCAGTGTGATGTTAGCTTTGTAAAATGATTTGGGGAGAATTTCATCTTTCTCAACTGTCTGGAGTACTTTCAAAAGGATTGGTATCAGCTCCTCCTTGTATGTTTTGTAGAATTCTCCTGGAAAGTCATCTGGTCCTGGACTTTTTTTTTGTAGGTAGTTTTTGTATGACAGAGTCAATTTCCTCCGTTGTTTTTGGTCTGTTTAGTGTCTCAATGTCTTCTTGTTTCAAACTGGGGAGGTTGTGTGATGTCAGAAAGTTCTCCATATCATTTAGGTTGTCAAGTTTGTTTCCATATAGGTGTACATAGTAATCTCTGATAATCTTTTGTATTTCTTCGGGGTCAGTTGTGATTTGATCTTTTGTATTTCTGATTGTGTTTTTTTTGCTTTTTCTCTCTTTTTCTTGGTCATTCTGGCCAGGGGCTCGTCAATCTTGTTAATTCTTTCAAATAACCAGCTTTGTTTTGTTGTTTTCTATGATATATTTGTCTTCTATGTCCCATATTTGGGCTCTTATTTTGGTGATTTTGAGAGCTTAAAGGTTGTTGTATCTGATATTAAGATCACAACTCCAGCCTTCTTTTGTGATCCATTTGCCTGAAAACTCATTTTCCATCCTTTAACTTTGAGTCTGTGTGTGTCCCTTGTAGTGAGATGAGTCTCCTGGATCTAGCAAATAATTGGGCCATGCTTTCTTATCCAGTTTGTTATTCTGTGTCTTTTCAGTGGTGCATTTAGTCCATCCACATTTAGGCTGATTATTGAAATGTGATTGTTTATTGCTGTCATGAGGTTCTTATAAAGTTTTTTCTTTCCTTGCTTGTTTTCTTTTAGTTTGGGGTTAATGTAAAAGTGTGTTTTCTTGCACTGTATTCTCTGTTGATTCAGTGCTCTGCTGTTCTCTTGGGAAGTGTGTGGTCATACTTTTTTTTCTCCTTCTGTGTTAATACCTTTTTAAGTGTCTCCTGTAGAGCTGGTCTGGAAGCTGCATAATCTCATAGGGATTGGATGTCTGGGAAGGACTTTAATTCTCCATCACTGATGAAGCGGAACTTGGCTGGATAGGAAATTCTTGGTTGAAATTGTTTGTCTTTGAGGACTTTGAATATAGGGCTCCAGTGTGCCTTCTTGCTTGTAGCATTTCTGCCGATAGATCTGCTGCTATTCTGATTGGCTTTCCCCAGTATGTAGTCTAATCTTTCTCTCTTGCTGCCTTTAGGATTTTTTCTTTTATGCCTACTTTGTGTAGACAAATTACTATGTGTCTAAGGGTTGGTCTTCTCATTTGATGTCTTGTGGGGGTTCTCTGTATCTCTCGTGCTTGGATGGTCACATCTCTGGTGAGATGGGGAAAATTTTCTTGGATTACCCCCTGGAATACTTGCTCCAAGTTGTTCTCCATTTCCCTTTCTTCTTCTGGAATACCAATCAAGCATAGGTTTGGCCTCTTGATATAATCATACATCTCTTGTAGGCTTTGTTCTTTCTTTCAGAGTCTTCTTTCTATGTTTTTTACAGATTGGGTTAGTACCGTGTTCTAGTCTTCAAGGTCTGAGATTCTTTCTCAGCTAGATTAATTCTGGTTTCCATGCTTGTCATCTTGTTATTTATCTCCTGGATGAAATTTTTATTGCCAAAATTTCTGTTACACGTTCTTTCAGTGTTGCATCTTGTCTTTTTGATCTTATTAACTTTTTCTATCTATTCCCTAATCCTTGTCATATTCTGGGGCCAGTCATTGGTAACTTCCATTGTTTGGGCACTGAGGTCTGATTTTTCAGGAGTTTTGTCTCTGGTACACTTGAAATTGCCTGAGGTCCTCCTTTGTTTTTCCTCATTTGTGACAGATCTCTTGTTTTTCTCTTTAGTTCTGTTATTCAGTGTCAGTGGGTGAGGCTTTCCAATCTGATGTTTGCTCAGTCTTCTGTTCTTCCCTGATCTGGGCTCTGGATTTGTTCTATTTTGAAATATGAAGGTAAAGTAGCGGATGGAGTGCTAGGATTCAGAAACTACCTACAAATTACAATGTTGACTTATTGTGGTATGTGTTCCCTGAGACCCATGCCCCACCACCACTCCATATGACAATGCAAAGTAGAAATCAGTGCAAAAAAATTGAACACACACACAGAAATACAGACACCCCAAAACAAACAGGAATAACAACAAAGTGAAACAAAACAAGCAACAGCAACAAAAACCCAAGAAAATTAAACACACACACACGCCTATCATAAAGTGAATAGAGAAAAAAAACCAGAAAGACCGGAGGGGGGGAAAAAAGGAATTCAGGTCAAACCCTAACACATATATTGACACAAACCTTAAGTTCTAAAAAACCCCAGATGATCAAAAGAGCAAAAACAAACCAACAACAAAATTGAAAGATGAACACTCAATCATTCACATACATCCATAAACAGAAAACAACAAATAAAAGAAGAAAGAAATAGAAAAAGAAAAGAAAACATATTTGAGGAGGAGCAGATCAAACCCTCACATAAACATTCATGCACAAAGGAAAAATATTTCAAAATTAGGTGAACTAACAGTCAAAAAAATTTTTTTAAAAATTGAAAATTAAAAAAAATACTTGCCCTTTTGTGGCAGGCTCTGTAATTGTTCCTCTAATCCAACCTCTCCTGCAGAGCCACTTCTTTCACTCCCTCCTCCGCCTGGATTTGTCCCTCTGAGTCATGGCCCACTGTGTTTGCCTAAAGCTCAGAGGATTACTCCAGAGGAAGGGGTTTGGGTCAGCCCCGGACTCGCCACTGATCTCTTTGGAGTACTTCCTCGTTCTTTTTGGGCCACACGTTTTGTCCTGAGGCTGGATCAGGGTAGAGGGTGTGTGCCTGGAACTGAGCACTGGTCAGGTCCCTCTGAAGTTTGTGCTCTCAGGATATTCCTTCCGGGCCACAATCAATCCCTGAGTAGTTGATCTGCCAGTCACAGGATCTGTTGCTCCATGGTGAGCAAGTTGGAGCACATTCGTGCCCTGCCTTCGAGATGGTGGTGGGGTGCCTCTCTTGTCCTCTTCCGTGGGACTTTGTCTCTGGACTCCCTCCACAGTCCCTGCTGCTAGTGCCCTGCCAGGTGCTGAAGTGGTGAGGCAAAGCCAAGAACTGGCAGTCTCTCTCCTGCTGCAATGGTGAGGGAGAACCTGGGGCGATCGTCTCTCCCTGCTGCTTTATCACAGAATAACTTTTGTCCATTAAAAAAAAAATAATGACACTCAACTTCGCGACTTGGGAAGAGCCAGGGATGAAGCAGATTAGCTGCAGCACCAGCTGTTACACCAGGGTCCTGGCCACTTGCTCAAAAACCCCCACTTAGACAGTCTCTCCCAGCATTTTCTTCCCAGGGAGGGTTTGTTGATTGAAAAAAAAAAGAAAAGAAAAGAATAAGAAAATGGCACTTGGCTTCTGCGTCCCGGGAATCACTAGACTCCAAACCCAGCAGCTATGGCACCAGCTGCTGCACCAGGAGAGCCCTGGCCTCTAGCTCCCTAGCCCTGACTCAGTCAACCACTCCCACTCCCACTCACTCACCAGCACGTACACAAAATCTTTAATACACTTGCTCACTCACATTGGGACTGACATAGTCCGACTGGCTTGTCCGCCATCTTCCTGACCTCCTCTAAGTTATTCTTAATATTGTCTCAGAATACTTCTATTTCTTGTTTTTTTTTTAATTTTTATTTGGAGTCTCACTCTGTCACCCAGACTGGAGTGCAGTGGCCGCTCCCGGTCACCGCAGCATCGACCTGCTGGGCTCCAGTGATCCTTCCGCCTTAGCCTTTTCGAGTAGCCGGAATTACAGGCATGCACTACCAGGCCCGACTGATTTTTTGATTTATTGTAGAGATGAGGTCTCCCTGCCCAGACGGGTCTCGAACCCGCGGGCTCAGGCAATCCACTCACCTCAGCCTCCCAAAGGTGCGGGATTACAGGCTGAGTCACCGAGCCTGGCTAGTTCTATTTCTTATTGTAAAATGCCGTTGAGTGAAATTGTGATAAATATATCTTGAAACTCTACACTTAAAAAAAAATTTTTTCTTTGTTTTATAATTTTATTTTAGTTATATATTGTAAACTGAGGTCTAGTGTGTATACAGTGAATTTTGTAGTGAAATGTATATATCATATGCTTATAGTTTGATGAACTTTGACAAATTCTTACACTTGTGTCTCCCACAGTACTATTATGATATGGAACATTTCCATCACTTTATAAATAGGCTCCAATTGCATCCCTTCTCCACTTCCTGAGGCAAATCTTGTTTGGACTTATATCACCATAGCTTGGTTTCACTTGCTTTAGGACTTTATAGAAGTCAAATAATATATTACACCCTCTTTTATGTCTATTGTCTCTCACTCACTATAATAATTTTGAGAGCTAATCACACTATTGCTTAGCAGTATTCCATAGTATGGGTATACTGATTTGTTTACCCATTTTCTGTTTTGAGCATTCTTTCTGGGTTTTGGCTACAATAAGTTATTATGAATATTTTTGTGGGCATATGTTTTCATTTATCTTGCATAACTACAGAGAAGTGGAATCACTAGATCACAGGACAGATGAATACTTATTGTTATAAGGAGTAGTTAATTTTCCACGTTTATATTACCATATTACTCTCCAACTAGTAATTAGAAGAGTTCTGGTTGCTCTATATCCATATCATCCTTTGGTTTTATCTTTTTAAATTTTAGCCATTTAAAAAATATGTAGTTGTAACTTATTTTTATTTTAGATTGTGTTTCCTTAATAATGTTCAACTAATAATGTTGAACACATATTTATGTGCTTATTAGCTATTTTATCTTCCTTTGAGAAACATCTGCTCAAGAATTTTGTCCATTTTTATTGATTTCTTTGTTTTTTAAATCATTGACAGATGGAATTCTTTATCCAGTATGGATGTCAGTAGTATGGATGTCAGTCCTTTTTCTAGTATATAGGTTGGAATAATTGTCCTCACTCTATGTCTTGCCAACTTATTTTCTTTGTGGCATCTTTTGAAAAACAGGAGTTTTAATATTGCTAAAGTTCAATTATCATGTGTTTATTTCATATTGTATTTTTTTATTAGCTCACACATTTAATGTAAAATAAGATAAATAAAATAGCAAATATTAGAATATGCTTACAAGCAAAGTAAATATTTTGATAACAAACTTTTCATAAGACAAGTAGAAAAACCACAAGTGCTTATTCAAGTATAAAGTCATTGAGAGGGCAAATTGAATCTGTCTACTATGAACAGTGTTACAAATGTTATTACATGCCATAAAATATAACTTAGACAAAGAACAAAGATGAAATATTAAAGGGCAATTGATATTTGGCCTATAGCAAAAGACATCAAAGACCCACAACAATGTTAAAGCGGCATGGATGAGAAATATTTTATTTTATCCAAATAAAAAAATGAAAGAATAAAACAACTTGAGAATATTATGTGCTCTGAAATGAAAAATAATTTTCTCAGAAGTCATATATTTTTAAACTCTTTTCATTGCTTAGTCCCATATTTGCTGAATGTAATTTATTCACTTATTCAAGAAATATTTATCAAACAGTTATTGTACACTATGTTTACTTTGATTTGATCTAAGGATGAGGAAATGCTCAAGTAACTCCTCTGGGCTAAACCAGGGGATCATGTTCCTTGCTTCATTCTGTTACTTCATTAAGTTTTCTTTTATTTTTAATTTTTTAAATGGACAGATCAGATTTTTAAAATATATATATATATAATCTGATCTATATATATCTCATATACAACATGGTACTTTGAAATATAAAGTATTTATTTCAAATATATATACTATATATATTCACTATATATATTGTGAAATGACTAAATCAAAGTAATTAACATAAGTATTGCTTTACATAGTTGTCATTTTTGTGATGCAAACAATTAAAGCAAAAGAGGAAGAGAGGGATAAAGAGTAAAGCGAATTACTTATGAGTCTACCTGAGAAACATTTAAAGACTGTAGTTTCTAATCTATTAACTGATCAATCTGAGCTAAACAGTGGTTATATTTATATTCACTACATCTACTCTTAAGAAGGAATATTTCTTAATTTGGGGATTTTACTGGCCCTGTTTATCTCCTATGTTACTCTTCATTTATGTGATCATAGTAGGCACTTCCTAAATGTACAAGCAATGCAGGCAACTAAAGAACCCTAAGACATAAATGGAAGAATGATTTAAATTAGTGGCAAATGAAAAATATGAAATGATATACTTCTCCATATTTCTATATCTAGCACTTGGCTTTCAGACATTCTAATTTTTTACAAGCATTTATTTGATAGTTGACTGATTCCGCTATTTTTGAATTGTTAGTGTTTATGACATTAAACATTAAGTAATTGCATTGAGAAAATTTTGCATTGCTCTCAATGATATTCCTTGATCTCAGTCTGTAGATAGATACGTTTCATTTTAGAGATAAGTGCTGTGATGTCTCATCTTTAGTTATGCTGCCATATCCCTAAAATATTTGAAAATCCCTTTAATACCTTTCATACATTTTTATACTTCCAATTATTATGCAGAAGCCAGCAGTCGACCATAATTTCCACTGTTTAAACTAGGAAAAGGTAGTTCTTACAATAATCATATTATTTTAGGATACAATAGACGGAAGAAAAGATCCCTTCTCAGTTAAGTGAATGCTCCATCCCCACTCCACCCCCCACCTTTTTTTTTTCTCTCTCAGGGAGCATTTGCAGTTCTGGGCATGCCCTGAGGATCAGGCTTGCCATAAACTGAAAGACTGCAGCAGTAAAGGTAAACTAGTGGAGCTTTTGATTGTTGCATTGGCTTGTGTGAGTTTGGAATCTGGAGAGACCTAAATTCAGGGCTGTCAGTTTTCTCCCACTGGACTTTTACTGAGTGCTGAGGCAGCGAAGGGTTGGGATGGAAACATGGAATGAAATTCCATACAGTTGAGTCGTGATTAAACATTAAAGTCCTGGCAGAGGGAAGGGAATTCAATAAACCTGACAAGTTGTGCCCTTAAGATCTTTGAAGCCAGAGTGAAAATGAGACTAATGCAAGCTACAACCCCTCCTTGGTCATGCTCAGTTCTTGATTGGATTAAGGTGATCTGTCCATCACTCTAGTCACCTGTAAAAGAAAAAGGCAAGATTTCTCAGCGAAAAGGCACACCAATTCATCTTTTATGTCATTTTAGAAACAAAGTCTAGGCATATAGAATAAAGTGGGAGACATATTAAGAAGCAAAGATATATGATCCAAAGCAAGCCATTGTAGTGCAGGGAAAAAAGAGCCAATAGAGCCATATATTTATAAGATTCATATGTTCATACTAGCAGAAAAAGGACTTTAATACCATTACTATAAAGATATTAAAGAACATAAAGAATGGGTTAAGTATACTGCATAAAAATTGACACTTTAAAATTTTTCCAAGGAAATAATGTGTTAAAATTTGCAAACTGAAACTGGTAAATAAGTATCTATAATTACAGACTTATTAGATGTCTTCTGTATCAGGAACAAATGGCAAAAGAAAAGCAATAGAACCTATTAAAACTAAAGCTTAGGGAGGGAGGGGCATGCCTCATTAACAGGGGTACCTACATGATCAATGTTTGTATAACTAACCCTGAATTGTATTCCACATCTTTACATTAAAAATTAGAACAAACAAACAAAGAAAAACTAAAGCTTAGAGAAAAATAGCTTAAAAAATAAAAACAAAATTGCACAGTATACATAAAGAAACACTGTAAAAAATTCTAACATATGCACTTTAGAGTTCCAGAAAGAAAGGAGAGAATAAATATAGCAAAAAATTAAATTTTAAGAAATAATGTGAAAAATCAAATATTTGAATAGACATTTCACAAATGAAGGTCTACATTTAGCCAATATGCAAATTACTAATGTTTAATATGGGTAATTATCAATGATATGTAAATTAAATCCACAGTGGGATTCTGATATATAACTTCTATAATAGTTAATATTAATACTGCTAACACTACCAAGTATTGAACAGAGTTTATGGTGCAACTGGTTCCTGTACATTCCAGGAGGTAATGGAAAACTGTACAATCACATTGGAAAATCTGCTCAGCAGTTTCTAGTTATATAGGTTTACAATTTCTATAACCCAGAGATCAATATGAAGGATAACACAAAGTAAAAAATTTCATAACTTTTTTTCATAATGGCCCTACACTGGAAACAACTGAATAGCATCAACAGGTGAATGAGTAAATAAACTGTGGTACATTTTGTATTACTCTGTTTATTTGAAATGTCTAGAATAGACAAATCCATAGAGACAGAAAGTGGATGAGTGGTTTCCAGAGGTTGAAGGAGAAGTTAGGGGGACTGACTGTGAAAGAATTGGGAATTTTTTGATTGGCATCATGAAAAGATTTTAAAATTAGATAGTAGTGATGGTTGGAGAATCCTAAGAACATACTAAAAATCTTTGAATTTATTGACATAAAAATGAGTTTCATGGTATGTTAACTTTATCTCAATAAAGCAGTTAAAAAACAAATGTTATAATGATAAAGAGGTGCTGATAGAGCAAGGAAAGAAAATGAACTACTGTTGTGACTCATTACAAAATGGATCAGTCTCCAACATATTCTACTGATAGACGGAACTAGAAACAAAAGTGTGTGTACTGTTTGCCTCCATTTATATTAATTTAAGAGAAGGCAAATATATGCACAATGATGGCAGTCAGAGAAGACAGGATAGTCAGAAGTGAGAATAATCAGAAGTGTTAGGAAGGTGGTATAGATAGAAAAGTGTCATCTTAGTGTATCTTAAATATTCTGTGTCTGTCTTCATCTGTTTGGTGATTATATAAGTGTATATATTCCCATATAAAACATATTTGAGACACACTAAAGATCAGCACACATTGTGCAATTTATTGCATATATCTTGAGTCAGCACAATTTGTTACATTGTGAAATTTTACACAAAATTATACATATAATTATATATACTTATATAAAAATGATATAGTGTATCATAGATATATACATTATATAAAGAGTTTATTTTTGGAGAATTCCAATGGTTACTTTTGCTTCTCATTATCATTTCTGTAATTATCAATGATGATTTAACTGCAAATAGTATGATGTCTTACTTCTTCCTTGTCTGAAGCTTAATGAGACTATGGTGAGAGAAAACTTATTAAGTGAACCATGAACAGCTTCATGTTGAAAGGATACCATTTGTTGCTCAAACTAATGCTCTTGCAGTGACCCTATCTGTAATATTTCCAAAAGAGAAAAAAGCATAATATTGGAGTAACTTGTAATATACTATGCTTAGAATGTTATACATGAAAAACATTCTATAAAATGCAGTTGGATGAAAGGCATGGGAATATGAGTCTGCAGTAATACATTTAATATACATACTAATCAGTAATGGGTGGAATTTTTCAGAAGTAATTCAAATGCTAATGTATCTGATCATATCTTTCATCTGGTAAATGAATGGACCTGTTTTGTTGTTTGCTCTGCCAGCTTCCAATTTTTCTCAGCTAAATAAACCCTTTTATGAAATAATAAAAGCTTTCTAGAATGAAAATAGAAGAATATACAGCTTGTTTACTAGAATGTGTTGCCAGGATTTTATAAATTAGGCAGTTTGTTATGACTAGAACAATGCTCCAATGCACTGAACTTTAATGTTGAAACATCAGCTTCCCTCTGAGCAGTTCAGGAGCCAGACCAACACCTGCTTGCAGAAGAGTTGTCATTTGCATCCACCTCCAGCAAGTAAAATTTGTGAAGTTGGTATGATGATATTAGGTACTTTTTCATCTTTCAAACAAAATAAAAATATTTACAATTTTAAATTCCAAATATCCTCCATTTTCAACACTGAAGAAGATGATTGGGAGGTTATAAAACCTGGTAAGAAAGAGCCATATAAATAATTCTACTTTATCTTGACTTCAAGTCTTTTCAAAACAATGCATTTTGTGTTTACTATTCCTAAAAAAAATCACAATTTCTTATGTCGTTACTTTTTATGATGAACTATGAGTAATAGATACTGTTCAATTTACAGTGACTAAGTATGATCACAAGCAGCTTGATACTAAAGTCAACTAGAAAATAACTTTTTTTAAAAGTTCCCAGCTTAATCCACGAGGCACTGTAAGAATTAATTTGACTAATGGGTAAATTATTATTCTCAAGGCATTTGTTGTAAGTAACTCAAATAGAATTATGTCTATTAATATGAACTCTGCAGCTATTACAAAGTTAATTATTATATCCTTTGGTGTCATATTGTTTTTATTCACTTGTTTTTTTAAACTAACTTTGTAGGAAATATTTTTTTTCCATAATCAATATTTTTATTATGGTTTTGTGGGGTACAGTTAAGGGTTAGGTGTACAATTATGTTTCATTCAGGCACCCTATTGATAAGAGGTGTTTCCCCATCCCCCGACAGATATTTGCTACTGTTAATCCCACCCCCCTATAGTTTCCCAGTACCATCAGTCATTTTCTCATAGTATTACATTGGATGTTCAAGGTCCATTATATGAGTGAGAACATGTGATCCTCGGGTCTTTGTTTCTGTGAGAGGTCACTCAGTATTATAGACTCTAGTTCCATCCAGGTTGCTGCGAAATTCATGATTTTGTTCTTTTTTATGGCTGCGTAGTATTCCATCGTGTATATGTACCACATTTTTTTAATCCAGTCCTCTTTTGATGGGAAGCATGGTTGTTTCCAGGTTCTTGCTATTGTGAACAATGCTGCGATAAACATACGTGTGCAGGTATCTTTTTAATAGAATGATTTGAGTTCTTCAGGGTGTATTTCCAGTAGGGGGATTGCAGGGTCATATGGGAGGTTGATATTTAGAGCTTTTAGGAATCGCCACACTGCTTTCCACAGAGGTTGCACTAGTTTACTCTCCCACCAACAGTGTAGAAGTGTTCCCTTTTCACCACACCCTCTCCAGTAGATGTTATTTTTTGAGTTGTTGATAATTGCCATTCTGACTGGAGTTAGGTGGTATCTCAGTGTGGTTTTGATTTGCATCTCCTGATGATTAGTGAGGTTGAACATTTCTTTATGTGTTTGTTGGCTGCTCGGACGTCCTCTTTTGTGAAGTGTCTGTTCATATCTTTTGCTCATTTGATAATGGGGTTTTTTGTTATTTTCTTTTCAGCACGTTTTAGTTCCTTGTAGATCCAGGATGTTAAGCCTTTGTCAGACCTGGTGTTGACAAATACTTTTTCCCAGTCTGTAGGCTGTCTCCCTGCTCTCTTGATGGTTTCTTTGGCCTTGCAGAAGCTTGTCAGTTTAATAAGGTCCCACTTGTCTATCTTCTCTCTTATGACCTGTGGGTTTAGGGTTTTGTTCAGGAATTGGAAGCCAGTTCCAATTTCCATGAGGGTATTTCCTTCACTTTCTAAGGTTCTTATGGTTTGAGGTCTTACATTTAGGTCTCTGATCCATTTGGAGTTAACCTTTGTGCATGGGGATAGATAGGGGTCCTGTTTCAATCTTCTGCATGTGGTCAGCCAGTTTTCCCAGCACCATTTACTGAATAGGTTCTCATCTCCCCAGTGGTAGGTGGTGGAGGCTTTGTCGAAGATGAGTTGGTTGAGAAATTGAGGTTTTGCTTCTGGAATCTCAATTCTATTCCATTGATCTATATGCCTGTTCCTATACCAATACCAAGCTGTTGTGATGATTGTAGCTTTATAGTAAAGTTTGAAGTCTGGTAATGTGATACCACCTGCTTTGTTTTTTTTTGCTGAGGATTGTTCTGGCTATTCTTGGACGTTTGTGTTTCCCTATGAATTCCTGTGTTGTCTTTTCTAGGTCTGAGAAGAATGTTGCTGGTAATTTGATGGATATTGCATTGAATTTGTAGATTGCCTTAGGTAAGATGGACATCTTCATAACGTTGATTCTTCCAACCCATGAGCATGGGGTATTTTTCCACTTGTTTGTGTCATCTTTGATTTCTTTGAGCAGTGTTTTGTAATTTTCATTGTAAAGGTCTTTCACATCCCTGGTTAGGAAGATGCCAAGGTATTTCATTTTTTTTGTGGCTATTGTGAATGGAATTGTGTTTTTTATTTGGGTTTCTCTTTGTTTATTATTGGTGTAGAGAAATGCGATTGTCTTTTGTACATTTATTTTGTATCCTGAGACTTTGCCAAAGGCCTTTATCAGTGTAAGGAGGTTTTTGACAGATTCTTTTGGGTTTTCAAGGTACACAATCATATCATCTGCAAAGAGAGATAACTTGACTTCCTCTTTTCCTATTTGGATACTCCTGATTGCCTCCTCTTCTCTGATTGCTCGAGCCAGGACTTCCAATACTATGTTGAACAGGAGGGGTAAGGGAAAATTTTTTTTTAAAGAAAGGAAAAGAAATACATTTTGGGAGAAGGAGGTCATACAGGATACCAGTCATTAGGTCCTATATTGTGAGTCCACAGCAACTGGATTTTTTATTTAGTATTAACTTAAGCCTTACCTATGTGCATTCTTTGACCAATATTTTGATGTACAGCAAAGCCTGTTTTTAGTTGAGTCCACTGAAACGTCCTTTTTATATTTGTTTTATACATTTATCCATAATATTCAACATATCATTTCCAGTGTCAATTATCTTATTTTTTATTTTATTTTATTTTTAGACAGGGTCTTACTGTGACGCAGGCTGAAGTACAGTGGTGTAGAATAGAGGCACATGCCACCATGTCTGGCTAATTTTTAAAATAGTTGGAAAGATGGAGTCTTCCTACGTTACTCAGGGTAGTCTCAAATTCCTGGCCTTATGTGATTCTCTTGGTTCAGCCTCCTGATTAGCTAGGATTAAAAGAGTGAGTCACTGTGTTGAACTCCAGTGTCATTTTTATTTAGAGTGGAGTGAGAACTTAAAGGAGTTGCAAAGTAATTGTTTATATAGTCATTCCTTAATATCACAAATCATGCCCCAATTTATACTTTTGTTCTTAAGTAATGCATTTTAATACTATTTTACTTTCTTTTATTATGTATTTATTTAATTTTAAATTCCTAGGGTACATGTGCATGTTTGATATATGGGTATATATATATTTTTTGAGTTGGAGTCTCACTCAGTCACCCAGACTGGAGTGCGGTGGCCACTCCTGGCCACTGCAGCCTCAACCTTCTGGGCTCCGCAATCCTTCCGCCTCAGCCTTCCGAGTAGCCAGAATTACAGGCATGCGCTACCACGCCCGGCTGATTTTTTGATTTATTGTAGAGATGAGGTCTCGCTGCCCAGACAGGTCTCGAACCCGTGGGCTCAGGCAATTCACTCACCTCAGCCTCCCAAAGGCACGGGATTACAGGCTGAGCCACTGAACCCGGCGATATATGGGTATATTATGTGATGGTGAGGTTCAGGATTCTATTAAGCCTGTCAGCTAGGTGGTAAGCATGGTACCCTATGTGTGATTTTTCAATTCTTACCCCACTGCCTTCCTCCCTGCTATAGGAATCCCTAGTGTACGTTGCTCCCATCTTTATGCCTGCGTGTATTCAGTGTTTAGCTCCCGCTTATGAGTGAGATCGTGTAGTCTTTGGTTTTCTGTTTCTGTGTTACTTTGCTTAGAATAATGACCTCCAGCTGCATTCACAATCCTGCAATGGACATGATTTTGTTCTTCTTCATGACTGCCTAGTGTTCCATGGTGTATATGCACCACATTTTCTTTATCCAACCCACCTTAAATGGGCACCTAAGTTGGTTCCATGTTTTGCTATTATGAATAGTGCTGCAATAAACATATTATTTAAGATGTGTTTTTGGTAGAGTGGTTTATGCTCCTTTGGGTATTACCCAGTAGCAAGACTGCTGGATCAAACTGTAAATTTATTTTAGCTCAGTGAGAAATCTCCAAACTGTTTTCTACAAATGCTGGACTAGATAATAGTTCTACCAACAGTATATGAGCATTCCCTTTTCTTCACAGTCTTGCCAACGCCACTTAGTTGGTGTTCAATGGGGAATGGATAGGGTGAGTTTCTCTGGAAAACCATTAAATAAATGTCACTTAAGAGATGATCTATTGTAGAAATTGAAATAAAACAAGCCATAGCCTTTGATTATATCTAATTGGATATGAAACCTTAGATGTGATTCCTTTTTTTTTTTAGAAAGCAGGATTTATTGAGAGGATAGAAAAGCTCCCACAGAGGGAGGGGAGGGGACCCAAAGGAGTTGCTCTTAGATGTGATTCTTAATCATGAATTTAAAGAACTTCTAAAATGGGTTTCGCTATTACACTGTTTAATAAAAGCTATTTATTTAAGTATGAAATATCTGGGAAATTCACAAAGATGTGCAAAGAGTACTTAAAGAAGAGAAGATAGATGGAAAAGCAAATAAATGTGGTGGCTTCTTCAAGTCTGTTAGAATGATTTACTTGTTGAGGTTTATTGGTGTTCATTTTTGCTCCCATTTTTTCACCTGTAATCATCTCGGATGGAATATGTCTAAAGGTTTGCTTATCTAATATGCAAGAAAAAATAATCTGTTTTTAATTATTTTCTACTTGCTATGGTCTTCCCTGTAATGTCTTTCCCTCTCACCATAAGAAAAGTACAAGATACAGAATATTTTATTGTTGTGTACTTCTATAGTCTTAGCTGAAGAAAGCACAAAGTAATGAATATTTTGTGGTTTGTTTCAGTTTTATTTTGTTAATTGTATGCACAGAGATTGTACTAGTTTACACTCAAACCAACAGTGTGGAAGTGTTCCCTTTTCCCTGCCTCCTCTCTAGCATCTATTGTCTTTTCTCAACCAACTCATCTTCGACAAAGCCACCACTAACAACCACTGGAAAGAGGAGAACTTATTCAGTAAATGGTGCTGAGAAAACTGCCTGACCACATGCAGAAGATTAAAACAAGACCCATACCTACCACCATACACAAAAATCAACTCGAAATAGATCAACGACCTAAATGTAAAACCTCAAACTATAAGAACCTTAGAAAATGCAGGAGAGAGACACCCTTATGGAAATTGGAACTGGTAACCAATTCCTAATCAAAACCCCAAGTTCCCATGCCATAAGAGATTAGATAGACAATTGGGACCTCATCAAACTGACAAGCTTCTGCAAAGCAAAAGAAACCATCAAGAGAGTGGGGAGACGGCCCACAGAATGGGAGAAAATATTTGCCGACTGTATATCTGACAAAGGCCTTAACATCTAGGATCTACAAGGAACTCAAACATGCCTAAAAGAAAAAAACAAACAACCCTATTAAAAAGGCAAAAGATATGAACAGACACTTCTCAAAAGACAAACAGCCAACAGATACATGAAAAAATTCTCAGCCTCACTACTCATCAAAGAAATGCAAATTAAAACTACACTGAGATATGACCTAATTCCAGTCAGGATGGCCATCATCAATAACTCAAGGAACATGTCTCTTAATGTTTTAGAATGATCTGATTGCCACTTAGACTACAAAGTTTATAAATGGTGTATCTGAAAGACTGTTAGTAGTAGTAGAGCTTTAAAAAAATATTTAATTATTGAATATATATAATTTTTTTAGTAAATCATTGTAAAAGAAAACATATAATTCAGAGACCTAGTGCTGGCATTATGTTCCAGCTCAGGATTTAGGTGTTACTTTTTGTAATGTATATCTCATTTATACCTTATTCAAATTAGCATCTAAAATTTTGTGATATTTCTGTGAAATGAACTTGATATGATTGCTAATTTTTAGTTCCAATTTTTGAGCAGATAATTTTTATAAATGAATAAGGTATTATATAGGATTTTACCAGAAAATAAATTTAGTCTAGTGACCTTTATGTTTTATTACATTCAGTCTTTTAATAGTGTAAGACTAGCTTTCCAAAAAGATATTGATGCACACATAGACATAGAAATGGAGATATAGATACAAAGACATGAATATAGATGAGAATATAAGTGCCTATGACTGTATAACAAATTATTCCAAAATAGAGTAGCTTAAAAAGATAAACATCATCTCACACAGTTTCCATGGGTCAAACCAGTTGAAGTAGCTTGGTTGATGGTCCTGGCTTGGCATCTCTTTTGAGGGTATATGCAAGATCTTGGCAAGACCTGCAGTAATTGGCAGACTTTTGATGAGGATGGCACTTCCATTTCCAAGAGGGCTCTGTCAAATGATCAGATATGTCTGTACTGACTGTTGGTGAGAGGCATAATTTCCTTACCCCGTGGAACTGCCAATATGGCTGGGTGAGCGTCCCTACCACTCGGTAACTGGTTTCTCCCAAAATGAGTGACCCATCCCCAGTTTCATCCTGAAATGCAACTACAAGATAAAGCAAACAAACAAACAAGAAAACTTTCTTACCAAATGTCCTCGGGGTTTGTGTTGACCTGTGGACTTAGATGAAAAGAAAAAGGCATAGCATTATCACAGGGCCAAGCCAAGTTGTCTACCAGTTCTGTAACTGAATCTGCCATAATCCAATATCACAACAGGGCCATACCTCCAAAACAATATTGTAAAATCTTTTAGTTGGGCAACTGGTAGCACAGCGTGCCATCTGGTGACAACAAAAAAGATAAATACACACACAAGAGGGAACATCAGACTTAGGTAGAACAAGAAGATACAGAGTGAGAAAGACAGAGAATGAGATGAAAATAAAGAGCAAAACAAAACAAAAGCTTTCAAAAATAAACCCATCAAGGGAATTTTAAAATATCATTGATACTTAAAGATAGCTAAAACCAAGACACTGAGAAAATAAAAATTGGAAAATATATTTCCTTCAAATGGCATTATGTTTTTAGATAAGTCTGACAAGGATTAATATATTTGGATTAAGATAAAGAATTTAATATGTATATTTTACATTCATCCTGAATTTCCAGGTCAGTTACAGTAAATGGAATTTTTAAAAAAGATATAAAATTACAAAGAACAAGATTTAATAAAATAACAAAGTGTCACCTTTAGAACATTATATTAAGCTTTTTCTTTCTGTTCCAGATATGACAGAAAAATTGATGAGACAATCTTCAAGGTTCAGGTAACCACCAACAGCGATGGAAATGCACTATCTGGCAGGTCAGTGAAATATAACCAGACCAATTCTCTAACCTCTTCTTTGCTAAACTACACAGAAGAGGGTTCTCTCAAGCTAATGTGGCATTTAAAAAAAGTGTCTGTAAAAACATAATGTAGATATTCTCCTGCTGGAATAAGTTTTCTTGTCTAAAATCAACCCTAAAATAATTAACTTTTTATTCCTATCTAATATCTGTTTATAATCTCCCAAGGCTATTGGTAAATTGGAATACCAGAGTTAATCAAAGTTAAAATAGTAACTTTGGGTGTTTATATCAATATATTTTTAAGAATGTAATCCTGTTTCATAGTAAACTAGCCAAAGGTACTTTTCCCACACATTTCCTTCTTTTGACTACAACAAAATATTATCACTCCTGTAACAAGAAGAGTTAATAGGTATAATGATGATAAGATTCTCTATGTGAAATAATGTTGTCTTCATCCTATTTTTTCATAGATGTGCTTACCTTCATAATAATTTTGTTTTAGAGTTATTTTTAAAATCTGAATTATATTTTTTTCAAAAGTTACAAAGGTTGCATGATATATTTTCTATTTTTGAAACAGAGCAGCTGACTTGGTGTATATTTTGGTACTGGGGAACAGTTTTCTTTTTTCCAAAATTAGGAATTTGAGATATAATGTATATATTTAGTGAGCCCACAGTCACTCAAAAATGCATCAGTGTCAGGGTGAGAGACACTTCCATAGTCAACCAACAGAAAACCAGAAAGAGCAGAGTGGGAATAAAGAAATGTACCAAGAGATCAGGCAGGTATAAACCACTTCCCTAAAACCAGTTCTCTAAAGCTCTTAGAATTTTTGAAGTCTACGTTGTTCGTATCTTCACATATATTCTACATTTGTTCCCAGAGATTGCGACTAGCATGCAATATGAGATATAGGACAAAAGATCATGAAACTCTTAAAAGTAAATTGATGCACAAAAATAATAGACAATTTTTTTTTTTTTGAGTTGGAATTTCACTCCGTTGCCCAGACTGGAGTGGAGTGGCCACTCCCGGTCACCGCAGCCTCGACACACTGGGCTCCGGTGATCCTTCCACCTCAGCCTTCCGAGTAGCCAGAATTACAGGCGCACACTACCACGCCCGGCTAATTTTTGATTGATTGTAGAGATGAGGTCTCGCCAAGTTGCCCAGGCGGGTCTCGAACCCTCGGGCTCAGGCAATCCACTCACTTCAGCTTCCCAAAGGCGCGGGATTACAGGCTGAGCCACCGAGCCCGGTAATAATAGACAATCTATTCTGTAAATTTGTTGAGAGACTGTTCATGCAATGTGACTTGCACAGCACCTGGAATGTGAAATATGTTCCCTACTGGGAGAATATTTATACCTTCTTAAAGGTTCAAGCAATAACTGAAGGGAGTCAAATAATTATATGAAACAGCCTATGTTTAAGTTATCTGTCTTATAGCTGAGTTTTCAATATCCATTGAAAAATGCTTAAAATGATTCACATAAAAGACTAAAGACAGTTGTGTAATCCGTTAAATAATCAATGGGAAAATCTCACCCCAAAAAGGGCAAAGTGTCTGAAATAAAGCTTCCAAGCTATACGTTGCTTATGAAAGTACATAGACCCACAAACAAAGTTGCTATATTCAAAGTAAGATTCAGGGAAGTATTAATAAGAAAATATTTGGAGAAAAAAATGATACCTTCAAAATCCATCTGAATGATAAATTTACTAGAAATAAAAAGCATATTTAAACACCAGTACTAAAAGTGTAAAATATTAACTTCTGGATTTAGAAGTCATGTTCATAAGTGTTTTCTTTTTGGATTAAGGAATTCATCTCTTGACTTAGATCAATCATCAACTTTTCAGAACCCTTTCCCCTAGGGCTCAAATATAGAATTACGCACTTCCTCTTTGGCATCATCATTATGTTATTGTTCATATTTTAGTATCCCTCATATCTCATTCTAATTTGATGGTTTCCAAGTTTTTTCTCCCTTAATATGCTGTAAACCATGTGAACCTGTTGATCAATTGTGTTCTCAGTATATAGACCAATACATTAGAGTTTAAATGATTAAACAAATGACCAAAATTATGTCCCAAAGAAGAATAATATTCCCAATTTTGTTTTCCATGACTGCTGCATTAGTAAAAACAATCCTACTATCTAGGACTCAGTTTTGTTTTTTTTTTTTTTTTTTTTTTTTTTAAGGATTAGCTGGTTTTAAAATGTGTGCATCACATTGTATGTGAGATTAGAGAATCTCTGATATAAGTATTGTCTCTAAATTAGCTCAATTAACAGTTGTGAAATTTTTTCCAGTTAAGATCAGGTTAGGAAAAAAAAAATCCTCAACTTGCATCTAAAAGCTTTTCTTTGGGTGCAGAAATATAATATTTAATTTTTTCCTTAATTTTCCATTGATAATAATATTTTTTAAAAAAATATTGGGTACTGGGCACAGTGGCTCATGCCATTAATCGCAGCACTTTGGGAGGCCGAGATAAGAGGATTGCCTGAGCCCACGGGTTCGAGACCAGCCTGGGCAACTTAGTGAGACCTCATCTCTACAATAAGTCAAAAAATTAGCCAGGCGTAGTGGTGAATGCCTGTAGTTCCAGCTACTTGGAAGGCTGAAGTGGAAGGATCACCTGAGCCCAGCAGATCAAGGCTGTGATGGCCATGAGCATGCTACTGCACTTCAACCTGGGCGACAGAGTGAGACTCCAACTCAAAAAACAAAAATAAAAAAACTAATGTATTAATTATGTATATATGACTGTTATTATGGCTTAATTATTATCTATATCTCTGTTTCATAAGAGAGAGCAAATAAAATAGTATCTATAGGTTACGAAAAAGGAAACACGATGTAGCAGATATATTGATGTGTTTGGGAACAAATGAACAGTGTGCTATATGACTTTGGTAAATTGCTTAAGGTTGACTATATTTCATGTGCTCATTTTATGAAGTTAATTTAACAGTAAAAAAGAATTTTTTTATGACAGTTGAACAAAAATATATATAAATTGTTTGGTACCTGGTAGGATTCTAAACTTTGCATTTGTGTTTTACTATTCTACATAAAGCTTTAGTTTGGTATGGTAACAAGAGAATTAAATCTATGTGTTTGCTACTTTGCTATTGTAAGTAAATATGTGTATATATATGTCTAGGTGTGACATATTTTTTTCGGGAGACTTCTTAAAACATTAAGCATGAAAGTCAAGGTCACATTACAGGGCTAAAATAAGTTCAACTGATGGCAACATAGAGGATAGGAACGTTGGCATCCTAGTGCTTATTTTTTCTGTTAAACAATAATTGCTATGTTAGAAAGTAACAAAATATATGTAGGTTTGGGTATTTTTTGCCTGGGGGGGTGTCAAACATTTCATGTCTAGGGTTATCAAAATAATTTTCTAATGTGTCTAATACTGGTTCACAACACTTTTATTAAATCAAATTCATTGAGGTGTATTTTAAGTGCACAGTTTTATTTTCTACTTCATTTATTTATATAGGACAATTTCATTTCCCTCCTCTACTTACTTTGGGCTTACATTTTTTTTCACAGTTTCTTAAAGTAATAGCTTAGGTCATTAATTTTTAATACTACTTATTTTCCTGATACAGGCATACCTCAGAGATTTGCAGATTCAGTATAACAATAGAAAAACTCACGATTTTTTGTTTTTGAATATAAAAGCTATGTTTACACCATCCTGTAGTCTAAGTGTGCAATAGCATTATTTCTAGAAAAATGATATTCATATCTTTATTAAAATACTTTATTGCTAAAAAATACTGCTAGTCATTTGAGTCCTCAGTGAGTCCTAATCTTTCTTCTGGTGAATTATCTTGCCTTGGTGTTGATAGCTGCTGATTAATTGGTGTGGTGGTTACTTAATGGTGGGTTGACTGTCAGTTTCATAAAATAAGACAAAAATAAAGTTTGCCATATTGATAAATTGTGCTTTCACAAAGATTTCTCTGTAGCATGTGACAATGTTTGACAGTATTTGACCTACTGTAAAACTTCTTTCTAAATTAGTGTCAATACTCTCAAACTGTTTCTGCTTTATCAAGTTAGTTTATGTAATAGTCTAAATCCTTTGTCTTCATTATTAACAATGTTAATAACATCCTCAACAGGAGTAGACTCCATCTCAGAACCACTTTCTTTGTTTGCTCCTAAGAAGCAACTTTTCATATGTTCAAGCTTTATCATGCGATTGTAGCAATTCAGTCACATTCTTAGGTTCCAATTCTAATTCTAGCTTTCTTTCTGTTTTCATCACATCTACAGTTACTTCCTCCAAGTTTTTTTGTTTTTAACTTTTAAATTTTTTATTTTAAAATTGTGGGGTACAATTCAGGGATAGGTATGCAAATATTCATTATGCATTTACCCTTGTTGATGAGGTGTGCCCCCACTTCCCCAGCAGATTCCCACTACTGCTAATCCCACCTCCCTGCCCCCCCACCCCCCCGCAGTTTCCGCTACTGTCAATCTTTTTCTTATAGTATTACGATAATTGTTCCAGATTCACTTATGAGTGAGAACATATGATACTAAGTTCTTCGTTTCTGTGAAAGATCACTCAGTATTACAGACTCTAAGTCCATCCAGGTTGCTGCGAAGTGCATGATTTTGTTCTTCTTTATGGCTGTATAATATTCCATTGTGTATATATGCTACATTTTAAAAATCCAGTTCTCTTTTGATGAGCAGCATGGTTGGTTCCACGTTCTTGCTATTTTGTGAACAATGCTGCAATAAATATACGTGTGCAGCTATCTTTTTTATAGAGTGATTTGAGTTCTTCCGAGTATATTCCCAGTAGGGGGATTGCAGGGTCATATGGAAGGTCAATTTTTAAAACTTTTAGGAATCACCACACTGTTTTCCATAGAGTCTGTACTAGTTTACACTCCCACCAATAGTATAGAAGTGTTCCCTTTTCGTAACGTCCTCTCCAGCATCTGTTATTTTTTTGAGTTATTGATGATGGCCATTCTGACTGGAGTTAAGTAGTATCTCAGTGTAGCTTTAATTTGCATTTCTTTGATGACTAGTGAGACCGAACATTTTTTGATGTGTCTGTTGGCTGCTTGTATTCTTCTTTTGAGAATTGTCAATTCATATCTTTTGTCCACTTTGTAATGGAGCTGTTTTTTTTCCAGCAGGTTTTAATTCCTTGTAGATCCTAGATGTTAGACCTTTGTCAGACATAGAGTTGGCAAATATTTTTTCCCAGTCTGTGGACTGTCTCCCTGCTCTCTTGATGGTTTCTTTGACTTTGCAGAAGTTTGTCAGTTTGATGAGGTTCCACTTGTCTATCTTATCTTTTATGCACGGGCACTTGGGGTTTTGATCAAAAATTGATCGCCAGTTCCAATTTCCATAAGGGTGTCTCCTGCATTTTCTAAGGTTCTTATAGTTTGAGGTTTTATGTTTAGGTCTCTGATCCATTTAGAGTTGATTTTTGTGAATGGGGATAGGTAGGGGTTCCATTTAAATCTTCTGCATATGGTCAGCCAGTTTTCCCAGCACCATTTATTAAATAGGTTCTCCTCTCCCCAGAGGTTGGTGGTGGAGGCTTTGTTGAAGATGAGTTGGTTGAGAAATTGAGGTCTTGCTTCTGGAATCTCAGTTATATTCCATTGGTCTATATGCCTGTTCTTGTACCAATACCAGGTTGTTTTGATTATTGTAACTTCATAATAAAGTTTAAAGTGTGGGAGTCTGATACCTCCTGCTTTGTTGTGTGTTTTTTTGTTTTGTTTTGCTGAGGATTGTTTTGGCTATTCTTGGTCATTTATGCTTCCATATGAACTCCTTTATTGTTTCTAGGTCTGAGAAGAATGTTGCTGGTAATTTGATGGGTATTGCATTATATCTGTAGACTGCCTTAGGTAGAATGGACATGATTCTTCTGATCCATGACCATGAAATATTTTTCCACTTGTTTGTGTGATCTTTCTTTGAGCAGTGTTTTGCAGTTTTTATTGTAAAGGTATTTCACGTCTATGGTTAGGATGATGCCAAGGTATTTCATTTTTTTGTGGCTATTGTGAATGGAATTGTGCTTTTTATTTGAGTTTCTGTTTGTTTATTATTGGTGTATAGAAGTGCAATTGTCTTTTGCACATTTATTTTATACCCTGAGACTTTGCCAAAGTCCTTTATCAGTGCAAGGAGATTTTTGACAGATTTTCTTGGGTTTTTGAGGAATAGAATCATGTTGTCTACAAAGAGGGATAACTTGATTTCCTCTTTTCCTATTTGGATACCCCTGATTGCCTTCTCTTCCCTGATTGCTCTAGCTACAACTTCCAAAACTATGTTGGATAGGAGGGGTGAGAGTGGGTATCATTGCCTTGTTCCAGTTTTCAGGGGAAATGGTTCCAATTCTGTCTGTTTAGCAGTATGCTGGCTGTGGATTTCTTGTAGATAGCTCTTACTATTTTGAGGTATGTTCCACCTATGCCTAGATTTTCGAGGGTTTTTATCAAGAAGGGGTGCTGAAATTTATCAAAAACTTTTTTGTGCATCTAATGATATAATCATGTGGTTTTTGTTTTTATATCTGTTGATGTATTTAATTATGTTTATGGTCTTACAAATGTTGAACCGGCTTGCATCCTGGGGATGACGCTTACTTGGTCACGGTGGATGATTTTTGAGATGTGTTGTTGAATCTGGTTTGCTAGGATCTTGTTGAGAATTTTAGCATCTATGTTCATCAAGGATATTGGCCTGTAGTTCTCTTTCTTTGTTGGATCTTTACCTGGTTTGGGTATCAGTTTGATGTTAGCTTCATAAAATGATTTGAGGAGAGTTCCATCGTTCTCAGTCACCTGGAATGCTTTCAATAGGATTGGTATCAGTTGCTCCTTGTATGTTTTGTAGAATTCTGTTGGACAGTCATCTGGTTCAGGGCTTTTTTTAGTAGGTCATTTTCTTATGACATAGTCAATTTCCTGGATTGTTTTTTTTTCTATTTAGGGTCTTGACTTCTTCTTGTTTCAATCTGGGGAGTTTGTGTGATGTCAGAAAATCCTCCTTTTCCTTTAGGTTTTCAAGTTTGTTTCCACATAAGTGTACATAGTAGTCTCTGATAATCTTTTGTATTTTGTCAGGGTCAATTGTGACTTCATCTGTTGTGTTTCTGATTGTTTTTATTTGAGCTTTTTCTCTCTTTTTCTAGGGCAGTGTAGCTAGGGGACCATCAATCTTGTTTATCCTTTCAAAGAACCACCTTTTTGTTTCATTGATTTCTTTTTTTTTTTGTATTGTCTTTTTTTCTTCTGTGTTCTGAATTTGGGCTTTTATTTTGGTTATCTGCATTCTTCTGCTGAAGTTAGGGTTTTAGTGGTCTTGCTTTTTCAGTTTCCTTAGGTGACTTGCTAGGTTGTTAACTTGTGATCTTTCCATTTTCTTCATGTGTGTTTGTGGAGATATGAATTCCCCTCTTACTACTGCTTCCATGACATCCCAGAGATTTTGGAAAGAGGTTTCTTCATTTTCATTTATTTCCAGGTATCTTTTAATCTCTGTTTTGATTTCCATGTTGGCCCAGGAATTGCTTAGCATCATGCTGTTTAGCGTCCATGTCTTTGTGGGTTTGTGGGGAGCTTTGTTGGTGTTGTTACTCATTTTTATTCCACTGTGGTCTGAGATGGTGCATGGCAAAATTTCAATCTTATGAAATTTGTTTATGTTTGATTTATGGCCAAGGATGCAGTAGACCTTAGGGTATGTTCTATGTGGTGCCAGGGTCCAGCTCCAGTGGGTCAGGGTTTCCTGAAAGAGGGACAGCATCGGTGCAGGAGAAAAAACTTGGACACTGACTCTGCTGCAAGCAGGACAAATGCTGATTTATTGTCTTTTCCAACTCCTTTTATACCCTACAAGTTTTTTGTTTTCAAGGCAATCAGTTACAATTTAATGGACTGGACAGGCAATGTATCTTTGTTCATCCTGTTTTGATCTTAAAACATTATCATTAACTATAAATTTTATAAACTTCTAACATTTTTTAATGATTACCATATCTTAACGTCCATACAAAACTTACTTATTCCTATAACTATTACAGTATAAATCACTACCAAGTTCTAAGCACTATAATTATCACAGAGATTAACAAGTCACACCTGTGACCTTCACACAGCAATTTGCAACTAGCTGGGGTAAAACAACATTTTCAAGATTTCTTAGCCACAAATTGGCCTAACCAGTTTTCCCTAATTTCACACCTGGTGTTTCCAATCTGTGTTAATTATTTCCTGCCAGGAAGAATGAGCTTCAACGTTTGCAAAACAAAAGGCCTCTTGGGCTCGAGTCACCTCAGTTACAATTTCTAACCAGAATTATAAACCTCCTTAACAAAGGGAAGGTAATTTTTCATGAATTCCCCACTTGCCTTTTTGCAAGGGGTAGTGGAGGCGTGAGTGGAATTTTGCTTTCCATCCTCAGACTGTACAGAACTTTCTGACTGCACTAATAACAAAAGTAGAAGAAGCAAGGGTCTCAGCTGCCCAGGTTTGCTTTGTGACCTGGAGTCTTCAGCCCCCTGGACTTTGTCAGCAGGCAGGCCTCCATGGCTGGCTCCCAACAATGTGGTGATGAGTAGAATGTATATTCTGTGGCTGTTGGGTGGAGTGTTTTGTAAGTATCAATTAAGTCCATTTGGTCAAGAGTCACATTGAGGTTCCAGATCTCCCTCTTGATTTTTTGTCTTGGTGATCTGTCTAGCCCCCTACAGGGAATCAACTACTTCCAAATGCCTTAAAGCCCCCTAAGGGGAATCAACTACTTCCAAACTTCATTTGGAATCAACTACTCCCAAACCTCTTTTAATATTGATATTTTGACCTTCTCTCATATATCACAAATATTGTTAATAGCATCTAGAATGGTGACTCCTTTCTAGAAGGTTTCCAATTTGTTTTTCCCAGATCCATCAGAGGAATCACTATCTATGGTAGGTATAGCTTTATAAAATTTATTGATTAAATAGTAAGACTTGAAATTGGAAATTTCCTTTGGATCCATGTGCTTCAGAATGGATGTTGTGTTAGTAAGTATGAAAAAAGCAAAAATCTCCTTATATTTACCTCTTCATTAGAACTCTTGGATGACCAGGTGCATTGCCAACAAGTAGCAATATTTTGAAAGAAATCTTTCTTTTGAGCAGCAGATCTCAAAAGTGTCCTTAAGATATTTAGTAAAATATGCTATAAACAGATGAGGTGTCATCTAGGTTTATTGTTCCATTTATAAAGCATAGGTATAGTACATTTAGCATAATTTTTAAGGGCCCAAGGACTTAAATAATAGTAAATGAGGGCTTTAATATTAAGTCACCAGCTGTCTTAACCATAACAAGAGTGTCAGTCTCTCTTTTGAATCTTTGAAGCCAGACATAGATTTTTCCACTCTAGCTATGTAAGTTCTAGATGGCATCTTCTTCTAATAGAAAGCTGTTTCATCTACATTGAAAATATGTTGTGTAGTCACCTCCATCACTGATTTTAGTTAGATTTTCTGGATAACTCGCTGAAGCTTCTTTATTAACATGTGCTGCTTTACTTTGAATATTTAAGGTTTGGAGGTGTTTTTTTTCTTAAGCCTCATGAACTAGCAACCTCAACTAGCTTCTAACTTTTAGCTTCCTCATTTCTCTCAGCCTTTATAGAATTGAAGAGAGTTTGGTCTTCTGTACAGATCACTAAAACTTTCCCCATATCAGCAATAAGTCTATTTTGCTTTCTTATCATTTGTGTGTTCACTGAAGTAAGACTTTATTATTTCTGTCAAAAAGCTTTTCTTTTCATTCACAACTTGACTGTTGGCCAAGAGGTCTATTCTTTGGATTTTGTTGGCTTTCAACATGCTTTTCTCACTAAGTTTAAGCATTTCTAGCTTATGAATTCAAATGAGAGACATGTGACTCTTCACTTGAACATGTAGAGACCATTGTCGTATTATTAATTGTCCTAATTTCAATATTGCCGTGTCTCTGGGAATAGAGTGGCATGAGGAGTGGGGGAGTGATGGAAAAATAGTCAGTTGGTAGAGCAGTCAGAACATACACAACATTTTGATTAATTTTGCCATCTTACATGGGTATGGCTTGTGGCACCCCAAAACAACATAGCAACATGTACAGTCACTGACCATGGGTCACTATAACAGCTATAATAATAATAATAAAGTTTGAAATATTACAAGAATTACCAAGATGAGAGTGAGACATGAAGTGAGCACATACTGTCAGAAAAATAATACTGATAGACTTCCTCGATATTGGGTTTTCACTAACTTCTCATTTGTAAAACTCACAGTATGTTCAAGTGCAATAAAGTGACAGGTAATACAAGATATGCCTATATATGCATTTAGTACTATAAAATTTCTTCTATACCCTGCTTTAGCTACATTACACACATTTTAATATTATAATTAAAATTAAAAATTAAAATTTTAATTCAGTTAAAAGGTGTTCTAATGGCTCCTACAATTTCCTTTTTGACTTAAATTTAAGAAATTTGCATCATTTATTTTGTAAATGTTTGGAAATTTCACTAATATCTTTCATTTATTTATATTTAATTTAATTCTGTTGCAATAATTGAACACATTCCATATGATTTTAAGAATTTCATCCTTATTGAAACTTGTTTTATTGTCCCGTATATGGTCTTTCTTGATGAACATATCTTGTGAACTTGGAAAAAAATGTGAATTTTTCTGTTGTTTGTTGGAGCGTTCTACAAATATTAACTAGGTCAAGATAGTTCATCATATTATTCAATTCTTCTATATTCTTACTGATTTATTTGTATATTTATTCTATCAATTATTGAGGAAGGAGTGCTAAAAGTCATCAATAATGACTAAGGATTTGGCAAGTTTTACTTCTAGAAAGATAAACCTGTGGTATTGAGAGTATAAAATTTTGAAAGTTTTATATCATCTTGGTAAATTGTCCCTCTTATCATTATTACATAGTTCTTTGCTTTTCTTCTAATAATATTATTTATTCGAAACCTACTTTGTTCTTTGTATAGCTGCTTGGCTAGGGAAATCCTGGCCATCACTACCAACCAGTTAGAATTGTCAAGTGAAATATCTGACTTAATGCCTTCCTAGAGAATTTCTATCTTATTTGGCCACAATTAAGAATTATCAGTAATTTAATAACTTCAGAGCATACTTTAAATATAAATATTGAGAAATATTTAAAAGTATACATTGAAGTAACACAGACAATAATAAGTTAAATATTTAGATCATTATTAATTATTATTATTATTAAGTTATTTTCTGTTGCTAGTGCAATTAGAGCTTTAATTTTATGGATGTTTGTTACGTGATTTCTTATTTCACCTGTGAAATAAAGTCTAAAAGCAGCACAGATGCATAAAGTCCTCCCTTTCTCCTTCCTTTCCTTCCCCTTCTTCCCTTCCTTCTTTCCTTTCTTTCTTCCACTGTTTTTAAGTCAATGTCTCACTCTGTCACCCAGGCTGGAGTACAATGGCATGATCATGGCACACTAGCACATCAAACTCCTTGACTCAAACAATTCTCCACCTCAGTCTCCTGAGTAACTGGGACTACAAGCACTCACCACCACACCTGGCTAATTTAAAAATATTTTGATGATAAATAAGGTGATCAATGTTAAATATTAAAGACAATGTTTTGCAATTAATATTAGTTAGTATAATAAACATGGTGTGTTCGTCCATTATCTGCTTCTATAACACAATACCATAGACTGGATATTTATAAACAATAGAAATACATGTGTCTCATGGTTTTGAAGACTGAGAAGTTCAAAAGTATGTGAGGCAGGTCATTCTGTGGTGGAAGACATCACATGGCAAAGAAACATAGGAGCATACATGAGAACGAGAGAGAGCAAGAGAGCAAGAGAGGGGCAGAACTTATGAGGAGCCCACACCAAGAAGAGCTAACTAACTCCGATGCCAACAGCTTTAATCCATTCATGAAGAGCCATCATAGACTAATTACGTTTTAAAGGTCCCACCTCTTAATGCTATTATAATGACAATTAAATTTTTAACACATAAAATTTTGGAGGACATGTTCAAACCATAAAGCACAGTGATTGTAATGGTAATTAATGATAATTGCTATTGAGATCATCTGTTAATTTGATTTTGTTTTCCATTTAGACTTTGATTATTTGCACAAAATATTTTCATAGATTACTATCTCAATCTGAGTGAACAATCTAACTTTATCACTTACAAACATATTTTTCCTTTAAAAGAAAAATCCAGTAAGCTTATTTTTAATTTGAGATTGCATTATACTATTTTATTGCAAATAATAAAGAATTACTATGTTTTCCCTCAGCCATCTGCACTCTATTTTCACTTCCTTGATTCACACACTAAATTCATGCTTCCCAATCTAATAACCATCTCCTCTGTGAAGTTATTTGCAACTCTGCTCCAGTCACAATTGCTTTCTCCTCTGTGCTTCTAAGGCTACTTGCATTATCATGTCAGATTATAGAAATGATAGATCTTGTCTATACCAAAACTACTAATGACTCAAAGAATATGGCAAACTTTAGGCATAAATAAAACACTCCTTTCCTTGAGGAGTGTGAAACTGTCATCCACAACTTCCTGGAAATACCCTTTATTTTCTACATCAGGCTTTTTAATAATATACAAGTTGAGAGAATTTGTATAATGTATGCTGCTGCTTTGGTGTTTTTATTGTCTACCACATAAGTAGAAAAGTGCTTACATGACTAACCTCTTTCTTCAGCCTGCTATACTCCATATATTCACGTTCCAAATTTATTTATAATAAGGAATTTGGGCATACTTGGTATGCTTTGCCTGAACTCTTTTATGTATGGTGACTTTATGTTATTTTTACCATTAGCAGGTTTATAAGGATTTTTGGGGGGGAGCGGGAAAAGGGAGTGAATGTTCAGGTCATTTATTCACCTAGGCCTCCTTCGGGGGCATGAGTTATAGACCAACTTGTCATTAACCAATTTTTCTTCCTCAATTTATAACATAAATTAGTGGTTGGAAGCATTAGTTTTGGTGTCAGATAAACTGATGCCAAAATATAAACCATAATAATTTTTTTTTTTTTTTTTTGAGTTGGAGTCTCACTCTGTCGCCCAGACTGGAGTGCAGTGGCCGGGCAGCCTCGACCTGCTGGGCTCCGGTGATCCTTCCGCCTCAGCCTTCCGAGTAGCCGGAATTACAGGCATGCGCTACCACGCCTGGCTGATTTTTTTTTTTAATTTATTGTAGAGATGAGGTCTCGCTGCCCAGGTGGGTCTCGAACCCGCAGGCTCAGGCAATCCACTCACCTCAGCCTCCCAAAGGCGCGGGATTACAGGCTGAGCCACCGAGCCCGGCAATAATCTTTAAACCATTTTAGAAAGCTCCTTTTTAACATCTTTGAGCTTCAGTTTTCTCATTTGTAAAACATAAAATATGGTCTACTTTAGACTTAATTTGATAATTAAATATGAGAAGAAAAATATCCAATTAGTGGTTGCCTATTGTTATGGCACGGAGCACATTCAATTATATTTATTTACTTCTATGTCTTTCTGTTTTCTCAAGTTGCTAGTGAATTTTACAAAAAGGAGAAACACAGCATCATTTTATTCTTTTCAATCATTAGTGAAATGCCTGTTACAAAATATGCTATTTTAATGTCTATGTAAAGGAAGGATTCACTTCTTGTCTGTTAAGTTTCAAGCTTTTCAAGAAACCTTTGCTATTGTGAAACTGGTAGATTTCTACATAGCATATTTAAAATACATTGTTCTGCTACAAATGATTTAAATATTGCATGATGACAATTGTGCTTCTTTTTTGTATATATACTTCCCAATGCTTTTTTAAAAAGATAGATTGCTTAGATTGGAAATAAAGATGCAAAACTATATCTTCTATAATTGATCATTCATCGTTAATAACCAAGTGCTTTATTGATAAGTGCTTATAAGTTATCAATTTGCAAGTAAATGAATCTATTTTAGTCTCCATCAGATATGTTTACTAAAGTGCAATAATTGTTTAATACATACTTTATAATTTTCTGATATTTAGTTGATATTTTTCTTGGTTCACTGTTTTGTTTCTTAGGAATATGACATTGAAACTTCAAACTAGGACAAAGAAGGACTATGTCGTAGCTTTGAATTATCTGGCATTTATTTAAACTATTCTGTATTTCTCCATCAAAAAATTTTTTAATTAGAATTTCTTTCAAAGAAATACTTTGGAAACCTGTTTCTGCTTAGGCAAAGGAAAAAAAAGACTCAAGATTGCCTTAGAAGTCCACAGTTCATACCACCTGACCAAAGTAATTACTGATACTACCAATGATTTATTTAGAAACACACTGAATATTTTTCTCTCTTTTACTTGAGTTTTTCTACAGCATTTGATACAGTCGTCCACTGAATAGTGGATATTTGTTTATTTTGTCAGTTGAGCCTTAAGCACATTCTTACTGCTTTCTGATTGTCATTACTTTGTCACATATTTTTGTTTCTCTCATCACTCATTTTCAGTGTTAAAAATATCTCCCAGCCGGGCTCGGTGGTTCAACCTGTAATCCTGCGCCTTTGGGAGGCTGAGGTGAGTGGATTGCCTGAGCCCGCGGGTTCGAGACCCGCCTGGGCAGCGAGACCTCATCTCTACAATCAATCAAAAATGAGCCGGGCGTGGTAGCGCGTGCCTGTAGTTCCAGCTACTCGGAAGGCTGAGGCGGAAGAATCGCCAGAGCCCAGCAAGTGGAGGCTGTGGTGGCCGGGAGCGGCCACTGCACTCCAGTCTGGGCAACAGAGTGAGACTCCAACTAAAAAAAAAACAAAAAAACAAACAACAAAAAAACTCCCATGCTTTAAATTTTTAAGCTTTTCAAAGATCTATTTTGGCCTATATCTCTTCCAGGTTCTTTTTTGCACTCTCATCTGTATCCATGGCTTTAATTGTTATATCCATGCCGATGATTAAAAAATATTTATAGGGATTTTTTTTTTTTTCTGAGTTGGAGTCTCACTCTGTCACCCAGACTGGAGTGCAGTGGCCGCTCCCGGCCACCGCAGCCTCGACCTGCTGGGCTCCGGCGATCCTTCCGCCTCCGCCTTCCGAGTAGCCGGAATTACAGGCATGCGCTACCATGCCCGGCTGATTTTTTGATTTATTGTAGAGATGAGGTCTCGCTGCCCAGGCGGGTCTCGAACCCGCGGGCTCAGGCAATCCACTTACCTCAGCCTCCCAAAGGCGCGGGAATACAGGCTGAGCCACCGAGCCCGGCTATACAGGGATTTTTCCAGCCTTTCTCTGAGCTCTGTTGTACACACACACACACACACACACACACACACACACACACACACACACACACACATCAAAACCTCCTGGTATACAGGGATTTTTCCAGCCTTTCTCTGAGCTCTGTTGTACACACACACACACACACACACACACACACACACACACACACACACATCAAAACCTCCTGGTATTATCTACTGCACATTTCCATCGAATGAGTCACAATTTATTAAAATTCAAGGTTTTTGAAAATGATATTATCATCTCCTCTTCCAAGAATCCTTCCATCTCCATTTTGGTGGAAAGCTGGGCAATTTACCTGGATACTCAGACTATAACCTTTTCCTTTCTTCCTAAAACCTAGCTCCAACGAATTACCAAATCCTATTTATTCTGTTTCTAGTCTCTGATACCCTTCTCCTTCATTGTTCCTCATACCTTATGAGGTATATCTTTGTTATTTAGAGGGTCAATGCCTCCCATTTGACCTTCTTGTCTCCAGTCTCACCTTCCTACTTTACCAATGCTGCCAGGTAGATTATTTCTAAAATATAAATGTATTTGTGCTGCCATGTTGATATTCATATTTCAGTGTTCCTCTGTTGCTTTTAAGATAAAAGCTTACACTATTAGTCATCTTAGTTATGCTTAGTCAACCAGCGCCAGCTCTTTAAGCAAACACCCCCAAGTTGACTTTGCATGTCCACTGGTTAACTGTCTACCTAATGAATGTCCTCGCAGTGTCTTAGAATTATTCCTCACTAGGGAGCAGCACATTTTGTAACTTCATAATGTCATTTAAATACCTGAGCTCTAAACAGTAAAATTAAAACTAAAAAGAATTAATTTTTAAAATTATAATTATAATAATGAGAGCCAACATAGCATAGTGATTAAGGGCACAGATCTTAATAAACAATATAACTTGAAAAGCCTGATTTACCCCTTAGTCCTTGGGCAAGCTACTAAAATTCTTTACAACTCAGTTTTCACTTCTATAGAGTGGGTAAACAATGTATGCAAAACGATTCACTGAAAGGTCAATTCTTAGACATAAAAACTTTCAGAGTTAATTTGTTAAAATTTATTTGGGGAAAATTAACTTACAAAAATACTCATTGCATGGACAATTTAACAGCCATGATTGAATTATTTATCTATATCTCATTAATTTTAAATGATGGAATGCCACTTTCTATTTTTGCCAAGTCTAAAGCTTTTAGCATCAACCTTAATTTTATTTCCCACAAATATAAATATACATCACAATTAAGTTAAAATACCTGGTATAAATCAAATGTATTAAAATGCCATGCCTCTGCACAGAGCAGTATGAATATGTTTACTAGAGGAAATTTACATGTCAAAAGGAAACTGTTGAATGATATACAAAAGAATGTTAATATCAATGTTATAGACTATATGTTTTATACTTCACGTATGGTAGAATTTAATTATAAAGAGAAAAATAAAGGAAAAAAATTGGTCAAAATCCTAAAAATAACAAAGATGAAAGACAAAATTTTCCAAGAGTAAGTGACATGGAAAACTAAAAAATCAGCATTGACTAAAAATTCCCACAAAAATAATGACATTAAAAATGATGAAATGTAATATTTATTACAAATAATATTATTAAATGTAATATTTCAGTATTATAAAATATATTACGTATAATTTCATTTCATATTCTTCTTTATGCTGTAATATCTCCTGTTAATTCAGCTAAGCCATTTTTAATATACTGGTAAATATTTATAATTTGCAAAATTTGAAAAATTGAGAATCTGCAAACTAATCATTTGTTAATTCGATCTTCAATAAATTGTTCACTTGGCACGCATTGAATACTTGGAGGGTTTGATATTAGAAATGTGAGATAATAAAATTATAAAAATAATTCCACTGGGTGCTGTGGCTCATACTTGCAATTCCAGCACTTTGGGAGGCCAAGGCAGGATCACTTGACCCCAGGAGTTCAAGACCAGCCTAGGCAACATAGTGAGACCTTATCTACACAAAAGAATCAAAAAAATTAGGCAGATGTGGTGGCATGTGCCAGTCCCAGTTACTCAGGAGGAGGTGGAAGAAGCACCTGAGTCCAGGAGATTAAGGCTGTGGTGAGCTTGTGATCGTGCCACTTCACTCTAGCTTGCATGACAGAGTGAGATCCTGACTCAAACGTAGAATAATAATAATTATTATTCATAAGGTAAGAAGAAAAAGTGATAATGCATGCACATTTTTGGCACATCGTATCTAGCATTAGTAAGCGTTTATATAGGCCTCTCAAAATTATTTGATAGCCTATTGTTATTATTGGTATTGTTGTAGTTAGTACAACATGATTTTTATTATATTGGCTCTATCTAACTTTGCAACTTTGTTACCATTCAATTATGTGAACTGCCCAGAAGACAGTTACACTGGAGCAAATCTCCTTGACTAGAACAACTTTATTGAACCTCATTATGCAAATGCAAGGTACATAAAACACCTCACATTAAGAAATTATTATATTAGAACCTGTTCTGTTATTCAGTAAAAACTTTCTATCATGATATCCCTAGAGAAGAGGATGGAAAGTGTTATATAAGAAGCCAAGGGACTTTGTGGAAATAAGTGATCCGAAGCAGATGCCCAGTGCTTCATGATGAAAAATAAAGAGAGGCTCTGGATAAAGCCTACTGGAAAAAAAGGGGGAAAGGGAATACCAATGATCCCAGCAAGAACTCAACAAGTTGGGGGAAAAGTTCTGAACCAGTGTACTGAATACAAAAGAGAAGGATTAGAGTGAAACTGAGGATTTGGGCACATCTTATGTTAATACTGGAGATCCAGCAGCCCTGACAGAGTGACATGATTTAGAAATAATGGCTAAGCATGTTAGGAAAGCAAATTGACAAAGAAAGGAAGGGAGAGAGGGAGCAAGAGAGTGTGATGGAGGGCGGGGAGGGGGAGAGAGAGAGAGAGAGACAGAGAGAGAGAGAGAGAGAGAGAGATTGAGATTTGGCCCTGAAATATCCATATCAGGATTGCCAAACAATGAACTTTGGTGTCATTTTCTGCTATGTTCATTAGGAGAAACAACTTTCTCCCTGATTTTTGTAAAACTCTGAAATCTGACAATAATTGGCAAATGTATTTTTATAAGATTTATCAGTTGTAAACTGACTACCTGTAGCCTTGGTAAACCATTCATTTAAAATTCCTACTTTGTGTGTGTTTGTGGTTTTAACTTAGCAGTGAAAAAGTTCTAAAATGTGCACCTCTTACCAAAAAATTTTTTTGAAAGTAAATTGTTTTCTTAATCTTTTTTTCTTCTTTTTCTCTCAAAGATAACATTCTTGGTCAGACACCAAGTGGATCTAGTCACAGCTCTGATGACGTTGCATTGCTGATGAAGTTACCACCTGTGCATCTCTTGCATCCAGGTGCATGCTCTTCAGCTTACAGGGTGGGTTTCACCGTTTTACTAGAGAGCCACCACTCTGTTCCTGATTCAAATTCAGTTTCTGAGTCAGGTACTTTGTCCTTCACTGACTCTCTTTGGATTATCTTTGTTTCTCCCCTAAGACTCCATATTTGGTTTGGCTTTTATTTGGTCACCATTTTTATTCCCACTGTTGGTTTTGGTGGGATTGATTATATGATTCAACCATCTTTACCTTTTAATGTTTGTGGACATTTTTTACCCTGTTTGTCTTGAGAATGTTGGCTTCTCCTGGTTTTTGAGTCATCTGCCTCTGTTTTGTCATGTCCCAGATTTATGGTTTAGTCAAGTTGAAAGTCAAGCTTCTGTCACTGCTTACAGCACTGCCTCATTGCTTTTCAATTATCTATAAAATTCTGTTATTAGTTTCATTGTGTGTCACCATGAGCCCAAGTAATTCACAACAGGAAAACAAGAGAAAAATAATTTATATCTGCTAGAATAAAGAACAGCCACTAAATTAGGAACATTGGGATAAGTATGCCTTTGAGACTGTCTGTGCCTCTCTGACCTTCTGCTCCTAGAACTGATGCATCCAATCAGTCAATTTTACTGATAAACAGCAAATTGGGTTCTACATTTTTTTTAATCCATTGCTGACATTTTAACAGTAAAGTAACTAATCTCCCTGTGTGTATCTTTTTTTGGCCTATATTGAAAGAAGAAATTAAATATTTTGCTCTTCTCAAAAAAGGAAGGTAATTTCCCTCTTATAATAATCTGTTTTTATTTTTAGTTCTTTCTCTATCTACACGTCTCATTCAAAGATTCATATGTATTAGTAACAGAGAGAAATAGATGCAACTTTTTAAACATTGTAGCTTTGAAAATAGACATCTCTGACCTCTTACACAAGAACTTGCCTGGTTATAATAGCAATTGTAAGGATCAGCCTGAATGTGTTTTGAAATGAGAATATAAATAATACAGAATCGGTTGCTTCTGGCCTGCCAAGATTTTATCATCTCTTGAGACATCTGAAAGTCTTTGAGTGCACAAGATTTCCTCATCTTAGCCCCCTCCAAAAAAATCCCTATCGAAATAAATAAATAAACCAAGTCAATATGTGAGAAAATGTTTTATGTGGTGAAAGCAAGATGTAAATAAACTGTAATTCTGAACCTTTATCTTGACCTACAGTCAAACAAAACAAGTACTAAAGAAAATAATATACAGTATTATGAATGCAAAATGAAGAAATGGTTATGTTATAGACATCACCAGATTTTCAGAGCTTTCTCTAGATTTTAAGATTTCTCCATTCTGTGAATATAAAATATTTTCTGAATAGATTACTATAGGTTTCTCTGTTGTTTTGCTTATCTATTGCTACTTAGCAAACCACTCTATAATTTTATGGCTAAAATATCAATTTATTATTATTATGTCTGTTGGATCCATGTGTTAATTGGACTCGGCAGGTGGTTCCAATTTGAGGTGTCTCTGGAAACTGCGGTCGGATAGTGGCATCGACAGACAACAGAAGCTTCAACTGGATGATTTGCTTACGTGGCTGGCAGGTGATGTTTCCTGACATCTGGAAGTTCAGCTGAAGCCATTGGCAGGAATACCTGCACTTGGCCTATCACATGGCTTGAGCTCCTTGTCGTTTGGCAGCTGAGTTCTGAAAGGGAATATCCCAAGAGCAAGTGTTCCAAAAGGCAGTGGAAGTTGGAAGGCTTTAGATCCAGACATAGGAATCATGCAGTCTGTCCCACCACATTATGTTGGTCCAAATAATTCATAGACCCAGCTTAGATTCAAAGTGAGGGGGAAGCAGACTCCACCTCCCAATGAGGGTGATGCAAATCAGTTGTGGTCCTATGTAATCAACCACCATCTGCTACAAGTTATTTGTTTCTCCAACATGGGACAGACACTTATCTCCCCTCAAGGTCCTTAGAAGCCTCATACATTATAATATCAGAGTAAGGCTTGAGGTCTAGTAGTTCATCATCTTAATTAAGTCCAAATATGAATGCATTTTCCTTCGGTGGGATTTTTTATGTACAAAACCTTGAGCAAGATTATTTTTCATTACAAGTCAGTTTTTCTGCTGGGGAAAAAAAAGTCTGTTTTTGCAGCTGAAGTTTGAAGGCCCAGAAACTTATTTTCATTTTGAACTGTCTCTGACCTCTTCAGTACAAGTTGACAGTGTCTCTACTAGTAAAACATTCTTAAAGAGGTTGTGAGTTTCCCAGGGATCTTACTGGGATTCACTTTCTTATATATACACCATTGTCATAAATCTCTGAGACAGGTTCTTCTGTGTATTGAAAGTGAGGGTGCTGTGGGACAATATTCTTAAAACTTTAGAAGATCTTTGGTCTAGCCAAAGTCAAGGAGGCACATGCTGAAGATTTTTAGACAACCTTTATCTAACTGAGCAGGTCTGTTGGGTCTCAATTAAAATACTTCAAAAATTTTTTTTTTATTCTAATTGCCATAGCCTAAGAGTCACTGCCTGAATTCTTTCAAGGGTCTTAGCAAAAGGTGTTATAGCAACCTTTTATATCAGGGATTTACCCTAAATCACATTTTTAATTATTGACGATTGGATTTTATTTTTGGCATGTAAATTTGAGTTGCTCACAAAGTTGTGATCTGAGGACAGTTCTATTTATTACAGATCAGCTAACTTCAAAGAGGTGGTGCAAGTAAGAGATATCCTAAGAACAAACATTTCAAGAGGCTTGGATGAAAGTTAAAGAAAATTTTGTGACCTATTTTTAGATTTCATGCAGCAACTCTGTCATGAATACTTTTTGACCAGATTTAAAGCATAAGAAAACAGAGTGACAAAGAATTTATGACCATTTGAATTTACCTCTTTGCAAAAATACCTAATCATTAGATTATAAAATCTTTTACATGTACAAAAAAAATCTATTTTGAGTACCTTATAGAAAATAGTGAAGTGCATATATACATTTTAAATAGGAGAATTCAAGAATTTTGAAAAAAGTAATGAAATCAATTCCTCTTGCTTTAAGTATTCTGAACTTTTATGAATGCTTCAGACATTTGCCAAAGTAGTAACTCAAAGAACAAAAAGCAGTTTAGTTGAGAATTATCTTAATGACCTTGGTTATTAAATCATAAGAAGTAAGTAAATATGAAGTAATATTAGGCTAGTAAATGGTAGGTGGAAATGAAAACAATGACGATTAATTTAATACAATAATGACAATTATTTGAGACCTGGTAAATTATGTATATGAGTTAATGTATATGTATGTATAAGTGTGTAAATATATGTCCTAATATATGTGAATCCTTCAGCAGATTAAATAAGTTGATTTTCTTTCAATATTGGGTAGGTATGTTACCCTTGATTGCATAAAATGTAAGAAAAGATTCTTAGTATAATTTACAAAAGACTTTATTTTCTTATGAAAAAGCCTAATAATTTATATTTTCCCAATTTCCCAAGTTGATTCTTTGGTAAATTTTTTTTGATTGAGGTGTTTTCTTTCATAACTGGTTTAAAGGTATAAAGATGTAAAAATTATGTGTGCAGTGAAATTAAACATTATCTTTTAAAACAATATACTCCTATAAATTTCACATAGTGTTGAAACATTTTGTTAACTTAGTTATTCAACTTAAAATATCTAAGTGAAATATTTCTGACAAACTTACAATATCAATACTAATTTGTGTGTGTATGTGTGTTTTTTTCTGGTTATATGCATCAGAGTAAATTATTAGATTCAATTAAATATCTAGAAGAATACACAGGGGAAAATCTAAGTGATGCTAGATTTAGCAATGAGATTTTTAGATAGAATACCAAAAGTATTATCTGAGAAAGAGAAAAACGATAAAATATACTATTAAAATTAATAAATGATGTATCAATCATTAATTAATGATTAATTTATAGTGTATTAATATATTATAAATTAAAATTTATGCTGGAATTAAAACTTGTGCTCTGCAAAGATGCTGTTAAGAGATCAAAACCATCACATAAAAAATTTGAAAACCATTTTTCTGATAGAATTTATATACAAATATTAAAAAATACTCAAAATGAACAATTAAAAATAAAAACAAAAACAGACCAAAACAATGGAGAATGCACAAAAAGTCTGAACATATAATCCACTAAAATATACAGAAGGCAAATAGCACATGAAAAGATGTTCATCACTAATTGTCATGGAGAAATTGCAAGTTAAAAACAAGATAATACTGTAAGACTTTTTGAGTGGATAAAGTTAAAAACAATGGCAATAATGTGGAGCAATAGGAACTCTCGTTCATTGCTGTTGGAAGTGCCACTTTGGAAGGTACATTGGAAATTTCCTATAGGCTAAAAATAGTCTTACCATATGATCCAGCAGTTGACCTCTTAAGTATTTATCCACTTGATTTGAAAACTTAAGTCTGCACAAACTCTGCATATAATATTTACAGCAGCCTTATTTACTATCACCTAAAGCTGTAAGCAACCAAAATATCTTTCAATATGTGACTGACTTTTTAAGAAAGGAAAAACTGCTGTGGCATGTCCATTCAGTGGCATATTATTCAGTGATCAAAAGAAATGTGTTATCAAGCCACAGAAATACATGGAAGAACTCTAAACGCATATTGCCTTAAAAAAAAAAAAAAAACCCGAAAAGGCGGCCATGTACTTTATGCTTCAAATTATATAAAATTATGAAAAGGTAAAACTATTAAGGTAGTCAAGAGTGGTTGCCCCAGTTTGAAGGAGAATAATCAAGTGAAGAATGAAAGATTTTCAGGCAGTGAAACTATTCTGTATGATGTTATAATGGTGGATATATAGAAGCCACATTTGTTAAAACCCATAGATTTTACAGCACAAAAGTGAGTCTTAATATATGCAGTTACTTTAACATTATTTAGGAAGTCAGGGATTTCCAGAAAGAAAGACAGACTGTGACAAGTAAATCTAACTGTATTACAAGTGAATGAAACAACCTCATTAAAGAAGGTAGGGGAAAAGGTGATGGCCTAAGTAACTTTGGAATTAAACGGGATATGTAAGATCAAAGGGAAAAGAAACTGCACAAAACTCTGTATTCTAGCTGATAATTTTTTCCCACAGAGCTACAGGTTAGTAGCTCTGATATCGTCATACATGAATGTATATTGAAATTGAACAATAAGCAAATGGATAGCAGATGGTGGGAGTCAGTTTTCCCACTATTGGAGTGGGAATATGAAAATGGAGTGACCCATATAAAAATGGATTCGAGTTGGCATATCAGTATGAACTCATATTTAGTTTACTCTATATAGACACAGGCAATTACATATAGAAATGCTTACAGGCATGTGCATATACACAGATTTGTAAATATACATATACATATACATATATATATATATATATATATATGTTTTTGCTCGGTCAGTTGAGATAGCCTAAAAGATACCTCACTAGCAACAAGCACCCTAGACCCCCGATCTTGATTTCTAAAATTATTTTCCAATAATAAGAAACCAAGGCTCCTTGGAGAAATGGCTGATTCCAGGACTAGGACAGGAGATATCCAAGATGACTAGAGCATCTTGTAGTGCCAGAAAATAATTAAGTGCTAAAAAAAATTCTAATATAATGGGGATATGCCAAAGTGATTCAGGAACCAACTGAAAGAGCTCCAGAATTTGAGTAACAAAATAAATAAAGTAGAATTAGACTTTAATTCAATGTATGAAATACATATCTCTGATTCCATACTTATGCAAATAAATAAGAATAAATAAATATGTAAATAGGGAAAAATAGACAAATCTCCCATTCATAAGATTTCTCTATAATTTATTCGTATATACATATTTCGCCCTAAGGTAATGAACACATAACTTCCCCTTCCTAGTTGTAAGTTGGGCATAGTAACTATTTTTCAAAGACTACAGACTGAAAGGGGAAAAACAGTTAATTTACAGTGGTGAAGTCTGACAAACACTGCCTCAGTTAGGTCATCAATGTCAATATCAACAGAGAGAAGTTGTGTTGATAAGATGCACCTTTGTTATAATGTGATAGAATTTTTTTCTCTGTAGTCTTCACTCATAACTCCAATTTATTATAAGAAAAACATCAGAACATTCTAATAGTGAAGCATCTTACAAAATATTTGACCAGTATCCCTTAAAACCGTCGAAGTCATCAAAAATAACTAAAATCTGAGAAACTGCCACAGCAAAAACTAGCCTAAGGAGATAAAACAAGCACATGTAATGTAGTGTCCTTAATGAGATCCTGGAATCAGAAAAATCATTAGGTTAAAAACTGAAAAAAAACCCACTAAATAAATTATGGACTACAGTTCATAACAATATATTAATATTTGCTTCACTAATCATCACAACTGTGCCATAACAATGTTGAAAGGAAACTGGGTGTAAGTTGTTGGGAAACCATCTGTACCATCTTCTCAACATTTACACACATTTCAAATTGTTCAAAAATATAATTTTTAAAAATATTAAACCAACAAATAAAGAACATATATAACTATAGGAGGATTGCCTTATTGGAAATATGCTGCTCTGCTAAGGTACAAGGAGATGACAGTTCTCTGTTAACTATCTCTGCAGTTTTTTGGTGTCTTTTTAGGAACAAAATCTGGATACTGAGGTTAACTACACTAGGTAGTTAACCATCTTAAAGACATATAAATGTGTGTATAAGATAATGAATACATTTTATTTATAAAAACAATGCTTTTCTTAAATAAAAATGTTCTATTGCAATGGATTGTGATAGATATATCACATATACTGTATATATATTTATATGAAAATATATATATCACAAGTGACAAATGAGAGGACATACAGTTTATTGTAAAATCTGAAGGGAAAGAAACTTTGTAACTAAAGAGTTTAAAAAACAACTTTTAGAAAGAAACATATTAAATGTTAACAAAATTGTGTCAATTTTTATAGATTAATCCGCAACATGGAAAATGTTTGTGAATAATGTCACATTGGTTCTATAAAAAAAGTCAATAAAATTTTTTTCTTGATGTTAAAATGACAACTATATATTTGATTATACATCCTGTTCTTTACATGAACATGCATTAAAAATATATTAGATGATCAGATAAATAATGTTCCTTATATCACCTAAATGTTTCCACTTGAAAGTCTGTTACATTGTATGCATCATTTTTTAAGAAATACAAAATATGTATGTGCTTGATAGTCTCTGTACTTTTAATTAGCTTTAAGTATACAGTGAGCTCTACTAGTTGTAAAGCCTTCACTCTGGAATGTATTGACAGATCAAAAAGATAAATTAAAACAAGTGCACTAAGTTAACAAGATACCAGTTGTATGCTAAAAACATTTTAGGAGTTGTGTCCCTTTCAGAATAGATAAAAGCATAGTCATATTCATGCATAAAGAATGTCAGTAATTGTCATCAAATTGATTTATAAAAGTATTTTGTCATCTCTTGTCAATTTGTGATAAGCACAACACTTTCTGAGATGATTTGTATGTCTACAAAGATTTGTCAATACCTCACTGTTCATAATACTTTCTTACTGTCAAGGTTGTCATTGATTTAATACTTAAAAATTGAGCATTACCTCAGTAAAAGATTCCATTCTTCTTTCTGAAAGTTCAGTATATTATTGTAAATTAACCAGAAATTAATAATCTCATTATTGACAGATGGTTTCTTCACTTCCCTCATACTTACAGGCCCTTATGCAAGTACTGTATTCTGGGGGAAAAGAAGTTCAAGAGAATAATAATCTCAGTATAGAAAATTAACAATTATTTTTCACACTAATATTTCAGGGAATAGACTCATTGGCAGGCTACTCAAATTTAAGCTGACATTGTCACTAGATAGAGATCCTTTTCATTCTGTGGAACTGAGTCAAGATTTCTAAAACTCTCTTAGTATAATAGCTGAAAACTTTACAGATGGGTATTTTTAACTATATCTAGATAATCAGAACAAGAATTAATCCCATAGGACCAAATAATGTGGATAAATTATGGTCAAAGTTCTGTTTTCTAATGTATATAACGAAAAACCTCTTTCCTTCTTTAGCTATATCACACATAAAGTTAACAGATTGCATTCGTATAAACTTTAGTGTAACATTGCCTCAATGTATTCTTATTCAAATTAACTGCACAATTCAGAAAATATAGCACACCAGTGTTCTTCAAACAAGGCGATAAATCCAATAGGAAAGCTTAAAATCAATGAATCTACAGAGAGTAGAATTATGGACAAATAAATAGATTAATAGATCTGCCTTACCTACAAAATCACTCAGACCTATAGTTAACTATGGAACAAAGCACTATTACAAGGTTTCTTTACTATTCATGACCATGTGATTATTTACAAAATTGACTAAGAATAAATGTTTTACACAAGGACTGCATTCATTTGTATATTTGATATCTAAGTGTTCTCTCAGAGAACTAATATAATATGTGTTCTAACGTTAATTAAAACCTATCCTTACATGTCATAACAAATGTTTCTTCATTACAGGTCAAGTATATTCAAATACATGCCGATTTTAAAAATAAATAATTAATTAAATAAAAGGATAACCCTAGACTTATATGTCCTGCTGGCATACCCAGTAGAAATGAATTATATCATTCTTTTCTAGCTTCAAAGTAGACAGGATGAGCTTATAAGGGCAGGAAAACCTATTTCTGACATATAAGTGTAGTTGATTCGTGATTCTAGGTGCTTTGAATATTGCACTTAGATGTTAATGCTTAGGCCTTAGCATCATCAGGTATCATATCATAAACACAGTTTTGTTAACCATAACGCAATAGAGTTTTCATGTATTTATCAATGTATTTTCTAGTATCCATGGAAAAAGAAAGAGCTAGAAACACAAAGCATAAACAGAAAATTTCTTAATATAATTTTGTGATCAAATCATGCTTTAGAGGTGGAACTTAAAACTCAAGGAGAAAATGAAATAGCAAATTGACACTGTGCCTTGCCACCATAACTGGTAAGCCTGTATATCACATCCTCTTGTCAAAAGTAAAAGCAAATAACAAATTAAAAAAAAACTTTCTTCCTTGAGATAATAGTAAAATCAGAAACTAAACAAATAAAAACAGGGTTTTCTCATATCCGAAAAGTAAAAGAGATGCATTAATATTTGGACTATCAAATGATACACTAGGTAGTACTAATATTTTTCTAAAACAATGTATTATGTCTCTGAAATTTCCTTCCCCCATTACTTCACCAGGCTCTTCTATTTATGTGAAATCTTTCTTCTCCTGCAAAGAGTTGGAAGTTTTAGCTTAAAGTATGTTGGAAGTTTTTCTTTGATGCTCCCAGTGTTTCTTGTGGGCACCTTTACTAATATGATCGGCATTTTGATGTAAACTCTTCAACTCTCAAGTTTCCCTCATTAGATTAACATCTTGAAAATTATAACTTTTTGATATTTGTCCCAGTGAATGGTATAATATAGGCTCTCAATAGATGTTGAATTATCTACTGATAGATTTTTGATAATTTATTTTTTTCTCAATTTGTTTATTCATATACAACATGTGACAGCTCACTGTCACCTTCTAAAAGATCTTCTTATTCACAGTGTTTTTACATACACTTTTCCCAAATTGTTTTATCTAGACACTGAGAATGTTTCAAAATAAGTTCATAGGATGGTCTCTGTGACAGATGTTAAATTATTACTTTTGTCCTCTCGAAAACATAACTGCATAATAAAATATAATTATTTTCCAAGCAAGAATGCAAATTTCCACATAAGCCACTGGAATTTTATTTGACTTTACTTAAGCTTGGATACATTTAATTATGCATCTACGGTTTAATTATCACTAGGAAGTTAAAGAACTTGTAGTACTGTCATGCAGCAAACAGCATAATTGAGAAATTAATTCTAACATACCCTAAAAAATCTTTACTGGGAAGATTTCAGGATGTTAGGTGGCATAGACTGGATCAAAGAACAACAAAAACAAACCAACAAACAAAACTTGAGATGACTGTTGAGAAACTTTCTTCTTAAACCAGTGCTTTAGAACAGTGCTACTGAAACTGTAGCAAAATAGCTGCCAGTATACTCTACAACAGTGAGTTATTTATACATTTCCTGAAACATAGATGAAATGTAAGTTAATAATTTTGTCCAGGCTTCCTGTAAACTGAATGGCATTTGATTGTCTAATTAAATCTTCCACCCATTAACCTATTAAGTGGAATACAGAAGCAAAGCAGAACAGTATATGAGTACATGAAAAGGAAGAGACAGTGTAAGTAAGCTTGTTTTTCAGTATTATAATAAATTCACTATGCCATCTTTGGTATTTGCTGAACTGCCTCCCCTCCTCATTCTATTTCCCATCATACTTGTTGTTTTAATGCCAAGTCACAAAATCCTACCATCCATCAGGGTTTGACTCACACATATGTAACTCAAGTGTCAAACAAACCTATACTCTTTATTCTGCTTCAAGATTATTGTACCTTTTGAGAGGTTTATATTTTTCTCCTGCTGCTACTAGAGAATCTTGATCTCACTTGCCAGGGCCAGTTACTTTCTTTGAGCTCACCCACACTGGCCCATATTTGAACTCAGTTCCTTTGTCTTGATTTACACACACACACACACACACACACACACACACACACACACACCTATCTTTATCTTGAGGCCCAGAGAATTCTCTATTTCAATTATTTTTTTAATTTATTATATACCAGAACTTTAATCTATTACTATGTAGCCTAGAACTATTACTTTCTCTTGCTACCTGCTAGCGATAATAAAAACATTATATTTTTACATTTGCAATATACAGCATGGAGGAAGTATTTCATAATGCATCTCAAACACCCTAGAGTTTCTGCCATACAATAAGAGATCAAAAACCCTAGTAAAAATAAATACATAAATGCATTTACAAATCATAGGTTTCCATGGAAGGCATATGTGGAAAATAAAATGTAGTATGACTCCTCCCAATATATTTTCTTAAATATATACAAATAAATATGCAAAATGATATTTTACTTGCATTTAGTTTTAGTCTCCCAATGTAAAAATTATCCTCTAGAAAAATATTGTAGCATTAGAAGTCTAAAAATAACCTTTATTACAAGTGACTTTATACATTATTTCAGTGATTCATTTTATAATACTTTGACTACAATCTTACACAGCTGGAAAAGACTAATTCCCTGTTGTATTTTGTGACCATAAGTCCAGCTTGTATTTTACATATTCATGCCCATGAAACTTCATCTGGAGCCCAGGGATAGTACTCTTAAAAATGCCAGTGAAAAAGTATTTAATGATACAATGGATTCTATTCTGATTCTTAAAATTTAGAGAAAAAATGTGAAGGGATTGCAACTGGAACCATAACTGCTGAGACAGGTTGAACTGAAAAATTAACTTTTTTACACATTTAATTTTTTGAGAAAATAGGCCCAATATTCTAAAAAAGAAGCTCATCATAGAACAAAAATGATTAGGTAAATTTTTTTATTCAACTTCTCTGTTGTCCCATCTGTGGTTGTCATGTTCTGTAACAGTATGTCTTCACTCTCTGCCAGATTTTTGACTCCACAGCTTTTTCAAGGTGAATCATATTTATATAAAGAAACAGTACAATATTCCCACATAACTATGAGTGTGGAAAGCTTCATTTGAATTCAAGATACATTTTAACAAAAAGCGTCGATTTTCAAATCTCTTTTCACTTCTGATGCTGCCGGTCGCAAATCCATGAGATTTATAGGACCTCTACTGTAGGTAAAATACCTGATCTCTAATGATTTCTCAGAAGAATTAGGATCAGCCCATATGAAAGTTAAAAAGTTGGCAGCATTTGTGACTTGTCACTTGACTTGCCTTTTCTATGCCCATTAAGCTCTTTTTTCTCAAGGGTGCTATCGTTGGCTTCCTTCTGGCCTACTTTTTTTTTTCATTTATACTTTGATGATTTAAAACGAGGAAGCAATGTGAACATTTTGCAGAGACCAACATCTAGGAGCTGATGAGAAAATATCTACTTAAGAGAAGTGACGTTTTAACTATAAGTTTTATTCTGAAAATTGGTTGAGAAAAGAAGAGGAAGATTCTACAGTGGAATACCACCCATTGGGAACTGATTTATGGGGGAAAAAGATAGCAAATTTATTAAAGTAATTATATATTATTATAAAATGAGAAATTATTGAATAAACAGACAGCAATTTAAATTAGTCTAAATGTTGACTGGCCCAAAGGGAAATACCTTGAGTGGATATAGGTAATTAAAATATATTTAAAATTCATGTTTGTCATACATTGTTCATGATATAGTAGTTTCATTTCTCTTTGAAATTGTATAATATTTTAAAAGATTATTTTAATAACATTTTAAATATAAAGGGACTTTAGAATAAAATGGAATTAAAAAGATGAAAATGGAAAATGAAATAAAAAAAATAAAAATATAAATTTTACTTCTCAAGCTCCATCAATGTCAAGGCAATTTCACAAGTGATTAAAACAGCCATTTAGTCCATTTTAATTTAATTTTATTTTTTATTTTTTGAGTTGGAGTCTCACTACATTGCCCAAGCTGGAGTGCAGTGGCATGCTTATGGCCACCCCAGCCTCCACCTCCTGGGCTCCAGCAATCCTTCCGTCTCAGCCTTCCAAGTAGTCGGAACTATAGGCACGTGCTACCACACTCAGCTAATTTTTTATTTATTTTAGAGATGAGGCCTTGCCAAGTTGCCCAGGCTGGCCTCTAGCCATTGGGTTCAGGCAATCCACTCGCCTCAGCCTCCCAAAGTGCTGGGATGACAGGCTGAGCCAACCAGCCCGGCCTAGTCCGTTTTTAAAGAACTGATGATCCTGGAGATTTTAGCATGTTATTGCAGTCTTCTTTATATTAACTGAAGAAAAATGAGTGTCCTTTACAGATTTTTGTTATGATTAAGAAATAAAAACCATTTAGAAGAAGCCCAATCAAGAGTGTAAGGTGAATGCCAGATGATTCTCCATTGAAACTCCAAAAACATTACCCTTGTTTGATGAGAGGACTGTGAGAAATAAGAATGGTGATTAATTTCCAAATTGGAGTCTAGCTTATCTTGGGTTCTCAAGATGGTGTTTAAATGCTTTGTGCTTCTTTTCTGTTGACTCACTTTCTGCTTCTTTGTGCTTCCTTTTCGTGGGCTTTTTACTTTGGAGGGCTTCATGTTTAAACTTTTGGCGGGATCCAATCAGAATGATTCTGTAAGCCAATCTGCAAATAGGACATGCAAATAAAATGATTCTGTAAGTCAATCAAAATGTGTTACATAAGCATCTAAGGGGAAGCCCTAACTTCTGCAGTATTCCTCCAATGAGGAACCAGGATAGAAACCTGCCTTTTAGGGATAAAAGTGATGATTCTTTCTGCTTTGTTGTGCCTGCCCACCAGACACCAATCTTGCAAGACCATCATTAAAGTGTCGTTTCTGCTGCGCTCCATGTCTCCGTGTCCATCCTTTGATTTTAGACCAGTGAGTTCGTTTCTCACAAGGACTGAACAGGAGCATTGTTGTGGTGAAAAAGGATTCCCTAGTAAAGCTTTACCAGGTATTTTTTCTGCTAAAGTTTTGGCTAACTTTCTCAAAACACTCTCATAATAAGCAGAGGTTAAAAAGTCAGCAAACAGCCGGGCTTGGTGGCTCAGCCTGTAATCCCGTGCCTTTGGGAGGCTGAGGTGAGTGGATTGCCTGAGTCCGTGGGTTCGAGACCCGCCTGAGCAGCGAGACCTCATCTCTACAATAAATCAAAAAATCAGCCGAACGTGGTAGCGCATGCCTGTAATCCCGGCTACTTGGAAGGCTGAGGCGGAAGGATCGCTGGAGCCCAGCAGGTCGAGGCTGCGGTGGCCAGGAGTGGCCACTGCACTCCAGTCTGGGCGACAGAGCGAGACTCCAACTCAAAAAAAAAAAAAAGTCAGCAAACAAAATGCCTCGAGCATGTTGTTATGACCTTTAGAGTTTGCTGATTATCAGTTTAGAAAAAATATCTTAAAAAAAAAAAAACAACCAACTGTTCAAGAGAACAATTTCTAAGTCCCCTCCCCTACCATATGTGTTTTAACTTTTAAAGCAACACCAATGACACAGAAGTTTCCACCACAAGGATGGCTTATCCAGATCTTGGGCATCTCTAACAGAGAGATGAACTCTTCATCAGCCTGCCATTGCCTTGGCTGGACCACTTCCACATCTTGGTAGCCATTGCTTTGATTGTGCTTTGTGTTAGTGATCATACTGGTAAAGCCATGTTTCATCTCTTTTTACATTCTTCTAGGAAATACTTCAGGAACTTGATCTTATTTAAAATTTTCATTGAAATATCTGCTCTCATCTGCTACTGATCTGGGCACAAATCTTTTGGCACCCCTGGAGTAAAACATTTTCTCACCTTTAATTTTTTAGTCAAAATTATGTAAACTTAACCAATTGAAATGTCTATGGTATTGGCTATATATCTGCTGCTAATTATCACTCTTTTTCATTTAGGAAACAAACAAGACAAATATTTTCTTGCAAGTTGATATGGATGATCTACTGTTATGGACTTACATTTCAGCGCAGACTCATCCCTTCTTAAAAATGTTGATTTCTTTGGGAACATTGTCTCCATAACCTTTTCATAAAGCATCAATGGTCTTACCATTCTTTCAACCAAGCTTCACCATAAATTTAATGTTTGTTTTTGCTTCAATTTTAGTAGAACTAGTGTTGCTCTGATAGGGGCTCTTTCCAAAGTGATGTCTTACCTTAGTGTCTCAAGTTAGATCCTGTATATTATAACATGTTAGCATGAATTTATTTTGGTGCAAATTATTTTTGAAATCCCTCTACAACTTTTTAATAGTATGCATTTTTTCATGAACCTTTTGAAGTCTGTCTATATACATATAAATAGCACTAAAACATAATTTATCAAGTATGTACCTTCTTGCAATTGCTTCTTCTTTTTTTTAATGCCATTTTCCAAGATATCTATTCAAAGTCAATTACTGCATATGCAATATTTTACCATTTGGATTTTTTTCCTAGTATACATTGTAATAACTAGATTACTAGAGTAAGTTATATGGAAATTTTCCATGGCTTGCTATTTTCAAAGTTGTTAATATAAATTTTTGTTTACTGATTGTCAGATAATTTAGCAAAACTATATTTAAAAAACCCAACCAGTCAAGAAAATAATTTCTGAGTCCCTCCCAACTATGTATATTTGTTTAAACTTTTAAAGCAAGGTCACATCCACAATTCACCATAAGGATAGCTTATCCAGTTCACAAGCATCTTTGACAGAGAATGTTTACTGAAAACACAAAATAAGACTTGAATAAATATAGTCCCACAGTTCTCAGTTTTCTTTGTGCAAAAGTTTCTAACTCTTTATAACAGTGTGCCTCACAAATGAGATACTTGGGTATAAATATAACAAAATGTGTTCAAGGTCTATACAAGATAATACAAAACTCTGATGAAAGAAATCAAAACTAGATAAATAAAGAGATGTTCCATGTTCATGGGTAGGAAGACTCCATATTTTGAAGATGTCAATTCTTCCCAACTTGGATCTATACATTTCATGCACTCGACAAAATCCCAGAAAATTATTTTATGTATATTGACAAATTCATTCTAAAGTTTATACAAAGATTGAAAAGACCTAGAGTAACTAGTCAACAAAAAATATTAGCAGTCTAATTTTGTTGAATATTTTTGCATCTGTGTTTATGAGAGATGCTGATTTTTAGGTTTCTTGTAAATTTTTTTCTGATTTGGTATTAGCATAATACTGGTTTCATAGAATGAATTAAGAAGTATTTCTTCTTATTCTTTCTTCTGAAAATAATAGTAGATAATTGGTATCATTCTTCCTTAATTAACTGGTAAAATTAATTGGCAAACCTACCTTAACCAGATGCTGTCTATTTTAGAAAGTTATTAATTACTGATTAAATTTCTTTAATAGATACAAGTCTGTTCAGGTTACCTATTTCTTTTTATTTGTGTTTTGATATATTATTTTTCATAAAGTTAGTCTATTTCATTTAGGTCATTATATTTTTAGGCATAGAATTATTCATATTTTTAAAAATGTTTTTGGGATCTGTAGTGAAGTTTCCTCTTCTGTTTCTGATATTAGCAATTTATGTATTCTCTTCTTTTTCTTGTCAGTTGGCTACATACCTATCGTATTGATTTTATAATTTTTTATTAAAAAATCCAGCTTATGATTTTGTTGATCTCTCAATTTCATTTCTGTCTTCAATTTCATTGATCTCTGTTATTATTCTTATTATTTATTGTATTCTGCTTACTTTAGATTTATCTTGCTCTTCTTTGTCTAGTTTTCTAAGGGTGAAAGCTTAGATTATTTTAGATCTTAATTCATTTTTAATGAAAATTCTAAAAAGTGCTTCAGCTGTTTACATAAATTTTGATGTTATAGTGTTTCTGTATTTAGTTCAAGATATTTTTAAACTTCTCTTGATAGTATATATATATATATATTTTTATTTTATTTATTTTTTTTATTTTTTAAGACAAGGTCTGTCTCTGTCACCCAGTCTTAAGTGCAGTGGTGTAATCATAGCTCCCTGTAATCTTGAACTTCTGGGATCAAGTGATCCTAGTGCCTCAGCCTCCTGAGTAGCTTGGACTGAGTAGCTTGGACTGAAATCAATTATCTACTATTATCTTCATGCCTAGCTAACTTTTATATTCTTTTTTAGAAATGGGGTTTCACTATGCTGCAGCCCAGACCAGTCTCAAACTCTTGACTTCAAACAATTCTTCCACTTCAACCTCCCCAAAGTGCTGGGATTACAGGCATGAGACACTGTCTTGGACCTGATAATTGCATTTTAAAAGTATGACTCTCAGTATTTTAGAAATTTATTTCTAGTTGTGAAACTGTCAAGAGGATGGAGGATTTGCAACTTAAAGGGCAGAGAAAGAGTATACAATTATAAATTTGCTAAATTAAATGCTTGCAGAAAAGGGAAATCAGAGGCTTATAGTCAAAAAGAAACATGTCTAAAGTTTAGTCAAGTTGAGGGGAACTTAAGAGTGTCTTGGTCAGGTTAAGTGAACTCCTGATAAATAAAACTGTATCTATAAATTATATGTGTTAGATAGCAAATTTATACTGATATTTTATTAGCCTATACTGATATTTTTTATTTTGTTTTATTTATTTTTAACTTTTAAAATTTTTTTATTTTAAAATTATGGGGCACATTTCAGGGTTAGGTATACAGATATTCAATTCACTGTGCAGGTACCCTTGTTGATAAGGTGTGCCCCCCTTCCTCAGGCAGATTTCCACTACTGTCAGTCCCACCTCCCCGCACCCCTCCCCTCCACAGTTTCCCACTATAGTCAATTCTTTTCTTATAGTATTGCGGCAGTTGTTCAAGGTCCACTTATGAGTGAGAACATGTGATACTCAGTTCTTGTTTCTGTGAAAGATTATTCAGTATTATAGTCTCTACTTCCATCCAGGTTGCTGCAAAGTTATAATTTTGTTCTTCTTTATGGCTGCATAGTATTCCATTGTGTATATGTACCATATTTTTTTGTACAGTCCTCTTTTGATGGGCAGCACGGTTGGTTCCATGTTCTTGCCATTGTGAACAATGCTGCATGAAACATACATGTGCAGATATCTTTTTTATAGAGCGATTTTAGTTCTTCTGGGTATATCCCCAGTAGGGGAATTGTGAGGTCATATGGAAGGTCAATTTTTAGAAATTTTAGGTATCGCCACACTGTTTTCCACAGAGGCTGTACTAGTTTGCACTCCCACCAACAGTGTAGAAGTGTTCCCTTTTTTTGCTGAAGATGGTTTTGACTATTCTTGGTCGTTTATATTTCCATATAAATTCCTGTATTGTTTCTAGGTCTGAGAAGAATGTTGCTGGTAATTTGATGGGTATTGCATTAAATCTGTAGATTGCCTTAGGTAGAATGGACATCTTAACAATGTTGATTCTTTAATTCATGAGCATGGAAATCTTAGATTTCTTTGAGCTGTGTTTTGCAGTTTTCATTGTAAAGGTCTTTTGTGTCTCTGGTTAGGATGATGCCAAGGTATTTAATTTTTGTTTGGCTATTGTGAATGGAATTGTGCTTTTTATTTGGGTTTCTGTTTGTTTATTATTGGTGTATAGAAATGCAATTGCCTTTGCACATCTATTTTATACCCTGAGACTTTGCAAAAGTCCTTTATCAGTGCAAGGAGGTTTTTGACCGATTCTCCTGAGTTTTCAAGGTATAGAATCATGTCATCTGCAAAGAGAGATGACTTGACTTTCTCTTTTCCTATTTGGATACCCCTGATTGCCTTCTCTTCTCTGATGCTCTAGCTAGAACTTCCAAAACTGTGTTGAGCAGGAGGAGTGAGAGTGGGCATTCTTGTCTTGTTCCAGTTTTTTGGGGGAAACTGTTCCAATTTCTGTCTGTTTAGTAGTACACTGGCTGTGGATTTCTCGTAGATGGTGCTTACTATTTTGAGGTATGTTCCATCTATGCCTGATGGTAGAGGGGTTTTATCAAGAAGGGGTGCTGGATTTTATCAAAAACTTTTCTGCATCCAGTGATATAATAATTTGGTTTTTGTTTTTACGTCTGTTGATACATTTAATTACATTTATGGTCTTACGAATGTTGAACCAGCCTTGCATCCTGGAGATGAAGCCTACTTGGATGTGGTGGATGATTTTTGATATATGTTGTGGAATTCAGTTTGCTAGGATCTTCTTGATAAATTTAGCATCTATGTTCATCAAAAATATTGGCCAGTAATTCTATTTCTTTGTTGGGTCTTTACCTGGCTTGGGTATCAATGTGATGTTAGCTTCATAAAATGATTTGGGGAGAGTTCCTTATTTCTCAATTGCTTGGAATACTTTCAATAGGATTGGTATCAGATCCTCCTTGTATGTTTTGTAGAATTCTGCTGGAAAGCCATCTGGTCCAGGGTTTTTTTTTTTGAGGCATTTTTCTTATGACATAGCCAATTTCCTGGATTGTTGTTGGTCTATTTAGGGTCTCAATTTCTTTTAGTTTCAGCCGGGCTCGGTGGCTCAGCCTGTAATCCCGCACCTTTGGGAGGCTGAGGTGAGTGGATTGCCTGAGCCCGCAGGTTTGAGACCTGCCTGGGCAATGAGACCTCATCTCTACAATAAATCAAAAATTCAGCTGGGCGTGGTAGCGCATGCCTGTAATTCCAGCTACTTGGAAGGCTGAGGTGGAAGGATCGCTGGAGCCCAGCAGGTTGAGGCTGCGGTGGCCAGGAGTGGCCACTGCACTCCAGTCTGGGTGACAGACTGAGACTCCAGCTAAAAAAAAAAAAAAAAAAAATTTCTTCTAGTTTCAAACTAGGTTGTGTGATGTCAGAGAAAATCCTCCATTTCCTTTAGGTTTTCAAGTTTGTTTCCATACAAGTGTACATAGTAGTCTCTGAAAATCTTTGTATCTCTTCAGGGCTAGATGTGACTTCATCTTTTGTGTTTCTGATTATGTATATTTGGGCTTTTTCTCTCTTTTTCTTGGTCAGTCTAGATAGGGACCATCAATCTTGTTTATCCTTTAAAAGAACCAGCTTTTTGTTTCATGATTTTTTTTTTGTATTATCTTTTTGTCTTCTATGTCCTGGATTTGGGTTTTTATTTTGGTGATTTGGATTCTTCTGCTGAAGTTAGGGTTTTGGTGGTCTTGCTTTTACAGCTTCCTTAGGTGACTTATTAGGCTGTTAACTTGTGATCTTTCCATTTTCTTCATGTGTGTTTGTAGAGATGTGAATTCCTCTCTTACTACTGCTTTCATGGTATCCCAGATATTTTGGTAAGATGGTTCTTCATTTTATTTTGTTTCCAGGTATCTTTTAATATCTGTTTTGATTTCCATGTTGACCCAGGAGTTGCTTAGCATCATGCTGTTTAGTGGCCATGTCTTTGTTGGTTTTGGGGGAACTTTGTGTTGATATTTATTTTTATTCCACTGCGATCTGAGAAAGTACATGGCAAAATTTCAATTTTATGAAATTTGTTTATGCTTGATTTATGGCCAAGGATGTGGTCTATCTTTGTATGTTCCAGGCAGTGATGAGCAGAATGTATAGTCTATGGTCATTGGTGGAGTGCTCTGTAGGTATCAGTTAAGATCATTTGGTCAAGAGTCACATTGAGGTTCCCGATCTCCTTGTTGACTTTTTGTCCTGATGATCTGTCTAGGGCTGTGAGTGGGGTATTAAAGTCCCCAGCTATGATAGTGTTAGATTCAATATCTTTTTTAAGTTTGTCTAGAAGCTGCTTTATGAAAGCTGGGTCTCCTATGTTGGGTGCATATATGTTTAGGATGGATATTTCCTGTTGATGGTTGAAACTTTTATCATTATGTAGTGACCTTCTGTATTTTTTTAAAATTTTTGATAGCTTAAAGGGTATTTTGTCTAATATTAAGATCTCAGTTCCAGCTTTTGTTTCCCATCCTCTTACTTTGAGTCTTTGAGTGTCCTTTCTGGTGAGATGAGTCTCTTGGAGATAATATATTGTCGCCTCATGATATTTTATCCATTTTGCCATTCTGTGTCTTTTCAGTGGTGCATTTAGTCTATCCACATTCAGGCTAATTATTGAAATGTCAGAGTTTATCCTTGTCATAAAGTTCTTATACAGTTGTCGCTGTTCCTGTTTGTTGTCTTTCTTTTGATTTTTGGGTTGATTCATGTGTGTCTTCAATCTTTTTCCGGCACTCTTGTAAAGAATACTGTCATTCTTTTTTCTTTTTCTTCTGTGTTTAGTACTTTCTTAAGTGTTTCTTGTAGAGGTGGTCTAGAGGCAGCATAAGATCTTAGGGATTGAATGGGAAAGATTTTACTTCTCCCTCGCTGGTGAAGCTTAGCTTAGCTGGGTAGGTTATTCTTGGATGAAATTGTTTACCTTTGAGAACTTTGAAGATTGGGCTCCAAGCTCTCCTAGCCTGAAGTGTTTCTGTAAATAAATCTGCTGCTATTCTAATTGGTCTTCCCTGGTAGGTAGTCTGACCTTTATCTCTTCCTGCCCTTAGGATTTTTTCTTTTATACCTGCTTTGTTAAGGCAAATTATTATGCGTCTGGGAGTTGGTCTTCTCAGATGTAGCCTTGTGGGAGTTCTCTGGATCTCTTGTGTTTGAATTTTCACATCACTGATGAGATGAGGGAATTTTTCTTGAATGATTTCAAGGAATGTTTGTTTCAGGGTGTTCTCTTCACTCTCTGCCTCAGGAAATCCGATTACTTTTAGGTTCAGCTACTTGAAATAATTGCTCCTCTCTTGAATGTTTTGTTCTGTCTTTTTAAGCTTTTTTTCTATGTTTTTGACAGTTTGGGTTAGTTCTATATTTTGGTCCTCAAGCTCTGAGATTCCTTCTTCTGCCTGGTTAATTCTGCTTTCCATTCTTATTAGTTTGTTATTTATTTCAATCACAATATTCTTTACTACTGTTATTTCAGTCATCCACTCCTTCCTATTTTCCTCTTATCTCTCCTCAATTCTTTTTTTATTCTCTCTATTAATGTCTTGATGTCTGGGTTGGTAGTATGTGACCCATCACTCTGGGGGCTCTTCATTGTTTGCATTCCACCATCTGTTTTCTCAGTGTCTGATCTCCCAGGGATCTGTGTGAAACCTTTATTCTTCTTTTGACTTTTCTTCATTTGTGTAGATTTTCCTCCCCGCTTCTCCCCACCTTTTAAAAATTCTGTTGCTCAGGGATGGCAGGGTTGCTTTTACTTCTGTTTGCTCAATCTCCTATTCTTCCTTATGTGAATCCTCTAGCTTTGTTCCATTCTGAGGCTGGACTGTGGGTTGGGGGCTACACTTTTTTGCAGTTTTAAGGTTTAATTGAGGGGTGAGCTGTGATTCAAGATCTATCTGCAGATCCCAGTATCCAAAAAGGTAATGGGTACCCTGGAACCCCCTTCCCACTGCCTTGCAATCTGTCCATGCAGTGGGTGTGTAAGTTTGCTCCCTGAAAGCAAAATGAGATAAGAAAAATGAAAAGAATGGAACAGGGAAGGGGGAAGAGAAAAGTGGAGAGAGAGAAGAGTAAGAGGGATAACAGACAAACATACTGACTAACAAATGAAAAGAGATGCAAAGACAGAGAAGAGTAAAAACAACTAAAACATAACAGACAATCACATGAACACACAAGCCAACCAACTTCCCTATTGGTATATAATTCTCCTACACAAACAGGAGTTCTAAAGAAAAAAAAGAGAAATAAGTAAAATAATAAAAATAAGGCAAGTATGAAAACATCAAAACAGAGAGAAGAGAGAAAACAGAAAAACATAAAACAAACCAAAATGAGCAAAGCAAACAAAGAATAAAAATTTTAAAAAAGTAAAGACAATGAATCAAGTTTGCTCTGAGATCGTTCCTGTGAGCCCAACATCCTTTCAGCTATGACTTCTAGCTCTCATCACAAGCTGGTAGGCTTGCTCACAGCTAGAATCAGATGTCCCAGGCCTGCTGTGGAAGGATCAGATCTAGACACAGTTGGCTTGCTACCTGTAAGGTCTACCACTCAGGTGTAACCTGTCTGTGTTGGCTCTAGCATGAGAAAATGGCTGCGTTGGGCACTTCTTTACTGGGCATGGGCCTCCTCCCTGGTCCTCCTTGATCCTCTCTGTCCACCTATCAGACTCTGGGCTCCGGCTCATCTCTAGTCCCGCCACTGTGGGGCAGCTTGGGGAGGAGGAGGGAGCTGGGAATTCTGAGGGGCTAGAAGCTGAGGGCCACCCAGCAGTGCAGTGCATGGGAATGGCTGCAGCGTGTTGCATGGGACCGGCTGCAGCAACCACCTTTTGCAGAGGTGGCAGTGGCACATGGAACCAGCGGAAGCAGCTACCATTTGCAGAGACATTCACAGTCCCACTTGTCCCATCGCCATCTTGCCCCTCAGAATCCCGATGTTTTTTAAAATTGCCAATATTTTAACTTTGTACTTGGAAAAAAATTTCTGACTCTTTTCTTGTCTAAACCTGCCAAAATTTTAGCCTCATGTGTAATTGTTAGTTTGGTTTTATATAGAATTTTAGGTTCAAACTCTTTTTTTTCTTGAAATTATACAAAAATTGCTCTATTTGCTTGTAACAAATAACTATTGCTAAGAACTCTGATAATATCTGATTCTTATATTTAAGGAGCATAATTTTTTAATATTTGTTTTATTTGCTTTATGTTTGCTGGCTAAAATTTATGGCGAAAATGACTTTTACTTGTATATTCTGCTCAGAACTCAGGGAGAATTTCCAACATCAAGAATCTTACTTTTTGAATATTTTTGATGATTTTCTATTATTCATTTTTAAAAATTCTCTTTGTGCAGATATCAAATAAAATAAAGAGTGCACCTGTTTATGTTAGTTTATATGACGTTGCTTTTGTTGTTTCTCACATTTTCTTATTGTCTTTTAAAGCAACGTACTGAAATTTTCTATGAATTTGTCATCCAAATTAATTATTCAACAATATAGTTTTATGGTTGCAATATAAGTATAAATCACAGTACATCTGCTAATTAAGGGTGCGTGTTTTACTACTTACTAGCTTGCTAAATTATTCTTTTATTTCCTGCAGTCAGATTTCCTGTTATTTTATTTATTTATTTATTTATTTATTTTTTTGGTCTCTTTCACTTTTCTCAGCTTTTTCTGGTAACCTCATTGTTCATTCATATTTAATCATAAAGAACTTATTTGGATAATGTATGTTCTAAAATTGCTTTTCTTTTCTTTTCTTTCTTTCTTTTTTTTTTTTAAGAAAGCAGGATTTATTGAGAGGACAGAAAAGCTCCCACAGTGAGAGGGGACCTGAGGAGGTTGTCCCTAAAGTTGCTTTTCTGAGGAACCCCTCCCAGATGTAAAGAAGCTGTCTGGGTATGTGAATGTGTCCAAGCACATTGCTGAACGGAATGCAAGGTGTTGTAGGCTGAACTGTGTTCAGTTCATATGTTGAAATTCTAACCCCAGTATCTCAGAATGTGACTGTATGTGGAAATAGGGCCTTTGCAGAGGTAATCAAGTAAAAATGAGTTCATTAGGGTGGGCCCTAATTCAATATGACTAGAGTCCTAAAAAAGAGAAAATTTGGACACATACATATACAGAAAGAAGATCATGTGAAAACATAGGAAGATAGTCATTTACAAACCAAGGTGGAGGGCTTTATTAGAAATCCAACTCACTGACACTTTGATATCAGACTTTTTGCTTCAGAATTGTGATTAACAAATTTCTAACTGCTCTAAAAATCATTATTAATCTCATAAAGTAGAAATTAGGGAAATGACAAACTTGCCAATATGACTAGAAACCAATGGCAAAACAATACAATCTACCTGACTAGAGATAAGAATTCTTTTAAAAATAATTATTACCAAAGGTAGGCCTAAATTTTACCTGCATGATGACCACTTATGTACCTAATCCTGAATTGTACCCCACATCTTTAAAATAAAAAAAATAGTGTAAAAGAAAAAATACAATCCAAAATTATAGAATTCTACAAAATATAATTATAGAAATTATTTATGTCAGCATGTTTAGGAAAGTACTAAAAGAAAGAAAACAAAAACATTAAATATACAACTCAAAAATTAGAAAAAATCAACACAAAAACCAAAAAGAAATAAAAAGAAGGAAATATTAAGAAATAAATGTGAATCAATGAATTAGAAGAGAAAAAAATTAAACCAAATTTGAGTTGTTTCAAAAAACTTGACCAAATTGACAATTCAATAACTAAAATATCAAGGGAAAGAAAAATGATGAAAAATAAATGCCAGAATAAGAAATGTCAAGAAGAAAATAACAAAGTAGAGAAATTTTTCATGTTCATAATAAACTATTTTTCCAGCTCTACTCACATGTAAAGCCTAGAGGAAGTGGATAATTTCCTAGAAAAAAATACAATTTATCAAAACTAACCTCAAGAAAGAATTCTAAACAGCTCAATTTTTATAGAAGAAACAGAATGTTATCAAAGAGCTGCCCCAAATAAGTACCTGGCCTAGGTAATGATTCAAAGACCACATTATTCTAGTGTTACCTAAACCACCCTAGCAAATAGAAACAAACAAACAAACAAACAAACAAAAAAACTTCCAAATTTCTTTTAGACAGTAAGCTGTCAGTTACTTGTATCTTCTCAGGTCTGTTTTTGCCCTTCTGTAATCTATCCTGCAGTGCAGGCACTGTGACCCACAAGCTATAGTTCTTAGACACCTAGGCCAAGTAAAGGGTATTTGATTAGATTCTGCAGCCTTGACTTGTTGGGCTCGGGTAATCCTTCCTCTTCAGCCTTCCAAGCAGCTGGAACCACAGGCATGTGCCACTGTGTGCAGCTGATTTTTTGATTTATTGTAGAGATGAGGTCTCACCATGTTGTTCAGGCTGGTCTCGAACCCCTGAGCTCAGGTAATCCTCTCGCCTCTGCCTCCCAAAGTGCTGGAATTACAGGCGTGAGTCACCATGCCCAGCTCTAAATTCTTTTAACACTGAATGTCTGATCCATTGAGATCTTGAGACTCTCTCACCTGACATTTTCATTTTAGAGTGGGTCAACTTTGATTCAATGACTAATAATGTGGGAAGGGCCCCAAAGGCCTTGCTAGGTAAATGGAAAAGATATTTTTCAAGAATGCAGTAAACCCGGCACAGTCAGTAGTTTTGATTCTTAAATAAGAGGCAGCTTTTCCTGTGGGGGATCTTTAACCCTCCCTTCCCCACTTGAAACAAAACCATGGGTTTCTCGGACAATTGATTCATAGAGTTTCCCCTGAATGCATGGGCATGGTTCATTGATGGTAAAGGTGATAGCACAGACAACAACGCTTTGGTACCAATGATAACTCAGGAAGACTGATTTCATTAAGAGAGTCAGCACAGAGGACTGAATTGCCATAGACAGTGCTCCTGAGGGCCAGAATGACCATATTTTTACTGATTCTTGGGCTTTTGCCAATGGCCCTACCATCTAGTCTGCCATTTGCTTGAAAGAGTACAAATGATCAGGTGAAAGACAGCCCTGTTTGGGGCTTGTGAACTGTGGAATTAATTATAATTGCAATCAAACAGTCTGAGTCACTCGTGTAGATGCTAAGAGCCTGTTGTCTGAGAGTTAATGGAATAAAGCTGCAGATCAAGCCTGTACTGCCCAGCATCACTATTGCCACTTGGATTGTCATTGCACCAAACACGGCAACACATCTACTGTCATAAACTGGCCACACAGTAAAGGACTGTATACTTCTAATGAAGAAGCTACCACTGCAACCTAGGCTTCTGATGTCTGTCAAAAGTTGACCCATTTTTCTTGCAATAAAGGAGATGGTATTGCACAGGAAATTGATTCCACATGCTCAAAGAAAATTTATTATATTTGATCTTTGACCCCTTGTTGAAGCTACCAATAGTACCTTACTGCTGGTGACACTTTTTGAGATAATGATATTATTCCAATCTGATGAGCCTGTTCTGGCCACCGAGTTGTGTTTTCAGCTTTCTGGACCATTTAATGTCTGGTATTGCTATGCCTTTTGTTAAAAAGGTCACCTACAAGCTGGGCTCGGTGGCTCAGCCTGTAATCCCGCGCCTTTGGGAGGCTGAGGTGAGTGGATTGCCTGAGCCCGTGGGTTCGAGACCTGCCTGGGCAGGTGAGACCTCATCTCTACAAAAAAAAAAAAAATTAGTCGGGCGTGGTAGTGTGCGCCTGTAATTCTGGCTACTCAGAAGGCTGAGGTGGAAGGATCGCCGGAGCCCAGCAGGTTGAGGCTGCGTTGGCTGGGAGCGGCCACTGCACTCCAGTCTGGGCGACCGAGTGAGACTCCAACTCAAAAAAAATAAAAATAAAAGGCCACCTACAATAGGCTAATAGTCAATATATTTGACAGGTATTTCATGATCCCTATCAGCTGCAGACATCTGGCATTGTTGAGCAGTAAAATTAACTTCTCAAAAAATCAAATCAAAGGAATTTCTAACTCCACCTCTCCCCCCTTGCTCCTCTCCACAAGCCTTAATTAGGCAGTATGTCATTAAATGTAACTATCCCCATATAGTTACGTTTTTTTATCGGTCACCCCCAGGTTGATGATCAAGATGAAAGAAGTATAATTACGTAGACTTATTTTGAAAATTTGCATTGCATCATGACAATTTCTGGGCATGATGCTTTGTTGGTTTCTTGTTAGCAAATCCAGGCCAGTGTGATTTGTACAATCTCAATATGGCAGCCCCAAAATATGGACTTAATTCTAGTTCAGCTCTCTGGATTCTCTTGTTGGCTTGATGTCATCCTAGATCATAAACATAATGACAACCTGGTTGAGTGCATTGATGACTGAATACCACATAGTGACCCATGTAAGCCAAGGCAGATTATATAATGGGTCTTTCTACATTTTATAAAAATACTCTTTTACTCTTGCAAATGACCTACTGAAGGAAAGGTCTGGGTATAAGTAGAAAATGATTGAAACAAAAAGTGAACCACAGCTATTAGAATGAGACACACTTACTTCGTGGGCATGAAGGGAAAGTAACAACCCCTGTATCTAGGGAGGAAACACCATAGATTTTGAGAAATTCAGGGAATAGAAAAAAATATATATGTTCTTTGTCCTCTGTAATCCAAACCATGGTCTGGGAAAACAATTATTGAGCAGCAGTTGTGACTTGTAGCTGACCTGCTGCAAGGTTGTCATATTTGTTTATATGTTGTTAAAACAGAAATAAAGTCGCGTGGATGGAAATAAAGTCCCAAAGTATTGTGATGCCTCAGAGGCCACCAGTGGTAACTCCTAATGTGGAATTCTATCCACCTATCTCATACACAATGGAAACACAAGGGTCAGGACTTGTTTAAGTACAATGGATACAAATTTACCTGCTTTTTCTGTTACCTGAGCGACCTCGGTTTGTGCCATGATGACAAGAGAGGATGAAACTGTTTGATGCTCCAGGTCTGACAAAGGCTTAGCATCTTGGATCTACAAGGAACTCAAACGTGCTGGAAAAAAAAAAAACCAAACAACCCCATTATAAAATGGGCAAAAGATATGAACAGATACTTCTCAAAGGAAGACATCCGAGCAACCAACAGACACATGAGAAAATGTTCAACCTCACTAATCATCATGGAGATTCAAATCAAAACCATACTGAGATACCACCCAACTCCAGTCAGAATGGCAATTATCAATAACTCAAAAAATAACAGTTGCAGGAGAGGGTATGGCGAAAAGGGAACACTTCTACACTGTTGGTGGGAGTGCAAACTAGTGCAACCTCTGTGGAAAACAGTATGGCGCTTCCTAAAAGCTCTAAATATTGACCTCCCATATGGCCCCGCAATCCCCCTACTGAGAATATACCCTGAATAACTCAAATCACCCTATAAAAAAGATACCTGCACATGTATGTTTATCGCAGCATTGTTCACAATAGCAAGAACCTGGAAGCAACCATGCTGTCCATCAAAAGAGGACTGGATTAAAAAATGTGGTACATATACACGATGGAATACTACGCAGCCATAAAAAAGAACAAAATCATGAATTTTGCAGCAACCTGGATGGAACTAGAGTCTGTAATACTGAGTGATCTCTCACAGAAACAAAGATCTGAGTATCACATTTTCTCACTCATATAGTGGACCTTGAACATCCAACGTAATACTATAAGAAAATGACTGACAGTGGTGGGAAACTATGGGGGGAAGGGAGATGGGATTAACGGTAGTAAATATCTGTCTGGGGATGGGGAGACACCTCTTATCAACAAGGGTGCCTGAACGAAGCATATTTGTATATCTAACCTTTAACTGTACCCCGCAGTATCATAATTAAAAATATTGATTGGAAAAAAGAAAAAGATACTTGGACACACATGTTTATTGCAGCATTATTTACAACAACAAAAATATGGAACCAATCATGCTGCCCATCAAAAGAGTACTGGATTAAAAAAAAGGGGGTACATATACACAATGGAATATTATGCAACCATAAGGAAGGACAAAATTATGAACTTCACAGCAACTTGGATGAACTTAGAATCTATAATACTGAGTGATCTATCACATGTTCTCACTAATAAGCGGACCTTGAACAACTGTCATAATACTATAAGAAAGGTATTGGCAATAGTGGGAAACTGCCAGGGAATGGGGCACACCTCATTAACAAGGGTACCTGCACAATGAACATTTGTATACCTAACCCTGAATTGTACCTCACATCTTCAAAATTAGAAGAGAAAAAAACAAAAAACAAAAAAAAAACTGTTTGGTGATGACTCATGTGTGTTAATCAAATCAATGTAATGGCTATCCAAGTCAAATTGAACAATAAACCTTAGACTGGAATGACCTGTGTCCCTTCAGGATGTATATTTGTATGTTGGGGAAAATTGGATCATAGAATATCTCCATTAAGAATGGGGCTATTGGTCAGGCACAGTGGCTCACGCCTATAATTCCAGCACTTTGAGAGGCTGAGGTGAGAGGATTGCCTAAATCCATGGGTTCGAGACCAACCTGGGCAATTTGACAAGAACTCATCTCTACAATAAATCAAAACATTAGCCAGGTGCTGTGGAGTGTACCTGCAGTTTCTGCTACTTGGAAGACTGAGGTGAAAGGATCACCTGAGCCCAGCAGGTTGAGGCTGTGGTGGCTGTGAGCATGTCACTGCACTCCAGCCTGGGTGACAGAGTGAGACTCCAACTCAAAACAAAAAAAAAAAAAGAAAAAAAGCCCAGAAAGAATAGAAAAAGAAAGCTGGGCTCGGTGGCTCAGCCTGTAATCCCACGCCTTTGGGAGGCGGAGGTGAATGGATAGCCTGAGCCCGCGGGTTCGAGACCCGCCTGGGCAGCGAGACCTCATCTCTACAATAAATCAGAAAAATCAGCCGGGCGTGGTAGCGCATGCCTGTAATTCCAGCTACTCAGAAGGCTGAGGCAGAAGGATCTCCGGAGCCCCGCAGGTCGAGGCTGCGGTGGCCAGGAGCGGCCACTGCCCTCCAGTCTGGGCGACTGAGTGAGACTTCAACTCAAAAAAAAAAAAAAAGAATGAAGCTGCTTTGTTAGTCCCTCTAAAGCTCCTTGTAATTATTGGCAATCACCTTAAAGATTATTGAAATGTAAATTGAAATGAATAAACAACTACACTGTAAATTGAAATGAATAAACGACTGACCTTGAACCTATATTTTGCCTGCATGTCATAAAACCTACTGGCCCCTTTTAAAACTTATTCACATTTAGTTGAGTCTGTGATTGTAGGAGGCCTATTTTCTGTCGATAATGCAGACTGGTCTCATCCTGATGCTTGAACTTTAGCTCATTGAGTTTTACTCAAATATTTGAATAAAAACTAAACTGATTTATTCTGCTGGTGAGATTATTCCAAATGACAGGCCAAGTGGCATACTCATGTGAAAGTTTGAATTCAGTGAAGAATGTGTTAGAAGGAGGGGCGGATTGTTGAGAGATGCAACTTATCATGAACCTTGAAGATCCCTGTAGGTTCTTGCTGGGGTACTAAGAAGGCATGGTTCTGACTGCTCTTTAACAGGGTCATTTTTCAGGGATTATAGCAAATAGTCTTGAGAGGTGAGGTAACATCTTCCTATAGTACAAAAAGCATTCTTGTATAACATCAATGTAAATCATATGGTGCTGCACCCATGGGACTTAGGGGCAAGGGAAACTGACACAAGCTTATTGATGCTCATGCTGCTTGATGTGCTGTGAGTAATAAAATCCTTTGTTTCTGACTCAGTCTCAAGTCTTCTGCCAGGAGCAATAAAAGGGTATCGGACTAGTTAGTAGCTTGTGAGATAAGGTCGAATCCCAGATCTGACAATAATTTTGACCTATTAGCTGATGGATTCTTTTTCCTTTTTTTTCCTTTAATTACTGATAGGTTGGAACTTCTTCCTCACTTCTTACTTTATACATTTTATTTTTCCCATTTTTGGAATAAATTTTTAAAATGTTCCCATTTCTTACTTTGTAATGATTTTTTAAGCAATTTTCTTTTTGTCAGCTCTCCATTTTCATTGGTTTGAAAGTTTTCCATTCTATTTTAATTCTATAGTAATTTCATATAATTTTTGTCATGGTTTCCCACGGTAATTTACCATGTATATTCAATCCCATACTCTTAGGAGAGCAGTTCTTTGGCTATAAATTCTCTGTAGAAAGCATTATCATTATCTTTTTACCACCTTGAGCTGGCCAAACCAAATAGAATTCCCTGATGGGTTCCTTTCCTAACTGATCGACTTTTTTTCAGTTTACCCTTTCAATGAGGATGGAATCTCTTTAGATTCTTGGCTTTATGATAGTCACGCTTTCAGCTTTCCATTTTTCATGGTCCTGATGCTTATTCTCTTATTCCCCTATGCTTGATTGTTAACCAACAAAGCCCTGGAGTCCTAACACCAGCATTCATTTCCAGAGCAGTTCTGGCTTCTGTGTTCATTTGTCACTTCTTTTCAGATAACTGTTTATCCTTTGGCCTTCAGGGAATTCTCCTACTTTTTCTATGAGCTCAATAATGCATGAAAAAGTAATATGTTATGTAGATACTGTGTCTTTTTCAGAAAAAGAACATTTCAAAATACTGAAGCCATCACATTGTTTTTTTGCTAATGTTTCTATTCTACTAGCTATAAATTCAAAGTCTCTTTATAAAACTTTTAGTTAATAAATTCATATCATTTGACAAATTTTTAAAAAATAAATTTTCATTTTAAAACCTGTTCAGAGTCGGTGTGGAGTGGAGTAGATGTATGTCACCTTCTTGTATGTTATAGAAAAAGCAAATATACTGGAGTTCGGGAGGATATCTTCTTAATTTTTGGCAAGTTAATTGTTTTTATTTTTATATTTCTTAATGTAACGTGGGAAATAAATCCTATCTCAAAGGCTAGTCAAGGAAATTAAATGAGATAATGTGTTTAACGAATCTGGTAGAAAATAAGGAGAGATGACACAGTGCCCTTCAAACATTTTTCTGGTCTCTGTTAATGACATCAGTGTTTTCATCTGGGAAACTACTCTTTCACCATTGCTCACAATGCTCATTGGGTCATCATTCAAGTACTAATTCCAGGTGAAAGTAAGCCAAGGAGACTTGCTTGTCCCATACATTTAAATACTGAACGAAGCAATTTGACGACAGGGCTTATTTATTCTAAAAAGTATTATTCTGAAAACATTTTTCATCCATTGTTGTGACTTAGTTTCTCATCCTTGCCATTTTGAAGTCTTAATTCATCAGAATTTTCTTTCTTCTTTGAGCTGCCCATATTCTTCCAACAAATTCTATTATTGATCATGTTTGTTAAAATTGGTCTGATTATCTTTTAATCAAATATTTCAATGGGTACATTTGAAATTAACAATAATTTTCTTTAATAGTCACTCATTTAACAATTAAGAAAATGTTTATGCATCAGGCACCTTATAAAATACTCAAGACATTCAAAAGCTTTATTGTCTATTTTTTCCATTCTCCTCTTTACATTCTTTTCTTGTAACTTTCTATGCCTTCTCTTTCAAATGCTCATTTAAATTTCACACTTTCTGGAATTACTCAGTTATTTGAAAATCAGAATTCATGGAGAATGGTCCCCTGAATTTTCCTTCTCCTTAGACCCACACGTGGCTATTGTAATTTTCATGCCTATGTTTCTGTATTTCTCTGTCTTATTTTCTGAAACCTCTCTAGAGAGGTAGAATCTTTGTTTTTTAAGTTAAAATTAGGTTAAAATTTTAAGTTTTGAAAGATTAGTAGTAGAATAAAACATGCAGTCCACATAATTTTCATGGAGTCAATGTACTTTTATAATAAGTGTACTTTTATAAAAGGTGATAGATTATAAATAAAATCAGACATATGAAATATTTCTTCTCTTGAATTCATCTCCTCTGCACAGTATGTTTTCTGACTTTCTTCTCTTCCACCTATTTGGAATTGGAAGGTCTGGCTAGAGGAGTGCAAACTGAAAGTTTTTATTATTTTCTTGGATGAGTTTCAGAGGAAAGAAAGCAAGGAATTTGTGTTTCAGACAAGCTTTGCTTCCTAGGAATAAATGCCTTATTATTATTATTTTGTCTTTATCTGCTTGTTTCTTTAGTATGCTAGTATTCTAATTCCCCTAGTACCCATTAGTATTCACAGTGGTCAAGTTAAAAAATACAAGCTCAGGGTCTCAACATGTGTTTATTTGACTTGACTCTAATTCAGACCTATATCTGTTTTGCATTGCTGTAAAAAAAACCTGAGGCTGAATTTTTAAGGAACAAAGGTTTATTCTGGCTCACAGGTCTGCATGAAACGCTTCTGCTGAACTTCTGGCAAGGCCTCAGGAAGCTTAAAATCATGGCGGAAGGCGGGGAGGGAGCAGGTGTGTCACATACAATAGTAGAAACAAGTGAGAGAGAAAGAGTAGCCAGGTTCTTCTAAACAACCAACTCTCCTGCAAACTAATGAAGCAAGAACTCACTCTTTCCTGTGAGAAGAGCACTGATTCATTCATGAGGGATCAGCCCTCATGATCCAATCATTTTCCACTAGGCCCCACCTCCCAGACTGAGGACCACATTTCAACATGAGATTTGTAGGGAACAGATCTCCAAACTATATCAAGGCCTAAAGATGAAAGTATAAAATGTTATCTGAAGGTTCCCATGTGGACAATTTACCGCATAAAGATGGGAGACTTCAGAGAAATACAGCACTAAAGATATTATTTGAAGAATCAATTTGTCGACAGTGACTTCTGTGCAAGTATGTCTTATCAAATGAGGGTGATTCATTGTTCTAACTATGTCTTAATATTTCCAAACTAAGCAATCTTAATAGACTTCTTTAATATCCTGACACTATGCATTAGTCTTCAGATTTTAGAATAAAGAATAAGAATGGTTTATTTTATTTCTAGTTCCCATAACAGTGGATTTTTCCTCCATTCGTTACATTAAAATATTTCTGGGTTAAAAAAAAAAGAACTCTTTTTGAAATGTGAATCCCATGGAAAATTTATTCCATTTATTTTAAATTATAAAACTGAAAAGTAAAAATAGTGTATCTTCCTTTATCCTTAGTATGCTACCTTCATAGGTCTCAGAATATTTTCTAATTATTTGCTGCCTCAATAATCCTGCATATTCATTTCTTTATAGAATTAGATTTTATTTTTCCAGATTTTCAAAATAATGTCATTCCAAGGGAGTGAAATATTCCTTTCACTTATTGTTGGCAATACTTCAGTATGCACTCTGTATAGTATTCTCTGGGGGAGCTAAAAATAGCATTTAAAAATCATTTCTACTTTCAGCTTGGACTGGTGAGATAAATTCAAAATATGATTTCCAAAAAGTGCAAGAGGTGAAATGAAGGTGCTTTATTATTTTTGCAATGGACAGTAAGATTTCAAAATTTGACTTTTGCTTTCTGAATTTATCTATTGTTTGACATACAAATTTTCTAGTCCATTGCTTTTTGCCTATAAATCTTCTACATTTAGAAAATAATATGTTTAAGATAGACTTTAATTCTATTTTCTGAGAGTGTCTAATAATTTTTATAAATGTGTTTATAAAACCAGATAAATTTTATTAAATATTTATTGAAGAGCATCTTGCCAGAGAGTTTTGTTTAATGAGGAAAGGATTTGAACGGAGCAGAATCTATTCTTTATATATTGCAACAGAGTATTATTTATCACTCAGGGCTGAACAGACAATAGAAAAGACAGAGTCTCTGCCCAATGAGATGAAAGGTAATATCAGTTTTAATGCCTTCAGCTTCTTTCAAACAACCACTGGAAATAGAACAGAAATTGCCTATTCTTCTGTATCAAAGGTTATGCAGCATAGAGTGATTTGTAGAGATGTGTTTTTGAGAATTCATTAGAGTAACATTTGACAAAACAGCAACATATGGGCAAAGAAATTCGACAGCATGTGGGATTCTCAAGCTGACTTTGCCTCCTCCTTCTCCTTTTCCTTTTTGTCCTTTTCTTTAGATTTTATATATAATATATAATACAGTTTTCCTTCAGATTTACCATTTTAATAACTTTCATCATCATCATTCTCATCAATCATCATTCTTTTCAGATTTGATAAATGTTGATAGCACTAACCCACATATGAAAGTTAAATAGTGATTAGTCATGAATTTATGTAATAAAAATGAAATATAAATTTAAATAGCAATTTTATAAGAGGAGAATTAAGGTAGGCAAATGCTCTTATTTTCCATTAAGTTAAAAAAAAAATGTTGCCATAGGAAAAAAAGAATGTACTTTATTTAGAATTTTTGTTTTAGCTGCGCTCTAGTGACCAAGCCATCTTTCTCTCTCAGGCCATCTCCTTACCTTAACTAGAGCTAGTCTCACTCTGTGAAATTATGGAATTGCAGCTCCCACACAAGCTGGTGTTTTGTTTGTTTGTTTGTTTGTTTGTTTGCTTTCCTCCCATGCTCTTTGGCCCACTGGGCCAACACATGGAGGAGGTCGAAGGAAGCACTATCCTATATATTCATGTAGAATCTCATTATTTTTCTATTAAGATTACCTATTGCTTTTATTTACCAGCCACAAAGTCCCATATACTTCCTAAATTTTGTTACCTAACTCACTGCTTTTATCATTCTACCCAAATCTTAGTATACTCTTGAAACGCTAGAGATCATTCTTAATTTTAAAAAGTATTTTGAACCTCCTGCAACTGGCTCAAATGTTGCCTTTTTAGTATACTTACCTGACAACCTTATTGAAAATGTTACCTACCTTCTCCACCCTCTATTCCCAGTCCCCTTTGCAATGCCCATCAAATATATATATCATATATATTTATATGATATATAATGTATAATATATATATACTTCTTTTAGGCATAGCATATAATACACATTTTTGTATAACAAACACTTGTATGATGCTTACTGTATGCTAGACACTATACCAAGTTATTTGTAAATAGATTATTTAATTTTTCTAATAACTGTATGATGAAGTAGATACTACCATCTCTGTTTTATAATAAAGAAACAGGCACAAAGACTTAAGAAACTTGCTAGAGTTTCAGAGCTAGGAAGTGATTGGACTGCAATTTGAACCTCGACAGTATGGCTCTGAAGTTCATGCTCCAAAACCCTACATGATGCTTCTTTTTAAACTTATTATTGTCTTTTTGTTGAGGGAAGAGATTTTCGTCTGTTTAGTTTATTTATCTAAAGTGCCAAGAATGGTGTATGGAACTGATTAGGTGCTTAGTTAATATTTTATTTATATGTGTGCCAAATAATGTAGTAAATTATAAAACAATTGGAACTTTCCTCAGTTCAGGAGTGGGGACAAAATCAACATTAAATGAGTAATCTCAGAAGTAAGTGCCTAGTTACAAATGCTGACAAAAACTTGTAGGAAAACACAGAGTGCTCTGATGGAGTTTAACATGGAGTTATAACTTAGGCTGGGGGAACTTAAAATGATAAAAATAAATAAAGAAAAAAATGACTTGAAGAACTGAGGAGTATTTATTCAGATGAATTGGAAAACTGAGTTTTCCAGAGTTTAGAATCTAGATGTATTAAATCTGGCAGGTGAGACTTAGAATTGAGAAATTAAACGTCCAATATAATTGGAAAGTGTAGGTGGAAGGTATTTAGGAGCTCTATTGTAAAAGATCTTAAAGCTCCTATTAAGATGGTTGAATTTTATCTGAAGACAGTAAGAAACAATTAGAATCTTACACAGTGACTGAACACAATTGGATTAACATTTAGGATAACTGAATGCAATTCAAATAACAGATTAAAAGCAAGCAAGAAAGAGGATAAAGAGGCAATGTAGAAAGCTACCCAAAAGTACAGTAATCCAGACAAAATAATATATATAGTGTTTTAAACTAGGTTAGTTGCAGTGGAAATGGAGACAGTTGTACAGATATGCGAGGGTGAAATCTATTGAATTCATCTAGTGACTAGATGTTGGAAATGAGGAAGGGAAAGGAATAAAGTAGGTAGGATTTCCCAGACTCTGCCTTAGGCTTTTTCCTTGATCCTGCTGCCATTTAATAATAGGAAAAATGGAAAATTTAAGTTTTAGGAGGTAAATTGTAAGTTCTGCTTTTGGACGATATATATACGCATGAGGCTCTGGAGAAATATCTTGGTTGGGCACAGAGACTTGTCATTTCTTAGCATATAGAAACTATTATTATGAGTTAAAGTTATTGAAGACAATTAGAATGAATGGCAAGAGACTTCAAGGCGAGAATAAAAGATTACCTAGAATAACAAATGCCTTCATGATGACAGTCAGAACTTTAGATATGGCTATAGCAAGAAGAGTGCAAAACACTGACAATAAATGGCAAAATTCATGAGAATGCTTATCATATTATTGTTTAGGCTAGCAGTGAGGTGGAATCATTCTAAATGTCCACCATTAAGGAAATGAATAAGTATGATGGAAACATGCTATGTTTTACTATGCCTTTCTAGAACATTAAACTAGAACACACACACACACACACACACACACACACACACACACACACACATAAATGGGTCTATTTTTAAACAGTATACTGTGACAAAAGGATGCAAGATAAAATATCTAGAACATCGCCTAATAATTAGATATTCATGCCAAGTGCCTGTGCACACATATATGTACACACAAACACTATATATTCCTAAATGATATATGCATATGCATTAAAGTATTAAGTATATTAGACTAAATATTTGTAGAATGAAAGAAGTAAAAATAAAAACAAATTTCAAAAGGGAAAAAAGTATAAGTTTCTATATCAATTTTAATAGTGTATCTTTGTCCTGAGAAATACAATTAACTTAATTTTCTGCACTTGAGTAAACAGAAGATAAGAAAAACTCTAGAATTCTAATGACAGAATCAACTGCTGCCATGATGTCAAGGAAAATAAAAATAATGACTCATGTATTGACATTGGTAAAATGGCAGTCATTAATGGCCTCAAAAATATTATGTACAATGAAAGACATAGGTTAGCAGTTTGCTTTGATTTGGGAATAAGTCAAGATTAAAAAAGAGATTCCATTCTTTAAAATTAGGTAGGAAAAAAAATCTCCTTACCAGAAAACAACAACAAAACACAGCAAAAATATTTGCCATCAAAATAGTGCAAAAAATAAGAGTATCTTGCAAAATATGAAAATCTATGATTTTACCACAAAGTCAGTTCAAAAGTCCAAATCCAAATTCAAAATGTCCACTTGGTTGAGAGATACAACTTGGAAATTAAGAGAAAGCTATCTCAATCTGGAGAAAGGTGTCCTAAAGTGGAAAAAATACAGACAATTTAGCTACACTTTAAAAATTAGGACACATAAAAATCTAAGGGAAAAGCAAGTCCCACTGAAGATGAGCTGAACAATGCAAACACTAAAAATAACCCCCAAAACAAAATAGATAAATAAACAAATAATTACTTGCAAAAAATAAGTAGATACACTAAATAAAAACACTTCAACTACTGCAACTGGTTTAAATTTTTATGGATGCAAAAGAAAGAATAGAAACAACTAGGCAAAAATAAGACATGTTTCTTTGTTTTTTAAAAAGAAGAATACTTTTTTAAAAGAGTAATGACAATCAAGTAAGAATTCTAGAAAAGAAACATAGCAATTGAAAAATGTTGGAGTAAACAAAATGCATGAAGAATACATAAAAGAGGAGATAAACATGAGAAAATAATTTAGATTAAATTGCACATGAAATAGGAAAATGGAAGCATGAAAGACACAGAAAGAGAAACAGATGGACTCATTTCTAATAACATATCCAGGGAAAAGATTAGTGCAGATAGGACAGAAGCAAATCATAAAGATTGTAGCTGAGAAAGTTTCAGAATTGAAGAATTAATGAGTCTGTATATTGAAGAAAAATGTAGCAGGCTGAGTAGAATAATAAAAATGAACAAGTCAAAAATACCACATGGGTATTTCAGGATCATAAGACAAAGAGAAAATTTGAAAAGTAACTAAAGAGGAGAGAATCACACAAAACAACACATATATTGGCAACTGACTTCTCATCTACAGTAAAAATACATGAAAATTGTAAGTAAACATCCTCAAAGTGCTGAAAACAAAGAATTATCAATCCAAATTTGAAAGCCCTTGAATTTATTATTCAAGAATGTGGCAACATAAAGAAATTTTAAAGTATGCAATGACTGAGAAAGTGTATTACTTAAATGTATTTACATAAAAAAGGGAGAATTGATTTTTATAAAGAAAAGAGGAATAGAATTTAAAAAACTGAATATAAAAACTAACCACAAAGATGGTAGTTAAAATAAAACTTCCATTTTTAATAGAAACAAGGGTAATCAGATCAAAATAATCTATTAAAAACCTAAAATTGAGAGTTCCAGTAAGATGGCGACGGCATAGGCGGGATGGTGAGATTCTCCAAAAGTGACTTTCCAAAAAGACTCTTACTTTCCTTCCCCCATCCCCTACCCACCACCAGCTGTACCGGTCCGAGGCCTGGAGACCCTTGAACCCACATAAGGCTGGCTATTGAGGCCTCTTGGCTGCTACTGCTCCACCATAGGCAGCCCTGGGCCCTGGCCGTATGGAGAATCCAGGTCCCTCTCTGGCTACATCTTACCCAGTCCTAAGCCGCCAGTTGCTGCCTGTAGAGGCCCTTGGATACTGCCTTGTGGAGATCTGGGTTCCCTTGCTGGTTACACTGATCCGCCCAGCTCTCAGTCCTGCCTGCCAGCTCCCTCCCTGACTGGGTGCCCAGTCCAGCAGGTCAGTGCTCACTCCTCAGAGTTCCAGCTCCCTGCCCTGGGTTCTGAGCCCCCGCCCAGCCCTATTTCAAGCCGCTATCACCCAGCAAGGCTCTGGGTGCCTGCCCCTCAGAGATACCAGCTCCATTCCTGGCTGAAATGCCTTGTGTAGGGCCCAAAGCCACTGTGACTGCACATCACCCACCCTTTGGAGCTCCGGTTCCTGCTCTGGCTGAGGCACCCAACTTGGGACCCTGTGGTTGTGTAAGGGAACAGTATATCTTAAGGAGGTGCTGATCAGCCACTCTGAGCTCCAGAAGAGGGAATTCCCAGCTCCCTCCTCCACCCCAGGCCACTGGCGGCACACCAGATCCAGCGCCCAGCTGTGTTGCTGATCCCCGGTGCCTGATGAAGGAGACATGCCACCACAGCCCATTATAGTGGATTGCCCACGGACCTGGATGAGTTGAGAGAAAGGACAGGTGGAGAGAAAGGATCTGCAAAAGAGGAGCTGCCTACCTCGGCCACTTTCCAGGGAGAGATTTGCATTGCCCTGCCCATCTACGAGCAGCCTCTACCTTGTAAGGTAACATCGCTAAACAGGAGACTTAAAACCCTTTCCCTATGCTGAATCAGATACAGGCAAATCAGCCCTGTTGCAGACCTCTCAGGTAGCAAGCCAAGGGAACCCACCCACGCTTGGAGTAAATCTGTCTGCCTGCAATGAAAGCAAAGGGGAGAGGCTAGACATCAGAGCTGAAGAGACTTTAGACACTCAGGTAAGATTCCAGAGCTAGTCTGGTTTCTTATTTTGATTTTATTGTTTTGACTATTTGTTTTGCTCACTTTTGTTTGCTTTTTAATTTAGACTACCTGTTTGTGTTGGGGAAAAATACATCAAAAGGCATGATTTTATTTGACTATCTTTGTGTGGTTACCAGTATGCTTTAGGGAGTTTTGTTTATGTGTCTGTTTTTCACTCTTTTCTGGCCTTGTGTCTCTTTTTCACTCATTAGTTGGTATGTATGTCTGTTTTCCCTCTCACTCTTCTCTCTCTCTAACTTCTTCCTGACCCCACACTTCTTCTATTATTTTCCTTTTTCAAACTTCCTTTTGTTCCAGGGAGCAAACCTAAACCCTGCTGCACAGACAGATTGTAAGACAGTGGGAAATGGGTTCCAGTGTGCCCATACACCTGTTGGTGTATACTGGGATCTGCAGATAGATTCTGAATCACAGCTTCCCTGTCAATTAAACTTCAAAACTGCAAAAAGTATAGCCCCCAACCCATACCAGCCCCAAAAGTGAACAAAGCCAGAGGACCCTCATAAGGAAGAACAGGAGATTGAACAGAAGAAGTAAAAACAACCCCACCTTCCCTTAAAAACAGAATTAAAGAAGGGGAAGAAAGGGGGGAGAGAGAAAAATCTACACAAATGAAGAAAAACCAAAAGAAGAACACAGGTCTCTCCCAGACCCCTGGGAGGGCAGACAATGAGAAAACTGACTTTGGATTGCAAACAATGAAGAGCCCCCAGAATGACTGGTCTCAAATTACAAACCTAGCTATCAAGACATTAATGGAGAGATTAAAAAGAATTGAGGAGGGACAAGAAGAAACTAGAAAGAAGTAGATAACTGAGATAACAGTAGTAAAGAATACTGTAAATGAAATAAATAACAAACTGATAAGCATGGAAAGTAGAATTAGCCAAGCAGAAGAAAGAATCTCAGAGCTTGAGGACCAAAATATAGAACTAACCCAAACTGTCAAAAACATAGAAGTTTAAAAAGACAGAACAAAACCTTCAAGAGATGAGCGATTACTTCTCAAGAGACCAAACCTAAGAGTAATTGGACTTCCTGAAACAAACTGAAGCCACCCTGAAACAAACATTTCATGAGATTATTGAAGAAAACTTCCCTGATCTCATCAGTGATGCGAAAATTCAAACACAAGAGATTCAGAGAATCCCTACAAGACAACAAACGAGAAGACCAACTCCTAGACACATAATAATTCACCTAAACAAAGTAGATATAAAAGAAAAAATCCTAAAGGCAGCAAGAGAAAAAGATCAGATCACCTAACATGGAAGACCAATTAGAATAGCAGCAGATTTATCTACAGAAACCCTGCAGGCTAGGAGCTTGGAACACTGTCTTCAAAGTTCTAAAACTAAATAACTTTAACCAAGGATAACCTATCCAGCCAAGCTAAGCTTCATCAGTGAGGGAGAATTAACATCTTTCCCAGATATCCAATCCTTAAGAACTTATGCTGCCACCAGACCACCTCTACAAGAAACACTTAAGAAAGTACTAAATACAGCAGAAAAGGAAAAAAGAACAACCTTCTTCACAAGCCTACAGGAAAAAGAGTAAAACACACGCAAACCAACCAAAACCAAAAGAAATACAACAAACAAAGAACAGCAACAACAACTCAATAAGAACTTATGATAGAGATCAACTCTCACATTTCAATAATTAGCCTGAATGTGAATGGACTAAATGCACCAATGAAAAGACATAGAATGGCAAAATGGATAAAATATCACCAGGTCACAATATATTGCCTTCAAGAGACCCATCTCACTAGAAAGAACACTCCCAGACTCAAAGTAAGAGGATGGGAAACAAATTTCCAGGTGAACGGAACACAAAAGAAAGGAGGGCCGGGCTCGGTGGCTCAGCCTGTAATCCCACGCCTTTGGGAGGCTGAGGTGAGTGGATTGCCTGAGCCCGCGGGTTCGACACCCGCCTGGGCAGTGAGACCTCATCTCTACAATAAATCAAAAAATCAGCTGGGCGTGGTAGCACACGCCTGTAATTCCGGCTACTCAGAAGGCAGAGGCGGAAGGATCGCCAGAGCCCAGCAGGCGAGGCTGCAGTGGCCGGAAGCAGCCACTGCACTCCAGTCTGGGCGACAGAGTGAGACTCCAACTCAAAAAAAAAAAAAAAGCAAAGCAAAAAAAAAAAAAAAAGGAAAGGAGGAGTTGTGATCCTAATTTCAGACAAAATACCATTAAGCTATCAAAAATTTAAAAAGGTACAGAAGGTCACTACATAATGATAAAAGGTTCACTCCATCAACAAGAAATATCTATCCTAAACATATATGCACCCAACATTGGAGTGCCAACTTTCATAAAGCAACTTCTAGGAAAACTCAGAAAAGATATTGACTCTAACACTATCATAGCTGGGGACTTTAATACCCCACTCACAATCCTAGACAGATCATCAGAAAGAAAAATCAGCAATGAGATCTGGAACCCCAATGTGACTCTTGACCAAATGGACTTAATTGATATCTACAGAACACTCCACCCAACGACCACAGAATATACATTCTACTCATCACTGCATGGAATGTACTGTAAGATCAACCACATAGTTGGCCATAAATCAAGGATAAACAAATTTCATAAGATCAAAATTTTGTAATGAACCTTCTCGGACCTCAGTGGAATAAAAATAAACATCAAAACCAACAAGGTTCCCCCCAAACCCACAAAGACATGAACACTAAATAGCATGATGCTAAACAACTCGTGGGTCAATTATGAAATCAAAACAGAGATTAAAAGATACCTGGAAACAAATGAAAATGAAGAAACATCTTACCAAAATCTCTGGGATGCCATGAAAGCTCTAATAAGAGGGGAATTCATATCTCTACAAATTCACATAAAGAAAATGGAAGGATCACAAATTAACAGCCCAACAAATCACCTTGGAAAGCTGGAAAAACAAGACCACAAAAACCCTAATTTCAGCAGAAGAATCCAGATCACTAAAATAAAAGCCCAAATCCAGGACATAGAAGACAAAAAGATAATACAAAAAATCAATGAAACAAAAAGCTGGTTCTTTGAAAGGATAAACAAGATCAATGGTCCCCTAGCTAGACTGATCAAGAAAAAAAGAGAAAAAGCCCAAATAAATACAATCAGAAACACAAAAGATGAAGTCACATCTGACCCTGAAGAAATACAAAAGATTATTAGAGACTACTATGTATACTTGTATGGAAACAAACTTGAAAACCTTAAGGGAAATGGAAGACTTTCTGACATCACACAACCTGCCTAGGTTGAAACAAGAAGAAATTGAGACCCTAAATAAACCAATAACAATCAAGGAAATTGACTATGTAATAAGTAAACTACCTACAAAAAAAGCCCTGAACCTGATGGCTTTCCAGCAGAATTCTATAAGACATTTAAGGAGCAGCTGATACCAATTCTACTGAAAGTATTCCAGGTTATTGAGAAAGATGGAACCCTCTCCAAATCATTTTATGAAACTCACATCACATTGATACCTAAGCCGGGTAAAGAACCAACAAAGAGAACTACAGGCCAATATCTTTGATGAACATAGGTGCCAAAATTCTCTACAAGATCCTAGCAAACTGGATTCAACAAAACATGTCAAAAATCATCCATCATGACCAAAAATCATCCACCATCCATCATCCCTGGGATGCAAGCCTGGTTCAACATTCACAAGACAATAAATGTAATTAAATACATCAATAGATGTCAGAACACAAACCACATGATTATATCACTAGATGCAGAAAAAGCTTTTGATAAAATGCAGCACCCCTTCTTGATAAAAACCCTCAAACATCTAGGCATACATGGAACATACCTCAAAATAGTAAAAGCCAACTACGAGAAACCCACAACTATCATACTCCTAAACAGACAAAAATTGGAACCATTTCCCCTGAAAACTGGAACAAGACAAGGATGCCCACTCTCTCCCCTCCTCTTCAATATAGTATTGAAAGTGTTCTCAGAAAAGAGAAGGTGATCAGAGGTATCCAAATAGGAAAAGAGGAAGTCAAATTATATCTCTTTGCAGAGGACATGATTGTGTACCTTGAAAACTCAAGAGAATCTGTCAAAAGCATCCTTGTACTGATAAAGGACTTTGGCAAAGTCTTAGGGTATAAAATAAAGGTGCAAAAGACAATTGCATTTCCTTATACCAATAATAAACAAACAGAAACCCAAATAAAAACCACAATTCCATTCACAATAGCCACAAAAAAAAAAAGAAAAAAGAAATACCTTGGCATCTTCCTAACCAGAGACATGAAAGACCTTTACAATGAAAACTACAAAACACTGCTCAAAGAAATCAAAGATGACACAAACAAGTGGAAAAATATCGCATGCTCATGGATTGGAAGAATCAACATTGTGAAGATGTCCATCTTACCTAAGACAATCTATAGATTAAATACAATACCCATCAAATTACCAGAGCATTCTTCTCAGAGCTAGAAAAAATAATGCAGGGATTCATATGGAAACACAAACGTCCAAGAATAGCCAGAACAATCCTCAGCAAAAAAACAAAGCAGGAGGCATCACATTTCCAGACTTCAAACTTTACTATAAAGCTACAATAATCAAAATAGCTTGGTATTGGTACAGGAACAGGCATATAGACCAATGGAATAGGATTGAGATTTCAGAAGCAAAACCTCAATTTCTCAATCAACTCATCTTCAACAAAGCCTCCACCACCTACCACTGGGGAGAGGAGAACCTATTCAGTGAATGGTGCTGGGAAAACTGGCTGACCACATGCAGAAGATTCAAACAAGACCCTATCTATCCCCACACACAAAAATTAACTCTAAATGGATTAACCCTAAATATAAAACCTCAAGCCATAAGAACCTTAGAAAATGTAGGACACACTCTTATGGAAATTGGAACTGGAATCCAATTCCTAAACAAAACCTGAAATGCACAGGACATAAGAGATAGACAAATGGGACCTCATTAAACTGACAAGCTTCTGCAAAGCCAAAGAAACCATCATGAGACAGCCCACAGACTGGGAAAAAGTATTTACCAACTCCATGTCTGAAAAAGGCCTAACCTCTTGGATCTACAAGGAACTCAAATGTGCTGAAAAGAAAAAAACAAACAATCCCATTACAAAGTCGGCAAAAGATATGAACAGACACTCCTCAAAAGAGGACATCGAGCAGACAACAGACACATGAAGAAATTTTCAACCTCACTAATCATCAAGGAGATGCAAATTAAAACTACACTGAGATACCACCTCACTCCAGTCAGAATGGCCATTATCAATAACTCAAAAAATAACAGATGCTGGAGAGGATGTGGTTGGTCAAAAGGGAACATTTCTACACTGTTGATGGGAGTGTAAACTAATACAACCTCTGTGGAAAGCAGTGCGGCAATTCCTAAAAGCTCTAAATATCAACTTCCCATATGACCCCACAATCCCTCTACTGGGAATACACCCTGAAGAACTCAAATCACTCTATAAAAAAGATACCTGCACTCGTATGTTTACTGCAGCATTGTTCACAATAGCAAGAACCTGGAATCAACCATGCTGTCCATCAAAAGAGGACTGGATTTAAAAAATGTGGTACATATACATGATGGAATACTATGCAGTCATGAAAAAGAACAAAATCATGAACTTTGCAGCAACCTGGATGGAACTAGAGTTTATAATACTGAGTGACCTCTCACAGAAACAAAGATCTGAGTATCACATGTTCTCACGCATAACTGGACCTTGAACATCTATCGTAATACTATAAGAAAAGGATTGATGGTGGGAAACTATGGGGGGGCAGGGAGGGGAAGGGAGGTGGGACTAATGGTGGTCAATATCTGTTTGGGGATGGGGGGACACCCCTTATCAACGAGGGTGCCTGAACGATGCATATTTGTATGTCTAACCCTTAACTGTACCCAACAATTTAAAAATAAATAGTATGTTAAAAAAAAACTAAAATTGCTACAAAAAGTTGTGAAGAAACTTTAAATGTGTAAGGTGAAAGAAGCCAATGTGAAGAGACTGTATGATTCCAACTATATGACATTCTGAAAAAGGCAAACCTATGGAGACAGTAAAAAGATGAACGCTATGAAGAGCTCTGAGGAGGGAGGGAGGGTTGAATAGGTATTGCAGAAGGATTTGTAGGGCAGTACAACTAGTTTATATGAAACTATAATAGTGGATGCATGTTATTAAACATTTGTCAAACCCACAGAATGTAGAACACCGAGTGAACTCTAAAGTAAACCATGAACTTTAGTTTAGAACAATGTCTTCATATATCTTTGTCAATTTTCTGCCACTATAATGAAATATCACAAACTGGGTAATTTATTTTTTAAAAGTTTCAGTTCTGGTGGCTGGGAAGTCCAAGAGCATGGTGCCAGTATCTGGTGAGAGTCATATATGGTGAAAGGGTGGAAGGCGGAAGGATGTATGTGAAACAGAGGAGAAAATGAACTGAACTCATTCTTTTTATCAGGAACTTACCTCTATATTAGTTAGAAACAACTAACCCATTACCACAATATTGGCACTAATCTATTCACGAAGCAGAGCCCACATGATGTAATCATCTCTTAAAGACCCTACTTCCCAATAGTAATATTACAACAGCAATTGAGTTCTCAACACTTGAAATTTTGAGGGACATATTTAAACCATAGTACCATATTTGCTCATTAGTCATAGCAAACATACCAAGATGCTAATAATAAAGGAAACTATGGGTGGGGTGGCCAGCAGGAAGGATGACATGAGGGCGTATAAGTAAGTCTGTGTACTTTCTGAACCCTTTTTTGTAAACCTCAAACTTCTTAAAAAATATTTGTTACTCAGTCACTGCTACCATGGCCAGTCAGTCACAGGGGATCCAGCAGCTGCTGCAGGTAGAGAGGCAGGCCTCCAAGAAGGTGTCCATGGTCCACAAATGAAAGAACCACATGCTGAAGCAGGCCAAAGAAGCTCAGGCTGAAATTGAACAGTACCACCTACAGAGGGAGAAAGAGGTCAAGGTCAAGGAAGCTGCAGCTCTGAAGTGGAGAAGGAGACCGAAGAGAAGATGACCATCCTCCAGACCTACTTCCAGCAGAACAGGGATGAAGTCTTGGATAACTTCTTGCCTTTGTGAGTGACATCTGGCCAGAAATCCATGAAAACTATCACATAAATGGACAGGGGAAGAAGGAGCACCTGGTCCATGGATCTGCATTTTAGATGTCCTCATAGAATATGAGGCTTTAGCAAAGTTCAAGTTTATTCCTATGAAAAGGTGTTATTTCTTTGTATTGCATAGTAGGTCCCTTCACTTTTTGGAGAGTAGCAAATCTAGCTTCTTTGTACAGACTTAGAGTTTTTCTGAAGATGTCCTTTTTTGGCCTTGTATTTCTTGAGATGCCCCATTCTTATTTAATGGGGATACGTTGTCTGTTTTCCCATGCCTTTTGGCTCAAGTAACACGTACATCAGTGTTGACTTTTTCTTTCTTAGATATAGGGGGGGAAATTCAATTATTTGAAGAAAGAGATTAAATAACCTTTTTTTTCCCATCACTTTCTTGAAAGTCAGGGGCTTTTTCTATGAAAAAGTAGTAGATAGTTATTTATAACCTGTGTGAAGCAGCAGCCAGCCTTAAAATAGCCCATTCCTGCTAATGGTTAGAGCAGTGAATACTGTATAATTGGGCTGCTTTTAGTTTCTCTTAATCAAAATTACTAGCTGACAGAATTCAAGAACTTGTTATATGTTATTACTTGGTATGCCAATAGCCATTTAAAAGTAAAGATTCTTTGTCATGCCAAAAAAATTTACATTAAATTCTTCTTAAAGGCTAACATTATTTAACTGAATTAAAAACAAAACAAAACTGAACTTTATTCTAGCCATATGCTGTTTTTAAAGGAGAAATTTCAGACACTGTAACAGAAAATTTGAATGTAAGAGTAATCAATAAAATATATACCAGGAAAATTCTAAGCAAAATAAATCAGGTATATGACCTAAAAATTTTTGAAGTGAAGAAAATTAATTGGTTTTATTTGTAAGACTACTTTTTACATAAAATAATATAACATTAACAGAGAAGCTAAGCAGATCTTGAACTGTATTCACTTAACTACAGAGACTCAACATGTATAGAGCAAACAAATAAGAGCAACACAAAAAGAAACAGAAAAAGCCACATACTTTTTATTATATCTTTCCCTGAAATAAAGAAATCAAGAAAAAATATGACAGAATATTTGAACAACTAAATGGACAAACATGATATAATTACATAAATAAAATTCTAGCTCAAAATAGAAGATGCATTCATTTGTAGCTGAACCTGTCCTGTGTCAAAAAAAGAAAGTCCCAACAAATTCTAAATAATTTGTATCTTATTTGTTACATACTCTCTATTAGTCCATACAATTAGAAATAAACAACAAAATAGTATGCAAATTAATACATCAGCTAGAAATTTACAAATGTAACTTTAAATAATTCATTATTAACAGGAAATATTATGGGAGTTCAAAAATAATTGAACTTTATATATTAAAAATCAATACATATAAACAATTAAAAAATGTCTAAAATGGAGATATATATTTTAAATAGCTATGTTTGTGTTCACTTTACTGAAATACCTGAAGAAATTGCTGAGCAAATGTAAAAGCATGTCATATTTCTGGATATAAATTCAATTTTTTAAAATAATAATATACTCAATTTTTGCAATTCTAATTTAAATTGCAACACTTTTAAATTGGGATTCTTAATTTTTCTATGGAAGAATAAATGTTTGAGACTTACCAAATAATTCATACAAAAGGAAAATAGTGATGGAGTAGTTGTATCTGGTATTAAAACATATTACAATAAAATTTGTATAATATATGCATAGCACTAAACATATATCATGGGAACACACTGGGATCCTAAATAATTGCAAGTATATACAAGTAATTCAACATTTGAGAAGTGTTATATTTTAATTTACTGGGAAAAAGATGTAGAAGTATATAAAGTTGTACCCCCGTCTTAAGGCACTCAACATAATTCAATGTGGATCATAAATATTAATCATAAAAAATAAAGCGATGAAAATATAAGACAATTTAGGATTAGTGGAAATTGTTTTGATCAAGACAAGATACACATAAATTATGCAAAAATCAATATACCTGAATTTTTAAAAATTATACTTTTTATAGCATAAACAATCTTTAACTTAGATTTCAAAAACAGTGTCCACACATGAGAGACAAAGTTTTAATGTTTTGTAATAGATAAAGTTCACTTAAATATCAATAACACAAAGGCAGACTCATAGAATGTGTTAAATGTAATTAGAAAATTTATAGATGAGTAAAAACAAGTGGACAATATGAGAAGATACTCATATATCCTGTTAACCAGAAAAAAATCATAGTGAGTAATTGTAGGATGATTTTATACAATTTAGTTATAAATATTTTAAAAATGGTAACACCCCTGTTGGTAGCAATGCAAAAAATGGGTACTTCCAATATTTCTGAAAACTGAGTCTTTATTAAGGAACAATAACTACCAACTATCCATTCATTCATCCACCCATCCATCCATTCATTTATTCATCCATCCATCCATCCATCCATCCAACCATTTGTTGAACAAGTATTTATTTAAAGTCTAAAATATGCCAAGAATTCCGTTAGGCACATACATCCAAAGATTATAATCAAGATTCTTCCGCTCAAAAAGACAGAAAACAAATCACAATAGCTTAAGAAAAAAGATAAATGTGTTGATTTATATACCTGATAGGTCTAATTCCCCCACAGTGATGGCTAAATACACATGCATCATCTTGACTGGGCTAAGAGATGCCCAGATAGATGATAAAATATTATTTTCAATGTGTTTGTGAAGGTGTCTCCAGAAGAGATCAGCATTTGAATCATTCAACTGAATAAAAAAGATCCTCCCTCACCAATGTTGAAGGCATCATTCAATCTGTTGATGGGCCAGATAGAACAGAAAGACAGAGAAAGGGTGAACTATCTCTTCTTGATCTGGATTATCCATCTTTTCATGACCTTAGACATTGGAACTTCTAGTTCTCAAATCTTTAGACACAAGATGCATATGACCAGACTTCAAGATTTATACTTGCATTATCCTCTACCCCTATCAATTCTCAGATCTTTGGTCTCAGACTGCATTATATCTTAACAGGCTTTTCTGGTTCTTCATTCTCTTGGTCCTGTTTTTTTCTGAAGAATCCTGATTAATACACCTGGATTCTTTACATGCTGGATTAAATAGACTCAGCAAGGTAATCTGGTCTCCATTTCTCTACTTGTCTTTTTGAAAAGTTTGTCTATATGGATGCATGGTGATGGCTCATCAGGCACAAGCATGATTTAGCAATTAATGTGGAATGATATATCAATTAAAGTGGAAATATAATCTCTTCTTTCATCACTTTGTAAGAAACTCCTTGGAAGTTCTCTGACTGTCTAAAACTGTGGTAAGAATGAACGCGTGATCAAATGATTGGCCATGTCTGGTTATGTACTCATCACAGTGCTGGGAGAGGAAAGAGAGGTGAGCACACTGACACTTCATGGAACAGATTATTTAGCAAAAAGTGGTACTCTTCCACAAATGAGAGTAACATTGAATACTCTGGATTAATCTCCTCATATTTCACTCTAAATTCTTATTTGTAGAGAAGTTGAGAAACTAATATTGCATTCCCAAGAGTCCCCTGTAATGAGCGTACCATGTATGAATTAGATCCCCACATTATATTATTCAAAGTAACATTTGGAAAAAGCTAGTGAAGAGGAAGCTGTCTTCCTAAAATTTTTGGATGTTCCTGAAAACGCCATGAAAATGGGAGGTTTTTAAAATTTTATTTTCCTCTGAAATAACTTTCCAATATCAACTCCTCTCCAGCTTCCCCAGAGGTAGTCACTGTGCTATGTTTTTCCCTTCCAGCACAGATCCAGTGGTGGCCTCGAAAAACGTAGCTTCTCTAGTGGTCAGTTCTGTGTTTTTCTGTGAGTCATTCTGGATTACCCAGCTAAGGACCCAATTATTTAGAAAATTCAGTAACTTTTAAGCATCTAAAATCTTTTCTGATTAAAATGTCTAGAGTAGGTTAATTGCCCTTGTGCCAACTGACATGTGAACAAAGAGTAAAATGATTCTTGGCAGACAAAACCCAACAGATGTCCACAGTATGCCATCATTTTCCTGAGAAGCATCCACATTTCTTCTTTTTCCTATACATATGATATCAAAGATTCTGACTATTATAGATTGAAGAAGTTTTAGAGAGAATGATGACTGTACTATATATTGACTGTGAGAAACTAAGATACTTGACCTAAAATAAATAGAAACAACTATTGTCTTTTATTTTATAAAATGACCCAAATATTAAGGTTACACATAAAGGTGGGTTATATTTATGATGTTTCCTGAGAATAGCTATTTATTCTGTGTTCTTTTTGAAATCCAGTAATATGAAGGATAAATGTTGACTGTAGATAATATAAAAAAACAGGATGTATGTATGTTTGTGTATATGCCTGTGAGAAGGTTAAATTCTGCTTGTGTGTACATGATTTTCTATGAAGACTACAATTTTCTAGACTCTAAATTTTATTGTTGGATATTTAACTTGATTATAGGACATTGAATATGTTAGGATAAATATTCTGGCTCCTCTCATTTTGAAGACATTTGCAGATTAAATAACTGAGCCAACTGAATGCATTTCAGCTTCGTCTCCCTAAAAAATGTACCAAATAACATTTATTGACGTAAGTACAATTGTTATTAAAATGTCAATCAGATTCTTAAAATTATACCCCAAGGCATCTGGTGAAGCAAGTGAATTCACTCTATGTTATGAAAAACAGCAGCTGAGAATCAGATCAATAGCCTGAGTTTAGTGCCATAAAAAAATACCTGAGAAAGGGCTGCTTTGGGCAATTTTCAGATAATTGTTTAAATCAAACCAGTTAAGATGAAGAGTTTTCCAAGGATCAATTTTTAATCACTCTCTAAAATAACAAACCCCCATTTATTCTTCCAGGACATATAAACTGAGAATGATTTACACATTTTTAAAGCAACAAGAATGTTTGAAAACAAATTGGTTTAATCATCTGTATTTCATAATAGATATGATGAAATTGATGTCCAACAATTGAAGAAAAAAGACTCAAAATGTTTATTTTTTCCGTTTAAGATGCAGTAATATGTGAAAAATACCTTTTAGTCTTTTTTCTAAAGTACTAAAGTTTGTTTAGAAAATGAAGAAAAAGTATTGAGAGCTCTCTCTCTGCAAGCCAATCCACAGTTCTTCATTTCTGCTCTTTTGTCTCACCATAAAAAATATTGTGCTCCCTTGAAATCCAAAATGAATTCCTCTGATTCCCTAGTTTTTTCAATATTATTTTATTTTACTCTGGGAGATACTACAGGGAAAGTTCAAAATATAAGTATTTGTAGTAGAAGATTTATTTAGACGTGGCTCATATACCATGAAGTTTCCTCTTTTACAGTATACAATTTAATGAGCTTTAGCAGATTTAACAAAGTTGCGCATCAATCATCATAATTCAGAACATTTCATTACCCATCCTAAAAAACCTATACCCACTAGCAGTCACTCTCCACTTATGCCTTCTCCAGCTCTGGTGAGAAATAATCTACTCTCTCTATAGATTTACGTATTCTGGATATTACATATAAATGGAATCATTTATGTGGCCTTTTGTATCTGGATTCTTCCATTCAGCACAATGTTTTCAAGGTTCATTTGCCCTGTAGCTTGAATTAATACTTCATTTCTTTTTATGGCCAAGTGAGTTTCCATTTATAAATAAATGGTACCTTATTATCATTCTGGTTAGTTTAGCTCATACCTCATCTCATTATTTCTCTGATTGTTGTGCTTAATATTTTGTTTCCAGACAATTTTTTTCCTCATATATCACATACTCCATGGGTTAATCATCAACATGCTGAAGATAGTCTCTGGGCAAAACATTTTTTTCTGTCTTTCTAGACCAATATCATACTGATTTAATTATTATTAATATAAAATGTCTTTGAATTTGTTAGGAAAGTCCTCTTTTTTATCCTCTTTTTGCAAAATGTATTTTATTGTATTATTTTATACAACGTTTAGACTGATTGTATGAATTTTTATCCTTTTCCCATTCTACTAGAGTTTTAACAGAAATTTGAATTTAAGATTAGTTTTGGAAACATGCTATGTTTACGATATTGTATTTCTAATATTTCTAATCCACTAACATCATATACCACTCCAAGTTTGTCTTTTCTTATTTTATTGAATTTTTACAAAGGTATTTTACACTTCTGTTTGGTTATCTACTATCTTAGTCCAGACTGCCATAACAGAATATCATAGACAGGTAACTTAAACAACAAATATTTATTTCTCACAATTCTGGAAGCTGGAAGTCAAAGGAGCATGGTAGGCTTCTTGGTGAGGGTACTATCCCTGGTTTAGAGATAGGTGCCTTTTCACTGTATCCTCACAGGACAGGAGAGAGAGAGAGAGAAAAAAAAAAGTCAGAAAGAGAGAAAAAGAGAGAAAGAGAGGGCATGCAATCTTTTTTTGTGTCTTGATTTATAAAGGCACTCATCAATCTATCACAAGACCTAATTACTCCTGATGACCCAATCTTTAAATATCATCACATTGAGAATTTGGGTTTTAACATATACATACGAATTTTGGGGAGACACAAACATCCAGTCCATAACATCTGCCCATTATTAATGATTGCTATGCTATTATAAGTGTCTCTTATTCCTGACCTTAGTTTTCTAATTATGTTTGAATAGACACCTCTCATGAAATGCCCAGATCCCACAGCCTTATTTACTATTTTGTGTGTCCAACCCCAGGCTTATGAATGCTTGGTTGCTGTGGGCTTATACACCCCCCCCCCACCTAACACACGTATTTAGAGAACTGGTTTACCTCCCCTAATGGAAAATTTAAACTGCCTGTGAGTTTTACCTTTCCCATACTCTCATTAATCTAGGCGGACTATAACCAATAATTCTCTGTAATGGAAGTGCATAACCATGGTGGAAATAACTCAGATATAATTTAAAGTCTGAAGCAACTTGGATTAGGCTGAGGCTGTGACCTCTCACGTTTTTATGCCTTTCTTTGACTTTTTCTGCTTTCTTGCCCCAACTTTACCATTTTCTTTTTGGTATCTTATCAAATAGTTCCTTTAAAAAAATCACTTGTTCCTGAATCCCTAGATCAGAATCTGCTTCTAAGAGAATTCAGTCTACTAAGAGTAGTTTATAGGAGCAGTGTTGATTCATTTTGTGTCCAGAAGCAATGTGGGGATCTTCTTAGTTTTAACAGGATGTTTGTAGGATCTTTTGGATTACCAATGCATAAAACAATAAAGATAAAAATGAGAAATAGCAATACTAAAAGCAAGTTCCCTGGTAAAACTAAGGACACACACACACACACACACACACACACACACACACACACCCCAATCACAAGTGTACATTAATTAGTCTTTAGTCTGTAGTTCTTTTTCTGTATTCTTGTAGAATCCTAATCAACTTATTTTTGTGATATTTGTTTACTGACTCATTCATTCAATGGCATAAATGTGCTGTGTGTTACTCTCATTATTATTCTCCTCATAAACCTGGCAGCACACGTGTCAGCAAAATTGAGGTCAACTCATTCAGTCATGCTGGCTTCACTACTGCCTGGCAACATATTGCCCCCAGCCTGCACTACTTATTCCGCTAAAGTGGATCAATTGTGGGGAACAGCATACCAGACGGTTGTGTTTCAGGGCAATGAGTGTGTTTTTATGCAGTTTTCTTTGCTGAGCACTATTTGTTTCCTTCATTTCTGCACCTGACCAGAGGATGATACTCGAGCAGACAACTACAACATGGTTGACTTCCTAGATTGAAACTCCTGGCCCCAGATGGTCCAGCACAAAGTGAAACATAGACACGCAAAAAGACAGAGCCCTCTTTCCCAACCAATTCTTACTCAGAGCCATAATTTTTCCGATAACATACTCAAGTGTTTATCATAATTTCCCCTTATGATTAAATGTAACTTTATATTTGTCTATGGTTTATGGCAGCTACATGAATTGGAAACATCAAGAAAATTACCTGTATCTGTATTCTTAGCTTAAAACATTTTTTGAGGGGGAAAGTGGATTGCTAAAAGTTTATATCGCATCTTGGCAATTGATTTGATTTGTAGGCTTTCCAAAATTAAGTACAGGAATTCTTGTAGCATTTTTATGGCCTCAGTGCATGGTTTGGAGGGGATGGATGTCACCTGGAAAAGGCAATGTTTTCGCAGCTTTGGGTATTAACATTCAGTGAAGGAGGGGATAACTGTGGAGTCTAAAAATCAGACATTAATATTATAATTTTATTTCCTTGTAGTGGATGAGCAATGCTATATTAGTCAGGATAGGTTAATTATATTGTGGCGACAAATAACTTTCAAACTTCAGTGGCTTACATAAACCAAGTTTAGTTTTTTTCTATGTGTTTATTCTTTGTAGAATTGCCAGCTGAAATACTGAACATCCATTCAATTTTGAATATGAGATGAACAAAAATATACTTTTATAGTATAACTAATACATTTTTATAGTATAATGTATTAGTTATCCTTTTATAGTATACAAATGCCCATGAAATATTTAGGATATACTTATATAATAAAAGTATATATTGTATATTTGCAATTCAAATTTAGTGGACATGTGTGCTGCATTTTTATTTGTGATATCTGGAAACCCTAATTATAGTTCACCTGAATAGTACTATGCATTACTGCCAGTAAAAGACCTAGGCTGATTTGAAGCCTCCATTTTGTCACATGTCCCAAAACTGCAGAGACAGAAATGGGACAAGACTTTGGCTTCTGTTTCTGTGGGAAAAGCATCATAATTTCAGTTTTTGACATGTTGCTTAGAAATTCCAATAAAACATCCAGGAGAGAATACTGAGAAACAGTTGGTATACCTATCTGGAATTCTGAAAAAACAGACAAAAACCTGTATTTCTGATTTAATTGAGAAGGAATCAGTGAAACAACTAGATTTTGAATTAGTACAGAAATAGAAAGCAACATTTAGGCTATCTGTTTAAACAGCACACTTCTACCTGTTCTTTACTGCCATTGCACTTTTGGTCACCTATGTCCTTTCTTTCTTAGTTATTTTATTTACTCTAAGTATTTATGTACCTATCTATTTTAATTTAATAATACTTTTATAATTATTCCACTAATTTATTTTTTCATTTATATAGATTCTTAATAAACATTGATACATATTTGATAGGCGAGGACTTAGGGATTCCTGCATTCTCTGGTCAGACATTGTGATACTATCATGTTATCCCTAAGTAATGGGATTTAAAGTGGGGGACATGGTCATGTCTGCCCATAAAGAAAGCAAAGATAAAAAATGCTGGTGATAAGGAGTGGGATGAGAAGGTCAAAGAACGACATTTGTCAAGGTTTGAACATTTTGAGCATATTCAAATACTGAAGAGTGAAACTGGAGTTAGATAAATGAAGGTTAATACTAAAATTTCCTGTGATTATGAGTATTAATTGACTACAAGAAACGGTTGAAGATACCACCTTTTTATGGGGAGAGAATAGAAGCCTGTAAATGTTGGGAAGAAACAGGTGGAATAAGTTTTGTTATTTTACAAGTGAACGTGGGCAGGGTGAGGAGATAAGTCTGAGATTTGAGAAGAACGGAAAAAGTCAAAGGCCTGCTTTTACACTGTTTAGAAGGTAAATCGATTAGCAAATGTAGTAAGATTGCCAGTATCACAGAAACAAAGAACAGAGTACCATATGTTTTCACTCATAAGTGGACCTTGAACAATTATCATAATACTATAAGAAAGGGATTGGCAGTAGTGGGAAACTGCCAGGGGAGGGGGAGATTGGCAGTGGAGGGAAACTGCCAGGGGAGGGAGTGGCACATCTCATCAACAAGAGTAGCTGCATCATGAAAATTTGTATACCTAACCCTGAATTGTACCCCACATCTTTAAAATAAAAGATAAAAAAAAAAAAAAGATTGCTAGGTAGTGTTAATATGGAATCATAATCTCAGTCAGATTCATAGAATCTCAGACTATGGCAGTAATACAATAGTAGAAGAAAGATTTTTCGAAAAGATTGTGGCAAAGGCCTGATTACTCCCTCCAACCATCTTCCTGATAACCTTTTCTCCTAATTCAGTTCAGCACTACTCGTTTTTCTCTCCCTCTGAATTCAGGCCTCCCGAGGAACTCAAAGTGACTTTGACTTTAAGTAGATTCCTATAGAGTGTCCTAGCTCCCACAACCTTCAAATCACTCACAGAACCACTAGCACCCCATTACCTTTGCATTGGTAGCCACAACTCCAGGTCAAAGTAACATATTCTTATTGTTTATCTTTGGCTCTAGTCTCACGTGGTCCATAATAGCAGTCTGACATTTTTGTGCCCAGTACTCTAACCTAGATTTTCTGTCTTGCTAAGTATTTAGTATTTGTTAAACTAGGCCTCAAAGACATGCTTGTTCCTTTCTTACATCCCTAAACTGTCAACTTTTTGGTTTCAAATTGTATATTTATAGGGTTCTCTGTTGATACATTTATTTTCCCAAATATGATTTTGGCTTGCTTGAATGATGCTGTTTCCTATTTTTCCCATGACAGAATCACCAGTAGGCCTCTACTGGACCAATAAAATAAAAACAAACAAATGTGATTTGTAAATACACTGTATTTTTCCACAAAATAGTGTGCAATAATTGTCTGAAAGGATAGAAGCTGAAGAGGGGTTTAAGTCTTTGTTAATTTACATTTAATTTTAGCCTCAGAGATTCTTAAAGGCAGTGGTTATATCTGCATGTGAATAGGGATATTTAATCAGTCCAGGCTGTCAGGTTGATAGTAGTGCTTATCAAGAAATTAGAGAAAAATGTTCTACCCAGTCCATCCTCCTGCCATATAAGGAGCAACAAATCAGATATGGAAAGTCAAACACTATGATTAAAAAGCTCACATTCCCTGGGGAGTCTTTCATCCATACACATATTTAATATTCATCTTGGGTGTACTACTGTGCAGACAGCTTTTTCTGTGTTTTAGTGGTTTTAACTATAATATTTCCTGCCCTGAGAAGGCAGAGCGTTTTTTTTCCTTTTAAGTAATACTACTGATTCGTAATATTCTAAAACTATTGAAATCAGAGAGTAGTGATAAAGGAAGATTTAGTGATTTTTCAAACAGGTATTTTTTATTAGATGTATGGTGAAGTACCACCTAAGATACATATAAAATGTTGATATTTCACTTTGCAACCATATACAAATGTTCTTTCAAAATGCATTTTGCTATCAAAGGTTTAGTCATAAGCAGTAACAATTGTGATTTAGAATACCTTACAAGGATAGGTATTTTGTCCCAGGCTACAGTGTCAGATTTTTTGAGTAATAGCAATGCAGTTTTTACTTGCCTTGGTTCAATGATTTTGAGAGCATTGAGCTTCATCCCAGCCTGGCCTTCTTATCAGGGAATCTGATGACTCCATGAGTGAGCCTCAGAGTCTTTTTTTGATAGCTTCTCAAGTCATGAACGGTAAATAAAATTTGGCTGTGTCAATTAGACCTTATATATTTGAGCACTTAGAATCTGTTTTTTTTTTTCCCCAAGGAATCCATTGGCCGATGTCTGGAATGCTCTTACCATCTTAGCAAGTAGAAGACTCCACGTATCAAGATCCACGATTTCTTTTGTAGCATAACCTGGCTGTTTTCTCAGAACTTGGAACCATTAGGGGAATTGTTCCTTTGTAAGAGATACTTGTTTTATATTCACTAGATAACATCTCCTAAACTCCAATCTGAACTAAACCTCGAATATATCAATATCTTCCTTTTCTGAGGTAAGAAACTAGACTGGCTCACTTTTTCTTTCTTTACATCCAGACTGTATTAGACAGAGTTCTTCAAAAAACAGAACCAATAGGATCTCTCCTCTCCCTCTCCTTCTCCCTCTCCCTCCCCTCTCTCTCTGTCTTTCTTTCTGTTGAGATAAATTTATTTTAAGGAGGAGGCTTGGCCCATGTAATTGTGGGAGTTGGCAAGTCTAAAATTTGTAGATCAGGCTGTCAGGTTAAAGATAATGGTAAAAGTTGATATTGCAGTCCTGAGTCTAAATTCCACAAGGAAGCAGGCTGGAAGCTCAGATAGGTTGTTAATGTTGCAGTTTTGAAAATAAAAATTTTCTTTCTGAAAACCTGCTCTTAAAACCTTCAGCTAATTCGATGAGGCCCACCCACATTATGGAGGGTAATCAGGTTTATTATTTAAATGCTAATCATATCTAAAACTTACCTTCATTGCAGCATCTAGGCTGGTGTTTAACCAAAGACCTGGGCACTGTAGCCTAGCTAGTTTGACACATAAAATTAACTGTCACAAGGACATTTTATTTTGTAATCTTCCACCAACCAAATCTGAAAATAATGTAAAATATTATTGAAAAAGATATAAGAAATAGAGAAAGAGAAAAAGAAAAATGTTGCTATCAGCCTGTTTATATTTTCCACCAAAATGTCTAAATTTTTCTTTAAAACTGCCTTTTGAAGATGGTGTTAAGTATCACTTGTTGAGCCATACAAAGAGGAAATTAATGTACATTGCAATAAAGCTTCTTCTAAAGTGGCAAGACAGCTGAGAAATAAAAATATAATAATCTAGAGTATATAAAAACATGTTTAATGTAGCATACAGATAATAGCATACTAGAAGATTCTGAAAAAAAGTTTTGCTATGGTAAGGAAGTACATCTGAAATATAACCTATTTTACATTTTCAGGAAAAAAAGAAAATACTTATGTGTAAAATCAGTGCAAAATGAAATAGTGAGCCAACAATCTGTAATAAGAGTAGAGAGCAAAAGACAATGAGAGAGAGAGAGAGAGAGAGAGAGAGAGAGAGAGAGAGAGAGAGAAAGAGAAACACTTATGGTTTTAGATAGAAGTGAAGAGAATTGAATAAGAGAAATTCTGAATACCAGGATATTAGCAATACCATTTATCTGAATTTAAAAATGCATAAATTTGGTACTTATGATATAAAAATGTGAAATTTAAGACTTTTTAAAGAAATATGTTTTCAAATACCAAGGCATCAGTGAACTGAATGTTATGATTCTAGAGAAAAAAAATTTCAAAAAAGATGATCCCAACACTTGCTTTTAATTTACCTCCTAAGGCTAAATTTAAAATTGACTCTGTGAGACTGAGCAACAGAACTCATAAAAGTCAGACGATAAATGGATGTACGGCCTGTCAAGTAATAGGCTTCTATATATGTACCCTAGGATTTCAGTTGGAACACCCAACACCCAAGCAAGTAAATGCAGGAGCATTGATAATTAAGATTATATCATACCCCACAGAGACTGAATGCTAGTTTCAAATCAGTTTAATCTTTGTTAATTTAGGGTTATCGTCTTTGGCAGATTGTTTACTACAAGCAGAAAAAAGGTAACTTTAATATGAACTTAAAAATTTTTTTTACAAATTTTTTCTATAGGAGTGTCTATAATTAATTTAACAATTACTAGCTATGCAGAATGGTAAAACAATTCATGGGAACAGGAAAAATATTAGAAATTAACTCATAATAAGAATAGATGTAGGAATTGCTAGGCATGAATTTAAAAATAACTGACACATTCAAAAAATTAAATTATAAGATGTAAAATTTTTAAAGCAAATGATCAAATGGAAATTCTGTCATTGATCATATAAACAAAGAGAAGCTGAAATTACAAACCACTAGATGGGATTTACAGCAGATTTCATGTATGATAAGAGAATTAAAAAACTGGAAGTGAGATTATAGAATATCCACTTCGAAACACAGATCTAAAATAATGCAAAGATAGAAAAGAAGGTAAGAGTTATGAAGAACATAAAAAGAGTTTCAACATATTTTATCTAGTTCCACAAAAAGAGAAGAGAGTGATTAAAACAAACATTTGAAGAGATAATAACTTTCCACAAACTTTCGTCAATTTTTCAAGACTGATGAAAGACATAAAACTATAAATTTATAATGATCTAAGAAGCAAAAAGATCAAATTTTTAAAAAAACTATGCTTAAGAATAGGATAATAAAACTTAATAAAATCAAAATAAGGAGAAAAATGTTATTAAATGAGCAACTCTAATACTGATAAAATGCAACTATCAAAAAAAAAAAAAAAATCAAAGCTGACATATGAAGCTGTAACCCGCCTGGGCAGCGAGACCTCATCTCTACAATAAATCAAAAATCAGCCGGGCGTGGTAGCACGTGCCTGTAATTCCGGCTACTCGGAAGGCTGAGGAGGAAGGATAGCTGGAGCCCAGCAGATCGGGGCTGCGGTGGCCAGGAGTGGCCACTGCACTCCAGTCTGGGCGACCCAGTGAGACTCCAACTCAAAAAAAAAAAAAAAAAAAAAAATCAATTTAAAGATACAGTTTTTTTTTTTTTTTTGAGTTGGAGTCTCACTCTGTCGCCCAGACTGGAGTGCAGTGGCCGCTCCCGGCCACCGCAGCCTCGACCTGCTGGACTCCGGCGATCCTTCCGCCTCAGCCTTCCAAGTAGCCAGAATTACAGGCATGCGCTACCATGACCAGCTGATTTTTTGATTTATTGTAGAGATGAGGTCTCGCTGCCCAGGCGGGTCTCGAACCCACGGGCTCAGGCAATCCACTCACCTCAGCCTCCCAAAGGCGCGGGATTACAGGCTGAGCCACCGAGCCCGGCTCTAAATTGATTTTTAAAACTTGAATGCCAACATAAAATTCTTTACTAAGCCAAAATTTCTTCAATATTTAGGGAAGAAATTTTTAAAGAAAAACTTTCAAGTTTTCAGCAACACATATGTAATAAAGAAAATACTAAAAAAGTTTCCGTTGGAGGAAAAATAATCCAGAGGGAGGTATAGAGGTATAGAAAGTGATGCAAAACAATAAAGCAGGTAAGTATATGGGTTAAAAAGCAAGTATTTATAATATAAACCAAAAATATTAATATCTAATGAACGTTAATATAAAGGAGTAAGGTGTATTATAATTACACAAAATGTGACAGTATAAATGGACTTACAGTGTCTCAAGGTCATTTTATTGTCTAGGAAGTGGTAAAGTCACAAATATATATTAGAATTTAATAAGTGTATGATACTTATCGTTATATTTATGACTCTATTAAAGAATACGAAAATATGTAAAATTTACAAGGGAAAATGGTGAATGGTAGAAATAAACTAGAGCAAAAATTTTCAGTATCAGCTCTATTGATATTTTTGGTCAGATAATTATTTGTTAACTATCCTGTACCTTTATAAAATGCTTAAAATCCCTGTCCTCTCTTTACCTGATAGACAACAAAAAAATATTTCCAGACTTTGTCAAATATCCTTGGGGTCAAAATCACCTTTAGTTAAATACGTCTGAACGAAAAGAAAGCAATATAACTAAAGGAAAAGAAAACAAAAATATCAAACAGATATTAAATAAATGGCAATATGGAAAATTTAATCAGAAATGCATAAAAAGTTACATTATACATAAACAGATAGACTTTCCACTTCTAAGTAAAATGAAACAGGTTGTTGGCAGTCATGTCAGGCTGGTACAACTGAGGAGAAAATATAAAGCCAGACAGTTTTTGTTGTTGTCGTTGTTGTTGTTGTTTCCCTGTAGGCTATTTCTAGAGTTCTCTGGTCTTCAGAATTTTTGAGTGACATGGAACTGGCAAGTCAGAGAGAATCTCTACCATAACTAGTACAAAGATCTGCTAGAGGAAGAACACCTGAAATAAACAGTGGGGATTTTGAGCCTGAAACAATCTGGAATGCCAATCTCACATGATCTGTATGATAGAATATAGAGTGACTGAGGCACTGAGGATATAAAGACACTCCAAGATTTCAATCAAAATTAAAGAAGGGCCACACTCAAGGAATAAGGAGAAGTGAGTAGATAACAGGCTTTTACCAGTACTGGAACACAGTTCTGCTGTAGCTCAAAATATGATTTTATTTAGCTATAATATATTCTCAACATACAGAAAATGAGACACCCACTGGTGGAAGTTGTCATCTGTAGCCACTTCACTCCTTTTATACACAATATCTGAAGTGACTACGTTTGTTACATTTGAAGTGGCTTCATTTGTATTGACATGTAAAAAGGTGAAAAAATGTAACTTATTGATAAAGTAGAAAAAAGCAAATAGTAGAAGCAGATACACAAAGAAGTTTAACTTAGCAATCAAGGACAATAAACTAGTGGTGACAACTACATACATTGGCATAGAGAAAATGATGGAGACTCTTAGAAGAGAACTGAAATTAAAAAAAAAATCCATGATTTCACGATTCAATTTAACATACTAAAAATAAAATTTTCAGTGTCATTAGATGAATTTTTTTTTTTTTTTTTTTTTTTTTTTTTTGAGTTGGAGTCTCACTCTGTCGCCCAGACTGGAGTGCAGTGGCCGCTTCCGGCCACCGCAGCCTCGTTTGCTGGGCTCCGGCGATCCTTCCGCCTCAGCCTTCCGAGTAGCCGGAATTACAGGCATGCGCTACCACGCCCGACTGATTTTTTGATTTATTGTAGAGATGAGGTCTCGCTGCCCAGGCAGGTCTCGAACCCGCGGGCTCAGGCAATCCACTCACCTCAGCCTCCCAAAGGCGCGGGATTACAGGCTGAGCCACCGAGCCCGGCATTAGATGAATTTAATAGTACTCCACATAGCAGAAGAATAGCCTTGTGAACTAAATATAGGCCAACAGAAAAATTTCAAAATAAAGACAAAAAAGAATGAAAAGAACAGAAAAGGTCTAGAGAGATATATGAAACACAGTAAACCATTTGGATATGTGTGACCAAATAGAATGTACACTTAAATATATGTTTTGAGAAAATATATTCTTTAAAAAGCAAGGTGAGCTGGGCTCGGTGACTCAGCCTGTAATCCCGCGCTTTGGGAGGCCGAGGTGAATGGATTGCCTGAGCCTGAGGGTTCGAGGCCCGCCTGGGCAACTTGGCGAGACCTCATCTCTACAATAAATCAAAAAATTAGCCGGGCGTGGTAGCGCGCTCCTGTAGTTCCAGCTGCTTGGAAGGCTGAGGCGGAAGGATCGCCGGAGCCCAGCAGGTCGAGGCTGCAGTGGAGTGAGACTCCATCTCAAAAAAAAAAAAAAAAAAAAAAAAAAAAAGCAAGGTGGAAAAAAAAAGACAATTTCAGACACAGGAAGTTTAGAGATTTAACATCAGCCTATTGGCAACACAAGAAATATTAGAATTGAAAGATAAAATATAATTATGAAATTCTTCATATAGTTAAAGGATAATAAGGAATGTTATCAATATAGTATCAACAAATTTGACAAATTAGATAAATGGAGAACTTCCTTAAAAAAACGGCTTAACATAATTGAAATAATTAGAAATATAAAACAGATATTGGTCGATATTTATTAAATAAATTAGAATTTTAATTCAAAAATTTTCCACCAAGTAAATTCTAAGCCCAAATGGCTTCATAAGTAAAATCTACTAAACATTTAACAAGAGAATAAAAATAAACATTACTCAAAGTCTTTCAAACAATGGAATAGGAGAAAAATCTTCCCTACTATTTTTTAGGTAAAAAAAAATTCAATAATATCAAAACCAGAAAAAAATAGTAAAATGTACAGAGCAGTTTCTTATTGATACAAAAATCCTTACCATGATATGTACAATGTATATATCAATATCTAAAAGAGATAATATTTATGTCAAAGTAAACATTAATCTAGGAATGCATGATTGGTTTAACACACTCAAATTGTTCAATAAATTTAATTAACCACTCTAATTAATTGAGACAAAGAGATCATATAATTATTTCAATATATGGAGAAAAATATTTGACACAATTTAATACTTATTCATGGTAAAAACCATGGAATTGAAGGAAACATATTTGGCCTTATTGAAGAAACCTATGTAAGATCTATTAGTCTACCACAGATGATAATAAAAGACTTAATGTTTTACTCAAGACATTGAGAAAAAGCAAGAATGTCAGCTCTCACAACTCTAATAAATACAAAAGGCAACAAACACTAATGAAAGTTATATAGTTGTGGAAAGGAAGAAATCAAATTCTATTTATTTACAGATTATGTGACTTTGTAGGTAGACCATCCTAAGACCATCCTACAGTTTCTACTAGACAAAAAAGTTTATTTTGTAATTATTTAGGATATGAGGTCAATATTTTTAGCAAAATCAAAGTATTTGCAAGAATTATACATTGGTAAATCATTTGGAGAGAAATTTAATAAGACCTAAATGAGTGGAAATAAATATTATATTAATAGATTTATACATTAAATGTTGTTAAGACTAAAATTGTTCTCAGGTTGATCTTTAGATCCAATGCAAACTAAATCAAAATTATAGCAGGTGTGTTTTTAATAGAAATTGAGACACTTATTCTAAAACAAAATGGAAAAGGACTTAGAATAACCACAACAGTCTTGCAAAAGGAAAAGCATGCTGGAAATCTCACTCTGGCTGCAAAACTTATTATAAATACTAAAAATAAAAAAATACACATGATGCTATGTTATTGGCCTAAGGATAGACATATTGATTAATGAAGCAGAATTAAGACATACAGTCATCTGCCACGTTCTGCCAAGGATACATCCTGAGAAATGCATCTTCAGGTGATTGCTTCACTGTGAGGACATCATAGAGATCTTATGAGGCACTTATAAACGTAAATGGTATGACCTTCCACATACCTAGGCTGCATGGTATAATCTATTACTGTTAGACTACAAAACTGTAGAGCATGTTACTATATTAAATACTGTAGGTAGTTTTAATGGTGAGTATTTGTGTACCTAAACATAGAAATGTAATGCACAGTACAGGACCACTGTGGTACATGCAGGTAGTTGACAAAATAAAGTCATCATGCAACAACCTAAATGAACTTGGAACTAAGTCTTCCCCAGTCAAGCATTCTGATGGGACACCCCAAGCTTAGGCTCACACCTTAATTACAAAATTGTAGAGAACACTCCTAGGCTCTGGCAAGATTCCTGAGTCACAGAAACTGAAAAAATAAATATGTTATTTTAAGCTACTATATTAGTGGTAATATTCATATGCAGCAATTAACAACCAATAAAATTAAGGAAAGATGTTGATCCACTGTCTTCTCTGATTATCCATCTAGAGTCAAACTCTCTTTTTAAGTAAAATTTTAAAATATGGTTTTTTTTATGCTTTTATATTTTTCTAACTTAATTTTTTAAATTTTAGTATCATGGGGTACATGTGAGATTTTGCTACATACATATGTTGTACGAAGAGAAGTTTTAGGCTTCTGATGAGCCCTTTTCCACCATAGTGGACATGGAGCACAATCAGTGGTTTTGTACTCCTTATCCATCTCCCTCTTCGTATCTCCTTTAATAGTGCCCAGTGACTATTGTTCCCATTCTCGTGTCTATGTGTGCCCAGTGTTTAGTACCCACTTATGAGTGACAACTTGCAGTATTTCTGTTTGTTTGTTTTTGTGATAATTCACTTAGAATGATGGTGTCCAGCTGCATCCATGTTGCTGCAAAGGACATGATTTTGTTTTTCTTTATGGCTGTGTAATATTCCATAGTGTATATGTAACATATTTTCTTTGTCCAGTCCACCTTTGATGGGCATCTGGATTGGTTCCATTTTTTGCTGTTGTGAAAAGTGATGCAATAAACATTCAAATCAATGGAGAAAAATATAATGCCATTGAAAAGTGGGCAAAATACCTGAACAAACATTTCCCAAAGGAAGACATACAAGCAGCCAGCAAAGATATGAAGAAATCCTCAACATCACTAATCATTAGATTAGATTTGCATTAGAAATGCAAATCAAAACTTCAATGAGATACTATCTCACACAGGTCAGGATGGTTATTACTAAAATGTAAAAGAAACAATTGGTGGTAGCAAGGCTGAGGAGAAGAGAACCACTTGTGCACTGTTGGTGAGAATATATGCTAGTCAACTTTTGTGGAAAGCGGTTTGGAGATTTCTCAAAGACATAAAAATAGAGGTACCATTCAACCCAAATATATATACTCAAAAGCAACACAAACCACTCTATCAAAAAATATGACTTTTTTTTTGTTTCAAACAAAATGAGATAAGAAATCAGTAACATAAATTTATCTGAAAAATGTTCAAATATTTGGAAGTTAATCAACATACTGAATAATTAACCTTAGGTTAAATGTTAGAAAATCACAAGAGAATTAGAGAACAATTGAAATAAGTTGAAAAGACAACATATCAAAATCTGTTTGATGGAGTTAAAACTGGTATTAGATAGACATTTACGGCATTAAATGTGTATTTAAATAGAGAAAAAATGTGCAAAACTTGTATTTTTAAGAAGTTGGAAAGGTTATAGTCATATATCTGCATCTATCTATGTATTTAACTAAATTATCTCTATCTACCTACCTATCTACTTATCTTTAGTTTATTGTTTCTAAACAAGTTTCCAGGTTGTTGAAAGAATATTCAAAACAATAGCAATGACAGTCCATTTCCACTTGTTTTTATTTTGTGGAAGGCATGCTTTGTCTTCAAAAGAATGGACAGTATTTGGTTAATTTCAATGCAGCTAAATTTGATGCTTGAATTCTAGGGGGACAAAGTATCAGAGAATGTTATTTCATGATTAGCTCTTCCTGTAATCCCTCTAGTAAGCTTTACTGTGGCGAGTAAATCATGTAAACATTCCATAACTGGCAGGCATTTGTTCTACTTTCTTGTGCTTCTAATTTATTGAATTGTATCTTTTTCAGTAGCACCTTATGAAAGCTACAGCATAAATCAAAGCTGCCCTGTCAGAGACTCATGCCAACAGCATTTGTTCAGCATTGCTATCAACTCTTGTTTTATGGGAGATTAAAGATAATGATTTTCAGAGCACTGTGATACTATAATTTAAATGAATATAAAATTATAACCATTTCTACCAATTCTAGTCAAATAAAAAATTATGATGGCTGATGTATTATAACTAAATATCAGAGCTGTTGTCCAGCATATCAGGTACATGTGGAAGTTTATTAGACATTTTAAAACAACTTAAATATTAGCTTATTTAAGTTACTGTTTACCATGATCAAACTTGAGAGAGTTTAATTATGCTATTTTGGGGTACTATTTCAGTAATTTAAAAATTATGATGATCAGAAAAGCTACATATTTATTTGGATCTGTACATTTAAGATTGTGCCTAAACTGAATGTAATACTTATAAGTACACTAATTCTGAATTTTAGGAGAGGTCATGGTGCATTCACAAACATAAGACATAATTGTTGTCAGAAATAAAATTGAATAAATTCATACAAGTGATTGATATTAATATTGTATTTGAGCATTGGAATCAAGGGGTAAAGTAAAATATATTGCTATAAAGCTTTTTAAAACATGTTTAGCATCTGAGCAAAGTTAGTAGTTATAGTGAAGGAAATCAGTGGAATTAGAATCTTTGAAAGAAAAAAAGCAGAACTTGCAAAACATATTAAGTGGTAAGTTTAAAAATTCCACATAAAACAGAGACAAAAACCTGCATGTTAACAATGACCTAATTTCCTGTTTGCTGTTTATTCATTTTTACCTTAGTCATTATTTATAATCTATGGGCAGGAAATTTGAGACTGAAAGAAACATCATAACTCATGAGAATCAGTAGTTTTCTTAAAAACAGAATGTTTGAAGGCATTTAGCTGAGGACTAAAATCCAAGGAAGTGTTAGCTGCATTGTGATGTAATTGCAGTGGATAATTTCCCCAAAGGCTAGTAACAGATAATGGTGAATGGTGTGAAAGTAAACTAACAGTTTTTGAGTGCTTTTATATGTCAAACACTATGCCTGCTATTTTCATTCAGATATACATTTAAAATATGTTCATTTGATTGTCATAGAAAACGTAATAGGTGGCCAATAGTGTGCCAATTTTACAGGTGAGGAAAGGTGAGGATCTGTGAGCTATTAGGGAAATATTTAAGGTCTCACAGTTTATAAATACATAGGATTCTAATTGCTATGCCTTGTTTGTCTTACTTCAAAGGATGACATTTTATATTGCAGTGGATTTCAAACCAGATTTCACCTCAGACTAATCTAGCATGGATGGACCATTTATTATATATTAATATCCTTTTAATTTAAAATCAGTCTCTTATGTAAGCATGTAACTTATTTATGAAAATTATTCAGTTTTCCTAGTATAATATATGCTATTATATTTATAGCTTCATAAAATATCTATACAAGCATACCTTAAAGCTACTGTGGGTTCAGTTCCAGAACAATGCAATAAAGCAAATATCACAATAAAGTGGATAGAGTCACACAAAATTTTTGATTTTTCAAGGCATATATAAATATATACTTTCAAATATAAAGGTTATATATACACTATATATAGTCTATTAAATGTGTAATAGTATTATATATAAATATATATATACCCTAATTAAAAACCTTAATGATCATCTAAGCCTTCAATGAATCATAAATATTTTTTTTTTTTTGAGTTGGAGTCTCACTCTGTCGCCCAGACTGGAGTGCAGTGGCCGCTCCCGGCCACCACAGGCTCCACCTGTTGGGCTCCGGCGATCCTTCCGCCTCAGCCTTCCGAGTAGCCGGAATTACAGGCGTGCGCTACCACGCCCGGCTGATTTTTTTTTTTTTCGATTTATTGTAGAGATGAGGTCTCGCTGCCCAGGTGGGTCTCGAACCCGCGGGCTCAGGCAATCCACTCACCTCAGCCTCCCGAAGGCATGGGATTACAGGCTGAGCCACCGAGCCCAGCTGAATCATAAATATTTTGATGATGGAGGGTTTTGCCTTGATGTAGATGGCTGCTGACTGATCAGGATGGTGGTTTTTGAAGGTTGGGGTGACTGTGTCATTTTTTAACAATGAAGGTGATAATGAAATTTGCCATATTGGTTGATTCTTATTTTCATGAAAAATTTCTCTGTGTCATGTAATGATATTTGATGTTGTTGGGACTACAATATAGCTTTACTCAAGATTAGAGTCAATCCATTAAACCTTACCACAAACTAAATTTATACAATTTTCTAACTCTTGTTATTTCAACAATGTTCACAATATCTTCACCAAAAGTAGATTCTATCTCAAGAACCCACTTTCTTTGCTTATCTGTAAGAAGCATATGTTTATTCATTCAAATTTTATCATAAGATGAAGCAATTCAATCACATCACCAGGCTGCACTTTTAATTCTAGTTTTCTTGCTGTTTTTACCACATCTACAGTTACTTTTCCCACTGACATTTTGAACTCTTCAAAGTTATTCATAATGGCTGGGATCTACTTCTTCCAAACTCCTATTAATATTGATATTTTTGCCCTTCTTCCCAAAATCAGAAATGTTCTTAATGGCATCTAGAGTGTTGAAATCTTTATAGGTTTTCAGTTAACCCAGATACATCAGAGAAATCACCATCAATGGCAGCTATAGCCTCACAAAATATATTTCTTAAATAATGAGACTTGAAAGTCTTAATTACCTCTTGATCTATGGGTTGTAGAATGAATGTTTTGTGTTAGAAGGCATGAAAACAATATAAATCTCCTTTTATGTGTTCATCAGAGCTCTTGGGTAACGAGATGCATTGTCAACGAGCAGTAATATTTTCAAAGATTTTTTTTTGAGCAGGAGATCTCAATAGTGGGCTTAAAATATTCAGTAAACCATACTGTAAACAGATGTGTTATCTTTCAGACTTTGTTGTTTCATTTATAGAGAGCAAGATGAATAGATTTTGTGTTATTCTTTAATGTGCTAGGTTTTTTTTTTTAATGGTAAATGATTATTGACTTTAATTTGAAGTCACCAGTTGCATTGGTCCCTAAAAAGAGAGTCAGCCTGTCCTTTAAAGCTGAAGCCAGGCATTCACTTCTGCTCTCTAGCTATGAAAGTACTAGATGGCATCTTCTTCCAGTAGAAGACTGTTTTGTCTATATGGAAAATTTGTTGTTTACTGTAACCACCTTTATTAATTATCTCAGCTAGATGTTATGGGTAACTTGCTATAGCTTCTATGTCAGCACTGCCTGCTTCACATTGTACTTTTATTGTAGGGAGATGACTTCTTTCCTTAAACTTCGTGCACTATTCTGCGCTAGCTTCAAACTTTGCTTTCACAGCTTTTTCATCTCGCTTAGTCTTCCTAGAAGTGAAGAGAGGGCCTTGCTCTGGGTTTGAATTTGGCACAAAAAAAATGTTGTGACTGTTTTACTTTCTGATCATTCACATGTTCACTGTAGTAGCACTTCTAATTTTCTTTAAGATGTTATTTGCAGTCACAATTTGGTTATAATTTGTCACAAGAGGGCTACTCTTGGCCTATCTCAGCTTTTGATGTGTCTTCCTAGCTCAGCTGAACCATTCTAGTTTTTTATTTCAAGTGAGAGATGTGTGCCTCTTTTTTTCACTTCCAACACTTAGAGGCTATTGTAGAGTTAGTAATAACCTAATTTTAGTATTGTTGAGTCTCAGGAAATAAAAGAGAGAGAACTGAAGACAGGGGAATGACTGGTAGGTGGAACAGTCAGAACACACATTTATCAACTAAGTTTGCCATCTTATATGGGTGCAGTTTGTGGATCCCCCAAACAATAACCATAGTAATATCAAAGTTATTGATTTCAGATCACCATAACAGATAGAGTAATAATTTAAAAGTTTTAATAGTTGCAATCATTACTAAAATGTGACTCAAGAGATGAAGTGAGCACATGGTGTTGGAAATTGATGCCAATAGACTTGCGAAATGCAGGATTGCCACAAACCTTCAATTTTTAAAAAATGCAGTATTTGCAAAATGTAATAAGAAAAGTGCAATAAAATGACATATGTTTGTATAATGCTTGATGATAGATAGATTTTTGGAAGATCGTTTCACATTCTGTCAGTTTTTTTCAATATTCTAATTTCTACTAAAGTTGAAAAATCTAGTTTGCACAGAAGAATACTAAGAATAGCAGGGAGTATGTTAGGGTTGTTCTAATTGCTGCTAATCGATGGAAGTATCACTCTCAAAAACTGGAAGGTAATTTGCTTAACCTGAAAGATAGCAATGATTAAGTGTCCTCTTTTTTATTCTCTCTCTCTTCTTTTTTTACACTTTTTTTTTTTTAAGGCTAGCCAGGTGAGGCAGTGGGAGAGGAGAAGGAACAAAAAGTATGTTAACTGGTTGTGATCAATTAGTTGTAAACACCACTGCAGTCAGACCAGCCAGTAAATGTTCTTTTTAAATACATTTAGCTATGTAAGGTATTTCATCATATTCTACAAACAGTTTCTATGTGGGTTTTAATGATAGCCAAAAATAGTTCATTGATTTGTTTCTTACATGAAGAAAAAGAGAAAATCAATTATTAGAAAAAAATACATTTTTCTAAACATTTTATTAACTATAGCACACATAAAGAAAACTGCAAAAATTAAAAATATACAGCTTGATACATTTTCACTAAGTGAACACACCATAAAACTAGAACACAAAACAGTAACAGAAAAATATTGTACTTAAAGCCTACTTTTGTGCACCCTACTATTGACTGCCTTTCCTTCAAAGAAACTGACTATCCTGCATTTTTTTTTTGTAGATTAGAAAATATAGTTTATTTAGAAAGTAAATTAGAAAAAGAGTGAGAGAAAAAGAGGAGATCCACTTACCCAAGGTAGGGAAAGGGGCCAATGCCAGGAAGCATGGCGATAGCCATAGTTCAAAAAGCACATGGTCACACCAGAGTCTAGTAAGGCAACAGCGTTGGCCATGGCTATCCTGCATTCTAACACCATAGATTGCCATTGCTTAGTTATGAATATTATGTAAATGAAATAATAATAGATTGTCTTATATTTGATTTCTATTACTTAACCTTACGTTTGTGCGACTCAGCTAAGTTATTGTATATAATTGTTGTATGTAGTCATTCCTTTTCAGTTTATCATGGTAATACGTTGTTTGGATCAAACATTATTTATTCTAGTGATGTATGGAATATTGGGTGTTCCAGGTTTTTCCTATTACAAATAGCACAGTCAGCATATGTAATGTGGTGTACATTATACTCATTTTGCCTGTTTTTTAAATTCAGCTTTTACAAGAGTTTTTCAAAATGGCTGTACCACTTTAAATTCCTAGAGTAGCGTATGAGAGTACCACTCTGTTTTCTCACCAACACATTTGTATTTTGCCATTCTGTAGGATAAAAAGCTGATTGGTGATTTTAATTTATAACTGCCTGATATATTTACTCATTAATTTGAAAATATTTTCATATATGTATCTTGTATTTGAATACTCTTTTTAGTGGCATGTAGGTACACTAAAATTGCGGATTCTTTTGCCTGATTTCCACCATGTTTCTTCCCTTTTCTTTAGCTATTTAGAGTTTTTATGTATTCGGGAGACAAATCCTTTGTTAGATGACTGTAGAAAACATCTTTCTCTCTTTGGCTTTAACTCTGATAATATATATATATGTATTTTTTGAAATCGGCTTTTTGTTTTGGAAAAAAAAATCAGTTTGCAAAAAAATTATAAAGACAGTGAAGAGAGTTCTCATATAGTGCTCATCAAGATTCAATTTCCCCTAATGTTAGTATCGCACATCACTGTATTTGTTAAAACTAAGAAATCACCCTTAATAAATGTTTATTAATGAAGCCTCAGACTTTATTTGTATTTCACTAGTTTTTTCCATGAATGTCAGGTTGTCTTCCAGGATCCAATACGGCATATCATATTGCATTTAATTGTCACGTCTCCTTAGTTCCTCAGGTGTATTACAGTTTTTGTCTTTCTTTATTTTTCACGATCTTCACAGTTTTTGAGTACTGGTAAGGTATTTTCTAGAATATTTGTTAACCTGTGTAGGTCTATTTATTTTTTCATTTTTAGACTGAACTTATATTTCTTTTGGAAAGAATGCCACAGAGATTAAGTACCCATCATATCACATCATGTCAGGAGGTATGTAATGATCACTTTGCTTCACTAATGATATTAACCATAATATTGTCTTTCAGTGAACTTAAGTGTTAATATTAATGCAATTTAGTTTAGCTAGACTGTGACCTTTTAAAAAATATTTTAAAACATATCAAAAGATAATAAAGATGTTCTCCTAGTTTTGTCTGAAAGTATTATTGTTTTGCATTTCAAATTGAGATACATAATCCACCTTGTGAATCCAATTAAGATATATAATCAAACTTCTCTCTGTTATGAGGGATACGGTTTCAAGATTGCTTTTTCCATGCAATATTCAATTTAATCCAACACCAGTTAAAAAGGTAATTATTTCCCTATTGTTGCTGCAATGTGCACCAATGCATTCATAAGTCACATGACTGCTTATGTGTGGATCTTTTGTCACATTCTCTATTATAATCATTTACTAATATAATTATCTATGCTTGCACCCAAACCACTCTTAATTAGAGCAGCTTTAAATAAGCCATGATATTCGGTGATGTAATTGCTTTTACTTAAAAAAATATATATATATATTATTTTTTAGAACAGTTTCAGGTTCACAGCAAAATTAAGAAGAAATAGAGCTTCTCGTATGCCTCTTTCCCCCATACAAGCACTGCCTCCAAGTATATCTTTTGCAATGTTTTGTTATTATTATTATTATCATCATCATCCTGTATTATTAACATTCTTCACCAGAGTGGTACATTTGTTACAATTGATGATTCTCATTCTTGTATATTCTATGGGTTTGGACAAATTTATAATAACATCTATTCACCATTATAGTACCATACAGAGTATTTTCACTGCCTGATACAACCTCTGCTTTGCCTCATTGTCCCTTTCTAACTTTTAGCCCCTAGCAACCACTGATCTTTTTCTTGTCTACATAGTTTTACCTGTTCCAGGTGTCATATACTTGGATTATATGCTACGTAGTCTTTTCAGATTGACTTCTTCCACTTAATAACACACATTTAAGATTTATCAGCCAGGCGTAGTGGCTCACGCCTATAATCCCTGCACTTTGGGAGGACGAGGTGAGAGGATTTCCTGAGCCCATGGGTTTGAGACCAGTCTGGGCAACTTGGCAAGACCTCACCTCTATAATAAATTTAAAAATTGGTTGAATGTGGTGGTACATGCCTGTAGTTCCAGCCACTTAGATGTCTGAGGTGGAAGGATTGCCTGAGCCCAGCAAGTCAAGACTGCGATGCCTGGGAGAATTCTACTGCATTCTAACCTGGGCAACAGAGTGACACTCCGACTCAAAAAACAAAACAAAACAAAGATTTGTCCATGTCTTTACATGGCTTCACAGCTCATTTTTTCTTAGCACTAAATAATATTCCATTGACTAGATGATTCACAGTTTATTTATCTAATCATCTACTGAAGGACACCTTAGTTGCTTTTATGTTTTGGCAATTATAAGTGAAGATGAAGTTTGTTTGTTTTGTAGACACAAATTTTCAACTTTTTTTTATTATGAAAGAGTATTATGATGAATTGTATGGTAAGAGTATGTTTGGTTTTCTAAAAAAGGGTCAAACTGACTTTTAAAGTGGCTATGCTATTTTGCATTCCCACCAACAGTGAATGAGAGTTCCTGTTGCTCTACATCTTCATCAGCATTTCATGTTGTCAGTGTTCGTAAGTTTGGCCATTCTCATAGGCATGTAGTGATGTCATCTTTCAATTTGTATTGGAAACAACTTTTAATATACTTAGACACACACTCATCATTTGGTGAGGTGTCTGTTAATATCTTTGGCCCATTTTTAATAGTGTTATTTATGTTATTATTTTTCAAATTTGAGATTTTCAATCCTTTATCAGATATATCTTTTGCAATGTTTTCGAGTCTGTGGCTTCTTTCTCTTGACAGTGTTTTTTGTAAAGCAGAAATATTTAATTTTAGTGACCTCCAGCTTTTTAATTCTTTCTTTTGTAGATTATGCCTTTATTGTTGCATCTAAAATGTTATTGCCAAACCCAAGGTCAACTAGATTTTCTCCTTCTTCTTCAAGGGTTTGTATAGTTTTATGTTTTACATTTACGTCTATGATCTGTTCTGAGGTGTGTGTGTGCGTATGAGAGACGGGAGTATAGTTTGTGAAACATTTTTCTTTTCTTTTTTTTGAGTAGGAGTCTCACTCTGTTGCCCAGGCTGGATTGCAGTGTCATGCTCATAGCCACCGCAGCCTCAACCTGCTGGGCTCAGGTGATCCTTCTGCCTCAGCTTTCCAAGTAGCTGGAACCACAGGCATTTGCTACCATACCCAGCTATTTTTTTAAATTGTAGTGATGAGGTCTGGCCATGTTGCGCAGGCTGGTCTCAAACCACTGGACTTAGGCAATCTTTTCATCTTGATCTCCCAAAGAGCTGGGATTACAAGCATGAGCTACTACACCCAGTTTATTTTTCTACATGTAGATATCCAGCAGTTCCAGCACCATTTGTTAAAAAGACCGTTTTGTCTCCATTGTATTGCCTTTGTTTCTTTGTTAAAGATTATCTGACTGTGTGTGTGTGGGGGGGTCTACTCCTGGGATCTCAATCTGTTCTATTTATTTTTCATCTTGTTCTTTTACCAATACTACACTGTCATGATAATTATAGCTTTATAATATAGATGCTTCTCAACTCTCAATGGAGTTATGTCTCAATAAATCCCAAGTTGAAATGCATTTAGCACCTCAAGTAACCCTTTGAAAAGTTAAAAATTTTCAAGTCAACCATACTAAATCCAGATGTTCCTCCATTGATGATGTCCCAATAAACTAATAATAAAATCAAACCATCATAAGTCAGGGACTGCTTGAATCTATTGAAGTTGGGTAATGTCAGTCCTCCAACTTTATTCTTCCCCTTGCTATTTTGGAATCTGTTCTCCATATAAACTTTAGAATTAATTTGTTGATATCCACAAAATATAAGTTGCTAGGATTTTGAGAATGCAGTGAATCTATAAATCAAGTTGGAAAGAACTGACATTTTTACACATTGAATCTTTCTATCCATGAACAAGGAACATCTCTCCACTTATTTAGTTGTGTGATTCCTTGCGTCAGCATTTTGTAATTTTTCTTATATAGACCTGGTACATAGTTTGTAAAATTTATACTTAAGTATTTCATTTTGGGGGTTCTTATGTAAATGGTATTCACTGGTTTTTAATTTCAAATGCATTTGTTTATCACTGGTATGTAGGGAAGAAATAGACTGTTTTGTATTAACCTTGTATCCTACAATTCTCTTATAGCTGCTTATTAGTTCCAGGAGGTTTTCTTTCTATTGTTTTCGGTTATCTATATATTCATTCATGTTATCTGTGAACAAAGACAATTTTTATGTCTTTTTTTCAAATCTGTGCAACTTTTATTTCCTTTCCAATTTTTATTGCAATACCTGATTGTCTTTACTTTTTCAATTTTGCTCTGAGTATTTAATTAAATGAACTGTCAAATAAATTTTAGACACAACTTACCAATTTCCACAAAAACCATTGGTATAAATTTGTGCAGAATACTCATCTATACACTATATTTCTATATTATGAATAAAGTAAATTTCTCATTCCTATAGGTCTTCTATTCTTATACACATTTCTACCATTTATTTCTAGGTACTTTATGACTTTGATGTTAAATAATACCATTCACAAAATTTAATTTTCTGTAAGTTTTCAGTGTTTTAGAAAAAATGTAACTAATTTAATACTTTTATGTTTTATTTATTAACATTACTAAATTCATTTAAGAAATATAAATTGCTTGTTTATATATTTTATATTTCATATACATAATTATGTATTTTTAAAAAATACAATTTGCTTTCCCTTTCAAGTCTTAATTTTTTTTTTGAGTTGGAGTCTTACTCTGTCACCCAGACTGGAGTGCAGTGGCCGCTCCTGGTCACCGCAGCCTTGACCTACTAGGCTCTGGCGATACTTCTGCCTCAGCCTTCCAAATAGCCAGAATTACAGGTATGCACTACTATGCCCTGCTGATTTTTTGACTTATTGTAGAGATGAGGTCTCGCCAATCTCCCCAGGCGGGTCTTGAACCCACAGGCTCAGGCAATCCACTCACCTCGGCCTCCTAAAGAGCGGGTTTACAGGCTGAGCCACCTTGCCCGGCCTCAATTCTTCTTTTATTCTTTTTTTTTCTGCTTATTTATGCTGGCTAAGATCTCTCTTGTGATGATGAACCAAAAGTGTTAATATTTGTCATTCTTCTTTCTTTCTTTCTTTCTTTTTTTTTGAAAGCAAGATTTATTGAGAGAACAAAAAAGCTCCCACAGTGGGAGAGGGCCTGAGGGGGTTGCCCCATTCTTACTTCTTTCTTTTTTGTTACAATCACTCCATTTTATTTTTAGCTATTGTTGTTCATCTCTTACTGTGCCTAATTTATAATTTAAGCCTTATGATAGGTAGTTCAGCAATAACCTTAGGTTATTTCTGATCTCAGATGGAAAATTTGGTACTTTACTAAACACAATGCATGTTATAGTATTTATAGACACTTCATCAGTTTTAGAGTAACTTTGAAAGTTTCAGTCCATTCCCAGTTTGTTTATATTTTTAGTATAGCTTTTAAAATGCTGCAAATACTTTTTCTGAATTTCTCACAATTAGTTTTCTACTTTTATTCTGAAATTATAGTGAATCATACTGAATGAGCTTTAAATCCATTACATTCTTCGAATAAAACTAACTTGGCTTTAGTATATTATTCTTTTTCTATATCACTGAATACAATTTACTAATTTTGCATCTATATACCTGAGGTAGTTTGGTCTATCATTTTTCTTTTTTTTTCTTTTGAGTTGGAGTCTCACTCTGTCGCCCAGACTGGAGTGTAGTGGCCGCTCCCGGCCACCGCAGCCTCGACCTGCTGGGCTCCGGCGATCCTTCGGCCTCCGCCTTCCAAGTAGCTGGAACTACAGGCGCAGGCGTGCAGTACCATGCCCAGCTACTTTTTGATTTATTGTAGAGATGAGGTCTTGCCAAGTTGCCCAGGCAGGTCTCGAACCCGCATGGTCTGTCACTTTTCTTCTTCAAAATGCTTTTCCATGTTTTGGTGTCAAGGTTATGTTAACTCATAAAGAGAGTAGGGGAATTTTTCATATTTTTGTATTTTTTGAAGTGTTTGTGTAAGATGTCTTGGAATTCATAAGAATTCAGCAATGAGCTATTTTATGCTAGAAATCTCTTAAAGAGAAGTTTTAAATAATAAGTGATACAGACTTATTAGAAACTATGCAGGCCAAAATGCAAGAGTACAGAATCTTTCCAGGCAGCTAGGAAAATAAGAAGAAAGAAAAGAAAAGAAAGGAAAAATATTTGCCAACTAACAATTCTATATCCAGCAACAATATCCTTCAAAATGAAAATGAAGCTTACACATTAAGATAATGAAAAATCTAAGAAATATTTTCACCAGAAACAAAAACCTACAACTGCATTAAATATCAGAAGAGGTTCTTTAGGAAAAAGGAAAACACCAGATAGAAACCTGGAGGTAGACATAGAGATGGATCATATATATATAATATATAGATTTTAAGAATGAGAAAAATGGTAAATGTGTGACTAAATATACCTTTTCTTATTTTTCATTTTGTGTATAATTAGCAATGTATTTTAAGGTTTATAAATATTTATAATTAAAAATAATAAAACAGGATAAACAGAGGAATGCTATTATATGTTTCTGAAATACATGTGTAGTAGCGTTATATTTTTTTTTTTTTTTTTGAGTTGGAGTCTCACTCTGTCGCCCAGACTGGAGTGCAGTGGCCGCTTCCGGCCACCGCAGCCTCTCCTGCTGGGCTCCGGCGATCCTTCCGCCTCGCCTTCCGAGTAGCCGGAAATTTCAGGCATGCGCTACCATGCCCGGCTGATTTTTTGATTTATTGTAGAGATGAGGTCTCGCTGCAGGCGGGTCTCGAACGCGGGCTCAGGCAATCCACTCACCTCAGCTCCAAAGGCCGGGATTTCAGGCTGAGCCACCGAGCCCGGCTGCGTTATATTTTTTTAAGCAGAGAATGGTAATTATACATGTCGTAAACCCAGTACTAAAAATAAAACAAAAAGATATAGTTTACAAATTGACAGTGAAATCAAAAATTTTGTGTACTCACAAAAATTACATAATTATGAGGTATGATATTTCTACAACCCCTCTCACTGTGGGAGCTTTTCTGTCCTCTCAATAAATCCTACTTTAAAAAAAAATTCAACACATAAATTTATTTTTCTTTATAGCAGTTCTAAAAGTCCCTTGCTTTTCAACACATTTTTTTTTTCCTTTTGTGGGATTTTTAGAATTATGCTGTATACATTCTCTGAGGTACTCATTTCATGCAAACTATATTAGTGTTTGTAATTTTTCTTTATTAATTTTCATTCATCTATATTATACTGACTTTGTAAATAATATACAATTTATTTAACAATTCTACTGTCAATGGGAATTTTTTATTTGCTTTGTTTTGCTTTACCATTTTTAATTTTTAAATTTTTATTTAAAGATGTGAGACACAATTCCGGATTAGGTATACAGGTAGTACATGTTCAGGGTCCCCTTATGAGTATGAGAACATGAGGAACTCTGTTCTTTGTTTCTGTGATAGATCACCGACACATACACAAAATTTTTCATACATTCACTCATTACACTGGGACTTTCTTAGTCCAACTGGCTCCACTGCCATCTTCCTGAGAATCTCTGCTTTGCTATTTTTAAACAAGTCTTAAGTTTGCAATAAATTCTTTTGTCTCCTTTTATATGCACTCAAGAGTTCTCTGGGATTTAAACCTAGAGGTGGAATTTATGTGTTTCAGAGTATGCCCATGCTCATATTACCTGGTAATCTCAAATTATTTTTAAAGTTTCATATGCTGCAAGGGAGTATAATATTACTGTTGTTCCACAAGTTCAACAATGCTATGTATTTTCCAATTTTAATTTTTCCAATCTTGTGGGTAAGAAGTGTTATGCTATGTTTTACATTTGCATTTCATGATTACTGATGAGTTTGAAATGCATTGAAATGCATGTGATTCTATGACAAATGGTTAAAGAACTTTTGTCATGTGATAATTTTATTTTAGATGCTACCTCAGATAATTATAATCAAAACAAAAAGTACATGTGATCTGGTGATTTTGAATAATATAATTGCAGACAAGGAGAAAATGTATGAAGACTTCATAAAGGCACAGACATCAAATATCTTATTTCATATTCCTGAAAGTTATCATCACCGGTATTATGGGGAGGATCTTTTATAGTTCATTTATATCGATATTAAAAACTTTGACCGGGCTGGGTGGCTCAGCCTGTAATCCCGCACCTTTGGGAGGCTGAGGTGAATGGATTGCCTGAGCTCGCGGGTTCGAGACTCGCCTGGGCAGCGAGACCTCATCTCTACAATAAATCAAAAAATCAGCCGGGCGTGGTAGTGCGCTCCTGTAATTCCGGCTACTCGGAAGGCTGAGGCGGAAGGATCGCCGGAGCCCAGCAGGCGAGGCTGCAGTGGCCAGGAGCGGCCACTGCACTCCAGTCTGCGCGACAGAGTGAGACTCCGACTCAAAAATAAATAAATAAATAAAAAATAAAAAAAAAATAATAAAACTTTGGGGCAACCCTCAGGTCCCCTCTCGTTGTGAGAGCTTTTCTGTCCTCTCAATAAATCCTGCTTAAAAAAAAAAAAAACACTTCAACACATAAATTTATTTTTCTTTATAGCAGTCCTAAAAGTTTCAGCTACAAACTTCATAACTCCAAGTACAGATTTCTTGCTAGGTCAATGTGGTATGTTCTTGAACATCACAGAGGAATGAAAAAATGAGATGCTTGGGACCTTTTCTTAGTCATGTCACATTTCTCTCAGATGACATCCCTACTTTTAGTAATTTATAAACAAACATTCTTAGTGATTAACAGGTGTAAAAAATCAAGAATTTTAAAATGGAGGATCACAGTAGTTCTGCAAGTTTCTTTAGAAACAAGAATTTAGATACCATATTGTTTATGTAAAGGATTTAAACATTTGCAGTTTATACTTCATACATTTCAAATTACTTAGACTTTTCATGTTTGGGATAAAGCTCAATTAAGTGTCAATAAATATTAGTTTGCTAATATTTGCTAATATTAGCTTAGTTAAGTAATGAAGAATTTATGCATGGATACCTCAAATAGACTTTAATTTAGTTCTATCGTATGATTTTTAAAAATTATTTCAAGACTTATACATAGCCTATAAAATGATTAAAGAAGTTCACATGATTTAAGAAATGTCAACATATTTATAATGAAAATTATATTATTTTATGTTAATTATAATATTTTATTATAATTACAAAATAATTATAATTTTATAATTATAACAATTAAATTTGTTTAGAATTTTAGTTCTTAAAAGACTAAGTTGAAGCAATAAATTAGCTTTAGTATTACAAGGGTGATTTCCAAGTTACTTCTAATTTGCTAGATTAATAAAATGTATTTATATTGGTATGACAAAGGATAAATATATTACCAATAAGAGCATGAAAACCAAAAACATAAACTGTAGACATTTCTCCAAAGAAGATATACAAATAGAAAACATGTGAAAAGATCTCAGCATCATTAGTTGTTGGAAGGATACAAATAAAACCAAAATGAAGTACTGCTTTATATATTCTAGCAAGGTTATAATAAAAAAGAGATAGATAAAAAGTACTGATGAAGGTGTTGTGAAATTGTAACCCTAATATGTTACTAATGATTGCGTAAATTGATACAATAATTTTGGAAAATACTTTGGTGGTTTCTTGAAAAGTTAAATAAAAATTTACCATACAGTCTATTAATTTGGGAGCATCTAGCCAAGAACAATTTTAAAAATATTTCCACAAAAGGACTTAGATGTTAATGCTCATCAAAACAATATTCTTAACAGACATAACTGGAAGCAAATGTCCATTAACACAATGTAGCTATCTGTACAGTGGGATACTAGTCAACAATGAAAAGTAATAAAGTACTGAAATATGACACAATATGGATGAGCCTCAAAAATACTTTACTAAGTGACAGAATCCAGACATAAAGATTCACTGTATGATTCAACTTAAGTGAATTTCCCAGGAAAGGCAAATCTAGACAGTGGATCAATCTTTGCCTGGTATTTGCAGGTGGGAACAGGGATTGATTTCAAATACGTATGAAAAATATTTTGGGGTGATGGAAACATTCTACAGCTTGATGTTTATTATGGTTGCACAATTCTACTATTGCATTAAAAATCAAGATTTTTACCTGCAAGGAATGCATTTTATGGATGAAAATTTTACTTCAATAAAGCTGTTTCTAAAATATTGAATCAGTGTCATACTCAGCTGAAAAACTGGTGCTTCAGATTTTGCATATTCATTTCCATTCTGTAGGTTGCCTATTTGCTCTGTCGATGTTTTCTTTTGCAGTGCAGAAGCTTTTTAGTTTAATTAAGTCCCACTTGTTTACTTTTTTGTGTGTGTTGCATTTGTTTGGGGGGTTTTAGCCATAAATTATATGCCTAGGTCAATGTCCAGAAGAGTTTTTCCTAGCTTTTCTTTTAGGATTGTTATACTTTCATGTCTTATATTTAAGTCTTTAATTCACCTTGAGTTAATTTTTGTATATGTTGAGACGTTTGGGTCCAATTTCAATCTTCTGCATGTGGCTGGCGAACTCTCCCAGGACAATTTATTGAATAAGGTGTCCTTTCCCCATTGTTATTTTTGTCTACTTTGTTGAAGATTAGTTAGTTGTAGGTATGGACTTTATTTCTGGGTTCTCTATTTAGTTTCGTTGATCTGTGGACCGATATTATACTTTTTTATACTTACTATAGTCTTGTAGTATAATTTGAAGTCTGATATTGTGATGTCTTTGGATATATTCCTTTTGTATAGGATTGCTTTGGCTGTTTGGACTCTTTATTGGTTCCATATGAACTTGAGAGGTTTTTTTTTTTCCTAATTCTGGGAAAAATGGCATTGGTAATTTGATAGAATTGCATTATATATGTAAATTGGGGGAGCAGCATAGTCATTATAACAATACTGATTCTTCCAATTTATAAGCATGGGACATTTTTTCATTTGTTTGTGTCATCTATAATTTCTTTCTTCAGTATTTTGTATTTCCCTTTGTAGGAATCTTTCATTTCATTAGTGAATTGTATTCCTGAGTATTTTATTTTGGGGTAATTGTAAATAGGATATAGTGCTTTATTTTAGTTCAAGGATGCAATAATGGTTTAATGCAAATAAATCAAATTATTGTGATCCACCTCATAAGCATAACTAAAGACAAAACCCATATGATCATCTCAATAGATGAAAAACATTTCATAAAATCTAGCATCTCTTATGATAAAAAACCTCAACAAACTATGTATCAAAAGGACATATCTCAAAATAATAAGAACCATATATGACAAGCCCACAGTCAACCTCTTACTGAATGGGAAAAAGTTGAAATCATTCCTTTTAACAACTGGATCAAGACGAGAATGTTCACTTGACTACTCCTATTCAACACAGTACTGGAAGTCCTAACCAGAGCAACCAGGCAAGAGAAAGAAGCAAAAGGCATCTAAATTGTAAAAGAGGAAATAAAATGGACTCTGTTTGCCTATGACATAATCACGTACCTAGAAAACCCTAAAGACTCCTCCAAAAGATTCCTCGACTGGATAAACAACTTCAGTAAAGTTTCAGCATACAAAATTCGTGTATAAAAATCAGTAGCAGTTCTATACACCAATAGCTTTCAGGCTGAGCCAAATTGTTAAACTTTTATTAAATAATAATCTTTGAGTATCATCTGTGTGTCAAGCCCACTGCTAAGTATCGGGGTTAAAAATATGTCCCTTGTCTCACTCCAGCTGGTAATGTGGGCATTCAAGCAATTGTGTGTAATGTGCAGCCTTCAACTTCCCATTGTTTTTTTTATTTTGTCAGTCATACTTCGTCTCCTCTTGATGTTCTAGATTATATTACTTGTCAGAGTTTAAATAATATATATTTGGAAACACAGGAAATATTTAATTTAGTTCCTTATAATCATAGTTACTCATAAACATTTTGTTTGTTGGTTATATGTGCTGATACTAAAAAATTATATATTTAATTCAAGACTACGGATATCTCACCACCTATATAATGCACATTGCATTTTAATGTTTAATAATTAGATGAAGTTGATGTAATTTAAAATTAACCATAACAACAACAGAAAGGTGCAAATTAAATGTGTAAAAAATATTGAAAATAATTATTTAATAAAACTCAAATAAAATCTATGAATTAGAAACATAGCTATTTGAAAACTTGAATATACTTTTATTTCACTACAGTTTGGATTCAATCTAAACACCTTGAACTAAAATAGGTTTGAATAGAGCAAAGATTTTATAATCTAGTATATAACAGTTATTTTCATGTGTGCTACAACATCTCAGTTCCATGGAACACTGGTAAAATAATGTTTACCTTTTCAATCCAGAAATAATGAAACAGAGCAAAAGCATATATAATATTCAATTAAGCTGGAACAAAGCTTTACTCTCATAATTCTCTTCTTTCCCCTTACTCAATGCATGATTTAAATCAAATAATAAAGTGAAATATCTTTACTTTATTAAGATTACTTCTGTCTATTTGTTCAATTTATTTTCATTTCTGCTTTGATTTCTAGGTCTCAGGTCTATTTCTAAAATGTTTTTGAAATTAGAAAAATAACTTTTTCTATTTTAGGTAATCTTTTATTATTGTTTGCTTTTTTGTTTTGCTTTTTAATCAAGAATACTTTATTATTCCAGACCGTAGGATTTTTTTCTAGTTGCTTTCCTGACAGTTATGAAGTTTAGTGGAGTAGAAATTACACCGCCACAAGGTCCCAAAACTGCAGAAAATGTCAGGACACCTAATTAGTTAAATTCAGTGATTCCTTAAAATAACTCATTCTATTTGGTTTAAAATTATGTGAAGATGTGAACAGTGGATTACAGACAGAGGAGCATTGTGAAAAATGTGCAAATTCCATTTTGAGACGCACTCAATAGCAACCCAGTAAGATTGTCATGTGTTTTGCGGTATTGAGTGATCAGATGTCAATTGAATTTTATGAGAAAAATCTTTACAAAAATAATATTTTGACAAATTTAAAATCTATTTATGTGTTTTTCTTGAGGATGATTCAGAAAAATAAGTGTGAGAATATTCCAATTCAGAATACTTTTTCACCATGTGGCATATGAGACAATTTAATTAAAAAATTATCTATTTTTTGTAAATAATTGGCAAATAACTGTAATTATTACAGAAAATATATTAAATCAAGCAGAAGTGTCTTTGATGGAAGAATCCATTCTCTACCTATTACAGGCTGTCTACCTATTATAGCTCTGAAGGAAAAGTTTGGGAAAAATCATTTCATGTTGTTTTTGTATTCTCTCACCTGCTTTCTCTGCTGGGAAAGACAATGACTTACATGATTGCTGAGTTGAGCAGAGGCCAACATATCTTCAACTGTACACATAGAGGAATACATAACTATATTGAATGCTCAAAAATATAGATAACATCTTCTGTAGGTGTTCTTTCTCTCTTTGTCTTCTTTGTTTCATGGATTGGAAGAAGGGGTTGGACTGCCCTTGATGTCTTCCATTAGACAGTTTATGGGCATACTGTGGCAAACCAGTTCTCCCCCCCCACAGTTTCTCTGCTTATTGCAAAACTGATGAGTCAGTGTTTGGTAGATCCTTGGGCTAAGGTTGACAGTACAGTAATACATCTTTACTAATATGAAAAATAATAAAATGTTTTGATCCAATATTCATTTCTTGTTCTCAATTATTTAGATGAAGTGAATAATTATTAAATCGAAATAAAGACAATTTAGCCAGGCTCGGTGGCTCAGCCTGTACTCCCACTCCTTTGGGAGGCTGAGGTGAGTGGATTGCTGAGCCCGCGGGTTCGAGACCCACCTGGGCAACTTGGTAAGACCTCATCTCTACAATAAATCAAAAATTAGCTGGGCATGGTAGCGCGCACCTGTAGTTCCAGCTACCTGGAAGGCTGAGGCGGAAGGATTGCTGGAGCCCAGCAGGTCAAGGTTGCGGTGGCTGGGAGCGGCCACTGCACTCCGGTCTGGGTGACAGAGTGAGACTCCCACTCAAAAAAAAAAAAAAGAAAAAAGAAATAAAGACAATTTAAGAAAGGTTTTGTTGGAAACTTACAAATCACTCTGGATACTTGACTAAGACTTTTTCACAACTTGGCATGGTTAATTTTGGACGTTAGTTAATGTTCAAAATAGTTGGCTTAAGATCAAAATTTCCCATATGGCATATGCTGTGCAGTACTCAGCCCTTACCTCGCTCCACCCTACCACCGAATGATAAAGTGACAAAATATGTTAACAGCATTTTTGGAGTGTAGTAGACAAAATATGGTAAAAATATACTTTGGAAATAAAACATATACTATGGACAAAATATACTTTGTATATTTTTGCAACTTTTTCATGTCAGAAATTATTTTAATATAAAACATTAAAATATATATGTTTTTGTTCTATGTCATAGTGACTTTTCTTGCTACACTGACCTTTCAAAGATTAGAAAATATAATTACAAATATTTCTTATGTTAAAAGCAGCAATAAAATATATTCCTAAGTTTTTTAGTATAACAATTTTTTTTGCTTCAGCACTTTTTTAATGCCTCTTTTTTATTTTAAACATTTTTTATTTTAAAATTGTTGGGTACAGTTAAGGGTTATGTATACAAATATGCATCGTTCAGTCACTCTTGTTGATAAGGGGGTGTCCTCCCATCCCCAGATAGATATTGACTACTGTTAATTGTTAATCCCACCACTCTGGCCCTCCCTGCCCCCCCCAGAGATTCCCACCGCTGTCAATCCCTTTCTTACAGTATTTTGATAGATGTTCAAGGTCCACTTATGAGTGAGAACATGTGATACTCAAATCTTTGTTGCTGTGAAAGATCACTCAGTATTATATACTCTAGTTCGATCCAGGTTGCTGCAAAATTCATAATTTTTTCTTTTTTATAGCTGCGTAGTATTCCATCGTGTATATGTACCACATTTTTTTTAATCCAGTCCTTTTTTGATGGACAGCATGGTTGGTTCCAGGTTCTTGCTATTATGAACAATGCTGTGATAAACATAAATGTGCAGGTATCTTTTTCATAGAGTGATTTTAGTTCTTCAGGGTATATTCCCAGTAGAGGGATGGTGGGGTCATATGGGAGGTCGATATTTAGAGCTTTTAGGAATAGCCACACAAAACCCGAAACACACGAGCCATAAGAGATAAGATAGACAAGTGGGACCTCATTAAACTGACAAGCTTCTGCAAAGTCAAAGAAACCATCAAGAGAGCAGGGAGACAGCCCACAGATTGAGAAACAGTATTTACCAACTCCACGTCTGACAAAGGCCTAACTTCTTGGATCTATAAGGAACTCAAACGTGCTGAAAAGAAAAAAACAAACAACCCCATTACTAAGTGGACAAAAGATATGAACAGACACTTCACAAAAGAAGACATATAAGCGGCCAACAGACACATGAAGAAATGTTCAACCTCACTAATCATCAAGGAGATGCAAATTAAAATTACACTGAGATACCACCTAACTCCAGTCAGGATGTCCATTATCAATAACAAAAAATAACAGATGCTGGAGAGGATGTGGTGAAAAGGGAACACTTCTACACTGTTGGTGGGAGTGTAAACTAGTATAACAATTTTTAACTAAAAAAATCTACTTATTTGTGGCTATATAATACTTTCTTTCTCTTAGAAAGGCCATTACTGTATATAATGAGATTCTGTATTTCACTTTTCTAGTTGGGACATTTGAGTCAAAGATATAAAGTTACATAAATTCATACAAAGTCATATGACACAACTTATTACCAGAGAGTGATGCCCAAACCAAGAGTTGAGTTGATTTCTTTTCTTTAAAGGTAGTTTATAAAGTGATGGAGTAGACATACTGAATAATCATGGAAACCCAAAAACCAAAACTTAATGCCTATATACAGGAGCAATATGTCATGACTCTAGCATCTATAAACGTTGGTGATTTTATTTGTTTGGGATGTGACTACATTCCTAAAATGGAAATTTAAAAAATAAATTACAAAATATCTAAAAAGAAGAAAAATCAATAGACAAGGTATTTTTGTTATTTGTTGTTTGTTTTGTTAATGTTTGTTTTTAATCTTAGTCAGTTATCTTTTACTACTCCTTTGCATTAGAGGGGCAGTGTCATTTGATTATGTTACAATGAACCATGACTTCTATATTCTCATTTTCTTGACATGCCCAATGATAGAGTTGAATTAAGCCATAGACTATTCTCGACATATGTTAACTCTGATTCTCTGAAGGTTTGTAAGAACTAAGTAGAAAATGACATATTTATGTTCTTTCAAATAGTTTTTTCCAGACAGATATCACCAATTTTTTAAAAATATGACATTTTCCAGGCTAATATCCAAAGCATAGCTTCACCAAGCCCCTTAGTGTTTACAATTTAATAATCTTGCAGTAAGTTAGTTGTATAACATAGAGATTTAAAATGAAATAGATAGAAAAATATTGGATACTTTCACTACACATGTTAAATTCTAGTTTCAGAAATAATGATAGAGTACCAGCAGTCTCTTGTAAATATTTCAGTTGGATCTCTGACTTACTAGTATGCAATCGATATGTCTAATGGATATTATAAATATGTCTAATGGAATGGATATTTAGCTGAGCTATATCTTTAGCCATTATCCTTACAAACAGAAACACACACACAACCCGGGTTATGTATTTTTACTAAACCATTGATTTCTAAATGAAGTTAAAATAATTCATTACATGCTGTTTCCATAATCCTTAAAGATATAATAGTACATACCTATCATTCAGAATAAAATACTTTCTAGATAATTATTTCTTCCTTAAAAGTGATGCAAATGCTTTTTATGATGTTTATAGGGTACTTAACAGTATCTGGAACAGAGAAAGTGCCCAATAAATATGTCAACACTTGTTATTACTATCATATTAATATAAATCTTTAAATATTAGACTGTCTAGGAAAATCTTAAATTTTCACTACTCTCATTCAGGCATTCTTGTATAATCATAGTGGAAAATTGCAGATAAATGTTAAATACCAAATAAATATAATTGTAGCTTAAGTCCACAGTCTAAATTTTGCCTTGACATTTTGCATGAATAAATGAATGTTTATTCTCAACAAATAAAAATACTAAACACCCCTTGTATGAGAAGGTGTATGTGTGTGTGTGTGTGTGTGTGTGTGTGTGTGTGTGTGTGTGTTTTAAAGGCAAAGTCTCACTTTGCTGCCCAGACTTGAGTGCTAAGTGGTGGGACCATGGCTCACTGCAAACTCAAACATCTGGGCTCCCAATTCTTCTGTCTCAGCCTGCCAGTAGCTGGGATTACAGGTGCATGTCACTTTACCCAGCTAATTATTTTTTTTTGTAGAGTTGGGGGGGTCTCACTTTGGTGCCCAGGCTGCTCTCGAACTCCTGGCCTCAAGTGATCCTTCTACCTTGGCCTCCTGACATGCTGGGATTACAGGCATGAGCTACTGTGTCCAGATTAATCTTAAAAAATAATTAATAAACTTTATTTTTTTCTGAGAAATTTTAGATTTACAAAAATAATAGGCAGAAGGCACAGAGGGTTTCTGTATACTTCCTTCTTTATTACTTCTGCCCATGATTTCTTCTATTATTAACATCTTGCATCATTGTGGAACATTTGTTATAATTGATGAACCTATGTTAATACATTATTATTAACTAAAGTTCATAGTTCATATTAAAGTTTACTCTTTATGTTGTTTAGCTGTTTAGGTTCTGACAAATGCATAATGTCATGTATTCACCATAACAGTATCATATAGAATGTTTCGCTACCCTTCACATTTTTATTTTTATTCAATTCTTAGTGCCTTCTGTAGTCAACTAGATCTTCCTCATTTCTGGTTAAAGAAACATTTATTAATTTCTCAAATCTTCAAATGGGTAGGAATTCTGTCTACTGAGGTACATTCATACTTAACTACAGTTGCATGTCAGACGTTTATACCTGTACTTTTTCAAATTATTACACTGAAAGGTTTATAAGTTCATAGATTGGAAAAATGTGTGTGGAGGAGACATTGTGCTTCTGAATTTTTTTTTTTTGAGGTGTAGTATCACAGTATCACTCTGTTGCCCAGGCTGGAGTGCGGTGGCACACTCATAGCCACCCCAGCGTCGACCTGCTGGGTTCTGGTGATACTTCTGCCTCAGTCTTCCAAGTAGCTGGAACTATAGGCATGCACCACCACGCCTGGCTAATTTTTTGATTTATTGTAGCAACGAGGTCTTGCCAAGTTGCCTGGGATGGTCCCAAACCCAAGGGCTCAGGCAATCCACTCACCTTGCCCTCCAAAGTGCTAGGATTACAGGCTGAGCTACTGAGCCCAGCCAATATATTTTTTTAAACTGATAAAAAGTTAGATTAGACAATAGCTCACATCAATATTTTATAATTATGAAATCACTAAAACTTCAATATAATTGTAAAAATATCTACTGTGTATTAGGGAATTAATATTTTCCAGTTGCTCTAGTAGGTATCTTGTATATATTATTTAAGTTTCTCACAATCCTGCAGGGTGGGTTTCCAAAATTTACAGATTAGGAAATGTATGCTCCTAAAGGTTAAGTAATTCATCTAAAGTCACAAAAAACTAAAATTTGAACTGAAATATGTCTTACTCCTGGGCCTCTGAACTTTGTATTACATCATGCTACCCATGAAAAACATTTTTACGTAAGGAGAGGGATAAAGAAAAAGTGGAAGAGGAAAAGGAGGAGAAGAAGAAGGAAAGCAACAAAAATATAGAGGAAAAATTAGAAACAAAGGACAAAGAGAAAGAAAAACAGGAGGAAGGGAAGAAGAGGAGAATGAAGTCCCATGAAACGCATTGATTATATGCATCCTATTTCAGAAAAACTTTTAACTTTATTTGAATGTATAAAAATATATCTGAATCCATAACTTCTTTATGAGCATACTACTTGTTTGCATTGGCTGTAGAAATTATCCCCGTGGTACCTGAGGAATGTCTATTGAATTTCCTACAACATAATGTAAGTAGGCTATTACACAAACCAGAGCGTTTAGCAATTCCTCTCAGAAACCTTTACTTTTTAATTGTTATTACACAGGCAGACAGAAGGAGACAGAATAGAGAGGTGGGGGGAGAGAGGGAGAGAAAGGGAGGAGAGAGAGAGAGTTTTAATGTATGAAATGGTACTTTTCACATGTTTTAATAATGTTATGTTCCAATTTCTCCCCTTTCCCTCCCTTATTGAGCCCCCTTGTGGTGAGTATCTGTAACTGAGTCTTTTGAGACAGCTTTTAAAGGCCTGTAAGTTAATACACAGTGTTTATTTCCTTCATGCATCATATTGCATTTTAAAATGCTAACAATACCATTTAATAATTTGCTTTAAATCATAATTAACTGTTAAGAAAAGAATGAATGATACAATTTTATTTTAGAAGTACATGTATATTTTAAACATATAAATATTTGGTATAAATATTTGGTATAAATATTTGTTTCTGTTGTTGAAATGCACATATATATACATCTGTATACATATGTAAACATATAAATATGTATACATACAACGATAATAGTTTAATAGCAAATATTTATGAAATGAAAAATACTATTAAAAAGTGTTAAGGTTGCAAAAGCATCAGTTGACATATAAGTATAAATCAAGGCGTGTTTTGGCTAGAATTTATAGTAGGAAAACTATTTTCCTGAAGGTTACATTTTGTGAGCTGTTATCAATGGCTTTTTAGCTAAATAGACACCAGAAACATCATAGTCACCTTCACGGTATAATTTACAGCACGGCCTGGGAAAATCTGCCTCTTAGCAAACATAAAGGCTGAGAGAACCACTACATGAACAGAAAAAAAAATAGATTGGTAGTGTGTTATTTGATAGTAAGTAGATATTATATCTTTTAGAGTTCTGTGGCTTATTTTTCCTTTGCAGTTCTACAATTTGGCTCCATTCCCAATGAAACTTCTTTGCAAAGGCCAAAATCTTTAAATTTCTCACCCATTGTTGGATATTTTAAATTTTTTTCAAGTTATTTCAAAATTTAAAAAAATGATTTCTACAACAGGAATTTTAATGCTCATTCTTGAGAATCTGGGATGATTCATACTTTATTCAATTTTTTAAAATTAAGTATGAATTTGGCACTGCCCAAGACTCTCATAGAGCATATTATATGAGAATGCAAAAGTGATAGAACTTGTTTCATGAGAAGGCAAATAAATATGAAATAAAATAGAGAAATATTTAAACATAGCGTATACAGTAACGTTAAATCTTGTTTTCTGGAATTTTGTTTCCGTTGTGTGTATGTGGGTTAGCATATGCGTGTGCTACGGGTCACAATAAAAAATATTATACTACATGTCATGTTGAAAATATTTGAATATCATTATCATTGCAACATAATTATATAATAATGTTGCTTCAGATGAGAGAAAAAGCAGAATAAATTTACTTAAACAGTAACATTAGTAGTCAGGATTAGAATGTCTCAGAGATATGCCACAGCAGCTGACAATTCGTATTATAGTCTTCAAGATTACTGAAAGTCAGTGGTTTTCCTTTGAATTTTAAACACATCATTATTTGATGGTACATGTCTTTCCTGTTGGTGGCACTGTGCACACAGCAGTTAAGAAAAACTTAGGGGACAGACCACTTTATTTATAGCTATAAATTCACCATTTGAATGATGCCTAGCTTCTTGAAACTTCCAGAGCAGCACTTTTTACCTCTCAAAACCACAATATTCTAACCTTTTCCCAGACTGTGTTTCTGTGATATCTCTTACTGTATACTCACTGGTAATTTAGAGATTCCTCTGAATACAGCTGAGCTACTTTTTTAAAACTACTGGATCATGACTGCTTACCTCTAATCAAGTTTTTGGTGAAATACAGTCATTGTCTGGTATTTTAGGCCTCCATGACATAATCTATAATAGTTTTTTTTAAATGATAAAAATTCTTAAAAGTCAGTGAGAAAACATCAACTTTGTGACATATTTATGTGTCTATCATTTTATTTCTATTGTTTTGAGTTATTTTTTGTTATAACAAGGAAACTATACATTGAAAAAAGGATTGGTCACAAATAAGAGAATATCAGAAGATGCTTTCTAGAAAGAATCTCAGTTAAGATCTGTAAATATGAGCCCTCTAGTAAGATCAAACATAATAAAAGGAGGATTGACCTGGTGCAGCTAATTCAGATGATGATGAATCATTGAGATTTGAGGAAAATAAATACAAACATTTATGTAACACAAGAGGTAGTCTTAAACAGACACTACCCAAAATTAAAGAGTTTGTGTTATTAGCATTGCTCATCACAAATGATATTTAGTTGTGAATGTCTGCTGTTGAATCTTAAAACAATAATACAGATATCTATACAAAATATCAATGTGTTAGTTACATGAACTGAGGATCACATTAACAGATTAGGGGGAGCACGTGATTCTTCAATCTATAACAGTTTATACAAAAATAATATTGTATTTTTGCTCTTTATTTTTCATAATCATTTCAATCCATATACAAACTATTTCTAAATTTTCTTTGGCTTTTAACAAAATCAATTGGCTCACATGAACAATATTTTTCCACAACTGAGTTGCTTTAAATGCAAAGAAAAGAAACTCCTACTTAAAATCTGCTCATTTCAGCAAGGCAAATGAGCAGCACAGATAAAATCTAAACCATGAGCCAAAAAAAGCAGACTTTACTGGATCCTACCAAAGCTGCTTTTCATAATTCTTTGATACAATTATACCTCTATTCATGCAATATCAAAGTCACCAAATTAAAAGTAATCAAAATGTAGTAGTTTACCAGTATTTAATCAGGCATTATTTCATTTTCTAGAAAGTAATTATTATGACCTGAGTGTTTATGCCTCCTCAAAATTTGTATGTTGAAATCTAATCTTTAATGTGATACTATTTCAAGATGGTGAAGTAATTAGGTCATGAGGATGGAGCCCTCTTGAATAAGATTAGTGTCCTTAAAAGCAAGACCAGAAAGCCAACTCAATCGCTATCCACCTTGTAAGGATGCAAGGAAAAGTTGACAGGCTGCAGCTCAGAAGAGAATCTTTACCAGAATCGACCACGTTGGTACTCTGGTATCGAACTTTCACCCTCTGGAACTGTGAGCAACATATTTCTGTTGATTATAAACCACTCAATCTATGGTACTTAGCCATAACAGCCAAAACCAATTAAGACAGTAATATTGAAATATAATTTAGGCTGGGCTCGGTGGCTCAGCCTGTATTCCCCCGCCTTTGGGAGGCTGAGGTGAGTGGATTGCCTGAGCCCGCGGGTTCGAGACCCGCCTGGGCAGCGAGACTTCATCTCTACAATAAATCAAAAAATCAGCTGGGCATGGTAGCGCATGCCTGTAATTCCGGTTACTTGGAAGGCTGAGGCGGAAGGATCGTCGGACCCCAGCAGTCAAGGCTGCGGTGGCTGGGAGCAGCCACTGCCCTCCAGTCTGGGCAACAGAGTGAGACTCCAACTCAAAAAAAAAAGAAAAAGAAATACAATTTATCTGTAATTATATTGACTTATAATTATATTACAGAAACCAATGTTGATTCTTAAACTCACAATAATTAATTCAACCAAGAAATCAGTGATTAGATAAGAATGTGTATAAGACAACTGGCATGACTTTGAATAGACCACCAATAAGATCTCTAAAGAAAATACAGGATAGATGATGTTTGATTTTATTGCACTTCTTAATCTATGTTTAGATGTCAATTGTCTACCTTCTTTGTTCAACACAATGACATTCCATAAAATTGTACTGAATTCTGTCATCTTTAATTGTCATCCTTAAGGCAAATCTCTCTAGTTATTTAATCATCAGGCTTCCATTTGGTGTTCTTTTCACAGTGCTTCATTTTTAAATTAATAGACTTTATTTTTGAAGCCTCTTTATTTGACAGCAAAATGGAGCAGAAAGTAGAGACTTTTCATATAACCCCTATTCCCATAGATGCACAGCCTCTCCTACCATCAACATTCCACACCAGAGTGGTACATTTATTATGGTTGATAAACCTACATTGAAATATTCTTACCATCTAAATGATCCATAGTTTACATTTGGGTTCACAGTTGGTGATGTATAATGGCATGTATCTATTATTATAATATCAGACTGTATTTTCACTGTCCTAAAACTCCTTTGTGCTCTGCTCCTTTGTCACACCCTCTTTTCTGGTCCTTGGGAACCACTGATCTTTTCACTCTCTCCACAGTTCTGTCTTTTCTAGAATGTCATGTAGTTGGAACAATATGATATGTAGCCTTTTAATATTGGATTTTTTTGCTTAATAAAAAACATTTAAACTTCCTTTCTGTCTTTGCATGGCTTGAGAGTTCATGCTTTTTAGTGTTAAATAATATTCTATTGTCTGGATGTACCATAGTTTATTTATTCCTTTACCTATTGAAGGGCATCTTGTTGCTCCCAAGTCTTGGCAGTTATGAATAAAACCACTATAAATGTCCATGTGCAGACATTTTCAACTTCTTTGAAAGCTGAAAGTTTTCAACTTCTTTGGGCAAATATCAAAAAACAAAATTTCTAGAATGTATGTTAGCTTTGTAAGAAACTGCTAAACTGTCTTCCAAAGTGGCTGTACCATTTGTCGTTGCCACGAGCAATGAATGAAAGTTCCTGTTGCTCCACGTCTCTGCCAGCATTTGGCATTGTCAGTGTTTGGAATCTGCCATTCTAATATGTATGTAGTGATAGTTCATTATCGTTTTAATTTGCAGTTCCCCGATGGCATATGATATTGAGCATGTGTCATTTTACGTGCTTAATATTCTTGTCATCTATATATTGTGTTTGATGAGGTATCTGCTTAGAGCTTTCACTCAGTTTTGCTAAGTTGGGTTGTACATTTTCTTATAGTTTAGTTTTAAGAGTTCTTTTTATAATTTGGATAATAGTATTTTTTTAGACATGTCTTTCGCAAATATATTTATCTTAATATGTGGCCTCTCATTCTTTTAACCACAAGTTTTTGTTCAAAGAAACTGAATCTTACTGGGTCAACAAAACATGCAATCTAATAGGGAGGAGGAAAGAGAGAGTGGGGAGAATGTTAATGTGAACTGGCTTTCTCAATCTCAATTCCATTCTCTTCCAGTTAGAGATGCATTTTTTAGATATCCTTTCACCTAGGATTCTGTATGCAAAATTGGTCTGCAAAGAAAGTGCATTTGCATGAGATTTAAAAGCAGATGTGAGTCAGAGGCAACTTTACCATTGTTGAAGTTAACAATGAAATTGTGATTTGCAAGTGCAAATTAGACCTAAATCTTACACAGCAGCTGGATTTAGAATGCAAGTAACCATTCCCCTGCTTGGTAGGAATGAAAGGCAGTTTAGGGCAACAAAGGTGGAATCACCAGCATTCTCTAACTTCTGGATCTCAACTTCTAAGTGGTGTCATCTCAACTCTAAGGATCCAGTGGCATCCCTTTTAGGACTTTCCATTAATTGCATAAGTATCTGATACCTTGGACTAATCATCACAAGTATTTGATACTTCGTAATAATTATATCCATTTGAAATAATTAATTTGTTATCAAAGACTTAATTTTTTGAGCAGTTTTAGGATCACAGCAAAATTAAAAGGAAGATTTGGAGATTTCCCATATACCCTTCTCCCCACATATGCATAGTTACCCCCATTATAAAAATCCCCACCAGAGTGGTGCAATTGTTATGAATGCTGAACCTACATAGACACATCATCATCACCCAAAGTTTATATCTTGCATTAGAGTTTGTTCTTGATGCTATACATTCTACCGGCTTGGACAAATATATAATGAAATATATTCATGAAATTGTCATACAAAAATATTTTCATTGCCCTAAAAATTCTCTGTACCCTGCCTAGTAATCCCTCCCTTTCTTAAAGTGATTTTTCTTTCTTGAACTGAGCATTCTTTAGTTATTAAAGCATGTATAATAGTCAAACAAATATTTACATATGCTTGTGAAACTCCTATGATTTACATAGCATGAAGATTTTATCACATAAAAGAAAATCTTTGTTTTAAAGGAACTTAGACTATATTTTGGAGAGATAAGATAATTTAGCAACATTATTAAATTATTAAGTTAAATCAAGGTATTAAAATTTTAGATTAAAAACTTGTCAAAATTAATTACAAAAGTAGAAAGTATTTGTTGTCGGAAGCCCGGAGCATGTCTTCTGTAATGGCTGACTGCTCTAATATTCTCTCACTAGCTTTACACTTAGAACAATGGCGAAATACCAACAAAGAGGCATGGTGTATGGCTATCAGTACAAGCAAAATCAGTCTTAAACTATCACTCTTGTGTACCTGCATTATTCAACCCCAGCTTTGGCTTCTTTTTTTTTTTTTTTGAGTTGGAGTCTCACTCTGTCGCCCAGACTGGAGTGCAGTGGCCGCTCCCGGCCACCGCAGCCTCGACCTGCTGGGCTCCGGCGATCCTTCCGCCTCAGCCTTCCAAGTAGCCGGAATTACAGGCATGCGCTACCACGCCCGGCTGATTTTTTGATTTATTGTAGAGAGGAGGTCTCGCTGCCCAGGCGGGTCTCGAACCCGCGGGCTCAGGCAAATCCACTCACCTCAGCCTCCCAAGGCGCAGGATTACAGGCTGAGCCACTGAGCCCGACTAGCTTTGGCTTCTTAATAGCTTCTGCCCATCTCTTTTTATAATTATTCTATTTGACATCCTCCATTTTAACTCCTAGTTCACACCTGATTAAATTTTAGATTAATGATGCAATAATTCCTTTCGGTCTATTTGAAGATACTTAAAAAAAACTATATTAAAATAGATAGCCTAAAATAAATCATTCACACTTTTAGATACTTTTCTAAACAGTATTGAATGCCTTAGGACAGATTAAAAGGCGGCATTTTTGGAAGTTTACTGATCAACATAGACTGTAAAAAAGGGGAAGGATTATTCTGATGCAGGAAAATGTCAATTAAGAGATATAGTTAGATTTTATTAGTAGCATTCAATATAATGATTATTCATTTGTCCATACCACATAGACTTATTTAGATGTGTTGATCAATAAGTGAAAAAAAAAAATAGCCCATATGCTTGTGGACTTCGTCCTCTACAAGAAAATATAGGCATTAAATTAGTAATTACAAATGAGACAAAAAATGAAGTACACAGTTAAGAAATTTGTGGTAGAAAAACTAACCTAGTATGATCAAACAGAGAAAGATTCATTGAGAAATTGATATATATATATATCAAGTCCTGGAATCAGGAGAGAATGTGTCCTTCTTGACAAATTAAAAGATGCTCACTGTGTTTTCAACACAACTTGTGATGAAGGAATTAACATGAGATTAGGATAGATATGGAGTGGGAGAATGCATCATAAAGAGCTAGATAAGCCAAATGTAGGGATTTTACTTAGCATTTAGATATAATTAGAAATCACAGGACGATATCATTCAAGGAAGTCACATGATCAAATCTGAGTTAATTTTGGCAGCACTTTGGAGAAAGAAAACAGAAATTTAAATTAGGGAACTAAGAAATTGAGGCAGAGATTGGAACTGTTATAACAAAAGTAGTGGTAACAGAACTATAGAAATACAAAACAGGCTGGGAAATAATTTAGAAAAAAATACAAAAGTGTTTGGTGATTGACTTGATGTAAAGGCAGAAAAAAACAGGAACCAAAAACCATGAAACTATCAATGTAGGGTTGCCTGATTTATTTTTAAAAAGTAGGATATTCCATAAAATTTAAGTTTCAGAAAATACAATTAACAACTTTTAAGTTTATGTATGCCTTCTGCACTATTTAAAGTATACTTATACAAAATTATTCATTGTTTCTCTGAAATTCAAATTTAACTGGGTATTCTGTATTTTATTTGGCAAACCTATATATATGGTTTTGACAAATATATATGGAATTAGAGATTCATAAAGGGGTGAATATTTATTTTAATGTGATGACTTTAATATCTGTGAAGTTTAGTTGGAGGTGCCAGTAAGCTATTCAAGTGAAAAATCGTAGTAATATTTTAGATCTATGGGTCTGGATTTCAGGCGAATTGATTCTTGCTGTGATAATTCTCTTGCTATACCAAGTAAATCTTAAGACAATAGAAATATATCATCTTCTCTAAGTGTAGTATATAGAGTGAGAATAAAGAGTGTCTAGGGGAAAATATCTAAAAGATGGATAGAAGAATCATTGAATATTCAAGAACCTAGTGGCCTAGGAGGAAAAAAGACAAACAGGAGAACTGGCATGACCAAAGTCCAGGAAAATGAGTTATTTGAGAAGCAGGGATTGTTAAAACAGTCAAAAGCTCCTATATTATTTCATTGAACTATTATCACTCCTACAGGTCTGTCTTTATCCCAGTGTGCAGTTAGGTGTTGCTCATTCCTCTGCAATATCTTTACAGTGAGAAACTATTGAATCCCCAACTGCTAGCATCTGTTTCTCTTTGTTTATAGGCAAAGTATACGTGAAGCCCCATAGACCATATTTCACAAACTCACAAAAGGCCAAAAGTGTTGAGGAAAAACTCTCCCTCTTCCTCAAGATGGGAACAGTTCCTATTCAATGATTGATGGGAATTGGTTTGTAAATACAGTAGCACTTTCATTACTTCTGAAGCCTGTTTTCTTTACTGGCTCTCAAAGTTCTCCAGTTTAATTACTTTTCAATTACCCTCAATGGTAACTTACTTGATAACACACTTAATTATCTTTTTTTTTTGTCCCTATCTTACTTCTAATTTTCAACAAATGTTATTCTGAATTGGCATCCAAGTAAACCAATCCTTTTCCCAGGATCTGATTCTGGGGAAACTCAACCTAAGATGTAATACTCCAGCAATTTTTTTTCTCTGTCAAAATTTCAGGGAAAACTGGGAAATGTTAAACTCTATCAGGTTATGAAAGCCTTTGCGTTTCGCATTTGTGCAAGCTTTCCTCCAAATACTGAGACATTGAGAAAACTCCCCTAGCATCAGCAACCCATCTGTGGTAGAGTTATCAGGGGTTTCTGCCCAAAAGAAAAAGTGGAAAAAAATTTTTAAAGTACAATCTAGTAAATGTCAAGACTTTGTTTGATGTTGGAAGCCTTTGGAAACTAAATTCTGGCTTATTTCCCAAGATCAAGCAATGCGTAATACTATCTCAATAGTATTTTGCCATTTTCAAAATTGTTTGGTGAAGCTACTTTAAAATAAAGAGGCATAAGTGCCTAAGGAATTGAGGATTTGATAGTTCCATTATCTTAATGGAGTATGTTACCCTAAAAGTCAATAGAATAAAATTGTCAATAAAAATGTGGTGCTAAAGTCTGGCAAGTACTTCTGAATGATTAAACAACAAAATTTAAAAATGTGTTTTAGATTTGGCTAAAAGAGGACCATAAGATTTTCAGAGAAAGAATCAAGACCAAAAAATCTAAATATTGTCCAGAAAAGGTATAAAAACTCAACTGGAATTTTATTATTCATCAGCAATATTAGATGCTAAAATACAGTCTGCAGTACATGCTGAAATATAGCCTTAGATATTGTCAGAAAGAATTATTGTAAGCTTAAAGTCTGTAAACAGTCAGGCTTTCAATTTGCTTTTCTCAGATATCTAAGGACTCAAAGTTTTGGAACTCATCTTTTTTAGGGAAGTGTCTTTTCAAGTATGGGAACAAAAAGTGAAGTCAGAAGGAAAGTCTAGTGAAGAGAGATCTCTCAAGATTACACTCTGAAATTGACCTAGAAAACAAGAAGTACAACTTTAAACAGAAAATTGGTGGATTTTCAAAAAAGGTATATTTAAGAAGAAAGTCATGATTTCAATCCAAAAAGAAAATGAGCAAGCACTAGAAACTATTGTTGATATAGAAAAGGAGGTATATAACATTTTTAAAACATTAAAACAAAATACTGGAGAATCTTTTTAATCTGGAAGAGGAACTGGAAAAAAGTCATGGTGCAAATATAAAAATAAAATGAATATTTGAGTTACCAGGAAACTATACAAACCATACATGGTTATAACATTTTCTTATTTTTAAAAAAATATCTTTAGGGAGTATAAACGATTTTTGATTCCATGAGTGCATTACATAATGGTGAAAAAGTTTGGGCTTTAAGTGTACTCACCATGCTGACCTGTACATATTGTACCTGATAAATAATTTTTCATCCTTCCCACCCTTTTCATCTTTCCCCTTCTGAATCTTCAATGCCCATTGTATCATTCTATATGGTTTTGCAGATCATTAGTTAGGCTCCATTTATAAGTGAGAACATGTGGTATTTGGATTCCTGTTTCTGTGTTACTTAGGCTGATGCTCTCTAGTTCCATCCAAGTTGCTGCCAAAGATATTATTTCAATTTTTTAATGACTAAATAGTATGTCATTGTACGTGTGTGTGTGCGCGCGCGCGCGCGTGCGCACGCAGCTGATTCCATACTTCAGCAATTATGAATTTTACTGCAATAAATATATAAATCCAGGTGTGTTTTTTGTATGCTGACATCTGTTTATTTGGAAAAATAACAAGTAGTAAGATTGCTGAATAAAATCCCACTTTTAGTTTTTTGAGAAATCTCCATACCAATTTCCAAAGGAGTTGTGCTAATTTACAGTCCCACCAACAGTATATAAGTGATCCTTTCCACTGCACCGGTGCCAACATCTATTGTTTGTTAACTTTTTAATAGGGGCCATTCTGACTGACTGGTGTAAAGTGAGTGGTATCTCATTGTGTCACTAATTTGCATTTCCCCGATGATGAGTGATGAGCATTTTTTCAGATATTTGCGGGCCATTTATATATCGTTTTGCGGGGGGGGGGGGGGGGGGGAAGGGGAGATGTCTGCTCATGTCATTTGCCCACTTTCTAATGGGGTTATTTTCTTTTTTCTTGCTGATTTGTTTGAGTTCTTGGTAGATTCTGGATACTAGTCCTTGGTTGTATGTATGATTTGCAAATATATTCTTCCGTTCTATAGGTTGCCTATTTACTCTGTAGATTATTTCTTTTGCTGAGCAGAAGCTTTTTTAGTTTAATTACTTACCACTTTACTTTTGCTTGTGCTTCATTTAATTTGGGGATCTTAGACATACATTACGTGCCCAGGCCAATGTCCAGAAGGTTTTTCCTAGGTTTTTACTTAAGATTTTTAAGGCTTCAGATCTGACATTTAAGTCTTTAATTCATCTTGAGTTAGTTGGTGTATATGGTAAGAGATAGGGATTCAGTTTCATTTTTCTGCATGTAGCTATCTATCCAATATTCCTAGCACCATTTTTTGAATAGGGTGTCCTTTTTCAGGGTGCATTTTTGTCTGCTTTGTCAAAGTTCAGTTGGATATAGGTATTTGTGTTTATTTTGGGGTTCTCTATTCTGTTCCATTGGTCTATGTGTCTTCCCTTATACTAGTACCATATTGTTCTTTGTTTACTACAGACTTGTAGTATAGTATAGGTTGTAGTCAGGTAATGTGATGCCTCCAGCTTTGTTCTTTTTGCTTATGATTGTTTTGATTATTCTGAATTTTTTCATGTTTTATATGAATTTTAGAATTCTGTTTTTTCAAGTTTTGTGAAAAATGACATTGGTAGTTTAATAGAGATTGCAACAAATCGTTAGATTCCTTTGGGTATATGGTCATTTCAACAATGCTGACTCTTCCAATCCATGAGCATGGGATGTTTTCCCATTTATTTTATTTTATTTTTTGAGTTGGAGTCTCACTCTGTCACCCAGACTGGAGTACAGTGGCCGCTCCCGGCCACCGCAGCCTCGACCTGCTGGGCTCCGGTGATCCTTCCGCCTCAGCCTTCCGAGTAGCTGGAACTACAGGTGCACGCTACCACGCCTGGCTCATTTTGATTTATTGTAGAGATGAGGTCTCGCCAAGTTGCCCAGGTGGGTCTCGAACCCGTGGGCTCAGGCAATCCACTCACCTCAGCCTCCCAAAGGTGTGGGATTACTGGCTGAGCCACCGAGCCTGGCTGAGCCACTGAGCCCGGCTCCCATTTATTTATGTCCTGCATAATGTATTTCATTAGTGTTTTGTAGTTTTCCTTGTAAGAATCATTCACATTCTTGATTAAATATATTCCTAGGTATTTTATCTTTTTGACTGCTATTGTAAATGAAATTGAGTTACTGATTTTATTATCAGCTTATTATTGGTGTATAGCACTGCTAATAATTATTGTGTGTTGGTTTTGTATCCTGATCCTTTCCTGAATTATTTATCAAGTTCAAGAGTTTTGGGGGGTCTTTAGGATTGTCTAAATATAAGATCATATTATTAGCATACAGAAATAGTTTGGTTTTCTTTTTTCCAAATGGATGCCCTTTATTGATTTCTCTTGCCTTATTGCTCTGGCTAGGACTTTTAGTATTATGTTGATTAAAGGTGGTGAAAGTGGGTATCCTTGCTTTGTTCCAACTCTGAATGAGAATACTTTGAACTCTTCCCAATTCAGGATGATGCTGGGTTTGTCATTTACGGCTTTTATTATCTTGAGGAATTTTCTTTCTATTCCTATTTTGTTAAGGATTTTTAGCATTAAGAAATTATGGATTTATAAGACTGATCATCATTAATAAAACAAAAAACAACAGATGCTGATGAGAATGAGGAGAAAAAGGAATGCTTCTATACTGTTGGTAGATATGCAAAGTAGTTCACCCCGTATGGAAAATAGTTTGGCAATTCCTAAAAGAACTAGAAATTGACTTTCCTTACAACCCAGCAATCCCCCTTCTGTGAATATACCTAGAGGAACTTAAATCACTCTACAAAAAAGATACCTGCACACACGTGTTTATTGCAGCACTATTTATAATAATAATTTTAAAAACCAAAACATGGAACTAACCGTGCTGCTCATTGAAATTGGACTGGATTTTTAAAATGTGGTACATATACATGATGGAATACTATGCGGTCCTAAAGAAGAACAAAATCATGTTCAACAAAATCATGTTGACTTCACAGCAACTTGGAAGGATTTAGAGTCTATACTACTCAGTGATTTATCACAGAAACAAAGAACTGAGTACCACATGTTGTCACTCATAAGCAGACCCTGAACATTTGCCATAATACAATAAGAAAGTGATTGGCAGCAGCTGGAAACTTCCATATTGAGGGGATAACATTAATAAGGGTATTTCAGCTCAGGCCAGGCAAAGCAGGTACCAAAGGAAGGCCCAAACTTTACCTGTATGATGACCACTTGTATACCTAATCCTGAATTGTACCTCACATATTTAAAATTAAAAATAATAATAATAATAGTGAGTCTTTCAATTGATGAACATGGTATATTCTTCTATTTATTTTGATTTTATTAAAAATATCTTTGTGAGGTTTTATAGGTTTTAGTATACAGGTTCTGAATGTTCTAGTTAAGCTTATTTCTAAGTATCTTATTCTTTATACTATTGCAAATCAATTTATTTGCTTGCTTGCTTGTTCATTACTAAGATAAATAAAATTGATTTTTTATATATCAAAAAAGGAAAAAAAGAAACGGTGGATTTTACCAAAGCTTTTCTGCATCTATTGAAATGATCATATAGCTTTTGTTTTTAATTATGTTTATGTGGTGGATCATATTTATTGACTTGCATATGTTGAATCATTCATGCATCCCTGGGATATAACCCATTTGATAGTGGTGGATTATTTTTTTGATGTGCTGTTGAATTTGGTTTGTTAGCATTTTATTGAGGAATTTTGCATCTATGTTCAATCAGAGATTTGGTCTGTAGTTTTCTTTTTTGTTGTGTCTTTTCCTGGTTTTGGTATTAAGGTGATGCTGTCTTCATGGAATGAGTGAGGAAGGATTCACTCTTTTTCATTTGTTGGATGACTTCGGTAAAATTAGTACTAGTTTTCCTCTTAAAGTCTTATAGAAATCAGTGGGAGTTTGTCAGACCCTGGACATTTTCTTTTCTTTTCTTTTTTCTTTTCTCTTTCTTTTTTTTTTTTTTTTTTTTGCTGGGAGACTTAATTACTGACTCAGTCTTGTTACTTATAATTGGTTGGCCCAGGATTTCTATTTCTTCCTGATTTAAGTTTGGGGGGTTGCATATTTCCAAAAATCTGTCCGTTTCCTCTAGGTTGTCTGGTTTGTTTGCATAGAGGTGTTCATAACAATCTCAAATTATCTTTGGTATCTCCATAGTATCAGTTGTAGTGTCTCAGTCTTCATTATTATTATTTTTTTATTTTTAAGTTGGGGGTACAATTCAGGATTAGGTATACAAATGGTCATTGTGCAGGTAAAGTTTGGGCCTCACTTTGTCAGTCTTCATTTCTGATTGAACTAATTTGAATTGTCTCTCTTGTTTTTCTAATCTGGTTAGAGATCTATCAATTTTGTATATGTTTTCAAAGAAGCAACTTTTGCTTCATTAATCCTTTTAATTTTTTGTTTCAATTTCATTCAGTTTTGCTCTGATCTTTGATATTAATTTCCTTCTGCTAGCTTTGGGCTTGGTTTGCTTGTGTTTTTCTAGTTCCTTGAGGTGTGAAGTTAGGTTGTCAGTATGTGATCTTTCCGTCTTTTAAATGTTGGCTTTAAGTGCTATAAATTTGTCTGTGAGTACAGTTTTGGCTGTGTCCCACAGGTTTTGATAACTTGTGTCACTGTTGTCATTCATTTCAAAGAATTTTTAAATGTCTATATTGATTTCATTGTTGACTCAAAGATCATTCAGGAGCAGATTTTTTTATTTACACATATTTGCTTAGCTTTAAGAGTTCCTCTTGAAGTTTTATTCCACTCTGGTCAAAGAAGGTGCTTATATGATTTTTATTTGTTTGAATATATTGAGACTAGTTTTGTGACCTATTATATGATCTATCTTGAAGAATGTTCCATGTGCTAATGAGAAAAATGTATATTCTGTAGTTTTAGGGTAGAATGTTCTATAGATTTCTGTTAGGTCCATTTACTCTAGGGTCCTGTTTAGCTCCAGTATTTCTTTGTTGACTTTTTGCTTTGATGATTTATCTATTGCTGTCAGTGGAGTGTTGAAGTCTCCCACTTATTGTATTGCTTTTAATCTTTTGCCTTAGGCCTAGTAGAATTTGTCTTATAAAGCTGGGAGTTCTGGTATTATGTGCATATATATTTAAAACTATGATATCTTTTTGTTGAATTGGACCCTTTATCTTTATATAATAATCTTGTCTTTTTCATAGTTGTTAATTTAAAGTCTGTTTTATCTGATATGAAAGTGGCTACTCCTGCTTGGTTTTGATTTCCATTTGTAGGAAATATATTTTTCTACCCCTTTACCTTGAGTCTATAAAAATTTTAGTATGCTTAGTGGGTCTCTTTAAGAAAGTAAATATTTGGATTATATTTTCTTTTTAAATACATTCTGCAAATCTAGATCTTTTAAATAGGACATTGAGACCATTTACATTCAGTATTAGTAATTATATGTAAGGTACTCCTCCATACATCATTTTGATTGTTACCTGATTTCTCCTTCATTCTCTCTCTCTCTCTTTCTCTCTCTCTCTCTCTCTCAGCTCTAGCTATCCTGTGTTGGTGTTCTATAATCCCTGTGAGCATTACATTTTCCACTGCTTTTCTACTGGTGTGTTTTTACCATTCATTTCAATACTTAAAACTCCTTTGCATATTTCTTATAATCTGGTCCAGTAGTGAAAAATTCTCTCAGTATTTGCTTGTCTGAGGAAGACTTTATTTTTCCTATATTTATGAAACTTTTACAGGATACAAAATCCTTTTTATTATGTATGAGAATATTAAAGAGAGGGCCCTAGTCACTTCTGGCTTGTAGGATTTTTTCTGAGAAGTCTACTGCTAGTGTGATAAGTTTACTGTTATAAATTATTGGATGCTTTTGTCTCACTGCTCTTAGAATTCTTTCCTTCACATTAACTTTGCATAATCTGATGGCCATATGCCTTGTCAATTACCTTTTTTCACAATGAATATTCTGGTAGTTCTGGATGTTTACATTTCTTGGAAGGTCCGAGAAGTTTTCCTCAATTGATTCCTTCAAATGGGTTTTCCAAATCTGTTGCTCTCTCTTCTTCCTCAGGAACATGTATGATTCCTAGTTTGGACATTTTACATAATCCCAAGTTTCTAGGGGACTTTGTTCCATCCTCTTGATTATTTTTCTTTATTGTTGTCTGACTAGGTTAATTCAAAGCCTTATCTTTAAGTTCTGAGATCTTTTCTTCTACCTGGTCCAGTCTACTTTTAAAACTTTCCACTACGTTTTGTACTCCACTGAGTTTTTTATTTCGATAAGTTCATAGTTTTTTAAAGTATTTATTTATTTTGAGAATTTTTCATTTATGTCCTGAAATTTTTTTCTTTATATTGGTTTTCAACTTTCCCATGGGTCTCATTGAGCAATTTTATAATCAACCTTTTGAATTCTATCTCTGAAATGTCAAAGATTTCATTTTGGTTCAGATCCATTGCCATAGAGTTAGTGTGGTCTTTTGGGAGAGTTGAAAACCTGGTTTTTCATATTCCCAGGATTATTTTTCTGGTTCTTTCTCATTTGAAGAGATTTCTTCTTATTATTGTTGATTATTAATTCAACTTCTGGTTATTTTGTTTGCTTTTGTTGTTGTTATTTTTCCTTTATGGTTGTGACTTTAATGTGTATACTTTTTTTTTTTTTTTTGAGTTGGAGTCTCACTCTGTCGCCTATACTGGAGTGCAGTGGCCGCTCCTGGCCACCGCAGCCTCGACCTGCTGGGCTCCGGCGATCCTTCCGCCTCAGCCTTCCGAGTAGCTGGAATTACAGGCACACGCTACCACGCCCGGCTGATTTTTTGATTTATTGTAGAGATGAGGTCTTGCTGCCCAGGTGGGTCTCAAACCCGCGGGCTCAGGCAATCCACTCACCTCAGCCTCCCAAAGGCGCAGGATTACAGGCTGAGCCACCGAGCCCGGCTAATGTGTATACTTTATGCTTATCTAGCTTTGGCTATTGCTGCTCTCAGTGAATGTATTTCCTTGGTTGTAGAGAATCTTTTTGTGCTGATTTTCTCAGATGTTGTCTGTAATAGTAAGTATTGGGTATGTGTGCAGCTTTAGTCTCTTGTGGTTATAGACTGTCAGAGGATTAATGAAGTTTATCTTGCTGCCCATTGGTGTGATGTGCTCTTTGTTCTTCCCAGTACTGTCTTTGGCATTGAACCTTTGAGGCTTCAGGCCATGAAGAGGAACTCGTGGGTGAAAACTAGTTGCAACTGGAGCAAGTTGTTATATGCTGTGTCCTTACAGAGGGCTAATGCCTCAGCCCTGCCTGATGAAGGAGGTTGGTGAAACTTCCAGTGAGAAGCACTGAGGTCTTTGTTAATTTTTGGTCGCATGAAGTGCTTCCCTGTTGTGGTGCACTCCCCCTTCCCTTGGGAGTAGTAATCTGTGAGGGCTTGACCACTGTGTGTCCTGCTGCTCTTCTGGTTCTAGCTGTCCTATGAGACTGCCACAGTTTTACTGGTGCTAAAGGCTTTCTGCAAGAGATCTGGTGATGTGAAGGCACAAGGATAGAATTCTAAAGAGAACTTATCACCAACCTCTCTGAAGAACCCTCTAGAGAAACTCTCTGATGCCAGAGACTATGGATTAGTTTGCAAGATGTGCAGTAACATGAACTTTGATCTTACCTCTTGTAAAGGGGGCAATATTAGGTAGAACTGAGTCAAGATGACCAGTCCTCTGGTTTCCCAGCGCAGGTGCAGACGTCAATTCTAATGGGGTTGTCAGGCGAATTACGTAGCCTCTGAAGGATTTCCTTGATTGCCTTAGGGTTATGGTTTTCTCAGTTGCCAGCTGTGGCAGTACTGTACTGGCTACATACAAGGCTCAGAGCCTATTGTGTGGCTGGGGTGGCTTGGGTAGTGGTGATAACTGAGGTCTGGGAACAAAATTTCCCAAGAACTGTATTATCCCAGATGTTGGGGTGGATCGTACCAGTTAACTTTGACCAGGAAGTGGCAATTGCAGGAGATAGCCAACTGTGGTGGTGGCTTTGGGCTTTCTGCTTGGCCTTTGTTGTTCTAGGGAGGTACACAGACGACCTAGACAATGTATGGGGCTATGAGTACTTCCAAAGTTCCCTGTTTGTACCAGACTTTTGAGGGGGTAGGAGAGGAAAGCTGGTCAGAGAGGGTTAGATCAGACTATACCACACTCCAGTTTCCTACCTGTGTGTGCAATTTGCTGTTCCAGTGGGAAGTGGTGGGTGAGGGGAGGTTCCCTTTGCTTCTTTGGCAATGCTTCAGGAATGGCAGAGCCACCTCTGTTGTACAAAATTGTTCAAACAGGAAAAGAGGGTTTTCCAGAGCAATGGGTTCCTCCTAGCTCTCCTACCTTGCCAGAGGCTTTCTGTGCTCAGAACTCAAAGGTTCATTCAGCAGCAACTCTGTCCCACAGGCTGGGTTTGACTGGGCTGCCTCTGGCTCCTCACCTGTGCGTGCAATTGGCCAAGCCAGTGGGAATACAGAGGAGGGAGACATCACCTGACTTCTGTGACAATGTTGCAGGAATGACAGAGATGTCTATTGCACAATAGTGTTCGTGAAGGGAAAGAGGGGTTGCCAGGATGACTGGGTTCCTCCTGGGTCCCCTCCCTTGCCACAAGTAGTTCACACTCAAAACTCAAAAGATTCCTTCAGCAACAGGGTCTCTTTCTTCAGCTTTTCCAAGGCAGAAACTACTACCAGCAGCAAAATTTGTCCTTGGGGGCAAATGGAAGTGTCAGGGCTTCCTGTTCTCTCCTGGCCTAGGAACTGGCCACAGAATGCAGCTTGCAGTGGTCAAGTTCTCAGAGGATTAATGCATTGAAGTCGTTCAGAGCTGGAATGGTTGCATAGCTCCACGTGGGTTCCTGCAGTGCACACCTGTGCAGTATCTAGGCCATATCCCATGTGGTGAGGTTCAGGAGGCCCCTGAAGTCTGTGGTAGGAATGCCAAATTTCTAATTTCCTACACTTATTACCCTAAGTTCAGAGGCTACTGATTCCAATGCAACCTAGGCAGTGCAAGGGTACTTTCTTGGCTTCAGAACAGGCTGCTCGTTCTTTCTCCTCTTTATTCTCTGTGGGCACCACTGTTTTTCTGTGGGTTTTGGAGTGTGTCTTACATTTCAACCTGCTCCAACTTCTTGGGGTCTCTTTCTTCCTTAGATTGTTCCATGACTGAGGCACAAGTCCAAGTTGGCTGCTTCTAGGTGATCGTCGTGTCCCTACCCCCAGTGAGAACATGTTCTTTGATGGACTAGATGCTACATTACTTGACATTAGCAAAGAAGCAGAGCTAGCACTGTAATCAGCAATATTTCCATACTTATAACACCATAAATATTATTTATTTTGTCAACTTTCAGATGTCACCTACCACACAGCATTGATTATGTGCATAACTATAAATATTAATCTCACAGGGAAAATCCAAAATAATAACTTAAATAAATTTGAAGGTGAAATTATGTGGAGAGGTAGAAAGAAAGGTGAAGATATCATGATATTTTCCTAAAAGTGTACTAGAAAGTAAGAAAGAAGCAGAAAATTCATATACTGACCATATTTGCAGTTAAGGAAATAATTAGGTCTTTAGCAAGAGAGAGATGTGGGAGTGAAAATGTTACAAAAAGAGAATTTTTTTGCTCTCTTATTTTTTGAGAAAAGGAGTATTTTAATAACTGATGTGCATGGCTGAATAGAGCAGGGTCAACTGAAAATACAGAACAAAGAAAAACTACCTAAGGACAATTTCTCTGATAAAGTAGAAAAAATGGAATTTGGAACATATCTAATCTTTTCATTAACATGACATAAAAGTCAAACAAACCTTGCTAAAATTCAATTTGATTATCCTAGCTGAAAGTAAGTGTCTTACCCCAAAGAGAACTATATCATACAAAGAATACTGCTATTTCTTTGTTTGTTTTTCTTTTGCTTTATGGTAACTTTGTGAGAACACAAAAATACATGTCCTACACAGTGTTCTACTCCATCATCATTAGTACATGTTCGGGCAACTTTAGCTAAAAAACATTTCTTGAAATCTCTATGAGAATTTCATCAAGAAGTATTTTTACGACATTTTCGATATGAATTGTATATTTTCCATTTATAAAAAATAATTATCATCATTTAGTCATTAGTAGAAACAGACTTTTCTTGACTATGTAAATTTAGATTATCTGTGAGTATATAGAAATAGATTTTTTCAGGGACTAAATTGGATCTCTTTTCATTTCTTCTAGAAAACTTATCATTTTAAACTATATTTCCAGATTCAGTAATATTATAATAAAGATCATGATGGGAATAGTGTAATATCAGAATTACTTTACAATAACAAAATTGTAGCCACCAATTTATCTTTCAGTAGTGATCTGTCTCATAATGAAGAAGACATTGCATAGTCTGTCATTTATTTAACATGTTTCCTTTTTGGGTAACATTATTATAGCATATTATTATTATTTATCCTTTATAAAAACAGCAAAATAAGTTTGACCTTAGCTTGTGTTGTATTATTTGTTTCCAAAAGGAAAACTTATGATAATTCAACTAATGAAAATTAATGCATAGTGACTGTTTACAAACAATTAGTAAGATTTTTTGAGTAATAAGTCATAGTACAGTTACAAATGAATAGATATATAGTATATAATTAAATGACAGAGGTAAATGTTAATATTAATAGAATTTTGTATATACATTTTCTGGGTTTTGAAAGCATGCAGCTGAACATATTCTTATATGTTTAGATTTCTGTTATTTGTAGGCTTCTATACTACTATAAGACAAAGTAGATCTGAGCTTGAGTCTTGAAAGTGATTCCTGGATGACTAATCTATAATAATCTATAATAGCTATATAGGTTCTGTACTTACATACGTGGTATCATAAAGGTGCACTGACATGAAAGAAACTACTCATGATCATCATTACAACAAGCAGCAAGTTTACTGATCAATTAGGAATATGACATAGGGGCAGCTTTTTGTGTAATGTTAGAGCCTGAGAGATGTTTTATAAAAGGGATGAAATGGATTTTCTGAAGAAAGCAAGTCTCTTCTTAATATGGCTTCGGAAATCACTTATGGTGAAGTGAAATTCAAAAATGAATCCAAGTCCTCTGGCACCAACTCAGACTCTCCTGCAGGTCCCAAAAAGAGAACCACCCTTCTCAAAAGTAATCCTAGTTTTCCCAAGCTGCTCTGTGCCTCATTGCTGATACTTTCTCTGCTATTAGAAACTTCGTTCTTTATTGCTTTTATCATTTTCTTTCAAAAACATTCTCAGTTTCTTGAAGAAAGCAAGGCTACAAAAGTGTTGGTGTGTATGTATGAAAGAAAACCTGACCGTGGAAGAGAGTTTGGGGTTACTGCCCAGAGAATTGGAAGCTGTTTAGTTCCAACAGCTACTTTATTTCTGCTGAATTAAAATCTTGGAATGCAAGTGAAAAGAACTGCTCTAGAATAGAGGCTCATCTGCTAGTGATCAACATCAAGGATAAGCAGGATTTCATCATTCAATATCTGCATAAAAATTCTGTTTATTTTGTGGAATTGTCAGATCCAGAGGGTCAGAATCATTGGCAATGGGCTGATCAGACACCATACCACAAAAGACCCATATTCTGGCATCAAAAAGAGTCCAGTGAGCCCAAGGACTATTGCATTGTGCTAAATTATCATGGGTGGCCCAAAGATGTATGGGGTTGGAATATTTATGATCCTCAAAGTTTAGTTTGTGAGATGATGAAAATCCACTTATGGGTTAAACATTCTTTGTGGACAGGTAGTTGCATTTGCATCCTTCAGTATAGAGACAGATAAGTTCTTCTTATTTATATGTAAGAGAGGGCCATAGAATAGGCAGGCTATCAATTATTCCACTTATGAGAGAATTGGCCCAAACATCTATTTATTCATTAATCCCCAAAATGAGTATTTTTCATGTGCTAGAGACTATTCTGGAGATTTCTTTTGTGCACACATGGAGGTAAAATGAGTCTCCTAATTTTTGTCCTCTGAGGAAGTTTTTACTGATTAAAATTATATGATGTAGCCGGGCTCGGTGGCTCAGCCTGTAATCCTGTGCCTTTGGGAGGATAAGGTGAGTGGATTGCCTGAGCCTGCAGGTTCGAGACCCGCCTGGGCAGCGAGACCTCATCTCTACAATAAATCAAAAAATCAGCCGGGCGTGGTAGTGCATGCCTGTAGTTCCGGCTACTTGGAAGGCTGAGGTGGAAGGATCACCGGAGCCCAGCAGGTCGAGGCTGCGGTGGCCAGGAGCGGCCACTGCACTCCAGTCTGGGCGACAGAGTGAGACTCCAACTCAAAAAAAAAAAAAAAAAATTATATGATGTGGTTTCCCACCTGTCTGATTTTTCTCTCTACCATTAGTTTATTGATCTATAATTGACAAATACAAATGTGTATAAATATATATATTTTAAAATTTAGGCATATGATTTTTTGAGTGAGGGAAAAAAGAAAATGACTTATTTTAGACAAATCTCATTGATCTTAAATAGTTGCCCTTCTATTTCTTTACTAAATAGTGTAATAACAATATTCCATATTATAATGTAGCAATAAATATTGAATGCATTATGCTTTCTGGAAGTTATTTGATATATGTGGGTGTAACTTACAAATACAAGGGTAGTAATAACATTTTGTAAATAGTGATATAATTTATACTGTTATGTTACAACCCACAGGTATTCTACCCCTCAAAGTCCTATTACCAGCATACATCATTTTATCATACTTCACTTTATTGTGCTTTGCAGATATGGTGTTTTGTTTTGTTTGTTTTCAGATAGAAGGTTTGCACCAAATCCAGCAAGCCTATTGGTGTCAATTTTTTAACATGATGTGCTTGTTTCATGTCTTTAAGTCTTTTATGGTGATCTGTTATCAGTAGTCATTTCTGTTACTATCGTGATTGTTTTAAGACACTATGATTTGATCCCATATAACACAACAAACTTACTTGATAAATGTTGTGTGTGTTCTGACTGCTCCACCAACTGGTGTTCCTGTCCTTCTTCTCCTGAGGCCTCCCTATTCCCTGAGACACAGCAATATTGAAATTTGACCAGTTAATAACCCTACGATGTCCTTTAAGTGTTCAAGTGAATAAAGAGTTGCATGTCTCTCACTTGCAATAAAAAACTAGAACTAATTAAGTTTCATGAGGAAGGCATGTGGAAAGCTGAAATAGGTCAAAGTCAATCCTCTTTCACCAAATATTTGGCAATGTTGTGATGCAAACAAAACTTATTGAAGGAAGTTAAAAAACCCTACTACAGTGAACAAATGAATAATAATAAAGCCAAAGCAGCCTTATTACTGATCTGGAGAAAGTTTTAATGGTCTGAGTAGAGATCAGGTTAGTCGCAACAGTCCTCTAAAGCAAAGGCTAATCCAGAGCAAGACCTTAACTCTGTTCAATTCTCTGAAGGCTGAAAGAGGTGAGGAAACTGCAGAAGAGAAGTTGGAAGATAGCAGAGATTGGTTCATGAGGTTTGATGAAAAGGCTGTTTTCAAAACATAAAAGTGCAAGGTGAAGCAGGAAATGCTGATGTGGAAGTCACATCAAGTTATCCAGAATATCTCACTGAGATAATTGATGAAGGTGGCTACACTAAACAGATTTTCCATGTAGACAAAACAGCTTTCTACTGAAAAAATTGTCTTCTAAGGATTTTTCTTTTTTTTGAGTTGGAGTCTCACTCTGTCGCCCAGACTAGAGTGCAGTGGCTGCTCCCGGCCACCACAGCCTTGACCTGCTGGGCTCTGGTCATCCTTCTGCTCAGCCTTCCAAGTAGCTGGGACTACAGGTGCGCGCTACCACACCCAGCTAATTTTTTTTTTTTTTATTTATTGTAGAGATGAGGTCTCGCCAAGTTGTCCAGGTGGGTCTCGAACCTGCGGGCTCAGGCAGTTCACTCACCTTGGCCTCCCAAAGCGCAGGATTACAGGCTGAGCCACCGAGCATGGCCTTCTAAGAATTTTTATAGATGCAGAGAGGTCTAGTTTCAAAGCTTCAAAGGATAGGCTGACTCTTTTAGCAGGGGCTAAAGCAGCTGCTGACTTTAAATTGAAGTCAATGTTCATTTTTAAAATCCTACAGCCTTTAAGAATTATGCTAAATATTCTGTGCCTGTACTCTGTGAGTTAAACAAAACCTGAATGAAAATACATTTGTTTTCAGCGTGGTTTACTAAATATTTTAAGCCCACTCCTGAGACCTTCTGCCCAGAAAACAATATTTCTTTAAAAATGTTTCTGCTTGTTGACAATGCAGCTGGTAACCCAAGAGCTCTGATGAAAAAGTACAAGATGTATGGACTTTCAAGTCTTATTGTTTAAGAAATGCATTTCATAAGGTTATAACTGCCACAAATAGGGATTCCTCTGATGGATCTGGGTAAAATAAATTAAAAACCTTCTGGAAAAGATTAACCATTCTAGATGTCATTAAGGTCATTTGTGATTCACGAAAGAAGGTCAAAATATAAGCATTAACAAGAGTTTGGAAAAAGTTGTTTCCAATCTTCATGGATGACTTTGAATGGCTTAAGACTTCAGTGAATAAAATGACAGCAGATGCGGTGGAAATAGCAAGAGAAGTAGAATTGTAAGTGAAGCCTAAAGATACGACTGAATGACTATAATCTCATGATATAACTTGAATGGACTAAGAGTTACTTCTTATGGACAAGTAAAGAAAATGGTTTCTTGAGATAAAAGTATAGAATTTACTCCTGATGAAGATGTGTAAACATTTTTGAAATGACAACAAAGAATTTTGTTTATTACATAAACAAAGTTGATAAAGCAGCAGCAGGGTTTGAGAGGACTGAGTTTGATTTTGAAAGCAATTCTACTGTGGGTCAAAAGTCATCAAACAACGTTACATGCTACATGGATATCGTTGATAAAAGAAAGAGTCAGTTGATGCAGCAAACTTTAGTGTTGTCTTAATTTAAGAAATTGCCACAGCCAACCCAGTCTTTAGCAATCACCAGCCTAATCAGTCAGTAGCCATCAACACTGAGGCAAGTCCTTCTAGTCAGCAAAAAGATTAGGACTTGCTGAAGGCGCCAATGATGAACTTTTCTTAGCAACAGAGTGTTTTTAAATTAAGGTGTACACATTGTTTTTAGACATAATGTTATTGCACACTTAGACCACATAATCGTGTAAACATGACTTTTATATGCACCAGAAACCCCCAAAAAAGTTACTCACTTTATTGCAATATTTGTTTTATTCCAGTGACCTGGAATCAAACCTTCAATATCATCAAGATAGGCTTGTATTTCAAATTACTCCACTTATTTATAATTAAATATTTTAGAAACATAACACATATGCACTAATATGTATGCATTTAAATTAATTATTACAATAAAAAAATTGTGTAACTTTCACATATGACACACACCAGAATATTGTGAACACCCAAGAAGTTCATTTTATGTTGCTAATCTTCTGCAGCTGAAATAAATTATTCTGACTTCCAAAAAAATATAAAATTTGCTATTGCTGAATTTTATGTATATTAATGGAATCATATGGGAATATTTTTGTGCTTGGATTTACTTCTTAGCTATTTTCTTTGGTGAAATGCTCCCATCCATGCATGCTAAAATTGTGCGTTTTATTTTCATTTCTATACAGTGGTTCTGCTATTGTGTAAATGTCCCCTCCAAAACTCATGTTGAAATTTAATTGCTGTTGTGATGATATTAAGAGATGGAACCCTTATTTGGTAATTAGGTCATCAGGGACTTGCCCATATAAGTAGGTTAATGCCATTATGATTGGAGTGAGTTAGTACGGTGAAAATTCAGTCCCCCTTTTTTCTCTGTCTTCAAGAGCTAGATTGAAATATGATCCCTTCCACCAGAGGTGGACCCTCACCAGATACAGGTCCCAAGTTCTTAGACTTCTTCAGCTCCAGAACCATGGGCTGAATAAATTTTTGTTATTTATTAATTAGTCTGTGGTATTTTGTTATAGAAGCAGCAAATGGACTAGGACATTTATAATATGAATCTAACACAGTGCATTTCTCTTTTCTAGTGGACATCTAGGTCGCTTGCAGCGTAAAGCTAATGCTGCTATAAATGTGCTTGTACATATCTTCTGGTGCTTATGTATACACATTTTTTTGTTGTCTATAACTTAGGAATGGAAATTGCTTACTCAAATGCTTAAATTTGTAAAAAATGTCAATTTTTTTCAAAATGATTTAACTAAACACAATATGATCAAAAAAACATGAGAGAATCCAATTCTTTATATCCTGACCAATATTTACATTGTCAGTCTATTTATTATTCAATATTCTGGTGGGAGGGTAGTAGAAGCTTAATGTGGTTTAAGTTTTTATTTTGCTTTAATGATTACTAATGAGGGTGAATAGCTTTTCATGTATTTGTGTGCCATTTGCCTAATGTCTTTTGTAAACAATACTCAATTTTCATGCATATATTTTTATAAAATGACATGTATTCTCTCATTTGTTTTGAGTTCTCTATATATGTACTGAAGGTAAATTGTAAATCCCATTCTATTACATACCTTTTCATATTGTTAACTGGGTTCTTGATGAATACGATTTTTTAAATCCTGCTAAATTTTATGTAGGAAGAATTACCTATGTTTTCTTTGTGTATGTGAATGTATATTCACATCTAGATATAATTAGAAGTTATTTTTCTTCTTTATATGAGAGACAAGTTAAGTTTCCGTTTTCTTAAAATGCAAGACACAGAAAAGTTTTTCGGAAAAGTGTCACATCATCACTTCATCACTATGATTTGTGGTGTGTACCAAGCAGCAACGAGAAGAAAGGAGAGCAGCTCTGCCATTGTAGCCTGCGAAAAAACACAGATAATAGGTGAACAAACAACAATACAGATGAGCATCACTAAAAATTACGGATATTGAAATCTTATGTAATATTATTTCCATGTGTAATTAAACATGATTATTGTTTTACATTATTGCTGTTTCTTTCTTAATTTTTTTTTTTTTTTTTTTTTGAGTTGGCGTCTCACTCTGTCGCCTAGACTGGAGGGCAGTGGCCGCTCCCGGCCACCGCAGCCTCGACCTGCTGAGCTCCGGCGATCCTTCCGCCTCAGCCTTCCGAGTATCTGGAATTACAGGCGCGCGCTACCACGCCCAGTAATTTATTTTATTTTATTTTTTTTTTATTGTAGAGATTAGGTCTCGCCTGCCCAGGCGGGTCTTGAAACCTCAAGCTCAGGCAATCCACTCACCTCAGCCTTCCAAAGGCACGGGATTACAGGCTGAGCCATCGAGCCCAGCTCTTCCTTAAATGTTTGATGAAATTCTCCAGTAAAGCCATTTGGGTCCAGGAGACTTAGCTATAGGAAGATTTTTAATTATGAGGTCAAATTTTATAATAAAAAGCCAGTTCAGATTATTTCTCTTCCTTCTCTTTTTGAGAATTTATTTTCTAGATTTAAAAATTGAATAAATTATATTTTATGTAATTTGATAAAATTATATATCTATTTATTGTGCATTTTAATAAGGAAGTTAAACACATTGTAATAACACTCTTGATAATATTTTTGTTAATATTTAATTCTCTGTAGGATCTACTGTTATAATACTTCTTTCATTCCTGATATTGTTAGTTTATCTTCTCTATTTCATGTAATTAATTTCATTTTTTCAAAAGCCCTTTGTTTTCATTTTTTAAAAATGTTTCCTTTTGTTGATGTCTGCTTTTGTATTTATTACTTCTTTCTGTCCCTTTACTTTAGTCTGAATTTCCTATTTTGAGTTTTCTATTTTATGATGAAACTTTTATTATTGCTTTTGGGCTTTCTTCTCTAACATAATTATATCACTCAAAGCTATTCATTTCTTTTTAATGACTGTTCTGCAGCATCTAATTCATTTTGATGCTGCAAAAAATGTGTTTTTATTTTTACTTCATTCAAATTATTTTTGTAAATTTGTTTAATGATTTATTTTTTGACCCAAAGTTTATTAAGGAATGTGTTAACGAGACCTCATCTCTACAATAACTCAAAAATTCAGCCAGGCGTGTAGCCAGGCGCTACAGGGTAGCGCATGCCTGTAATTCGGCTACTTGGAAGGCTGAGGCGGAAGGATCGCCGGAGCCCAGCAGGTCGAGGCTGCTGTGGCCGGGAGCGGCCACTGCACTCTAGTCTGGGCGACAGAGTGAGACTCCAACTCAAAAAATAAAAAAGAAAAAAAAGAAACTTGTTAGTGAATTTTTCAGATATCTTTCTGTTTTGAATTTCTAATGCTTTAAGCACAATTCTATTATTTTTAGAGCAAATAAATTGCATAACATTCATCCTCAATTTACTGCTTTATTTCATAGCATATGGGCTTTACTGGTTACAGTTCCACAAATTTTTAAAAAATATATAGGTGTTTCTGTTGTTGGTGGAGTGTATTATACGTATCAATTAGGTTCAGCAAGTCAATTGGGTATTCTAAGTTTCCTGTAACTGCTTCTCTGTTTTCCTGCAAATGCATTTCTATTCATTACTTTAACCAAATTGCTAACATCTTTAACTGTGATTGTTATTTATATTTCTCATTTCTGTTCTATCAGTTTTTGCCTCACATAGCTGAAGTTCTGTTAGGTGCATAAACATTTAGGAATGGGTTAGTTTCTCAGTGATTTCACCTTTCATTAGAAAATATTCCTTTTTTTCATGAGTGATATCCCTTGAATTCTGTTGTGTCTGTTAATATAACCACAACAAAACTCTTAATCTTAGCATTTATATCTTTTTCAATGGTTTAACTTTAACCTATTTGTGTATTTATATTTAAGGAGCATTTCCAGTCATCAGAATATGGTTAAAAAGTTTAAACTAGTCTAACAATCACGATCTATTCTGATAGTCTGTCTTTTAATTCATTGGATTTGAATACTTCATATTGCTTTATATTTATTTCCTAGATGCCCATTTTGTTCTGTCTCTCTTTTTCTTTTGGGGGGCCTTTTTTTTTTTTTTGCTGTATTTTAGATTCATGAGCATTTGTTAGTGTTTTAGATTTATTGAGCATTTATTTCCAAGATTGGTTTCTGAGGTATACTTTGTTTTATTTATCATTGATTAATCTCAGATTTACATTATGTACCTTATCAAAATTTATCTTCAAATTTATATATAGAACCTTACCTATAACATAAAATCCCTATAATAGCAAAGTTTCATTTCCTACCTAAAGTCCTTTGTGCTATTGATGTCTTACATTTTTGTTTTACCTGTTTGTAAACATCACAATAAAATACTTCTAAGGATAAGTAAGAAGCCAAAATGTTTCATATTTACACACATACCATTTCTGACTCTTTTCATCTTTTTGTGCAGATATAAGTTACCATCTGCTATCTTTTATTTCTCCTGAAAAATTTATAGTAATGGTTCTTTTAGGGCAGGAATGCTAATGAATTATCTCAACTTTTGTTTATCTGAAAATCAATTTTTACTTTATGTTCATCTCTAAATAATATTTTCTTTAAATATGACATCCCGTTGTATTATGGCTTATACAATTTCTGATGGAAAATTTGCAATAATTTTTATCTTTGTCCCTTTATATGTAATATACTTTTTTCCTTCAGCTGCTTTTAAGTCTTTGATCACATTTTCAGCAATTTAATATGATTTGTGTGTCTGTGTGTGTGAGAGAGTGTGTGCATCTGTGTATGATCTTATTCTTGTGTGAATAATATTTATCTTGTTTAAGGCCTATTGAGTTTTCAGTCTGTTGATGTATATTTTTATCAAATTTGAGAAATTCTTAGTCGCTATTTAATTTATTTATTTATTTGAGTTGAAGTCCCACTCTGTCGCCCAGACTGAAGGGCAGTGGCATGCTTCGGGCCACCGCAACCTGGATCCACTGGGCTCCGGCGATCCTTCCGCTTCAGCCTTCCAAGCAGGGGCACGCGCTACCACACCCGGCTATTGCCCGGGTGGGTCTCGAACCCGCCGGCTCAGGCAATCCACTTGCCTCGGCCTCTCAAAGTGCTGGGATTACAGGCTGAGTCACTGAGCCTGGTCTTTAGTCACCATTTTAAACAATACTTCTGTCTTTTCTTCTTCCCTGGAAGAAGAATTATTCATATATCAGACAACTCCTTAGGCTTTATTGTCTATCATATTGTGTAGATTATTTTTTACAATGATTTAATAATGTTTCATATCTTGATGTGGAAATTGTACTTGTTTCTTTTTATTTTTTACTTTTTCTCATCATTTTAATGTTTCCCTTAAATACATATATGGAATTATAATAGCTATTTTTGTATTCATTTTAGTGACTTAAATATCTATTATTCCAATTTTCTTTAACAACTGTTCAATTTTGATTTGGCAAGCACAAATGGATCAATATAATATACTTGAGTCATGTTTTATGCTCCATTAAGGCAGACTTTGACTATTCTTCACTTGTTACAAAGCCCAGATTTTTTAGGAATCTCTACGGAATGATCACTACATATTGCTGGATTACTTTACATTTTTTTTGTGAGTGAGATTCTTATATTCCCATACGTACAATGTTCTACTTGTCTGGGATGGTATTTTGGTTATTCTGTATATACGGATATCTACAAAATATATCTGCATTTCCATAATTTGAAAGTATTTGTGCAAAATTCTCATTTTCTCTTCTTTTGGTACCTGGTATCAATTTTCTGTGGAACCTACCAGGTTAGAATAGTTATAAATATATTTAAAACTTCTATTTCAGTTAGTTGCATGACTATATGATTATTTCATTTTTAGTTTTATATGTATTAATATACATATAGACAAATCCACAATTATGTTTAGAAATATCAATATATGTATGTTTGCCTACTTTTTAGACTCTATTCTGTTCCACTGATCTCTGTGCCTACTATCTTGTCAATATCCTACTTTCATGTACTTTAGCGTTAAACTATGATTTGAAATTATACAGCAAGAACATTCCAGCTATATACTTTTCAAAACTAATTTGAAAGTTTTAGCTATTGCTTTTTACTTTTTCTATTATACATAAAAGGGCATATTATTGGAAAATAGATGAATGAGTGAAAATATAAATTGTAAATCTTAAAGCAGCTACTAAAATTTTTTAACTAGATGTAAATAATAGGCTACTAATGGAGATAATGTGAAATTATTTTGAAAAAAAAAACACACACACACAAGAAACGCAAATGCCGGCAGAGAACAAGACAAAAAGAAAGAAAATAAAACATTTTAATCTAGTCTTATAAAATTACTTTACATATAAAGAGAGACACCTCTACAGTTTATGTTTTTAATGACCAATTTTCTGTTGCCTTCTTCATACTGACCAAGTGCCCACTTCACTTCCTGGGGAGGGATTTCTCCTGCTTTTTAAAAGTGCTGATCATCACTAAGGTTTTAGTTAATTTTAAGATATCAAAATGTCGATGTGGAATGAGGTCTGAATTTAAGATTCAATATTTTTAACTGCTTTGATACTTGGTAAAAGCAGAAGGACCTCTCATCGCCTTACTGCAAGTCACTATAAGCTCTACCCCCATGGATTGCTCCTATTCAAACAACTTTCCTTATCATGGAGATCAGGCATAGTGCCTGCCTGTCCCAGAATAGCAGGCTTCAGTTCCTGGTTATCCCACAAAATTATTCAAGCATCTAATCACATTTTTCTATAGGAACCTAAGGTCATCTCATTTTCTTGTTACCACAAAGCCTGATTCCAACAGTCCCAGCTTATTCATTCTGTGCCCTAGTGCAATCTCCTAGTGACACTGGATTGTGTAGTATATTCCACCAGGCTGTGAGTATATGTGACTAATAAATTGTTGTTGATCTCATCTATTCAGTGTTAGAATATCACTTGTTTGGTCATCTTAACCTTCAGATGGGAAAACCTTCCTAATCAACGTGGTGAAGAGTAAGCATTCAAAACAGGGTAGTTATCACTTATAGGTGGGACCTTAACACTAACCACAGTAACACAAGAGAAGGATTGGCAGTAGTGGAACACTACCTGGGGAGGGGAGTGGGTATGTGGCAACATAAAGGGTACCTGTGCCTAAACTAAAGGAAGTGAGGACTGGTTGAAGGCCCAAACTTCACCTGCACATAGATTATTTATGTACCTAACCCTGGCTTGTACCCCACATCTCTGTAATAAAATAAAGTCAAAACAAAAACAAAAACAGGGTGTACAAACTACATTCTTTTCTCTCCTTCGTGTGTGTGTACTCTGTGTGTGTGTGTGTGTGTTTTGCCAACCCAACAACCCAAGCTATAATGGGTTGAATTGTGTCATTCCATTCCTACAAGAAATATGTTGAAGTCCTAACCCTCACCACCTCACATTTATCTGGAAAATAAGTCCTTGCACATGTATGTAGTTCAAATGAGGTCATACTGCTATAGGGTGGGATCTTAAAATATGATGAATATATGAAGATCCAGAGACACACAGGGAGACTGCCATGTAACGACGAAGGCAGACTAAATTAGAGTTGTGCAGTTGCAAGCCAAGCAATGTCAAAGATTGGAAATCACCAGAAGCTAGGAAGAGGCAAGGAAATATTCCCCTACAGATTTCAGAGGAAGCATGACTCTGTCAACATCTTGATTTCATGCTTCTAGCCTCCAGAACTGTAAGACAATAAATCTTTCTTATTTTAGGCCATCCAGTGATGATACTTTTTAATGATAGCCCCAGGAAATAAATATACTGGGTTTTCCCAATAACCTGGTACCCTCTGGGCATTTACTAATAAATTTGCAAGGTCTTTCTTGGTTAATATGTCCTAGTTTCCCATATTTATGTAGATGTTCCTTTTTTTGGTATTTACACTATTTGTTTAGCTTGATATATATAAAGAATTGTAAAAATTTGAGATTTTTTTTTTTTGCCTAAAAGTGTTACTTTAAACTCTAGATTATCTGTAAGTTACTACTACTTCTTCAATTTTGATTAAAAATCATTAACTTTTTAGTTTAGGCCATTTATTTTCATAATTTGTAAAGTGTTCTGACTCTTGCATATTTGAAAAGATATTATATTATCTTCTAATAAATAAAACAGCATAAATTCTTAAACTACTGAAACTTTCAGAGATATGTACTCATTTCTTCAATTTTTCTGGAATTTATATTATAAATAAATCTGAGACCAACAGACTAGTATGTAACCATTAATTTTCCCTGAATTAAGCCTTATAAATATTCACATTTAGGAATTAATGCAGAAAACAATTATTCTAAGAACATCATTATTACCTCTATGAATTTATTCTATTTTTCTGAAATACCAATAATCTGTGATTTGAATTTATATTACCTTTTCTAACATATGAATAATTTCTTTTATTTTTATCTTCTTTTTCACCTTGTTTTTGTAATCTGAGGGCCTTATTGAATTTGGCCTTTTACATAATAATGGCATTTTTATTATACATTTATAAATCTAATATGACTTTAATCGTCTCACTGTTCTTTCTTATTATCATTGCTTGATTCATAAAAAAAATCTCATCTTTGCTTGCTGCTTTCAATCCAATTCCCCTTTTATATCTGAATGGCTTTTATTCTATTGTGTTCCTGTCTTTTACTTTTAGTTTTATAGATTTCAAGCTTTCTTGAATTCTATTATGGATTTAGAACAAATACTTCTTAAATATGTCTGATACTTTCTCCAAAACCACATTGTTTTTCTTCATCATCAAGGTCATGTTCTCTTTATTTTAAAATATTTACCTATTCTTGAAAAATAAGATGTTTAATGTTGGTTATTGTTTACTTTTTATTTTAGGGTATGACATTTTTATTAAAAGAAGGGTTGGGTTAATAACAGGCTAAGAAAAACTCTAGTTCCCTTTTCATATTTGTCTGAGTGGCCGACCCATCATTCAGGCATTGTTGGTCAAGTGTTCACAGCTCTAAAGACTAATGTCTTAAGCCTCCAGTCTTCTTTGCCATTTACATAGAACTCAAGGCTTGGCCTAAGTGGGCTGTGCTTTCCAGTGGCTACGTGTCCCTGATGGTAGAGCATGATGGACCAAACTTACTTTTTATCTTTTAATTGTTAGATATTGTCCTTAATATTTTAGAATACTCCAGGGAGCTTTTGTTTGTGTGGAAAGGAATAGTCAGCATATTTATATTAGTAATTTGTTATCATATTGGAAATCAGCTTTTCTTGGTGAATACTTCCCTTCTCATAAGTGACATGTTTTTCTCTCAAAAGGAAGGAAAGCTTGGAAAGGCAGTATTTAGCTACTTAATACAGGCTTTCCACTCTTAACACAGCCTTTTATGTTTATATTTATTTTAATTTAATTTGCAATTTGTCTAGCTAAACACTAAATCATTTGTCAGTTCAATATACTTTCTGTCTTCTTATACAGTCCACTTAATAGGTATCATTCTGTGAAAACTTTTTAAACAAAAAATTATTAATAATTACATAGCTAAAAATAATAAAAACTTTACATTTTATAAATTATCTCTACTATTAAAACACTGACCACATATAACAAATTTATTTAATATAATTCTTCTAAATTTGATAAAACCATAAGTTTTAAGGCTAAGTCAAGAGTTTGAATGTTAAAATATTTTGTGTTTCTAAAATATAAGGGATATATAAATCATGGCAGTGATAAATATTATTCTATTTACACATATATGCTTTTAAATATAAGCATCATGGATTTAATTTTTTTCATTTACTCTATAATATTTCTTATAACTTCCTGGGAATACAGTAATGTTATTACACCAAAAATAAAATAAAAATTATTTTAGGATGGTACAATTTGCAGATTTTTGTTTCAGATTATAAGCTTTGTTTATACCCGCTATGTGATTCAAACTGAAGACAACAATCAGGTTGGCATCTTTTTCGTGAATTACATTAATATGAAAACTTTCACTTGGTTTAATTTCTAGCAATCTGGTTCTTGAAATATTTTTTGCTCAGAATGAACATAGCACATCAGTAATATTGTTTTTCCATGTTGGCCTGTTTGGTCAGCATTACTGAAATCCCATGTGTGGAAATAGTTGGTTGACACTAAAGCAGTTATGTTGCATACTCAGGAGAGAAAATTAATAAGTATGATTCTAGTTCATACAGACTATCACAGTTCTACTTACCATAACTCATTTTTAACACCAATATCACACCCACATATGTGATTGCATTTCTGGAAATGATATTTCCAAAATACATGACATATATCCCGTATTCTAACTCCAAAAATTAATAAATGCCACTCTCTGTGTTTAATTATAGGATAAATAATTTTTAAGTGATAATGATGTAAGATATTTAATTCTGAAAATTTAAAACAAATTTATGCTGATACATGGACAAAACCAACAACTGTATAACATTTAGTAAAGATAAAAATATTAATCCAGAATATTAGCTGTCTAGTCTTAAACTACATAAAAGTATAGATTTTTTAAATTATTGTAGTTTATTTTAAAGTAATATTGAAAATAAAGGTGCTGAACAAGACTCTAAGACCCTTAGTGTATACTAAATAAAATGTTCAAATGAAAATGAATCATTAATTTCCACAAAATTATGATGTTACTATAAAAATGCTTTCATTATCTTTTGGGGGATATTCATGAAAATACAATGATGATATAAGCTAAGTGCTGCAAATTAAATAAAAACTATCCCTATCTGGCATTGCATATTAATAAGGGTCAAAAATCCAATATTTTATTTCTGCATATTTTCCTTATTAAATGAGAGAAACTTCTAAATCTGCTTTCCTTGGTGCATACTTCCCTTCCTGTAAGTGGACTGTTTTTCTCTTAAAAGAAAAAGAAAGTATGGAGGTGCATTATTTACCTATTTAGTGCAGGTTCTTCATTCTAACACAGAATTATGTTTAATTTATATTAATTAATTTTACTATATATATTGCCAAGCACTGAATTGTTTGTCAATTCCATTCATTTTCTGTCTTTTTTTGCAAGTATTTTAGGTATTCTCTTTCATGGATTTGCAAAATAACTTAGTTCAGTAAATTATAGCTAAACAATATAAACATTTGTCATAAAAATGCTAGCATTTTAACTTAAAAAATATTTGACTAAAATAGAAGGAACTCAATCATGCCAAAAAGAAAATCAAACAGCCCCATTACAAAGTGACCAAAAGATATGGATAGACACTTCTAAAAACAAATGACATACGAACAGCCAACAGATACATGAAAAAATGCTCAGACTCACTAGTTATCAAAGAAATGCAAATTAAAACCACATTGAGATATCACCTAACTCCAGTCAGGATGGCCATTATCAATAACTCAGAAAACAGCAGACGTTGGAGAGGATGCAAAGAAAAGGGAACACTTCTACACTGTTGGTGGGATCGTAAACTAGTACAACCCCTGTGGAAAACAGTTTGGCGATTCCCAAAAGATCTAAAAATTGACCTTCCATATGATCCCTCAATCCCTCTACTGGAAATATACCCAGAAGAACTCAAATCACTCCATGAAAAAGATACCTGCAACATGCATGTTTATTGCAGCATTATTAACAATAGCAAAAATATGGAATAAAAAACCGAGCTGCTCATCGAAAGAGGACTGGATAGAAAAAAATGCGGTACATATACATGATGGAATATTATGCAGCCATAAATAAGGGCAGAATTATGAACTTCACAGCAATTTGTGTGGAGTTAGACTCTATAATACTTAGTGATCTATCACAGAATCAAAGAACTGAGTATCACATGTTCTCACTCATAGGCGGACCTTGAACAATTATCAAAATACTTTAAGAAAGGGATTGGCAGTAGTGGGAAACTGTCCAGGGAGGGAGGTCCACCTCATCAACAAGGGTACCTGCATAATGAACATTTGTATACCTAAGACTGAATTTTACCCCACAACTTTAAAATAAAATAAAATAAAAATTTATACTTCGTATTTTCTATTATTTGCTTGGCTATTCAGAGCTCTTAACAATACAAAGTAATAAACAAAGTTCATTTTACCAAGAGTTCACAAGAAGAATAGCTTAAGTTTATGATTGATAGGAGATAGTTCATGGTAGTTTCTAAAATTATGTAATATGAATATGCCTGTGATCACAGATAGAGACTGTATACCTTTCCAAGCTAAAGCTCCTTCCCAGAACTGATTGACGCTGTTAACATGTATATATCTCTAAATATGGCACCTCGGTGTTTGCCTTTAAAATAACATAAAATTCAGTAAAACTTTTGCTAACATTAATCGGCATACAGACATTTACTGTGTTTTGTGTGTGTGTGTGTGTGTGTGTGTGTGTGTGTGTGTGTGTGTGTTTTGAAAGCAGGATTTATAGAGAAGACAGAAAAGTTCCCACAGCAGGAGGGGACCCAACGGGGTTGCCCTACTGTGTTTTTATATAAAAAACGTTCTGCCTCATGTAAATTATTTCCGCTTGCACTGCTTTCTCAGCATAAATAGAATAAACAAACAAAATGAAAAACAAAAACCCCCAAAACTATATCAACACAGTGTTCAGTCAAGGTATTGTGACAAACCCAAAGGACTTTTATAGTTTTATAGTTTCTTTTTATAGTTTCTTTATTAAGAGATCAAGGTCAGAAGTAACATGAGAATCTGAGGGATTAATTTGGTTGTGATTGTGAGTAAACTGCCTAGTACTTTATAGACATTCTGCTAGGAATATATTTACATTTCCATAAGCTTCCTAAGAAAATTTTAATATGTACTTTTTGTTTTATCATCAGATTTTCAACTATCTATAGTTTGACTCCACTGAATAAATGATAATACTGTTTCATGCCTACAGGAGTTTGCCAGAGATTTTGAGATTCTTTCTAAACCTTAGTTATTTTCTTCTAGGACAAGTGTTTCAGTTGAGTAAATCTCTGCAAAATTGAAGTACAAATGTATTTGTTAGTTGTTTGGCATCTGTTGGTCTGTGAATATTAAAGATAAAGTCAGCAGATATTTTTGAATATATACATGGGTATGGTTGATTTGTTTTAACTGATTTTTTTCCCATCTGACAAAGAAAGGCATTTTCAATAAAACAGATGGATCTCCAACGCTAACTGATCACTCAATTGAGTAGCATGTATTAAACAGATCATCAGAGGTTCTTTTTATATCTGACACTGAAATAATAACAAATGCAAAGCGTACAACAACTGTCAGAGAATTTCAAAATTGAATTGGTGGAGAAAATAACTACTGCTTATTTGTAGTTCATTTCTTTCTTCTATCAAGAAACATCCTCACATGGAAATGCCAGGGAAAGAAAAGTTTCAGTAATTTGTTTTTACTCTGATGTCAAATTTCTCCAATACCAAATTTCATTTTTAAAAAAGTTCTAATGACAAGCAGAAGATGATTCAATTTTCATTTTTTTTTTTTTTTTTTTTTTGAGTTGGAGTCTCAATCGGTTGCCCAGACTGGAGTGCAGTGGCCGCTCCCGGCCACCGCAGCCTCGCCTGCTGGGCTCTGGCGATCCTTCCGCCTCAGCCTTCCAAGTAGCTGGAATTACAGGCATGCGCTACCACGCCCGGCTGATTTTTTAATTTATTGTAGAGATGAGGTCTCACTGCCCAGGCGGGTCTCGAACCTGCGGGCTCAGGCAATCCACTCACCTCAGCCTCCCAAAGGCGTGGGATTACAGTCTGAGCCACCGAGCCCGGCTTCAATTTTCATTTTTAAAAATACATCAGTTTGTAAATGACTTGAGGTTTAAAACGCGTTAAAGCAAACATTAGCAAGGCAAGTAAATTTTTCTATCTGTTATATGTAATGATAGAGTTATTTATGATCTGTTAACATAAAACCATTCAATCATATGTCTGAGAATAAATTGTTCAATTACTTAAATTCAAAATACTAATTTAAAAACTCTCACCATGTATTTTGAGTACTGTGTCCTGTTGCTTCTAACACACAATTTGCAGAAAGCGAAGCAGCTGGATCACTCAGATTGAAGAAAAAAGATAGCTATATGTTACAGAATAGGAAAACAAAGGAAAGAAAGAAAAAAAAGAAAAAAATCTCTAACAATTTAAAAATTGGCATAAATAGTTTCTTAAACTTAGAATCTTAAACTTTTTATAAGTGTTGGTTATTATTATTCTCTGTGAATTTTGGCTAAAATGTAAAAGTTGAAAATGAAACAAACATGATCCAGAGTGTTTTATTTTATTGACTACATTAAGATATTGCAATTACACAATTTTCTACATGTATAATTCAGTGTATGTTTTTAAATTTTAGCTTAATTTTTGAATCTTGAAATTTTAAAATATCTTTTAATGTTACCCTATGTCTTTATACATAAAGTGAGATACTATAAGAAAAGGATTGGCAGTCGCGGGAAACTACCGGGAGGGCAGCGGGAAACCAGGAATGGCAGTAGCGGGAATCTGCCTGGAGAAGGGGGGCACACCTCATCAACAAGGGTTACTTGCATAATGAACATTTGTGTACTTAACCCTGAATTGTACCCCACGGCTTTAAAATTAAAAAAAATTAAAAGGAAAAAAAAGGTGAGTTTCTTTAAGACTACTTATGGTTGGGTCTGGCTTTTATCCAATATGATAAACTAGTGTCTTTACATTATTTACATCTGAAGTGATCATTAATATGGTTGGATTATAATGTACAACATTGCTTGCTGTTTTTATTTATTTCACTGGCACTTTTTTTTTCAGAATTTTTTCTATGAATAGAATTATACAATATGTGATCACTTTTTACTGGCTTATTTAACTCAGCTTAATGTTATCAAATTGATCCAGCTTGTGGTATGTATCATTCTCTTTTATTATAGAATGGTATTCCATAGTATAGACATACCATATTTTTAAAAATTCATTTATCAGTTTATGGACATTTGGAAGTTTCTATATTTTTGCTATTATGAAGAATGCTGCCATGCATACTCACATATTTTCGTATAGGCATATATGTCTTTTCTCTTAGATATATACCTTTAATGTGGTTGGGTCATTATAATAGCTCTGTCAATTTGTTTTTGCAAAGTAGCTGAACCATTTTACTTCATCAGCAATGCATGAGGGTTTTGCATACATCATATATGTATTTCTCCACATATTTGTCAACACTTATTATTCAACTGTTTTATTATGACTATCCTTGTGGGTGTAAAATGGTATCTCATTGTGGTTTAGATTTATATTTCTCTAATGACTAATGATGTTGAACATTTTAAAAATATGCTTATTGACCACTTGTATGTCTTCTTTTGAGAAATGACTACTCAAATTCATTGCCCATTTTCTAATTGGATTGTGTGATTATTGTTGAGCTGTAAGAGTTTTTCATTAGGGAAACAAGTTTCTTACTATACATGCGGACTGGCAAATACTTTCTCCTATTCTTGGGGGTGTCTTTTTACTTATTTATTATGTTTACAAAAGTTTTTAAATTTGATAAATTCCAATTAATCTTTTTCTTCTTGTTTCCTGTGCTTTTGGTTTCATATGTAAGAACATTGCCTAATCCAAGTTCACAGAGATTTATTTCTATGTTTTCTTCTAAGAGTTTTGTAGTTTTAACTCTTACCTTTGGTCTGTTATTCGTTTTGAGTAAATTTCTGTATATGGTATGAAGTAAGGGCCCAACTTCAATAATTTATTTTGCATCCAGATTTTTTTTTTTTTTTGTCTAAGCACTATTTGTTGAAAAGACTATTTTATTTTATTTTTTCCTATAGAGTTGCCTTGGAACCCTTGTCAAAATTTAATCAGGCATAAATGTAAGAGGTTTCTTTTGTAGATTGTCAAATCTCTTTTATTGATCTGTGTGTCTATCCTTATGCCAGTACCACACTAACTTAATTACTTATCCTTTTAATAGCATGCATTATTATAACTAATATTATTTCAATGAAGACTTTTTTCATGGGCAAAAGTTATCTTACAGTTCAGACATTGTCTCTCAACTCACATGTCCTGTGGCTCTCCATTGTGTGTAATATGAATAATATATATTTTTTGATTCTTTGTTATCCATTTAATAACAATATGAAACCTAATTTTCTGACCCACATTAAATAAATTTGCAAGAAATTTAAACATTTGCTGTTAAGGTAACCCTTAGCTAGTTCTAAGTGTATAGAAATTTTGCTATTTTACATTCAAATAGTTTAATGTATACATTTTACACATATGTTGTGTAAGCCTTTCTTCTTGGAAAGCATAGTACATTAATGCCTTGTGAAAATATAATTCAATAGCATTTTAATTTAAATTAATTCTATGACTCTATAAATGAGACTCTTTTTGACATTAATTAAGCTAGAGACTGAACAGCAGAAACATGAACACATCATAGGTTTAAAAAATGTACATTGCTATCTATTATGCAGCAGGAGAGAAACAATTGCTTATTGATGAGAAGAACTATTTCTGGAAAATACTTATCAATTAAGGGGTCTGCTAACCTTCACCACTGGTATATCCATCAATCCATCCATTCAAATCAGCAAGCATTAACTAAGCATTGTCCTAGACATGGAATATATATCCAATATGTCTGGCTGGAAAGGATTTATAGACTGGTGCAGACATAAATAATTAAACAGAAACTGTTTATGGTAATAAGTACTAAAAGATATAGACAAGCAAAGAGATAAGGCTCTTATACCAGATGGGAGAGTCAGTAAAGACTGGGAGAAGTAAAGTTTAAAAAAATTTTTGAAAGATAAGTAGAGCTAGTATGACAAAACCTTCTGGAGAGTACTACTACTGCCAAATGAACTTTACATTTTTTATCTTGCTTTAGAACAACATCAGTTTTTCTATGCCTGAAATTATATTTTAATACTATATGAGAACACAGTGGTCTTTAGAAAATAAAAAATTATGAAAAAGGTACATTAAGCTGAAGACATTTTAGATACTAAGATAAAGGTAAATATGAATTTTAAATGTTTGTCAGAGAGAACAATAAAACTGGAAGATCTCTACTTGGTGACATTACATTAAGAAATATGGGATGGTCATTATCGTAAAACATCACTATTGCTATTTCACCTTCTACTCAAATTCTGTGCTAAGTTATGGGGAGAGTGGAATTAGATGGTTGCTTCTATAATAACCTGCCTCATTGCTCAGACATTTAAGGAAGAACATCTATGAACCTTTACAGGTCTATGAACTATTTCTTTTAGACCAGAGTATAAACTGCACATATTCACAACTCTTCTGCTCTCTGGCATCATAGCCTCTCTTTGTAAAAACTGACCCAATTTTGTTCTGAAAACTTTCAGCCTAGTTTCACTACATAACTTTTCCTACCATATGAGAGAAAAATCTGATACATATTTGTAGAAAAAAATATTCATCATACAAATCTGATATTTTATAATTAAAAATTGATAATCAGAATGAAATTAATCACTTTTTAATCCCAATAACAGACTATGATTTCCATCTACAAAATGAGGTTACAGTGTTATTAGGAGGAAACAATATAATAGCACTTAATTCTGTATTTATTCAGTTATAAGCACAACTACTTTAGAAAAAATCATCTACTATCAGAAAAGAAAATATTTTGCTTTGAAAATAAATTTGTATATGGACTCCGAATTAAATATCATATTTCAGTGAAGTTAGCAAACACTAAACAACAACAATAAAGAAAAAGCCAGTGAAATTCCTAAAAGGAAATAATCTGTCATTCTGTATTTCTGCATCTGAATGCTATCTGCTCCAGGTATCTGGGAGAGGCTGTCAATCAGGTCTATTGCTGGAATGAAAAGTAGATGGTACAGTTTAATTTTATTATAGAAATTGATTTGCATCTCTTATATTCCTTGATTGAAATCTTTCCAGGTAATGGCATTGAAGAATACTCATAAAACTGCCATGACTGGGGTAATAACTATTATTATGATCAAATTTAATAAAAAAAAAACTTGCCTGCAATATGGGAACTATGAATAATTCATGTAAACTGTTGCTTAAAATGTGATAGAGAGGAAAAGACTTGTAGAAAAAATCTTAATGTATCCAGACAGGGATCATAATTGGTTTTTCAAATAATGAATACTTCATGTACGAGCTGAGACTAACAAGGATAGAAAAGAAGACTCCACACAGAGGAAACAATTCCACGCATTTGATTTTTGTAGCATAAGTGGGATAGATGGGTTTTTTAAAAAGAACTGTCAGGAAATACATACTCCAAAAATTATTTTTTAGAACATCACAATGCTTCTTTTAAATAAACAAAGACTTGCAAAATACCTAAAACAAGTCTATATTCATATGTGTGTGAATGATCTATGAAAAAATAAATGTTGACTCTAGTGCTCAACTTTAGTATTTTTCAGTCTATGTTATTCAATAGTTTTAAAGGCCTAGAAATTCAAATTAACCCTAAAAATTTTGCACAAATTTAATGAGAGCAAAGGCATTTTAAAAGGCCAGTTTTAATTTATTTGGTATAAAGAATTTTTACAAACTGTGGTTGTATCTATAGCTATAATCAAATTTTTTGTTTTAGCTTTGTTTAAATTTAATTGCATTTCTTTTAACTATGTTAATCTCTTTGTCTCCTGCTTTTATTGGCTACCATCTGGTGGAAAAAAATTGTAATAGCATAGAAAGGTTAAAATATATATAATAAGACAAATATCTTAATTGTAAATATAATTGCCACGTATTGCTAATATAGGTTACACGCTTGATTCTAAAGTCTTGTTTTTATCATGCCAAGATCCATTGCGATTATGTCTATTCAACTCTTAAGCAATATGAATATGTGTGCTTAGTTGTTTATGTATAAAATAGCTATCATACTGTAAGCTGTTCAAAGAGGTAGGGGTCAGTTTTTTTTTTTCTTTTTTCAATGTGACTAGATTATCTAGTAACCCTGGATGAATTTGCTTTACATACATTGTATGAGCATAATTGTTAATAATGCCTCCTTTCACTTTAAAACTATACAAGTTTAGAAAATAAATTATATAATCATTCTATGTATGATCAGCAATTAACTTGGTGCCCATGGGCACACTATGCATTAAATATCTTTGCCTTTTAATTAGGTATTTCTGTTAAGTTTCTCCCCATTTATGGTGTATAAATTGGCATAGATTCTCATATTAGGATTATTTTTGACAATAACATCAAGAAAACAAAACTTTGATTACAAACTTAAACTGTAATAGTTGATCAGTCACTCAATTCTCATTATTTTGGAAGTATATTCAATAGTTCATTGCTTATAAAAGCTAAATGTTTTTCTTTTTTGCCCCCCCCCCCGGTTTTCTAAGTGGTAAATAAGTAGTGTGGAGTAAATAAATATTACTTGGTGATTTAATTCATGGCGTCTCAATATTGACCACATTGAACTCCCAAATAAATGGTCGGAGGGCATAATTTGGCTACAGATGCAAAGCGCTGCTCTACGAGGGGGACCCCCAAAAACCCGGAATTTATTTATTTATAAAAATTGTGTACAGGTATTTATTCTTACATATTTAAACTTCAGTCGCCTTCGAAGGACTCTTCCTTTGATGCAATATACCCAGGGAATTGCTTTTTCCACTGCTCAAGATAATTTTTGAGCTAGTCAGTTTTGAAGCTTTTCAGTGCTCCTGCCATTTTTTTTGTTTTGCTTCTTCCATATCAACAATGTTTCCCTCTGAAGACTTTGCTCATGAGGAAACAAGAAAAAAGTCACTTGGGGTGAAACCAGGTAAAAAGGGATGGTGAGTCCCGGGGGCATGCCATTTTGGGTCAAAAACTGCTGCACGCTCAACGTGGAATGGAAAAAGTGCTTATAAATCACCTACGGTGAAATGGGCATCTCTCTGAAAGAATCTCAAAAAAAAGTCATTGAAGTCGAATGCAGCCTTTCACAATAATGCTATTAATAACTGATACACTGATACCAATGGGTTCTTAGAACACTTACCTAGCGGGAGAAACTTGTTCTTCAAGGGGCCTGCCCTCCAAAATACAATTCCATTTTTTTGGTCCCCCTTGTATATAATATATCTTACAATCAGTTGAGGGAAAAATAGATAGAATTATATCACATATTTTTATGTGATGCATATATCATATGAGTAGAATAATTACTTATTATTTTAACTAATTCATTCTTCCAGTTTATGCACGCAGTGCTTCTTAAGATGCATCCCTTGAATAAAGGATTTAGAATACTCAACATTTATTTGTATTCCTACTTTTAAAATTTCATATGTTTTAATCTTTAAAAATAATTCCAAAATATTATGAATATGTGTTTTGTTAACATATTTTAAGCACCCCAGAAATCATATAGTCAATCTTCTTGATTAAAAGCAACAAAGATCATATCCTAATCTGTCATACACTTGTTCCTTTGTAATTTACAGTAAACATCATCAAATGATTTAACAGAAATAAAAAACAGTCATAAAAAGTGTTTCATGGCCGGGTACGGTGGCTCACACCTATAATCCCAGCACTTTGGGAGGCCGAGATAAGAGGATTGCCTGAGCCCACGGGTTCGAGATCAGCCTGGGCAACTTGGCGAGACCGCATCTCTATAATAAATCAGAAAATTAGCTGGGCATGGTGGCACGTGCCTGTAGTTCCAGCTACTTGGAAGGCTGAGGCGGAAGGATAGCCTGAGCTCAGTAGGTTGAGGCCGCGGTAGCCGTGAGCACGCCACTGTGATCCATCTGGGTGTCAGAGTAAGACTCTGACTCAAAAAAGAAAAAACAACGTTGCAGCTAGAGTTAAGCATTCAGATATACTTAAGTCACAAATATGTTCAAATTGGATTAAAATTTTCAAATTCTCTTTAAGTGAAGTTTTATTCTTTGTTGTTAAGAATGAAATTAATAAGAATTTTGAAATTATTTTGAATTTTACAATTTTTAAATTAGTAATCTTTTTTTTTTTTTTTGAGTTGGAGTCTCACTCTGTCGCCCAGACTGGAGTGCAGTGGCCGCTCCCGGCCACCGCAGCCTCGACCTGCTGGGCTCCGGCGATCCTTCCGCCTCAGCCTTCCGAGTAGCCAGAATTACAGGCGCGCATTACCGCGCCCAGCTAATTTTTTGATTTATTGTAGAGATGAGGTCTCGCCTGCCCAGGTGGGTCTCGAACCCACGGGCTTAGCAATCCACTCACCTCAGACTCCCAAAGGCGCGGGATTACAGGCTGAGCCACCGAGCCCGGCTAAATTAGTAATCTTACTAAGGAAAAAATAAAACTGTCGAGTTCTTTAGGAAATGAAAATTTACTTAATGATGTGAAATAATAAAGGTAAACTATGTTCCTTTATGCACATGCATTATATAAACATTTCTTTCATGTAAGTAAAATTTAAAAATGTACACACATTTTATGTATACATTATATACGCATACCTAATTTTAGTTTCTTTCCTGAATGATTTTCTTTAATGTATTATACATAAGTTTTAAATTGAACTTAGTAATATTTCATATTGAGATAAGGATACTACTTTCTTTGGATTATAATTTTTTTATGTTTTGATGCTACTAATTTAAACACATAACAGAAGGAATCTGTAGAAATGCATTTTATATAAAATAATGACTCATCCAATTTTGTCCTAATGGTTTATGTATGAAACTCTTGAATGACAAAATATTTCATTGACTGGATCTGTAGTGTTTGCATAGATCACTCTGCTTAGTTGTTTCAAGGTTCCAATTATATTCTTATTTCTCAGAAATTATATTTTAAATCCTTACGATAATGCATTTCAGTGCATCCCCGTGTTGAATTTTTTGTCTTTTCAGCCTTCAAATTATTATAGTTAGGTAATTATGAAAGCAGCTAAACATCAGAAGCAAGAGTAACTCAATTGCTTGGGCAAGTCACATTGATATATGACTTCATCTGGAATGACATTTGGGAAAATGGAATTCTTCCCTGATGAAATAACTACTGAATATCGACTCTAAAAACACATCCTTTATCTACTCATTTTAGTATGATATATATTTTTTGGTTCAATTTTAAGAAGAAATGATGTATCAGATAAAATATAGAACAGTAATGAAAGTCATGGTAAACCGTTTTGATTAGGCGCCTTTCAACTTTAATATGTTAATCGTTTATGCATAGAATGTGTGTTGCATTAAACATGCTTGTATAATCAGTTTCTATGACAACCAAGAAGCTGAAAGATTATATTTATTCAAACAGAATGGTTTCCCAGGTTGTGACCAATTTATTAGAACTGATTATTATATTAAAATGACTGGCAATATTAACTGTGAGTAACTGACAGCAGCTTACCATTTAAAATATTCTTAAACCCTGTTTCAGAACCCCTCCCACTGCCAGGGGCTTTCTTATCTCCTAATAAATTTCAACTTACTCACTCTAAATAAATAAACAATAAAATATTCTTACACTTTAAAGGATATTTAGATGTTTAATCCTTATGATAATAATTAAGGAAGGTAAATTTGAAAAATGAATCCAAAGTACTTATTGAACTAATAAAACTAGAAAAAAATGTGACAATTATGGTTTAAGCTTACAAAACCATATTGGTTCTTATCTGATATTAGGAGGATACAAATAAATATTTACTCATAGAACTATATTGAAAAATCACCTCAGTACCTTAAAGATAACATATGCTACCATAATCTTCGCTATAACCTCAAAATATACATTTTTTTGGTCACAGATGACGTTCCATTTGAAAAAATTTTGTTAGTAACAAGCAAATGACACAACATGATCATTCTCCATCCATTGCACAAGGACTCTAAATATCTATGTCATTTCCTGTTTTTGAGATTATGGATTGGGTTGAGAAACTTTGGATTGCCTATAAAAATGCAAAATAAAATAATGGTGTAAGCCTTTTAGACCTCAGAGCAGCACTGTGGTAGTTGTCAAGACCAGGTGCTCTGTAAAAACAAACAAAAAAAAGACCCCCTAAAAATGAACTAAGAAATTATCAATTTTTTAATAAAAGAAAAATTGGTATTATGCAAAAGCACATGCTGTATTCAATACAAGTAATACTGGGAAAACTAGTTATAAGGATGCAAGGAACCAAAATCATGTCAGATGGCCTCAAGGGTGGTATTTTTGAAGTGAACTCTACTGATTTGCAAAATGATGAAGTTACTTATATAAAATTCAAGCCGTCACTGAGGATGTTTTGTACAAAAAGTGCCTGACCAGCTTCTATGGTGTTTATCCTATCCATAATAAAATAAGTATCATTATAAAAAATGGCAGGGCATATTAAAGTATCTGTTGATGTCAAGTCTACTGATGGTTATTTTTTTCATACACTCAGTGTTAGTTTTACTAAAAGGTGTAACATGAACAGATTCATCAAATCTGGAAGACAATAGAAATTATAACCCAAAAGAAGCAGACAAATGCCTTTAAAGATGTGGTCAATAAATTGATTGCAGACAGCAGTGTAAAAGACATTTTAAAAGGGTTGCAATTGATTTATCTTTTCTCTGATGTTTTTGATAGAAAAGTAAAAATGCTGAAGAAGCTCAAGTTCAAGAGCTGGGAACGCTTGGAGTTTCATGGTAAAAGTAGTTTTGTTTTTGTTTTTTCCTTAATTTTTATTTTTTGCATTTGTTGGGTACAAATCAGGATTGGGTACATAAGTTGTTTAGGTATAGGTGAAGTTTTTGGCCTCCCATTGGACTTCACTTCACCTGGATTTGGAGCATATAACATCAAGAAAGTAGTAGTTTTAAAAGGCTACTGAAGAGGTAAGTGCTAACGTTAAATTTTTGGACGGTTATTGCCACAATGTTACCTGAAGAAGGAGTGCAGTCCCCAGTGCAGGACAACGGGTTGAGGTTGACAACTGGATTTTTGTGTTCAAGTCTGGAAAGAATTGGCAAACAGACACATAAAGCAGCAAGACAAGGAGTAGCTTTATTAAGCAAAGTATAGTACACTCTCAAGAGGGGAGAGCGGGCAGAAGCAGTCTACAGAGGCCATTGCTTCTGCACCTAATTATTGCTGAGCAATTACTTTTATTCTTAGAGATATAGAGGGGTATATTTTGGGATGGTTTTTCTTAGAAATGATTGTTTTGGGGGGGCAGGATTACTGTTACTCCTCCCTCACATCCGGTGGGGGAGTTTTAGGCTTTATAGTGTCATACTGGTACTGTCATTGCGTTAAGTGTATTATGGGATTGAAAGGCTCCCGCAGGATAATTTTATGTTAATGATATTATCATGAGTTTAGGTTAAGTTAAGGACATTTAGTTGAATTACTATGCCTGCGTCTGAGTTAGGACAGTCCCCTTTGAGCAAGCTTCCTGGCATAAGAAGAAGTTATTAACCACGTTTTCAGCTAGTTATGTAACAGGGGCGATGCAGGGGTGTTGCTTTCTCCAAGACCCTCCCTTTCTATCTGCCTACCCAGGTCATAACTATTTCCTCTCTCAATTAGTCCAAAAATGTTAAAATTCTTATTTTTAATAGTGGCAAATAAATAATCTTATTTATCTTAAAAAAGAAAATGTATAACTCCAATTTGAGGAAAGAAAACTTAAACATGTTTAAGAGCACACTTCTTTTAAATAATCTTTGGAAATTCATAATTGCCTTTTTTAAGTTATGTGAAATCATGATCAAAACAATGGAACTATTATGACTTTCCTTTCCTGTTTTTCTGGTAAGTATTTTAAGCAAAATACTTTATTTTAAAGTACTTTATTTACATTTTCTTTTATGTTTAGTAATTTCTCTATTTTGGTTAAGAAATTCTTCATTATTTAGTGATATTTTTTTCCTATATTGGCCCCTAAGAATTTTATAGTTTTGCCTTTTGCTATACATTTAAACATTATCTCTAATTTATTTACATGTGGCAAAAAATAAATTAAAATGGTTTTTATTGTAGTTTCTAGTGTGTGTGTATATGTGTGTGTGTTTACATACATACAAGGGATCTTCAAGAAGTTCATGAAATGCAGTGTGAAAAACAATGCATGGGCTTAACAAAATTTTTGGCAACAAAATAAACTTGTACTGACTTGTTATAACATGTCTGAACAGGGTCTACTTTGAGTATTAAGAAGGATAAGACATCAGTTTGAAAAAAGTCACTATCAAAACAACATAAATTCTTCAAAATTGAAAGAACAAACATCAAATTTATGGGAAAGCATAAGTGGAAGAATGATAAGATCACTGATGCTTTATCAAAAGTTTATGGGGACAATACCCCCAAGATATCAGTTTACAAAAGGATACTGGTTTTAAGAAGGGATGGATGAGACAATGTTGAAGATGAAGCTTGCAGCAGCAATCAACAAGTATTAAGAATATCTATAATTACAAAAATGTGTAAACTGTCTCACTCTGTTGCTTAGACTTGTCTTGAACTTCTGGGTTCAAGCAATTCCCTTGCCCCTTTATCTTTTCTTTAACACAGGTTTTGTGGTGATGAACTCTCCGATTTTTTGTCTTTAACCCTGTTTTGTTTCTTTTTTATTTTACTTTATTTTGTTTTGTTTTAAAGATGTGAGGTAAAATTCATGATTAGGTAGATAAGTGGTCATCATATAGTTTGGTCCTCCCTTTGGTCCCTGCTTTGCCTGGTTTGAGATTAGGTACCCTTATTGGTGTTATGTGTCCCCCTATTTCCTCTCCTGGCAGCAACCTGCTACTGCCAAACTCTTTCTTATAGTATCATGATAAATGTTCAGTGTCTAGTTATAACTGAGAACATGTGGTACTCAATTTTTTGTTTCTATGATAGATCATTGAGTATGATAGACTCTAAATCCATCCAAGTTACTGCGAAGTCCATAATTTTGTCCTTTAGGGCTGCATAATATTCCATTATTTTTATGTGCCACATTTTTTTAATCCAGTCCAATTTTGATGGGCAGCATGATTGGTTCCATGTTTTTGCTATTGTGAATAATGCTGCAATAATCATTCATGTGCAGGTATCTTTTTCATAGAATGATTGGAGTTTCTCCAGGTATATTCCCAGAAGGAGGATTTTTGGATCATATGGAAGGTCAACTTTTAGATCTTTTAGGACCTGACACACTGTTTTCCAAAGAGGTTATACTAATTTACACTCCCATAAACAGTGTAGAAGTGTTCTCTTTTCCCCACATCCTCTTCAGCATGTTGTTTTTTGAGTTATTGATGATGGTCATCCTGAATGGAGTTAGGTGGTATCTCAGTGTAGTTCTGATCTGCATTTCTTTGAGGATTAGTGAGACTGAGCATTTTTTCATGTATGTGTTGACTGCTCATTTGTAATCTTTTGAGAATTATGTATTCATATCTTTTGCCCACGTTTTTGGTTTGTTTGTTTCTTTTTTTTGAGTTGGAGTCTTACTCTGTCACCCAGGCTGGAGTGCAGTGGCATGCTCATGGCCACCCAGTGTCGATCATCTGGGATCTGGCAATCCTTCTGCCTCAGCCTTCCAAGTAGCCGAAACTACAGGTGCATGCTGCCACTCATGACTAATTTCTGATTTATTGTAGAGAAGAGTTCTCACCAAGTTGCCCAAGCTGGTCTTGAACCCACGGGCTCAGGCAATCCACTGGCCTTGAAATCCCAATGTGCTGGGATTACAGGCTGAGTCATCGAGCCCGGCCTGCCCACTTTTTAATAGCTGTTTTTGTTTGTTTGTTTTATTTTCCCCTTTCAGAACATTTGAGCTCTTTGTAGATCCTGAATGTTAGGACTTTGTCAGATATATAGTTGGCAAATATTTTTCTCATTTTGTGGGTTGTGTTCACACTCTCTTGATGGTTTCTTTTGCTTTCCAGAAGCCATTCAGTATGATGAAGTCCCACTTGTCTATCTTATCTCTTATGGCATTTGCTTTTGGGGATTTGATCTAGAATTGGTTGCCTACTCCAATGTGAATAAGAGTGTTTTCTTCTAGGATTCTTATGATTTGAGGCTTTACATTTAGGTCTTTGATCCATCTAGAGTTGGTTGATGTGTACGGTGATAGGTAGGGATCCTGTTTCAATTTTCTGCATGTGGTCAGCAGTTTTCCCAGCACCATTTATTAAATATGTTCACCTCTCTCCAGGGGTTACTGGTGAAGACTTTGTCAAAGATGAACTGGTTAAGAAATTGGAGTTTCGCTTCTGGAATCTGTATCCTGTTCCATTGATCTATGCCTGTTCTTGTACCAGTACCAGGATGTTTTGATTACTGCAGCCTCATAGTAAAGTTAAAGTATGGAGGTGTGATTCCTCCCACTTTGTTTCTTTTGTTGATAATTGTTTTGGCTATTCATGGTCTTTTATGTTTTTACACTAATTTCTGTACTGACATTTCCAGGTCTGAGAAGAATGATGTTGGTAATATAATGAGTATTGTGTTGAATCTGTAGATTGCTTTGGGGAACATGGACATCTTAACAATGTTGATTCTTCCAACCCAAGAACATGGAATATTTTTTCATTTATTTGTGTCTTTGATGTCTTTGAAGTAGTATTTTGTAGTTTTCATTGTAGAGGTCTTTCACTTCTCTAGTTAAGGAGATGCTGAGGTATTTCTTTTTTTAATGGTTATTGTAAATGGAATTGTGCTTTTTATTTGGTTCTCTGCCTGGTTGTTGTTGTTGTATAAGAATATGATTGTCTTTTGCATGTTTATTTTGTATCCTGAGATTTTGCCAAAGTCTTTTATTAGGAGGTTTTTGTCAAGATTTTCTTGAATCTTGGAGGTTTTTGTCAGATTCTCTTGGGTTTTCAAGGTCTAGGATCATGTTGTTAGCAATGAGGGATAACTTAAATTCCTCTTTTTCTATTTGTATACCCCTGATTTCCTTCTCTTATCTAATTGCACTATCTGGACTTCCAACACTGTGTTGAACAGGAGGGGTGAGAGTGGGAAGCCTTGTTTTGGTCCAGTTTTCAGCTTCTAATTCCTGTCCTCAGCAATATGTTGGTTGTGGGCTTATTATAGATGGCTCTTACTATTTTTGAGGTATGTTCTGTCTATGCCCAGGTGATCAAGGGTTTTTGTCAAGAAGGGATGTTAGATTATTTTGAAAGCTTTTTGTCTGCATCTAATGATATAATGATTTGATTCTTGTTTTTACACCTGGTGCTGTATTTAATTATATTTATGATCTTGTGGATGCTGAGCCAGTCCTGCATCCCAGAGATGAAGCCTACTTGGTCATGGTGGATGATTTTGGGATGTCTTGTTGGATCCAAATCTTGGTGAGAAATTTTGCAACTGTGTTCATCGAGAAATTGGCCTATAGTTCTCTTTCCTTTTTGGATCTTTACCCAGTTTTGGTATCAGTGTGATGTTAGCATCATAAAATGTTTTGGGGAGAGTTCTATATTCCTGATTTCCTGGAACACTTTCCTGGTATCAGCTCTTCCTTGTATATTTTGTAGAATTTCACTGGAAAGTCTTCTGGTCCAGGGCTTATTTTTATAGGTAGTTTTCTTATGATGGAATCAACTTCCTGGGTTGCTATTGGTCTCGACCATGGGAAGTTGTGTGATCACAGAAAGTCCTTCATTTCATTTAGGTTTTCAAGTTGTTTCCATACAGGTGTGCATAGTAATCTCTGATAATCTTTTATATTTCTTCAGGGTCAGTTTGACTTCATCTTTTGCATTTCTGATAATGTTTATTTGGACTTTTAATCTCTTTTTCTTGGTAAGTCTGGCTAGGGATTCTTCAATATTTTTTATCCTTTCAAAGAACCAGATTTTTGTTTCATTGACTTTTTTCTATGATATGTTTGTCTTCTATGTCTTATATTTGGGCTTTTACTTTGGTGATCTGGTTTCCTCTGCTGAAGCTAGGGTTTTGGTGGTCTTGTTTTTCCAGCTTCCTGAGGTGATTTGTTAGGCTGTTAACTTGTAGTCTTTCCATTTTCTTGATTGCATTCCTAGAGATAAGAACTCCTCTCTTAGTACTGTTTTCACACCATCCCAGAGGTAAGATGTTTCGTAAGATGTTTCTTTGCTTTCATTTGTTTCCAGGAATCTTTTCATTTCTGTTTTGATTTCTTTGTTGACCAACTAATTGTTCAGCATCATGTTGTTTAGTGCCCATGTCTTTGTGGATTTGGGAGGAATTTTATTGGTGTTGATATTTATTTTTATTTCACTGTGCTCTGAGAAGGGGCATGGCAACATTTTGATCTTATGAAGTTTGTTTATGCTTGATTTATGGCTGAGGATGTAGTCAATCTTGGAGTATGTCTCATGCAATGATGAGTAGAATGTATATTAATCTGTGACTGTTGGGTGGAGTGTTCTGAAAGTATCTATTAAGTTCATTTTGGTTAAGCATCAAATTGAGGTTCTGGATCTCCTTGTTGATTTTTTCCATTAATGATCTATCTAGGGTTGTTTGATAGTATTAGAGTCAGTATCTTTTTTAGTTCATTTAGTAGTTGCTTTATAAACTAGGCTCCTATGTTGGGTGCATATATGTTTAGGATGGATATTTCATATTGACAGATTGTGCCTTTTATCATTATGTAATGTCCTTCTGTATCTTTTAAAATTATTGATAATTTAAAGGTTGTTTCATCTGATATTAAGATTGCAACTCTTACCTTCCTTTGTTTTCTGTACACCTGAAAATTTGTTTCCTATTCCATAACTTTGAGTCTGTGAGTCCTTTGTATTGAGATGTATTTCCTGAAGGCAGCAAATTATTGGATCATGTTTTTTATCCAGTTTTCCATTCAATGTTTCTTCAGTGGTGCATTTAGTCCATGCACACTCAGTCTGATTATTCAGATATGAGACTTTATCCTTGTCATGAGGCTTTTATGAAGTTCTTTTTGTTGTTGCTGCTTGTTTGTTTATTGGTTTTATTCTGATTATTGGGTTGATATGTGTGTGTTTTCAATTTTGCAGTCACGGTTCATGCTGTGTTGATTCTCTGTTTTCCTTCATTCTTAGGAAAAGCCTGTTTTGTTTTTTGTTTTTTCTTTCTTCTGTGTTTAATACCTTCTTAAGCATCTCTTATAGAGCTGGTCTGGAGGCAGCATAAACTCCTAGGGTTGAATGTCTGGGAAGGATTTTAGTTCTCCATCACTGATGAAGCTTAGCTTAGCTGGGTAGGAAATTATTGATTGAAATTGTTTATCCTTGAGAAATTTGAAGACTAGACTTTATTCTGTTCTAGCCTGCAGTGTTTCTGTAGATAAGTCTGCTGCTATTCTAATTGGTCTTCTCCAGTAGGTAGTCTGACCTTTCCTTTCTCGATGTTGTTAGTATTTATTATTATATACCTAATTTGTTTCAGTGAATTACTATGCATCTAGGAGTTTGGTCTTCTTATTTGATGTCTTGCAGGAGTTCTCTGAATTCCTTGTTTGCATGGCCGCATCTCTAATGAGATGAGGGACTTTTATTGGATAACTTCATGGAATGTTTGTCCTAAGATGGTCTCTGTTTCCTTTCTGTCTCAGGAATGCTGATCAGGCATAAGTTCAGCCTCTCAATATAATTGCACATCTCTTGGAGGTTTGTTTGTTTGTTTGTTTGTTTTTGCCTTTTTAAGCTTCTTTTCTATGTTTTTATTGGTTTCAGTTAGTTCCATATTTTAATCTTCAAGCTTGAGATTTTCTTCTGCTTGGTTAATTCTGCTTTCCATGATTGTCAGTTTGTTATTTGTATCATTTACTGTATTCTTTATTTGTCATCATCTCAGTGACCAACTCTTACATTCTTTCTTCATTTTTGTTTATCCTTTCCGTCAATGGCTTGATATCTGGATTTGTGGTTTGAGACCAGGCTTTCTGGGGCCGCTTCATTGTTTGAGTTCCAAAGTCTGTATTCTCAGTGCTGTCTTTCCAGAGATCTGGGGAGCTCCTGTGTTCTCCTGTTGATTCATCTTCATTTGTGATGGTTTCCCTTCACTTTTCCCCCACTTTAAATCATTGCTCAGTGACAGGGGAGATACTTTTCACTTCTGTTTTATCAGTCCCCTATTCTTCCTTATGTAGATCCTCTGGAATTGTTCAGTTTTGAAGACAACTGGATGTGGGGGGCTGTGTTGTCTTTTTGCAGTTTTAAGATTTGATTAAAGTGTAATGGGGGAGCTATTGCTCAGAATCTATCTGCAGATCACAGTATCTACTGACTGGTGTGTGGACCTACTGGAACTCACTTTCACAACCTTACAATCTGTCTATGTGGGGGGAGCATATTTATGTCCCCTGAAACAAAAATGAGATAAGAAAAAGGAAAAGGATGGAGAAAGGAAGAAGTGAAATGAAAGGAAGATGAAGAGAAAGAAGGAGAAGAAAAACAGACACACAAATGAACAGATAAATAAAAAATAGAAGATACAGTCTCCCTCAAATATACTCATATGCAAAATAAAAAAGAGGGTGAAAAAGGGGGAAATAATACCAGAAGATACTCACAGAAAGAGACATATGGAGAGAGAAGGAAAAAAATGAACTCCCTCTTGCAGTCAGTTCTGGAACTTCAGGTCTCTTTCCCCTTTTTTATTGGCATGTACTCAGCATTGCTGCTTTTGGCAGTGATAGAGAATGGGCTCCAATCTCTAACCCCAACCCTCTGCTCTCAACCTGCAGGCCGATGGGGCTGCTTTCCACATGGGTCAGACACCCCACAGACTTCTGGGGAAAGGGAGTGACTCAGATCAGGACCCACCCCAACTTGGCTGCTGCTAGGTCTCCCACTCCAACTACATGCATTTGTACTTGATCCACTATGGGGAGTGGGGCATCTGTCTCTCAAGTATCATGCACCTGGAATATCCTCCCTGGGCAAAGATGGACAATCCCACAGGGGTGCAGAGATCACCCCTTGAATCAGGGTGCAGGCTTCCCAGAATCGGGCAAGCTAGAGAAGTTTCCTGCTCAGTTCCAGGACAGAGAAGATAGTGTTGGCCAGTATCTTATTCTCTGGTAGGGCTCAGTTCCAGATATCCTCCCTGTGTCTTCTCCATGGTTCCCACTGTCAGTGCCCAGCCTCTTGCTGCAGGTAGTGGTGTGGGCTGGGTTCCAGGTGCTAAGAGGCTACCAATCTATGCTACCTTCTCCTGGGAGATACCCCAGAATGGCGGATGCCCTAAGAATGGCAAATGTTTCTGCACACAGGAGCCAAAATTGAAACAGTAGTAAGTTGCAGCCATTTCTGCAGGGAGGGCTCTGGGTGCTTGATCACAAGTCCCTCCTCAGTTGGGCATCTACTCACCCACTTACACACATGCAGGAACATGGATTCATCCTTATGTCCACTCACCCATGCAGAAACTCACACACTCCTACTGGTTTGTGCCATCTTGCTCCGTCTCCTATTTAAATTTTATTTCTGAAGAATAGTTTTTTCCGTAGGCAATATTCTTGGTTGGCAGGTTTGCTTTTATTCCTCCCAGCATTTTTTTTTCCTTTAAGATATTGTACCACTCTTTTCTAGCCTGCAAGGTTTCTGCTGACAAATCTGCTATTTTTATGGGTACTCTGTGTTACATGATGAATCACTTTTTTCTTGCTGCTTTTAAAATACTCTCTTTGACTTTTGAAAATTTGAATATTTTCTTAATTTTATTAGAAATTATCTGTTCTCTGACTTAAGTAGAATTATGTTCTTAAATTTAAAACATACAAGTTTTACTAGTTTTATCAATGTAATTTTTCATTTAAATATCTTTCTGGCAAAGAACATAGTCTATTTAAGCCTAATCTGTTAATATGTATTGAGATTTATTGCCCTATAGTTTCTTACTTCCAGGAAACTTCTATAATGGCACAAGAAGAATATTTATTCTTGGCTTGTAAAATGCAAATTTATGTTCATTAGGCAAATGCTATTAATTTTGTTCAGAATTTCTCTATACTTTATGATTTAGAAATTACTAAAATAAGTATGCTAAACTCTCCTTCTATGATGTTGTTTATTCTATTAAGTTCTGTAAATTTTGGCTTTATATATTTTGAGGTTTTGTTTTTAAGGACATGCAAAGTTATGATTAGTCAATATTGATGATGAATTAAACATTTATCATTTGATTTTTCTCCATTTGTTCAAGTAATAATTTTTAATTCAGTGTTTATTTTAGGCATGTATAATAATAATGGAATCACATCTTTATTTTTGTAAATATGATCTTGGATTTGATTTTTTAAATTGTTATTAATTTTTTTTTGAGTCAGGATCTCACTCTGCTACCCAGACTGGAGAGTCCTGGCATGATAATGACAATCACTTCTCACTGCAGTCTTCACCTCTTAGGCTCAAGCGATTCTTTTACCTAGCATCCCAAGTAGCTAGAATCACAGGTATCTGCCATAGATACAGCTAATTTTTAAATTTTTTTTGTAGAGACAAGGTTTTGCTATGTTGCCCAGGCTGATCTTGAACTCCTGGGCTCAAGCAATCCACCTGTCTTAGCCTCTCAAAGTGTTGGGATTACAGGCATGAGCCACAGCACACAACCAGATTTTATATGTATTATATATGCGTATATAGAGATGTAATTCATATGTATTATATATATAATATACATACATATATACATATATAGATGTAATATATGTATATATAAAATACATGTATATAGATGAATTAGTTTTAACTGACGCTTATTGCTATCTAACTGGTATACTTATTTCAATTGCAGCTACATCTATATACTGTATTATGTAACATATTACTTATCATGTTTACAGCACTTATCCCTTTTTGTCTGTTTTTCTCTATACTATGATATTATTTCCCACTCTATATTTCTCCTACTGCTAAAGGTTATCTGTTTTAGTTATATCATTTTAGTGTGTACCACAAAAATTTAACTCCTTTATTTAATTTAAGCCTAGCATTATATTAATTGATATTCGTATTCTCTTCTAAGAGTGTACCAGGAAGTTCAAATACTTTAATCAAACTTTTCAAAATATTTTAAAGTTGTCATTTGGTTTAGTTCTATATTTACAAAAATTATTCTGTTAAGTTTTATTGTTTTCAACTTAGATTGTCAAGACACTACTTCATTTGATTTTTGTAATTTTTGCATTTCATATTACTTCATGAGATTATCTTTCTTTGTTTAAAGATAGTTCTTTTTTTTCAATTGGAAAGTGGATCTATTGTGGAAATCCTCTTTGCAAATATATATCTATGAAATGTTCTATTTTTAATTTAAACATAGTGTTAAAACAGTAATGATCAGCCGGGCTCGGTGGCTCAGCCTGTAATCCCGCGCCTTTGAGAGGCTGAGGTGAGTGGATTGCCTGAGCCCGCGGGTTCGAGACCCGCCTGGGCAGCGAGACCTCATCTCTACAGTAAATCAAAAAATCAGCTGGGCGTGGTAGCACATGCCTGTAATTCTGGCTACTCGGAAGGCTGAGGCGGAAGGATCACGGAGCCCAGCAGGTCGAGGCTGCGGTGGCCGGGAGCGGCCACTGCACTCCAGTCTGGGTGACAGAGTGAGACTCCAACTCAAAACAAAACAAAACAAAACAAACCATTAATGATCTTATTCATTGTCCTCTTCCTTCTATCTTTAATGTGGAAAAATTCATCGTTAGTCTTATTGTCACTAATTTAAAAAATTTTCTCTTTTAAAATTTGCTTTCTGTTTAAAATTGCTTTTCTTGGTCTTTTGTTTAATGAATTTACACTGTTATAAGTATGGGTAACTTTTTTTTTTTCTGTTTGCCATACTTGAGCTTTTAAAACTGTACATTTTTGCTTTAATGGTTCTACTGATATATATTTCTTTAGGTATTCTGTGTAAAAAATTTTCACGACATAATTAAGAGCTTAAGATTTTTGGTAAAATATTTACAAATACTAAATTTGACCCATATCTGCCAGATCAGGCCTTAGAATGCTTGAACCAGTCTGAAATTTCACTACAAGAGAAATATTCTCATTTTATCACGAACATTTGGTGCTATCTAGTGTTTACTTTTATTACAGTTAAAAAGTAATATTTCATTATGTCTTAAATTTGCATTTTTATTTTTACTAATGAATTTTAACACCTTTTCACATGCTTATTAGCCTTCTGAGATTTTGGAGTTTGCAAATTCATATCTTATGCCCATAGGTCTATAGAGGTTGCAGACATTTTGCTGATGATTTGCAAAAGTACCTTTTATATTTTAAATACCATTTTCTTTTTGATTTACACAAAGCATAAGTAAGTACTTTACACATTTTTCAACTTTGCTTTTGTATCATTCACTGAATAGAAATCTTTAATTTTGATGTAGTACATTTATCATTTTTATTTTATGGTCTACGTTTTGACATTTTGTCTGATAGGAATTTCATTGTTGCCACACTTACTTGTTTGCCACAAATATGATATTTTTCATGTAAACTTCAACATTTATCATGGTATATTTCCTTTAATCTCTCTCATTCTCCTTTATCTGTAGGATTAAATAATAAGTCATCACTTATCCTCATGCAGTGAGCTATTTTACCTTCATAATCTGTGGGTGATGGTTTATTTTACCATTAATTTATGCTGTCAATGTTATCCTACATTAAATTTCTACATTTTTTTTTTTTTTTTGAGTTGGAGTCTCACTCTGTCACCCAGACTGGAGTGCAGTGGCTGCTCCCAGACACCACAGCCTCGACCTACTGGGCTCCGGCGATCCTTCCGCCTCAGCCTTCCAAGTAGCTGGAACTACAGGCGTGTGCTACCATGCCCGGCTAATTTTTTTGATTTATTGTAGAGATGAGGTCTCACCAAGTTGCCCAGGTGGGTCTCGAACCCGCAGGCTCAGGCAATCCATTCACCTCAGTCTCCCAAAGCACGGGATTACAGGTTGAGCCACCGAGCCCAGCAAAATTTCACATATTTATGAGTCTGTCTATAGACTTTCTATTTTGTCCCAATAGCTTATTTGTCTATTGTTCATAAAATGCCAGTGACTTTTATTTCTGTAGCTGTGAATCAATCCTTACTGTGTGAAAAGTCAATCAGCATTTTTATTTTTTCAATTTTAGGTTAACTTGGTTATTTGCATATTATTCTATATAATTTTTAGTGCAAGTATCAATTTTTTTAAGTCAAAGTTTTTAAAACATATTTTAAATTATTTGACTCATACATTATAATACATGCAGCTTATATATGTAGATATAGGTAGGTTGCAAATATATATTTTATATATTATATTGTATTTTATTCATATATATGAAATTGAATATCTGAATCACTTGTAGGTCTGCTGCTATTGTTTCTTATCTTGATTATTGGTTATATATATTAATATTTTGCACATTTTTAAATTTGAATGTTTATGAATATTGTAATATATCTTGCATATTTTGTTAAAAGTTTATGTATGTATAATAAAAAGAGAAATTATATGTGTATAATATATATGTTTACAAGTATAAAAGCTGAGGAATGTATTTATTCTCTCAATGCATTCATTTCATTCAGAGATATACTTTGATCAGGGTTGAATTGTAACTTTGGAAAGGCATTCTTCTTTTGTTTCCCTTTTGTTTGCAAAAGCACCTTCAAAGTGTTCTTAGATATCTTATTGTGAGCCTCATAGTTTTCTATCAGTTCAGCCTTAAAAATTTGCAAGATTTTCTGCTCATCTCTTTAGCTATCTGCCCATACAGCTTCACAAGCAGACATATTTTAAGGCCAATCATAGTACTGTGCTTAAGCCCGAGCCTTTTTCAACAGGTCTTTGTTTCCTAAGCCAGGCAATACTGCTGGAGATTTCACTCTTTTTGAATCTTTCAAATTAACAGTTTAACTTTCCATATTGTCCTCCAAATAGCAAAAATAGCCATAATAGCCATTGGCTTATGGGAAAACCTAGCCAAGCAGTTGAAACTTTCTGTTTATAATGTTTTACTCCTGCTGTGTACAGCTGATAAAAAGAAAAGAAAAAAAAATTGTTGGTTCCTTTTTCCCATGGACTCTTGGCCTGATTTTATTCCAAACTTCAGCTAATACCCAGAATCTGCAAATGCCCTCAGTGGAAAAAATGTTTGAAGATTGTGTGACCTAAATAACTGAATATATTAACAGATAATACTTAAGACCCAGTGCTGTCCACAATTTCAAAGGACACAATCCCAAATGCAAAAATCTTAAATGTTAAAATTCCAAAACATCAAAATCCTTAAAGATCAAAATCCCTAAAGTCTAAAATCTCTTTTGTCTAAAATACCCAAAATCACAATTTCAAAAAGTTAAAATCCTAGATGGAGAAATCCTGCAAGTCAGATTCTGGAAAAGGAATTAGTATGCTTTTGGTTGTCCATGAAATAGTTGCATCAGGTTAGTTGCATGGTGTTAGGCAGAACTACTACCTGCTATTGTCTTTATTTTGGAATTAAGTATGATGTAAATAAATGCATGGGTGCCAAATTGACAAGGAGTAGATTTGTGGAATTAGGTATCCTCCACTGGAAAGGCTTCAACTTATTTTTTCTACCTTTTATGAAGTTCCCTGACATCATATTTCTCCTTTTTCATTACCCGATGGACATACCTTTCACTCTTTGCTTTGGTAAAATAACTTTATCTCTAATAATGAGATAACTTTAATTTTAGTTTAATTTGAATGTCAATTTTGTTGTATTATGACAAACCTTAAAAAGCAGTATTTAGGGTCTGTCTGTGGGGGTGTTTCCTGAGGAGATTAATGTGTAAGTCTGAGTTTACTAGGTGGGAAAAAAATCTGCTCTCAGTGTTGGTAGGCACCATGCAATCAGCTGGGATCATGGGAAGAACAAATACAGACAGAGCAATTTGGTCTCCCTCTGAGAGTTATGACTAGCTTTTTTTCTACTGCTTTGGATGTCAGAACTTCAAGCTTGCTAGTCTTTGGACATCAGGATTTACACCAGCTGAGCCTGGGGCCTGAGGCTTTCGGCCTCGGACTGAGAATTACGCCATCAACTTCCCTGGTTTTGAGGCCTTAAGATCTGGACTGAGTCACACCAACAGCATCCCCGTGTCTCCAGTTTGCAGGTGACTATTGTAAGACTTCTTAGTCACCATAATTATATGAGCCAATTCCCCTAATAAATATATTTTCATATATCTATGTACATTTATCTTATTGGTTCTCTCTCTCTAGAGAACCCTGACTAATACAGGCTGGGAATTGAAGAAGCCAGCTATCATTTCTTCTTACTGGACTCCTTAAAACACAATAAAAGGGAGCTGTGAAATCATTCTCTTGATAAAAAAAAACTATGAATAGCTAAGATAAAATTGTGGCAATCAGGAATGTGTGTTTCAGGATTATGGCCCAAACCTAGTCAGATCATATGTGATAGCAGACCTCTTACTCACTATCTCTGCAGTACACATTCTAGTAAGCAAATTAAAAATCTTGACAACTGTCAGCCTAGGCTAATCAATGTTGGCAAATGACTACTAATATCTCCGATTTTTGTTCTTGCTGACAACTCAGTATAAACTAAAGAAAGTCAAATATGCTCCTCAAAACAATCACATAAGATGCTCCAGTTCTAGTTAACCTGCCTCCAGGTTCCCCATGCGAAGAACTTCAATGAAAGCACCCAAGTCTTTGCCTTTTTCACCATAAAGCTTGTCCACTCCCTTTACTGCCTTTGAATCTTTACCAAATTAATAATAGTAGCTAACTTTCTTTTCACAGCAAGCTCTGAATAAATAACCTTTGTTCTCATCTGGTTTGTCTTGCTTATTTCCACATAATTTATCTTGAAAAAGTTTTTCTCTTCCTGGGATTTTTTTTTTTTTTTTTGAGTTGGAGTCTCATTCTCGCCCAGACTGAAGTGCAGTGGCCGCTCCCATCCACAGCAGCCTCGACCTGCTGAGCTCTGGCGATCCTTCCGCCTCAGCCTTCCAAGTAGCTGGAACTATAGGCGTGCGCTACCACACCCGGCTAATTTTTTTTTTTATTATTATTATTTATTGTAGAGATGGAGGTCTTGCTGCCCAGGCGGGTCTCAAACCCGTAGGCTCAGGCAATCCACTCACCTCAGCCTCAGGTTACAGGCTGAGCCATTGAGCCCGGCTTCTTCCTGGGATTTTAATTCATTAAAACATTAGTGATATTAATTTGTGAGATTTTATTTGAATTTATCTAATTTTTTGAAAAGTTGTTGCAACAGAAACAGCAGTAGACCATGAACTCCTGAATTCTTGCTAGGAAAAGAAGTCTAAGTCAAATGTTCTTTAACAAATGATCCAAGTCTGAGGCAGTGCAAGTGTTGCATATGGCTAGTAGTTTAGTCTACATGAAGTCCAACTACCATCACACAAAGAAAAATTCTTCTATGGGCACAGAATATTTTTCTTGCTTTATACATCCAATTCAATTTCTTAACCACAAAGTATCCTGGGAATTATGTTTGGTTAGTTTAGAGTAAGAGTCAGTAAATAAGAACCCCAGGCCAAATTCAACTTAGCTGTTTTTGGAAATATAGTTTTATTGGAAAACCATCACACTCTATGTTTATATATTATCTTTAGTGCTACAATGGCAGAGTTAAATAGCTGCAACAAAAAATGTATGACTCACAAAGCCTAAAATAGTTTTACTCTTTAGCCCTTTACGGAAATGAATCGATGACTCTTAGTTTAGAGAGTATGTTTCAGATATGTTTTACCTCTGCAATTTTTATTGGATTATTTAATGGAGTTCATGCTTTACTTCAAATAATTAAACATATTTATAACAGTTCTTTCAAAGTTCTTAGCTGCTAATTTCATCATCTCTTTCATTTCCAGTCTTATTTATATTGACTAAGTTGTGAGTCACATTTTTCTGCCTCTTGGTTAGTATAGTGAATTTTAATTGGCTTCTGAATATTGTGTTTTGTTGTTGAAAATCTGGGTTTTGTTGTTCTTCACTGAAGTGTGTAAGGATTTGTTTTAGTAAGCAGGTTGTTTTTTGGCAGCAACTCCAAATCAGTTTACATTTTGAGATTCTAGAGGTCAGGACGTTGACATATGCATTTTCAGGGAAAACAATTCAACCTTTAAGGCAGGGATAGGTGAACAAAAGGCCAGAGGCTAAGAATTCCTGTTTTTCAGTTATCCAGCTGTCTATTTAGGATGAGAAGTAAATTAGGTTGATCTTAGTGTAGTTGAAAACACAAAATAGCAGTGGTTTCAAAAATATGAAGATACAATTTTCTCACATGTGAAGGAAAGGGGCCCTGGAGTCTCCATGGGTATCAGGGACTTCTCTTCCTTCTATAGTTCTAAGATACTTTCTTGACAGCCATCATCAAGGCCACTTCATAACCCAGGAAGTCTGCTATAGCTGTAACAGTCATGCTATTATATTCTCTGGCTGTTTCCCAGATAAGTTTTTTTTGAATAACTTTTTTAAGAGTTCTACAAAACACTTCTACTTATATCTAGTTGACCAAAATTTAATCAAATGGATTCTTTTAGCTGTGAAGAAGCCTGAAAATTTTAGTATTTCAGTTGGGTGTGTCACTCCAAATAAAATTGTTTTTAAGAAAAAAATGATTAAAAAAAAAAAAGGATTCCAGTGATCACTAGAAGTCTAGGCTATATTTGTTGAAGCTTGGTGGCTGATACACGGAGAACGGAAAGCTAAGGGCCTCCAAACAGACTAAAAGTAAGTAACAAAGGCTATTTCTTTAGAGAAAGCAGAGAATTGCCCAGGCTCTTAAGAGGTTGCTCTGTGTAGTAATTAACAGTGAGAATAAGAGCTCCATTAGTCACATTCACCTGTGTGAAAATATAAATTTCTGAGCTCACCTTTTCCTTATAATATAGATGTATTTGAAAGTATTCTGCTTTTAAATTTTAGTAGTCATCAAGAAAAGAATAACTATACCTATAAAACAATGTAGAAATCCATAACATGTTGCTGTCAGGGCATGGATTAACGCTAAGGGCTCTAGGCTATGCTCACTATAATATAGGTTCTGATGTGTTAAATTAGGTTTTCATGTAGCCAGACCGATAAAAATTATGTAATTACAAGTCACCAATTATTAAGTCTACCAAGCATTGTGCTAATTATCTATTATTAATTATTACTTTTATTAACTCCTCGTGGTAAATGTTACATCCTCATTTTACCAAGTAGGATACTGAGCTTAGAGAAATTATTTAATTTTAATTTTAATAGTAACACAATTATTTAGTGGCAAACTTGGGATTCATAGTCACATCTGTCTGACATCAGAGCCATTATAATATGATAAACTCTAATTATATATGAAAGTAGGCAATTAGAAGACATTCTCTCAAAAATCAGACAGTTGGAACTAAATCAGGTTTCCTCAGAGACACATGCCATGGTTTCACTCGGTTCATGACATATTTTTTAAATGCAATCAAGTAAAATAGAAATGTATATCCTAGAAAATAGCTTACGGGAAAATGAGCTGTCTTTAATCATTTAATAGTCTATAATATTGAGAAGGCAATACTCTTTATTTTGTATAAGATCAAGAATAGATCTAGAGAAACAAAATCAATACATTTATGTTATAAGGAAGTTTTTTTTGTTTTGTTTACTGTAATTCTGAGCTCTTCTCTAATAAAAATGGTAACAACCTAAAGTGTAAATATCTAATGTTTAACAAAAGTATTAAAGCAGATTTACTGTATGCCATCTTAATGAATGGTTGATCTACATGATTTGAGTGTCCTTATGGTAGGTTAAATTGTGTCCCTCAAAAGGTACATTGAAGTCCTAACCACTTTTGCCTATGAATATACACTTTTATGAAAACAGGATTTTTTCAGACATAATCAAATTAAGATGAAGTCATACTGGATCAGGCTGGGCCTTAAATTCAATAACTTGTATTCTAAAAAGAAGATAAAAATTTGGAAACACACACATACACAAAGGGAAGACTGTCATGGAAAAACACAGGAAAACTTGAAGTGATGCAGCAAGTCAAGGAATGCTAACAATTTCAGTGATTGCTAGAATCTAGAAAGATTCAAGAAAAGATTCATTCCTAGACTCAACAGATGGAGCATGGCTCTCCTAAAACCTTGATTTCAGACTTTTAGCCTTCAGAAATGTAAGGGAATACATTTTTCTTATTTTAAGCCATCTGATTCGTAGTATTTTTCAGAAATGTAAGGAATAAATTTTTCCTGTTTTAAGTCACCTGGTTTGTAGTACTTTGATCTAGCAGCACTGGGAAACTAACACAGTGGCTTTCAAACCTGAAAATCTATGGTCTGCTCTAAAAACACTATAGACCTCATAGAAGAGAGTTCTAAAATAGGAAAGATTCCAAGGAGGCAATCATTTTAGATTAGTTTATTAAAGAAAAGCAAGTTTTAATATTATGCAGAGAGGAAAAACAAATGAAAATAATTATGGAGAAAGAACCATGTGAGCTCATGCCAAATGTTAGGATAGGATGTGATATGAACAAGGAGGAATTAGGAGATCAGCTTGATTAAGAACTGGTGGAGCTAGTGTGGAATTACTGTTTAATAAGCCTGGGATGATAAAGTATGTAAGGCTACAGAGGGCATGCAGTCCACTACAGGGGATTCAAGTTTTGAAAGGCTTGGAGGACAGAATGGAGGAGTAGAATAAGAAGAGGTATGTGCAGAAAGTGGGGTATGGAATTAGTCTTGAATCTCTGGAAGATTGGCTAATGAATAGTGGGTTAAGGTAATCTCTATTCAAAAATGAAGTCCTAGAAGCGATATTGAACAATATTCTGGAAGTATTCAGAAGAGGGAAAATGTAGGAATCATTGATTAAAAGACAAAAGATAGAGGTAGGGGAGGGAGAGAGAGCAGCAACAAAGATGACTGCATGTTTTGAATCACTGGGGCAAGGAAAATAGTAATATTTCTGTTTAGATCTGTTGTTTCTATAAAAGAGTTAGAAACTATCGCACTCTACCACTTAACTTTGCTGTTGCATACAAAAACAAAGAAATTTGATTTTTCAGCCTTAACTTATTTTTTCTAGGCCACCTAATAATTTACCATTTATTGACAGAAGTGAATTTTGGAGATATTCATTTGATATTCAAAAATCTTGAAGTGAATTGTATTATTAGAAACCGTAATGTCCATTTACCATTGTTCCAATTATTTCAAATATTTTTGTGCTGAAATAAAACTTTTTATTATACTGTATTATTTAAACAAGTGATAAGATAATAGTTTGAAGAATATCCATTTATTAATGCAGATAGAGGAAGAGTATTTCCTTCTGAGTATTTTTTCAAAAGAATATCTAACAATTTTCATGGTAGAAAATATAAAACTGTACAGGTCAGAGAGAATACATCTGTTCTTTCTTTTTAGTAATAGGATTGCATTTTTAGCACCTCTTTCTTGATTCAGTGCCATCTCATTGGAGATGATTGCTTATAAGCAAACACTTCTGCTTTAATCATTTCTGATCATTTCTAGATCATTTCTGATACAGGGCATTGTAAAGGACTCAATTAGGAATGGAATGTGCTGTTCTATTTTCACATTTCCTATGCAAAATTTAAACCCAAATGCATAACTGCCTTTTACCAGGTCCATAGAGTAAGAGCATCTTTGTTCACGTAGCATTTTCGGTAAGAATAACATGTAACGTCTGTCATGGCATGCAAGTACTATGATTTGTGTATAGTATTCAATTCCTGATACTCTTTTTATTTATATAGGATTGTTATTAAGTTATTTTTCCAGTCTAATAAATGCTCTTTGTGTCTGAGAATGCTTTAAAAAAATAAGTGTTTCAAGATTTTTTTAACCCTGTGGAAAGGGTCATATTCTTTGCAAACTTAAGAGAATATGAACAGTCTAGTAATTGGAAAATATTTTTTATAAAACACAAGCTATAAATTATTCACCATCTGAAGTATTTACATTTAATTTTACAAAACCTTTTCTAGTCTAATAACAAGAGACTCAATTGTATTGTGAGGGAAGGGAAAGGGATATGCCTAGATCTCTTACATCATTAGATGTATTTGACAAAACATTTGGAAACTTCATTAATTTATGTCAAATTTGTAGCAAGGCTTTAACTGGATTAGTGTACACTTCAACTTGAAGTTGAATTCAAGTGTATCAAGTAGATTCTTTCTCTTGGCAAGAAATTTCAATGCTAATGAAGCTGGAATAGGAAGGATTCCACTGTATTTTCTGCTGTAAGAAATGAGAATTTAAAATGTGAAAAAGGATTTTGAGAATTAAATGATGAGTATGAATTATCTGGGTTACTGCAGCACTAGGGAGTAATTAGCTAAAGCAATCTTTATAGAGTTAATGATGATCTTTTCCTCAAGTTGAAAACTGATGTATGTAAAATATTATTGTGTACATCTAATGTAGAATGGTAGATTTTTGACTTAGTAGCTTCCCTACAAGTATTCCATAACTCTTTTTAAGTATCACTATAAATATTATTTGACTATCATAAAAAGGAAGATTCTGGACCTTCCTTAGTTAGGTAAAATTAAACAAGGAAGATAACAATTATCTCATAAAATAATGATGATATGATTGGCATGAAAGTGTATTATCTCCCTGAACCAAATAATTGTCTTGTAAATTCCACATTTGCCATGTATATGATTGAGGATATGTTACATTCTATTTAAATAAAAAGAGAAAATGATATATTTGAGACTTTTTTTCATGATCAATCTGAACTGTAAAACTTTAAATTCCCAAACCTGTAATTATTCCAGAAGGTATAATTGATTATAAAAAGTAACAGAATCAAAGTACAATTTTAGCATAAGGTTTCACAGGAGAGATATTAGGCTAGTGATCCAGCCTTTACTCTTTCTAATTTGATTTAATTAACCAATCAATCAAATATTCCAAATATTTGTGGAATATTTACATACTGTAAACTGTCCTGGAGATAAAGAAAAGATGACTAAAGAAGCATCCATGATTTCAAAGAGTATGTGGCCTAGTTGGGGACACAGATTCAGAACTGGGCAATTAAAAAGTAGAAATTGCAGTGACAAACTGCATAGTACATGCAGTATAGAAAGATGCAGTGGATATCAGTCCCTGGAAAAATGATTTGGGAGACAGAACATTTCCATTTCACCATTTTATTGATGAGTTTTTCATGTGACAAACAGACTTCTTTGGTTTCTGTAACACAGCATTGCCAGCTGCCATATTTTTATCATCGATTCGGAGTTCTGATCTAAGCGCCATGGCCCTGGTTTTTCTGGCAAGTTATAATTAGAGGTAGAGAAACAAGGAATGCAAGGAAACGTAATCTGCAGGTTTCGGTTTTAGTCATCTGGGGCTGCTATAACAAAACACCACAGACTGGGAGCTTAAAACAACAAACCTTTATTTCCTATAATTCTGGAGTCTGGGAAGTCCAGGCTCAATGTGCTGGCAGATGCACTGTCTGATGAAGGCTCTCTGGTTTGAAGAAAGCTACCTTCTTCTTAAGTTTTCACATGGCCTTTTCTTGGTGTTTGCATGCTGAGAGAGAGGAGAGAGAGAGAGAATCTTTCTTGGTTTTTAGGGGCATTAATTCCACCACGCGGGCGCCACTCTCATGACCTAATCTAACTCTAATTATTTCCCAAAGGCCTCATCTCCAGATACCATCACAGTGGGGACTGGGGCCTCAACATGTTCATTTGGAGGGACGCAAATATTCAGTCCATAGCAGCTCCTCGCTTGCTCTCATCTCTTCTGCGGGCCTAGCATTTTTGTAAAAGTAATTTTTTTAAAAGAGGACCTACAAATTGCATGTGATTTAGATTATACAAAGCCTGGATTTATCATCTTTACTAAACAGATATTTCATTTTTTTCTATAGTTTACATATTATTTCTAATATGTAAACTATGTAATATATATTTAGTTAAACCTGAGAGTTCTACAGGTAATTTTTTTTTTTTTTTTTGAGTTGAAGTCTCACTCTGTCACCCAGACTGGAGTGCAGTGGCATGCTCCCGGCCACGCAGCCTCCACCCGTTGGGCTCAGGCAATCCTTCCATCTCAGCCTTCCAAGTAGCCGAAACTACAGGTGCGCGCGTTAGGACGCTCAGCTTGTTTTTTTTTGTTTTGTTTTGAGTTGGAATCTCACTCTGTTGCCCAGACTGGAGTGCAGTGGCCGCTCCCGGTCACCGCAGCCTCGACCTGACCGGCGATCCTTCCGCCTCAGCCTTCCAAGTAGCCGGAATTAAGGCATGCGCTACCATGCCCGGCTGATTTTTTGATTTATTGTAGAGATGAGGTCTCGCTGCCCAGGCGGGTCTCGAACTCGCGGGCTCAGGCAATCCACTCACCTCAACTTCCCAAAGGCACGGGATTACAGGCTGAGCCATCAGCTAGTTTTTGATTTATTGTAGTGAGGAGGTCTCGCCAAGCTGCTCAGATGGGTCTCGAACCCTCGGGTTCAGGCAATCCACTCGCCTCGGCCTCCCAAAGTGCCGGGATTACAGGCTGAGCAGGTAATGTTTTAATCTTGCCACATCAGAGAAAAAAAGTATGATATCCAGTTAGTTGTAGATCAGAAAGGAGGGACAGAGATAGCTTTGTACAGACCCCCGTCCTTAAGATACTTAAAGGCAGGGAGCAGTGGCTCACACCTACAATCCCAGCGCTTTGGGAGGCTGAGGTGAGAGGATTGCCTGAGCCCACGGGTTTGAGACCAGCCTGGACAACTTGATGGAGAGGTACAATTGTTTTACTTTCCACAGAGGACTACAGAAGTTGGTGATGTCTACAAAATCTAGATAAGGTCTTGATTCTAACTTGGGCCACCAGTCTTTTCTCCTCCTAACTGTAAAAAGGTTTGAAACTCCCTCAAATAGTGGATTTTCCACGGATGTCTTGGTAAATCGCCAGGTGACAGATATCACAGTTTCCAGGACCAGAATTTGGAGGAGGAAGCATTCAATGTAGAAAAATAAATAAATGCTCAGAAAAGGGAAAGCAGAAATTGCATTTGGAACAACAAAGGAAAATTTATTACTTATTGAAAATGCTTTGGGTTATAATAGGCTTCACAATATTTTAAAAATTATTATAACTGCATGCAAATATTACTAGTTCTTACATGTGATCAACTATATAATTTTATAGTTTATTTACAGTTTTTCTTTACACGAAGTAGAAGAATCTTTTAATATGGCAGGAAATACACTTAATTAACTTTCTCAGCACTGTAAAACAACTAGTCTTAGATGTAATTAATTTGTGTAGCATTAAAAAGAAAACATCTGTGAAGGATAATCATATTCTGACAAACAGTGAAAGGGTTAAATGTCTCTTAACGTCTTGAATTTGGTAAACTTCCATAGGCTTTTACTGAGACAGTTTATGTTTTCTGCCAGGTGGATGCAATTTCACTCTACAAAAAGAAATTAATTTACTCAGGTATGATGCATCTTTTTTTTTCTATTCTGGTAATTGAATATTCATCACATAACAAGTGCAGCTAATTAGCCAATTATTCCATTTACCGACTAATAATGAACTTGCTATTCCCATCAAATAAAGCAAGAGTTGAAAAAGTATCAAATTTTTGATTAGTATCAAATTTTGATTATCAAAATTTTGACTGCTCAGACAACTTGAGAAATCTTCAAAGCCTACAATGCATTTCACGCTAATGGATCCTTGTTTGGTAACTATAGGATGTAAGCTTTAATCTCTTTAGGAAATTGAATTTTTAGGTTAATGATTAGTGTAAAAAAATCTGATCTTAGTAAGTCTGTGTATTTGTCTAAATTTAGTAGTTTGGTAAAATTAACAATGATTGTGAGCATTTCCTCAGGTTTTGTTCAAGTTGAATGTTTCATTATGGAGCTATTTGACCGTTTTGTTTTAGCAATTTTGAATATGTCTATTGGTATTTACCAACGAGGCTGCTTAACTTCTAAAGGCTAATTGAAAAAGTGATTTATATATTAAAAATACTTTTCATGTATTTGCAATTATTTGTACTTTTATCAATTTTGGATCCAATGTCATATATTATTTCTGTCAAAAAAATAGTAAAATGATTGACAACAGAGAGGCCTTCTCTGACCATTCTTTGTATAATGGAAAACATGCACTGAGTCCTACTGCCTCATTCCCATCCTCATTCTCATCTCACATGGAGAATGGGTTAGGACTCCTTACTGAAAACAGATGGATAAAGTGAAAATCTGGGTGGTAGATGGTGAGAACAGTGGGTTAATTACCTCACTGTGTCAAGACTACTTGTCTTAAGCAAGAAATTGGAGAGTATAAAAGGTTCTATGAAGAAATTGATTGACCTAAGAGACAATCTTACAATTTTCCTGTTTTGAAATCCAAGAATAAAGGCATTAACTCCTCATGGAAACATCCTTGAGAGAGGCCCACCAACAAAAAACAAGACCCTCATGAGCTTCCAGTCACCAATTTAGTGTCTACAAAGAGAGTGAAAGTTCATCAAAACTTGAGGAAAAAATCTAAGATAAAAACAAAAAGATCCAACCAACAGAGAATAAGAAGAATATAGACAGGAAACAGAAACAATGCCAAAATAGAAATATAATGAATCATAGTGGGAGAAGGGGACATGCATGTATGTGTTTTGAGTAAGTAGGAGGTGTTCAAGGGAGGGTCCAGTTCTGAGAATGTTAAATTCCAATTTTCCACAGTGAGATGCAAATGATTGATATTCAAAATTTAAACATCAGGAAAAAACTTTATATTTTTCAGAAATATGAGCACAAATATCAGGAAAAAAGAAAAAAAACTCAAATAGTTGAGAGTAGTTACCTGAGAAGGATGATCCAAGAGTTAAATTTTTTCTATATTTTCCATTCTGTGTAGATAATAGTAATGTATAAATAAATGCTTATAATGTAATTAAATGGCTTACAAAACATGTGATGGAGAATGCTATATATGAATGATTCAGCCAGAGTGCTAGATATGAGTGTCAATAGCTGAAAATATATTCTGATGGTTTTAAGGTTGTATTTGAGAAAAACAAGGAGTGGGAGATTGCATCACACTCTTTTCTTCTCTGAGGAGGACAGAAACTGGGAGAGACAGGCATCACAACTAACTTGCGAAGTTCCCCCCGGGGATTACTGATAGCACAGACAACAAAAACTATAAATTAGAAAGAGCAAGAATATTGAGAACCCAATCTAAAGACAGGTAACCCTATAATGTGGAGAAGACACATATCCATCAAACTTTGTGTTTGGAGATTTGAGAGGGGATTCTGTGAGATTTCGATGTCTGGTAATATTCAGTTTACAACATGTCAAATATTCTGGCCTGTGAATCTGCCAGAAACAGTTGGAGCATTCTATATCTAGAAGTAAGTTCCTCATTTGTACACTCAAGGGATTAGCAGCACCCCCAAAACACACAGGGACACTCAACACTCTCTGGCAGTGTCAATTGCCCTAACCTAACTCCATCACTAATGAGGAGAATGGAATCACTGGCATAACCTTAGGCTAATTGATGTTTATTCCTTGTGGCAGGGTGGGAAGTTGTCTTTTCCAAGAACGTTGGTGTTTTATGCAAGGAAGAAAGGATGGTGCAGCCTCTTACACTATTGCATCTGTAAGTGGTTTTAAGTTTGTCCCGTAATTCAAGTATCTGTAGCTTTTATTTAGTTTAGTTGAACATGTGAAACTGGGCTAAAAACTTTAGAACCAGTGTTACAAAATGGTAGTGGTACTATGGTGCTTCTGCTTTTTGTTTCAGAACATGAGATAGCTGTCTGAGGTTTAAATGTTTTCCCATTAAAAACACTTTTATTTATTTATTAGAGGCTTTCAAAAATTAGGTATGAATGTTGAATTTTATTACTTTTTATACTATCATATAATAACTCGTTTTATACTCTACATATAATTTGTTTTTGTACTATCAGTATGAAAAGATCAATGGACTTATTCTATTGAGACAGACAAAAATTTGTTGAATAGTTTTGTATTAATCATAGTATATTTTTCTATAAATGCACCTCAATTACTAGTATTTTATACATAGAATTTAGGTCACATATTAATATAAAAGAATGGTCTGCAATTTTTTTTCTTTTCTATTAACTTTTACTATCAAGATTTTCTTACTCTGGCCTTACAAAAAAGAATTGTTCTTTCTTTGTCTGGAAAAGTTTAAATGACAAAAAGAGTTATTAATACCTAAAAGCTGAAACAGCTTGCCAGTGACACAGTATGGGTTTGAGATCTTTTGAAAGTATTTCTTTGAACATTTCAACAATTTCTTCCACAATTATTTTGCTGATCATGCAAGCTGCATTTCATTGAGTTATGATATTATATATTCTCCTAAAAATCAGATGTTTTATCTAGATTATAACATATTGGTGAAAGGTTATAAAATGTAGTTAATAGTTACTTTAATTTTTTTCTCTGTATATTATGTGCTTGTTCTCATTTCTAAATATATATGTTTGTTTTCTAATTTTTATTTGATTACGATAGCTAGAGAAATATGGTTTTGTTGATTTTTTCCTATTCCTTTTTTTTTTTAAACATACTGCCTATGCTTTTTGGTTCTTATTTTTTCTAAAAATGAAAGAAGTTTATAATGTAAAACATCTATAACGTTTCTTTAAAATTGATTTTGTGGTTTTTAGTTTTTCTTTATACATTTGAGGTTATAATAAAGGAAAAACTAAGAAACAGTGTCATATTGTATTTCAGAATTGATCTGTGGATACAAACTGTCTGTGTTCAAATCCAGGTCCTTCTACTTATCAGCTCTGGAACCTTGAAGAATAAGTATTTCTTTTTCTGTTTTCCTTTTTTAACTTTAAAATGAGTTTTATAGGAGCACTTAACTTTTAAGGTTGGCTTGGATGTAAACCAGTTAATACCTATAAAGAACTTTAAATCGTACTGCCACTTGAATGATTTTAAAGGATATTTTAAAAACCCAGACAATTGTAACTTTTTTTTTTTTGAGTTGGAGTCTCACTCTTGTCGCCTAGGCTGGAGTGCAGTGGCACACTCATAGCCACCACAGGTTCGACCTGCAGGGCTTAGGCGGTCCTTTCGCCTCATCCTTCCAAGTAGCTGGAACTACAGATGCATGCCACCATGTCCAGCTAATTTTTGCTTTAATGGAAATCACAGACTTCATCTATATAGAGATTTGTCATGTTTACTGATTTATTTTTTAATTTTAGATGGCATTTTGTCAGATATTCACAACTCCTTTTCTGTTTTCTTGTTGTTGCTGTTGACACTGTTTAAGCCCTTACTTGCTCTTTAAGTTTAGCCCAAGGCAGCAGGAACCTGGCCATCAGGCAGGTCCAGGACTATTGTTGTTAGAATTCAGAAAGGATTTTATGATAAGTCGGACTAAAGAAGCAAAACTATGTAATTACATGAGTAATTGCAAAAACACAGTTGACTAGAATAAGCAACAGAAGTAACAGGGCAACAGAAGCTGGATGGTCCCTCTCAGGCTCAAAGCTGTCTACACAAGTATTATGCTTCCTCTTAGAAACATTTCTTCTCTGACTGTGACACATCTTCTCATATCTTCATCATTTGTAGCCTCAACACAAATTAATTTTTTTCTTTTATTAGACAGTGTATTTGCCAGGGTTCTCCAGAGAAAAAATATAAATATAAACATAAATATAAGAGAGAGAGAGAGAGAAAGAGAGCAAGAGAGAGAAATTTTAAGGGATTGGTTCACATGATTGTAATTAGCAAATCTGAAATCCACAAGGCAAGCTAGCAGACTGAAAATTCTGGCATGAGTTGATGTGGCATTCTTGAGTCCAAAAGCAGTTTCCTCCTTGGGTACTTCAATCTGTTATCCAAAGACCTATAGCTGATTGGATAAAGATTACCCACACTATGGAAGACAATCTGCTTTAGGCAAAGTCTACTGATTGTAAATGTTAATCACATTAAAAAAAAAAAACAAAAAAAACAACTTTGCAGAAATGTCTTCTTGACTGGTGTTTGACCAGAGAACTGGACTCCATAACCTAGTCAAGTGGTTAGATCAAATTAACCATCATGGATGGGTATTTTCTATTAAAGTGTCATTGCTCTCAGTGGTAGAGCTTACTGCTAGGGCTATTTGGATTGGCCTTTGGCTAGTAGAGCTGCAATAAGGCCTTTATTTCAACCTGATCAGATTCCACAACTTTGCCTATTTTCTCCACCCATGATGACTGACATTTTTTCGAAATTTGAATAAAAAGATTTATTACTCAGAAGATACATGTAAAATAATATGTAAAGATAAAAAATAATTTTATACAGAAATTTATGTGTGTTTGGAACACACAAACCCTATGCCCTATGCTGAAATCATTGAAATTAAATTTTACAAGTTTTAATTTTTGTTATTTTGGCAAATATAGTATCATTGTACTCTTTATATTATTAATACCAAACATTTTTTAACAAGGTTAGAGGAAAGCAGACACAAATTAAAAGCAAATTACTAAGGTCATCAAATATAAGAAAAGCCTGAAAAACGGTCACAGTCTAGAGGAATCTAAGGAAACATGATGAATAAAATATACAAGTAGCACCCCCAAAACCCAGGAATTTATTTGTAAAAAATTGTGTATTTATTCTTACATGTTTAAACATTAGTCACCTTCAAAGTACTCTCCATTTGATGCAATACACCTACTGAAATCCTTTTTCCCCTGCTCAAAACAGTTCTTGAACTCTTCAATTTTGATGCCTTTTAGTGCTTGTGCCTTTTTTTGTTTTACCGCTTCTATGTCAACAAAATGTTTCCCTTTGAGAACTTTTTTAGTTCAGCAAAACAAAAAAAAAGTTTCTAGAGTTGATATTGGGTTAATAGGGAGGGTGATCGATGGAGGTCATGTCATTTTTGGTCGAAAACTGCTGGTGGTGCTCAGTGGCTCAGTCTGTAATCCCAGCACTTTGGGAGGCAAGGGAAGTGGCTTGCTTGAGCCGGTGGGCTTGTGACCAGTCCGGGCAACCTGAGACCTCTTCTCTACAATAAAAATAAAAAAATAGCAAGCATGGTAGCTTGCACCTATAGTTCCAGCTACTTGGAAGGCTGAGGTGGAAGGATCGCTCAGAGACCAGCAGGTTAACGTTGGGGTGACCCACGAGTGTGCCACTGGACTCCAGCCTGGGAGGCAGAGTGAGACTCCAACTCAAAAAGATAAATAAACTGCTGAATACTCAGTGCTGTGTGTGGAGATGCACTTGTAAATCACTCATCATGAAATGGGCAAAAACATTGAAAGAATCTTCAAAAAATATTCTCTGAAGCCAAATGCAGCTCAAAACAACGCTAGCTGATTCACTGATGAAATGGGCAAACACACTGAAAGAATCTCCAGAAAAATTTCACGAAGCGGAATGCAGCTTCTCACAACATCAGCTGATACACAATGCTGGTAGGTTACTAGAACACTTACGTAGTGGGGGAAACCTGTACTACAAGGAGCCTGCCCTCCAAAAATAATTCTGGTTTTCTTTTGAGTCCCCCTCATAATGTGAGAACCTAGAACAAAAAAGGACATTAGGAAAAACTTACAAAATCTAAATAAAGCATGAATTGTAATTAATAAGAAAATACCAATACTGGTTTATTTGTTGTGACAAATGTACCATAATAATGTTAACAACAGGCAAAATTAAATGCTTTTTGCTTCCAGCTATGATAGGGTAATAAAGACTAGCTATAACCTCTCTATATAATAAACAGCTAAAACATTAGAAAAAATAAATTAAAAAAGCATTTTCAAACATTCAGAAACTGGCAGCATAGGACTGTGATGCCTGTGAGAAAGAAAACCACCAAGGTGAGCCTATCATTTCCCAACTTTCCTGCCTGGAGACAACTTCTGGACCTCAGGCACACGAAAAAGAAACTCAAATAACGCTTTATGGCCTCACTAAAGTGAGGTGATGAAGACTGAAGTTTGGGGAAATTGGAGCAGCAGATTTACAGCTTTCTGTGACAGAGTGGAGAAAACAATGCAAGAAAATTTAGATCCTGAAAACAGAGTAGGCATCTCTTTGTGTTCTTCTAAACAGGGTGTCTTACATGTGCAGACTGAAAGTTCACAAGCCACCGGGAAGCTGTGAATTCAGGGATTCCCAGAGCTCACAAAGTTGAGGAAGTGTTTGAGCTCCAAACAGCCAGAGTAGAGAATCCTTACTGATCACCTGGAATTGAGAAGAGACTCCAAGTAGGTCATACCTTTACAGTAGTATTGGAATACCTCTGGAGTATTAAAAAGCAAACAAAAAAAATCTCTAAGCATGCCAAGAAGCCAAAACCTGTGACTCAAAATCAGGCATTTTTAAAAAAAAGTCAAAAGGAATAGACCAAAAATGTCAAAGATGATGAAACTACAGACAAAAATTTTAAAAGAGCTATTACACTTTTGCACAGATATTTAAGTGATAAAATGAATATAGAAAAGAGAAATAAAATATACAAAAAAGGCCTAATCGAATGTCTTCTTTATTATCAGAAAAAAGGCAATCATTTTTACTCTTGTTATTTCTATTCAATACTGAATTGAGCATTCTGACTAGTGAAACAAAGCAAGAAAAAGGAGCCTAGGAATACGGTTTGAAAAGAAAGAAGTAAATGGCCTTTATTTTGCAAAAGACTTAATTGTGTATGGTGAAAGTATAAGAAATCTAATCAATACGAATAGAACAAATAACTGATTTTAGCAAGCCCACAGAACACAGGAGCAATTTAAACAATTGTTTGTATGACTATATAGCAGCAATTGACACAATTTCTAAAAATAAAAGCATTAGCAAAAATATCAAAGAATGAAGTAATGTTGGATATAATTAATAAAATATGTTTAATAATTTGACAATGGAAACTATTAAACATTACTGAAAGCAATTAAGGATGGCCTAAGTAAATGGATATTTTTACTGCTTTCCTGTGTTAGAGGACTCAATATTTTGTAAGTGGTAATTTGACTCAAGGTGATCTATATATCCAACACAATCCAAATCAATATTTCAGCAGATGTTTTGTTTCTTTGTAGAAACTGGCAAGCTAATTCTAAAATATATGACAATGCAAATGTTTTAAGACAGCCAAATCAATTTTTTTTTAAAAGGACACATTTGGAAGATATAAGTTGACTGGTTTTAAAATTAATATAATGCTACAAGAATTGACACGTTAATGTCAATCAATTTTTGACTAGGGTGGTAAGGAGGTTGCAAACTGATGCAACTGATGCAAAGCAAAAACAAAAAACCACTGCTCATGTATATATATTTTAAACAGCGAATCTTGAACTTTATCTCATGTTGTACATAATAATTTAACTAAAGATGGGCCATGGACCTGAACATAAAAAATAAAATGTTACAATTTGTAATGAACAAACAAAAATATTTAGGAGAAAATTCTTGTTAAAAATGACCATGTTTCTAAGGACAAAGACATGAAATTTAAAAAATGATAAACTGGACTTCTTCAGTATTAAAAACTTCTGCTCATTAGAAGTCATTATTTAAAATTTAAAAATTAAGTTCACAGATTAGAGAAAATATTGTAATATAAATCTGAACATACCCTTTTATTCAGAATGTAATAAATACGAGTATATTTTTGAATACAAATTATTTACAGCACTCTTGCAAGTCAGTAATAGTAAGAAAAATGGCACTATCAATATAAGCAAAAGAATGAATAGAAACTTTATAAAATAATATATATATAACTGGTTAATATGCATATAAAAATGCTCAAAAGCACTACTCATGAAGGAAATCCAAATTAAACCATAGTGAAATACCATTACACACTCATTACAATGGTTAAAAATAAAGACTGACAAAAATCAAATATTGACAAAGATTTGGAGCCCTCATAAATTTCTGGTAAAGTGATTTGGAGTACAGTCTTTTTGTTCTTTAGAAATGTTAGCATTAGCTTTCAAGAGAACCTAATAATTCTACTTCTAGAAATTTACCCAAGAAAAATGAAAACATATGTCCACATAAATTTCTCACAAATATTCATTGCAGCTTTATATGACTCAATAATTGCTGAGAATTGAAAACTACACAATTTTTCATCCACAATGAATGGATAAACAAATTGTGTTATAATCATACAATGAAATGCTATTAATAATTAAAAGCAATAAAGTAGTGATGCATGAAGCAATATGATAGAGTTTTAGAAACATTTGGCGAAAGAATTCAGAACAAAAAAAATGTGCATATAAAATATTTGAAAAGACAAATCCAATACATAATGACTGAAAGCAGACCATTCAGAATGTAATACATTCTGAGACAGGAATGGAAGCATTAGACTACCCATTAATGGGTAACAAATGTTATATAACTTGATTGCGATGGTGATTATCAAGATGTCTAAATTTGTAAAATCTCATTAAAATATACACATAAAATTGATACATATTAATGTATATAAATAATGCATCAATAGAGTTGGTTTTAAAAAACATACTATAGTATCAGATACAAGTGAAGATTTATATTAATACTGTCATTTGTGGAAGATCATTTAACAAGCTGTATCAGGGCCTGGAATGTCTTCATGCCTATTAATACAGTATTTCTAATTCTAGGAACTTATCCTCAGAAATAAAGCAGATGCATTATTATGGTATTAGAAAAATTAGTTTAAAATGCACCTGTGTAATATCATAAAAATCTACTTTTGATGTAATGTTTTTAACTGTAAAAAAATCTGTAAATAACTTGAATATAAAGTGATGTGTTCCAAAATATTCTATATTTTTATTTTTATAAAAGAAAAACAAGTTTATTTGAGAAAAGTTTGGCAAAAATATATTAAAAGTTACTTGTAATACCACACCTTGGACATTAAGACTACTAACAATTTTGTGGAGCTTCTTTCCAGCAAATTGTATAAATGATACAATATATGTATGTATAGGTGCAGACTTTTCATATACTATTTTTTAAAATATAAAACAATATGAAATATTAATGGGGTCATTTCTAGGAGATGGGAATCTCAGTGATTTTTATTTAATTTTTATTCTCTTCCATTTTTATAAAATAAAATGCATGTACTAATACAATACAATGGACACAGACAGAAAGATAAAATGGTATCTGCATTAAAGAATAACATTGAAGCTGGGCTAGGTGGCTCAGCCTGTAATCCCACACCTTTGGGAGGCTGAGATGAGAGAATTGCTTGAGCCCGCGGGTTCGAGACCCGCCTGGGCAACGAGACCTCATCTCTACAATAAATCAAAAAATCAGCCGGGCGTAGTAGCGCATGCCTGTAATTCTGGCTACTCGGAAGGCTGAGGCAGAAGGATCGCCAGAGCCCAGCAGGTCGAGGCTGCGGTGGCCGGGAGCGGAAACTGCACTCCAGTCTGGGCGACAGAGTGAAACTCCAACTCAAAAAAAAAAAAAAAAAAAAGAGAATAACATTGAACAATTTTATCAGACATACATATTTCATGTTTTGGGTGCTATCAGAAACAATATTTCTTTTTAATTTCTAACTTCCAATTATATTCCAACAATAGGTATATAAATTGTTGGTACATAAGCATATGATTGACTTATTTATGTTGACCTTCTATGTCCCTATTAAGCACACATTACTTCTAGGAACTTTTTAAAGATTTTTGGATGTTTCACCTAAAAAATAATGTCACATTTTAATAGAGAGGTTTATTTCTTTTTCCAATCTGTATGAAGAAAAAGATAACAATCTGATGTGCTATTTCTTTTTCTTGCCTTGTTGCTCTATGGTTTTTGTGTGATGTTAAGTAGAAATGGCGAGAAATGATAGTCTTACTTTGTTTCCGTCTTAAATTTAAAACATTCATTTTCTCAACATTAATTATAATGTTGACTGTAAGTTTTCTACAGGTCTAATTTATTAGATTTTTTAAAATTTGTCTTCCTAGGTTTCCGAAGTTTCTTTTTTTTCCTTCTCACAAGTAGATGTTGAGTTTTGTTGAAAGTTTTAATCTGTATCTATCTATTGAGATAATCATATATTTTTCTCATATAGTTTGGAAATATAGTGAATAACATTGATTGAGTTTCAAATAATGATTCATTACTCTGTTCCTGAGGTGAACCTCATGTGGTCATATTTTATTAATATTTTCAGATATTGCTAGATTCAATATTTTGTTGAAGTTTTTTGCAGCTAGGTTCATGACGGCTACTGATCCGTCCTTGTTTGGGTTTTTGTCCTATTTTTGGTGTTAGAGTAATGCTGACACCAAATATTGTACCAGGAACTAGTACCTCATTGTCTATTTGCTGGAAGTAATTTGTAGAATTGATAATATTTATTTTAAAATGTTTGATAGAACAGAAACTAGAAATAGACAATTCTTACCTAGTATCTCAAAGAATGTTCAATGTATATGTGTTTAGGATTTTTATGACTTCCTGGGCAATTTACTTTTATTATCATGTAATAACATACCACTGATACTTCTTTGTTCTGAAATATTTTATTTATTGTTCTTCAGTTATATAGCTATCTTTTAATCAGTGTTTGTAGGTTATAACTTTCTGCATTCACTTTTAACCTAGTTCTTTATATTTTCAATCAGTATCATATAGATGAGTTTTGCTTTTTCTATTGACAATCTCTATTTTTTAACTGACTTGTTGAGATGATTGACATTTAAAGATATTATTTCCTTTTTTTTTTTTTTGAGTTGGAGTCTCACTCTGTCGCCCAGACTGGAGTGCAGTGGCTGCTCCCGGCCACCGCAGCCTCGACCTGCTGGGCTCCGGCCATCCTTCCGCCTCAGCCTTCCGAGTAGCCGGAATTATAGGCATGCACTACCACACCCGGCTGATTTTTTGATTTATTGTAGAGATGAGGTCTTGCTGCCCAGGTGGGTCTCGAACCCACGGGCTCAGGCAATCCACTCACCTCAGCCTCCCAAAGGCGCAGGATTACAGGCTGAGCCACCGAGCCCGGCTAAAGATATTATTTCAATGGCAGGTTTTTTGTCTATCATCTTGTTAGTAGTTTTAAATTTTTCTGCTTTTCCTTTGTTCCCTTTTTAATCATAGTTATTTTAACTGTTCTACATGCATCATGTCTGAGGCTAGTTCTGACTAGTGCCTTATATTTTTAGAGTACTTTTTCTTGCTTTTTTTAAATTTTAATTTTCTTTTAAATGATAGTGGATACTGATGTGAACTTTTTTTGTGCTTGGAGATGAGAGAGAGTGTACAACTTCTTCTACTAGGCCTAATAAATTGCAAGCAATTTATTATTTTTTTTATTTTTTAAATTTATGGTTACTTAGTTGCCCTGGGATTTCAATTCTCTGGTGGATTTGAAAAATACAGGTAATTTGCAACTTATCCAAGTTTTTTATTGTTAAAAGGGCGAATTCCAAACTATTCATAACTCTTTACGTCTCTGACATTCATTGCATTATTTAATTGTGTTCATGAATTGTTCAAAAAATTACAGTACTGTCTAAATAGATACGTCAATAACATTACGATTATTTAGAGAACAAATAAATAAGAAAATGTGGAAAAGAGAGGAATTGTGCTGATTTATGAAACCTGAGAAAAGAAATAAAGATTAAAATATAATTTCCAATATTTTTTGTAATTTTGATGAATAGGATTTCTACTAGGGACTACAAAATAATTTGTTCCAATCCTTGTAATTTGGTATTATAATTAATTGCACTGTGACTATTTATTAATGATAACCTTGAATTGCTAGTAAAGGTTAACTGATGGCTTTTGTTTCCTTTGAAATTGAGAAAGAAACAGAATGAGTCATAAGCATGAGAGAGACATTTCTCATCCACATAGCTTATTTAGCATCATTCCCTTCTCATAGGATCCTGTATTTAGAAACAGAGATCCTGGTCACCTTGAGAGACAATGTTGGATGCTTTCATTATTGTCCTAAGGCAGTTTCTATTTTTACAGTTTTACCCAACATTCATCTGGCTTTAAACTGGGACACTAGCCCTCTGATTGTCTTGCTAAGCATCCAAATTTTCTTTTCCTCTGTACCAAAGGACAATTGTAAGTTTAACCATCCACTGCCTACATCTAAGTGATCAAATACAATGAACATTTTTCAACTGTGGTCCAGTTTAATTTTCAGCAATAAGAAATTGCCAACACACCAAGATACGATATACCCCTGTCTCCTTTCATATACATTGTTTTTCATAAAATTTGGAACCATATGTCCCAGTATTTTGGTGACATACAAGATGTGAAGTCTCAGTTTAAGAAACCATGTTACAGATTTACATCCTTGAAAGTGACATATAGGGCACTAGAGTAATTATTTGAACTCAACTCATCCCACTTTTCTTGTTTCTTCTGTTTCTCTCCTTTTTCTTTTTCCCGGCCAAAATCTTAACACCTGAATTCCATTATGGTGAGAGTTATCTTTATAATGTATCTGTTAATGTTATTTATTTTAGAACAGATGAATCTAGACAGTTTATTGAATTTATGGGCCTTCATCAAGACTTTGCCTCTGATGCTGTCTCTCCCCTGTGTGTGTGTGTGTGTGTGTGTGTGTGTGTGTGTGTGCAAAATAGGTGTGTTTTAGTTTACTTTCAATCTATGATCAAATGGAAAGTGTATGAAAAGGGAGACAAACTTTAGGAGAACATAAGCACAATCTTAAAATATCAATGCTACCAAGTCTATGCACTTGCTTAAACTGATTTCTAAGCCAGCCTCCTCAAACAAGTTGTGTTAGTGAATTGCTTTTGTTGTAAATGTGTATCTAATATTTTAATATGTTTGCTATGTTGATGCTTGCATTTTCGTGGTCATATGAAAATTATGATGACAACTGAGACTAGTACTCCTTATTCTTAAGTATTTCATTTGTTGTTTTGTTATAAAATTAGTAATTTGTATATTCTACACTCTATATTTTGTTTTAGTGAAGTGCAAATCATTTCTTATGAATATATTTATCTTTACATTCCTATCTCTGCCAAAACAGTGAATCCTTTGATAATTTCACAAGGGATAAGCTAAATATATAAAAAGTATATGTAAAATAATTTAATTTATTATAATATTCACTATCATCTCTAACTTCTTACAAAACTTTAAAATATATTTAAAACTAACTTAATATGAAAACTACTTCCTGTGGTATACATGATAATGAGATAATACAATTAATACAAGATTTAGTAATAAAAGCCTTGGGTTTAAGTATCAGAATCACTTCTATATGTGAACTTAATAGTCATATTTTTTCAAAAGTCTTGGTTTTCTCATCTGAAAAATAATTAGTAACAGTTATCTTAGTACGTAACAAAATTTTGTTAACAATTACCTTTTGTAATATCTGTGAAAGAACTTTAACTGCATATTAATACCTTATATATTTTTATTATTTAAATTATATAGATAAATGAAGAAGAAGATACATATATAGTTCAACAAGTAGATATACTCTGGGTTTTGCAACTAAAAGCGTATGTTTTCTGAGTGGTCCTGTCTGAAGAAGAGTGGAGATAATAGGAAATTTTCCTATTTTTATGGAATTTTATTCTGTTAGAGGCAATAACTTAATAAGCAAAATACTTTGAACATTATAAGTGGTTTGAAGAAAATAATGAAGGGTAAAATGAATATGAATGAATACGGCTGGGTAGAAGCTACTTTTGACTGGGTTGCAGAAAAACTCTTGTAAAGGGCGTGGCATTTGAATTACCTAAACTGACTATTATTGTAATGAAAATATTTACATGAAAAATTATCACTGGGCGCAGTGGTTCATGCCTATAATCTCAGCACTTTGGGAGACCAAGATGAGAGGATTGCCTGAGCCGATGGGTTCAAGATCAGCCTGGGCAACTTGGTGAGACTTCATCTCTATGATCAATCAAAAAAATATTAACCAGGTGTGGTGACACGCACCTGTAGTTCCAGCTACTTGGAAGGCTGAGGCAGAAGGATCACGAGCCGAGAATGTCGAGGCTGTGGTGGCCGTGAGTGTGCAACTGCACTCCAGCCTGAGCAACAGTAAGACTCCAACTCAAAAAAATTAAAAAAAATTATCAATTATAGATGGATTTCTACCATGAATTAATATTTTCATGTTTTATTTCTAGAAAAGTTATATGCTTAGGTATATAAAAAATACATATATTTAGTTCATTAATGATTCTTTTGCTACAGGAATCATTCAATGTAGAAACCATTGCCCCACCAAATTACCTAAAGTTAATTCTGGTCCCTGACATTGAAGATACTTAGATAAATTAATGTAATTAAAAGGTATTAGGGAAAGACCAAAGAGTATAGTTTCCGATCATCATTAAAATTGAGTGCTAGGAGGAATACAAATTATTTTCTTCAAAATGCATAGAATTACATGGACAAAATCAATGTATATGTACAAATAAGTTAATTACCAGCACAAATAAATAATGCAGATACCAAAATAAGCAAAGTAGATATTCAATTATTTGAGATAAAGCATCAACAGAATCTTGACTTGCGTGTGTGCATATATATACATATGTGTGTGTGTGTATACATAAATATACATGTATTGTTTTAGACTTGTTGGCTATAATATGTTAGCAAGTTGAAAGCAAAATGTTTATGAACTAATATCAAGATGGTAGACTTAAGCACAACCAGGTGATCATGCTAAAAGTAAATGATCTAAAAACATTAAATAAAAGGTAGATGTTTTAGAATGAATTAAGAAAAATAACCAAATATATGCTTATCAAAAGACACTTAAAACATAGAGACATAAATGGCTTAAAAATGTTAACAATTGAAAAGATATGCCATGCTAAAAATAAACTGTTAAACATAAGGTTTGAGTGGTTACATAATTATCAGATAAAGCAGATTTTAGAGCAAAAAAATTGTTTGCATTTAAAAGTTTCTTTTCAAAAGGAATTCCATTTATCTAGAAGACATTACAATCTTAAAATTGCATACCCTTAATAACAGAGCTTAAGAATACCTGAAAAACTTAATGGAACTCTTTTATTTTATTTTATTTTAAAGATGTGGCTTACAATTCAGGATTAGGTAGATAGGTAATCATTGTACAGGTGATGTTATGTGCTCCCCCTTCCCTCTCCTGGCAGCGTCCTACTACTGCCAAACCCTTTCTTATAGGGTTATGATAAATGTTCAGGGTCCGTTTATATGAGAACATGTGGTACTCATTTTTCATTTCTGTGATAGATCACTGAATATGATAGACTCCAAATCCATCCAAGTTGCTGCAAAGTCCATAATTTTGTCCTTCTTTATGGCTGCACAATATTCCATTGTATATATGTACCACATTTTGTTTATCCAGTCCACTTTTGTTGGGCAGCACAGTTGGTTCTATATTTTTGCAGTTGTGAATAATGATGCAATAAACATGCATGTGCAGGTATCTATTTTATTGAATGATTTGAGTTCCTCCAGGTATATTCCCAGCAAGGGGATTGCGGGGTCATATGGAAGATCAATTTTTAGAACTTGATGGTCATTTTGACTGGAGATAGGTGGTATCTCAGTGTTGTTTGAATTTGCATTTCTTTGCTTAGTGAGGCTGAGCATTTTCTCATGTATTTGTTGGCTGCTCATATGTCTTCTTTTGAGAAGTGTCTATTCATGTCTTTTGCCCACTTTTTAATAGGGCTGTTTTTTTTTCCTTTCAGCACATTTGAGTTCATTGTAGATCCTAGATGGTAGGCCTTTGTCAGATATACAGTTGGCAAATATTTTTTCCCATTCTGTAGACTGTCTCCCACTCTCTGGATGATTTCTTTTGCTTTGCAGAAGCTTTTCAGTTTCATGAGGTCCCACTTGTCTATCTCATCTCTCTTATGGCATTTACTTTTGGGGATTTGATCAAGAATTGCTTGTCTACTCCAATGTGCATAAGAGTGTCTCCTGTGTTTGAAAAACTTAATGTAACTTAATGGAGAAATTCACAAATTCAAAATTATAATAGGTGATTTAAATAAATTTATCTCAATAATTGATAGGACAGGAGGACAGAAAATCAAAAGTGTGTAGAAGAGTTTGACAATATGATCACCTACCTGTACTAGTTGATATAGATGACTCCACCCAACAATGACAGACACTATATTCTTCTCAAGTGCATACAGAACAATTTATCAAGATAGATTATATTGAGTGATAAAGTAAGTCTAATAAATGCAAAAGGTTTCAAGCTATTAAAAAGTACATTATCTGACCCCCCCCAAAAAAAACACATTAGAAGTCAATAAAAGCTGGGCTCGGTGGCTCAGCCTGTAATCCCACGCCTTTGGGAGGCTGAGGTGAGTGAATTGCCTGAGCCCGCGGGTTTGAGACCCGCCTGGGCAGCGAGACCTCATCTCTACAATAAATAAAAAAAAATCAGCCGGGCGTGGTAGCGCATGCCTGTAGTTCCGGCTACTCGGAAGGCTGAGGCGGAAGGATCACCGGAGCCCAGCAGGTCGAGGCTGCGGTGACTGGTAGCGGCCACTGCACTCCAGTCTGGGCGACAGAATGAGACTCCAACTCAAAAAAAAAAAAAAGTCAATAAAATAAAAATAACCCAAGAAAAATTCTAAATATTTGAAAATTCAGTTAACTCATTCTAAATCATCCATGGGTCAAATAAAAAATAAATGAAAATCAAATTTAAACAAATTAAGATAAAAATATGGCATAAAATTTTTTCTCTGATCACAGTAAAATAAAATTAGATATTAATGACAATAAGATATTCCCTAACACTTGGAAATTAAATAACACACTTCTAAGAATTAGTTGGTTTAAAAAAATTATAAGATAAACTAGAAAATATTTTGAATTAAATGGTAATAAAAGTACAACATAACTAAAGTTGTGAGATGTTACAATGTTTACAAGAAAATATTAGTCTAAATCCTATGTTACAAAAAAATTGAATGAAGTTTCACTTAAACTGTAAGAAACTAAAAGTGTAAAATCAGCAAATTAAACCCAAAGCAAGCATAAAGAAGAAAGTAGCAATATAAGAGCAGACGTCATTGAATAATAAACAGAAAAACAACAGACCAAATTAATATAATCTAATAATTTTTTAAAGGGGTCACAAGCATTGATAAATACCCAATCTTACTGATTAGGAAAAGAGAGAGAAAAGATCATAGAGAAACCCTAGTTAACCTATGTCAAAGTTTAAAGAGGTGACATGATTATACACCATTCAGAAATTAGAAGGATAATATTGGTTTCATTTTAATCTGCGACACAACTCTATGCAAATAAATTGGGAACTCCAGACTACATGGACAAACTTCATAAAAAAATAAACTACCACCACTATGCTGTTGACATTAATGCTTACTTTATAGAGAAAAATAAACTACAAAACTTTATAGGGTTTCTTAAAAATATGTACGGAGCAATTTTAAAATTTATGTAGAAGTATACAGGAACTTGAATAGTTAAAACACTTGAACAAAAAAGAGCAAAGTTGGAGTACTTTATCTAATTTCAAGATTTATTACAAAAACTACAGGTATAAAGACATAGTTGTATAGCCATAATCATTGTTATAAAGATTAACAGGATATAAACTCCATATATAAGCTTACACTCATGTGGTCAATGGTCATTTGACAAAAGATGCCAAAGTAATTTAATGGAGAAAGATCATCTTTTCAAAAAATGGTGTTTGAACAACTGGATGTTCGTAGGAGAAGGGGGAAAATCTCAAGTAATACATAAAATATATCAAGTACATAAATACATAAAAATTATCAAGTACCATAGATCTAACTCAATAAATCCAAGCTATTAAAATTTTAGGTGAAATCACAGAAGAAAATCTCTGTTACATTTGACTAGCAATATAGTTTTTACATAGCCACTATATGTATACACAAACAGAAATTAAGCAATAAAATGGACTTCAGAAAGATAAATATATTTGCTAGGAAAATATACACTTAAAAAAAAAACCCCCAAAATCACAAGCCAGTCACTGGGAGAACATTTATACAAAGAATGTATTCCAACAATATGTTCAGAAGATACAAATAGTCCTACAATGAAAAAAAAAGAAATAAAACAATTCAAGTGAAAATGTACAATTAATTTGGCTCATCAGAAAGATGCTAATTCATACCTACCACAAGTGGATAACACCACATACCCAACTAAAAGGACTAAAGCTAAAAATACAACAATATGTAGTGTTGCAGAGAATTTTTACTGGAAATCTCATACATTTCTGGTAAGAGTAAAAAATGGTACACTCTCTTCAAAAAACCATATGGCACTGTCTTATAAAGTGAAATGTACATTTGCCATATGACAAAGCAACTTCACTGCTATGTATTTATCTCACAGAAATAGAAATATGTGTTCACAGAAAAACATGAACATAAATGTTCACAACAGCATTGTTCAAAGTTGTCAAAATCTAGAGACAACCCAAGTATCCATCCACTTGTGAATACACGCACATATTACATATATCTGCCCCATAAATCACAACACAGAAACATCATAGCAAACCAAATTGAGTTCAAAAATACCACGCTAGGTTAAATAAGTCAAACAGAAAACACTGTATAAATCCACTTATGTGAAATTCTTAAAAAAGCATAACTTTGCAAAAGAAAGCAGATAGGGTGTTTTTGAAACTATGGTTGTGGGGAGAGGATTGAATGCAAAAGGATACCAGAAAACTTTTTAAGTCTTGATCTTTGTAATGACTTCATGATTATATACAGTCATCAACATTTCTCCAGCTTTACATTTTAAATTGGTGGTATTTATTGCATGTAAATAATATAATAATTGAAAAAATATTTAAAAATTTCAATTAATATGTCACTTCCCCAGAAAGTCCTTCCCCAACCACCCTTTTGATGTGTTTCCCTTCATGCCTCAGAAAGCTGAATGTTATGAATGTTCACATCTGAAGGTAGTCCCTGCTTTGAAGTGGACTTCTGGAGTCTACATAGTTCCATGATAATTCCTCTGTATTTTTATTTTACGATGAAGGAAAGATAGAAATTAAAAATAAACATATAGATACACTTAGATAGTATAACATTATTGGAGTTGAGGGAGCAAACAGCATAAAAACCCTCATTTCAAAGGGTTTAATAGAGAAAATGGTGTTTTCTCAGATCAGTAATTTTTGCCCATGAATTTTTGTTTAGTTTTTAATTAGGAATGGGGTTTTGTGCTTTCTTTGCTTGTTAGGAGAACAGCAATGTGGTTTAAAGTATTCTACATCTGGGAAAGCTCATCAGAGCAACTAGGCAACTTATAGCTGAAAAGCATAAAATATTTTTAAAATATACTTTACTCATAGCAAAATTATATTTTATTTTTTATAAAAATAGAATATTGTGTTGTATATCACCTTTTACACACCTGAAAGCAAAGATAACCTGCCTACATACATACCATTATCCAACCATTTGTAACTACAATGCAAAAATTACTAAAAGAAGCAACAATCCAATTTAAAAGGATGTATCCAAGTTGACATCTGTTTAATATGTTAGAAATTGCAAATGATTATTGCTCGTACCCTAACAATGAGAATAACTGAGATAAGTTATACAAGCTTTGGTTTTTAAAACTTATCTGAGAGCTGAAGACAAGAACTAAATTGAAATAAATTAGATTTCAGAAATTGATGAATACTTTGCAGGAGAGTAGCTTTTGTCCTGGGCAGAACAGTGAGAGGGAGAAGAATTCACAATAAGAAGTGGACATAAGGATAAACTAGTTGGAATTAAATAGTCTTGTAATTGACATGTTTGAGTTGATTTGACACAATAGAATTAAAATAAAAACAACCATAGAAAGTCTGCACACATTGATCAGTTCTTTCCCATAGGCCCTCACTTAGTACATAGTTACAGTCTTCTTAAAAATGAGGGCAAGCCGGAATTTCTGAGAGACACCATCTGAGGTACACGGGGCATTTCTCAAGTAAAAACAGGGTTGATTGTATGGCTGGCTAGCTGAAAGGAAAAAAAAGTCTCTAAAACATACCAGGTCTTTGATGAGAGTGTTGCAGCTTGTTACTAAAGGGGGAAGAAGGTAAGGGGAGCTAAGATAAATAAATTCATTGAAGGCATTCTAGACTTTTATACTTTCACTGTATGTTTTGTAGATATTATCCAAGAGAGATGGGAACGAAAACTGAAAAAAATAGCTTTGAGATATTCTATGCTTTCCCTGAGTACTGTGATACTATAAACTGAAAGCTAGGAGCAGGGCAGCAGAGGTGAATAAATCCCTCTAGGCACTTCAGGATGCAATGATCCTCTGAAGACTTGAGCAAGGAAGAAAGGTGACATGAGATCACCTGAAGACTAAAATGTGAGGCTGAAACTGGATATCTAAGAAAACACCTAAGATAATTCTCACCTGATTACACGCTCAAATATTAAAAGTCAGTGGTTATCAGAATCTAACTAAGTTTTAAATTCAAACTCTAGTACTGCTGGCCTAATGAAAAGAAGTGTGCTAATTTCTGGGAATAAATATTTTGTTATAGGTTAAACAATTCTTTTACATCAAATTCCATGCTCACAGCAATACATTAAGAGAAAAATGAAAAAGTTACAATGAGTAACTATGATCAAATGACAAAAACAGTCTGTGGTCAAATGACAAAAACAGTCAATATAAGCAAACACAAAAATGAGCCAGACGGTGGAATAATGAGAGAGGAACTTTACAAAACTGTGATCATTTCAAGGTATCTAATGGCAAAAGCAGGCAGCCTGCATGAAAAGCTAAGGAATATCAGCAGGTAGATGGAAACTATAAAACAGAGTTGAATGGATATGTTAGAAAAAACACCGTATCAGAATTTAAAAAAAAATTATTAGACTTGGCAGACACAGGGCACAGTGAACTTCGATACAGAATATTTAAAATTATTTAAAATGAAACACCAAAAAAAGATAAATAAATAAAATGCTCAAGATACGTGGGACTATATTAAATGGTATAATTTATGTGTCATTGGCCCTAGAAAGTAACGATAAAGAAAATAAACCTAATTAAATCAAAGTGAGAATGGGGCTAAATTTCCAGGAATGGTTAAAGATGTCAGGCTAAAAATCTGAGAAGGTTAGTAAATTCCAGGTAGAAAAAAAAAATTGTAAAAATCAACAATTAGGAACATCATCATCTAACCATTGAAAACAAAGATACAAAGTACTAAAAGTTGACAGAGAAGCAAAAATCCCATCATACATAGAAAAGTAATGATACAAATTATGACTGACATCTCTTCAGAGACCTAGGACATTTTTTAAATGCTGGGAGAAAAGGACAACCTATCCTTTGTCTTCAAAAATAGATTTGATCTCCATGGGAAATATCCTTTAAAAATGAAAGGAAATATATATCATGATAAAGGACTGGTATCCGAAATTTACAAAGAGCTCTTAAAACTCAACAATAAGAAAACAACTCAATTAAGAAAGGGGCAAACCGGGCTCGGTGGCTCAGCCTGTAATCCTGCGCCTTTGGGAGGCTGAGGTGAGTGAATTGCCTGAGCCCGCGGGTTCGAGACCCGCCTGGGCAGCAAGACCTCATCTCTACAATAAATCAAAAAATCAGCTGGGCATGGTAGTGCATGCCTGTAATTCCGGCTACTCGGAAGGCCGAGGTGGAAGGATCGCTGGAGCCCAGCAGGTTGAGGCTGCAGTGGCTGGGAGTGGCCGCTGCACTCCAGTCTGGGTGACAGAGTGAGACTCCAACTCAAAAAAAAAAAAAAAAAAAAGAAAGGGGCAAAAGATCTGAACAGGTACCTCACCAAAGGCATTAGACATATGGAAATTAACATGTGAAAAATGCCCAACATTACGTATCATTAGGGAATTATATATTAAAACAATGATGATATATTACTACACATCTACTAGAATGACTAAACTTCAAAGCAATGACCTCACCAAATACTAATGATAATATGGAGCAATAGGAACTCTCATTCATTGCTGGTAAGAATGGAAAACTGTACAAACATTTTATAAGACAGTTTGACAGCTTCTTATAAATCTAAATATACTATTACCATACAATCCAGCAATAACACTACTTGACACTTCCTCAAATGTGCTGAAAATTTCTGTCCACATAGAAACCTACACATTAATATAAATGCAAGCTTTATTCATAATTGCCAAAAGTTGGCAACCAAGATTTCTTTCAGTAGGCAAATGGATAAAATATGGTACATCCAGCAATGGGATATTATTCAATCCTAAAAATAAATGAGCAGTCAAACCAAAAAAGGATGTGGAGTAAACTTGTGTGAAAAGGACCAGTCTGGAAACATTATATATTGTAAGATTTCACAGATATAATATTCTAAAAAGACAAATGTTTATAGACAGTAAAAAGATCAGTAGTTGCTAAGGGTTTGGGAGGAGAAAAAAAAAGTTTGACTAGATGGAGCACAGGGAATTTTTAAGGCAGTGAAATTATTCTTCATGATACTATAATGGTGAATATATGTTATTAGATATTTGTCAAAATTCATAGCACGTACAACACAGAATGAAACTTAATGAAATTTAGCAACTTTAGTACTAACAAGCCTAATGTTACAAGAGAAGAAATTATTTATCTAAACTTCCATAATAAGGAGCTAAAAACAGAACACCAAATTAAATCTAAGAGAGGATATCACTGAAATATGGGTGAAAATCAGTATCATAGATTAATAGAGATACAATTTTTAAAAATTAAGTCAATATTGATATTTGATGAGATTAATGAAATTGGTAAGCCCATAGTAAGACTGTCTATGATGGTAAAGGTAAAAAGATACAGATAACAGAATTAAAAGATTCTACATATATTAGAAAGATGATAAAAAGAATATTATAAGCACTAGGACCACTGCTGTTACAACCACAATACACTATGAACCTCCAACACATTTTGTTGAGTGATAAAAGTCAAACACAAAAGAATACAAACCATTTGGTAGCATTTATATGAATTCTACCAACAGACAAAGGTAAGCTATGGTAATAGTAATCAGAAATGTGTCACCTCAGAGTGAGGAATTTACTGGAAGATGGCACAGAAGGACTTTCTGGTGTGATGGGAGTGTGCTCTATAATCTTTTGGGAGGTGAATACATGCATTAATTCAAATATTAAAGCCCATTGACTGGAACATATATAATCTTTGCATTTTTAAACACAAATTTTACCTTATCAAGCTAAAAAGTTTCTGCACAGAAAAAGAAATAATCAAGAGTGTAAAAAGACAACCCACAGAATGGAAAAAAATATTTGCAAACTATGATATCCAGAATCTGTAAGAAACTCAAATGAATCAACAGAAAGAAAACAAATAACCTCAGCAAAAAATTGGCAAAGGATAGGAACAGACAATTCTCAAAGGAAGACATCTAAGCAACCAATAAGCATGAAAAAATGCTAAGCATCACTAATCGTCAGAGAAATGTAAATCAAAACTACAATGAGATATGATCTCACACTGGTGCGGATGTCTATTATTAAAAAGTCAAAAAACAACAGGTGATGGTGAGGCTACAGAGAAAAGAGAACACTTGTACACTGTTGATTGAAATATTAAGTTAGTTCAACCTTTATGGAAAGCAGTGTGAAAACTTCTCAAAGGACTAAAAGTACAGCAACTATTTGACACAGCAATCCCACTACCGTAAATATATCCAAAAGAATAGAGATCATTTTACCAAAAAGGTATCTGCATTCATATGCTTATTACAGCACTATACACAATAGCAAAAACATGGAACTAACACAGATGTTCATCAAAGGTGAGTTGGATAAAGAAAATGCGGTGCATATACACTGTGGAATACAATGCCCACAGAGAAGAACAAAATCATGTGCTTTTCAGCAACATCAATGTAGCTGGAGACTTTAATTCTAAGTGAATTATTATAGAAACAAACAAAAAGAAGCTTAATACTGCATGTTCTTACTCATTAAGTGAGCCCTAAATATTGAGCACACATGGACACAAGGATGGGAACAACAGACACTTGGCATTACTAAAAGGAGGAAGGAGGAGGGTTACACAACCATCCATTGAGTACCATGCCCATTACTAGGAGGATGGGAGAGATTGTTAGAAACCCAAATCTCTCCTTCACACAGTATACTTACATAACAAATGTTCACATGCATCCTCATGATTCTAAAATTTAAAAAAGAATGTTTTAGTTAATTCCATCTCACCTTCTACAATTATACACCATTAGTTATTAATCTCGTAGTTATTAATCATCTTTTTTTTTTTTTTTAGTCAGTCTCACTCTGTCACCCAGGCTGGGGTGCAGTAGTACACTCACAGCCACCACAGCCTGGAACTGCTGGGTTCAGCCAATCCTTCCGCCTCAGTCTTCCAAGTAACTGGAACTCCAGGCACACGCCACCATGCCCTGCTAATTTTTTGATTATTGATTTGTAGAGACAAGGTCTCACCAAGTTCCCAGGCTGGTCTCAAACCCCTGGACTAAGGTAATCCCTCTTGCCTCAGCCTCCCATATTGCTGAGATTACAGGCTTGATCCACTGTGCCCGGCCGTTATTAATATTCTTATGCTTTTCTTTTCCATTCATATTTCTCCATGTTGTGTGTTATAGTGTGTGTGTGTGTGTGTGTGTGTGTGTATGTGTTGTGTTGTGTTGTGTGTGTATTTTTAATAGACCTGATGTTGAAGCGATGGAGGGAGGACTATTTCTAGTTTAAGAGACCCAAAACTGTGGTTGACCCTCTTTGCTTTATTCAATTTGGCTTAAAATGGTATTTATTGGACACAATTTTTAGAAAATTTTTTAGAAAAATATCAATGTGTGTTTAAGGAAGATATCTTGGTATTTGAATTAAAGCTTGCTTGATATTTTTTTCTTTATTCTTTGAAATGTCCCTAATTTTACAATATAGATGGTCCTACTAAATGAAGTAGGATTAATTAATTGTATATGCACATAGACATCTATGTCTTCTGTTGGTTAATGCCTTTTTACTTAATAAGTACAGAGAAAATGGAAAAGAAATATATCGAGCTCTGTTAACAGTTACAAAGGTCCTGTTTTCCTATATGAATGATAATGATCCCACTGAACTGAATAACTATTGTTCTCATTCTCCTCACAGCTAGCAGATGATATAGTAGAGACAGTACTAATTACCTGATGGTCTATGAATAAGCAATGGAAAGATCAGTAGTTTGGTGATTTAATCACTGAATAAAATTAGCGTGGGACCCATTAATTTCCTCTAATATACAAACTACCATAAAAAGGCTATTTGAACTGATTTCAGCATTATTACTGCTATTGAGAAATTTTAAATAAGATCTCATAACATTTTTTCCCCATAACAAAACTGTTGAACACATTCTCTGTTGGAAATGCTATTGAGGTAGTGTTTAAATGACTAATGCATTTTTTAAAACCTACTTAATTGAAGTATAATGCATCACTTTCAAGTATACATTTTGGTGAGTTTTGACAAATTTGTACACCCATGTAACAACCACACCATCAAGAAACAGAACATATTTATTGCCTTTGTTTGCATCTCAGCCAATTCCACACTCACTGCCCCCAGACTAAGGCAATCACTGATACCTGATGGGCATTCTGTTCCTATAGGTAATTTTGATATCTTTCCATACTATTTTTCCACCCAGTAAAATCCTCTTCCAAGGATAAGAAGATCAATCTAATTTGTATTTGAAATCTGGATAAGACTAAGCTACCTATTTTTTTCTTTGTATTAAAAATTGTTGAACCCTTATTTCTCCCATGGGTCATCTAGCAACCTCAAGAGGCCCTATTCTAACACTGTGATTGAATTAATAAGTATTCAATTACAAATTGTTTTCACTGGGCAGCCCAAGCAATAGTTATTTGTCAATTATCTTTTAAAAGTGTACCGTAATTTAGGTATTCTACCAGATGGTAATATACAAAGTTAGGAAAGACATGATATCTGCTGAAGGACACAAAGCATAGTCAGTGATGATAATGCAGGTAGACAATTGAATACAGGGACTGCAGAAGTATATGCAGGAATACTCAGTACAATCTTGGGACTAATAGAAGAATTTTTCAAGAGAATGACATGTCTCCTGAGACTTAAATAAATTACAAGAATTTGCAGGGAAAGATGGCAGAAAAATAATTTCAGTCAGAATAAAGAATTTGAGTAGCAGCCAAGAAAGATCCAAGCATTCAGCTGAAGCCTGAAGATTAAGAGCAGAGTTCTTAAAATTTACCTTAAGGGATTTGTACTGAGAGAAACAGGGAAGCCACTCAAAGCATGCAGAGACTGGTGACATCATCTTATTTGATATTTTGGCAAGAATATTCTGTCTTTCATGAAGAAAATTGATCATAGTTGTGCAAAGTTATTTTTCAAAATATGAACTTAATCTAAACCATTGTATAGGTTTCGGAGGAGCAGGCAATTTCAAATACATTTAAGAGCAAAAAATCATCAGCAATTGGGGCCTGACTAAATACGCGTATGGAAAGAAAAAAACAGTGTTTCTCAAGTTGATAAATGTAAGTGATTAAATCATCTCTTGAGCTAGGAAACCCAATAGTATATACTTTGAGATGCCTGAAGAATTTGTCTAATGAGTAAAAACAGCTTCCATATACCTTTATATCCTTTACCTACGTCCTCCAATTCAAAAATTGCCATTTTACCACTCCAATAATCTACTTTTGAAATTAAGCTATAAACATTATGACGTTTCAGCCCTAAATACTTCAACATGTATCCTCTAAGAACAGAAATTATTACACAACTATAATCATCAAATTATGCAAGAAATATAAGGTCAGTACATATGCTATAGTCATAGCAAAATTACCCTAATCCTGAATTGTACCCCCACATCTTTAAAATAAAATAAATTAAAAACAAAACAAAATTACCCAGTTTTTCCAAATATTACTTTTACAGCCATTGAATTTTTCTTCCATAGACAAGCACATACACACATGCACACACATTTATTTCTTACCTAGGTACAGAAAATCAGTGTAGTAAAATTTTTTCCATTATGTAGTAACATTCATACTTTTCAAATTCTTATTAGGTATATCATTTTCTTAAGAAAAGGAATTTAGTTCATCTTTAATGGGCAAGTGTGATAGTGCAATTTTGAAATAATAGAAACAGAGTGAACTGGACCCCAAGAATATTCATGGTTTGAGGTTTTATGTTTCGGTCTTTGATCCATTTGGAGTTGATTTTTGTATATGGTGATAGGTAAGGGTATAGTTTTATTCTTCTGCATGTGGTCAGCCAGCCAGTTTTCCTAGCACCATTTGCTAAATATGGTCTCCTTTCCCCAGTGGTTGTTATTGGTGACTTTGTTAAAGATGAGTCAGTTGAGAGACTTAGACAAGACCCTAACCTCATCAACCTGAAAAACTTTTGCAGAGCAAAAGAAGCCATCAAGATACTAGGAAGACAACCCACAGAACAGAAAAAAATATTTGCTGATTGTGTATCTGACAAAGGTCTAATATCAGTATTTACAAGGAACTCAGATGAGCTGAAGGAAAAAAAAAAAACAAATAAATAAACCACTCTATTAAAAAGTGGGCAAAAGACATGAAATGACTCTTTTCAAAAGAAGTCATACAAACAGCCAACAGACAAATGAAAAAATGCTCAGCCTCACAATTATCAGAGAAATGCAAATCAAACTACAATGAGATACCACATAACTCCAGTAAGGATGACCATCATTAATAAATACAATTAAAAATAGAAACAGATGCTGGCATGAGTGTGGAGAAAAGGGAATACTACTACACTGTTGGTGGAAGTACAAGCTAGTTCAATCTCTATGGACAGCAGTGTGGCAATTCCTAAAAGAACTAAAATTTGACCTTCTATACAATCCAGCAATCCTCTCTTGGGAATATGCCAAGAGAAACATAAATCATCTTACCAAAAAGACACCTGAATCCACGTTTATAGCCATACTATTCACAAGAGCAAAAATATGGAACCAACCCTCCTGCCTATCGAAAGTGGATTGGATAAAAAAAATATGGTACATATACACAATGGAGTATTACACAGCCATAAAGAAGAACAACATCACAGACTTTGCAGCAAATTGGATGGAGTTGGAGACCATCATACTTAGTGGTCTATCACAGAAACAAAGAACTGAATACTGCATGCTCTCACTCATAAGTGGAGCCTGAACATTAATCACATCAGCACAAGGGAGGGATAGGCAGTTGCTGGGCACTGCCAGGGGAAAGAGGGTACACAAAGGGTACTCAGTCCTGAACCAGGGGAAGTGAGGACCAATTAGAGGCCCAAACTTCACCTGAATGCAGCCTACTTGTAAAGTTAATCCTCACTTGTATTCCACATCTCTATAAAAATTTTTTAAATTTGAATAATAAAAATTTCATATTATAACTAAAAAAAGAATACTCATATTAAAAATATTGAAAGTTCATGTATAGAGTTTTATACTTTTTCTTCTTCCTAAACTATTTTTCTATATATTAGTAATGGGTCTTCATATCAGACATTTGGGATAGCTATAGCTCTTTTCATTATTTTCTGCCTCCAGCATAATCCTTTCAGCTTTCATAAGAATTATGATTCAAGGCCAGGTGCAGTGGTTCAGCCTGTCATCCCAGCACTTTGGGAGGCCAAGGTGAGAGGACTGCCTGAGTCCAGGGTTTCAAGAACAGCCTGGGCAATTTGGTGATACCTCGTCTCTACAGTAAATCACACAAATTAACCGGGTGTGTTGGTGTGCATCTGTAGTTCCAGCAACGTGGAAGGCTGGGGTGGAAGATCGCCTAAGCCCAGGAGGTCGTGAGTGTGCCACTGCATTCCAGCCTGGGTGACAGAGTGAGACGCCAACTCAAAAAAAAAAAAGAATTGTGATTCACAAACTATAGAATTTTAATCTTACTTTTATTGCTGTTTTGTTTATTCAAAGCTAGTATTCCATTGGTATATCACACAAATACACACACACAACACACACACACACACACACACACACAAAGATTTAAGAGTTGGAGGTAAATTTTTAAAAATAAAACATTTAATTTAGTATGAGAATTATAATTTTTAAATGACATACTACTTATTATTTTAATTATGAATTGCTTCCTCTATATGGAAAAGCATTGCAGCAAATGGATGAAAATTAGCTTTCAATAAGTTTACTCAAATTCAAAGTTGCCTTTGAGGTAGATTGGAACAAGATTACTCCTAAGGACTTTAAACATTTCTAATTAGATTTAGTGATCCAAAAACTGGAAAGGACACTAGTGTAGAAAAAGGAAATCCATTTCTAGATTAGATTCTGATACTGTCGGTTGCTCATCTCTTGTGAATTTCTTGTTAAATTAGGACATTGGAGGAGAAACTATTTTAAGATTCCTTTCTATAATCATTTCATTGTAGAATTTTATAAAAGCTTGAAGGTAAGACATGATTTATGCTGCTGTGTCTCAATTTATTTCTTCCCTATGGGTTCAACAAAGTCAAGTGAATTCTTAGAGTCATGATGTTACAAAAATAGAAAGGTCTTAATGTGCTCAACTCTATTCCCCGAATTAAATTTGAACATATATTCTTATATTCCATTTTGCAAACACATTAAAATATTTCCCTGCTGTAATTTCACTGCTTTTGATGTTGCTTATGTAGCTTTTTGTCACAATAGTAATTGAAAAAGTGAAAAATATAAAAAATAGGCCTCTAGCAATATAGATGACTGATCTTATCAAAAACTTCTGTGTGAAATATTCAGAAATCCTGAGCAAAATATAAATTACCATTTTAAAAATAGAGTTGAGTTTAAGAGAAAACAAGGAAACCTCAAATATGAAGAGTGAACTCAAAGTGGGAATAAAAAAACCCATGACTTAACTTGGAAGTGACCTGAATAATAGAATGAAATTTGAATTACCCTACCAGCAAGAGACTGGATTTTTAATAAGGAAATGTGCATGCAGCCTTATCCCTTAAGAGCTGAAACTGCAAACCTTATATAAAGGAATGTCCCTCATTAAATGAAAATGACAAAGGAAACTCCATTCAACACAGGGAAGAAATGAAAAATGCGATTGTCTCCCCAGAACTTTAGAAGAAGATATTCGGGTCCTGGGAGCAGGGACTGGTGATCTCCAGTAAGATAATCAAACTCTGACTTAAAGATACATGAATGTGTGATCTAAGTGTCCAAATACATATTATATTATTCAAAATGTGCAGTTGTCTCATGACTATAAATTAATGTTAAAATAAAAACAGTTTCAGTAAAAGCTCTGGACTGCCTGTAGACCAATCTGAGAAGCATTCTCCAAAATAGGTCATAGATATCTTGGTCAGGGAAGCAAACCAACCCAGCTTAAGCCTTTGCTAAACAAGAGTTCACATTTTAAATGTTGCAATCATAAGAGTCAACAATTCACTTCAAGAAGGAGTCAATAAAATTACAAGCAGAAGAATTAGCAATCTCCAAATTGATATAATAAAAATAATTTATAAGAAATATTGACCTGGCTCGGTGGCTCAGCCTGAATTCGCAGCACTTTGGGAGGCCGAAGCAAGTGGAATGCTTGAGCCCATGGGTTTGAGACCAGCCCAAGCAATTTGGTGAGACCTAGTCTCTACAATAAAAATTTTAAAAATTAGTCGGGCGTGGTAGCGCTCACCTGTAGTTCTGGCTGCGTGGCAGGCTGAGGCAGAAGGTCATCGGAGCCCAGCAGGTCGACACTGGGGTGGCCGTGAGCATGCCACTGCATTCCAACCTGGACAACAGAGTGAGACTCCAACTCAAAAAAAAAAAAAAAAAAGGAAATATTAAAATAAACACATATAAGATGATGAAAGAAATAAAAATAATTATTATGAAAATTATAATAAAAGTAAGATAATTTTAGTGAAAGAAATAGAAATTATAGAAATAAAAAAGCAAAAACATTTGATAAAAATTATATACATCTTCTAGAAGAAATCAATATATATGCATTTTCATTTATATCTATATCTTTATATCCATATACCCATATATGTGACTGTATGTAATTGATATTAAGTAATGTGTGTACAGTTGAACAGTTAAATAATATTAAACATAGCTAAAATGATAAAATTTAAAGTTTAATGTGAAGCTGAGAAAAGTATATACATTAAAAAGAAAGAAAATATGAAAGAGCAGTTAATGACCAAATTTTAAATCTGAGTGCAAAAAATAAGAAAAAAAGCAAAGAGGTAATAGTCACAAAGACAGAAGAGATAAAATTTGCAGAATTAATAAAAATAGAAATGTTTAGATTTAAGAAGCATAGTAAAAGCTAAATATTAAATAATTTGATATTTCTTACATTTATTCTATAAATATTTGATTACCTTTATATTTCTTGTAACTACTTTTTTGGAGAATGTTTTACATTTGATTATTTCAATGCCATTTTTTTGATACATGATGGCATTTTATACTAATTTTTAGTTAACAACTTATCCCAAACTTGTTTCTTTATAAGTAATTAGTTCTCATTTAATCCTTGCCCAAGTGTATTCAGGCTAAATTCCTTGTTCTTGCTTTCACTAACTTAAAATAAAACTGTTGTCAACATTAAATTGATCAGTGCATGAATACATATCCATATGTAATATATATCACATATATACACAAATATTTTTGTATGTATATGTACACATACAAACATACTCGGAAGACCAAAAAAACTCAGATTTTATTTATAGAAAATTTTCTATTTATTCTTACATGTTTAAACTTCAGCCACCTTCAAAGTACTCTTCATTTGATGCAATACACCTATTGATATGCTGTTTCCACTGCTCAAAACATTTTTGAACTCATCATTTTTTATGCCTTTCAATACTTCTGCCATTTTTTGTTTCAGCTCTTCTGCATCGGCAAAATGTTTCCCTTTGAGGATTTTTTTCATCTGAGAAAACAAAAAAATAGATGGGTGGGGCATGGGGTCATGCCATTTTTGGTCAAAAACTGCTGAACCCTCAGCCCAGTGTGGGTAGTCATAAATCACCCCTCCTATGTAGGTGTATATGCATACATATGTACACACACACACACATATATATATTGCATGTGTGTATGTATCCTGAACTCATTAATTTCTGTTTTCTCCTTTATAGAATTATTTTTGCATGAATTTATTTTAATTCTTAAATTTCCAAGTCTTCATTATCTGTCTCTTTCTAGTTTTCTATTGCTTTACAACAAACTACCCTTCAGGTTAGTAGTTAAATTCCAAAATTTGTTGTTTTACGTTTCAGTGGGCTGAAAACTTGGTGCTCACTTGGGATCTCTCATGTAAATGTAGTCATCTGAAGTCTCCATCAGTCTGTATGTCCATAATGGCTCACTAACAGGGCTGGAGAAGACAGTTGTCAACCACATTCCATTGTTTGTGTATATCACTATTTCTTTCCATTGATCATAGAAGTCATCAAGACCAAATTCAAAAGAAGTGTAATTAATTAGTCTCTGCTTTCCAGTAACACGAGTAGCAACAGATTTGTGGCTATTTTGAATTTGCCACCGACCTCCTCGCTTCTTGATGGTAGATTATACACTTTTTTTTTTTTTTTTTTTTGAGACAGAATCTCCTGTTATCCAGGCTGGAGTGCAATGGTAATGGTACCAACATGGCTTACCACATCCTTAAACTGCTTGGCTCAAGTGATCATCCTGCCTCAACCTCCCAAGTAGCTGGGACTACAAGGGCATTTCACCATGCCCAGCAATTTTTTTCTATTTTTTGTAGAGGTGAGGTCTTACTTTGTTGCCCAAGCTGGTCTTGAACTCCTGGCCTCAAGCTATCCTCCTACCTCAGCCTCTCAATGTGCTGGGATTACCCGTGTGAACTTGGCTAACATCTACTTTTTTTTTGAGTTGGAGTCTCACTCTGCCACCCAGGCTGGAATGCAGTGACACACTCATAGCCATTGCAGGCTCGACCTGTTGGGCTCAGGCGATCCTTCCGCCTCAGCCTTCCCAGTTGCTGGAACTACAGGTGTGACCTACCACACCTGGCTTATTTTTAATTTACTGTAGAGACAAGGTCTCACCAAATTGCCCAGGCTAGTCTCAGACTCCTGAGCTCAGGCAATCCTCTCACCTCAGCTTCCCAAAGTGCTAGGCTTGAGCCACTGTGCCCAACCAACATCTATCTTTTTAACTGCTGATTCACAACCACCTAATTAGAATGGTACTGGGCATCTCCAAAAGTATGTCTTGTTATTGTCCCTGTTATAGTCTATTAATCTACTCATTTGTACACCAGTACCACATATTTAAAATAACTGTTTTACAATATATTTTAGTACCTTACAGGGCTGTGTACATGTATTACTGCCCTACATAAGCATAATAGTGATGGAAGCCTTTTAACCTTCTCTGTTTCTTATTTTGAGAAGATTGTGCTGGTAAGAGATGAGAAAAGCTGTTATTTTCCAACCCAGTAAGTTCTGGACTGTATATGCCTTGTAAATTCTGCTTATAAAGTCTTTTTTGAGCTCATCTCTTACTTTAAGTTTTTATTTTCTGCAGCTGAAAGGGCAAAACCCAAGCCGACAACATTTTATTTTCTCTGGAGGTCTTGTTTTCCAATTCTAAAAATTCATTAGGTACATTTTCAATCTTCTAAATAACCCCACGTGAGAGTTTTACCAAATATTTCATCACTGCAAAACACATGTCTCCAATTTTTCATCCTCCTAAAACAGTTCCCTTGGCGTTTTCCCAACCTCTTCGAACCATTTCCTTAGAGACTGCTGCTCGTTGCAAAAGCAATGCCAGACAATTTGGATTTTTATAATGGCAGAACACCTTTTCTAACACCAATTTCAGTATCAATTGGTTCTTACTATACAAAGCGTTGTATTAAAATGGCCACAAAAGCTCAGTAAGTAAAATAAAATAATCATCATTACTTAGCTCCTGAGTTTGCAGATAAGCTCCAAGTCAGGCTCGTCTCAGCTGGATCTGTCCCCTGAACCAGTGAACTAGCCATTGTCTTATGGTGAAAGCAGAGGTATCATATACATGCTTTTTTTTTAGCTTCTTGTGAAGTTACTATCACTAATATCTCATTAGCTAAAGTATTTTGCAGAGCTAAACACAAAGGGGAAACAGAAACATATTCCACCTCTTTAGTGGGAGGGACTACTAATCACATGATACAAAGAATGTGACTATATAAATTAATAAAATCTAAGACAACTTTCAACTTCCCTGCTTGGCTAGTGCAAGTTTTTAAAATTTTATATTTATATGGAAAACACAGATATTTATCATTTTCATCTTTATGGACAGAAGCTCTCTAAAAGAGAAGAAAACCTACTAGGAAATAGATGAATAAAATAATTTCAGAGGGTCATACACGTTAAGACATTATAAATGAGGATGAACAAATACTTAAGCAGCATAGATTGGTGGTAAAGAGGATGTACTAGAATACAAACTGCCTTGGTTCAAGTCTTATTTTTCTCACTTACTGAGTTCAACGTTTTTTAGCTCTTGTCACAAATTTCTAATAGTTTCTTTGTCTCCTCTTTTTCCCTTTTAAGAAAAACATAATCATAACAGTACCAAGTTATAGAGTTTTTTTCAGGATTAATGTATATAAATGCATAAAATGGTGATTTGCATTTAACAAGTCCCAAGTGTAACAAATGCCACTCTGAAGAGATAATATTTCTGTTGACAGTCGGATGATTAAATAAGATGCTAGGAAAAGAGGTATGTGCAAGAACATTCTATGTAGATGATAGAGCAATATAAAGGCCCAATGTTTTAAAAACAAAGCAAAAAAGGATGTTGAGAAACAGGAAGAAAGTCAGTATATGTTTCAGTCCTTCACATGAGTACTTCAAACATTTCTTCAATGTGAATAAAAACTTTGTTACCAGACTTATCATTTTAATGTTTTAAAAAGTGCCTTTTAATTAATTCATACAAGATGTGTTTGTTGCATAGTCTTCACTTTCTTCAAAGCATAATACTTTGAAAATTTGAATCATCATCCTTTCCTTAACATGTTACCCTTTTCCTTCTTTAACCAAATTAGAGACATTATTTTTCAGGGTTCCCACTATCTTAGACCATTTGATCTGTTATAGCAAAATATTTTAGGCTGGGTAATTTATACACATCCAAAATTGAGTGCTTACAATTCTAGAGGCTGGGAAGTCCAAGATGCAGGGACCAACAGATTTGGTATCTGGTAAGGGCTCCCTCCCTGCTTCATAGATGGTGTTTTCTATGTGTCTTCACATGGTTAATGGAGCAAATAAGCTCCCTGAGACTATTTTATAAGGGCACTGAACCCATTCATGCCCATGTTTACTGCCTAAAGGCCCATATCTTAAGACCACCACATTGAAGATTAGGTTTCAACAAGAGAATTGGAGAGGGAAGGGGAAACATACACTATAGTACACAAATACTTCCTGAGTTTTTGTTGTTTTTTTATTTCTTAGCACTCTTATCTAACTTACCCATTTAGTCACCAGATTTTACAGATTTCTCTAATGAAATACTAAACATACTCTTCTTTCTCTCAGTTTCTTCATCTGCTATACTAATCCAGTAATACAGTAACAGTTTCATTCATGATGTGTTTGACTCATAGTTCATTTTAGTCAGCATCTAAGCAAATACTAAAATACCACTTATTGTTATCTTGTTCCTCTATCGCATGTCATTACTCTCTAAACTGCTACCCCAACTCATTCTTACATAATATTTCTACTAATACTAAGAGAAAATAGGGTATAATGAAGAGTCCTTAGCTTGGCAATAAGAACTTCAGGGTTTCCAGTATAATTCATTAAGCAAATTACTTAACATCTTAGGGCTGAACATCTTCCTTTATAAAATGGTAGAGAAAGGGATATTTCATTCATTTATTAATTCATTCATTTTTTCAAGTCATTTATCTTTTCAACTGTGCACATACTTAATAAATATTTCCTTAGTGTTCACTAAATTCCAGGAATTTTAATATGAACAAAATATTAAAAATACAAAAAAATTAATATGAGTCTTACCTACAAGGAATGTGTCTAACTACTTAAATTATTGTGTTTCTAATTAAAAGCAAACCAAACAGAAGGCAAAAGTATGAAAGTAAAGTTTATTATTAATATGTGCAACCTAAACATAATAGCAGAAAATATAGTTTCCTTAGACACTCATTTTGGACTTTATTCTTATCCCTGTAAAAATTGAGCATTTATGGAAATGGTTAATTTTAATTTTATATTTATTGAATAAAACAATTTAAAAAGCACTGATTATGGTTTTTTGTCATTTATTTCCATGTAATAGCTCTGCAAGAAACTAAAGAATGGGTCATTTAGGGGTGTTTAATTTTAGGGTTGGCAATGATTAAATAAAGTTTTGTTTTAAATAATTAAGTCATTTTGCTCCTTGCCAATGCATACTTAAATTGATATCAATGAAGATAGTACAACATAATAATATTGCAGTGGATTTAATGTTCACTATCTTCTATACTATTTAGATTTGGATAATTAAACCTGGCATATTTATTAAATAAAAAAATTTAAGATTACTTTTTAGTGAATTTACTTGGTACTAAAGTCTTTCACATTAAATATTTAAAAGTTTACGATTATATTTTATTCCTTCAAATATACTAACGAATTTTTAATACAAAACAAATGCTCTGTTTTATTTTTTCATATGTCTGTGTATGTATGTATTTTATGTATTTGAGTGTTTCAGTTCACCCTGAAAAGATTGTGTTAAAATGTATTTCATGTCTATTTATAGCTTGTAAAAACCTTATGGTAAATATGTATTTTTGTTTTTGTTCTCCCCCCCCATATAGGTGAAATATTGAAACCTGGCTTTACAGACTTTAAGACTAATGAGAGAATTTGAAAAAAGGATTTAATATGTTTATAGAAAAAAGACCAAGAGCTTTAAGTACTAAGATATTCATGTGAATCTTTTTCCCTCTGCTAGACTCAACTTCATGCTCTAAAATATAATTAACTTAAAGAGTCTAGAAAGTATCTGACAAAAATCTAAATGGCATTTCATAATAAGATCATGAATTAATTTGTTTCTAGGCAAACTTGTTTGAACCACATAGAGAAGGCTCTTTCATGATACCATGTTTTGAGAGACAAATCTAGATATTACAGACCTGCTATTCATTAAGAAGGCCTTCTGTGATTTTGTTGACTATTTGTCTTTTTCATTTGACCTCAATACTTTAGAACTAATAGCTTAATACGTAACCTATGCTTTTATTATTTATGTTTATACTTTGTGAAATGCTTCTAAAATTGCATAGTTATTTTTCCTGCATAAAATTCTCTTCTCCTTAATGAGATATTTTATTCTATTCTATTAAGTGGAGGTACTGAGGACAAAAGACTTTCTAAGGATACTGATCCCAGCTAAATGATAAATCCAGGTCTAAATTATTGTTTTGCCCTATGTGAGTTTTAAATTTTTATTTATTTATTTTAAAGTTGTGGGGTACAATTCAGGGTTAGGTAGACAAATGGTCATTGTGTAGGAAAAGTTTGGGTCTCACTTTGGTCCCCATTTTACCTGGCTTGAGACCAGTACCCTTACTGATGAGATGTGCTCACTCTCCCTTCCCTGGCAGTTTCCTACTACTGCCAATCCTTTTCTTGAAGTATTATAATTGTTCAGGGTCCACTTACGAGTGAGAACATGTGGTACTCGGTTCTTTGTTTCTGTGATAGATCACTGAGTCTTATAGACTCTAAGTCCATCCAAGTTGCTGCAAAGTTCATTATTTTGACCTTTATGACTGTGTAATGAAACCTCTATCAATTTACCAACTGAAGAATACTATGCCATTTGTCTTAAGTTATTTTTGGAACTCAATTTTTTTAGAGGGAATACGTACACTGTATATATTTCTAATTTTAACAGTACTTACCTTGCAAGTTACAACAAAGTTTTGTGTACATGATCCATTTATTCACTGGTGATTCCTGTATAAAAGGTCATCTTTGACAATCTATAGCTAAACTAGACCTAATTTTGAAGTTGGAAGCATATTTTAAAAAATCTGAGCTACAGCTATGAAGGGAATGTACAATAACTTATTCTGAAAGTAGTAGTAATAGGATTCACTTTGACCATTTGAGTTGGCCTTAGACTTGTTTTTTTTTAAGATGTGGGGTACAATTCAGGATTCGGTTTATAAGTGGTCATCGTACAGATAAAGTTTGGGCCTCCCATTGGTCCCTGGTCTTAGATGTGATGTCATGAGGGAATAGTGACTTCAGAGTACTTCTGAGTATTGTATATATTCTTTCAGTTATAAGAAATTACATTTAGCTCTTGATTTTCATCAATAATAATAATAAAAGTATTTTCTTAGCTAGAGATTATTCATAACCATTTAGATTCTGTTCATTTATTATCTGCTTAATTTTGAGAAAGTCCAATAATTTGTTATGCTTTGCCTTGTGGTTCATAGTAATCATGACTGATTTCTTAAATGCTTGCAATTACGTGAACATAAATAATATTAAATGCTCAATATAGTATAAACATTTATATCATTTACTTTCTTCACTTCTTCTCTTCCTGTTCTCTCTTACATCCACTCCAAACATGCCTACTTCCTCACACTCTACCACTACTGATCTAGTCAATTAATTTTCTCCACATTGATGAATCTAATGATTAGTTCTCAACATTCATCTTACTTGACTTATAAATAGCAGCAGTGCCATGAATTTTTCTCCCTCCTATAATTTTTCAGTGGGTTTCCAAAACAACACTTTCTTGTTCTTCGTCTCTCTCCATGGCTACACCTTTTAGTCTTCTTTGCAAATTTCCCCTCTTTCTAATTTCCTAATAATGGAATATTTCAGTATTAAGACTCTGCTCTTTGCTATCTGTATTGTCTCTTAGTGATCTCATGTGGTGTCATGACTAGAAATGTCCATATTCTGAATACTTCAAATGTATCTCCAGATATTGCAACTTAAATTACAGGTTCAAATGTAAAATTGCTTGTGCATCATCTCCATTTATATTTCAAATTGTTATCTCAAATATATATGCTCATAATAGATGTTTTCCCCCAAGTTTGCTTTACCTTTGCTATGAATGGCAACTCCTTCTTTCCAATTTTAAAGATCAAAATTTTGGATTCATTCTCTTCTCTTAATGTCTTCCTCCTACATTCCAAATACACTTCTTTAAAATACTGATGGATCATCAAATATAGCTAGAATCCAACTACTTCTCTTGCTACCATCTCACTCTAAACTTTCATTACCTTGCCTGTAGTTTCCAAATTTTCGTGCACAAAATGTCAATCCTCAACATAAGACCCTCAATGATCTTGTTTTATCAGGATGTCATCCCTCACTGAAAACCTTCCATGGGTACTCTAATTCCCTAAGAGTATAAGTCAATGTTTTTATAAAAACTAACAAGACTCTACATGATGTAAAGCATGTCAGTTCTCCTCCTTCGATGTCTTTCTTTCTCACTCTCTTTCAGTGTCACTGGCTTCCTAAACCTTATGAAGCACATCCACCAAGGGCCAACCTCAATGTCACTGTACTTATAGTTCCCTATGTCTGCAGTGCTCCTACCCAGATATCTACAGCCCTCAATTATTAATTAATTCAAATGAGCCAGAGCTATCTTGGAAGGATTTCTAACCAACATTTGCATTTTTTCTTACAGTGTTTGTTCTGTTTGACGTTTATGGCCTACCTCTCTAAAATTTAGAAAGCGTTTTTGGATTGGTATGCTCATTGATATTCTCAAGAACCTTGAACAGGTTATATAGACATAAACACACACACGTATACATATGCACACATATGTACACGTATATACATACACATAAATACACACAAATAGGCATAGATATAGATTAGACAATTTGTTGAAATAAAGAATAAGTAAAAATAAACAGCACATATGATAGAAATCATTGAACGGTTCCTGTGTATCGGGCATTGTTCTTTCTTTTTGACATTTTATTAATTTTTGTGACAATTCTATGAAGTATGTACTAGCATTATCATTTTCTCAGTTCAAAATCTGAAAGGCAGAAACAAAAAGAATTTAAGTTTAATTGGTATATATATAACCTCAAGGAAAGCAAAATCAAGAGTATTAACAAATAATATAAAATTAAAATAAGACTAAAATTAGAAAGATCAATGGCATTTAAGAAAGTCATGAATTTTATAATTGGTTTTTAGTCATTCCTGTATTAAATAATACTATAGACTTTATTAGGTACATTTCTTTTTTATTTTTAAAAAAAAGACAGTGCCCAATCTTATTTGGCAAAACTTTTCTAATAAAATCCAAGTATTGGCCGGGCTTGGTGGCTCAGCCTGTAATCCCGCGCCTTTGGGAGGCTGAGGTGAGTGGATTGCCTGAGCCCACGGGTTCGAGACCTGCCTGGGCAACTTGGCGAGACCTCATCTCTACAATAAAAAAAAAAAAAAAATTAGCCGGGTGTGGTAGCACGCGCCTGTAGTTCCAGCTACTTGGAAGGCTGAGGCGGAAGGATTGCCGGAGCCCAGCAGGTCGAGGCTGCGGTGGCTGGGCGTGACCACTGCACTCCAGTCTGGGCGACAGAGTGAGATTCCAACTCAAAAAAAAAACACTAAGTATTTTCCAGTAAAATGATATTATCTAGAAGGTGCCAAAGAAAATCCTGGAGTTCAGTGAGGATAATTTGTGGAATAGAATGACATCTATAGTTAGCAGTTAGGAGGAAAATTGCCTGACTCTTTCCACTAGACTTCCTCAGTTTCTACACTTAAATCAAAGAGAACAAGTTGATGTTGCATTTTATCCAGTTGTATTGAGCCCTCGTTCTTGCAACACTTTATTCACTTGATTTCCAGAAATGCAGGTTCTTGCTTTCCCCCTTCCTCATGGCCAACTCCTTTTCCGTCTCCTTTGCTGGATTGTTCTTCCCTTTCTTTCCAATTCTCAGACCAAAGTTCCTCTTTTCTGCAATTACACCTTCTTCTCTCTGGTTGAAATTTCCATTCGCATTCCCGTCCCTCCTCAGTCTAAGATCCAAAGCTGGGGCATTTTGTGACTTTCATGGGCCTCAGGCAGTTTCGCCTATGGAAATTTCTTTCTCCTTAAAAAATATTGAACATTATATTTCACAACTGCCTTGGCATAGAGATAAACATATGAACAGCCTATGTCAAAAACAGCTTCCTTGATTTAAACATTCATTTTAACCTTTTGATTAAAAAGTTAAATTATTTCTGTGAATCCCTAAAATTAGTGTGGGCCCTAGGCACTGTGGAATAGTTGGCCCTGACCCAAGAGTCCTACCTGATTAGGCTTCCTTCCACCTTTAAGACTCCTCTTTTCACTGTGTCCCTTGTTCATTATTATCCAGCTCTCGCTGGCCCTTAAAGCAGGGTTCCCAACTTCTGGGCGGTGGACCTGTACCAGTCAGTGGCTTGTTAAGAACCGGGCAGTACAGCAGGAGATGAACCTGCGCTCCGTCTTCTGCTAGATCAGCGGTACCATTAGATTCTCATAGGTGCCTGAACCCTGTCGTGAACTGCGCATGCGAGGGAGCTAGGGTGACCGCTCCTTGACAGTATCTCACGCCTGATGATCTGAGGTGGAGCTGAGACAGTAATTAGCAGTGAGGTTTGACTGCACATCTCATCCTCCTCCCACCCCTCCGCCCCCTCCCATCTGCCAGCTCTCCCACCCATGGAAAAATTGTCTTCCAGGCAACTGGTCCCTGATTCCAAAAAGGTTGGTGCCCACTGCCTTAAAGAAATCAATCACATCTTCCCCAGGGCCCTGGCTTTTATTTTGCCTGCCTGTACCATTCTCTCCACGGAGGTCCATGAGGCTCACTCTCTCACTTCATTAAATAACACACCCTTCCTCTCTCTATTTTTACTCTACTTTATATTTTTTTATCACTCACCACAAAACACCTTTATATTATAAATGAATTATTTTCCCACTTGTGGTCTTCCCCTCCCTTAAAAAAGAACCATGCAGAGAATTCATGACTTCACAAGTACATAAAGTCCTAGCACATGTTAGGTTCTGGGGAAATATTTTTGAATAAAGGAAAGTAACTACTGTATTATCACAAAATTTATATCACCATAGAAGGATGATATAAATTGATTATTTTAAATGTATCTATTTACTGGACTCCGTTGTTTTCGTATGTGGAACTTTTTTTTCATTCAAAAAAGGGTGAGAACACTCAAAATTACTATTAGCTGATCTCATAGAAAATATTTCTAGTTTTACCTCTCCTATTAGAAACCACATCACCCTCTTCTGTACTCTTGCAATAACTGACTTTGCAACCTATAGAATGAAAAGGAACAAATGTTACAGAGAAATATTTTATTTTTGACATCAACTTATCTACCACCAGATTTTCTACGAATCACTGGCTTCAGAACAGCTCGTCAAGAAATAATTTGGATTTTGAAGACTGAATGCCATGGGATCTAATTTTGTTGCAGTTATCTGTTTGACAAAGAGCCCTCCTAACCCTCATACTGTTAACCTGAAAAATGGAAATGATTGTCAACACAGTATTTTTAAGGGGTACCCTACTTGATATGTGGGGTGTGAACAATATAATGCCCAGTGTACAGTAAGTTCCGATCAAGATTGAATCTCTCCTGATTTCTTTCTCTCTCTCTTATTCTAATACTTTTCATCCATCCTTTCTACTTTCTTTCTTAATTTCCTCTTTCTATTTTATATGGAAAATGCTTTCTCTAATCACCATGTCACCATAAAATAATATTTTCCCATCATTTTCAATCCCTTAGCCTGTTTTAATCTTTTCTTTTCTTTTTTGAGTTGGAGTTTCACTCTGTCACCCAGGCTGGAGTGCAGTGGCATGCTCAGGACCACCACCCCAATGTCAACTTGCTGGGCTCCGGTGATCCTTCTGCCTCAGACTTTCAAGTAGTCAGAACTACAGGCGCACACTACCACACCCAGCTAATTTTGTATTTATTGTAGAGACAAGGTTTCGCCAAGTTGCCACCAGGGCTAGACTTTCAATATTTTCGACCTCCTTCCTCTATTGCTTTGCCATTCAACTATGCTGAAGCGCTAAACTGAAAAGTAAAACAGAATGTGGCAAAAGCAACTCTAGAAATAGCACTAGCATTTTACTACCTGAAATTCCATGCAATTGTACTGGAATTTGAAAGTACTGATGACCAGGTTCAGCAAAACTTTGTCTCTTTTTTTTTTAGGTGTAAAATGTGTGTGAAGAGATCAAAGCTGTCCAAGATAGAAAGCACTAAGTGAAATAATGCAGAGAATTTTGTAATACTAGACTAAGGATGTTTTATGACAATAAATCACTTTTGAGAAGAGAATCATGAAATGCTTTTCTGAGGAAACAACTTACATGTAAACATTGGCACCAAGTGAATGTGGGAAAGAGTTCTATGATGTAAATAAGTTTAGTTGCAGTAGACAAAAATTCAGCAGAGCATACCTGTTAGGAATCATTGAAATAAAGTAAAAAATAAAGAGGGTTTGAATTAAGGGAAGTGAAATTGAAAAGAGTGGGTTGATTTATAGAGGCTGTGCAATACATATAGCTTATTCCTTATTTTAGTCTACACGGTGCAGAGTTGAGGAAAAATCAAAGTAGCTTACATCGAAGCTCGGCCATGTTGGCTTTTGCTTGTAATTATGTAAGCCTGTGCTTATTACAGAGACTGGTTCATTCTTGACTCTTCAATTAATAGCTAATGAATAAATTACTGTATCATTTAAAACACAGTATAAGTTTTTATAAAATGAAACAGGTTTTTAAAGCTATAAATTATGTAGATACTCTCCTTTCTTACCAGTACTCTAAACAAGATCTTGAAAACAATAAGTACTTAAGGAGTCCTTATGAATAATGACGGAAATTTTCTAGTTTTCTTTAGATTTAATAGATAAGCAATCTTTAGTCATGACATGGAATAGTGTTCTAATATAACACTAGATTATCACATCACTTTGAATGCTTTGTTAAAAGGGGTGCAAATGTGACCCTATACAATACTTCAATGATTCCAGAATTGATTACTCACTCTGTATGTACACGGCAGATTCCTTCGCCTTATACCCATGAGGATTTTTGCATGGGGACATTTCCTCATTCAATAACACAGACAGGAATGCCAGGCTGAGCAGCTCAACGCAGCTGCTGCGTTGATGCTTTGGTGGAGGAGGAGATCAGCTACCCTGAGATGCGGGCATTGTGAATGTCTTTCATTTTCCTTCCTTTCCCTGGTTTTAATTAGCATTGGTGATTCAGGGCTGACTGCATTTTTCATCCAAGTTTTTCTTTCAAGTCACTGATCAATAACTCGTTAATGAAGCCAGAAAAAGAGAACGAAGCATTCTTAAATGTCCACTACCACTCCCCAAAGCAAACAAATAAACAAGCCAGGAGCTGCACTGAAGACATCATTCAGCTAGCCAGACCGTGCAGTTGTTACGGGGACGGATAACTGATTTAGAGGGGAGGTTGTTAACATCTGTAAAGAGCAAATTCAAAAAATAAATAGTAAAACATTGCTTTAAAGGGTATTAATATTTTCATTGTCATTTTCAGTTTAACTTTCATGGAATGACATACAGTCTTGATAGAATAGCTTTCAAGCTGTAGTTCATCTTAAGAACCACACACTCAACCTTCTCTAAATAGAGTTCTTTTAGAAGACCTTCACATTTTGGATCTCCAAAGGAACAGAGCGGTGTGTGATGCATATCCTCGGTGTTCATGCAGAGACTAGAGAAGGTCATTTGCACTTGTGTGCCAGACATTTCAAAACTATAGCAAAAACGCGGACGTCTCTGTGCACAGTTCAAGACACATTCCACGAGGTGGCAGAAGCGCTCCTTTCAGCTCCTCCACCTCTCCTGGTGTGGGCTGTAATTAGGTCAGTGTAAGTTAAAGTAGGACTGAGAGATGAATAAAGTAGATTTTCTCCTCTGGAACACGCCGCAGTTTAATTTCACTTCTTTCTACATTGTGCGAGGAAGGTGGATTTAACTTTTAAAGGCAAAGAGACAAACCTCTGCCAGGATAAATGAAAAGCCTCAGAGAGGGCAACTGGCACAAAACATAAAAGAAAGGAAATTCTGGCTGTTTCCTAATTTTGCTATCCAGGTCATCGTCAGAAAGCTTTTTCAAAGGTAAAGTGTAATGTGTATTATATAAAAGGGGGGTGGGAGTGATTTCTGAAGCCTAAAGGGCGTGCTTGCTGAGTGTTGATGTTAAAACTTGCCCCTACTGGTGGCATTACATAAAATAAAGCCATCTTATTCTTGAAGCTGTTTTCCTAATTTTGCCAGCAGTTAGAAGCATGTTAATCTGAGGTGAAGCCTCCACACCCCAACACAGACATTTCCCTTTCCTGCTGAATAAGGCACTTAGGAAGGAAGTGGTCCTGAAGGTGAAAGTTGAAACTGGGTGTTTACCACGTGTGTGGTTCTGGGGAAGACAGGAACACCGCAAAAATAGGAATTGGGCTATGCATGCCCACAGTGAAGGAGCTTTATTATCAAAGTGAGTCAGGAGTCACTGTCCTCATTTATGTGAGAAATGGTAAGGAAAGGAGAAAAACAATCACAGGAAAACCTATCCTCTCCCCAATTGCTGATCATGGCATCCAACGGGCAAGAGTCAGATTGTTTTTCAAAGAAAATAAAGACAAATAAGATATAAGAACAGACATAGCATACATAGTAGTGGTTCCTAAATTCTTTAGAGGCAGAGGTTATTCAGCCCATCTGGATTTTGTTTCTTTGAATGACAGGTCATGTCACAGGTGATGCCAAACTCAAAGAGAGGAGGGACAGTTGACAATACAATAAAATGGGTGTACGCTACCATTGTGGTAAATGAGACTATAAGAAGTACACAGACAGGTGGCTTAGGTATACTGATCTTCTTCAAATAATTCTTGAGTTTCGTGAAAAATGTTTATGATGGGAGTTTACAGTGCCTTCTGACACCTCTTCAGCATTGCCCAGTTGCTAATGTCTTTGTGTCACCCCCAAAATGTGTTCAAACATATTAAAACTGGAAATTCACCTGGTTAGCAATACCTCCTGTTTGTGCAGTCTGTTTTCCATCTGTAGCCACAGATGATATGATTACAGACTTTGTGTGCAATTCAGTGTTCTTATGTTTGCCTATGGAATCATAGACAATCACATTAAAGCTAAGTGCAAACACTGCACATGACTAAATTCTCCATTCTTGAAATGATGTTCTGTGTATGTCTCAATATTGAAAAAGAAATAAAGAGTGGTAGAGGGCTGACAGTAAGAAGGCAAGGAATAAAGAACATTTTAAAAGTCTCTTGAAATCTTGTTTCAAGGGCACAATCACTGCGTTGTAGCTTCTTATTCCAAATACACACACAGTTCCAATTGTTGACAGACACTAGTCAGATATGGGACAACTAGACACTGTACTTCTTGATGAGGTTGGAAACAGAAAACACAGTCAGTGAATTGTAATTTCTAGTGAAAATGGACTGATTCCTGATGTATATCTCAGAAATCCAATAGATAGTATATCCTGGCTAGGAATTTGGAGACCAAAGTTTGAAAAAGATTCTGTCATTTAATCAAAATTTGTTGAAAGAATGAGGTGTAATAGAAGGAAGCACACCCACATATATCCTCACACACTTACACACCTACACATGGGTTGGATTTTAGTTGAAACTTTTGTTAAAAATCCTCACCTGTTTGTTTAAATTGGTGAAGTCAACTTTCTTAAATTATTTGCTTTAAATATATTTTCAAATTCAATTTTATGGAGCCAATATTTTGCTCATTTGTAAGATGAGAATACTCTAGCAATTAAACTTTTTGTAAGCATTAGTCTCAATGTCACCAGGTCTATAAATCCAGAATTAGAAGAAGCACGAACAGCCATTGGATGTAGTACAGAAAAGGACCATCTTCTGTAATTTGTAGGCACCAGTAAATATTTTATACTCTTTAAAATTTTAGTCATCAATATATCTACTAAATATTCCATCATCTCTTTTTTCTTTTTTTTAGCGTCCAGCATGAGTCAGAATACAAATGACATCGAGTCAGGTACAAATGACATAGAAGGAGGAAAGAATCATAACATGACTTTGGCTGTCACCCACTGTTATTCTCCCGTGTATCCCTGGGGATCTCTCTGCACACCCCACACGGTTATCCCACTGCATTTAAGTAGTTTCATATCCATGAGACCTGACAAACTGCAAATGAATAATCATTCTATTTACTTTAAATTCTCTGCCTTAGACATGTCTGGCTCATAGTAAGTATTTGATAAACATCTGTTGAACTAGTGAACAAATAGTATGACACATAAAGCTAAATTCCATAGGAAAGGCAAGAACTAAATCTCAGGTCTCTATTTTCTCCATCCAAAGGTTTTTGTGTTTGGGGAGTTCTTTTTGGATGTTGTTGTTTTTGTATTTATCTTCACACATTGCATAGTGATTTTCAGCATGTGCATCTGTATATATATGTTGGTGTGAGTGTTTATCTCTCTTTGGGGATTCTGGTTCATGTACTTTCTTAGCCATTAATTTTAAAGGCAGTTAATTTTCTTATACGATAAATACTTGTAAATTAATTAATCTTGTGCACAGTAGAAAATAATCCCAAACTCAAATTTCATTTCATTGACTAACATTAATCCCCAAAAACTTTTACAAAAAGGATCAAATTCTGACACTAATTATGTAGTGTGGCCCTTAATAATACTCTGAAGGAGTGTATTATTCAGGTTGAGAAATGCTCATATTTTCAATAATTTCTTTTATTCAAACAAAAGTTTTGAAGACAACTTATGATTCTAATACAATCTTCATTATTACAAGATAGATGTGTAGATCAATTAATTATATATTGATCCAAATTACAAAATGTTTTCTTCATCGAAACACAATTATTACATAAAACTTTATTAGGTTATAGGATTCTATACCCGTAATCATAGTATATTTTATCTAATTATTAATAATTATATTGTAGCTGGGCATAGTGGCACATGTTTGTGGTTCTACCTACTTGGAAGGCTGAGGTGGAAGGATCACCTAAGCCCCAGCTGGTCAAGTCTGTGGTGGCTGTGAGCATGCCTCTGCACTCCAGCCTGGGCAACAGAGTGAGACTCCTAATCAAAATAATAATAATAACAATAATAGTATTATTATTATTATTTTGCATATTATTTTAGTGTTATACGTCTGCTTTATTGCAGTGAAACTCATTTAAATCACTTTCCTCATGCAAAATTTTTACTAATTATGTATAACATACATAAACCAAGGTGCCCAGATATTAAGTTTACAGTCTGATCCGTTCTTATAGACTGAGCACACCTGGGGTAATCAGCATCCAGTCAAAAACCAAAATCACCACTTATGTCCTATCCTTGTCCTTTTTACTTATTATTTATCAACTTGAATGTAAATGAGATACATTTATATTTGGACACTCTCTGTAGGCTATAAAATTCTTGCAGGATCTTGATAGCCACCATCTTGACTTCTATCACTATGTGTAACACTAGCACTTTCTCTAATTTTGAATTTATATAATTGAAATAATGCAGCTGTGTACTCTTTGGGGTCTTGCTCTTTTCACTCAATATTTTATTTGTGTGATTCATCTACATTTTTGTTTGTGGTTATAGTTTGTTTACTCCCACTGCTGTATAGTGTTCCACTGAATGACTCTAATATAAGTCACTTATTCATTTTATTAAAATTTTCAGTTCGGAAATATTAAAGCAGCACTGCTATGAACATCCTTATATTTGGCACACAAATGTGAAACTTATACATATGAACACTTGGAAAGCTTATATATGAAAACTCTGGATAAAATGTGTATATTTTTAAAGTTTTTGACATACTAATTTAGGACTTAAAACAGTTGCATCAGCTAAGTTTCTTGTATACTATATAAGTATTAAAATTGATCTGTTTCCTTTGTCAACACTTGGTATTATCTCTTTTTTATTTTAACAATGCTTTTTTTCTCTCTTTTTCCATAGAAGTAATGACAAATACAGCGACATAGTTAAAACAATACAGATGGCGGAAGCAGTTATTTAACTCAAAATAAGTTACTTGTTTTATTTGAATGTATTGGTCAATCTTTTTTTTTTTTAACTTATCTTTTTTAGAATATCATAGTGACTATAAAAGGAAAAATAGGATTAGGAAAATTTCTTATGTCAGAAATCAGAAAAGACATGAAATAAAAGTTCAAGCCATGATTTTTAAATAAATGAACATCAAATTAAAGGCCAAATGAACAATTCCTTTGGTATTAAAATAATAATCACAACTAAAGGGAAAACAAGTTGTCGCATAAAATTCAAAACTTATTGATTACATTTCTACCACTTCTGTTAAATTGGGCCCCAAGAGTCAAGCCAGTGTGAAGCATATAAAATATTTCCCAATTATGAAATAAAAAATATTTTCCAAGAGATACAGAAAATTAACATTCAAACTGAAAATTTTATAAACTGTAGAAAGTGTCCAACTACAAATGTTTATCATCTACATTAACTTAATTGAAATAATTTTATGTAAAATATATTTAAAATTTTTTTCTTAAACTCATTAAAAGACCACAATGAAATTCTGAAATTATAATTGAAACTGTTCCTTTTATTTTCTAGTGAGATTAATACATTTTATTTGATATGTTTTTATGGATTGCCATATAGCCAAAAATGTAACATTTATAAGCATTCAGCATGGTACAAGAGTTCCCTTCAGTCATTAATTGACAAATGAATTACAGTAGCTGTGAATGGTCTAAATTTTAAAATATTGTCTCTAATATAACACAAGTATTTGATTAATAAAAGGTTTTGTTAGCTAGGCTCAGGGGCTCGGTGGCTCAGCCCGTAATCCCGCACTTTGGGAGGCTGAGGTGAGTGGATTACCTGAGCCCGCGGGTTCAAGACCCGCCTGGGCAATTTGGCGAGACCGTATCTCTACAATAAATCAAAAACATTAGCCGAGTGTGGTAGCGCATGCCTGTAATTCCGGCTACTCAGAAGGCTGAGGTGGAAGGATCGCCGGATCCAGTCTGGGCGACAGAGTGAGACTCCAACTTAAAAAAAAAAGGTTTTGTTTATTATGATATTAGAGTAAAATATTTACTATATATGTAGAGAGAACTTTTGGAAAGTCTTCATTCAAATTGCTTCATTGTATATTGTTGAAATACAATTATAGTCCAATATTCAAATAATTCAATTTCAAATATTCTATGCTTTGTAATTCAATTAATAGTCAATCAGAATTCATTATGTCCAAGTTTTTGTGCAAAGTGCTAACTATGTGAGGGATACCTATTGTTGAGGAAGCATTATTAATTTTGTGAAGAATATATAATATATCTAAAACAATTGACCTTTCATGTATTTACTGTCAATTTCTATTGCTCTGATACACTTTACACAAATTAAAGTATTTATATATGTCAATAAATACATTTTGTACACAATTATTTTATATACTTTGGAGGTTGAAAATTACAGTGAGAATTCACAGAAACATAGTTAATGCTTTAAAATCTATGCTGCAAAGCTTTGAGGAAAGATATTATTCTTTTTTTTTTTTTTTTTTGTCAAACATTTTAGGAAAGTTGCAAATAGCAGGTGATATTTTATTAGCCCTTAAAGATTCAATCAAAGAATAAATATTGGGTGCCTGTTGTAAGAAGTAGTGAGTCCGGCTGGTCCTTACAACTCTATCCAAACCCAACATTTATTACTTTTAGTATCAATAGCTTCCAAAAAGTGGTTTTACAAAATAAAATATTTTAAAGAAAAATGTCTGATTTCACATCTTCAAAATAAATGAGAAAAACTTCAATAATTTTCTCATATTTCTGCCCCTGTGTTTTCTGTGATAGCATGTCCAATATCAGGAGGCTGAATTTCTCATTGCCCAAAAAGCTGGGCATTGTTAATGGACATTATGTGTAATTAAAAATACATGCATATTATTTAATGAAGAGAAAATGATTTGCTCTACAGATTTTTATGATACAAATAATTAGAAGTAGTATGTGCTTTTGTGTGTGTGTGTGTGTGTGTGTGTGTGTGTGTGTGTGTGTAAAGAAGGTGAAACAATAGTGGCAAAGACCTTAAAAGAAACAGTCTTTTAAAAGAAACAGTCTTTTCTGAAAGAAAATTGACAAAACTTTGGAAATTAGCAACTATTTTATCCAAAAAGCATAGTACATTTTATCCTTTTATTATTCATTGCCTTTCATCTGAATATCCTTTGCCGTTTTTTTAAATATATAAGATATTACAGTTTGAAATTACTGGTTGGAGAAATACATTATTGGTCATTGAAATTTCAGAAATCTGGTTCTCCTGTTTCAATAAAGTACGGTCACTATAACAAATATCTTCCATGGAGGTTTTAATACTCCCTGGAGCTCAGCAAATTTTTGGCAGACAAGTATCAAATGAAAGCTGATCTCCAGGCATTTAGAATTTTCTCTGACCTTCATTCCCACATGGACATGATAATTATTAAAGAATTAGGCCATTGTTTTGCAGTAAAGAATTCTCTTACAAATGCAAGTTTGCATCTGTATGGTGGTCTAACTTTATCAATGAAATTTTAGTTTTCATATTTTTTTAACAGTTTTTATTATCATATTTTGGTCTACCGCAATTCTATTTTACTTTTTTAACTTATTTTTAAAATTGACACATAACAGTGGTACATATTTAAGGTATGTAGTGTTATAGTTTGATACATGTATATATTGTGCAATGTCATGGTATTAAGTGTATTTATTTCCTCACACATTTATCATTTGTGAAAAATGTTTTCACCATATCCTCTGGGTCCATTCATATGCTGCAAATGATAGGACTTCTTATTTATTGCTGAATGGCATTCTATGTGTGTGTACACCACTTTTCTTTATCCATTCATCTATTGATGAACTTTCAGGTTGACTCCATTTATTGGCTATTGTGAATAGTGCTGCAATAAACCTGAGAGTGCAGATATCTCCTCAACATACCAATTTAACTTCTTGTGGATATATAAACCCAATAGTGGAACTGATGGATCGTAGGGTAGTTTTATTTTTATTTTTTTAGGAAGCTCTATACTATTTTCAATAATGAGTGTACTAATTTATATTCCCACCAATGGTGCATAAAGTGTTCCCTTTTGTCCACATCCATGGCAGTATTTGTTATTTTTTTATCTTTTTGATAATAGCCATTCCAGGTGGGGGAGGTGATATCTCATTGTGATTTTGATTTGAATCTCCCTGATTATTAGTAGTGTTGAGCATTTTAAAAAATATACCTGTAGACCATTTGCCTGTCTTCCTTTGAGAAATGTCTATTCGGGTTTTTTGCCCAATTTTAAATTGGGTTATGTATTGCTTTGCAATGAAATTGTTTGAGTTTCTTACATATCCTTGATATTAACCTCTTAGCAGATGTATAATTTGTATACACTCTATTCACACAATAAGCATATTTTTCCCTGTCAAAATTCTCATTTTTTGCTTATATCCTTGAACATAGTAAGCACAGTTATTTAAAAGACTATTATAGTTCACTTGAAAATAAAAACTATCTGCTGTTCTGTTTCCTACTTTGTTATTTCTACTGTTTTACCTTAATTTTATTATTTTCATATATATATGCATATATACGCCTGATTATGTTCTATTTTATGCCAGTCATTATGTTTGCAAAATTGTTTGAAGAATTAAAATGCAAATAAGGGTGATATTCTTTTCCTCCAGAGGAGGATTTTCTTTGACTTCAGCCAGGCAATAGCAATCTGGGATTACTTCAATTTCATTTCATGGATTGAAATGATTCGAATCTGAACTGCAGTTTCTGCCAGGACCTATGTATTTAAGATTTATACTTTCTCATAATTTTGATCCATTCATTGTTCTCCATACTCTAATTCCTGCCTTCCTAGCACTAAAACCATCAAAGTACAATTCGGCTTTTTAGCCTATAAGATGCCCCTATGAAATAGCCAGATGTCTTCAAAGAGTAATCAGCCAAAATTACTACACTCATTTTTATGAATATGTCTGTCCTTTCTCAAATTATGGCCCGTTAAATTTTACTATGTTTTAAGTTATACAATGCCTTCAAGCAAATTTGTCTTTGTATTTTGTACAGCTTTTCTATTTGTCCTCAGTGAGTAAGTTGGTCTGAGACATTAATTTCGTCTTGTTAGTTCCACCCACTTAAACATGAGTTTAGACAGACAAAAGTGATTAAAGAAGGTCATCTGATATGTATACATATAATATATGGTTTAAACATATAGATTTTTAGAAATCTTGGAAAAGGTAGAAACATGCAAGAAATTAAAACATGAGTATTATTTCAAAAAAATCCATGACAATACAGGAATAAAAGAGCATTTAAGAAACAAACAAAGATACAGCTATTTTGAATTAACTTTCTAGTAACAAAATGAAAACTTAATAGAAGTTGTAGGAGATGGAGTTGGAATAAATATTCTCCCACAAAAAATAGCAAAAGACAATTAAAAAACAGGAGAAAAATGATAAGAAAATTATAAAATTGATCAAGAGGAAAAGCATTAAAATAGATCAGAAAAAATGAAGGGCACAAAATAATAATAATAATTCAACTTTTGCTTTGATCTCTCAGTTATGCAAAATGCTAGAAAGAATATTGCTTCTAAATTCACAGCTAGAAAAAACTGGACAGACTGCAAATAAACACCTTCTCTTGAACCCATCAGAATACTGAACTCTTAACAGCAAACAACCATCCTGAAGTTGGGAAGTGAATCATGAAAGGCATCTGAATGGAAAAACAGGCACTGGGCATTTGCATACCTTGGACAAATGCCAGTGATTGGCATGTAAGCCAAAAAGTAGATCCAAGTAGAAATTATTGATGAATTGCAAAAGGGCAAGTAAAGACTAAGGTGAAAGTGTCAAGTGACTGGGAGAGAAAGCATAGTCCATGCTCCTGCAGGCTTTTTTCTTCAGGAACCTCTCTGCCAATATCCTCCCCAGCTGTTCACAAGAGATGAGGGAGCGACCTCAGAAAACTTTTGCCAGAGTGCTGACTGGAGAGTGAAATAACTGACTGTCACCTCTAAAATTCTATCCAGAGCTGTCTATCATACCTTCCCAAGTCTTTAGAGAGAAGTTTATTAAAGCACAAAGCCTGAGGACACTGGAGGAAACCCTGTGGGTATTATATCTGAAGGAGGGGCCAAAACACTTGGGGAGATGCAACATCCCAAGATTCACATTCCCAGTGCCTTCATATGTATGGAACTTAAGGAAAACATCAGAAAATGCACCCCCCCCAACACCCACACACACCAAACTCTCAAAAACACACTAACAGGTATCAAAAAGTCAAATCAAAACATCAGTAAATATAGCGAAAAGTACTATAAGAAACACATTCAAAGACCAATATGAAGGTAAGACAAAACCTAAGTGACGGACACAAAATTAAGACACCACACACACACACACACACACACACACACACACACACACACTCACACACACACAGAATCACTATATATTGGCCTGCACAACTTGTCAAACTTTCAGCAAAAAAATTATGAGGAATGGAAAGATAAGAATAAATACACTCTTAAAATACAAAGCAATTATAAGAATCAGATGCCAGAAATACAAGAAAGTTGAAAATAACTTATTGATAGGTTAAAAACTAATGAGGAAAAATATCAACATGCAAGATAAATTAGTTTATTTCAGCAGATATATGTAAACTGTAAGAAACAAATAAAACTGTTAGAAATTAGAAAAATGATAGAAGACATGAAGAAATCTCAGATAACACCAAACAAAATAAATACAAAAAATTACCAAAACTTGGCATATATTAATTGAGCAACTAAAAACTAAAGACAATGAGAAAATATTGAATGTATCCAGAGGGGAAAATTGCATGCTATATGTCAATGAAGGAGGATAAAAATTTCAACAGATTTATTGTAAGAAACCATGAAAAGAAGACATAGAAATAATTTTTTAGAGTGCTGATATTTAAAACAAAAACAGAATTCTGGCCAGGCCTCTAATCCCAGCACTTTGGGAAGCTGAGGTGAGAGAATTGTCTGAGCTTATGGGTTCAAAACTAGCCCAGGCAACTTGGCAAGACCTCATCACTACAATAAATCAAAAAATTAGCTGGACATGATGGCACATGCCTGTAGTTCCAGCTACCTGGAAGACTGAGGCGGAAAAATTACCTGAGCCCAGCAGGTCGAGGTTGCAGTGGCCGTGAGCATGCCACCGCACTCCAACCTGGGTGACAGAGTAAGACTCTAACTCAAAACAAAGCAAAACAAAAACAAAAAACCAGAATTCTTTACCCAGTAAATATACCCTTTAAAAGGAAAAGAAACATAAAGATTGTCTTAAATACAAAACACAAGAAACCTCATTGCCAAAAAACCTACTCTATAGGAAATGTCACAAGAAGTTATTTAGGCAGAAAGAATATGAAATAGCTCAGAAATTTTAATATGCACAAAGAGAAAAAATACTGAAAATGGAATAAAAGTAAAAATCTCTTGTTATTTTAATTATTTAAGAAGCAACTGATTGACTAAAGTAATTATATAGAGAGATGTAGCTATACAGATATATAACATATATAACAATATTTCTATAGAGATATAATATCTATATATATTTATATATAATATAGATTGTATGGATGGAGACATATCTATTTACCTCTAGCTACTAGCTAGTTAATCTATATTAAATATATATCCATTCTATTGGTTCTTTTTCTCTTAAGTACCCTGACTGATACATAGATGTTAATAAGTTCTTACTTATTTCTAGGAATCTGAAAAGCTTTACATATATCTAAGACAGCATACACAGACTACAAGGGCCCTAGTTATCTACTAGTACCTGACTAAATTTGAGCACTGATCCCATGTAATGTAAAAGCCAAAACTCATGTTAATATGTAATTCACAATGGGATAGTTTTGAGTGGTGAAGCCTTTAAGAGGTAATTGGGACATGGGGGTTCTGCCTGATGAATTAATTAATCCATTCCTGGTTTAATGAATTGATAGGACGTTAGTTTGCTCAATCCCCTCGCCATGAGATGCCTTGCATTACCTTGGGATTCCACATGGAGTCCCTACCAGCAAGAAGACCCTCACCAGATTAGCCACCTGGACAATAGCATCTATAATTGTAAAAAATATTTTTTTAGTAAATTACTAAGTTTTAGGTATTCTCTTATAAGCAACAGAAAACGGACTAAGACAATAATTTAAGCAACCCCCTCAAAATTGGGAAAAATAATTCAGAATGTCCATAACATGCCCTGTTAAGTGATCAGATTTCAAAACCCAATGCTGTAAACAAAGAAATAGAACTGTATAGTCAGCACCCCAAAAATAAAAATCAGTCAATAGAAAGTGTCTCTGAAGGACCTAGATTAGGACATCATAATCAAAGATGTCAAAGCAGGTCTTATAAAAATATTTAAAAACTATAAATCGAGATGTGGTGGCGCACGCCTGCAATCCCAGCACTTTGGGAGAAGGAGGTGAGAGGATTCCCTGAGCCCACGGGTACGTGGCGAGACCTCGTCTCTACAACAAATCAAAAAGATTAGCCAGGCATGGTGGCACCTGCCTATAGCTCCATCTACTTGAAAGGCTGAGGCGGAAGGATCTCCTGAGCTACCAGGCCGAGACTGTGGTGGCTGTGAGCATGCTTCTGCACTCCAGCCTGGGCAACAGAGTGAGACTCCAACTCAAAAAATAAAAATAAAAAAGAAAAGAAAAGAAAAGAAACTATAAAAACCCTGGTTAACAGAAGTAAGAAAAAGTACAATGTAAATGAATTTGTATATAAAAGATAGCAATGATAGCAATGAAGAGATAGATAAAAGAATCAAATGAAAATTCTGAACTTGAAAAGTTTAAAAACTGAAATGCAAAAAAATAAATAAATAAATTACTAAAAGGGCTAAATGAAAGAGATGGCCAAAAAACAAGATAATATAAAGATAGAACCATAGAAATACACAAACTGAAGAAAATGAACAGCACCTTACAGTCCTATAGTCCTACAGCAACATAAGCAGAAGCAACATATACATGAAGAGAATCATAGAGAGCCAATGAAGAGACAGACAAATAATAAAATGGCAAAAATTTTTTCCATTTGATGAAGAATATTAATTTACACATTTAAGAAGGTGCAAATTGTAACTCTATAATCATGCCATAAGATAAAAATTCTTTACTAGAAGCAAAGAGAGGAATTTAATGAAGACAAAAATGTCAGTAAATCAGAAATTCACAACATAAGTGTATATATGTAAATATATGCATATTTACACACATACACACACACATACAGCAGGAGATCATAAAAATATAGGCGACAAAATTTGACAGAAGTTAAGGGAGAAAGAGGTAATTAAAATTATATTTGTATATCTTAATAACTCTTAATGCAGAAAACAGAATTCAGAAAGAAGATAGAAGACTTTGACAACTGACTCAATCTAGCAACATTCTGCTCAGCAACAGCAGAGCAAGCATTTTGCTCAAATATTCAGTGTGTGTGTGTATAATATATATATATATATATTTTTTTTTTTTTTTTTTTCCCAAATAAGAAAATATGCTGGGCATGGTAGCTCATGCCTGAAATCCCAGCACTTTGGGAGGCAGAAGCGAGAGGACTGCCTGAGTCTAGGTGCTCGAGGCCAGTGCCTGGACAATTTGGCGGGACCTCATCTCTGAAAAAAAAAAGAAAAATAAATAAATAAGAAAATATGAAAAGAAAAGCAAACCAAACCTAAACAAGAAGGAAGAAATTAACAAATATCAGTGTCAAATATATAGAAAACAAAACAACTGAGAAAAATCAATTCATTTAAAAATACTATTAAAAATTAATGACACGTTTAACTCTTAAGTTAAAAAGATAAAGAAAAAAAGACAAAATTTACCAAAATGTGAAAGTTTTATTGCAGACCTTACAGAAATTAAAATGATGAAAGTGACTACTATGAGCACAAGACAGCTTAAATGAAAAGGACGAATTCTTAGAAAGACAAAATTACCAAAATTAACTTTAAAAAAGAAATATAGTATCTGACCTGCTGTAATATAAAGATAACTTTAATAATTGAAAATCTATCTCAGACCCAGATGGATTTACCAATTAACTGAATCCAACATTTAAAGAAGATACAGTACAAAACCCTATAAACTCTTTCAAAAAATATAATAGTGAGGGCTTCCGAACTCATTCAATGAGGCTTGTATTGTGCTGACACTACTCACAGAAAGACACATTACAAGTTTTTTTTTAAAAAAGGAAATAAACTATAGACCTATAATTTTCATAAACATAAACTGAAAAAGCCTCAATAAAATATCAGCAGAAAATATAATATTATGTAACATTATATAACATGGCCAAGTGAGGTCTATTCCAGGAATTTCAGGCTATTTCAACATTAACAAATCAATCTATGTGTTTCACTATTTTGGCAAACTGAAGAAAAGCTATACACGCTTTTCAATGTAATCAGAAAAATATTTTAAATGTTCAATAATAATCCATGATAAAAACTCCCTGCCCATTAGGAATAGAAAAGATTTTCTTTAAACTTATAGGGTTATGCTTAAAAACCATTAGCTGTCATCATACTTAATAAGAGACTAAATGCTTTACCCATAAGATCAGAATCAAGGCAAGGATGCTGTTTCTCACCATGCCAATCACTTGTGTCTTAAAGTCCTAGTTAGTGTAATAAGTTAAGAAAAACAGATTACAGCCATCCAAATCATAAAGAAAGAAATAAAACTATTTCTTATTTAGAAGAACATGAAGTCTCGCCAAGTTGCCTAGGCTGATCTCGAGTTCGTAGGCTCAAGCAATCCTCTCATGTCTACAATAAAAAAAATTTTTTTTTAAATTAGCCGCGTGCCTGTAGTTCCAGTGACTTGGAAAGCTAAGGCGGAAGGGTCACCTGAGTCCAGCCAGTCGAGGCTGCGGGGGCCGCGAGTGTGCCACTGTTCTCCAGCCTGGTTGACAGAGTGAGATTCTGACTCAAAAAGAAAAAAAATAAAATTAGTAAAATGTTTCATGGTTCATTATTCATATTATATTTCATATATGTTAGTTTGAATCATATTGAATCTCAAGTTTTTATATATCGAATTCAGAGAATATTGTCAGGGTCAATGCCATAACCTAATGTATACTCACTGTATAAAATATGAAGGAAGAGAAAAAAATTGCATTTATTTTTAAGTGAGAATTTATAGTAATGTATATTCTCTTCTTTGCTCTAAAAACACAGAAGTCTTCATGAAGCCAAATATTTAACAAAATACATGTTTATATATATATATGTCTATGTATATATTTATAAATATCTGTACAGGACTCATACAAGAGTTTTTTAATTTTTGTGTTCTTTGTGAATGATTTTTATTGTTAGTGGAGAGTATCATATTTAATAAAAAATAAACCATAATTTTTCTTTTATAAAATTTATTTTAATGTGAATTACTTGGAAATATTTGATTAATATTCTGGCTTTAATATGTTTAAAGAAGAAGAAAAAGTAAGAAGAGGAGAAGAAAAAAGAAAATAACAGGGCAAATAAAGTCTTTTAGCAAACTTTTCAGACAATGGAGTAGGAAACTTTTCCACAAGACAGATTTAGGTGTAATTTTAAGTACATGCAATGCTGTGGTTGGGATAGAAAACTTCACCTATTAAAAAATATATTAAATACATTTGATGACTATCTTCGTTGCCTTTAATGTGAATAAAGCATTTTTTTTACTTAGAAAAAAAAGTTTAAAACAAGCAACATTACCCTCCTTTAGCAAGACGTAAATTAATTTTTTAAAGTCACTATGATTTTTACTTAATACAAACCATATTTTTGTTTTCTTTTAAATATACTTATATACATATGTATGTATAAAATAAAGCTTTGATATTATTGGGAGAAGAGGATACTGTGGTTGCTTCAAATGTCAAAATGGTGCAAAATCCACAATAATCTTGCAAAGTGATTTATTGAGAGTAAAACTGAAAATAAAACATAATTGCAATAAATTATTAAAGAGAGATATAGAACCAAATAGAATATTAGATTTTATTTTTGAGAATGTAGTATTTATTAAGAAGACAGAAAAGCTTCCCCAGTGGGAGGGGACCTGAAAGAAGGTTGCCCAGAATATAAGTTTTTAAAAATAGTTTAATTAATAGCCACACAAGAATTAATCAAAGGACTACTAAAATATAAGAAAACATTTCTCTAAGGGGAAAAAAAGTTCATGGACAGAACTAACACTAATTCTTGGAACACGAATAATGAGTTCTTCATTGGCTCCTTTTGACATCTTGCCTTCTACAGATTCTGTACACAGCTGTGATCTATGGCACCAGAGAGCAGGAGGTGAGTCTTATTGAATGTGAATAAAGATATTTCTTTTGGTTGCAAGTACAGGAAAGAGTGAGATGTCAGTTACCTCTGAGATGAAAAAGAATGCCAGTTGAACAATTTCATTCCTTTTGTGTCCAAAAGTTTTCAGATCATTCTTTTCTACATCACTTGAGGGAAGCCAAGAGACAGATTAAACTTTGTCAAATTCTCTTTTTGAACAGCTATATTACTGTGCATTTGAAACTCCAGATTGGACCATGATCTACATAGATAACTCTAGACTTTTTAAGACAAGAAAAATTCCTTCACTTATTTCAAAGGATCCCATTATAACCCCTATAAAAACAGTTCAAGCCCTGAAGCATGAAATTTGATTGCCAACTCATCTACTTTCATTGCTCCCTACACAGTATCATGATAATGTATCCTCGAATTTTAGAGAGAGATTTATTTCCACTACAGATTAAAAACCAGCCATTCCCTTCAGAAACACATTTACCACTATGTTTTTATATTATAGAGAACTTTGTTAATAGCATTTAATGTTGCTGCATCTGGGTACAAGTTTGTTTATGCATTTGGAAACCAGGAATACTACAGTGATATTCTCTGGCATTTGTAAAACTCCACAGAACACAGGGCTATTTGCAGAATTATGCAGCAACCAAAAGACACATACGAATACCATCTTCATGCAACAAAAAATGGATCCATTGTATTATTTCCACATAAATAGGCTCACTTCAGTCCTGGTGTTGGAAATCTAAATATGGAAATGCAAATTTTAAGGTACATGGCTTAAAGTAAGACTAATTTGCCTACTCTCTTCACTAAAAAAATAATGCAACATTTTTATCAAGTATAAGAATGGAAACCATTCTTAATGATACATAACCTCAGAATATTCTATCACCTGAATTTGCAACAAAAGATATTGATATTTATGCACTGGAACAGACGAAGAATTTCCAAAGCTAGAATTTCTAACTACTATATTAAAGCAAACAAACTTAATAAATAAAACCGTGCATATTAAAAATAACAATTTATAGGCAATATAATCTTGTGTGTCGAAAAGTGTGTGAATTTATAAAAATATCCTAGATTGAAAGCAATGGTTTTAGTATGGTTACAGTATTCAAGGTCAGTATATGAACAACAATTTTATCTTTAATTTCTATAAATGAACAATTAGAAAATTAAATTAAATTGAACAATTACCTTTACAATAGCTTCAAGAAGTATGAAGAAGTATCAAGAAGAATACTTAGAAGTAAATCTAACAAAAATATGAAACACCTGTACCCTGCAAACTGCAAAACACTGCTGAGGCAAATTAATGAAAAACTAAATAAATGCCAGATTATACCATATCCATGTATTGGAAGTCTCAAAATTGTTAAAATAACAATCCTTCTCAAATTTATCTATAGATTCAGTGCTATGTAGTTGCGAAATCACTGAAGATATATATTTTTTGGTAGAAACCTGCGAGTCAATTTTAAGTATATTTGGAAATACAAATGACCTATAATTAAAGTAAATTTAGAAAAACTAAGTTGAAGCCAGACGCGGTGGCTCATGCCTATAATCCCAGCACTTTCGGAGGCAGAGGCAAAAGGACTGCCTGAGCCTATGGTTTCAAGACCAGCCTGGGCAACTTGGCAAGACCTCATCTCTACAGTAAATCAAAACATTAGCTGGGTATGGTGGCACACACCTATAGTTTCAGCTACTTGGAAGATTGAGGCAGAAAGATCACCTGAGCCCAGCAGGTAGAAGCTGCCGTGAGCATGCCACTGCACCCTTGCCTGAGCGGCAGAGAGAGACTCCAGCTCAAAAAAAAGAAAAAAAGAAAAACTAAGTTGAACAACTTACACTTTATAATTTTAGATTTACTAATAAAGCAACTGTAATAAATGGAGAGTGGTATTTCTATAAAGATAGGTGAAAAAAAATCAAAGGATCAGGATTAGGTTAACACAGATATGGTCAACTGATTTATGTTAAAGATGCTTCGGTAATACAGTGGGAAAAAGAATAGCCTTTCAACAAGTCATGCTGAATAACATGTGGTCACAGTGCCACCCAGTTACCATTGGACAGATCTGAGAAAAAGACAACATGAATCAGAAAATGTAAGATCTGTGACAAAGACAAAGGCAAATATTTATGAATCCTGCTAACATAAACAGCAAGCAAAGATTGCTGGTAACAAAGCAAAAGAAACCTGAATCAAAGACTTTTAAAAGGTGACATGTTGTGAAACTCTTCTTCACACTTCTTTGGTGTTTGAAAGGACTGTTGTAAAAAGCCGATAAATATACATTAAAAGAAATAGCAGTAAATCTGGGCTTTAAATATAAACAGAATAATAAAACATGTTGCAATCAATTATGAAGTCATTACATGCAAAGACATTTTATAGTATACATTATCTGGAATCTTACAGCTTCTTTCACAATTATTCTATATATATATTTCACTAGCCCAGAGCCAACTGTTAAATTCTTGAGTACCTGGGGGAATATTTTGTTCACCATGCTGGTGTTCTATTGTTATTTTGATAAGGTTTTTAAAGTATATGAAGAGGACCACCCCCAAAACATAATTTATTTATTTTAAAAAATGTTTTTAGGCCAGGTATGGTGACTCATTCCTATAATCCCAGCACTTTGGGAGGCCAAGATGAGAGGATTGCCTAAGCCCACGGATTCAAAACCAACTGGGGCAATTTGGTGAGACCTCATCTCTAAAATAAATAAATAAATAATAAAAAATAAATAAATAAATAAATAAATAAATAAATAAATAAATAAATAAATAAACTAGCTGGGCATGGTACTGCATATCTGTAGTTCCAGCTACTTGAAAGGTTGAGGCAGAAGGATCACCTGAGCCCAGCAGGCCAAGACTGCCATGGCTATGAGTATACCACTGCACTCCAGCCTCGGCAATAGAGTGAGACTCCAACTCAAAAAAAAAAAAAGCATATTTATTCTTATATGTTTAAACTTCAGTCACCTTCAAAGTACTCTTTGATTGAGGCAATATACCCGTCCAGATGCTTTTGTCGCTACTCAAAACAGTTTTTGAACTGGTCAATTTTGATGCCTTTTAGTGCTTCTGGAGTTTTTTTGTTTCATCTCTTCCAGATCAGCAAATCATTTCCCTTTGAGGACATTTTTTATTCAGAAAAAAATTTTTTAAAGCCACTCAGGGTGAGATCTGGTGAATAGGGAGGGTGAGGGACAAGTGCGGAACACTCAGGGCTGTGTGTGCTCGTAAATCACCCATCATGACATGAGCAAAAGCTTTGAAAGATCTAAAAAAAGAGAGAGATAGAGAAAAGAAAATTTACTGAAACTACTGAAGCCAATTGCAGCCTCTCACTGGAGTGCTAGCTGGTACACTGATGCTGATGGCTTCTTAGAACATATGCCTAGCATGGGAAGCCTATACTACAAGGGGACTGCCCTCCAAAAATAATTTTTTTTTTCAGTATCCCCTTGTATACAGGGCCTATATCAACTCCAGTACAAAAAGCCATCTTTTTTTTTCTAAGGTACTTTCACAGCATACTCAGAGACTTTACATGTTGATATTGTATACAATGTCTTAGAATAGAAGAAAGGAGATATAGATTACAAGAAAGAGTAATTCATAATAAAATAGTTTCCTAGTCACTGTGTTAAAATGGCCACTGGGAGCGGGGTGCAGTGGCTCACGCCTTTAATCCCAGCACTTTGGGAGGCTGAGGTGAGAGGATTGCCTGAGCCCACAGGTTCAAGACCAGCGTGGGCAACTTGGAGACACCTCATCTCTACAAAAAAAAAAAAAAAAATTTAGCCGGGTGTGGTGGCGCGTGCCTATAGTACCAGTTACTTGGAAAGCTGAGGCGGAAGAATCACCTGAGCCCAGCAGTTCCAGGCTACAGTGGCCGTGAGTGTGCTACTGCACTCCAGCCTGGGCGACACAGTGAGACTCCAACTCAAATAAAAAATAAAAGATCACTGGTCTTAACATAGCTTCTCCTAAAGTTATACTAAAATCCCTATAAAGAAAAGGAAAAACAAAAGAATGAAGAGACTTCCAGTTCTAGAAAGATGAAATAGACATTTCTTTTCTTATTCATGCACAGCTAAAAATGCCTGACCATTATATGTAAAACAAACATAAACAAAACTGAAAGGTGATGAGAAGAAAACAGACCAACTAGGACTTCCCGAATCTGAGGAATGACATGTTGGTGGACTCCCTAAGTTTTCTTTTTTTTTTTTGACTTTATGTATTCCACACCAGTTATTGGAGACACCAGTGACTTGAAAAATGCCTACAGTTGCAGACCAAAAACACCCTAAGAAAAGCCTTCTGTCTTTAAAGAACAGAAAAAGGCAGCCTGACAAATTCAGATCTTTTAAACAATAACTGCTGTACTCCAGATAAATACTACAAAACTGTGACATTACCCTTATCAAAACAGGGCAAGTGGAAGACCTACATTTCACTCTGTCCAGGTTGTAATGAGGTGAACCCCACAGGTTTCACAATGGTATCAAAGAAGGAAAAATGGAGATCAAGAGCGCTGGGACTTGCTCTTTACAATATCAGGGTAGACAAACTGAGGAATCTGGACTTTTGTTCCCACCTGGAGGTAATGAGTCACTTCTCACTCTACTATGAGGTGTCAGAGGAGGCCCAGTTGGAGTGTCAGGATTTTCAACATCATTTAGTAGAAATGAAATCACTCTCCACTCTTGCAGCATCAGTGGAGGTAACATGGATAAGGATAATGAGATATCTTTTGCTCAAACAGCCAAAGCTGTGCTAGTGAAGGCCAAGCGGAAAACATGAAACTTGCCCACCAAGCCTAGTAGTAGCAAGGAGCCCTTTCTCCCAGAAGCAACTGTCAGTTGAAGCCAAATGAAAAATCTGAAATTATTTCCTCACACAGCAGTAATGAAGTGGTAATCGCTAAAACGCACTATTTAAATAATATCCAAGGATTCAAAACATATCCCTCAAAATGTTCAGGATTTAATAAAAAAATTACAAATTATTCTAAGAACAAGGAAGATATCAAATTATTGAGAAAAAACAATAAGAAATGTTGACACTTAGATAAAACAGTCGTACTTATCTTAGAAGGATTCAACAATAGCTACTATAAAAATGCTACAATGAATATGATGATGAACAAGCTCCAAATAAATGAAAGCAGAAAATTTTAGCAAATAAATGAAAGCTATAGAGAATAATCAAACATACACTAAAAATACTGTAACCTGAATTTTAAAAAATGTTCAATGAGTGGGGCTCAATAGAAGAATGGAAAAGACAAAAGAGAGCCAGAGGATTTGATAGTAAAACAACAGAAATCACACAAACCCAATGACATCATAAGCAAAAATATGAATAAATACAGTAAGTTTTTCTTTTCTCCTAGAGTTTTCTAAATTATATTTGGCAGATGGAGCAACAATAATTTTTAAAATGTCTAATATGGTCTTAAATGTACAGAAAGGAAATTTTTAAACAATTCTATTATAAATGAGAGAGGTTAAAGGCATGTAAAGGAAGATAAGCTTTCTATATTTCACATAAACTAGCAAAATAATGAAAACAGCAGACTGTGGTAAGTCAAGCATATATAATGTAGTACCTACAGCAATCACCATAAAAGTTACATTAAAAGATACATTAAAATGCTATAGGTAGTTTAAAACAAAATCTTAAAACATGTTCAATTAACCCATAGAATGGTAAAAGAGAGAGAGCTTGAGAGGAAAAGAAAATCAGGGATATGAAAAACAAAGATCACAAAGATAAAGTAATACCAATATAGATCCTATTCTGAACCATAAAGCAATATTCAACAAATTGTTGATGAAAAGATGCCAAACTCTTAAAAAAGGTGTATTCTGAACCAAACTTGAGGACTTAAGCCCAGGAACAACCATCCTCAGGAGGTCCTGAGAATGTGTGCCCACTGTGGTTAAATGATGGCTTGGTTATATACATTTTAGGAAGGCAAAAGTTGCAAGAAACCATAATTAATACATAATTAATATTTTCATTGGTTTGACCCAAGTAGGAGGGACATTTTCAAGCAGGAGGTTGCAGGTCATAGGTGAATTCAAAGATTTCCTGACTGGTAATTTATAGTTCCTATCTAAGGAATTTTGGGAATCAGCAAAGGAGATACTTTCTTAAGATGAGGGGGCAGGAAAATTCCAGATTTGTTGATATGTAGATGAAGCCCTATATTTGGCAGACTTCAGAAAGAATAGATAAATGTCTTACAAAGGTCCTGGAGTGTGGGAGTCCCCAAGAGATGCTTTGCACTGCCATGCAATAATTTGATTTATTTGTTATGTAATGATATGCCATAGTCAGACTGGAAAACAGACTTTTTAGTATATGGGATAATAAGGAAATAAAACTGTCTGGTGAGTCCTTATCAGATATAATCCCCTAAGCCTTTAGGTTTGAAATTTGGGTAATAGCCAGGCTCGGTGGCTCAGCCTATAATCCCGTGCCTTTGGGAGGCTGAAGTGAGTGGATTTGCCTGAGCCCGCGGGTTCGAGACCCGCCTGGGCACCTAGACTTCATCTCTGCAATAAATCAAAAAATCAACCAGGCATGGTAGCGCATGCCTGTAATTCCGGCTACTTGGAAGGCTGAGGCGGAAGGATCGCCGGAGCCCAGCAGGTTGAGGATGCGGTGGCTGGGAGTGGCCACTGCACTCCGGTCTGGGTGACAGAGTGAGACTCCAACTCAAAAAAAAAAAAAAAAAGAAAAGAAATTTGGGTAATGGAAAAAACAAAAGGGTCTGATTTAGTCTTCAAATTTAAAAGAATTACAATCCTACAGAACTGTTCTCCTTCCACAATGGAATCTGTAAATCAATAACAAAGATGACCAAAAAAGTCACCAAACACCTGAAAAGGTACTTTTAAATAATCCAAAGGTAAAAGTGAAGTCTCCAGGGAAATAAATAAAAAACATGGAATTGAATATAAATGAAACTACAACATAGCACTGCTATACAACAATAGCAATCAAGCTGAGAATCAAATCAAGAACTCTATTCCATTTACTTTTGCAGCCAAAACGCTAAAATACCTAGGAATATATTTAACCAAGGAGGTGAAAGACCTCTACAAGGAGAACTACAAAACTCTGATGAAAGAAATTGCAGGGAACATAAATGGAGAAATATTCCATGCCCATGGATTGGGAGAATTAACATTTTTTAAATGACCATATTACTCAAAGTAACCTATGGATTAAATGCAATCCCTATCAAACTACCAATGTCATTTTTCACAGAATTAGAAAAATAAATGCTAAAATTTGTATGAAATTAAAAAAAGAGCCTGAATATCCAAAGCAATCCTAAAAAAAAGATCAAAGCTGGAGGCATCACATTACCTAACTACAACCTATACTATAAGGCTGTAGTAACCAAAACACATAATATGGTACAAAAACAGACACATGGACCAATAGAATAGAATAGAGAATCCAGAAATGAATCCAAATACCTACAACCAATGGACTTTTGACAAAGCAGACAAAAACATGCACTGGAGAGAGGACACCTAGTCGACAAATGATGCTGGGAAAATTGGATAACTACATGCAGAAAAATGAAACTTGATCCCTATCTCTCCCCATATACAAAAATTAACTCAAGATGGATTAAAGACTTGAGTATCAGACTTTAAACCATGAAAATCCTAGAAGAAAACCTGGGAAAAACTCATATGGACATTGGCCTAGGCAAAGAATTTATGGCTAAAACCCCAAAAGCAAATGCAACAAAAAACAAAAAGTGGGACTTAATTAAACTAAAAAGCTTCTGCACAGCAAAATAAATTATCAACTGAGCAAACAGGTAATCCACAGAACAGGAGAAGATATTTGCAAACTATACATCTGACAAAGGACTAATATCCATAATCTAAAAATAACTCAAACAAATCAGCAAGAAAAAAGCAAATAACCCCACTAAAAAGTAGGTAAATGACATGAATAAACATTTCTCAAAAGAAGATACACAAATGGCCGACAAATACATGAAAAAATGCTCAGCATCACTCATCATCAGAGAAATGCAAATTAAAACTACAGTGAGATACTACCTTATGCAAGTCAAAATGACCATTATTAAAAAATCAAATAGCAATAGATGCTGGTACAAATACAGAGAAAAGATAACACTTGAACACCATTAGCAGTAGTATAAATTAGTACAACCTTTATGAAAGTGGTATGGAGGTTACTCAAGGAACTAAAAGTAGGTCCACCATTTGACCCAGCAACCCACTACTAGGTATCAACCTACCCCAAAGAACGGAGGTCACTATATAAAAAAGACACCTGAACCCACATGTTCATCACAGAACAATTGTAAAGATGTGAAATCAACCTAAATGCTCATCAACCGATCAATGGATAATAAAAATGTGGATATATTCACCATGGAATACTACACAGCCATAAAAAAAAAAGAATGAAATCGTGTCCTTTGCAGCAACCTGGATGGAGCTGGAGATCATCATTCTAAGCAAACTGACCCAGAAACAGAAAACAAAAGCTGCATATTCTCACTCATAATTTGGAACTAAATGGTCACAAAGATGGAAATGGACAATGGAGACACCAGTAAGGAGAGAGGGGGAGGAGGATTAGGGTTCAGAAATACCTATGCAGCACAGTGTTCACTATCTGGGGAGTGGGCCACCTGAAATCCAATCTCCACCACTATACAATATGTCTATGTAATGAGTACACATATGCACACCTGAATCTAAAATAATAATTAGCAAATAAAAATAAACTACAACTTATTACAATTTGTGGGAACTCTGCTAAAGTAGTTTACTAAATGTTTACTAAATGTTACTAAAGTTTACTAAATGTTTATTTTTGAAAAAAAAATAGTCTAACTTTCTACTTCAAGAAAGTAGAGAAAGTAGTGCAAAATACACCTGAAGCAAGCAGAATAAATGAAACAATAAAGATAAGAACTAATATCTATAAAATTAAAACAAATAAAAATTGAGAAAATCAATAAGCAAACCAAAAAAAAAGCAAAACCAAAGAAAACCCCCTTGATTCTTTGAAATGATCAATATAATTGGCAAATCTCTATTAAAAGAGAGGATTAAGGGGTAATCCCTTTGGGTCCTCTCTCACTGGGAGCTTTTCTGTCCTCTTAATAAATCTTGCTTTCAAAAAAAATAAAATAAAATAGAATAAATAAAAGAGAGTTAAAAAGAGAGAACAGAAGTCAGTAATATTACACATGAAATAGTGGATGCCACTACAGACCATGTAGGCATCAAAATAAATAATAAGCAAATATTAAGAAGAGCTCTAAAACTATAAATTTTACAATGGTGATAAAAAGGACAAAGTTGAAAAAGAGGAAAAACACAAGCCATCCAATATGAAGTGGATAATTTGAATAGTTCTATAACTGTTAAAAATTGGATTTATAGTTTAAAACTTAACATAAAATAAACTTTCAGAGTTACATGGATTTATTGGAAAATTCTGTCAATTACTTGAAGACTTGGTACCAATTCTCTACAATCTCATTCAAAAAATGAGAAAAGGGAGAACTCATCAAACTCATTTTATGAAGCCAGTATTATCCTGATATCAAAACCAGGTATAAATAGTATAAAAAACCCAAATACTAGAATCTCTTAGGAATATCAATAAAATAAATTGGCAAAATTATAATAAAATACAATTGAGTTATTTATATGTTTATTCCAGGCATGAAAGACTCGATCAATATTTAAAAATAAAAAAATGCAATTCATCATATTTACAAGTTAAACAAGAACAATCACATGACCATACCATTTAATGCAGAAAACACATTAGACAAAAATTCAATACCCATTTGTGTTTAAAAAAGCTTTAGAAATTTAAGCATGGAGAAGTATTTTTCTCAATGTAATAAAGAGTGCCTACACAAAATCTAAAGCTAACTTAATATTTAATGGCAAAAGAATTAATGCTTTCCCCCCAAGACTGACAAAAAGTCAAAGATATTCATTTAAAGCTCTGTTGTTTAAAATAGTGCTGGAAGTTCTAGTTAGTGCAAAGTAAGAAATGTAAATAAAGATAGACGCATTAAAAAATAACTGTCCCTATTTCTAGATGATTTGAAAATTTATGTAGAAAACCCTAAAGAATCTACAAAAAATATTGCCTAGAATTAATAAGTGAGTCCAGGAATATCTTGATACAGAAAATTGACATTTAGAATCAATTATATGTCTATACAGTATCAATAAGAATGCAGAAATTGAAATAAAAAATACAGGCCTGGTGCAGTGGCTCAAGTCTGTCATTGAGCTCTTTGGGAGGCCGAGGTGAGGGGACTGCCTGAGTCTAGGGGCTTGAATCCAGCCTGGACAACTTGGTGAGACCTCATCTCTACAATAAATTAAAAAATTAGCCTCGTGTGGTGGAATGCGCCTGTAGTTCCAGCTACTTGGAAGACTGAGGCGGAAGGATCGCCTAAGCCCAACAGGTGGAGGCTGCGGTGGCCATGAGCTACTGAATTACAGCCTGGGGATGAAGTGAGACTCCGACTCAAAAAATAAAATAAAATAAAATAAAATAAAATAAATAAAAATAAGAAATGCAATGCTTTCTACACCAAAAAGAAATAGGCATAAGTTTAACAAATTACATATAAGACTTGTAGGATGAAAGCTACCATATATCGATAAAATAAATCAAAGAAGATTAATAATTTTTTTTTTAGTCAAGTCACTCTGTCACCCGGGCTGCAGTGCAGTGGTATGATCTTGGCCACCACAACTTCGACCTGCTGGGATCAGGTGATCCTTCTGCCTCAGCCTTTTCAAGTAGCTGGAACCACAGACATACACCACTATGCCCGATTAGTTTTGTTTGTTTGTTTGTTTGTTTAATTGTAGAGACAAGGTCTCTCTAAGTTGTCCAGGCTGGTCTCGAATCCCTGGGTTCATGCAATCATCTTGCCTCTGCCTCCCAAAGTGCTGGGAGTACAGGCATGAGCAACCAGACCTGGCCTCAAAGAATATTTAAATAAATAAAGAGATATACCATGTTCATATGTAAGACGACTCAATGCAGTAAAGATATCAATTATCTCCAATTTGATATGCAAGTTCACTGAAACTTCTACCAAAATACCAGTATTTTTATTTTGTAGTGATCGATAAAATGTATATGGAAAGGTAGAGAATCTAAAATAGCTAACACAATTATGAAAAAGAAGAAGAAAATGTGAGGAATTTGTCTACTCAAATTTAAGTTCTATCTGAATTCAACATTTACTGTATAGAAAAAAAAGAATACTGACCATGCAATAATAATGGAAGGATGGTCACATAGAACAGTGGAGCAACAGAACGCCTATAAATAACCTCACACAAGTATGGACAACTGGTATTTGCGAAACTATGTAGCAGTTCAATGTAGAAAGGAGAACTTTTTTTGAATAAATGGTTCTGGAACAATTGTATATATATAAGATCAAAAATAAACCTTGCCCCCAAACCTCACATTTTATATATATAAAAATATTTGAATAGATCATATATTTAAATGTAAGATGTAAACAAGGATGCTTTCACAACATAACAGAGTAAAAAAATCATCAGGACCTAGAATTTGGTGAAGAGGTCTTAGGTGCGAAACCAAATGCATCACCCATAAAATTTTAAAAAATGACTAATTTGAATTTTATGAAAATTAAAGACATGCTCTGTGAAAAACTGTGTTAAGAGGATGAAAAGATAAGTTAACAGACCAGAAGAAAATATTTGCACACAGATTATCCAACAAAGACCTAGTGTCTAGAAAATATAAAGAGCTCTGAAAATTCCACACTAAAACAAACGTAACACTCGAATTGAAAATGGGCCAAAGATATGAAGAGATACTTCACTGCAAAAGATATGTGGTTGGCAAAAACATACAAAAAAAAAAGTTTGACAACATCAGTCATTAGGGAAGTACAAAGTAAGGCTACAATGAATTATCACTACACACCTGTTAGAAGAGCTAAACTAAAACATAGTGACAATACCCATTAATGCTGATGGACACATGGAGAAATGAAATCTCTCATACATTCATGGTAGGAAATTAAATTGGTAACAGCCAATCTGGAAGACAATTTGACAGTCTTTTTAAAAACTAAATTTGCAATTATAATATCATCTAACAATTGCAGTCCTGGACATTTATCTCAGAGATATGGAAAATATATGTTTGTATAAAGCCACATAAATGTTTGTGGCAGTTTTATTTTGTAACAACCAAAAACTAGAAACAACTTAAATGTCTCTCCATGGGTGAAAGGTTAAACAAACTGTGGTACCTCTATACCATTAAATATTATTCAGCAATAAAAAGAAATGAACCATTTATCTATGTAGGACCTAGGATGAACCTTAAGGGCATTATGCTATGTGAAAAAAGTCCCAAAAGATCCTACATTTTATGATTCAATGTATATAACCATCTCAAAATGTTAAAAGTATAGACATAGAAAACAAATTAGTGGTTGCCAGTGATTTGGAATGGTGGAAAGAGTGTGCCTTTACATGACACCATAAAGGAGGTCTTTCCATGATTTTGATATCTTGACTGTAGTGGCAGTAACATAAATTTACACACGTGGTAAATTGAGATAGAACTAAATACACACATTGTACCAATGTCAATTATCTGACTTTGATATTGGGCTGTAATTATATAGAATATAACCACAGGGGAAACTGAGGAAATGGTACATAGGACCTCTGCATTATCTTGGTACTTTCTGTGAAATTGCAATTATTTCAAAACACAAAGTTTTTTTAAAATACTGAAGATTTGGAGTAATAAATTGCTTTTATAACCATGAGGTTCAACAATTAATTTCTGCCAGCAGAGCTGAAGTAGAAAGACACAATTGTTCAGAGGTTTTTTCATATCATCCTTTGCTCAATAGCACTGAGATTGCTTGATCATGATGACACTGAAACTTTCCTTCATTTTGACTCTAGACTCAAAAGAAATTTGGTGTGCACAAGCTGGAAATTCTTACAACTATCTGCCTTCTGAGCGTTCCCTGTTCCAGATGATTAATTTACACATGTTTCTAACATACACAAACAGGAAAGAAGAAAATGGGATACCCAGAGCAGGGCAGTAGTAGGTGATAGCAGTGACCTACTTGTAGCAAAGAAGTGTTTTTGTTACATGTTAATAAAGAGCTGTAAGGTACTATGGAAATCTAGTCATAGTAAATACTTCACATTTGTATGCTAGCTCAGAGAATAAGAAAAAAATTAGATGAGGCAAAATGAGACAATTTTTTTCTGAGCAAAAAAGATTCAAAGCAGTACATTTTTTAAAAAAGTGTTACTAGAAATGTACTGACGCTGGATGTGGTGATTCATGCCTGTAATCCCAGCACTTTGAGAGGCAAAGGCGAAAGAATTGCCCGAGCCCACGGGTTCAAGACCAGCCTGGGCAACTTGGTGAGACCGCATGTGTATAATAAAGCAAAAAAATTAGCCAGTCATGGTGGTGCACGCGTGTGGTTCCAGTCACTTGGAAGGCTGAGGTGGAAGGATCACCTGAGTCCAGCAGGTCAAGGCTGTGGGGGCTATGAGCATGCTACTGCACTCCAGCCTGGATGACAGAGTGAGACTCTTACTTAAAAAAAAAAAAAATGCACTGACTTTGGAACCAGAGCTCTGGTTTGGAATCTGTGCGCCTCCTTATTTTTCTCTGAATTCTCTTAAAAGAGAATTAAAGATGCTACTGTGAAACTTGATTGTAATAATTAAAAATAATATATTCACAATGTTGCAAAAATAAGTTATAATTTAATTTAGTGGGGTTTTTTTTTGCTCTTTTTAAAACTATAAAATAACAATGCCAATTATAGTACTATGATCATTGTTCAGGGTTTGCTTATGAATGAGGACATGTGGTACTCAGTTCTTTGTTTCTGTGATAGATAACTGAGTTTTGTAGATTCTAAATCTCTCCAAGTTGCTGCAAAGTTCATAATTTTGTCCTTCTTTATGGCTGCGTAATGTTCCATCATGTATATGTACCAAATTTTTATCCAGTCTACTTTTTAATAGGCAGCACGGTTAGTTCCTCGTTTTTGCTATTGTGAGTAGTGCTACAATAAACATGGACAATTATCATAATACTATAAGAAAGGGACTGGCTGTAGTGGAATGCTGCTGGGGTGGAACACTGCTGGGGTAGAGGGCACACTTCATCAATAAGGGTACCTCATCTCAAATCAGGCAAAGTGGGGACCAAAGTCAGGCCCAAACTTTACCTTTAGAATGACTATTTGTATACCCAATCCTGAATTGTACCCCACAATTTTGAAATTTTTTTTAAAAACTGCTGGGCTCGGTGGCTCAGCCTGTAATCCCACGCTTTGGGAGGCCGAGATGAGTGGATTGCCTAAGCCTGAGGGTTCGAGACCCGCCTGGGCAACTTGGCGAGACCACATCTCTACAATAAATCAAAAATCAGCCAGGCGTGGTAACGCGCGCCTGCAGTTTCAGCTACTTGGAAGGCTGAGGTGGAAGGATCAACGGAGCCCAGTAGGTCGAGGCTGCGGTGGCCGGGAACAGCCACTGCACTCCAGTCTGGGCGACAGGGTGAGACTCCAACTCAAAAAAACAAAACAAAACAAAGAAAAACTTATGCATTACCTTTAAAAATAATAAAATGTATAAAAAGTAATTATAAACCATTACTATAATACTTTATTTTTAGTGACTGATTAGATTGGAATGTCTTCCTTACAGTCATTTATTTTAGTTCCAGAAGTAGCCACAATTGTACATGTTATGTCACTTGCCTTGCTTCACATTTTGCAAGAATATGTAATTTAAAATAAAATAATTTCCAGAGTATTTAAAAACACACACTAAGTGGTAGTCCTTAATGCAGATTCTTCAAAAGTTATGCTAATACTCCCACAAAGTCTTGCTAAAATAGAAAACTTAAAGAGTAAATATTTTGACAAAGATTAATTATACATACATAATTACATATTTTAAAAAATAAACATCTTTATTATTTTTATTTTATATATGTATGGATAGCTATGTGATATCTCAATTCAAGTAATAATTATAACTTACCACTTTCTTGGTTAATGTATATGAATCTACTTATTTCTTTTTAATACCTACATGATCTTCTAATAATAGTTATGGCATATTTTATTTAGCCATTCCTCTTTTGATGGACAGTTAGCTTCTTTACAAGGTATGCTGACAGGGTACTAATAAATATTCTAATGCATTACCTCCACAAATATTCTGTGGCTGAATCTTCAGAAATTATTTTAAATTTTTTTACCTAGCCAAGTATATTTTTTAAAAAGTTTTTAAACAGAGTTTATTCGTGAGAAAATGAGAAGAAAAAAGGAAAATTCAGGGCAAAAAGACCTGTCATGGGCAAGTTTCTCCAAAGAAAAACTGCCTCAAGTAGATTTTTCAATATGAAAAATATACAAATATATTTTCACATATGCTAGATCTCACAAAATACATCATTCATGTACCTTAAAAAATAATTTTTAAAAAAGTTTAAATCAGAAAGGACAAATCATTACTGGATTAAAGACTATCTATAGCAATAATTATTCTTAAAGAATTCAGTTATTGCATATTAAATTAACAACAGAACAAGAAACAAAACTAGCTTAGCAATTTTTTTTAGTAAACAATGAATGGAAGAAAACACTCTTACTATATAAAAATAAATTTGTCTTTCTCTTACCAAAAATTTCTATCATATTGAGTAATAAATCTGAGTCATTCTCATTCAATAGAAGAATGTCATTTTATCTTCTATCATTGGAAGTTTATGCAAATTAAATAGGTAGAAAATCCAGATACAACTACTGGAAATAAATGAACCAATATATTCTCAATTTCAGATGGTATTCTTAGAATTAAACAAATGGTATTATCTGATAAGCTATAAAAAGTTATGTCAATTTTTTAGTTATAGAAGATAATAATTCAATGGTTTACAGTGTTATGACCATAATAACTTAGAAAAATATAATAAAAATAACTCCCACTCTGAGAACTTTTCTCTCCTCTCAATAAATCCTGCTTTTCACTTCCCGGTCGTTTATGTCCCTCATTCCTTCTGTGCATGAGACAAGATCCCTGACCTGAAGAGCTGCAGAAGATCCTCTGAGCCAGAAAGCCATGCACCCTGGAGGTGGCAGAGGCTGGCAGAAGCTGGTGGAGGCTGGCTTGCCAGCTGATAGAGCTGGCTGAACAGGGAGAGTTGCCTGCAGAAGGTGGGACTCCATCGCTGAGATGCAGTTCTGGGGGCTGGCTTGTCAGGTCACTGGATCAGCAAACACTCTCAGGACTTAGGGCTTAGCTTGCCAGCCCATTAAAACCAACACTCCTGGAGCTTGGCTCACCAACCTGTAGAGCTGACACGCTTTGGGGTCAGGCTTGCCAATCCGTTGAACTGACACTCTTGGAGTCCTCCGTTTTACAAAAAAAATAAATAAATAAGCCCTGTTTGGGGGTGCACACCTGTGGTCAGACTGTTGAGCCAGGATCATGCCACTGCACTCCAGACTGGGTGACAGAATGTGAAACTGACTAAAAAAAAAAAAAAGAAAGATGGAAGACAAGCAAACCAAATCAACAATAAACAAGCATTCAACCAGGCTGGGTGCGGTGGCTCAGCCTGTAATCCCAACACTTTGGGAGGCCAAGGCGAGAGGATTGCCTGAGCTCAGAGGTTCAAGACCAGCTTGGGCAACTTGATGAGAACCCTTCTCTATGATAAATCACAAAAACTAGCCAGACGTGGTGGCGTGTGTCTGTAGTTCCAGCTACTTGGAAGGCTGAGGTGGAAGGATGGCCTAAATCCAGCAGGTCGAGGCTGCCGTGGCCGTGAACAAACCACTGCACTCCAGCCTGGATGGCAAGAATGAGACTCCAACTCAAAAAAAAGAATACAACCAATGCATTTGTAAAGAATAGATATGAAGACTTCTAAAAATGTTGAGAAGAAAATAAATAATTGAGCTAAGTGTTGAGAATTACCTAGTGTTTCTCTAGAGAAAACATTTGTTGTAAAGCTGTTGCATCTCCACAAACATATAATAGGCATTGCATTCACTTAGCACTGCCACATAACTAAGGTTTGGTCTGTCATCGCAGAAGAATGACTCTTCTGCTATTTTCACAGTTATTATTTTACCCTTAAAATTTGGAGATTACATAAAATAGCATACATTAACAGAAATCATTTTAAAACATGTACATAAACATTATTTTTCCTCTATCTTACTGAAGATACATGTGTGTGTGTGTGTATATATATTTATATTTATGAAAGCTCAGTTTCATATTTCACTTTAATGATTAAAAGGTTTTGTTTGAGTGCAGGAAACCAACTAGGGTTATACAAATCAATAAAATATCATTGTATTTTGAAAATTATAATTGTTGATGGAAAGTTCAAGATAACTTTAACTTTGGCTCATCAGAGCACTTACAATTATTGAGAAATAAATGCATTTGATTGAACTAGAGCCCTACATCATTGACTGAGTATAGAAGAATATGCAATCAATGCTAAGATCCTTACCACAGTCATGGGAGTTGTTGGGTATGCTGTCTCCAACTTGGGAAATATATCTAATTAAGGGAAGTTTGCTTTAATGATTTGCCTAAGGATCACAATTAGTAGAGAACTCTAGGGATTGTGGTTTCTACTTAAGGTCCCCCAATTTGACTATACTGTTATCCTATAGTGGAAATTAATGAAAGATTAATGAAAAAGATATATTTCCTATCCTACTGAACCAGTTCCTCTATGATTACATTTCTCTTCTTAAATATTTAAGTATCTCTCTATTTTAAAAAGAAAAGTTTCCAAATAATCCCTTTTATGGAAGTACTATGACTTTTTCATGTTATTTTCTGACAGATGACAACTGTCTATAATGGCCAATGTGAGGATGAGTGATTGCCCAAAGGTTCATTTTTCTTCAAACTTTTTTGACAGTCAACTATGCAAACTGATTTTTTATATAAAAACAACAGACTATTGGTTCTAACTCATGTTTCTAGTAATGATGTACATTACATAGTAGTAATTTATGGGCTTATAGCAGAACAAAAACATTGTGGCAATAAGCTTATAAAATAACTCCTAATGACCCCCCAGTTCATAATATTCAAACCCTTTATAGTCTACTCTCCATGACTGTGAACTGGTACATTTTGACTCACTTCTAACAAATAGAATACAACAAAAGAGAGGGGATGTCACTCCTGAGATTAGGCTGTCAAAGAGTGTGACTTCTGTCTTGTCAGCAATCATACTCTGGGTCTTCTCAGATTTTCCACAAGGAAGCAGCCCACATGGTGAAGGACTGAGGGTATCCTTCAGCTAATGGCCAGTGAGGAAACGAGGTCCTCTAACAGTTCACAGAAATTCTTGCCAACAACTTCATAAATGAGTGGGCTTTGATTTTGGATCCTTCCCCCGTTGAGCCGTGCAATGACTACAACCTTACTGGATACCTTGATTGTAGATTTAGGGGAAACTTGAGAAAGAGAAACAAGAAAAGTTGAGCCTGGAATTATGACCCACAGAAATAAATGATGTTAAATCATTAGGTTTTAGGGCAATTTGTTAGGCAACAATAGACAATGAATGCAAACATACATGCCTATGGTGTTTAAAATAAAACAGATGACATTGCCTGAGAATAACCAACAATGAAGCGAAAATGATATAGTTGTTACTAGAAGCTCCCCCGAATCATTTGAGCTCAAGCAGCATCTTATTTGTTCATATTGGTGCTACTTGAACAAAATTCTACAAACTAGGTGACTTAAATAACAAACGTTTATTTTTTACATTTCTGGAAGTTGGAATTCCAAGGCCAAAGTGTTAGCAGGATCACATTCTTGGTGAGAGCCCTCTTCCAAGTTTATAGACAATTGTCTTTCTGCTGTGTCCTCACATGCAATAAAGAGAGCAAGTCAGCTCTCTGGCCTCTTCTTACAAGGGCATAGGTCCCATTCATGCAGACTCCACACTCATGAACTAATTGCCTTCTAAAGGCCCCATCCTCAAATACTATCACAATGAAATTAGGAATTCAACATGTGAAAGTTGTCAGAATCCAAGTGGAGTCACTCGTGTTAAACAGCAACAACAATACAAACACTGACACATAGAACCAGAAAAGTCTATGAAGAGATGGTTCTCAAGCTTGCATGTCTAATAATAAAATTATTCCAAAGGACTCTGCAAATGCAAGCTTGCACAAAGCCATCACAACTGTACACAAAAAATATTCTGCCAGGACATCCGCCCATCAACTGCTTATCCAACTTTGGACTCCACTACTCTTATTATCAATACCTGTACCCAAGGATAATTAATTTAAAACATTATCTAATCCTCCCATTTTCCTGTTAAAATTCTTTGTCTTCTTTTACTTCCCTGAATACAGGCATGTATGGTACATATATTCCTAATACAATGCCCAGTTCCCAAATAAATATCTTTATCTTTTAAAGGGCCTCTCTCTGCTTATTTTGGTTGACAAACATGAATTTTGGGAAAACATAAACATTTAGTTTATTGTAAGCAACTATATTAAATTCTAATTTATAGTGTTGATTTATAAAATTATCACACCATCTTGGAAACTGTAGCTTTACAGTAATTTGTAATACAGGTAGTGTAAGTCTTCCAACTTTGTTATTCTTCCATTTTGACTTGGTTTCTGTGTATGTGTTCTAGGTCATTTGTTCTTATATAGACACTTTAGAATTATTATGTAAACATCTACAGAATAGATTCCGGAGATTTTTACTGAGATTGTGTTGACTTTCTAGACCAAGTTAGCACAAATTAATATTTTATCAATATTGAGTCTTCCAGTCCATGAACACTGAATATCTCCATTCATTATGTCTACTTTGAGTTGTTTCATCATACTTTTAACATTTTCTGCTTGTAGATCTTGCACATATTTTGTAAGATTTATGCAAAGTATTTTTGTTGGCATTATAAATGGTATTTTGTTTTTAATTTAATTTCAAATTCCAATTTTTAATTGCTGTTATTAAGAAAAAAAACCTTGAATTTGGTATATGAAACTTGTACTCTGCAATCTTACTAAGCTCTACAAGTTCTATTTTGTTTTTCTATTATTTGGTCAATACTCATGTCGTCTACCAGTAAAAATAATTTTATTTGTTTCATTCCATCAGGTATGTTTTCTTTTCTTTTCTTGCTTTATTTCACTTGCTTGGCCCTTCAGAATGATGCTAAATACAAATGGTAAAGGAAGTCTTGTACTAAATCTGAGGGGAAAAACATACAGTTTCTCACCATTAAGCATGATGACAGCTCTGTCTTTTGTAGTTGTTCTTTATCAAGTTGATGAAATTCCTTTGTGTTCTTAGTTTGATGGGTTTTTATCATGAATGGGTGTTGAATTTTGTCAAATGTTTTTTCATCATCTATTTATATGGTGATATGATTTTTTTTAGCCTACTGATATAATGGATTACATTAATTGACTTTTTGAATTTTGAACCAACCTGCATAAGTGGAATAAATTCTTCTTGGTAATAACATGGTTTATAATCCCCATGGTTTTTGCTTGGAAACAAATTGGAAAAGTCAGTTGGGTTTGTTTTTTTTAATAAAAGCATGTTAGAATCCCTAAGACTCCAGCGGGCTGAGTCTTGGGATTTGATTATGAGCACACATGTCAGATTAAGTTTTTGAATGGTTATCAGCATTTGCCAGCAGCTATTTTGTGGCAATAAAACTCTTGTCAGAGTTGTATTTGTGTTTACATGTGTGTATATAAGATTTGATATAAAAAAATAGAAGGGAAACTCTTTTCTGTTATGAACCTGGACTTTGACCCAGATCGAAGATAAGAGGCACTCTTCCCTTTGGATTGTTAAAACAGACACTCTCATGTGACTGAGGGTCTTGCAAAGGTGTCAGGGGAACTATCTCCAAGATGTGCAAATGCCTCACAGAGACTTTCACAAATAGTTTGCATGGGATCTCACTGGTAAGCCCAGAGGAGGCCTGGAGTTTTTATCAGATGTTCTACATACTCCAATCCATGCCAGCAATCCAGCAGCAAAGTGCAAAGGGTTAGAGAAGGTCTGTGAAACCAGATCACCTGGACAGTCAGAAAGGACTCCCCAAGGTACTCAAGGATTGCTCATCTCCTGCCTGGGGAGTGCTTACAAGAATTGGTCATCTGGTGCTCCGAGCCTCATCACTGTCATAAGCAATTAATGAAAAAACTGTGACATGGAAGAGAAAGGAGGGTAACTGTTGGTGTCATGGCCAGCAGGAGCTTTCTGCACAAGCAGCAAATTTTTGACCCATCACAAAATCTTAGGCTCCAAGGCCAGGCTCAGCCACCAGCTTTTCACTGTCACTCTTCCAAAACCCTCAGCTGTTGTAGTCTCCTCTTTTGGTTTCACTGTTTTATGTTTTTAAAAAGTTCAGAAGCATGCCAGGTTTTCTGAAACTCTAGTTAGTTAAATATTAAGGCCTATGGTTGCGTACATTTTAAAGTTAATGTGTAAATTGCAAAAAGGAAATTTCAGAACTCAAAATGCTTAACCTACAACTACAGAGTTAAATACAGTTTTCCAAGCTCTCTATCCATTCCTCTCTTTTGTTTCTTCCTTCTTTGAATTTCTTGGTAACGAAGTTATTGGTACTGAGATAAAGCTCACTGTTTCAAGGTTAAGTGAAGGTATTGTTCAGCCAGCTCTAACGATAGTATAAACATTGAAAACATTTAAAATTGAAAAAAAAAAGGAAAAAGATGTTTAAAAAATTAAACTGCCATGGAAAATGCTTTACCCCAATTTTGGTCCAAAGTCTTTATTATATTACCTGTTGGAGCAAACAAAGCTTAGCCATGCAAACAGGTCCCAATTTTGTCAAAGATATAATTTGGATTTGGGTACCTTTGCAAAATGGTGAGTATGTATTACTATTTTATGACTAAAACTCAGAAGTAAAAACTATTGAATCTTTGTTTATGTGTATGTATGTGGGTTTAAATATGTTTAAATGTATGCACATGTTATATGCTTTGTCTAGCATGCTACCAAATTGGCTTATAAGTAAATGAGTACTCATAAATTAAGTAAATAGATCTAGATGTTTTCCAAGTTCAGGAGTCTTTAATAATCTTTGGTAAATGGAAATGGCTTAAAAATTATTGATAAGCTGGGCTCGGTGTTTCAGCCTATAATCCTGCACCTTTGGGAGGCTGAGGTGAGTGGATTGCCTGAGCCCACGGGTTCGAGACCCACCTGGGCAGCAAGACCTCATCTCTACAATAAATCAAAAAATCAGCCGGGCATGGTAGCACGTGCCTGTAATTCCGGCTACTGGGAAGGCTGAGGCGGAAGGATCCCCGGAGCCTACCAGGTCAAGGCTGCGGTGGCTGGGAGCAGCCACTGCACTCCAGTCTGGGCGACAGAGTGAGACTCCAACTCAAAAAAAATAAAAATTATTGATAAAATGAGTGTCTTTAAGATTGTTAACATATATTCTTGTCTGAGTCTACTGATTAAATAAGTTTTAGATTTGTCTTTGCTAAATATTTTGTAATATCAAGGTTTAAAATATGAGGGTTATAAGACTATAAACCTAGCCAAGACCAAAATAATTTTTATTTGTATAAGTTTTTTGGTAAAATGCCCATGTATTTAAGTTTCCTACTTTGATGACATCTGATATTCACAGGCTTTAAAAATAATTAACCAGGTAATAACTTAAAATAATGACTAGCTTTGTCTAAAATCTCAGTTTTCATAAATAATTTAGCAAAATGCTAAAACTGAATAAATGAAAAAAATATAAAAGAGATAATGCTTATGGGTAAGTTTTTTATATGATTTAAAATCCCAAAATTATTTTGAAATCTCATAATATGTCTGGGTTACTTTCAATTAAAAAAATTTAATATGAAGAAATATGTTTCTAAAATTGTGTAAAGGGTATCATCTATGAAATTCTGATATCTAGCAGTCAGCTCAAAATTTCAGTGCAGAAACTCTTGCTTCCTAGATTTTCACTAAATAATAAATTAAGGTTATTTTATGTAATTTAAAAAGTATTTAATGGTTATTTATATTTAAAAAAAGAAAAAAAGGAACCACTAAGTAGAAATGAGAGAGATGTAAGAAAAGCTAGTGGTATAGAGATATATTTTTTGTAAGAAAAGGCTATAAAAAAATGAAAAGTTTTATATTAAAATTTTTGTCCCAAAGTAAAATGACTGAACATTTTTTAAAAAAAACTATGGGGTAAAGCGGAAAGTCTAAGCATGTTGGTCTATGTAAGTTGTGATAGGATTTGTAAAGGAAATTTTGTGTGATTAAGTTGGCTATGGTTAAAAGGAGATTGTTTGTAATAGTCTTCCTGAATTTTGTTCCCCTATGTTGGGATGGGGTTTTTCTTGTGATATTAATTTGCTCTTGGTACTATTTCAAGAGGTTTGGATTTTTGGTGCCATAGCCTGTTTCTTTTTAGAGACTATTAAACTTATGTTTCAAAAGTTCAACTTTTATTACATCTGGTTGCTTTTCTTTATTTTTTTTTTTTTGAATAAGAGTCTCATTCTTTTGCCCAGGCTGGACTGCAGTGGCACGCTCATGGCTACTGCAGCATCAACCTAATGGGTTCACGTGATCCTTCCCCCTCAGCCTTCCAAGCAGCTGGAACTACAGGCACATGCCACCATGCCTGGCTAATTTTTTTGATTTATTGTAAAGACAAGGTCTTGCTAAATTGCTCAGTCTTTTCTGAAACCCTGGGCTCAAGCAATCCTCTCCCTCTGCCATTCCCCAAATGCTGAGATTACAGGCATGAGTGCTTTTCTTTCTTTTTTTTTAATTGAGAAGGCCTAAGATGGTGGCTCTCCTTTAACTTTTTGTCAGATCTTGTAACTTTTAATTTTAACTGTAGTTGTGACCTGATGCTGAGATGTTTTATCTTAAAAGTAAAAGTAATGTCTTATTGTTATGCTAAAGAGTGGACTGTGGGTAGCTACTCCTGAGCAGATTACCATCTCCCTTACCTTTAATGAGTTTAAGGGTGGGTTTGAGTATTGTCTTTAAAACCATAAATTGAAAGGTGAGATTTCCATCTCCTCACTTTTGATGAGCCTAGGGGTGTGTTTGAGTATTTGTCTTCAACAGGGAACTTGATAAATTTATATAGGAATTATTATGTTAAACATAAACTGAAAAGGTGGGTTTGCACTGGTGAATCCACATTTCAGTCCATGGTGTAGTCAAGGCTATTGTGCAGATAAGGAAAATATTTATTTTTTATTTTATTTGTATTATTATTTGAGTCACAATCTTACTTGGTTGCCCAGGTTGGAGTGCAGGGGCACAATTACGGACACTTTAGTCTCAATTTGCTGGGCTCAGGCCATCCTCCTGCCTCAGCCTTCCAAAGTAGCTCGGACTACAGACACATGCCACCATTCCTGGCTAATTTTTTTTATTTATTGTACAGATGTGGTCTCACCGAGTTGCTCAGGCTGGTCTTGAACGCTGGACTCATACAATCCTTTCACCTCCTCCTCCCAAAGTGCTGGGATTACAGGCATGAGCCACCATGCCTGGCAGGAAAATATGTAAATGCTTCTTGTTCCAGGTTAAGGTTTTTCTTCTCCTTTTTGTAACTGGCCTAAGAAACAAAAAATTTACATTTCTTCATTAAGTTTTTCATTTCTTAAAAATATCGAGCTTTGAAAAGATTAGTTTTTACCTCATGTAAAGTTTGGTATTGCTTCTAAAGTTTATTACTTTTATATCTTTAGTAAATATTTTATCAACTAATCCTTGTGCTATTAAATTACAAGGCTTTAGCACCTGCACTGGAAAAGTCAGTGACTCTTGCTAAATCCCACCAGTCACAGCATCATCTTCAGGCCCAGGAAAAGGCGACAGTCAAATGAACTGTCTTTATGAGACACAAGGTTAAAAATTAAGGTTATTCAATCCCTCTAGGCCCGGGGACTATCGCAGAAGAATTGGGCATGTGAAATTGTAAGGGCTGATTTTTTAAACATGAAATTAATTTAGAGTTGTCTACAAGTTAAATGTTAAAATCAACAGTACACTAATGCAAGGCCAACATCTGAACCTCTGTGTCAGAATAACAGTTTCCTTAGAGCATTGATCTGTTCTCTAATAGAAAATTGCAAATGTTATAATAAGTTTACAGAGATCTTACTTTGCAGTGAAACTGATTAAATTATACAGATTTGTTTATAAGGTTTTATTAGAATTTGTTTTAACGCTAATAATAAACAAATGCAAAGATAGAATTGGGTCTTCCCTTTTAACAAAGGTTTTCTTGTAACCTAAAATATAACATTAACTGGGTGTGGTGGGTCATGTCTATAGTCCCAACACTTTGAGAGTCTGAGGCAGGAGAATTGCTTGAGTTCAGGAATTCGAGACTAGCCTGGGCAATATAGTGAGACTTTGTCTCTACAAAAAGTAAAAAAAAAAAAAAAAAAAAAAAAAAAGAAGTTATTAAAAAAAAAATCTGGGCATGGTGGCTCACATCTATAATCCCAACATTTTGTGAGGCAGAGGCAAAAGGATTGCTTGAGCCCAGGGGAGACTTGGCAAGACCTCATCTCTGCAATTTAAAAAAAAAAAAAAAGCCAGTTGTGATGGCACACGCCTGTAGTTCCAGCTGCTTAGAGGGCAGAAGTGGAAGGATTGATCACCTGAGCCCAGTAAGTCAAGGCTTAAGGAGCTGTGAGCATGCCACTGCACTCCAGCCTGGACAACAGTGTGAGGCTCTAACTCAAAAAACAAACAAGAAGAATCTTTGTTTACCTTTAAGTAAGCTAGCTAGATAGATGGATCGATAGATAATAGATAGATGGATAGATAGATAGATATTAAAAAAGATAAATTTAGTTAACCCTTATGCCTCTTTTGTAGTCTTACTGTTTAAGAAATAAATCTTCTCTATCAAAGTGTGAAGTGTTTTGCTTTAAACATTTTTGAATTATCATTTTGGCTAAATGAATGACTGTTTTACAATGACCTATGATCCTGTGTTATGTCAAGGTTTGGGATTCTAAATTTGGTCTTCCTGTCTTTAAGTTTATTTTGGAGTATTAGGTTTCCTAAAGTCCAAGAGAGAGAGTTTCAGCTTATTTAATATGTCAGAATCATGCAGGAACTCTTGTGCGGCAAATGAGTGCCCAATCACATTTCTAACCACACCTGGACTTCAAACTAACCCACTGACACTTGCCTGTGATATAAGAGAACATCTGAGATCTAGCCAGTCGCCAACAAAACAAAACTACTAAGGCAGATATCTTCCAGGGACATCAGACCAGTTCTCATAAACTCTAAAATAACTCTCAACTTTACGCTCATCACTATGTTGTCATTATATATAGATCTCTTATAAATGCTGAGCCAAATACAGGAAAAGAAAAAGCACAAAATCAAAGACTCAGATCATAATAACTTTTAACATAGACCAGATCCAGGATGCTTTTTTTCAGACTAAACTCTAGGCCTGACTCCCCCTACTCCTAAAAATGGGTTATAAAATTAGTCCAGATCATGTCCTTCCCCTAAAAATCCAATATCATTGATATAAAACACATGGTGGACATTTCTAGAAAAATGTCCTCTAGCTCCATGGGACCTCACCAGATAAATAAAATAGACACCCCTAGGAATGCCTTCTAAGGAATAATGTTTGGCCAGTAGGTGAAGAACTTAGAACTTAACCTGACCTTTTCCTTTTATCGAAATTCCTAACTAAGAGTCCTAGGGAATCACATTTGATAAGAATTCACCAGAGTTTTAGAATTTTATTACCCTATTGTTTTCCAACCTGACTCTAGAATAGTAGACAAAAAAAGACAAACTGAAAAACTGGAGAATCTCTAGTAAATGGCTCCTACCCCTTCTGGATGCTGAAGACAGCCCTCCAGATAAGCAGTTTAAGAACGATAATACATTGGGCCCTTTTAGATGGGGTCTTCAGTAAACTTGGAGCAGGTTTTCTCATTTGTTTTCATAGATTCTCTCTGGTTTGAGAAGTATCTTTTTGGTATGGGTAGATTAATAATAACTATTTTAATATATGGATTATTGTTTTATATTTTTCTAAATGTTGCATATCTTATATGATCAAAAACCCTGAACTGGCAGGGCGTGGTGGCTCACACCTATAATTCCAGCACTTTGAGAGACCGAGGTGAGAGAACTGCCTGAGCCCATGGGTTCAAGATCAGCCTGGGCTATGTGGCAAGACCTCATCTCTACAATAAATCAGAAAAATTAGCCGGGCATGGTGGCACATGCATGAAGCTCCAGCTACTTTGAAGGCTGAGGCAGAAGACGCCCCTGAGCCCAGCAGGTAGAGGCTGCAGTGGCCATGAGCATGTCACTGCATTCCAACCTGGATGCCAGGATGAGACCCTGACTCAAAGAAAAAAAACAAAACAAAACCTGAGCTTATGGCCAAAAGTGTATATGATGCAAGAAAACAGAAGACGTCTTTCAAATGTTCAAACAGAAAGGGCAAACAATCCCATGCTGGAAATCTTGGGAACAACTGACAGTGGGGAATGTTACAGGCCAAGACTCTGAGGGTGGGGGATTCTTATATCTCTCTTGTTTGATTTGAAATTGTTTATCTAAATGTACCACCATCTTCCCTCAAGGAACTCCCAACTTGATTAGATCTTGGGTCATGCTGAAACTACGCATAATCTTGGGGATTGATGAAGGGATCAGGAACTCTTGAGGCGTGTCTTTGATAATTTAATCTTGGGGTTGGGTGAAGGGTTTTGGAGTATAAATTCTGAGTAAGTTGAATTGTCAAGGAGAGAGTTTTTGGGTGGAGTGAATACACTGACTTGCTCACTGATTCCATGGTGTCAGATTAAACACCTATTTCTCCCAGTTTCTGCCTCTTATTTTGATTGGCTGTAAGGGATAACAACCAATTTATTGGATTGGACTGTAAAAGTATATGTTTCTTTTTATGCGCAGGTAGATTCAATTTGCAAATTTTTTTGTGAGAATTTTTGTATTTATGTTCATGAGACATTTTGGTTTATAGTTTTCAATTCTTATGTTTTTAATCTGGTTCTATTACAAATGTAATGCTGTCCTCATATAATAAGTTTTGAAGTGTTCCTTCTTCTATATTTTGGAATAAATTATAAATTTCTTAATTTAATATTGGCTATAATGCACTACTAAAGTCATCTGGACTAATGTTTTCTACTTATTTATTGTGTTTGAGGCTTTCTTTTGAATACTATTAATTATTAATTCAATTTCTTTATTATAAAGAGACATTCAAATTATCTTTTCTCCTTATAAGTTTTGAGAGTTTGCCTTTCAAAAAATTGTTCCATTTGATCTGCCTTATCAATTTTATGGGTAAAAAGTTGTTCAGTATATTTCCTTAGCATTATTTTATCTATAGCATTGGTAGCAATGACTCCTCCTTCATTTCTGATATTTATATGTTTGTGTGTTCCCTCTTGTATCAGTCTGCTCCGGCTTGCATAACAAAATATAGACTGGTGCGAGACCCACCTGGGCAGCGAGACCTCATCTCTACAATAAATAAAAAAATCAGCCGGGCGTGGTAGCGCATACCTGTAATTCCGGCTACTCGGAAGGCTGAGGCGGAAGGATAGCCGGAGCCCAGCAGGTCGAGGCTGCGGTGGCCGGGAGCAGCCACTGCACTCCAGTCTGGGCAACAGAGTGAGACTCAAACTCAAACTCAAAAAAAAAAAAAAATATATATATATATATATATATATATGTATATATATAGACTGGGAGTCTTAAACAACAGAAATTTATCTTCTCGCAGTTCTTAAGTCTGGAAGTCCAAGATAAAGTGCCAGCAGAATTTACTTCTGGTGAGGTTTCTCTTCCTGGCTTGCACATAACTGCCTTATCACTGTGCTTTTCCTCAGCGAACTTACTAGTTTTTCATCTGTGCACATGAGAAGAAAGAGTTATCTCTGGTATTTCCTCCTCTTTTTACATTTCCTCCTAAACAAATTGGGCCCCACCTTTATGACCTTATTTAACCTTAATCACCTTAAAGGCCTTGTTTACAAATAAAGTCACATTGGCTGTTTAGGCATCAACATATAAATTTGGAGGAGACACAAAATTTTTCTTGATTAATCTTGTTAGAAATGACTTGAATTGCCGGGCTCGGTGGCTCAGCCTGTAATCCCGCGCCTTTGGGAGGCTGAGGTGAGTGGATTGCCTGAGCCCGCGGGTTCGAGACCCGCATGGGCAGCGAGACCTCATCTCTACAATAAATCAAAAAATCAGCTGGACATGGTAGCACATGCCTGTAATTCCGGCTATTTGGAAGGCTGAGGCGGAAGAATCACCGGAGCTCAGCAGGTTGAGGCTGCGGTGGCCGGGAGCGGCTACTGCACTCCAGTCTGGGCAACAGAGTGAGACTCCAACTCAAAAAAAAAAAAAAGAAATGACTTGAATTTATCAGCCTTTTTAGGAAGCTACTTTTTGTTTTATGTTGGGAGCCGGCCACAGAGGCCCACTGAGCATTCGGGATCAGGAAGGGCCATTGACCCCGAGACCACTAGGATGTGTTCAGGAGCTATTGACCGCATTTCCTCCCCCTTTCTACTCAGCACTAAGCAGATTAAGCTCCTGTGAGCTCAAAACATAAAAACTCTGAGACCGGGACAAACACAAGCTAACTTTAGAAGCTCATTGCTCCCATTCTTCTGCAAACTGCAGTTTGGCTTTCACACAACTTATAATTCAAACTTGTGTCACACCTAAGAGCCTTAGTATTGGTCACAGGCTTCTGGGTCATGATCTTAGGATTTATTGAAGGTGTAAATTGTAGAATATAGTTTTAGAAGACAGCCATTTTGTTGAAAGAATGCAGCTGGGTTACTTGCAGGTAGCCCACTGTGAACTTTGGACTGGGCCACATTCCAAACATTCTGGGATGGGCCACTTTCGTTTGTAAAGTAAATACTTAAGCTTCTATAGAATTATTTAACTTGGCATAAATCAATCAGTTTAGGATGAAAAAGGTTTATAGAATATGTCAGTCACAGATTAGGTTATCCTTTGTTATGGGATTTTAAGATTATCATATGAAAAGGGTTTAAAGGCAATCATTGATTCATGGATTAAGGTTCCTGGTGGGTGGGGGACGCCCCTCCCACATCTGACTTTGTGTATAAAAGACCTGTTGTAATTCCCAATAACACTCACATCGCTTCTGCACTAGACTGGAGTCCAGTCTCTTTCTTTCTCTCTCTTCTTCCCCCTAATTGCTGACGCCATCTCCACCTTTGGGGTACCCTGAACCCGGCTGGAGCTGGTCCCCAGCAGTTTTATTGATTTAGTCTTTTTCTTTTTAAAAAATTTTATTGATTTATTTTCTAATTTATATCGATTTCTTCTTCGTGCTTTAGACTTAATTTGCTCTTCTTTCTCTTGTTTACTAAATGGAATGGTTAGATTATTGATTTTAGATCTTTCTTCTTTTCTAATAACTACATTCAATGCTATACCTTTTCCTCTTAGTACTGTCTTCAATGTATTCCACATGTTAGTAGACTGTATTTTCATTTTCATGTAGTTACAAATATTTTAAATTTCTCTTAAGACTTGTTTTTGACACTGTTAAAAGCAATGTTTTATCTAATTATCAAATACTTCAGGATTTTCCAACTTTGTTTTCATAACTGATTAATTATGTTATGATCTGAGAATATATTTAATATGTCTTTTGCTTAGTCCATTCAAGCTGCTATAACAAAATACTATAGAATGGATAACTTATAACCAACTAACATTTATTTCTCACAATTCTGAAGGTTGAGAAGTCTGAGATCAAGGTTCTGGCAGATTTGGTGTCTGATAAAGGCCTTTTCATTATAGAGGGAGCCTTCTTCCTATGGCTTCATATGCTCAAAAGGCAAGGGGTTTCCTTGACTATCTTTTACGAGGTCACTATTCCCACCCATGAGAACTTTGCGCTCATGATCTAATAGCCTTTCAAAGACCTCATGCTCTAATACCATCTCCATGGTTTCAGGATTTTAACATATGAATTGTGGGTGGACACAAATATAGATACATCCATGAGAACTTTCTTAAAAATTTGTTAAGGTGTATTTTATGGTCCATAAAGTAATCTGTCTTTGGTGAATGCACTATGTGATCTTAAAAATAATACATATTCTGCTGCTATCTAATGAATTATTCTATGAATGCCAATTAGATCATGTTGATTGATAGTACTGTCCAGGTCAACTATATCCTTACTGATTTTTTTGCTCACTTGAACTATCAATTACTGAAGTTGAAATGCAGAATTATTAACTATAAGAGTCCATATTTCTATTTCTTCTTATAGTTCTGTAAGTCTCTGCCTTATATATGTTGACACTCTCTTATTGGGACAGATACATTTAATGTGTTTAGTGTGGTTATGCCTTTTTGGAAAATTGACCTTTTTATTATGTAATGAATATTTTTGTCCCTGAAAATTTTTCTTGTTTGAAATTAAGATATCTACTCTTGGTGTTTTTTGATTGGTGTTAGTATGTCTCTAATCTCTATCTTCTAGAGGTATGGTCATATAAGGGTACATTGAAATGAAGGCTGGCTATAAGCCAAGAAATTACACCTCAGAAAAAACCAATCCTGCCCACATTTTGATTTTGGAATTCTAAATATCCTAATTGTCCAAAAATAAATTTCTGTTGTTTAAGCCACCAAGTCTTTGTTATATCAGTTCTAGCAAACTAATACATATATTAATGATTTTCTTACTATTTTAAATATTATAGACCTCTTTACTATTTGCATTAAAATTAATACCCAAATATAAACTTTTTGATTATATTCATTTTTATTTTTAAAAATTTTTCTGTTTGCAATCTGTTATAGCATTATTTCATCTAAACTTTGAGAGTTTATATAGTTTTATTTTTAATTTATCACAGTACAAATCATTTATTACAGTCCAAATATTTTTAAGTAAAATACAGAATGTATACATTTTCTATATTGCTATTTTATACAGGTCTTTCTACCAACTTCTTAATTAAATACATCACTTGTTTAAAATCATTTAGAATTGATACTGAAGTCACCCTCATTTTATACTTGTTTGCTCCGATTTTGCTGTAAGAATAATTATAAGCATTTCTCCTCATGTCATAATTTAAAGATAACGTTAAAATGTATTCACAAGTGGGAATTTTTTCTTATCAATCTACATATTAAGGTTTATCTTTGGTGCAGGGAAAAAAAACATTATTTCGCCTGCTTGCTAATAGATCATGACTGTTCCGCGATGGTCTCTTTCAAAAACAGTAATTACACTGATGTTTATATACTGTTCCTCTTTCTATATCTTCCCTGTATTTCATCTTTTTTTCATATTGTCTTTCTTTTATACTTGCCATTTGAGACTTTTGTATAACTAACTTAGGTCCCTATGACCTCTGAATCTTCTTTTGCTTAATCTTCTGTTTTTAAAACTTTGTGCATCGTTTTCATTCTTTTTGTTGCCTTTTTAGTCTCATTTACCCTTTTTTTTTGAGTCGGCATCTCACTCTGTCACCCAAGCTGGAGTGCTGTGACATGCTTATGGTTACTGCAGCCTTGACCTGCTGGGCTCACGCGATCTTTCTGCCTCAGTCTTCCAAGTAGCTGGAACTACAGGCTTGCGCCACCATGCCTGGACTAATTTTTCTTAATTTATTGTAGAGCCAAGGTCTCACCAAGTTGCCCAGACTGGTCTCAAACCCCTGGGCCAAGGCAATCCTCTTGTCTCAGCCTCCCAAAGTGCTGGGATTACAGGACATTCTTTCTGAACATGGGTTTATCATCCATCTGTGTTCACAAAGAATAAAGTATTTCTGGGATTACAGGCATGAGCCACTATGCCTGGCCTCATTTACCTTGTTTTTGTTTTATCTCCTTTCATTGAAATATTATCTGAATGCTAAATATTTCTAGGGATTGGCAGTAGTGAGAAACTGTGGGGAAGGGGGTGACATACCTTATCAATAAGGGTACCTGCATAGTGAACACTTGTGTACCTAACCCTGAATAGTACCCTACATCTTTAAAATTAAAAAAATAAATACTGTAAGAAAGAAACTGGCAGGAACGAGACACTGCTGTGGTGGGGAGGCACATAGCCTCAATCAGGGTATCCAAACTTACCTGTACGATGATCACTTATGTGCCTAACCCTGAATTATACCCCTCGTCTTTAAAATAAAAAGAATATAAAAAGAATATATTTTTTAAAAATCATATTGTTATATTATTTTTTATATTAAAGTTTTATTTTGGTCCTCTAAGCCCTGTTCTCTTTTGTTCTGTTATATTTTACAAGGGTTTCTTTAAGTATTTTTCTCTGTCTTTATAGATATTTAGTTACATGTGGTGAGATTCTTAATTGGGTCCACTAGACAGGCAGTATTTTAAATTAGAACACGCCTTAAAAAATGAGGCAAGGAGGACTGACAAATAAGAGCCTATCTAAAAGGAGGTCACTACATTATGAAGTGACTATTATTTATGTCATATGAGGAGTTATAAACCTGACAGTTGTTTAGCTGGGAGAAGAAATAAAATGTTGAAAAGATGTAGCTGTCTGAATATTGGCAGGGCTGTAATTGAAAAAAATAAGACTTTTTAATGGATGTGGCAAAGTGCAGATTGCAGATTTCATCTCAATCTACATGAAGACTGTGTTACAAAAGATCCCGTGTTCATTGATTTAAATTGCTGAGAGAGTTAATCCCCTATTGTAGGTATTCAAATATAGTCAAAATGACCTATCGCCAAAGGGCCTTTTAAAACAGATTTCTAATTTTGGTGGATATTTGACTAGATGGTTTTTGCTAGTACAAGATTGTATGTAAAAGGAAAAGGAAACATTAAGCAAAATTTGATTCTGTAATTTATATGAGCTTACCATTTGAAAAGAGAGAGTTTTAAATTTTTCTTTTCCTTTATTAAAATCCCCACATTTCCAAAATGCTAGAGTTTGATCATAATGATACAGTTGATGAATGCAAATTGGATTCTAAAGTAATTAGGTTTTCCAGTCCAATAATCATAAACAGCTTTAACAACTTTCTTTTTGCTCTAGATCAAAGTGAAATACATGTAAGTCTGTTATTTAGAAAAGGCATGCAGAAAAAATATATGTAAAGAAAAATAATGTCTAAAAACACTGAAATTTTATTTATTAGGCCGAGGCAGATTTTCTCCCATGGGTAAAATGTGTAGGTGCCAGAATATTTATAAATAGTATGAACTGTGCTTTTCCTTATTTTTTTAATCATATCTTTTTAGAATTTGATTTTGAAACTGCTACTGAAATTTCCAACCAAACCTAAAATATTATGCCTTTCCTTAAATTATAATATTGGCTCCAAATTTTCAGGATAAGAAGTCAAATGCTTATTTTAATGACTGATTGAAAGCTAATAAAAATTATGCATGTTGATTAATAAATTATTAACAAATTTAGACAAACTGTGTACTGTACCTTTTTCCAATTTAAAAAGTATTCAGATAAAGTATCTTAACTGAGGTTACCCTATGAGACATTAGTCTAGATACCTCAGAATGGTTTTCTTTTCAAGTCAGTACCATAAGAGTCATTTTTAACTGGTCTAACAAAAATAAGCTTCCCTTCTTACTCTACTTTCTACATGCATATGATGTCAAAAATGACATGGCTGATGCTCTTATCACCCTAACCATGTCTGCTTCTAATGAAAGCTGCCCACAGTATTTCCACTGAAAATTACAAAACTCTGATTAGATTGAATTTGAATCTACATCATTCACTTTTGTGGGTAATTAAAGCTACAAATGAACATATGCATAGTATTTTTACTTAGCTTTAAAGATATGTATATTTGTGCCTATTTTTATTTCTTTTTATTACTTCTTTAAAAACTGAATTAAATTTACAGCAATAGTGCAAATGCAAATACAAAATGTGGTTCAATTTGATAAAATGTAGTTTCATATATTTTCAAGTAAAACGGTTATGCATGTTTTATTAGTTATTAAAGTTATTTTGACACAAAGCATACAGATGGAGGACATTTTAGATTCACTTGTACATTTATCCCAGGGCTGCTTATCTGTAAGTCTCCACTTTGTATCAGAGAAAATGCTGTCATCTGGAGCATAGTGGACACTTAAGAAATATTTTTTAATGAATAAACCAAAATGAAAAAATAAATCTCCTGACCAGAAAATTGTATGTTATAAATTGCATATACTAATAATCTGCATTTTTTAATAGAAGAATCTTGCAAGTCATCAATTATAGATTACATACATGTATTATTAGTAGAAAATTGATTTAACAAATTTAAATGACAAGTGTTGGAGTCCTTAGGAGTTAAGAAGGAGTATAAATTTAAAAGAGTGTATGTGGTAAAGATCTTAAAAGAGAGGTCTGCTATATGCAGACAAACAACCCTGAGAAATAGAATCTGATATGATTGATCAGGAAAACTTGACATCATTGATTGAGAGGTGGAGTGTGTTGTAGAAAGTCCTATATATTTCTAGAGTTTCAGATTGGTTCACTAGTAGACTGCTGAAATTTAACAATGTTTATCAAGCTACATTAAAGCTCAGCATGCTAGGTTTCTGAATGTAGAAACATCTCTACAAGTTATAAAATGCATCAGTGAAAAACTATCAAACTATTTGCATCAGATTGGGGTATGGTTTCTTTACCTTTTAAATTTTCATGTGAGCAATACTTCATTTTTTAACAATGCTAGGCCCAGCAGATGTATATATTTTATCACCTGCACCTGTAAAATATTATTTACTCGTTCTTTTCCTGGTGTTCAAGAAAAGACATATCTCTCATACATATATATCAGTAATGAAAGTAGTTGTAAAGTAAATAGATGGTTTGTATTCATTATTTTCCCCTAGTTCTTAGGCTACAAGCTTATGTTGACTTGAGGAGTTCTGCTAATATTCAGGATGTTATATTAATTAAATAAGGCTGAAAAATTCATTTAAAAATATTTATTCCTTTCTGAAGTCTAGGCACTTGAGATATGTCTTCTAAACAAATTAATTTTTTTTTCTAGACTACTGCACACAATACATATATTTTCTACATATATTTTTAATATATATCAACTTTCACATTTTATATTATTAATTTAATAAATGTGTTCTTTCTTTTTGACATGTTTGTTGAATATAATTTACATGCCATAACATTTACTCATGCTAAGTATAGAAATCAATGGTTGTAATAAATGTACACAGTCACCTTCACCAAAATTCAGTTTAGAATAGATCCATCACTTCCAAATTCCTTCATGCCTATTTGTAATCTAGCACAGCTCCAAGACCTATTTCCAAGCAGCTGTAATCTTGTTTGTGTATATACTACATTAGTTATTTTCTAGAAATTATACATAAAGGCAACCACACAGCATATAATCATGTCTGGCTTCTTTTTTAACATTGTTTTTAGAGCATCATCCATGTTTTTTGTGTGCATAAATACTTACATCAGAATTACTGAGTACACATATACATCTTATTTTACTCACCAGCTTTTGTTACAGTTTGGGGTGATTATTAATAATGCTTTTTATGAACATTCACATTTAGGTCTTTTTGTGGGCACATGTTTTTATTTCTTTGGAATATATTCCTTAGCGAGGAATTGACAGGTCCTATTTTAAGTATATGTTTTCCTTTCAATGAACACACACTCACAAACACATAATGCTAGACTATTTTATAAATGACAAACTAAATAAAGTTTCTGGACCATTTTGTGTTTTGAATAGCAATGTTTGGAAGTCCAACTTTTCTGTATCTTCCTTGACACCGGGCAAAAATTGATTCCCTTTATTTAATTGTTTTAGTGGGCATGCAGTGGTATCACATTATGGTTTTAATTTCCATTTCTCCAATGACTACCCTTATGAGGAGCTTTTTATGTGTGTACGTGCCCTTTAAACATCTTCTTTGGTTACATGGCTACTTAAATTATTTGCTTATTTATTTATTGAGATTTGCTTGTCTTAGCATTCACTTGTAAGACTTCTTTACATATTTTCAATACAAGTACTCTATGAGATTTATATTTTGACATTTTCTCCCAGTTTGTGCATTTTCATTTTCTTAATGGTCTCTTATGAAGATCACACATTTTTAATTTTGAAAAGTACAGGAGGGAGGGACATGCCTCATCAACAAGGGTACCTGCATGATCAATGTTTGTATACCTAGCCCAGAATTGTACCCCACATCTTTATAATAATAAATAAATTAATTAAAGAAAGAAAAGTACAATTTATCAATATTTCCCTTTTATAGTTCCAGCTTTTGTTTCTAAGAAAGCATTACCTAACTCCAAAAGACACACATAAAAAAGTTCTCCTGTGTTTTGTTCCAATAGTTTTATATTTTTAGATATTACATTTGTGGCTATTATTTATGATGAGAAATTATTGTGTATGTAAACAAAATTCCTCCAAAAAGGAATTTGGAGGAAAAAAGACATTATTCCAGTGAACAGTTTGCAAAACAGGGAGAGGTAGCCCTCTGGTGTAAAGCAATGGTGCATTCCAGAAAACAAAAAGAAAGTTCCAGTTTTATAGCAAAAGTTCCTGCCCAGGTTCCCAATCAGATCTGTTCATGCAAATGAAGACTTGAAACTCATTTAGTTCCTATTGATCATCACAACTGATTTCTGATTGTTGCTACAGCTGAGTCTTCATTAGTCCGGGCACAGGAATTCTGATTGGTTAGAATTAGAAGTCTCAATGTTTCTCTTAAACCGAGGGGGAGGAGAGAAGTTTCTGGCCACAGTTGATCTTGCAACTACAGCAGGAAATGGTTTGGCTTCATTGTAGAAAGGAAGATCCTGTGATACTTATACATCTTTCTAAGAATACGAAGTAGGTGACCACATCTTCATCCAGCCATGAGCATCTGATTCTCTTTTAACTTTGAGCACCTCAGTTTGCCATGGAGAGGAACTATTTTGTCTGTCTGCTGGGGACATGTTTTATGATGCATATACTGTGGCAAGAGTCAAAAATTATTTTTTTTGCATTTGCATAACCAATTGTTCTAAACACTATATTTATTGACATTTGCATTCTCTATTAAATTTTCTTGTGCATTTGTAGAAAATCAATTTACCATATATATTTTAGTCAATATCTAAACTTCTACTATGTTCTATTTATCTATATGTCTCTCCTTACACTAATACCACAGTCTTGTTTGCTACAGAGTTCCAAAGCATTATAGTATATTTTAAAATCAGGTAGTTTCCCAACTTCATTGTATTTTTCATTTTTTAAAAAAATATTTATTTTTAGCTGTTGTGAACTCTTTGGATATTCATATAAATAACAAAATCCAATTTCCAATTTCTGGATAAAATCCAGGATTTTGATAGGAAATATTTTAAATCAAGATATCAATTTAGAAAGAATTGCCTTCTTAACATGATTATTTTGGTGCATGAAAAGGATATATACACTCATATACTTAGATCTTCCTTGTTTTTTCTTAGAAATGCTTTATAGCTTTTAAAACAAAGCATATGCAGTGCACATCTTTCATTATTTTCTTTTGATTTGTTTTCTTTTCCTTGCTTTTAGAATATTTGTAAAATTTTCTTTTGGGGTTGTTTCATAATAGTGTATAACAATTTATTTTTGAATATTAATTTATATTCTGTGTCTTTGATAAGTTTATTTACTAATTTCAGTGTATCTTTTGCAGACTCTGTAGAGTTGTCTACATACATCACAGTGCTGTTCATGGATATTTTCCAGCAGCATAATTATTATTTCTTTTCCTTGACTATTTTTATTGGCTAGATCTCCATTCCAATGATTAATAGCAGTGTGGCAGATTTTGTTGCTTTGGTGCTAATCTTCACTTTTTAGTAGTTGCTCCCGAGTTCACAATATATATTTTTAACTTATCATAACCCCTTTCAGTTAGTGTAGACTCACACTAGTTAAAATATAGCAGAATTTGATCAGGATAGCTTGATTGCCTTGCCCTTTCTGTTAGTCTCTCTCTCTGTGTAGTTTTTATTTGCTTTAAGTAATTACATAGTTATTAATAAAAACAAAAAAGTCAATATTATATAATTGCCTTAGTATTTACCATTTCTAATGTTCTTCATTTCTTTCTGTCCATTTGAGTTACAATGTACTGTCATTTATCTTCCACTTGAAGAGTATGTTAGTATTTCTTGTAGGTGTTCTAGACATAAATTATTTATTGATTATTATTAAGTTAAGATTATTATTAAGTTAAGATCTAGAGCTAGTTTTTTTAATCTTCATTTTTAAAAGAAAGTTAAGTTTGGTGGGCATAGAATTGTTAGTTTGCAGTTTGTATTGCTTTTGTATATTTACTTTCTTTATTTTTTGAGTTGGATTCTCACTCCTTCGCCCAGACTAGAGTGCAGTGGCACGCTCATGGCCACCCTATTGTCGATCTGCTGGGCTAAGGCGATCCATCAACCTTATCCTTCCAAGTAGCCAGAACTACAGGCACGTGCTACCACACCCAGCTCATTTTTTGATTTATTGTGGGGATGAGGTCTCGCCAAGTTGCCCAGGCTGGTCTCGAACCCGTGAGCTCAGGCAATCCTCTCACCTCAGCCTCCCAAAGTTCAGGAAATACAAACTTGAGCCATCACACCTGACCTTTACTTTCAACCACTGTCATTCCACTGTGTGTGTGTGTGTGTGTGTGTGTGTGTGTGTGTGTGTGTGTGTGTGTTTGTGTGCGTGTGTTTGTGTGTGTGTGGGTGTGTATGCGCTCACATGGGCCCATGTTTGTGTTTTACTTTCAACTTCTCACTTCACTACCTTCTGTTTTCTATTGTTTCTTATGAAAAATCATCCATTAACAAATTGCTGTTTGTTAACTTTTTGGTTGATCCTTTATGGGTTTTATGAGCTTATTGAATTTTTAAATTCAAATTTTCTTCCAAATGTTGAAACTCTTCAGCTATTACTTTTTCCAATTTTTTTCTGCTTTCTCTCTCTCTCTCTTTATGTTCTGGGAAAATTACCCATATGTGAGAATTCATGATATTATTCCATGAGTTCTCTAAGGCTCTGTTTATGAGGGGAACCCAGAAAACCTGGAATTCATTTATAAAAAATTGTGTATTTATCCTTACATGTTTAAACTTCATTTACCTTCAAAGTCCTTTCCATTTGATGCAACACACCTATCGAGACACTTTTTCCACTGCTCAAAACAGTTTTTGAACTCATCAATTTTGATGCCTTTGAGTGATTCTGCTGTTTTTTTCACCTCTTCCACATCAACAAAACATTTCCCCTTGAAGACTGTATTCAGTCAAAGAAATAAAACAAACAAAAAATAAAGTTATTCAGGGCAAGATATGTTGAATAAGGAGGGTGAGGGCACAGTTTTTTGTCAAAAACTGCTGAACATTCAGCGCAGAGTGGGCAGGTGCACTTGTAAAGTACCCATCACGAAATGGGCAAACATGCTGAAAGAATCTCCAAAAATAATTCACTGAAGGCGAACAAAGCTTCTCAAAACAATGGTAGCTGGTACACTGATGTCAATGGGTTTCTAGAACACTTGCCTAGCAGAGGAAGCCTGTATTGTAAGGGGCCCACCCTCCAAAATATAATTCTAGATTTTGGGGGGAGCCCCACTTACATAGAATACATCTTACAATCAAATCTGGTTTTTGGAAGGTCCTCCTTTGTTTCTTTCAGTATTTGATTCTCTCTGATTTTGTCTTAAGCAATTACTATTGATATACCTTCAAATGTAATTATTATTTCTTCTGCCATCTCCAAATTGCTGCTTTACAGATTTGGTGGCTTTTAAAATTTTAATTATTATACATTTTACCTCGATAATATTGCTTCATCATCTTTCTATATTTTTTAGTTTAAATTTTTTAAAAATTATATATTTTAAAATAGTTGCTTTGAAGAGTTTGCTCAGTCTACCTCATGAGTCAGTTCTTATCTGTTGCTTTTACAAAGCCTAGTTGAATATGGGAACCACTTTTTAATTTTTTTGCTTTTCTGATAATTTTAGATTGAAAACTATGTATTGCAGATTATACCCTGTAACAACTCTTTCTTTGTTTCTATTTTTATAGAGTTACTGGTTTTTGTTTTGCCTGAACTCCAATAGCAGAAGAAGGCCACAAGCCTTCTACCATATTTATCTAATGAAATAATAGCTTTTCCACAGAAAACATTTTAAATTTTAAAAATAATTTTCAATGGCCTGAAGAGGCTTTATTAATCAATTTAACCCAATGTTATTTTTGTTTTCTGCAGAGGACAATTTTCCAGGTAGCTTTATGCCACAATAATAAAAAGTAGCTATATATAAGATAATGATTGATTGATTGGTTTATTGTAGAGACAAGGTCCAATCCATGGGCTCAGGCAATTCTCTCACCTCCACCTCCCAAAGTGCTGGGATTACAGGTGTAGCCACTGTGCCAGGCTATATAAGATTTTTAATCAATACACTGAAAATATTTTGATGAGAGTGACAGTACATTTTTAATTATGTGTCTCTTTGGCTAAAGAAAATATGATGCTTGCAGATACTAAATAGTATTTAATTAACAAATTACTAATAATTTACATACCTTAGTGTTTTTGTGTGCATTTCATACCAAAAAGAACATTTATGACACTGATAATAAAGTTTCAGATTACCCTCAAAGTAGAATTTCAAAATTACCTCATTTAGACTGTAAAAGCTTTGCTTCTATAATTTTTTCTCTTATATTGTCTACATGTTTATTCTTCCTTTGAACTTGTTTTTATCATATTGTGGTATAATAAAGTATCTTTACTTTTTAATATTATACCAAACAACTTTATTATGACATAAAAACATGTCTTTAAATCTATAATTTATCTAGAGGTATTACTTTATTTGTTAATCCTTTGCTGCATGGTATTTGGAGATAGAATATTTTCCAAGTGTTTGGAGATTGTCTATTTTTCAAGTCTTTGTTTATAGCCAGGAACATACATGGGTTATATAAATTAACCTACTTCTTAAGTATTCTGAAGAAGTTTTCATAATTGGTTTCAAGATTCCACTGCTTAGCAACTTGATAGGGTCAGGAATTTTCATCTTGGATCTTCAATAAATATTTCAAATTCCAAGTTTATTTCATAATATGAATATATATGGTTAGGTGATTTCCATTGTTGAATTATAGTTGATGTAAAACATGAATTTTTCTTTATTTTGATGTGGAGCTCTTTTTAAAAATTATTTCTTGGAACCAAGATGATCAAAATTTTAAATTAAGCCGTATTTCTATCAGTGATTTTTTTAAAGTTAGATAATGGAAAAAAATATTTGAAAGTATATTTCAAGAAATGCACTGCACTTGTGTTAAAATTAAAACTACCTTTGGTTCTCCCATGAAAGCATCTTTCCAGTGAAATAATAACTTTTGTGTATCGAGCTAATATTGGTCTATGAGAAATGGTTTCTCAGATGCCATGTTTCAGCTCTGATTAGATCACATCCCAGAGGAATTTGACTATATTTTTTCTTTCACTAGCCTGGAGAGTAGAATAGTTATAATCTCAGTAGAAATCTTTGAGACATTAAGAACTTAATCTTAGAGAACTAAAAGTAATCTGGGACCTCAGGGTTATTTGAAGATAGAATCTCAGAGAAAGCATTATGCTTTCCTGTTAAAGAAATGAGTTCAGATAACTTTATATTTTTATATATTAACTTTTTGTGGAAATTTATTTAAATATGAACTCACGCTTAGAAATAAAAAAAATAAGACCTCTCTCCCAGATCTATCTAAAGGAACATTTGAATTTTCCATTCTGTTTTGTTATTCCCAATTGCTAATGATTGACCAATTTAATCAATGATGCTTACCTCTCAATGAATCTTCAAACCTAGATGTTCATCAGTTCACAAGATATCTGAGTCTCATTGTCCTGTTGGAATCTGAGGCTCATGATATAAAATACCTCCTTCCTGAAGTATTGAAGATTAAACTTTCAAACCAGTGACCCATTCTCAAATTCTCCCTTACAATTTATTATATTTATTGAATTCAGAATTATCTATCTAAAGCACAACTGTGAATATCCTTAGTAATATCAGGCTGGTCAATTTCTTTGAACATTGTGTATTCTTTTGTGTCCTCATCTTTTTATATTGCTACTTCTATCTATATGTTTCTTGTGCACTAAAAGAGCCTCTTGTTATTCAAGACTGAGTTGAAATGTCACCTCTTCTGAGATATGTATTATTGATGTGCTTTAAGTTTGCAGGGAAGAGACATTCTCATATTACTGTCAGCAATGTTAGTTTATATTGAGTTTATATGGAGCACTCAAGGTATAATTTATTTAACTGTATATTTACCCAAAGTCTTCATGCTTATACATAGAAGGCATATGATCAATAAATAAAATTATTAGCTTCTAAAATAATTATTATATATTTTAATGTAACAATTTCTGTACATCCTACTCTAGATAAACCTAGGGTGATTCACATGCCCAAATAAAATTGAAGAATAGTACTTGATTCTTTTTTCTTTTATTTTGAGTCAACGTCTCACTCTGTTGCCCAGGCTGGAGTGCAGTGGCACGCTCATGGCTCCTGAAACCTGGAACTGCTGAGCTCAGGGGAACCTTCGCCTCAGCCTTCCAAGTAGTTGGAATCACAGGAACGTTCCACCATGCCTAAATAATTTTTTGATTTATTGTAGAGATGAGGTCTTGCCATGTTGCTCAGACTGATTTCCAACTCGTGGACTCAGGCAATCCTCTCACTTCTACCTCCCAAAGTGCTGGAATTGCAGGCGTGAGCCACTGTGCCCAGCCTAGTACTTGATTCTTTTTCTTTTTTTTTTTTTTTTTTTGAGTTGGAGTCTCTCCATCACCCAGGCTGGAGTGCAGTGACATGCTCACGGCCACTGCAGCCTCGACCTGCTGGGCTCAGGCTATCCTTTCACCTCAGCCTTCCAAGTAGCTAAAATCACAAGTGCATGACCACTGCCTGTTTGTTGATTTATTGTAGAGATGAGGTCTCACCAAGTTGCCCAGACTGATATCAAACCCCTGGGTTCAGGCAATCCACTCGCCTTGGCCTCCCAAAGTGCTAGGATTATAGGCTTGAGGCACGGCACCCGGCCATACCTGATTCTTAAGTAATATGTATATATTTCAAGATGCTTAAGGGATGATACATTCACATTTCATTAATTCTCTCACATATTTATGTACTCATCCAGTAACTATTTCTTAAATTTGTGCTGGATGTGCTTAAGTTTGAAGAAAGATATGCTGGGAATGAGACCAAAAAAAAATGTTATATGCACAAACCTTCAAACACAATAACTGAGTCTTGAACATATGTAGAATAAATGTTTTCAAATTGGATTTTACTGGCCTGACTGATGTATTGGTTAGGGTTTGACCAGGGAGCTTCACAAATAAAATAATATGAGAGAGGGGGTTTACTAATGAATGAAATTTCAAAAAGCTGGGGAAAAATATTAGAGAACATTTACAACTGTACATCTACCGGTGAATCTAAAATTTCTGTAGGTCAGAACAGCTGACAGAAAAAAGTTTGTTGTGAAGATGAAGGGCAGCAAAAAACAACGTGGAACTGAAAGGGGCAAATTGAAGCCCTCTACTTATGTAGAAGAAAGGCTTAGTTATGAATGTTGGAGGCAGTTAAGATACAAATGTAAATTTTTAACTGCCTCCAACCTCAAAAAATGCTTGTTTCTAGCAGAAGTTGCTAGCACCTATGTCCACGGGGCTGCACATATGTCTCACCCATGGAAGAGATGAGGGAAAATCTCTTGATGCGGAGAAGCTAAAACAGGAGAATGAAGAAGAGCCAGCGTAGCTGCAGATCTAAAGGGTGAACCATTATTTTGGCCACCTGTGAAAGTTCTAGTGGAACTTAGAGCATTATGAGGACCTTCAAAATGAAGTGACTCATGCATTCTATTGCATCTTCACACTTGCAGAAATTTCTGTGTGGCCAGTCCTAACCCAGAATCACAGAGAAAAAAGAATTCTGGGAAATGCAGTTTGGGCACAGCTACACTGACAGTTTAAGGCCACTTCCATTGGACCCCTTTTTCTAGAACATAATCAGCTTGTTATATGTGGCATTACTTAGGGTTGCTATTCAAATTGTTCAGCAAATATTTCAAAGCAAATAGAACTGTGAAACATGGTGTTTTTAAAACTAAATACCTAATTTATATTTGAGTTATAATTTCTCTGTTAATTATCTTATATCAGCAAGCTAAATATAAAGAGCCTTTACCTATGTTATAATTTCAATATTTTTCTTATATTTAATTTTCTCTACCAACTTGTTAGGAGTCATATAATGTAAACATGTTGAGCAGTCTGACTTTGCAGAAATAAGTACCTGCTCAAAATTACATGAGTTGGAATATATCCAGTGTTTAGTTCGTGTTTAGTGACACTTTAAGTGTAGCACTAAATTCCATATTTATGTTTTCTAATACCAAGCATGCAAGAGATGTCGTATATTTATGTGGTCAAATCAGGAAAATTACATATGTTTTTAAATAAATATACCATATTATTTAAGAATAGAACAGAATATAATCTGACAATGATTTTCTTCTACAAACTGCTAGCATAAAATGCAATTTTGTGTGGGAAAAGAAAATCCAGCTATACTATCTTTTGTTCCCATTCTGGGAATCCTTTATTTATTTATTTTTTTATCATTTTAAATGAATTACTAAGCTTAGCTGTTTAAGATTGACTTTGTTTTAAAATCAAGTCATGAAATGAAATGAAATCTCTCTCAGTGTTATCCATCACTAACAGCCTTTTATAATCAGAGAGATCAGTTAATTGGCATATTTATTTCCACTTGGGTATAATAATTAAGATAATTTTCACTTACAAATATAAGACATTTCATGGGAGTGTGAAGTCTACTGATTATCTCAAAAAAATAAAATAAAAATTTTAATTCCTACCAAAGCCCAAAGAAACAACAACAGCAATAATAAAAACACTCCAAATCTGTGTACTTAATAATTGGTTTTTCTCTAAGTTTACTTCTTTGATACAGTAAATTCAAGTTGGCTATAAACAGACATTCAGGTTCCTTGCTAATTAGAATAATAGCAAAAATTCAGATAATAAGTGAAGGTAAAAATTTCAATTTCATAATTGATGATTATTTATATATGTATGTATATACCCATGTATATGTTTGCATATGTCAAATGTAGCATGTATGTTCTTTTTTTCTTCTACAAGGGTAGAATTGTAGTTTGGCAGATTATATTTTTCGAAGATGGCTAAAACAATTATCTTCCATTATATATTCTCTTTTTTCAATGCAATTTAGATACTTCTTATTGTGAGGTGAAGTTTGTTTCCTCCTCTTGGGTCTGGATGTGTTTATGAATATGACAAAAGTGATGCTATGTGACTTCCAAAAGGAGTCACCAAAAACAAAACAGTTTCCATTTGATTCTGTTGAGACATTTTCTCTTGGAAGTAAATCACTATGCCATATGGATGTCCAAGTAGACTGTGGACAGGTTCATATGAAGAGAAAATCAGACCTCCCTTTCCCCACCACTTCCACCCCTTAATATGCAAACACACACACATGCAAGCACACACACACACACACACACACACACACACACACACACACACTCCATACACAGACACACACAGACACATTAGTCCTGACTCAACTCCAAGCCTGTAACCAGGAGCAATCTACCAGTTATGTGAGTGAATCATCTTGAAAGTAGATAATCTGGTCCACTGTCAAAGCTGCCTCTGATGAAGCCATATGGAAAGAGATTAAACAGCCTTACCAAGTCCAAATTTAGATTTCCAGACAAAATAAGTGATTCTTTTGCTTTGTGTCATACAATTAGATCATAAAAATACAACTGAGTTTCCACCTGATTCACTTGGAATGCTTGCCTTTGGAACCCTGAGTCCCATGGAGAACTTCAAGGTTACCATCCTACCAGTATGCTCAGTGCACATGGAAAGGCCATGGATAGGTAATAGACAGAGTATCAACTGGTTCACAATCCCAGCTGAGTGAGATCTCCAGTGACAGCCACCATCAACTACCAGGCATGTAAATAAGAAAGTATGTAGATGAGTCTTGCCCCAGCTGGCCAGTCATTGCCAATTTGTGACTCCTTCAAGCTGAGTCCTATAAAGACTAACAAGAAGCAGAAAGAAGGTATCCCCACTGTGCCCATTCCAAATTGGTGTTTCACAGAGTATGCAGGCAATATAAAAAGATTGTTTTAGGCCCTTAACATAACTTTGGGGGGTTATTTGTTACATAAATATAAAGAATAGACTGTACTACCAGGAATGGGATGTTGCCATTACAAAATCTAAAATATGGTGTGGATTCTTGGACAATAAGTCCAAACTAGAACGGCATTGAGGACACCTTTAGTGAAATCCTAAAGGGCGTCAAAAAGTGTTAGCCAGAGCTTAGAAGACCTAGAGAGGTTGTAGGTGGAGCTTAAGGGAAAATGGTGAAAATATTATTGGAAACTAGAGGAAAGTACACTTTTTATATGCAGTGACAAAAGTATAAAATTGACAAGTGGAGCAATGTAGAAAATAGGGAATATATTAATGAATTTATGATGTAGCTAAGGAGATCTGCAACAGTTTTGAGTATACATTCGTCATTTTCTAGCTGTCAAATGTAAAAGGAAAAGGAAAAAAATGTAATGTTAATATAAATGATCCTAGATTTTCTGACTGCAAGTAAAACTCTTTCACGTTCCTTACCTATCCTAGAAAAAGATTCATAAATTAGGAAATAATCATACATCATAGATCAACTCCAGGTCATTGTCAAGACAATGTCTCATGGTAAAGGTATAACTAAGAGTGCAAGCTTAAAATCATTTGTTAAGATTTCAAGAAAGCTTCATAGACCCTTTAAAACACACAAAAGCTTTTAAAGGATGTTAATGGTATGCTCCTGGTCACCTCTGTTAAAAAATTAGGGTTCCTAAGATCTTAAAAGACTTTATTCTATAATAGACTCAAGGGGAGCTCTCAGGGAAAGGTTTATGGGGATATAGCTTTCGTTTAATAGGTTACATTATAAACAGATACCAGAAAACCTGTAAGCCTGTTAAAAGAAATCATGTAACTCAGCCTATAATTCCAGCACTTTGGGAGGCCGAGGAGAGTGAATTGCCTGAGCCCGCAGGTTTGAGACCAGTCCAGGCAGCTTGGAAAGACCTCATCTCTACAATAAATAAAAAATTAGCCAGGTATGATAGCGCATGCCTGTAGTTCTGGCTACGTGGAAGGCTGAGGCAGAAGGATCGCCTAAGCCCAGCATTTCCACACTGGGGTGGCCGTGAGCATGCCACTGCACTCCAAGTAACTGGAACCACAGGCACGTGCCACATGCCTGGCTAATTTTTTGATTTATTATAGAGACAAGGTCTCATCAAGTTGCTCAGGCTAGTCTCAAACCACTGGGCTCAGGCAATCCTCTCACCTTGGCCTCCCAAAGTGCTGGGATTACAGGCATGAGTCACCATGCCTGGCTAATAATCTTTATTTAAATTGTTCACTCACCCTTATTTTACATGCTCTTAGCATTTGTCTTGATTCAATTTTACCTATTTGATAGGATATCCTTCAATGGATATTTTTTCTATGCTAAAATTATTGAGGTACTTTTGGTTATATCTTTCTTTTAAATGTCAGTTTAGTTTGCCATTAATAATAGAAGTATCATATAATTCTTTATCTTTTATACTCTAAAATACCGATCCATTGTCTTCTTGCCCTTGGTATTGTTTATAATTCTAATATTGGTTTGATTAGAATTGCTTTAGAAACTTTTATTTTCACTATTATACATCTGGCTGTGGCTTTTTGAAAGCTGCTGCTTTGTTTCATGAGACTTTCTAATATATTTCATCTTTTTAATAATTGGCTCTGTTCCATTTTATTGCTTCAACTATTTCCTCCGTTTTGTATATCTTTGAACTCCTTTGAGAATTCTTATTTCAAGCAGTTACATGACTAGTTCTATCCTATAGATACCACAAATTCTTATTCCTTCCATATTTTTTATTAGTTCCTGATGATTTCTGGAAGCGTTTTTAAGCTTAATATTCAGTTCAATAAGATACCACTTTTGGCTGTATTATTCTGTTATAAGATCCTTCTACTATGGTCTTTATTTTTAGTACAAGTGTTTTATTTTTATTTAAAAAAACTATTTCTCTTTGGTTTGTCTTTACAATTTTATCATTTATTTTATGTTACCAGTAATTTTTATAGTGTTTTTCTTCCTTTTCTCAAATATTTATTTTTCTCTATATTTCAATCGTTTAGTATCCCAAGGGAATTATCAACCTCTAGAGTAGAAAATAAAATCCAGAAATAGAGGCTGAAGCTGTAACTTTTGCTTATCTTATGAATTTAGTACTGATTCAAGAACAGACAATCAGCTGCACTGAAAATTTCTACTTCCACATTTTCTACCGCTCCCCTCAAAATGACCTGCTTATCCAGGAGATTATATGTATCTACCTTTATGAAATTAATTTCTCTTTTGTTTGTTATTCCTCTAGTCCTTGAGAAATGCAAGGAAGAGGGAGACAACAGGAGCTCTTTTCTTATCAAAATAAGAAAGCTTATTTTGATTTTGAGCTGCCAGGCTCTCGCAGCATCCTGGGGCTTCTCTACATTAGGGTCCACTTATACTAAGCAATACTAAGCAAGAGTAAAAGATATTTCCTCTTCAATTATCCAGTCTATTATTTAAGTAGAAAATTGCATATTTTAAAATAGCATATTACAGCAGTTGCTTTTAAAACTCTCTATTTTTTTTAGACTTAAGGAGCAGTATGCAAAAAAAGGAGAAAATCTGAGAAAACTTAGCGCAATGATCTCCTGTTTATATTATTACGTTTTGGTGTGGATAACTTCATTCTTTTATCCCTGGAAATTACTCTTATTTTGGCATTAGTATTTTTTTTGGTTTTAAAGCTGTCCATAAATTCCTTAATACTCCTGCCTGTAAGAGGTGTAGCCTGATCCCATACCTTTTTTGTATAACCTGAACTTAATGACTCTCTCTTTTTTTTTTCTTTTGTCTCACCCCTACCCCCCCAGAGCAATGACACTCTTTTAATAAATATAATTAATTGACAGCAAAAGTATAGAGAAGAGATCATAAAAAACACTGTAGCTTTTTCTTTTGGATTGCTCTCAGGGGACACGAGCTGTCATGCTGTGAGGATACTCAAGTAGCCTATGAAGATATCCATGTTGTGAAGAACTGAGGACTTTTGCCAACAGTCAGTGAAAAATTGATAGCTTTTGCTAACAGTCATATAGTAAGTCATCTTAGAAATACACCTTCCAGTCTCAGGGGAGACTTCAAATGACTGTTGCCCTGACTGAAGCCATGACTGCAACCTCTTGAGAGATCCTGAGTCAGGACCATTCAGTGAAGCTTAATTCCTGGCCAACAGAAACCTAGGGATAATAATTATTTGGCTACTAAATTTGAAGACAGCAAATTTGAGGGTACGACATTTGTTAGACAGCAATAGATAATAAATACATCATCTTGAACCTTAGATAGGCTAATGAAATTAGCTCGAGTTTATATTTAGAATACCTATAATTTCTCAATAGCTCTTGAATTGAGAATAATGGTCAGATTGTAGTTAATTTGTAATAGACTGCCAAACTGTCTTTCAAAATGGCTTGCATTCTGCCAACAATGACTGAAAGCTTTTGTTGTTCTGTATCTTCACCAGCACTTGGTGTCCTGTCCTTGTTTTACATTTTGGCCATTCCAATATGTGTGTAGTGGTATCTCACTGTAGTTTTTTTTTTTAATCAATATTTTTTATTATGATATTGTGGGATACAGTTAAGAGTTAGGTATACAAATATGCTTCGTTCAGGCACCCTTGTTGATAAGAGGTGTCTCCCCATCCCCAGACAGATATTTACTATCATTAATCCCATCTCCCTTCCCCTCCACCCCCATAGTTTCCCACCACTGTTAGTCATTTTCTTATAGTATTACGTTGGATGTTCAAGGTCCACTATATGAGTGAGAACATGTGATACTCAGATCTTTGTTTCTGTGAGAGGTCACTCATTATTATAGACTAGTTCCATCCAGGTTGCTGTGAAATTCATGATTTTGTTCTTTTTTATGGCTGCGTAGTATTCCATCATGTATATGTACCACATTTTTTTAATCCAGTCCTCTTTTGATGGACAGCATGGTTGCTTCCAGATTCTTGCTATTGTGAATAATGCTGCGATAAACATACGTGTGCAGGTATCTTTTCTATAGCGTGATTTGAGTTCTTCAGGGTATATTCCCAGTAGGGGAATTGTGGGGTCATATGGGAGGTCAATATTTAGAGCTTTTAGGAATCACCATACTGCTTTCCACAGAGGTTGCACTAGTTTGCACTCCCACCAACAATGTAGAAGTGTTCCCTTTTCACCACACCCTCTCCAGCAGCTGTTATTTTTTGAGTTATTGATAATTGCCATTCTCACTGGAGTTAGGTGGTATCTCAGTGTGGTTTTGATGAGCATCTCGCTTATGATTAGTGAGGTTGAAAATTTCTTGATGTGTCTGTGGGCTACTCGGATGTCTTCCTTTGAGAAGTGTCTGTTCATATCTTTTGCCCATTTTATAATGGGGTTGTTTGTTTTTTTTCTTTTCAGCACGTTTGAGTTCCTAGCAGATCCAAGATGTTAAGCCTTTGTCAAACCTGGAGTTGGCAAATACTTTTTCCCAGTCTGTAGACTGTCTCTGTGCTCTCTTGATGGTTTCTTTGACTTTGCAGAAGCTTGTCAGTTTAATGAGGTCCCACTTGTCTATCTTATCTCTTATGGCCTGTGGGTTTCAGATTTTGTTCAGGAATTGGATGCCAGTTCCAATTTCCATTAGGGTATGTCCTTCATTTTCTAAGGTTCTTATGGTTTGAGGCTTTACATTTAGGTCTCTGATTCATTTAGAGTTAATTTTTGTGTATGAGGATAGATAGGGGTCCTGTTTCAATCTTTTGCATGTGGTCAGCCAGTTTTCCCAGCACCATTTACTGAATAGGTTCTCCTCTTCCCAGTGGTAGGTGGTGGAGGCTTTGCCGAAGATGAGTTGGTTGAGAAATTGAGGTTTTGCTTCTGGAATCTCAGTTCTATTCCATTGGCCTATATGCCTATTCCTGTACCAATACCAAGCCGTTTCGATGATTGTAGCTTTATAGTAAAGTTTGAAGTCTTGTAATGTGATACCACTTGCTTTGTTTGTTTGTTTGTTTGTTTGCTGAGGATTGTTCTGGCTATTCTTGGTCGTTTGTGTTTCCATGTGAATTCCTGTGTTGTTTTTTCTAGGTCTGAGAAAAATGTTGCTGGTAATTTGATGGGTATTGCATTAAATCTGTAGATTGCCTTAGGTAAGATAAACATCTTCACAACGTTGATTTTTCCAATCTATGAGCATGGGCTATTTTTCTACTTGTTTGTGTCATCTTTGATTTCTCTGAGCAATCTTTTGTAGTTTTCATTATAAAGGTCTTTCACGTTTCTGGTTAGGAAGATGCCAAGGTATTTCTTTCTTTTTTTTTTTTTGTGGCTATTGTGAATGGAATTGTGCTTTTTATTTGGGTTTCTGTTTGTTTATTATTGGTGTAAAGAAATGCGATTGTCTTTTGCACATTTATTTTATATCCTGAGACTTTGCCAAAGTCCTTTATCAGTGTAAGGAGGTTTTTGCCAGATTCTCTTGAGTTTTCAAGGTACACGATCATGTCATCTGCAAAGAGAGATAACTTAACTTCCTCTTTTCCTGTTTGGATACCCCTGATTTCCTTCTCTTCTCTGATTGCTCTAGCCAGGACTTCCAATACTATATTGAACAGGAGGGGTGAGAGTGGGCATCCTAGTCTTGTTCCAGTTTTCAGGGGAAATGGTTCCAGTTTTTGTCCATTTAGGAGTATGCTGGCTGTGGGTTTCTCGTAGATGGCTTTTGCTATTTTGAGGTATGTTCCCTGTATGCCAGATGTTCAAGGGTTTTTATCAAGAAGGGGTGCTGGATTTTATCAAAAGCTTTTACTGCGTCTAATGATATAATCATGTGGTTTTTATTTTGACATCTGTTGATGTATTTAATTACATTTATGGTTTTACGAATGTTGAACCAGACTTGCATCTCAGGGATGAAGCCTACTCGGTCATGATGGATTATTTTTGAGATGTGTTGTTGAATCCGGTTTGCTAGGATCTTCTTGAGAATTTTAGCATCTATGTTCATCAAAGATATTGGTCTGTAGTTCTCTTTCTTTGTTGGGTCTTTACCTGACGTGGTTATCAATGTGATGTTATCTTCATAAAATGATTTGGGGAGAGTTCCATCTTTCTCAATCGACTGGAATACCTTCAGTAGGATTGGTATAAGCTCCTCCTTAAATGTCTTATAGAATTCTGCTGGAAAGCCATCTGGTCCAGGGCTTTTTTTTGTAGGTAGTGTTCTTATTAGTCAATTTCCTTAGTTGTTATTGGTCTATTTAGGGTATCAATTTCTTCTTGTTTCAACCTAGGCAGGTTGTGTGATGACAGAAAGTTCTCCATTTCCGAAAGGTTTTCAAGTTTGTTTTCATACAAGTGTACATAGTACTCTCTAATGATCTGTATTTCTTCAGGATCACATGTGACTTCATCTATTGTGTTTCTGATTGTGTTTATTTGGACTTTTTCTCTCTTTTTCTTGGTCAGTCTAGCTACGGAAACATCGATCTTGTTTATCCTTTCGAAGAACCAGCTTTGTGTTTCATTGATTTTTTGTATTATCTTTTTGTCTTCTATGTCCTGGATTTGGGCTTTTATTTTGGTGATCTGGATTCCTCTGCTGAAATTAGGGTTTTTGTGGTCTTGCTTTTCCAGCTTCCTTAGGTGGCTTGTTAGACTATTAATTTGTGATCCTTCCATTTTCTTCATGTACATTTTTAGGGATATAAATTCCCCTCTTACTACAGTTTTCATGGCGTCTCAGAGATTTTAGTAAGATGTTTCTTCATTTTCATTTGTTTCCAGGTATCTTTTAATCTCTGTTTTGATTTAATCATTGACCCAGGAGTTGTTTAGCTTCATGCTGTTTAGTTTCCACGTCTTTGTGGGGTTTGGGGGGAACTTGTTGGTGTTAATGTTTATTTTTATTCCACTGTGGTCTTAGAGGTGCATGGTAAAATTTCAGTCTTTTTAAATTTGCTTATGCTTGATTTATGGCCAAGTATGTGGTCGATCTTAGAGTACGTTCCATGCAGTGATGAGTAGAATGTGTATTCTGTGGTCTTTGAATGGAGTGCTCTGTAGGTATCAATTAAGTCCATTTAATCAAGAGTCACACTGAGATTTCAGATCTCATTGCTGATTTTTTTTCCTGATGATCTGTCTAGGGTTGTGAGTGGGGTATTAATATCCCCAGCTATCATAGTATTAGAGTCGATATCTTTTTTTAGTTTACCTAGGAGCTGCTTTATGAACGTTGGTGCTCCTATGTTGGGTGCATATATGTTTAGGATGGATATTTCTTGTTGATGTTGAACCTTTTATCATTATGTAGTGACCTTCTGTATCTTTTTAAATTTTTGATAGCTTAAATGGTATTTTGTCTGAGATTACAATCTTGATTCCTCCTTTCTTTTGTGTTCCATTTACCTGAAAATTTGTTTCCCATCCTCTTACTTTGAGTCTGTGAGTGTCCTTTCTAGTGAGGTGTGTGCCTTGAAGGCAATAGATTATTGCCTGGTGATATTTTATCCATTTTGCCATTCTATGTCTTTTCAGTGGTACATTTAGTCCATTCACGTTCAAACTAATTATTGAAATGTGAGAGTTGATCCCTATCATAATATTCTTACAGAATTGTTGTTCTTCCTGTTTGTGTGTTGTCTTTCTTTTGGTTTTAGAGTTGGATCATGTGTGTTTTTAATCTTTTGCCTGTACTCTTGTGAAGAATGTTGTTGTTCTTTTCTCCTTCTGTGTTCAATACTTTCTTAAGTGTTTCTTGTAGAGATGGTCTGGTGGTAGTGTAGGTTCTTAGGGATTGGATATCTGGGAAAGATTTCAATTCTCCCTCACTGATGAAGCTTAGCTTGGCTGAGCAGGTTATTTTTGGTTGAAATTGTTTATCTTTTAGAACTTGGAAGATAGGGGTCCAAGTTCTCCTAGCCTGGAGGTTTTCTGTAGATAAATCTGCTGCTATTCTAGTTGGTCTTCCCTGGCAGGTAGTCTGACCTTTTTCTCTTGCTGCCTTTAGGATTTTTTCTTTTATACTTACTTTGTTTAGGCGAATTTTTATATGTCTGGGAATTGGTCTTCTCATTTGTTGTCTTGCAGGGGTTCTCTGAATCTCTTGTGTTTGAATTTTTTCATCCTTGATGAGATGAGCGAAGTTTTCTTGAATGATTTCATGAAATGTTTGTTCCAGTGTGACCTCTGTTTCTCTCTCTGCTTCAGGAAGGCTCATCACTCTTAGGTTCAGTCTCTTGAAGTGATCATTCATCTCTTGAAAATTTTGTTCTTTCTTTTTGAGCTTCTTTTCTATGCTTTTGACAGTTTGGGTTAGTTCTGTATTTTGGACTTCAAGCTCTGAAATTCTTTCTTCTACTTGGCTAATTCTGCTTTCCATGCTTATTTGTTTGTTATTTATTTCCATCACAGTATTCTTTACTACTGTTATTTCTGACATCAGCTCCTTCCTATTTTCCTCTTGTCTCTACTCAATTTTTTAAATTCTATTAATGTCTTGATGTCTGGGTTTGTTGCATGTGACCAGTCATTCTGGGGGTTCTTCATTGTTTGTGTTTCGGAGTCTGTTTTCTCAGTGTCTGACCTCCCAGGGGTCTGTGTGAGACCTATATTCTTCTTTTGGTTTTTCTTCATTTGTGTGTTTTTTTTTCCCCTCCCTACTTTTTCCTTCCCTCCACATCACCCTCTTCTTTAATTCTGTTATTCAGGAGTAGAGGGATTTATTTTACTTCTGTTTGTTCAATCTCCTATTCTTCTTTATGTATGCCCTCTTACTTTGTTCAATTCCAGAGTTGCACTGTAGGTTTGGGGTGGTCCTTTTTCCAGATTTGAGATTTACTTAAGGGGGGAGCTGTGATTCAAAATCTATCTGCAGGTCCTAGTATCTACCAACAGGTGTATGGATAATCTGAAACCCACTTCCCACTGCCTTGGAATCTGTCCATGCACTGGGGCTGTAGGTTTACTCCCTGAAATAAAATGAGGTTAGCAGTGGGAAGAGAATGGAGCAGACAGTGGGGGGAAGAGGGGGATGGAGAGAGAGAGGATTAAGGGGGGGAAGCAGAGAAGTGTACCAACAAATGGAGAGTTATTACTTAAGAAAAAGATTAAAAACACATATGATCCAACTCTAAAACCAAAAGAAAGACAACACACAAACAAGAAGAACAACAATTCTGTAAGAATATTATGATAGGGATCAACTCTCACATTTCATTTTATCTGCAACAGATAAAAACAATAGACCATGGCTACAGACTAACCAACTCCAATAGAAAAAATTAAGACATATAATGATGCTAACATACAAGCTAATCAACCGCCTTATTGGTGTGCTGTTCCTCTATACAAAGATATGGTTTACAGAGAGGAGAAAAGAGAAGAAAAGGAAGAGGGAAAAAAGGAACAAAACAGTAGGAATAGAATCAAGTCATTAAACTAACAGAGCCAATCGAGCACACTCTGAGACTTTTCATTTAAGTCCAATGTCCTTTCAGCTCTGATTTCTAACTGTCTTCTCAAGCTGGTAAATTAGTTCACAGTTAGGATCAGTTGCCCCTGGCTTGCTGTGAAGGACAGTTCAGATCACCCTCAGTTCACCACTCAAATCTGACCTGTGTCTGTTTTTCAAGCTTGTTTTTCCATTTTGGTGTTGTTACCTTGAATTGCCAGCAGGTGGTACTATCTCAGCTGCCACCCCAGAGGGGGCGGAGTCAGGCAGTAGTCAGGCAGAGGCCAAGATGGGAGCCTGCCTCAGGGTACACTGGAGGAATCCCACTGCCGGCAGGACATCACGGTGGCAGCTGAGGTGGCAGCGATCCCAGCAGATCTTGCCTGCAAGGGCTTCAGGGACTGAAGTCGTGGATCGCCTCAGGCACGGGTGGCGTGATGCAGTATGGCTGCCACAGAGGCTGCTGTGGCATCAGCTGCTGTGTCTGCAGCTGCAGTGGTTGTCCAGACTGCTGTAATGCCTCAGCAGTGGCAACGGCCAAACTCTGTGTGAAGAGCAGGTTGCTGAGGTTGGGATCTGCAGCCCCCGGGAAGAGAGCCAGAGACCCTCTGCGTTCTCCTTTGCAGAGGGTCTCATAGACCAGGCTGCCCCATTGCCATCTTTGAAAGAAACTCTCATTGTAGTTTGAATTTGCAGTTGTCTGAAGAGAGGATGTTGATCATCTTTCCATTTGCTTATTTGCCATCTGGATTCTTTTTTTCACTAGGTGTCTGTTGAGGTCTTTTGCACATTTTTAAAACTTGGCTGTTCATTTCTTATTGTTGAGTTTTAAGAGTTCCTGGTATATTTTGAATAATATTCTTTTTCTGCTGTCTTTTGCAAATATTTTCTCCCAGTCTATGGCTTAGTTTCATAGAAAAAAATATTAAATTTTTAAATGAAATCCAGTTTAGCAATTGTTTCTTTTAATAGATCATGCCTTTAGTGTTGTATTGAAAAGGTCACCACCATACCAAAGGTTATTTATATTGTTTAGATTTTCACCTTATATTACCTTTTAAGAGTTTTGTAGTTTTGCATTTTAGATTTACATCTATGATCATTTTGTGTTAATTTTTATGAAGGCTGCAAATTGTATGTCTAGATCTTTTTTGGGGGGGTAGGTGGATTTCTTAAAAGACTGTCTTTTCTCCATTACATGGTTTTTGTTTAGTATACTTTTAATAGTCAATTTTATTTAGGCATAATTTGTATATCATGAATTTCATTAATGTTACATGTAAAATTTGATGAGTTTTGACACATTATTCCAATATGCTTATACTATCATACTCATAACAAAGAATATTTATCACCTGAAAAATATCACTGGACCCTCTTTGTAGTCAATTCAATTCTTCTAATCCCAGTCTATGGAAAGCAGTGATCTGATTTCTGACACTAGAGCTTTGACTTTTTGCAAATTTCATATGATAGGAATTATACACATTGTTATCCTGTGTCTGTGTCTTTTCACTTAGAGTTATGCTTCAGAGATTTAATTAAATTGATTGAATTGATTATAGTTTGGAACTTTGTGTGTATATGTTATCAGCATTTGAGGACAAATATTTTGTGAACATACACTATTTTTACTTCCTTGTGTAAATACCTAAAGTGAGAGTTTTCTGAGTCACATGATAAAAATATATGAAACTGTATGAGAAATTTTAAAAGAAAGGGCCCAAAACCAGTTTGCATTCTTACCAACAACGTATGAGTCCCAATGATACTTCATTCTTATCCACACTAGATATCTTTAGACTTTGATTTTAGCCATTCTGCTGAGTGCATAGTTATCTCACTGTAGTATTTATTCACATTTTCCTAATAACTAATGGTGTTAGACTTTTTTAAAAAATTGCTTATTTTCCATTTGGACACTTTCTTTGAAAAATGTTCATTAAATAGTTTACCTATTTTATTATTTATCAATAAGAGTTATTACTTAAGAATTCTTTATGTATCTTGCATATAAATCCTTTGTCAGATATATGATTTGCAAGTATTTTCTCCCATCTGTGAGTTGATTTTGCATTTTCTTAACAGTGTCTTTTGAAGAGCAGAAGTTGAATTTTGATGACATCCAAATTTGATATCCTATGTAAAGAATCTTTGCATAAACCAAGGCAATTTTATTCTTTCTTCTTAAAACTTGATAGTTTGAGTTTCCACATTCATTTCCATGATTCGTTTTGAGTTCATTTTTGTCTACAGTGTGAGTTATGAAATGAAGTTCATTCTTTTGAATACAGATGTCTAATGCTTTCAGCACTATTTTTCTTACAAAGACTATCTAGTCTTCATTTTTTGCACCTTTGCAGAAAATAAATTGACCATATATGTCTCATTCTAGATATAGGCTGTTCTCATTTATCCGTGTAAGCATCTTTATTCTAAAACTACACTGACGATCACTCAAACAATATAAATTATTTCTTAACTATTAATATTTAGAGCAATAGTGAGCATGCTTTGTTTGTAAAGGAAACCAACAATCAACTTTAAAAAATAATCTCAACTCATACATACAATAAAGATCTGCAATGTTTGAATTGTTTAGAGACATTTGGAGGACTTTTTGTCCCCTAATATAGAGGGAGATGAAAATTCACTTAGCAGTTTTTAATTACTAAAAGTATAATCATAAAAGAGCAAATGTTTTACTATTTTGTATTTCCATCAACAAAGGTATAGACTATAAAAATCTAAATATAATGTGTGTAGAGTCTCACTGTGAATGATTTATATTAGATATAAAGATAATGATTTGGTTTTAGAGTCTCTAACATTTTAATCACATTTCTTAAAAATAATCTATAATAAAAGTCATTAAAATGTATACTGGCTATGTATTCTTTTACACAAAGGGAATAACATGACACAAAATTACTGAAGTTGTACTTTGGTACAGTCTGTCAGATAGCCCACTAAAATCCCAAATGTTTCTCAAAAGACATATCTATGTGTAATATAAATACAAAATTAAAGCCTTGCCTCAAAGATTGCCACATTTATTTATTTTACAAAACCTAGTTATTAACAGAAAGGGCATAAGGAAAAAGGAAAATAAAATACCATCTCTATTATAACTTGTATTGGATTAGTATTCAGAAATCTTAGATTCTGGCCTTGTTTTCCAAGTAAGCAGCTATATTTTCCACATAAACTCTAAAATCTCAGTTTTTTCACTGGCAAATTATTAAATTTGATCTTAGTTACTTTCAGTTTTAAATAATGCACAATATTCCAGTTTTAACTCAGTTATGTAAAAGGAGAGATGAGTTTAGCCCCCACACCTATCAACAAGAAAGAGGAAGGAAATATTGCAAATTAATTACTATTCTTGAAACTATAAGAGACTGAGTTCATTGGAAAAACAACTAACTTGAAACAGAATACATTCAGAGTTTTCTCCCTAAAGAGGGAGAAACAGAACCCTAGCATATGTCTATTTGGCAGAGATACCACCTAATACCATCTAACCCAGTAAGAAGTTCCAGCTAGAAATTTTTAAAACATTGCTAAAGGATACTTGGGAGCCACAGATATAAGGGAATTTAAACCCTCTTGCAATTTTTCCCTCCAGATATACCACAGGAGCTCAAAGAAACATTTGGAAAATCATGAGAAAGCTTGTCTCAAGGTGCTGACTGGGAGATGAGACAAGAAACCACTGTCAAAATTGACACAGAACTCATTTCTCTATCTTCTATATGGAACAAAATATTTAATCATCAGAGTGAAAAACAACAAAATGCAACCTGATGACATTTGTTGGAATCCACTATAGCTGGGGTTTAGGGAACAGGAACAAAACAAAAGTATATTCCTGGGGGAGGAAATGGTATACCTACTAGAGTTAGCATTATACCTGGAGGAGAGACAGGAATATTTCTGAAAGTCATATCTGAGACCATGTTCAGAACATCAGAGAACTTTCATCTCTTCTCCTTCTCCTTTGAAAGGAGATAGTCACCACCGCAATGTGTTGAGTACACATTTTACTGGAATACAAATGAGACACTGGTAAGAAATTCTTCTGCAAAGGAGTACAAAGAGAAGACCCAAAGTCAAGAAACTTAAGCAGGGATCAAACTTCAGATTATGCTTAACTTCTGTTTAGATGAAAGTACACCTTTGCAATAAAAACCTAAAGGAAAATCTTGCTATCTATGTCTATATTTGTATGGGTATATGCTTACCTCAGTATTTAATGAACTAACTCACGTACAAGAAAATTGACAGTTTCAGTCAGCAAAAATGTATGAAGCATAAAACAAGTCACAATCTAAAAAGAAAAAGCAATTATCAAAACCATACTATCACAAATCTGTATCATATGTAACGATACAGATTTGGGAACTACCAGAAAGGCATTTTAAAATAACTATGGACTAGGTGCAATGGCTCAGCCTGTAATCCCAGCACTTTGGGGAGGACAAGGCGAGAGGATTGCCTGAGACTGAGGGATCAAGACCAGCCTGGGCAACTTGATGAGACCTCGTCTCTACAATAAATCACAAAAACTAGATGGGCGTGGTGATATGCATTTGTAGTTCCAGTTACTTGGAAGGCTGAGGCGGAAGGATTGCCTCAACCCAGCGGGTCAAGGCTACGGTGGCCATGAGTGTGCCACTGCACTCCAGCCTGGGTGACAAGAGTTAGACTCTAACTCAAAAACAAAACAAAACAAAAAAAACTGTGATTAGCATGTTAAAAGCTCTAATTGAAAAGACAGTCAGCATGAAAGATAAGATAGGTAATTTTAGCAAGAGTTAGTAACTCTAGGAAAGCATTAAGTCAAACTGATAGAAAAATGTTTAAAAACACACATTGAAAAAGAGTTAATATGTTATATGTGCTCATCAGCAGACTTAAAACAGCACAGGAAAGAATCATCCAGTATAAAGACAGATCAATAGAAATTCCCAAAGGGAGGAAAAACTAAATGCAAAAAAAAAAGTTTTAAAAAAGTGTTCAAGATCTGTAGAACAATATTAATATTATATGGTCTAACACAAATCTAGCTGGAATCTTAGAAGCAGAATAAAGACAGAAGAGAAACAAAAATATCATTAAACAAATGATGGCCAAGAGTATTTGAAAGCTAGGTATGGTAGCTTGCACTTGTAATCCCACCTACTCAGGAGGATGAGTCAGGAGAATCCTTGAGCTCAGGAGATCAAGAACATCCTGGACAACATAGAGAAACCCTGTCAATCAATTAATCAATGAAAAACAAACACCAACATATTCTCTAGATAAATGACATAGTATTTATGTTGCTATACTACAGAATAAATTAAACCAGTTTAATAAATAATGTTTTAAATTAGCATTAGATGCCAAATTAAAAAAATCTAATATTCTCAGAAAGCAAGAAGTAGAATAAATACAAAAACCAGAGTGACACAAAACAAACAAGCAAATGAAGTAAAAACCTAGGCATATAGCATTCAAACTGAATATAAAAGATAGAGAAAATTTTAAATGCAAACAGAAAAGAAAGACAGATTTTTAGAAATAAATCAGATTAAGAATACTGCAGACTTCTTACCTGAAATTATATAAATCAAAAATAATAGTGTGATATTTCTAATGTGCTGAAAGAAAAACTCATCCATTTTTGGTGGAAATGAAAAATGTCACAGTTACTTTTTAAGTCAGCCTGGTAGTTTCTTTTTCTATTTTTATTTTATTTTTTGGTAAACTTTTTATTTTTTAAATAATTATAGGTTAATAAGAAGTTGCCAAGATAAAGAATAATATAGAAAGATTATATTAATATCTATCATTCATCATATAGTTAAACATAGACTATTAATACAACCAGTAATCATACTTCTACATACTTCCAGTGAAATGGAGAGTTATGTTCACACACACACACACCTCTGCACAAATGTTTATAGTTGATTCATTCATCATCAGCCCAATAGAAAACAAACAAGATGTCCTTTAACAAATGACTTTATAAAAAAATTATAGTACAGTCATACAACAAATTCTACTCAGCAATAAAAAAAAAAACTGTTGTTATAAGCAACAATATAGATTAAATGCATTTTTTTTCTATGTGGAATAATCCAAAACCAAAAGATATATGTGGGTAATTTCATTTATTTAAAATTCTCGAAAAAATGTAAAGCTATAAAAATGGGAAACAAATTAGTGGTTGATAGAAATCTGTGACAGCTAAGAGTTTGAATCTCAAGGAACTGCCCATGAGACTTTTAGAGTAGCATAATTATTCTATATGGCAATCTAGTGGTGGATATATGACTATGATTTTTTAAGCTTTAGAATTATGCACTTATGAAACATTTTTCAAAATTAGTTATGAAATTGTGTGATGCCAAGATGGCAATCAGAATGTGATAAATGACCCTAACTGTATATCATATGTGTGGCATAACCTCACTAAATGGAGCAAGATAAAAAGGAGTTGGTTTAAGTAACTTTGGAAATCAGTGTTTTATTGAACACTATGGGAATAAATACATAATAAACTATACATAAACACTGTTCTCTACTTGGTAAATTTTTCCTCTACTCGGAAAATATTTTATATCTACTAGGGTTGACTAAATGCATAAATATATGTAATTAAAGCCAAATTTTCCACTGTCAGAGAAAATAAGCAAAGAGGGTATAGGAGAAGTCTAGAATAAATTCTATTATTTTTAGTAATAAAGATATGAATTCAAGTTTATATATATATATATATATATACACATATGTATATATACACATACACACACTCGCACATACTAGATACAGATGTGTGTCTATGGGTCAATATACACACATACATTTTCAAAATCTATCTGCTCATAGGGTCTGGCATACAACAAGCTCAGATCTTAGTTTCTAAAGTAAAAAATCCAAAGCTTCCCAAAATAATTACTGATTCTAGGCCTGGAGCAGGAGCACTTTGAATTGTGTCACAAAAAATAAAATAAATATCCATGAGTCCAAACAAACATAAATAAATAAGTAAATAAATAAATAAAAAGTAGAATGGGTAATTCTTATTTGTAGAATATTTCCAAATAATAAATGTAGAAGTAATGAAGGAGAAAAACGTAATCATTAGATAATGATAGTTTTTGCTTCAAGCAAGATCCGCTGATAAATACTAAATTAGTTGCCAAAATCTTAAGAAACAAGATAGCTTCAAAGTGTCTCCCTCCTAGTATTTATTAAGTGCTGTGATGTTTCTAACACATGTCTATACATACTTTGATACTTTTCCTTCTAGGAGTTGGGGCTTAATTCCCATTCCCTTGAGTGTAGGTTGGACTTAGGGACTTTTATTGAATAGTGTATGAAAAGAAATATCCAATAGCTTTGTAGTGAAGAAATTTGTCAAATGTACTTTAACCATGTGATCAAAGTAAACATCAGGAGTGATCAGACATTTTATCATGTATTCCTAGTATGATGAGATGAGAAGAAAACTACAATTGCCTATCCAAATTCATAATAATCTTAGACTGAGCATGAAAAATAGACAAAACTATTAAGATAATCACAAACAAGAATCTAAACTATTGTACCAATGTTAATTTCTTGGCTTTGGTAAATGTAACGTGGTTATATGATATGTTGTGATGTCACGAAATATATATTTGGTCTTTGTCTCCATTTCCTGGAATACAACTCCTAAAATTTTTGGAATCTTCAAGTTGATAAGCTCCACCCCTTAATCTCCAGGGTAGGGAGAGGAGAGGCGCTGAAGTTTAAGTTGATCACCAATGGCCAATGGTATGTTTGTGTAATGCTTGTGTAATAAAGTCTGTGTGATGGTATGTTTGTGTAATGCTTGTGTAATAAAGCCTTCATAATAACTCAAGTGGACTCAAGTGGACAGGGTTTAGAGAACTTCTAGATAGCTGAACACATGGAGGGTCCTAAGGGTGGCACACTTCAGCTCTACAAGGACAGAAGTTTTTCTACTAGAGACCCTTCCAGATCTCATGCTTTGCGTCTCTTGACTGGTTATTAATTTCCTTTAAAATATCCTTTAAAATAAAATGGTAAATAACAGTGCTTCCTTGAGTTCTGTAAGCCATTCTAGCAAATTAATTAAACCCAAGAAGGGGGCTATGAATACTCTGATTTATAGCCAGTCAGTCAGAAGCCTACAAAAAATAACTTGGGGCTTGTGATTGGTGTCTGAAGTAAGGGACATTTTTAGGGACTGAGTCCTCAACCTGTGGGATATGACATTATCTCTGTGTAGCTAATGTTGGAACTGAATTGGGATGGAGGACGCTCAGCTGTGGTGTGCTGTAGAATTGATTGTTTGCTTTTCCCTACACATCTGGTGTCAGAAGCATGTGGTGAGAGTATAGTAAGAGACACTGAGTTTGTTTTTCTACTCAGATGTTCACATTGGGGAAAGCTGTTTTACGTTTTTATCGGAATTCTTTGTACTATCATTGCAACTTTTCTGTAAATCTAAAATTACTTAAAAATAAAAAGGTTAAAACGATCACTTTTAGGTGGATTATAGTATTTGTCTTCTCTAGATCTCTTTGGATTATAATCCTTTATTTAAAAAAATATGAAGAAAGTGGTTTTCTTCAATGATTTTGTTACTTAAAAATCCTAAGAATCCTGTGTAGTTAAGAATACAATGTACATTAGTGCATTTATTACCGTGTGCTATGGTTTGAATAGGTCCCCTAAAGTTCAAGTGCTGGAAATCGAATCTCCAATGCAGCAATGTTGAGCAGGTGGGACCTTAAGAGGTGATTAAGTCATGAGGCTTCTTCCCTTGTGAGTGAATTAATGTCCTTATTGTGAGAATTGGCCACTGGCTGGGCACGGTGGCTCATGCCTTTGATTCAGCCCTTTGGGAGGCCGAGGTGAGAGAATTGCCTAGGCCCACGGGTTTGAGACCAGCCTGGGCAACTCGGTAAGAACTCATCTCTACAATAAATAAAAACAAATAGCTGGGCATGTTGGTGCGTGCCTGTAGTTTCAGATGTTTGGAAGACTAAGGCGGAAGGATCTCCTGAGTCCAGCAGGTAGAACCTGCAATGACTGTGAGCGTGCCACTGCACTCCAGCCTGGGTGATCGAGTGAGACTCCAACTCAAAAAAAAAAGAGAGAGAGAGAGAGAGAATTGGTTAGTTATCAAGGGAGTTTGGTACCTTTTTCTTTCTGTCTACCTTGCTTTCTTGCTTTTCTGCCTATCTGCCATGGGATGTTACAACAGGAAGGTCCTCAACAGATGGCAGCACCATGCCCTTGAACTTCTCAGTCTGCAGAGCCTTGATCTAAATAAATTACCTTTCTTTATAAATTATCCCATGTAAACATTCTGTTATAGAAACAGAAAGTGGTCTAAGACACCTTGGGTCAGCAAATCAAAAAAACAAGTAAAAAATATATCTGAGTTCACAGATTTATCGTAATGACAGACAAAAGACCTTAACTAATCCTGAGAGATAAATAACTAAATTTTACTTAACATTTTCTAAAAAACTTAAAATGCTTAAAGGTGGGCAAAGCTTTGACAGGTTTACTTACCAAAAGTCTAAAAATACTGATTTTTGGCTGGGCACAGTGGCTCATGCCTTTAATTCCTGCACTTTGGGAGTTGGAGGCAAAAAGAATTGCCTGAGTCCAGGGGTTCGAGACCAGCCTGGGCATCATGGTGAGACCTCATCTTATCAATAAGTAAAAAAAAAAAAAAAAATTAGCCGCGTATGGTGGTGTGCACCTGTGGTTCCAGCTACTTGGAAGGCTGAGGTGGAAGGATCACCTGAGCCCAGCAGGTCGAGGCTGTGGTGGCTGTGAGTGTGTTACTACACTCCAGAGTGAGACTCCTACTCAAAAATAAAAATAAATAAAAATAAAGAAATAAAAAACAAATATTGATTTTTTCTCAATTGTGCATATTGTTTATTTTTTAACACTGAACTAGTCTTTCCCATGTCTAATCAATATGCACAGAACATATAAATAAGTAAAAGTAGGAAGAGATACCACAAGTTTAAACTGCATAAATTAATAAGAAAAATAGTCCCTCCAGAATGTTTTTATATACATATGAAAGAAGAAAATGCAAATAGCAGTCAAACATATGAAAAGACAGTCAAACTTGCTAACTAACAATCAAGGAATGTTAATTCCTAATGACAAATTGGCAAGAAATTTACAATTCTAACAATAGCAAATATTGATAAAAATTCCATGGCCACTGCACTCCAGCCTGGGTGATAGAGTGAGACTCCAACTCAAAAAAAAAAAAAAAAAAAAAGAGAGAGACTGAGAGAGAGAGAGAATTGGTTAGTTATCAAGGAAAGTTTGGTCCCTTTTTCTTTGTCTACCTTGCTTTCTTGCTTTTCTGCCTATCTGCCATGGGATGTTGTAATAGGAAGGTCCTCAACAGATGGCAGTTAGTTATCAAGGGAATGTTTTATATTTTTTTCAGAAATGTCTTTGGATATAACAACCTTGAGAAATTTGGTATATCTTTTAAAGCTGAAGATCCAGTTATAGACATTTCAGTGAAATCTTTACTAGGTGTGTACCCCCAAAAAACTCTTTCATATTGCGTATTTACTAAATGTAGTTGATGCCCTGCCTCTGTTCCTTTGGCCTGAGTTCACTTGCTACTTCTTTCTTTAAACAGCTACTGACTGGCTGCTAGTCTGTAACATTATATTTGAGGGTACCACTTCACTGGTTGCGTCCTTTCTCTGGAAACAAATGAGAGAGAAATGATGGACACGGGAGCAATCAGGATGTGCTTATGTTAACACAGCTGAAGCACAGCCTTCAACATAGTAAGGTAATAATTAAATGCTTCAGGTTTCTTGTACTCCAGAAGAATTAACCCAAAGCATGTTCCATATCATCCTACATGAAATTGCATCTCAGTTCCTATCTGTGGTACCCAAGCCTATTAAGACATAACTTTATTGACTATTCTCTCATTCCTCTTTTCTTTTCCCTCTTTTTTTATTTGTAGTGTCTGGGATCATTTCCAAAATAAATTATCTGTGTGCAAATCTTTGACTCTGTTGGATTTGGTGGGGGAAGCATTCAAATTAAACAGAATGTAAAAATGCTCATTGCAGCATGGTTTGTAACAGGAAAAAATTAGCAAAGTTGAGGCTGTTTTATTTTATTGTATTTTATATCATCATAGCAAACTAAATCAAGAGTTTATTCATACACTTAGAATAACTGAGATTTTGTGTCAATTTAATGCCCTTTGAATTGAAGAAATTATTAAATTAAATTGTAATATCATCTTGTGTAGAGTCAATACTAGAGCATCACTATTTGGTATAAATGTAGAATATATATTCAAATGACTACTAAGAAATAGGATTAAATTTATCCTATTTGTTTGGAAACAAATACAGATATCAAGTTCTGAGTAAGTGGCCATGGTAATATTTATTTCCAGATAATTCCTACAAACCAAGTAGAAATGAAATATTGCATTTCTCAGGTGAATCAACATTTTAACTTTATTATACTGTGAATTAGTCTGTTCAGGCTGCTGTAACAAAATATAATAGACTTGGTGGTGGCTTAAACATAGAAATTTATTTTCTCACAATTCTGGAGACTGAGACTTCAATAACAAGTTTTCAGCAGAGCTGGTATGTGGTGAAGGCTTACCCCTAGGGTTGCAGATGGTTGGATGCCTCCTTGCTACATGTTTTCATGATTTTTTCTTTGCTCCCATAGTGACAGAAAGAGAGGATGCAAGGAGGAAGAGGAGAAAGAGGAGGAGGAGGAGGAGAAGGGAAGGAAGAGAAGAGGAAGAAGAGGAGGAGGAATAAGAAGAGGAAGAAGGGGAAAAACAGAATTCTCTGGTATCTCTTCTTATAAATACACTAATTTTATTGAAATAGGGTCCTAACTTCATGACCTCATTTAACCTTAATTATTTTCTTAGAAACCTCTTTTCCAAATACAATTGCATTTGGAGTTATAACTTAAAGATATGAATTTTGGGGAAAGGGACACATTTAATTCAGAATAAATTTTCATTCTATATCAAGAGTTCTTACTAGATAAATTGTAGGGAACCTGTCACCCACTGATTGTAAAAAAGTTTGGTAAGTTATATGTAGACCATGTTTTAATATTGATACTTCTAAGGCTTTATTACAAACTGTGTATATGTTTAGAATTTAAGATTTGGATGAAAATTTTGAGGTTATCCACTATAACCACAGTGTTCAAGAGGTATCGCTGTGTACTTTCTGGCAAAAATCCAAGATCATACTCTACTTTCAGGCACAGGAAACTGCATTATATTTACTTAAATATTTAGAATGTCTTCCTAATATTGACCTATAATATTTATTCTTATAATGTCATACACTAGATATAGATCTGCCATCTGGAAAATGCTGACCATATGGGTCCTCTGATTCCAAGTATCACTTAATTTATCTTTAAGTGAACCTAAACCTGAATCAACGCAAGTGCTTGAACTGAACACTGTAGTATGGATATTACCTGTCAATTTCAGATACTTTTTCTATGATTTCCCTGTAAAAAGTATTAAGTACAATATTGAAACCCTTTCTCATTTTATGCCATATCAAACATATTGCCATTTCCATTTCAAAGTTGAAGTTTTTTGTTTTGTGTGTTGTTTTGGTAATAGGAAGAGATGGAAGAAGAGAAAAATCAATCACATTATATTATTTTTCACCACTTTTTATTGTTTACTGTTTTGTTGTTGCTGCTATTGTTGAATAGTTGATATAGAGTAAGGTGAAAAGTAAATTAAATAATGAGGACAATTTCATGATTATTAAATTGAACAGCTGCATATGAGATAGCATTAATATCGACATTACTTTTAGGGTTTGAATTCCTGTTGTATTCAAATATAGTCTTCCAGATATTGTGGCTATATTTTTTTTCTGTAAGTTATTTCCTGTTTCACAGGGACATAAACACTGGAAACTACATACCCTGAGATTTTTTGCCATTGAAGTTCAGCTATATAGTCAACTGATGACAGGCAATTTCATGAGGTTGTGTAAGAGCAGAAGTCATTGTTCTCAGGTGATAGCTGGAGATAAATGTGTGGGCTTTGGCAGATGACAGATTTGGATTTTTGTCCATTGGTTTTGGGAATCCTCCTGAGAATAATCTTTTTAGGTGTGGTAGGCAACTGAATAATGATTAATGAATTCTTGAGATCCCTTCATTTAAGAATATCTAATATCTTGAAAGCAGTTTTTCTGACCTTCATTCTGACACATCTCAGCAGTTGTATTGGTCTTTAGTTCTGTATATTAACCTCTTTTAGATGTGAAGTACTCACAGTGCCTTTGACTTTAGTGACTAAACCCTAACCTACTCAGCAGGAATATTTAGCATTCCCTTCTAGTAAATGTTTCTATTTTTTATGACTTTATATACATATACATATACCGGGGTGTCAAAAAATGTATACACATTTCAAGAGATGTTAAGAGATATTCACTGTAATCAGAAGTGTCTGGACACTGGTGGTAATCACCCTGATCACTTCTTATAAGTGCAGAAGTCAAACATGACTTATATTCATCTTATTGAGTATTACAATTTTAATACATTTTTTCCAAAAAATGTGTATTTATAGATTTTAATATAATTATATGATTTTGTGAGAAAAATCATGGAAATTTTTAAAAAGTGGTCTTATTAAATTAAGTATGTGCCAGGCCAGGTATGGTGACTCAAGCCTGTAATCCCAGTACTTTGAGAGATGGAAATGAGAGGATTGCCTGAGCTCAGGGGTTTGAGACCAGCCTGGGCAACTTGGTGGGACCTTGTCTCTACAATAAATCAAAAAATAAGCCAGGCGTGGTAGTGTGCACCTGTAGTTCCAGCTACTTGGAAGGCTGAGGCAGAAGGATCACCGGAGCCCAGCAGGTCGAGGCAGGTTGAGAGTGCCACCGCACTCCAGTCTGGACAACAGAGTGAGACTCCAAGACGCAAAACTAAAAATAAAAATAAAATAAATTGTGTGCCTCCATCACACCCAAACCTCTTATTGATTTTCCTCGTTGTTTCAAAAATTTTTTTCTTATAATTTCAAAATTTTATGCTAGTGGTTTTCATTTTTTGTAAGGACAAAAAGTAAGAGAATATATAATAAAATACAATTTATATAAGTTCAGTGAATTTACCTTTAATTGTTTTATTTCTTACTAGACTTTATTTTTAAAATAAAAGTCACTATGAAATTTTTCCAAAATTGAAAAAATTAAAATGAGATAAAATATATTAAAAGAAAATTTTAGACAAATTTAGAAGAGTAATAAAGCAAATAATTTGGGAATTCAGCAGCCCTCAAACCCAGCAGAGATTTGGAGAGCTCAGCTCTGCCAAGTAAGTAGGCAGCATTTATGGATGGAAAATGGAAGTATAGTAAGAAAGAGTTTGATTGGTTAGACCATGGGATTTGTCTTACTAGGTCATGATCTAATTAATTGCCAGTCTGTGATTGGGTGAAGTTCAGCTGCTGTAGTTGACTGAGACCTAGCTATTTTTTACAAAATATATTCTTAAATTAAGCTTTCAGTTTGTTTAATTAGGTTGCAGTTTAGTATGTATAGACCTAAGATATTGGGGCAGTCTCATCAAATTTAATTTGAATAAATAGCCATCATCCTAATCTTAATCCCAGCAAAGAAAATATTAAGAGAGGATGGGCCACTGAGGAATCTTTGAGTCGTGCAAACAAAATTGCGAATTTAAAGTTACAGAGCATCACTGGAAAAACTACAGAGGTTAGTGTTCTAATCAAAGACTTAAAAAACACTGCCATCCAGTGAACAGCTATGTAGTTTAAGTTACCTCTAAGGGAGGGCAAATATTTAATATATGACAACAAAGAGCTCGACTCTTCCTGAGAAAACCTAGCCTTGAAATGTTTAGTGGTTTTTAAAAACTATTTCATTAGAAAAAAATAAACTTATTTTAAGGTGTCACTTTACTCACATAAAATTTTTAACACTGCTGATTTCGCCCAAATTATGGCAAAGATTAATCAGAGACCCTAAACTCTGAAGAAAGTAGTTTGACTATTTTTCCATAACTTACTAACCACAAGTCCTAGAAACCTCCCAAGGGCAAGTTTCACATTTCTGGCCTCGTTTTAGAACTGAAATCATTTGGGGGGAAATTCTGAAGAGTGTAAGAAGAAGCATCCAAAATTTCAATTGCTTCCCTGAAACCTTGGAATCCTGCCCCGTAATAATCTCCATGCTCTTTGCTTAGAATTTACCCACAGAATCAACTGACAGGAAACTGCCCATCATCCTCTACCCTCCCAGCAAGACTGTGCCAAAACACTCATCAGAAACCACACTGACAAAAATAGATGCAATTGAGGACTATGCAGTGACTAAAAAACGGATGTACCGATTTAAGCTATCTTTATTATTCTTTCCTCGTTTTGATGGTAAAAAGAAAGAGAAAGCTACATAATAGCATCTGGGGAAAACAGCTTGAACACCAAGTTCTGCCCCACATAATTTAAAATATTTGAGTTCTTATAACATCCCTGAAAAGCATGGCTCTTAATACAAACACTGCAGACATACAGTACAGCGCATCTAACTATAGTCATGCTGCTGGGCAGAGCTTGCAGCAACAGCAACAATAATAAAAGAAAATTCTCTTTGTACAGCTGAACGACTGCACTAGAATTTTCAGTGTTCAGATGTAATTAGAAAACAGCTGTGAAGGAAAATCAATTGTTCCTGGTAGTCAATGGCTAATTTTCCACAATCAAAATAAAGAATGCAATATGACATGTTTGTAACGAGCAAGTAATTGTTTCTCTTTTGTTTATTGTTTTAACGTTTTTCCCTTTATTTGTGGGAGCTGTCATTTGCTTGCTTTAGGACTTCTCCCAGTCTTTGCTTCTCCCATCCATATTTAAATACCAGCAACTGCCAAGGAGGCTGTGCGGTCCAGCTCAGTTTATTCAAGATTGCCTTGCTTATGATGGTGATTTGTGGACTAGCAAGGAAATGTTGTCCTTGCTCCTATGAATTCACAATAAAGCTTCCATAAATGGAATCATTATTAAATACTAGCATTTATTCATGAGATTTAACTTTGATTCATTCTGCAGAGGTCTCATGTGTCAAAAAGATGCAGTTCCCAGAATTCATTGACCTGCTGCCCCAAGTGCCTCTGCATTAAAAAACAAAACAAAACAAAATTGAAACAACCACATGGCTTTTTAAAAAATATTATTCTTCTATCATTAGCATAGACAGGAAGGTTTTGGTGCAGCAGATGGATAGAAAAGTAAGTCTCTATGGTGCACATTTGGAATTTAGATGGATGGAAAATGAACTTAAATGCTAGACTAGGCCAGTGAGAGTTAAATTGTTTTTATTATGCAAAAGAGTCTGGTTGAGAAACACCAGGAGGAATAATACTTCTATGTTGCTTTCAGCTGGCACAAAAAGAAAAAAAAAATGCTTACATTATTTAGTGAAATTAACCTCTATATTATTCCTTTTCTACACTTCTATTTTCCTGGTACATTCTTTGAAATCTAATATAATGGCAGTTAAAGAGAGTGAAATAAATAGTAAAAAGAATTGAATCTCAGTTGCTGTGTGATCTTGAGACAATGTCTTAATCTTAGTTTATCTCTCTTTATGAGATAGATAATAACAAATATGTGAATAGAGGCTCTTCCTTTATCTTATAATTATTACATGAAGTATATTAGTACATGAATTAATATGTGCACATTTTCAGGTTCTGGAGGAAAGACTTTTTTTAATCTTTCAAATATGCATGATTAGTCACTAGTAGTCACCGAGTGATAACTAGTTTCTTCACATGATGACAATTATCTGATAATATATTTGAATTTTTCTCAACCTTTTGTCTTCAGAGAGCCTATTCCAGAATCAGTGTAGTATTTATTATATATATGCATTTCTGGGCCCTAAAAGAGATATTATGGGTTGAAGTGGCAGGGGATGAGAAGGGAATTCTATATTTTTATGTAGTCAACTAAATTACTGACTGAACTAAGCTTTGAGCTTATCTTTGAATACCACTGGCTTAGTTCAATGTTTTCTGAGTATTAAAACTAGAATACATCTTTCAAAGGGCTAAGGTGTTATGAAACCTTTGTTATGAAATTTCAGAAGGCACTATCCTCTGTGATTCTATATCTATCATCTTTTGTTCTTCATGATTTTAGGTTGAATACCTGTAATCTAAACTTCACTTTTCCTTCAATAAATCTTATACTTTCAAACTTCTTTACCTCTGGTTTTTCATATCTTGAGCACAAAATGTCCCATTTTCTGATTTTTCCAGGCTTTTGGAAAGCACCACAGGCAAGGTTAAAAGATATTTGTTTGTTTGATATTAAATTTGTTTTGCTTGTCTTTGAAACTAGACTGTTACATGTATAATTTTAGATGTTGTGCCAGAAAGCCAATGGAAATTGGATTGGGAGATGAAATATAGAAGAGGGATGGCACTTGTCATCCCATGACTATAGGAAGAGACTATATAATTAAAGTTATTTAGGTTGTATGATTAAAATATATGCTGCAAGACCTGACAACAAATTGAAGTGAAGAAGGAAGACAAATGACAAATTGTGATGGAGTTCTTTAGATTGTCCAAGTTGGTAGGTATTATGCTATCTTTACAATGTGCTCCCTAGATGCACCCTCACCATATAGCTGGTTAAAAAACAAACAGACAGACAAACAAACAAACCTTCTTTTTTGGTCATGAACCCAAACATAAGACCGGTGCTGTCAATTATATTTATCTTTTAGAAATTTGGGGCGACCCCCTAGGGTCCCCTCCCACTGTGGGAGCTTTTCTGTTCTTTCAATAAATCCTGCTTTCTGAAAGAAAGGAAGGAAGGAAGGAAGGAAGGAAGGAAGGAAGGAAGGAAGGAAGGAAGGAAGGAAGGAAGGAAGGAAAAGAAAAAATTGAAAGTTGTGGGACTACTACCAAGAATAAAGTCTGTTAGTTGAGTCATTTTATGAAAATCTGAATGGGAAATGAATATCAAACTTCTGCTGTTGATATTTTAAGATTTTCCCTTTTCCTTACCTTTCTCAGGGGTTGATCCTTCAGCTCTTTGATATTATGATCAGCCCAAGAAGTTTTCCAAGAAGTTCTCATCACCTAAACTTCCTCCTTATTTTATCCATGATTGATTTTTGTTGCATGGTATTCAAACAGTTTAAAGTAATAAATAAAGTAATTCAGAACTTAGTACCTGAGAGAGACTTGCAGGCAACTGACCATGAGTAAAGAATGGCTGCAGAATCATTCAACAGACCAAGATGAAACAATTAGGAGAAAACTACCATCTGTGTGGTAATGTAATAGCCATGATTGTCAGTGGTAAAATATCCAGTCAAATCTTATTTGTTTCATTTTATTTATTTATTTATTTATTTATTTGAGTTGGAGTCTCATTCTGTCGCCCAGACTGGAGTGCAGTGGCACACGCCTGGCCTCCAACCTAGCCTCAACCTGCTAGGCTCAGGAGATGCCTCCACCCCAGCCTTCCAAGTAGCTGCAAGTACAGGAACATGCCACCATGCCTGGGTAATTTTTTTATTTATTGTAGAGATGAGGTCTTGCCAAGTTGCCCAGGCTGGTCTCGAACCTCTGAACTCAGGCAATCCTTTTGCCTCTGCCTCCCAAAGTACTTGGGATTACAAGCATGAGCCACCGTGCCCAGCTCAGTCAAATCTTTATTTCCAATTCCCTGAGACTGCATTATCACTGACAAAACCTCTATGGAAAAAGTAGCTGCTTCCATAGACCAATTTGTATAGAATGTAAGGAAACGATGGCAGAATACTAAAGAAAAACAGTTACTTTAGATACATTGGAGTATGATAGCATAAAGAATAACATACCCAAGTTTTGAAATTCTTGCAATGAATAATAAAACTTGATTTGAACTCTAAGCAAGGTTAAAAAAAATACTGACTTACTTGCAATAGGAGTAACAAGAATAAAATGCAAAATGCAATAGCAGAGACTGATTCTAAATGGTGCTTTTATATTGCAGAGAATGACCTAAGACACGACTTAACCAGGTTTGTTGCACAGATGTTAGGATGTTGATTAAAATATAGTACAAGTCAATCACATTGGTTTAGAATATTCAAACAATTTGAAGAGGTCCATCACCTATAATGATCTTTAATCTCCAGCTGAAGAAGTTTCTGTTTCATCTTCTTTGCTAACAGAAGATGTAATTCTTTATTGGAAGGAGATAAAAATTATCTAAATCCCACATCCGGGATCACATCTCATTGGTGTTTTCTTTCCTGGGTTAACAAAACTGAATTTCAAGAAGATCTTAAAAGTAGACACATGACTGACTTGAAGAATAACCTGCGTAAGCCATGATAGGAATTTGGTAATGAATGCCTTCAAAAACCCTGTAGAATTTGTCTACTAAGGATAAATATGATTTTCCAATAAATTGAAGTTTTTTCCTATATATTCACTTAGCAGATAATTATCTTTGTAGAGTAAAAATTGTAATGAAGGTTAATCTAAACTACGTTACATATTTAAAAATTTAAAATTCTCCATGTAGTAGTATAGAGAAGGAAAGGTAATAATAGTAGAAAATAAAGATGTTGAATTTATTGTGTCTTCTACATATCAAATTCCTGGTCTATATCCGGTCCCTACAACCATCATCATATACTTTGACTTCCCTCCTGTTACACCAGTTAAAATATTTCTGATGCTATAAAAGACCAAATCTTCCTCGAGTATTCTGGGTTCCCTCTCTCTACTTAAGCATGTTGCCCCTACAGGCATCCTTCTGCACCCCTTCAATCACTGAATACTCATGTCTCCTGGGTCATTTCTTTCACCTATAAACATTTCCAATCTCAAAAATAAAAATTAATAAAAGTAAGCCTTACCATATTTGTCCAGTTCAATCATATGTGCTCAATTCAATGATGATTCTTAGCTTTTGTCTATAGCAAATGATCAAGAGTTGTCTTACTTTCTCTACATCTTTCCTCTCACCTTTGTACCCTCTTCAATTCAGATTGTATTCCTACCATCCAACAACAGGAATGACTTTTAAAATCATCAACAATAGCTGCATTACCAAATTCAAAACTCAGTGATCAGTCTTCATCCTAATAACTTAGAAGATGCATTGAAAACATGTGATTTTCATCCCTTCTTAAAGCACTTCCTTCATAGGGCTTCAGGACATCACCCTTGGTTCATCATTTCTTCTAAATTTTCTTTGCTGTTTTTGTTTTACCTTATCAAATCTAAATTTACGGGTACCCCAAACTAAATCTTGGCCACCTTTTCTCTTTATACTTATTCCCTAGCTCATAGTGTTCAGTCTTATGACTTTAGTGCCATGCAAAAAGTGATGACTTTCAAATTTGTCTTAATTACCAGTAAGAAATTCAGCGTCTTCTCACTAAACATATACTTAATGTTTACTTGGATGTCTGGTAAGTTTATTAATGTTACCGTGTCCGAAATCAAACTCAATTCTTTTCCTAACTTTTCTCCAAATATTTTAAAGACTTAATGTTCTCAACTCAATATATTATTCCAATATACTAATATACCATATTTCTATAACAGTTTTACCACTGATGTACATTTGGCCTTTTCTGGGCTGGAACTCTTATAAATATTCCAGAATGAACTTTGGTAAATATGCATGCCTTTATCCCAGGTATATATCTCAAAGTAGAATTGCTGGATGTGCAAAGATCAACTATAGTGAATAAGGCACAAAAGATTTCCAAAGTTGTGTACATATCTGTATGTCCATCAGTAGTGTGTGCGCTTCTCACCTGAGGCATGTCCTAACCAATGCTGAGTGTTTTGTCTTTTAAAACTTGACATTATGAGTGATTAATATATCTTCTTGTCATTTAACTTATCTTTCCCTTATTGCTATTGAAATTCGACATCTTTACTCATACTATTGGCCATTTGGTGCCTGCTTTATTTTAAGTGCCTGTTCAAAAACTTTGGCCAAATTTATTAAGCATTGCAAATCATTTGGTAAAGTTTTTAGAAGTATGCTAGATTTGTCAGAATTATGTATTGCGAGCATTTTTTTCTCAGTCTTGTCATTCTCTTAAAGAGGTAAATATAGCCAAAACTATATTTTTTTCATTTATTGCTACTGATATTTGTGTACTATTTAACAAACATTAGTCTATTCCAAAGTCAAAATAAGATTCACTTACATTTTTATCTAATAAATTTACTGTTTTAACTTAATATTTGGATCTATCATTCCTTAAGAATTAAATTTTTTTGCGTGGTTTGAGAGTAGGGGTTAACATCAATTTATTTCCATGTGATTAGGTTTTGATTGGGCTTATAATGATTATTTGAATGATTAAACAAGAGTGAAAATATAAACACTATTGAATTTTCAAATCCATGAACATTTTATCCCTTCTTTTCTTTAGGTTATATCATTTAGTTCAATAATATTTTTAAATGTTACTGTAGATCTCTAGATATTGATTCATCTTTTATCAAATTTGTTGCTAGGCATTTAATGACTGATAAGATCTTTATAAACTAATTCATTTTAAATTTTATTTTATTTGTGTCCACTGCTGGTATATTGATAATTTTTGTAAATTGGCTCACTATTGAGCAACTTACTGAATTCATTTATTTATTCTAATAATTTGTTAATTCCAATAAATTTCTATATTTACCACATCTATGTGAAATATTGGTTTTATTTCTTCCTTTCTAACTCTGGTACATTTCACTTATTTTAATTGCCCTATTGTTAAGAAAATAACTTTCAGTCCAATGCTACTTAGCAATGGTGGTAGAAAGTATACTTAAAATTTTCACTATTAAGTATAATGTTTGACATAAATGTTTGTGGTTGTGTTTGAATGGAAGTTTCTTTTTGTTTGTTTGTTTTACTATTCAGTCTTTATTTATTTATTAACTTTCTAAATTTTTAAAATTTATTTTATTTTAAAGATGTGTGGTACAATTCTGGATTAGGTATACACTTGGTCATTGTACAGGTTAAGTTTGGGACTCTCTTTTGTCCCCACTTCGCCTGGTTTGAGATCAGGAACCCTTCTCGATATTAGGTGCACCCCCTTCCTCCCCTGTCAATGTGCCACTACTGCCAATCCTTTTCTTACAGTAGTACAGTAAATGTTCAGGGTCAGCTTATGAGTGAGAACATGTGGTACTCTGTTCTTTGTTTCTGTGATAGTTCACTGAATATGATAGACTCTAAATTCATCCAAGTTGCTGCAAAGTCCATATTTTTCCTTTATGACTGCGTAAATTCCATTGTATGTATGTATCACATTTATTTGATTCAGTTCAGTTTTGATGGGCAGCACGGTTGGTTCCATGTTTTTGCTATAGTGAATAGTGCTGCAATAAACATGCGTGTACAAGTATCTTTTTGATAGACTGATTTGAGTTCCTCCTGGTATATTTCCAGTAGGGGAATTGCTGGGTTATATGGAAAGTCAATTTCTAGTTCTTTTAGAAATTGCTGCACTGTTTTTCATTGAGGTTGAAATAGTTTGCATTCCCACCAGCAGTGTAGAAGCATTCTCTTTTCTCCAGCATCTGTTGTTTTTTGTTTTATTAATGGTGACCATTCTTACTGGGGCTGGATGGTATCTCAATGTGGTTTTGATTTGCATTTCTCTGATGATTAGTGAGGCTGAGCACTTTTTCATGTATCTGTTGGCTGCTCATATGTCTCCTTTTGAAAAGTGTCTATTTATGTCTTTTGCCACTTTTAAATGGGGTTTTTCCCCCCCTTCGGGCATGTTTGAGTTCCTTGTAGATCCTGGATGTTAGGACTCTGTCAGATATACTGTTGGCATATATTTTTTCTCATTCTGTTTTCTGACTCCCACTCTCTTGATGGCTTCTTCTGCTTTGCAGGAGCCTTTCAGTTTAATGAGGTTCCACGTGTCTATCTTCTCTCTTATGGTATGGACAATTGGGATTTTGATCAGGCATTGATTGCCTACTCCGATTACCATAAGGTCTCCTGCATTCTCTAAGATTCTTATAGTTTAAGCTTTTACATTTAGGTCTTTGATCCATTTGGAGTTGATTTTTGTGTATGGTAATAGATAGGGGTCCTATTTCAATCTTCTGCTTGTGACCAGACAGTTTTCCCAGCATCATTTACTGAATAGGTTCTCCTCTCCCCAGTGGTTGTTGGTGGAAGTTTTGTTGAAGATGAGTTTTTGAGAAATTGAGGTTTTGCCTCTGGAATCGCTATCCTGTTCAGTTGGTTTGTATGCCTGTTCTTGTGCCAATACCAGGCTCTTTTGATTATTGTAGCCTTACAGTAAAGTTTAAAGTCTGATAGTGTGATACATCCTGGCTTCTTTTTTTTTTTGCTGAGGATTGTTTTGGCTATTTGTGGTCTTTTATGCTTCCACATGAATTTCTGTTTTGTTGTTTCTAGGTCTGAGAAGAATGGTGTTGATAATTTTATGGGTATTGCATTGAATCTGTAGATTGCTTTTGGTAGGATGGACATCTTAAAGCGTCAGTTTTTCCTATTCAAGAGTATGGAATATTTTTCCATTTTTTTGTGACTTCTTGGATTTCTTTGAGCAGTATTTTGTAGTTTTTATTGCAAAGTTCTTTCACTTCTCTGGTTAGGAAGATGCTGAGAAATCTTTTTTTTTTTTTTTTGAGTTGGAGTCTCACTCAGTCGCCCAGACTAGAGTGCAGTGGCCACTCCCGGCCACCGCAGCCTCCACCTGCTGGGCTCTGGCGATCCTTCCTCCTCAGCCTTCCGAGTAGCCAAAATTACAGGCATGTGTTACCACGCCCGGCTGATTTTTTGATTTATTGTAGAGATGAGGTCTCGCTGCCCAGGTGGGTCTTGAACCCACGGCTCAAGCAATCCACTCACCTCAGCCTCCCAAAGGCGCGGGATTACAGGCTGAGCCACTGAGCCCGGCTGAGAAAGCTTTTAAAAAATCTTTTATTATCTGATTATTAAGAGTTTTAAACTGAATTCCTGTTGAATTTTGTAAATTCTTCTACTATGCAGCTACTGAGAGAAAAACAGGACTTTTAAAGTTTGCTTTTGAATAAGGAAAGTTATATTAATTTAATTCAGATTTTTATATAAATCTTGCATTCCTAGAACACAAGAAACTTGGAATTTTCTTTTTTATATGTGACTGGATTTGATTTAGTAATATTTGTTGAAGATTTTTGCATTTGTTGGAAGATTGATCTGTGAATTCTTTTTTTTTTAAGTTGGAGTCTCACTCTGTCACTCAGGCTGGAGTGCAATGGCACACTCATGGCCACTGAAGCCTTGATCTGCTGGGCTCAGGCGATCCTTCCACTTCAGCCTTCCAAGCAGCTGGAACCACAGAGGCACGCCACCAAGGCCAGCTAATTTTTTGATTTATTGTAGAGCTGAGATCTTGCCAAGTTGCCCAGGCTGTTCTTAGACCTCTGGATACAGGCAGTCCTCTAGCCTCTGCCTCCCAAAGTGCTAGAATTATAGACATGAGCCACTGTGCACAGCAAGTTCTTCTTTTTTAACAATATATATATTTTTAATGACAATTGGCCAAGAGATGTACCCAGTTTTAAACAATGATTTGGGAAATCTTTTTGACCTTTCTAATCTCAGAAGGAGTTTGTTTGAGATTGCTATTACTTCATCTTTAAAATATAGAAGCATTCCACAATAATAATGAGTGATTTTAAAAGTAGATTCTGAGAAGGTTGAGAAATGCAATTTTATTAATAGATAAAGTCTCATCAGATTTGCTGTATCTTTTTTGTCAGTTATAGAAAATCATATTTTTCTAGGAATTTGCTGATCGTATTTAAATTTTATAATTTTGCATAAATATGTTCAAACCTTATCTTTTTGTATCTGTTGGCTGTATAATGACATATTATTTTCATATCAGTTATTTTTAACTTGTGATTTGTGTTTTCATTCATTTTTCTTGATCAGTCTTGCTATAAGTCTGTAATAAAAAATATACATATGTCAGTCAAATCTGATGACTTTTAATTTTCTATGTGTGTTTCATCACTCCCTGAGAGGTGTGCATTAGTGTTCTCCAAGATAATCATAGATTTGTCTATTTAGCTATTTTGAAGCCTCTTCCTACCTATGTACAGAGGCTGTCATAGATAACATCTCTTAAAATGTATATACATTTTTTTGGCACCCTGGTATAAATTTATAATTTTTTATTTTTCCTTAATAATTGTGGAATTCTTTTCCTATATTACTTTTTTAATGTAAGGTTAATATGTTTGATATCAATATAACTTTTACTATGCTTGTATTTGTACTGTCATTTACCTTCAACTTTTTGAGGTCAAATGGAAAACCTGCAGTGTGCCAGGCCTGGGCTTACTTTTTTTCACTTCTCCTTTCCAAGATACTAATTTATCTCCATGTCCTGGCTTTGTTGGCAGCTCTTTCATCTAATTTTGCCTATTTAGTCAAGTAAAATATCCAATAATCTTTTTGTTCTATGACTTTGGCATTGGACTTAGCAACAGATAAGCCTAAGAATCAGCAAATCTTAGACAAGAAACAGATGTAAAATGTCTGTGCAAACCCCTTATGTCAAACCTTATCTCCTCAAATTCTGCGAGGTTTCATATATCAATTTATTTTTCCATTTTATCCAACTCTTCTTGTTGTTCCTGCTGGGAACATTGGTCTGGTACAAGCTGTTTCATCATATTCAGAAGAAGTGCTGGAAGAATCATGTAAAAATATGTATTATACTACATTATTCTTCTGCTCAAAATACTCATATCACAGTCAAATTAAAATCAAAGTAATTACTAAGACATACAATCTCTATATGATCTTGACTACTCAAACCTAATATTCTAGCACTTATCCCTTACTTCACTCTTCATTGTCTTCAAATATTTTGATATTTTTTCCTAGCCCTTGCTGCTTTGGTATTAGTACATATTGTTTGTTTGCACTTCCTGCAATGTTCTTTCTCCAAATATTTGCATGACTTACTCCATGTCTGTTTAGTTCTTGCTCCAAGAGGTCTGCAACATCAGTCCATATCTTTCTGATGTTGTTTTATTTTTTTAACAATTCTTATCTCCACCTGTCATAATAGATATTTCTTTGTATTTTTTCAGTGTTTGTCTTCCTCTCTATGATAGATTACATATTGCATGGAAACAGATACTGTATTTAATAAATATTTGTATATTATCTCAGCCCACATTTTTACCTATTTTGCCTTTTTTTGTCCAGAAAGTTTTCCTTTTTTTTCTATTCATAAATGAATAGATTGCTTATAAATTTCTGAAATCTTTATTAAAACTAAAAAGAAAAAGAAACTAATATAAAACACATAAAAACAGAATAATAACCTAATTACTAATGGGCAAACAAACTAACACAATTTGCTGTAGATTCTGATAGAAATTCTGGCATAAAGATTGTAATTAAATTGTGAGCTTCTGAACAAAATAATGTAGCAACTTGTAATAAACACATCCTATCACACACAGTATGCAATAATTTAAACTATGGGGGGAAAAGATAGTCAAAAGTAAGACATATAAAACTTGAGACATAAAACAGAACTTTAGAGAAAATAAACACCATTGAATACAGGTGTATTCAATGAGGTTAATATAGGAAATACAAGAAAAACAGTCAGCAGATGTATAAGAATCATAATAAAACAATGTTATGTAGCACATTAAGCGATATAAAAATAGGAATATCATTAGGACATGAATAAATTTTCTCAGCATAGAAGGGAAAACCAACAAGTTGAGGACTAAATAGAAGTGGCAAATGTAGAAAGAATGATTGTACTATCTTACCAAGTCCCTTCAGGAAAAAGAGAAATTAAATAACTTTTCTAGGGATGAAGGAGGGAAGTCTTATGGAGAGTTTTTATTTAGGGTGATCTATGGGTATGTGTGATTGAATTTGGGTATTAAATTTTGTCCTTTCAAAATTCCTATGCTTACGCCCTAATCCCCATTACCTTAGAATGTGACTATATTTGGAGATAGGGTCTTTGAAGAGGTAATTAAAGTTAAAAGAGGTCATTTGAGTGGGTCGAAATTCAATGTGATTTGTGTTCTTTTAAGAAGAGGTGATTGGGACATAAGAGGGAAGACCACGTGGAGACACATAGATACGAGCACCATCTACGAGTCAAGAGGCTCTCAGAAGTCCTACTGACACCATGACTGTGGACTACTAAACATTAGAACTGAGATGTAATAAATTTCTGTTGTTAAAGTCATCAAGCTCATAGTACTTTGTTATAGCAGCCTTGGCAAATTAATGTAGCATGTTTTTAAACTAAGGGAAAAATATGGGAAGGAGTGTAGAAAGGGGATAATTTTTAGATCAAGGACCAAAAGATGATTGAGGGATGTATCAGAAGGTACAGTAGTGAGGAAGAAATTGAAGAATGTATATAGTAAATCTTATTATAACAGTTTTTAGCAAGAGTTGTTAATAGCCATAGAATAAAAATTAAACTTTAAGGTTCTACCTATTGATCTTGAATGTCTCAGGCTAATTTCAAATGTTCTACAATTTACATAGTCATTATAGACTTTGGACTCTGTATTCTCCATCAATTACATGGAAGTACCCATAGAAGCATTCTTTTTTTGACCAGGAGGACATACTGGTTACTTTCACATGAATCTAACTCTAACCCATTGTATTACATACATCATGTTGAATAGGGAAATATAATCAATAATAGTGAATTCACATTTTTCTTTTTTTTGATAGAAATTTTCTTAAGATTACATATATTTATATTTGCTGGAGAAAAATGTTAAAAAGTTAAAATATAATAAAAGTGAGAAGCACTAAAGAAATTAGAAGGAACAAAGTAGACAATTTAAATAAGTTTAATGAGTTTTAGTGATTAGGAAACAATGGAACAACAAACAGTTGCCTGAAGACTTAGCAGAATTTAGAAGAGAGTTAGAAAACGATGTCCAAATAGAGCCAACAGCATGAAATTTAAAAAATATAATAGCTTTGTATTTTTGTTTGAAGAAGGTCAAAGTTAAATCCAAGGATTTGAATAATTGGGTCAGAATGGACCACATCATTGGGTGAGAATGGTATGGACCAGAACCTCCGTTCTAACCAAAGGAATAAACTCCAGCTAGATCAACTTATATGGGAGATGCACACATTTGCTCATACATAAACAGGTTAATAAAATCTCTAGTCTTGAATCATACTACAAGATTCCTTTTTGTCATATGGATTATTTAGGAAGGTTTGGTTGTAATTTGAGAGCTCCTAAAATCACCGTTTTATTATAAATACTAAATGCAAAAATCAGAAGTTTTCTCCCCTTTGTATTTACTTTCCACATTGCTGATTTGTGTTTACTAATCTATTAACTAGACAGAGTTGCCGTTGATTTCTGAATACTTGCTATTTTTCAAAAAAATTATTATTATTATTATTTTGAATTGGAGTCTCACTGTCACCCAGGCTGAAGTGCAGTAGCACGCTCACGGCCACCGCAGTCTTGTCCTCCTGGGTTCAGGTGATCCTTCCTCCTCAGACTTCCAAGTAGCTGGAACTATAGGCGTGTGCCGCCACACCCGTCTAATTTTTTGATTTATTGTAAAAGACAAGGTCTCACAAAGTTGCCCAGGCTGATCTCAAACCCCTGGGCTCAGGCAATCCTCTCCCCTCCGACTTCTAAAGTGCTGGGATTACAGGCATGATCCCTTGCATCCAGCAAAAACCTTATTCTTTACAGAAATATTTGAAAAATAATTTCATTTTTTAAATTGATATAAATCTGCTGCAAGCAGAGATTCCAAGTTCAAAGTTGCCTAACTTCTCTTCTATTTTCTCTGTTTCTTATAGAATTTTGACCTCTCTGTCTTTTGCAGGTTATAATATTTAGATTTCAGAACACACAAGAGGGTATTGTAATTCTCTGCAGGCAGTGAATCTCTAGTCATTGATCTGTGTGTCATTTTACCAGACTCTCAGGCACAGCAATGTTATAGTCTGGCAGGAGATCATGAAGATCTAAAACAACCACCCATTCTAATTTTAAAAATAAAGTAAATACTTTAAATCTGTTTATTTTCTGTTAAAGATAGCCTGTTGTTGAACATATGTATTACATTTTGAAAATCAACAAAAATATTTAGTTGATCCCAGAAGTACTTAAAGTCGTGGATTCACATTTAGAATACCAAATCAAAGTTTAAAAAAAAGCAGCATCTGAGTGAAAACATTGAGAAATGGTGCAAAATGAAGAAAGCAGGAGCTGGGGTGCATAAAACAGACACTTGAGAAATTTTCCAAGCATGATTCTTTGTCTTCTTGAACTCTGATTTAAAGGTTGCTAAGCAACAGTGGCAGTAACAGCTGGGACACCCTTGATCTTGTTGTGTAAACTATTAAAAATAGGTGATGGAAAGTGGCACTATGGAAACAATGACTCTACTGAAGCAGGTGTCAGTAATGCGGCTTTTCAATCTAATGTTAAAGATGTAAATTACAAAAAGCCAAACAAAAAATAACTGGATCTTTTATTTTCTTAATCTTTGACTTTGGTAAAGGATATTTCTTCTTTTTTATGTTTTTCTTGCAATCCTCTAACTATGTTGGTTTAATAAACTGTTGAGAATATTAACTGATTAAGTGATATTGAATTTTGATTTTTAAATTTCAAAAATAATTTTGTTTTTATATCCAAAAACTTATGCAATTTAGATTCCACATATGCACTTAAACATGAATCAATAAAAAGTGCCATGTAATTGTCTCTGTGCATGCATCTTTTCAGGTTTCTAATTGACTAGCCTTAATTTTCAGAGGCTGATCATCCCATATTTATTCATTTTAGATTAATAGGCATCACCTTTGAGGTTCTTCCTGAATCTTGCTCATAATTAAATGTTTTTAATAATAGCAATATAAAAATATACTCCCATTACATATTTTTCAAGGACTTACTCTTTCATGTTTGTAAAGACAATAGTAAACAATGACTCAGTTCTTACATTCAGATAGTTTTGTAGAATGCCAGCATACGATCACCAGCAGGGCAAGTGCAAACCTCACTGCTTGCTGAGGTGGAGGGGATACTTTTCTATAACAATGTCACCTAATCAAGCTTTCCCTACACTTCAAGTGAATTTGCTTTTCCAGATATTCAATTTAAGCCCAATTAAAATAAAAATAAATGTGAAAAAATATTTTGTATTAAGATCATTTAAATAAAATACTAAATATCTAGAATATTCTGTAAGACAACTTCTACTCTATTTCACATATGGAAAACTGAAGAACAACAACAACATCTTAACCAAGGGCAGAGACTGTAAATTGTAAAGTAACATATCTAGTCTGCTTATTGCAGAGTTCTTTCCACTACATTATGATGCTAAGTTTAGTCTATTCTACTAATAATTTTAGAACTTTGGGATGATTTTATTATTATTGAATAGCATATAACTGATAAATTTCATAAAAATTTTTGCTTATTTTATTCTGTAGACTTACGCATAAACTTTTGTCTTTAAAAAACTCATGGAAACAACTCGAAGACATATACATTTTAAAATATTAAGAATAGCATATCCTTATTCAAACATAAGATAATACATTGGCACTGAGTTGAGGTGAAACATAAAGTGGTAAACGATGGAGAACCTTCTCATCTTCTGAACTCCAAATTTGGGAACAGGCTGAAAGCTTGGATTCTGCAGATCAATGAAAAAAATAATTCTGCATAAGATGGGTATTTGGAGTCAGGCTGAATGTTTGGAATCAAAGAAGGTGGTGAGACTCTTCTCATAAGAAAAAAGGTAGAAACCACTACCTATGACAATACTTACATTATCCACATAGAAAGTCCATTATAAAGAAAAAAACTAACAAACAGTAAGTTCAAAAAATTACTATATGAAATATTATTATGTAAAATTCTATAGTTTTTTTGGGTTTTTTTTGGTTTTTTTTTTGTTTTTGAGTTGGAGTCTCACTCTGTCGCCCAGACTGGAGTGCAGTGACTGCTCCCGGCCACCGCAGCCTCGCCTGCTGGGCTCCGGCGATCCTTCCGCCTCAGCCTTCCGAGTAGCCAGAATTACAGGCGCGCGCTACCACGCCTGGCTGATTTTTTTAAATTTATTGTAGAGATGAGGTCTCGCTGCCCAGGCGCGTCTCGAACCCGCGGGCTCAGGCAATCCACTCACCTCAGCCTCCCAAAGGCGTGGGATTACAGGCTGAGCCACCGAGCCCGGCTCAATAGTTTTTATACACCATAATTTAAAGTTTACAAACCGAAATGGAAAAGCCATATACTTTTCAATATACAGCACAATGAATATGAAAACAACACTTTCTAACATTTCACTGAGAAAATGATCAAGCATTACCTACTGAAGATCAGTAAAGAAGCCACATTAAATGAACAATGAAATAAACCATCAAGAGAGTAAAGAGACAGCCCACAGAATGGGAGAAATTATTTGTCAAGTATGTATCTCAAAGACCTAATATTCAGAATCTGTAAGAAACTCAAACTGACAGGAAAAAAAAAAAACAAATAGACCCATTAAAAAGTAGACAAAGGACATGAACAGACACTTCATGAAAAAATGCTCAATCACTAATCATCAGAAAAATGCAAATCAAAACTACAATGAGATATCATCTTACATCAGTCAGAATGGCTATTATTAAGAAGTCCAAAAACAAAACAGCTGTTGGTGAGGCTGCAGAGAAAAGGGAACATTCATACATTGTTTATGGGAATGTAAACTAGTTCAGCCTCTGTAGAAAAAGTATGAAGATTTCCCAAAAAACTGAAAATTGATCCACCATTTGGCCCAGAATTTCCACTACTGGGAATTTACCCAAAGAAACATCAATCATTTTACTAAAAAGACACCTGCACTGGTATGTACATCACAGCATTATTCACAATAGCCAAAATGTGGAACCAACCCAGGTGCACATCTACAGTGGACTGGACAAAGAAAATATGTTACACATACACAATGGAATACTACACATTCATCAAAAAGTGAGGTCGTGTCATTTGCAGCAACATGGATAGCTGGAGGGCATGATTCTAAGCGACTTATCAGAGACAGAAAACTGAATACTGCATGTTCTGACTTGTAAATGGGAACTAAACACTGAGCACACAGGGCACAAGGATAGGAACAACAGACACTGAGCACTTCAAAAGAGAGGAGTGAGGGAGGGAAATGGAATAAGAGCTGCAAAACCACCCATCAGGTACCACGTTCACCACCGATGAGCTTATCAGAAGACCAAACCTCACCATCATGTAACATACTTATGTAAAAAATCTTTGCATGTACCCTGGTTCCAACATAACATTAATTTTAAAATAAATAAATAAAGCCTTAGTAAGCAAAAAATAAATACATACATAAATAAAATATTAGTAGCAAAAAAAAATACATACATAAATAAAATATCAGTAACTTCTATATTGGCCACATGCAAAATTGGATTTTTCTTAGCGTTTAAATACTGTCAAATTTCCCAATTTTATGCTTGAGTAAAAGTTCAAAATTCTCTGGGAATATTTAAGTTGTGTCTGAAAAAGAAGTGACTTTGTACACAGTTGATGTAAAGATTTACTTTCTTAGTAAGAGGCATTGTTTAACTGACTCAGAAACCAAACTGGCTTGTTTCAAATCCTAAATCCACCTCTTCCTAGTTATGTGGCATTGGACACATTTTTTCCTTCAGTTTGCTCAGCTATAAGAGAGATGTTGATAATTCATTGAGTTAGTATATGTGAGCTTTACTTGAGTGTCTGACACAAACTGTACTCTATGGGTCAGTTATGATCATCCTCGTTGATATTGTGCTTGTTATCTTGCTCAAACACAGGTGTTCCCTTCAGAAGCACTTGGGGTTTTTAGGATAAACATATAAGACCTAATAAAATAAAATCAGAACTGCTCTGTTGTCTAAACTCTAAATATTTTCTTTGTTCAAAAGGGGGTTAATTTAGATATAAAATATACAAGTTGTTTCTAATTATGCCAAAGAAACAATCTTAAATATAGCTTTGTATCCGCTTACTTTGCCTAAAAGTTTGTTAATTTATGGCAATTATTTATTGCTGAAAAAAACTTCTAAACTCATGTCAGCATGAAATATATACATGCACATATATGTGTGCATCTATATAAATGTGTGTATACCATGCCTTTGATATTTATAGCATGACAATTGGCAAACACATAAGCAAAGAGATTATATATATTTGTATATATGTATATATTTGTAAAGGTGATGCTGCAAGGAAAAAAATCCACATTTATGCCTGATTTTTAGACAAAATTTTGTTCAGAATGCTTTTTGATTTAGAGAAAATTTGCAAAGACAGAGTTTCCAAATTCCATTTGCCCAGTTCCCCTAATGTTAACTTTTTAACTAACAATAACATATTTGTTGAAACTAAGAAAGTGACATTGGTCTATTACTATTAACCAAACAACAGGCTTTATTTACATTTACCAGTTTTTTCATTCATGTCCTTTCTCTGGTCCAAGACCATTTAATAGAGGATAGCACATTGCATTTAGTCACCATTTCTCCTCAGCCTCCTTTGGTTTTTGACAATTTCTTAGTTATTTCTTGTTTTTCATAGCTTTGAAGTTTAAAAAGAATGTTGTCAGGTATGTTGTAGAATGTCTCAGTAACAAATGACTTTTATCTGAGCAATGATATCATCACTGCTTTTTTCTACTCCTGTCTCTTTTTACTGTTTTTCTTGGATTTTAGCAATGAACCATAATTAAACCTAATACTTTTGCAATTATAATGTTGACTTCTTAGCCCATCTTTGTGCTGTGGCTTTATCTGTGGCAACCAACTGCACATAGGGATAGATTCACATCTCAACTTCTCTTGTTTTCTTTCTTAAGGATTCTGTGCTTCTGTGCATTGGATGCCTGTCAAACTCACTTAACTGTGCTGGTGCATGGGCACACACTCCCCCACCCTTAACCAATAAGGGACAGGGACTGATGGATATAAAATTCTCATTTTTCATGTTTCTGGCAGAAGTTCTCAATTGTATACTATGTGATTCATTGTACTCTATTCCACTGTAGTCTATCCTTAAGTGTATTTTATGTTGGGTCTCAAGAGGGATCAAACCTCAGTGGCTCAGAGTGGTAACAAATTGAAAAGAGATACTCTTAGATTGGATTTTTCCTTCTATGCTTTACTATTCTCAGTTTCCTAACTCCAGTTAACTTGGTACAGTCTTATTATTATTTTTTGCTGTCGGGGGGGGATGTGGAAATTTAATCTCAGGGTAAAACAAAATAATTTTAAAAATGTGTGCAAGTTCATCAAATGTTATGTGTAATATCTTTGCTCAGTGCTCATGTTATTTAGAACATTAAGTCTAACATATATTACATCTCTTGTGAAAGCTTAGAAGGTGAGATTGAAACAAGAAAAAAATCCGGTTGCTTTTTAAATTTACTGTTGACCCTTGAAACCACATAGGTTTGAACTGTGGAAGCCCACTAATTGACAAATTTTCTTCCACCTCTGCCATGCCTGAGATAGCCAAGATCGACAACCTTTTCTCTTCTTCCGTGTCCTCCTCAAACTACTCAATATGAAGATGATGGGGATAAAGATCTTTGTGATGGTCTATTCCCACTTAATGAATGGTAAATGTATTTCCTCTTCCTAATAATTTTCTTAATAGTATTTTCTTTTCTCTAGTTTATTTTATTGTAAGAACTAATACTACATACAAAATATAAGTTAATCGGCTGTTTATGTTATTGGTGAAGTTTCTGGTCAGCAGTAGGCTATTAGTTAAGTTGTTAGGGAGTCAAAAGCTATGCATGGATTTATTAACTGTTTTGGAGACTGGAACTCTTTAGAGACCTACATAGTGAAAGTGAAGATATTAGAGATTTCACCACTGAAATTAATTAAGCACAGTAAAGTGATGGAAGTCCCTGAAACCAATATAATTTGATAAAATAAAATGGAGAAGAAAAAAATCTCAGTAGATACTTTCAAAAAAGTTTTGGGCTCTAAAATTGATCCACAAGGAAAGAAAAACTGTAGATTAGGAAGATAAAAATCGATCACTTTCTCCTTTGTATTTTATATTTGCACCATGAGACTACTGGAGGATACAAAATTGTAAAAAAAATTATTCTGCCAAAGACAAACATGCTTGTCTTTTAAAATTAGAAAAGCTCAGCAAGGGTACAAACTAGGATATATATTGGAATTTAAGTAAGAATTTAGATAAACAATTGTGAAGCATCTCCTCTGCAAGAGAAAGTAACAAATTAAGAGCTGAATTTTCAACACTATCATGGATTATAACACCAATTGCTTATTTATTTATAGAAAACACCTTTCACACTCTCTGCAAAGCACTGTTAGACATTGGGTACAGAATGGTGAAGAAAATTCGCAAGGACACTGAGATCACGAACCTCCAACTGGTAGGAAAAGTGTATACCAAAGTTTTGATGACAAAATACACAATATTTTTGAAATGTGACAGACAGATGAAGGAATAGATTAGGGTACAGTAGAAGAGAACAGTCTGAGAGAATTTATGTTTAAATTAGGTTTTCAGGAAAGACCTTCCTTAAGTGAAGACCTAAGCTGACACATAAAGTGTGACAGACTTTTTCAATAAAAGAATGACAACAGCCGGGCTCGGTGGCTCAGCCTGTAATCCCAGCACTTTGGGAGACTAAGGTGAATGAATTGCCTGAGCCTGCAGGTTCGAGACCAGCCCCGGCAACTTGGTGAGACCTCGTCTCTACAATAAATCAAAAAATTAGCCAAGCATGGTGGTGCGTGCCTGTAGTTCTGGCTGACTGGAAGGCAAGGCAGAAGGATTGTCGGAGCCCAGTAGGTCGACGCTGGGGTGCCTGTGAGCATGCCATGGCACTCTAGCCCGGGCGATGGAGTGAGACTCCAACTCAAAAAAATAAAATAAAATAGAAAAAAGAAAAACAAGGACTTCTGAAAATAAATGAAGGGAAATTTGAGAAGCAATGTTGGAAAAAATATATTTTTTAATGAAGTGGTTACTATAAATACTGAAAAATGTGGTACATATTAAAGATTACTGAGATCCTATGTGTTTGACTGATAATAAATTTGATACATTTAACAGAATAAAGTGATGAATTTGCAGTAAAGAAAGAAAATAGCAAAAACTAGAAGTACAACTATGTCTAAAAAATTCTAACGATTGTAGAAAAATGAACTTACACAAAAATATTGGCATGGTTTTGTTTAAGAAATAAACAAAATTTATTTCTTAAACAAAACTTATAACAGAATTTGCAATGTTAATTAGCTTTCTACCATAATAACTTCACTATAGTGCAGTAGCTTAATAAATATTTTTATTTTATAACTATGATATATTTTTAGAAAAAATAATGTAGAATGTATGAATTAATACACAATTATTCTTTAGTTTATTGAATTCAGCAACTGAATCATTTAAACAAAGAATACTTATAATTTATTGTTTTCTTAGAAATATTTTTATATCCCTTTATTAAATTACATTCCTCTAGAAATACTGGAGACAGAGGTGTTTGATTTCCATCTACACTAGAGTTATCCATTTGTGAATGACTTCTATATGTTTTATATTCAACTATTAACTTGCATTATATTTATAAATATTTTGGCCTATTTGTTAATTTTTTTTTTTTTTAGTCAGAATCTCATTGTCACACAGGCTGGGATGCAGTGGCATGCTCGTGGTCACCACAGCCTGGACTTGCTAGGCTCAGAGATCCTTCTGCCTCAGCCTTCCAAGTAGCTGGAATTATAGGCCAGTGCCACCACACCCTGCTAATTTTTGTTTTATTATAGGGACGAAGTCTCCCCATGTTGCCCAGGCTGATCTTGAACTTCTGGACTCAGGTAATCCTTTCGCCTCTGCCTCTAAAATTCTGGGATTACAGGCATGAGCCACTATGTCTTGTTTACTTAATTTTCTTTCTCCTCCTAGAGAATGTAAGCTCAAAATTGTGCCTTTAAAAAATTTTGTTTACTGCATTTGTTTAGTATCTTTAGTAAGACTTAATAAATATTTGTTAAATCAATGAATGAATATATTATTTAAGATTTAGCATTGATTTAGCAATAGTTTTTACAAAACAGAAACAACATAAGTGCACATGTTAACTTTGAAACAAATTCAATTTCAGAATCATGTGGGGGAAAAGACTGTGCACCTTTGATTCTAGGAAGGGCAATTCAATTACTGTTATACAGTTGTTTTTTTTTTTTTTTTTTTTTTTTGAGTCGGAGTCTCACTCTGTCGCCCAGACTGGAGTGCAGTGGCCGCTCCCGGCCACCGCAGCCTCGACCTGCTGGGCTCCGGCGATCCTTCCGCCTCAGCCTTCCGAGTAGCCGGAATTACAGGCGCGCGCTACCATGCCCGGCTGATTTTTTTATTTTATTGTAGAGATGAGGTCTTGCCTGCCCAGGCGGGTCTCGAACCCGAGGGTTCAGGCAATCCACTCACCTCAGCCTCCCAAAGGCGTGGGATTACAGGCTGAGCCACCGAGCCCGGCTAGGTTTTTTTTTTCCCCCCACACTTTAATTATGTTTATTTGACTTGAGTATCTGAAAACAAAAAGGTCACTCCTGCTGGATTATTCATCTAAGTTACTTCCTGAATATAATAGTAATATGTAAATAGTACTCTGTGTTTTTTCAAATACATTATCTCATTTGATCCTCAAAAAAACAGTTAAACATATATCTTTCCCTCAACTGCAAAAATGAGAAACTGAAGCTTAAAAACATGGCAATGTGTTCAAGGTATATTGCTAAATCTGTTTTAAGAACTCCACTTGTCTATTGACCCTAATCTCATGTTGTTGATATTTTTCCACTCTGCCTGCTTAAAATAAATATTCATGTTTAAGAAATGAACACTTACATCTAATGAAAAGACAAAATGATATTTACAGCATAATTACTTGCTATTTCACTTACTATTTTATATCAACTGACACATTTTAACACGTACACTTTTGCGCAATTACCAGGGGAATAATAACTAAAACCAAATTGAAAAATTACCATAATTACTATTTCCTTTTTTTTTTCAAATTTATGGGAACATTTTATTGTACTGTTTTATTTTTTTTATGAGTTTTTTTTAAACCTAAAGTTTAAAGATATATGACTTGCTTAAGGCCATTTTGCTTTAAATAGCAAGACTGAGAGTAGACATCAAGTCTTCTGTCAAAGGCAGGTGTTATTTCTAATAACTATTTAACTTCACTCTGTGAATAGAGTTTATGTGATTTCCAATGCAAACTGTTAGATGACAACTACATATTATTTTCATAAACTAGATTCCCGTCTAGTTACACATTTTTTTTTCTTTTTCTCTTTACTCTGCCTCTCCTGATTCAGGAGGTTGTTGCATATTTGAGTTACAATTATTATAATTATTCTTCTCTCCTGTACTATCTTTACTATTTTCTTGATGACTGTTGCATTTAATCAACCTGATGAAGCTTGCCTAATAAACTCTTCTTGATAATATAGTTAGAAACTCAGTGGGAGGTGGTGGATTATAGACATTAAAATTATAGGCTCTGGCACCAGACTGCATAGATCCCACTCCTGACTCTATCACTTAACAGTTGTGCTACCTAAAGCAAGTTATTTAATCTCTCTGCAATTCAATCTTTGAAAGGTAAAACAAGGATAATGAAAGCATATAGCTCATATTCCATACAACAATTCTTATAGGATTACATAAGATAACTCATTCTGAGAGCTAGAAGAATTTCTGATACATGTAATGTTAGGAATTAATAATTTAATTCCTTGGGGAAGATCTTTCCACAAGGTTAAATTGACTGTACTCTAATCTCTCAAACGTTACCTTTCACTTGTAACACTTGCAATTTTACATTTATTTGGAAAATCTTTGTTACATTCTAGATAGTCCTATAATCTTCATCAGAGCATTCTTTCTCTTTTTTTTTTGTTGGTCATTGTATTTTGTTTTGGTTTCTTCTTTGCTCATCATTACATGCCTAATAGCTGGCACATAGTAGATGTTCAGTATATAAGACTTGAATGAATGAATGAATTTACATAATTGGTTGCATCCTGTAGTTGCATCATCTCCTCTATTTCATCTTACTAAGGATCAAGTTATTGTATGCAAATTGTCAACTACTCTCTTTCCCCTTTCTGGCCTCTTGCTTTTTTCATTGTCTTGATGTTATTGTGTTAGAATTCAATTAAGAGTAAAAGGCTAAATGCTTTTAATATTTTGATATGATTTTGAATTATAATTATGCAAAAAATAATTCATATTCCCTTTAGAATCCAGGTGCAACAATAAAGGTAATGAAAACTATTCTTGCCTCCTTCATTATAACAATAATGAACTCTGGTGCTATTGAATCTTTTCCTCAGAATTAATTTTTAGGAAGTTAAGACAAGGTTTTCTCAGGGACACATTAATTTAATTGTAGATCAAAGCTTAACTTTCAGAATTGAAGACTAGCAGATATACATTTACTTTTATTTTGTTTATTTATGGCTTGATTAAATCCTTAGGTCAAGTAATCAATCAATTCTTAACAAACTTTTCAAAATAATTCTATGTTCCTCAGTAGACAGACTTCCTTATTGGCATGCTCTACTTTGAAGATCTAAAGTAAACAGTATAGCTTATCATTAGACAGGTGCTAATTGCCTTTTCTAACTGAACAACAGTAAATATACATTTTCTTTTAACTGTAGAAAGATAAAGTCTATATTTAAACTTTCTGCCTGTATAATCTTAAATAGAATTGAAATAAAATAGTCTTTATTTCCCTTAAAACATTTTAAAAGAAGCATTAAAAATCATCAAAGGAATATATACACACACACACAGAGGGTGCCAAAAAATGTATGCATTTTAAGAAAGGAAAAAACTATACTAAAATTGTAATACTCAATATATACCAATGACAAAAAACACAAGTCATGTTTGGCTTTTGCAATTGAAAGAGGTGTTCAACGTGGTGACCATCAACATTCAGACACTTCTGATTACTGCGAACATCTCTTAAAATATGTATGCATTTTTTTTGGCACCTGGTATATACATAAATTTAACAGACAATTTTTATATCTAAAATTTTAGAAAGTTTACAATGGAAGGTAAAGTAATTTTTGATTCCTAAAGTGTCTGCAGATATTTATGGTTCTTATCATAAATGAAAATATCTTTTGGATATATTCAATCTAAAAATACAATGATAAATTACAGTCATCTAGTAAAATTATGTATGGTAATTACCAGTTTTTGTTGGGATCCAGAATGCTGTAAAATAGAGGCTCAATAACACAATCCTCACCAACTTACTACCAAGAAAATTTAGCATTAGAGAGGTTTTACTTGGTAAAACTTTAGAATATTATCATTTTGTTTATTAAAATAAAAATTTTTAAAGCACTGTGTTTCAATGAAAGTTCTTTTGAACTTTCAGGAGATGTGTAATTCCAATTTTACTCAGTTTATTACAAATTATAGTAAACAACATAATGACTATTCATTTTATGTAGCTAACATCACTGTTAACAGCAACAGAAAGGCAATAACATTTTAAAATATTAGGCCGGGTGCAGTGACTCAGTTTGGGAGGTGGAGGCAAGAAGATTGCCTGAGTCCAGCGGTTTGAGACTAGCCTGGGCAACTTGACAAGACCTTGTCTCTACAATAAACCAAAAAATTAGCTGGGTGTGATGGCACACACCTGTAGTTCCAGCTACTTGGAAGGCTGAGGTGGAAGGATGGACCTGCTGGAAGCCCAGCAGGTCAAGGCTGCAATAGCCATGTGTGTGCCACCGCACTCCAGCCTGGGTGACAGAGTGAGACTCCGACTAAAAAATAAATAAATAAATAAATAAATAAACAAGCAAATAAATAAAAACATCTAAAGAGAAAATAAAATTACAGTAATCCAATACAAATTAAAATTACCTATGGAATGCTGAATATTCTGCCTAGTAGTGTCCTTTTTCTGATCTTCATACTCTTATTAGAGGAACTACAAAGAAAGTCCACAGGTCTCTACCTGCTTCCAGATTCTTCTTTTGTTTTCTAAGCTGGCACTGTGGAACTGCTACGAGAGCATTCAGAAACTTAGGGTTTTTGTCGATATCACCCTTCACAATACTTCCCACATCCATTGTTTGAAGCAGACCTGATCCATTGAATGCAGTGGGCGCCTATATTTTAAAGTTTGTCCTTCCAGTGTGAGACATTAAAAAAAAATGCTTTTCATATAAGAAACAACCCACATTGAATGTGCCTCCACTCATGCACACATAGCTATGAAAGAACCATGAACCATATCCAGAGCTAGGCATTGTGAGAGTGTGTCCTCTAACTCTAAATATTTGCTCTCCTGAATCACGTGAATCAGGCTCCAGGGAAAGGCTTCTTCATGTTTCTTGTCTTACTTCTTAGAAACAAACTGCAACTTCATCTTAATGCTACAGAGTTTTCTGGATGTGGCCTCTGGGAATCTTGACTATGGATGCTGTCATGAAGTGCAAGAAGAATTTGAATTGTAGAAATGCTTAGGTAAGTAAAATGACAGATTAATTAACTTTCAGATTGCCAGTCAGCAAGAATGCAATAGATTCTTTCATAAGGAAATATTATTTCCAAGCAGCGTTCAACACCCATTTTCTGATTTTTATTTTTGTTCCAAACACAGCTATAAAGGTAGTCACAAGTTAAAAAATCATTTGCAAGAGAGTACAGGATTTCTAATTATTCAGGGATAAAAATTTCTTCACAATATTAAGTGTTTCATATTACATGTAAGATATATGCAAGTGAGTACAGATTGAACACCTGTAAGGCATGATTCTCACTCTCTCCATTGTTAACTAGATGATGGCTGCTAGAGATGTTATTTTATACAAATATATTCCATACAGTTAAATTAATTTTAAAATAAAAAATCTGTACTTTAAACAATGACCTTGATTTGTTATTTTGATTTCTTAGCTATTTTTGTCTTCAATTTTAATAATTCTGAATATTTTAGAAAAATGTTTTAAAGACACATGAAATATTTTTGAAGCTCTACATTGCCAGTTTGCATTTTTATGAAGGTGTATTAGTTCAATCATTCTTGTTAATAGGTACAGAACTTGTGTGAAAAGCTTTTCATAACAGTGTAAGTAATGATTTTGCTGCAATGAGGAAAATAAATTTAATAAATTAAATATGCAGTAATAATGCAAGAGTGATGAGCATCTTCATTTTATTACTCATAATTTCTGTCTCATCAACAGAGCACACATAGAATTATAATTAAGTTCCATCATTTTTGATATTTTATTAACTTTTGGTTATGATAAAATATTTGTCATATTCTATCAAAACAAAATGTATTTGTCAAATCAGAAGGATATAGTACAATTTAACAGTTTGCGAGCTTGATTTTAACATTTAAAATATTTAGACTATGAGATGAAGGCTTCCAACTGTACTCTTTTCCTATTAACATAAAATTAGTAATGAGCCTAATTTCACTTGGGGCTTTGACTAAATCCTGGTTAACCTCTGTGAGTACTCCTTCTTTTGTTGTATATTCAGGTTGTGTTTCTTTCTCCTTTCTCCCATACTTTAAGTACTTTTCAAAGTAGGTTAACTGTGCTTTTTATGGTTTACATTGCTACTTTAATGTCAGACCTTGCTTCTTTTCCATACCCTTCTCAAGAAAGAAAGAAAGAGAGAGAGAGAGAGAGAGAGAGAGAGAGAGAGAGAGAGAGAGAGAGAGAGAGAGAAAGAAAGAAAGAAAGAAAGAAAGAAAGAAAGAAAGAAAGAAAGAAAGAAAGAAAAAAGAAAAGAAAAAGAAACAACAATGTTTATTATTTATTCTTTTGGAATTCTATGTAGCATCCAGTTCTTTCTCTGGCCTCTCTGGCACTTATACAGATGTTACAAAACTGGTTTATTTCTTGTTGTCACTATTTGTCACAAATCTTATGGATTTCATATTGATATAAAAGATCTTGTTCTTTGACTTTGGCACCTTGAATGATCTTGTTTTCCACCTTATCTCAGTCACTATATCAAGGGTCATGTCCTAGACCTATAATCCTTCCACGGTCTTAAATTTAGCACCTGACAACACATCTTAAAATTTTAATTCATTTCATTCAGTTGCCCAACTGCAGTATATTTCCTACCCTACTATTTCTCATTGAATGATTTATTAACATATTTTTTATTCTCATACATTCATGGTCTTACTTCTCACTTATACTCTATTGCTTAATATTATATTTTAGCAAAAAATTAGCTATATATATATATATATATATGCTGTCAAGTCTTTTCTTTCCTTTCTTTTCTTTTCTTTTTTTTTTTTTTGAGTTGGAGTCTCACTCTGTCGCCCAGACTGGAGTGCAGTGGCCGCTCTCGGCCACCGCAGCCTTGACCTGCTGGGCTCTGGCAGTCCTTCCGCCTCAGCCTTTCGAGTAGCCGGAACTACAGGCGCGCACTACCACGCCCGGCTAATTTTTTTTTACTGTAGAGCTGAGGACTCGCCAAGTTGCCCGGGCGGGTCTCGAACCTGCAGGCTTAGTCAGTCCTCTTTGTTAAATATGCCCAATAAACTCAAGCCTATTTGAATTAAACTCTGCACCAACACACCAACAGCCAAGATACTGAATTTAGCTAGAGAAAATAAGAAATACACGTTGACTTTTTTCACATTAAATCATGAAGACAAGCATTAAGCACATCCTTAGCGCTGAAAAAGAATCACATTTGGGTTCCCTTGTTAGCCCTCTAGCCACTCTCCTTGATGACTCTGCCATACCTCCTCTTTTTCCTCAAACCTACAGCTCCATATCTTTTTTTGTGACCATCAACTGATAATCTTTATCCTTTATTTAACCTCCAGAAACATTCAGGAGAGAATTTGTACGTTTTTCTCTCACCCACCCAGGCACTTCAGCTTATCAACAACTGCACTCAAATGTACTCATTTCTTTCCCTCTTTTTCTTACAAGTAAATTAAGATAAACCCCTCTACTTGTACACAGAATTCTACCCATTTCTGCTTACTCACTTATGAAATTATGTCTTCTCTCCCACAAACTCACAATTTTGCTCTTTACTGAATCATTTCTATCACTATAGAAACCAAGATATATACTTATTTTGTGTATTTAAAATAAAACTTTTTCTTGTATTCACATATTCTTCAAATGACCACTCCATTTTTCTGTTTCATATTAGAGCAAAACTCTTTGAAAGTATTTTCTATATTTTCTGTCTCAACTTTTGATTTTTATAACATTTCTTGAACCTAATTTGTTATTACTTTTACCCCAACGCTGCACTGATATTACTATTCTCAAATCTTAGAGCACATCTTAGTGGCGCTATCAGCAACATTGGTCAAAGTTGATTCTTCACTATCCTTGGAAGTATCTTGTTTACTTGATCTTTACAACAAAACTCTATTGAAAACCATTCAATTGATTTTTTTTAATTAGAAAAAAGGGCAATGTTCTTATAATTGTCTGTTAATCTCTATAAGATTTAATCACTACTACATTCCTAACCTTATATCTCTTCTTGTCTTCCTTCCAATGATTTATGCTGTTCTATATGCCCTGTCTTTCTTCATGTTTCTAGAATACATATATAACCTGGCTACAATTTTCATATTTTCACTTACTATTTACATGAAAAAACATCTCTAGCAGAAATCAGCATAGTTCACACCGTCACTTTCTTCAATCCCTGGTAAATGGTTACTTTAGCAGAAAGGTCTTCCCTGATAAGCCTATCGAAAAGAGCATTCTCAATAGATTACCCTGTTTGCAAATCCTGCTGTATTTTTATCTTCTTCCTAGAATGTAAAGTCCCCATCATACTGTTTTTGGGTTTTTTTTTAAAAAAGGGAAAAGTTGAAATATTTAATTTTGAATCTAATTATTGTAGGCTCACTCTCTGCCACATACTATTCTGATCACTTTGCATGTATTAATTCATTTAATCCTTGTCACTATTCTATGAAGTTGTTATCATCATTAGCCCCACTAAACAGATGAGAAACCAAGGAATAGAAAGACTGAGTAACTGGGCTGAGTTCAGTAAAGTATTAAGTGAAAGAACAAAGATCAAATAAAGGCAGCCTGGCTCATGGGTCTGCATGATACATATCAAATGTTCTCAATTTTTAGATACATATCAAGTGTTTAGATACATATCAAATGTTTTAGATACATATCAAAAGTTCTCACTTATAAGTGAGAGATAAACAATGGGTACACATGAACATAAAGGTGAAAATAATGAACACTGTGGAACCCAAAAGAGGGAAAGGTGGGAGGAGGTGAGGGTTGAAAAATTATTTATTGGTTCCAATGTTCATTATCTAGGTAATGGGTATGCTAGCAGCCCAATCCCCACCAATATGCAATATATCCATGTAACAAACTTGCACATGTACCTCGTGCATAAAATTAAATTAATTAAAAATTAGGAAAATATTTGCAAATTAAATCAAAATAATTAGAAGTAAATACATAAATATAATAATAAAAATCAATTATTTAAAAAAATAGAAAAACTCAATCACATGAATACAATTAAAAGTTGGGTCTTTGAAAAAAATTCATAAAATTAATAAACCTCTAGTAAGACTTATCAAGATACAATGATACTAAGTAGAGTAAAGAAATAGAAGCAGATAGTAGACAGCGGATTTTGGCAAAGATATTCAAGTAATTTAAAGGAACAAAAAATAGTCTTTTCAAAATAAAATAATGGAATAATTGTACATGCACGTAGAAAATGAATAAAATTCACTTCTGATCTCACAGAATATTCTTTAATTGACTTGAAATTGATCATATAATAAACCTAAAAATTAAAACTATGGGTCTTCTAGAAGAAAACCACCATTGGAAACAGTATGATAATTTCTTATAATGGTAACCACAGAGCTACTATTTCCAATCCTAGGAATTTATTCAAGCAAAATAAAATAGATGTCTGCACAAAGACTTGTACATAAATGTTCAGAAAAAATATTAACGTGATAGTTGAAAACAGAAAATGCCCCCATTTTCCATCAACTAAAGAACATGTAAACAATGACATTCATAAAATAGAACACTATTCAGCAGTCAAATTGAATAAACTTGTAAAATATTAATGCAAAATATAGACGAACACTTGCAAAATACATATGAATATCAAAAAGATTGTGCTGTGAAACCAAGCAGGAAAGCACATACCATATGATTAAGCTTATATTAAATATGTAACATTGTATTATATAAAAATCTAGAAATAACTAATTTGCTCTTTAGTGGCAGAAAGTAGATTAGCGTTTGCTAGGGTCTAGTAAATGAGTTTCTTTACTGCGGAGTTATGTGAGGGTATAGAGATGTAATCTATTTACTCTATTAATTTATTAAATTTAATCTCTTCTTATTTTAGAAATTTTCAAGTTCAATTTTAGATTTATTTGTATTAGTATTTATTTTTAAAAAATACTATAATAAGTTATGCAACACCCTAAAATGGGTTACATGATGCTTGTTTGGGAAGGTTATTAATTTTTTGGCTATCAAAGAAAGAAGCAAATTTACACACTGGTGACCTCATGGTGCTAAACAGGGATAGCATGTGTGCTTTATAGGCATCATACATAAATTTAACTAATTCATGCAGAAATGGAAACTGAGAGGCATGCCATTAGAAAAATATTCTTCCTTCTTGAATGTCATGGGTGCAAGAATTTTACCTATCGGTTACAATGTTCAATATTTGGGTAATGGATCCACTAGCAGTCCAGTCCTCACCAGTATACATGTAAGGATAGTATAAATTTTATCTAGTATCAATTGGAATTGAAAAAAATCAACACCTATAATCAAATTAAACAGGAAGAAGCTGAGATCATCCATGCTTCACTATCTAAGCAGAAAACTTTTTATCTATTTTTAAAATATATTCAGTTTTAATGAGGGTTGGTGACTTGGAACACCATTATATCATTAGGATCATGGTGATTTACATTGTTATATATTTGTATTTACTATATTTTCTACAAACCTAGAAATATTTATGTATTTTTATAAGGAAACTAACCTTTTACTATTTATTATCAAAAAATTTCAAGAAGTAATACTTGTCATCATTTGTGCTTGATATGCATACAAGTGTGCAATGCAGTAAATCAATTGAATACACAATGTGTAAGGCTCCTTTCCATGATTAAGAAGTGAGTAGACATGTGGTTTAGTAAGTAGAAAAGATTTTGAAGTAGATTCATATCTACCACTCAAGATGAATACACTGATTCAATCAACATTTATTGAGTTCCTGCTATGTTCCAAGCTTCTTAGATGCAAAAAATCTCCCTGAACTTGTTTATTCTTTTTTTTTTTAAACAAGTGTAGGCAAATCTCTAGTTTACTTAAAGGGTAAAATAATTAAGTTTACAGTCTTAATCTGGTGCCATTTATGATGGTTAATTGTTAAATATGATTTGTGTAAGGTAGCGGATATATTTCTTAAATAATTGGGCTTCATTTATCTTCTAATTTGCTCTCATATTATTCGAAACAATAAACAACTTGAACTATTCTGTTTAAAGATACACACATATTTAGAAAATGTCAAAATTTCACTTTTGGTTTTTCAAACATGGAACAAAATGCTACTTATAAAAAAAAATTCAGCCGGGCTCGGTGGCTCAGCCTGTAATCCCGCACCTTTGGGAGGCTGAGATGAGTGAATTGCCTGAGCCCGCGGGTTCGAGACCCACCTGGGCAGCGAGACCTCATCTCTACAATAAATCAAAAAATCAGCAGGGCGTGGTAGTGCATGCCTGTAGTTCCGGCTACTTGGAAGGCTGAGGCGGAAGGATCGCCGGAGCCCAGCAGTTCGAGGCTGCGGTGGCCGGGAGCAGCCACTGCACTCCAGTCTGGGCGACAGAGTGAGACTCCAACTCAAAAAAAAAAAAAAAAAAAAAAAATCAAAATTTTCACCCCAAAATAAAAAGCCTAAGGCAGTGTATATTATAATAGCTTCTGGTTATTATTTTTTTCGGTAAGCTCCTAATTCAATATCACTTATAAAATTTTAAGATTTATCCGATCCCTAACTACTATTTAAATTTTTTATACCTGTGTTTAAGTACCATGCATACTCATGAGTATGTAAATAAATTTTCAGCAGATTATCTGACTTAAACTGTTATTTATTTATTTATTTATTTATTTATTTATTTATTTATTTATTTATTGAGTTGTAGTCTCACTCTGTTAACCAGGCTGGAGTACAGTGGCACACTCACGGCTACCACAGCCTGCACCTACTGGGCTCAGGCAATTCTTCTGCCTCAGCCTTCCAGGTAGCCAGAAGTGCAGGCACACGGCATCACGCCTGGCTAAGGTTTTTTAGGTTGCACCATTTTTCCCAGGCTGGTCTCGAACCTGTGGGCTCAGGCAATCTTCTCGCCTTGGTCTCCCAAAATGCTGGGATTACAGGTGTCAGCCACCACATTGGGCTTCAAATTGTTCTTTTTTAAACTCCTAGAACAGAATTTTTGACAAGACAAAATAAACATAGTGTTTTCTCATTACACTTTACAATTCTACTATTGTACACTATAATTGTTTACTATTGCTGCCACAACAAATTATCGTAAACTAAGTGGTTTAAAACAAAAACTGAAAGTTTATCATCTATTACCTAATAATTCTGGAATCAGAAGTCTGAAATAAGTCAAGTGTCTGCAGGGCTATCATATATAGTAACATAGTTGCTGGTTACAGGGATTAGAAGATGGACATTTTTGGGAATCTATTATTCCTTCTACCACACATACACAACTAACTCATTCTAAAAGACAAGCTACATTCAGAGAAAATATTTAAAATACATTTCTGATAAAGGATTGGTATTCAAAACATGCAAAGAACTTTTAATATTCAACAACAAAACTAACAACCCAATTTAAAAAAATGGTCAAAAAACCTTAACAGACACTTCACCCAAGAAGATATACAGATAACAAATAAACATATTGAAAGATCTGCAGCATCATTTTTCATTTTAGAATTACAAATTAAAGCAACAATGAGTTACCATTACATATTTATTAGAATGGTCAAAATAAAAAACACTAATAATACCAAATACTGGCAAGCAACACTTTTCTCATTCTTTGCTACTGGGAATGCAAAATGGTATAGCGTCTTTGGAAGACAGTTGGGCAGTTTCTTACTGAAGTAAACATACTTTTTTTTTCTTTTTGTGAAAGCAGGATTTATTGAGAGGACAGAAAACCTCCCACAGTAGGAGTGGACCCAAGAAGGCTGCCCTAAAGTAAACATACTCTTACCATATGATCCACCAATCACACTCTTTGCTATTTGTTTAAATAAGTTGAACACATTTCTACGCACAAAAACACAGAAATGAGTATTTATAGTAACTTTGTTCACAATTGTCAAAACTTGAAGGCAGCCAAGATGTCATCAAATAATGGAATAGATAAATAAACTGTGGTACATTCATACATTGGAATCTTATCATTCCATCAAAAGAAATAAACAGCCAACGGACTCGGTGGCTCAATCTGTAACCCCAGCACTTTGGGAGGCCAAGGCAAGTGGATTGCCTGAGGCTGTGGGTTCAAGACCAGCCCAGCAACTTAGCGTAGACCTCGTCTCTACAGTAAATCAAAAATTAGCCAGGTGTGGTAGCACATGCCTGTAGTTCTGGCTACTTGGAAGGCTGAGACAGAAGGATCGCTGAGCCCAGCAGGTCGACACTGTGGTGACCATGAGCATGACACTGCACTCCAGCCTGGGCAGTGGAGAGAGATTCCAACTCAAAAAAAAAAGAAATAAACCATCAAACCACAAAAAGATGTGAAGAAACTTTAAATGTATGTTTTTAAGTAAAAGAAGACAATCAGAATGGGTGTCATAATGTAGGATTTCAACTAAATTATGTCCCAGAAAAGGAAAAACGATTAACTACAGTAAAAAGATGTTTGGTTGCCAAGGCTTTGTGTGGAGGAAGGGAGTGATAACCAGGTAGATCATAGAGAAGTTTTGGGGCAATGAAATTACTCTGTATGATATTATAATAGTGGATATATGTCATTATTCATTTGTCAGAACTCATAGAAAATACAATGCAAAAAATGAACCCTAATTTAATCTATGGACTTTAGTTTGTAATAATGTACCAATGTTGATTTACCAATTGTAACAAATGTATTACATAAATTCAAAATATTAATAATAGAGGGAACTAATGGCTGGCAAAGGGTATATGGAAATTCTCTGTACTCTCTCTTCAATTTTTCTGTAAACCTAAATATTTTCAGAAAATTAAAGACTAGTAATAGAAAACATGATTATAAAAGTCATTCATTTTCAAAATATCAATAAGCTAATGCACAAAATGGTAAAAAGCTAGTATTTCCCTCCACATTTTGTTGCACAGAAATATTTACCAAAAATATTTACTAAAGTTACCTGATCATAAATATCACTTGTGTATTTGATAAAGATATAAGATGGGCCTGCTAAATCAGAATCTACTTTACAGAGAATGAGAGATCTATTTTAGTAGGGTCCACATGTGATTATTTAGTAATAGCTATGCTATTCCTAAAAACTCAAAATGCTTTTTTTAAAAATCCAAAAATTTACAAGAATATCTATATTCTATATACATAAACATAAATGTAAAATTCCTACATAAAGATATTAGGCCGGGCCCGGTGGCTCAGCCTGTAATGCCAGCACTTTGGGAGGCCGAGGTGGGTGGATTGCCTGAGCCCGCGGGTTCGAGACCCACCTGGGCAGCGAGACCTCATCTCTACAATAAATCAAAAAATAGTGCATGCCTATTACTGGTGCCAGTAATGTCTTTTTCAAGGGGGGCCCCCAAAAAACCCTGGAATGATCTTTTGGAGGGTGAGCCCTTTGTAGTACACTTAGAATTTGTTCCTCCAATTCAAATGGTTAGCCAAAGTTTTTATGTGGAAGTTTTGAGAAGGTTTTGTCATGATTTGTGGAAGAAACATCCCAAGTGGTGGCAAACAGGTGACTGACACTTCCACTATGACAATGCACCTGCCCATACTAGGCTGAGTATTCAGCAGCTTTTGACAAAAATGGCAATGACCACCCAGTCCCACCCTTCCTATTCAACTGATCTCACCCAAGTGACTTTTTTTTGTTTCCCCAGATGAAAAAAGTCCTCACAGGGAAACATTTTGCTGATGTGGAAGAGGTAAAACAAAAAACAGCAACAGAACTAAAAAGCACCAAAATCAATAAGTTCAAAAATGGTTTCTAGCAGTAGAAAAAGCATTTCAATATCTGTATTACATCAAACAAAGAGTACTTTGAAAGTGACTAAAGCTTAAACATGTAAGAATAAACATGATTTTTATAAATAAATTCTGGGTTTTGGGGGTTCTCCCCTCATATTTGAATTCATGACTTTGGGAAAAGATTCTAATGTTTCCTCTCCTATCAAAGACTGGTAAATTCACAGAACCAAAATTAAATTGAGAAAAATAGGCATAAAGATAACAAAGCAAGAAATGTAGCAATTATGAGAACAATATGGAGAAAGAAATGATAGGTTATGGTCTCATGAATCTGATTGAAATTCAGTGGATAAGAATTTCAGTAAGTTTTAAGATAGTTGTTCTGTCAGAGAAATTATCCCTCTGAAGTAAAGAAGCCTTTAATTAATTGAGACAAAGACCCCTGAAATCACAACATTATAGACAAAAACAGGATTACAAAGTTGATTACAAAGTTGGTCAGTTCCCCCAAACAAGTGTTTATTCTTCAGTGCTCACCTTAAATATATTCAATGCAAAAAAAAGAAAGGATCTTCCAGAGAATAAAACAGTGACCTCAGGATAAAATTAAAGTACAGAATTCCTCACAAGGAGAAAATTTGGACCAAAATTAAGGAATATTCTCCAAGCTCTAAATAGAGGACCTCTCAAAAATTTCCTATCATATTTCACATGTGTTACATATCAGAAACTACTATGTGATTATCTCTTTAAACATAGAAGAGTTTTGTGAGAATTCAGAAGTAGTTAACTTACTTATGTATTTACATACTTGCTAATTAATATCAGTTGGTCAAGAGAGTGTTAAAGCAGTTTTTTTTAGCTCATCAAGAGAAGGTTTATTTTGTTTGTTTTAATTAATCAAGAAAAACCACTACCACAGATAACCCAGGATTAATGGACTTTGACTAAATTTTGTGATTGAACAGAACTTGCAGTTCATTTAGTTTGTGAAGATTGAAGAATTTTTTTCTGAGAAACAGAGAGTACTGTAAATACTAGGTACTCAGAAATGTAGACATTGCTAACTACTATGGCTGTTTATGAAATAGTTTTGTTTCTCCTATTTAAGTCGTATGGTAGGGTTACACTTCCCTACCTACTTGAGGATTTTTGTGATGATATTTTACATTTTGATCAATGCAATCTGAGTAAAAATAGTATATCTCTCTTCTGGTTAGAAACTTTAAAAGCTCATGTGAAATGTACTACATTTTCTTTATCTTCATCAAAACTCTGTAGTATGTGTAAAAGTGGAAACTCTATCAACAACTTTTTTTGAGTAACTCGAATGAGCAGGATTGAATAAGATACTAGAATAAACTGCCTTTTAAACTTGCATTGGACATGCAGAACAAACAAAAAAATTTTGTTGTGCTAAACTACTGATATTCTTGGGTTTTTTTTTTTACTGTAGCATAACTTAGCCTATACTGATTAAAAATTACTAGATTAATTATTCAAAACAAAAGTCTCACTGATGAGTCTTTTCAATATTTATTCCCTTGGCTTATTTATTTTTTATATGCAGATTGCTTTTTATCATAAAGAAAGAGGATTAAAGGAATACAAGAGGTGACAAATGAATTAATAATTCAAGAAAACATATTGATCTCAGTTATATATTAATCAGAAGCTATGATTAAGCCTCAACTTTAATACATTGGCCTTAGAAAACACTCCGGAGTTTAGGCAGTTGAGTTTTAATTTTTTTTAAGAAGCATGTATTTATCCCTTTCATTTGAGTGTAATAGGTGTATACTATTCCTCTGTCTTAAATAATCCTGGTGATATGCAAGTAAAAGCATTTTTTTCAACTATTATTCTTATTTCGTACTATTTTTTAAAGTTCTATGAAGAGTTTGTTTGAAAACACAGAGACCAAAACAAAATGGCAGACACAGGAATCCAAGCATCCCATCTCCCACCATGTACCTCCATTCCCCACCATGTTCCAGGCTCACACAAGAACTGAAACCCTGCCAGTTGAAGAAGATGGGTGAGTGATTCTAAGGTGCTTTGAGTTACTTCACCCACTCCCAGCTATGTGTGAGTCTTTGGTTCCACACAGGTGATCAGGGCACAGTAGTGGGCAACAGGTGCCCAAGTAGAACAAGGAACACAGCCCATGTACCAGCCGCCATGGCTGTCAGTTTCCAGGCAGAAAAAGCCCTCATTCAGTGAACCTAGCTGGTGCCCACAGCCAACAACCACTGGCCATCCATCCAGAGAGATCAGAAAGAATCACTAATAAATCCTGAATGCCTTCAGGGCAGATCCTCTCCACCTCCTTGGTGGCAGGGAAAGTACTCTTTTTCAAAAGCAGCAGACTTGAACACAGAGGGAATGACACAAAAGACTTCTCAGTGAGAAGACTCCTGGGTTGCAAACCAAATGTAAATAGAAGATGGGAAGCCCATCCCCCTGCTTGCTCTCTGCAGAGTACTACCTGCAGTGGTAGAAAGCTGGACCACAGCATGAAAGACACATGAAGGATTTCTCAGTAGGAAGGTTCTTGGGCTGCAAACCAACCACAGATAGCAAACAGGGAGCTCATCCCCTTGCTTGTTCTCTGCGGAGTGCTAGCAATAGGGGCTGAAAGCTGGCTTAACTAGTTTAGCAGTGGGAGAGAAAATCTGCAATGATAGAAACCTGCCACGGGGTGGAGCAAGAAGCAGAAGTGAATGCCCCTTCTTTTCTCACTAAATGACCTGCATGAGCCACAGAAAGGGCCTTAGGACAGGGTGATTAATAGCTTCAGAGCAACAAATCAAAAGAGGAATTATAGAGAGAGAAGAGAGGCCTGTTACAAATGAGGAAAAAATTCATCACAACAAAAAGTACAGGCAACCCTCAGAGTCTTAAAGAGACACCACCTAAAAAAGCAACTATCAGAGCACAAACAATGGAAACAACCCAGAATGACCTGCCCCAGACAGAAGCCACAGAAATAAGAGATTGGATGGCAAAAATGAACAGAAACCAAGAGAAGTGAGAAGTGAAACTCACTGACATCATACAGGAATTAAAAGTAGAGTTGTCCAATTTCAAAAAAGTCCATTCTGAAACAATGAAAATGAAACACTTTATCCTGGAAATTAATAATATTGTAACAAGCACAGGGAGTGGGGTAAACCAGGTAGAGGAAAGAATCTCAGAACTTGAAGACCAAAATATGGGATTAATCAAGTAGGTCAAAAATAGAAAAAAGTTCAAAAAGGAGCAAAGCCTCTGAGAGATGTGGGACTATGTCAAGAAGCCAAATCTATACCTGACAGAAATCCCTGAAGCAGAAAGAGAAACTGAGACTAATGTGGAACAAGCATTCCCTGAGATCATCCAAGAAAACTTCCCACATCTTACCTGAGAGACAACCATTCAAACACAAGAGATTCAAAGTACCCCTGCATGGTATTACATGATAAGGCATATACTCACACTACCTAGTAGGGAAGACTCATTAGAATCACTTCATACTTATCTTCAGAAACCCTATAAGCCAGAAGGAACTAGAGTCAATTATTAACATTCTTAAAGATAAGCAATTCCAACCAAAATTTTCCTACCTCACCAAGTTAAGCTTCATCAGTGATGGAGCATTAAAATCCTTCCCAGACATCCAATCCCTAAGATAACTTCCCACTTCCAGATAAGCCCTTCAGAAGATGCTTAAAAAGGTGTTGAACACAGAAAAAAAAAAAGAATGATCAATTTCCCACCTTCAGACAAATACTTCAGAAGATGCTTAAAAAGGTGTTGGATACGGGGGGGGGGGGAGGAGTCATGCTTATTACAAAAATACAAGCAAACACAGGGTTAATAAAGAATACAGAACACTCACGAAAATAAAAGCACACTCATATATAAATTCAAAAGTAAAAAGGAAACAAAGCAACCCCCTAAGAGTCTTATGACAGAGATAAACTCTCACATTTCAATAAACAGTTTGAATGTGAATGTACTAAAGGCAATACTGAGGCAGTATAGAGTGCCAAAGTGGAAAAAGAAACATGATTCAATAATCTGCTACCTCCAGGAAACTCATCTCATTGCAAAGGACACCCACAGGCTTAAACTTGGAGGCTGGGAAATTGTTTTTCAGGCAAATAGAAAACAGAAGAAGGCATGTACAGCTATTCTAATATCAGAAAAAGTAGTCTTCCAACCACCAAAAGTTAAAAAGGAAATGGAACAATACTACATAATGATAAAAGGTTCAATCCATCAGCAAGAAATAGTCATCTTAAACACATATACACCCAATACAGGGTAAGGTTTTATAACACTACCACTAAGTAAATTAAGAGACTACATCAACTTCCACCCAATCATAGTTAAATAACTAAATACCCCCACTAATAGCTTTAGATAGATCATCAAGGCAAAAAACTAACAAGGAGATCCAGAGCCTTAACTAAACACTCAATCAAATGAATTTAATAGACATCTACAGAATGCTTCACCCAACATCAACAAAGTATAGATTCTACTTCTACTCAGCACATGGGACATACTCCAAGGTCAATCACATTCTGGACAAAAATCAAGCGTGAACATGTTTTGCAAGATTTAAATAACACCATGCATCTTCTCAGACCACAGTGGAATAAAAATAAATATCATTACCAACAGGATTTCCCTAAAACACACAAAAACATGAACATGAAAAAACAAGCTGCTGAACAACTTCTGGTTCAACACAGTAATCAAGACAGAAATAAAAAGATTTCTGAAAACAAACAAAAGCAAAGACATCTTATCAGAATTTCTGGGATGCCATGAAATCAGTGTTGAGAGGAAATTTTGTAGCATTGCATGCACACCTCAAAAAAATAGAAAGATCACAAGTAAACAGTCTAACGTCACACCTAAGGGAGCCAGAAAGGCAAGATCACCTAAATCCTAACTTCACTAGAAGATTCCAGATCACCAAGATAAAATCACAATTGCAGGATATAAAAGACAAAAATGCCATGAAAGAATCAACAAGATAAAATTTTTTTTTAAAGAATAAATAAAATTGATAGATCCCCCTGGCCAGATTGACTTAAAAAAAATGAGAAAGAGAGAGAAAAAGGCTAAATAAACATACTTAGAAATGCAAAAGGTGAAGTCACAACTGATCCTACAGTAATTGAAAATATTATCATAGATTACTGTGAACACCTGTATGCAAATAAACTAGAAAACCTAAAGGAAATGAAAAACTTTCTTACATTATACAATATCCCAAGTTTGAAACAAGAAGAAATTGAAATTCTAAATAGACCAATGACAACTCAGGAAATTGACTCAGTCATAAGAAATCTTCCCATCATAAAAAGCTCCAGACCAGATGGATTCCCAGCTGATTTTTACAAGACATATAAGAAAGAGTTAATACTAATCTTATTAAAAGTATTCCAGGCAATCAAAAAAGATAAAATTATCCCCAACTCATCTGATGAATCTAACATCATACTGATACCTAAAACCTGCCAAAGACCCAACAAAGAGAATTGCAGGCTAATCTCCCTAATGAACACAGATGCAAAAATTCTCAACAATTTTTTAGCAAATCAGATCCAACAACACATCTCAAGAGTCATCCACAATGAACAGATGGGCTTCGATCTTGAGATGTAGGGCTGGGTCAACATTGGCAAGACCATAAACATAATTCAGCACATTAACAGTTGAAAAAACAAGAACCATTAGAAGCAGAAAAAGCATTTGACAAAATCTAGCATCACTTATTGATAAAAACCATTGAGCACCTATGCATAGAGTGAACATTCCTCAAAACGGTAAGAGCCAACTGTGTAACCTCACAGTCAATACATTGCTCAACGTACAGAAATTGGAAGCATTCCACCTAAGAATGGAAACAAGACTAGAATGCCCACTCTCATCCCACCTGTTCAACATAGTGCTAGAAGTCCTAACCAGAGCAATCAGTCAAGAGAAAGAAATCATGGGTATCCAAATAGAAAAAGAGTAAGTTAAGGTATCTCTCTTTGCAGACAATATGATTCTGTACCTTGAAAATCCTAGAGAGTCTGTCAAAAGTCTCTTCACACAAATGACTTTGGTAAAATCTCAGGGCACAAAAATCAATGTGCAAAAGACAGTTGCATTTCTATACACCAGCAACAAGCAGACAGAGAACCAAATAAAAAGCACATCCAAATCACAATAGCCACAAAAAATGAAATACCTTGGCATCTACCTAAGCAGAGAAGTGAAAAACCTTTACAATAAGGACTAGAAAACACTGCTCAAAGTAATCAAGGATGACACAAACAAATGGAAAAGCATTTCATGCTCAGGGATCGGAAGGATCAATATTGTCAAGATGTCCATCCTACCCAAGGCAATCTACAGATTCAGTGCAATACTCATCAAATTACCAACATCATTCTTCTCAGACCTGGAAAAGACAATATGGAAATTCATATGGAAATCCAAAGGAGCACGAATAGCCAAAACAATCCTCAGTAAAAGGATCAGAGTGGGAGGTATCACACTTCCAAACTTTAAGCTTTATTACAAGGCTAAAATGACCAAAACACCCTGATATTTGTACAGTAATAGGCACATAGACCAATGGAACAGGACAGAGATTCTGGAAACACAAACATGGTCTCTCAACCAACTCATCTTCAACAAAGCCACCAATAAGTATTGCTGGAGAGTGGAGATCATATTTAGCAAATGGTGCTGGGAAAACTGACTGCCCACATGCAGAAGAATGAAACTGGACCCCTATCAATCACCATATATAAAAATCAACTCAAAATGGATCAAAGGCCTAAATGTAAAACCTCAAGCTCTAAGAGTCCTAGAAGAAAATGTAGAAAACACTTTTATGCACATCAGAGTAGGCAACAAATTCCTGGCCAATTCCCCAAAAGCAAATGCCATAAAAGCTAAGATAGACAAGTGGAATTCATCAATAGGAAAGCTTTTGAACAGCAAAATAAACCATCAAGAGAGTAAAGAAACAACCCACAGAATGGGAAAAAGTATTTGCAAATTATGCCTGAAAAAACAGTCCTAACATCCAGAATCTTAAAGGTATTTAAATAAAATGAAAGGAAAAAAGAAAACCAGTTAAAAAGTAAACAAAGGACATGAACACTTTTCAAAAGACAACAAACAAGCAGACAACAGACACATGAAAAACTGCTCAGCCTCGCTAATTATCAGAGAAATGCAAATCAAAACTGCATTGAAATAACCTAACTTCAGTGAAGATGGCTACCACCAATAAGTCAAAAAACAGCAGATGCTGGCGCAGATGTGGAGAAAAGAAAACGGTTCTCTCCTGTTGGTATAGAGTGCAAACTAGTTTAAGAACTATGGAAAGTAGTATGGCAAATCCTAAAAGAACTAAAAATTGACCTTTCATACCATCCAGCAATCCCTCGTTTGAGAATATACCTGGAGAAACATAAATCATTCTAGACAAAAAAGAAAAATCTGCTCACACACGTTTATTGCTGCTCTATTCACAATATCAAAAATATAGAGCCAACCTACTGCCCATGGAAAGTGGACTGGATAAAGAAAATTTGGTACATATACACAATGGAGTATTATATAGCGATAAAGAAGACCAGCCTGGAAACATGGCGAGGCGAGACTCTACAATAAATCAAAAAATTAGCTTAGCATGGTAGTGCATGCCTGTAGTTTCAGCTACTTGGAAGGCTGAGGTAGAAGGATCGCGTGAGCCCAGCAGGTTGAGGCTGTTTTGACTGTGAGTGTGCCTCTGCACTCCAGCCTGGGTGACAGAGTGAGACTCCAACTCAAAAAAGAAAAGAAAAGAAAAGAAAACAGAATAACAAAATCATAGACTTCAACAGCAAATTGGATGTAGTTGGAGACCATCATACTAAGTGATCAATCAGAGAAACAAAGACCTGAATACCAAATGTTCTCACTCAAAGTGTGCCCTGAACATTAGTCACATGAGCACAAGGGAGGGATCAACAGTCACTGAGCACTGATGGGGGAGGGAGAGAGGGAAGTGGGAGGGAACACATGACAACACAACGGTACCTGATCCACTACCAGGGGAAGTGAGTGCCAATTAGAAGCCCAAACTTCACCTGGATGCAGTCTATTTATGTAGTTAATTCTCACCCCACATCTCTATAATAATAATCTTAAAAAGTTCTGTAAAGATCCAACGGGGGTGGGAGGAACATGAGTATATATTTTTGTGATGTAAATATTTGATTTTCTTCCCTAATTTATGATAAAAAAGTATTTTCTTTATAAGTCTAAAATTTTTAAAATAAATGTAAAAAGATGTATTTAAGTCACATTCAAAATATTAATACAGTATTAAAATACCTACACATTAGTTCTACCTTTTTTTAAAAAAAAACTGTGTTTTATTATAGAGATGTGAGGTACAAGTCAGAATCAAGTACATAAGTAATCTACATGCAGGTGTAGTCTAAGCTTCCAACCAGTCCTCGCCTATCCTAGTTTAGGATCAGGTACCCTTCATGCTGCCACATTACCCGGCCTGCCGGGCGGGGTCCTGCTACTGCCAATCCCTCCCTTGTGTTACTGTGGTTAATGTTCAGGTCCCACTTATGAGTGACAATGTGGTATTTGGTTCTCTGTTTCTGTGGTAGATTACTAAGTATGATTGTCTCCAACTCCAAACTTCACATTAGTTCTACCTTTCAATTTTTTTTAATAGAGGTTCTGAATGACCCCATTATAAAGTTGGGCAATACATAGTGCTGCATATTCCTATGTAATATTGCCATGTCCTCAGGATTTTGGCCTATGTGTCTTTCAAGCATGCAGTTAATCTGCTATGCTTCACATGAAAAGTATTTGAAGATATTTTCTTATATATAACTTCCCAGCACTGATGGGTAGAATACCTAAGCCTGCTTAATGTAGCAGATGTGTATCATCAGATCTATCATTTTTCATTCTGTTAAAACAAATTTGGAACAATTGTGTTAGAACACAGGGAAGAGAGATAAACCCTGATGAAAGAAATTAAACTGGGTTTACCTTTGAGATTAAAAATATATATATATTTTAAAATAAATATATATACTTATATATACTTTATGTTATATATAGGCACAGAAGATTTGTTAACGCTTAAAGAAAGTGAAATTAATCATAGTCATAAGTTTGGTAAATTTGAGTCTCTATTTATGGATTTTAATAATTAAAAAACATCTCTAAAATTATGATTGATGAAAAAGGCTAATTACTATGCACATTCACTAGTTCAAGTAAGTACTAAAACATGCAGGTGATTTAAAATATGTTCTTCAGATGAACATATACTTGAAGTTTAATTTATTTTAAATGCCTATATACTATATATGTCTACACACACATATAAATTGTTTATTCCCTTTTCTCATGGTTGACTTCTTGTATTATTACACAGAAGCCCCTTATGATGGCAAGGGAGATACATTTTAAGCCCCAAAGTATCAGTCTGTAGGAGGGAGGTAAAGAACAGGTCAGTCTATTAAAATTAAAAAGCTTAAGTGCCTGCTATTCAGCCTGCTAGTTCTTTAAACACCTAGTGCTGGCTTTTAAAAATTATTTTCCCTAATTTCTTTCAATCTTTTGGTAGATTTCATTTCATTATCTCTGCAAATGTCAGTTCCATTCACTCTTTAAAAAAATCTCACCTATTTTGCAAATGCATACTTAGTATTTTGCTTGAAGCAGAACAGGTGCAATTCAAAAACAAATAAAATTTAAAGCTAATAAAATACTACAATTTAGTATATTGTAAATGTGACTTTTAAAATTAATGAAGAAAAGATTTTTGTTAGTTCCAGGAATGGTTTTCCAATAAATGGATAGTCAACAACAACAAAAAAGAAATGGCTTTCTTTCTTATTTTACTTTAAAAAATAGTCCCAGTCAGAACAATGAGTGTATCCATGTAAAAACAATGAAATCACTAAATTACTATAATTCCAGCATCGGATTTATTTTTCTATGTATGAATAGGTATAGTCTTTTAGGTAAGGCACAAAATCAAAGCCCTTAACTCAAAAAAAAAAAAAAATCAACATACACACACCCTATTTATGTACACATGGAGACAAATATTAATTTGCAATGCAACAAGATTTGAAAAGAAACAAATTAAAAACATTAACATTAAAAAATTAAAAGTACCTCTTATCCATGAATAAAGACATGGTAATATGCATCTACACCATATATATACATACATATGCATGTATACATACAAATTTGCATATACATATATAATGATGGTGTATATATGATGTATGTATACCTATATGTACACATTATATATTATATATACATCATATATATACATCATATTTACATATGTACATGTATGTGTATAATATTTATATATACTGAATAAATTATGATGTTTGTGACTAAGTGATAAAAGTATGCTCCTGATTAGTGTTTTTTTATAACATTTTTTATTTTAAAATTTTGGGGTACGGTTAAGGGTTAGGTATGCAAATATGCATTGTGCAGGTACCTTGCTGATGAGGTGTGCCCCACCTCCCAGCCCCAGACAGATTTTGACTACCGTTAATCCCACCTCTCTTCCCCTCCCTGCCCCCCCATAGTTTCCCGTGACTGTCAATCCTTTTCTTAGAGTATTACAATGTTGTTCAAGGTCCACTTATGAGTGAGAACATGTGATACTCAGATCTTTGTTTCTGTGAGAGATTACTCAGTATTATAAATTCTAATTCCATCCAGGTTGCTGTGAAATTCATGATTTTGCTCTTTTTTTATGTCTGTGTAATTTTCCATTGTGTATATGTACCACTTTTTTTTTTTTTTTTTTGAGTTGGAGTCTCACTCTGTCGCCCAGACTGGAGTGCAGTAGCCGCTCCCGGCCACCGCAGCCTCGACCTGCTCGGCTCCGGTGATCCTTCCACCTCAGCTTTCCAAGTAGCCGGAATTACAGGCATGCACTACCACGCCCGGCTGATTTTTTTGATTTATTGTAGAGATGAGGTCTTGCTGCCCAGGCGGGTCTTGAACTCGCAGGCTCAGGCAATCCACTCACCTCAGCCTCCCAAAGGTGCGGGATTACAGGCTGAGCCACCGAACCCAGCTGTACCACATTTTTTTAATCCAGTCCTCTTTTGATGGGCAGCATGGTTGGTTCCATGATCTTGCTATTGTGAACAATGTTGCGATAAACATACGTGTGCAGGTATCTTTTTTTATAGAGTGATTTGAGTTCTTCAGGGTATATTCCCAGTAGGGGGATTGCGGGATCATATGGAAGTTCGATTTTTAGAGCTTTTAGGAATCACCACACTGATTTCCACAGAGGCTGCACTAGTTTACACTCCCACCAACAGTGTAGAAGTGTTCCCTTTTCACCACATCCTCTCCAGCATCTGTTATTTTTTGTTATTGATAATGGCCATTCTGACTGGAGTTAGGTGCTATCTCAGTGTAGTTTTAATTGCATCTCTTTGATGATTAGTGAGGTTGCACATTTCTTCATGTATCTGTTGGCCACTCGTATGTCTTGTTTTGAGAAGTGTCTGTTCATATCTTTTGCCCACTTTGTAATGGGGTTTTTTGTTTTTTTCTTTTCAGCACATGTGAGTTCCTTGTAGATTCTATATGTTAAGCCTTTGTCAGACATGGAGTTGGTAAATACTTTTTCCCAGTCTGTGGGCTGTCTCCCTGCTCTCTTGATGGTTTCTTTGGCTTTGCAGAAGTTTGTCAGTTTAATGAGGTCCCACTTGTCTATCTTATCTCTTATGGTCTGTGCATTTTGGGTTTTGCTCAGGAACTGGATGCCAGTTCCAATTTCCATAAGGGTGTGTCCTGCATTTTCTAAAGTTCTTATGGTTTGAGGTTTTACATTTAGGTCTCTGATCCATTTAGAGTTAATTTTTTTGTATGGAGATAGAGAGGGGTCTTGTTTGAATCTTCTGCATGTGGTCAGCCAGTTTTCCCAGCACCATTTACTGAATACGTTCTCCTCTCCCCAGTGGTGGGTGGTGGAGGCTTTGTCGAAGATGAGTTGGTTGAGAAATTGAGGTTTTGCTCCTGGAATCTCAATTCTATTCCGTTGGTCTATATGCCTGTTCTTGTACCAATACCAAGCTGTTTTGATTATTGTAGATTTATAGTACAGTTTAAAGTCTGGTGTTGTTTTTTTAAATAAACTTTAAAAAAAAGACTTTTTGTGGTTTCCTAAATAAACTTTTAAAAAGTATTTTTAGGAAGCTGGGCACTGTGGCTCAAGTCTGTAATCCCAGAACTTTGGGAGGCTGAGGTGAGAGGATTGTCTGAGCCCGAGGGTTTGTGACCAGCCGGGGCAACATGGTGAGACATCTCTACAGTAAATCAAAAAATTCACCAGGCATAGCAGTGAGCACCTGTAGTTCCAGCTACTAGGAAGGCTCAGGCGGAAGAATCACCTGAGTCCAGTGGTTCAAGGCTGTGGTTGCCGCGAGCATGCCACTGCACTCTAGCCTGGGTGACAAAGTGAGACTCCAACTAAAAAAAAAAAAATGGTATTTTTAGGTTTATGGAAAACTTACAAAGATAGTACTGTGAATTTGCATGTATCTCACACCCAATTCCCCTACAATTAACATCTTCCATTACCATTGTACATTTCTCACAATTGATGAAACAATATTGATAACTTATTATCTAATTTATGCTTTCTTCAGTTTTGCTCAGTTTCTACTGAATGTCCCTTTTCTGATCTCATTCAGGTTACCATATTCTATTTAGTCATCATATCTCCTTATGCTTCTCTTTGTTGTGACGATTTCTTAGACATTTTTTTTTGTCTTTGATAATCTTGACTGTTTTGAGAAATACTGGTAAGTGCTTTGTAGGATATCCCTAAATTTGAGTCATCATGATCTATTTCTTGTTTCTAGTTGGGACATATGTGTTTGGGGGTAAAAGGTACCACTCTCACCACAGATCAGTGGAACTTGTAACCAACATGATTTATTGATTATGATGTTGAGCTTATCTGGCTAAAGTAGTATTTTTCAATTTTCTTCATTGTAACGTCACTTTCTCTCTCCCTTTTTGTTCTGTATTGTTTGGGAGTCACTATGCCAAGCCACCCATAAGGAATGGGGAATTATGCTCCACCTTCTTGAGGAAAGTGTGTCTATACAATTTGAAATTTCTACACAGAAAATTTGTCTATTTATCTCTACTCATGTATGAACTCAGAGTAATTTGCTTAATACTTTGGAATATAATCAGTAATATTTTATTTAGTTTTACTCAAATGACAACAGCTTTGACTCTTTCCCAAGTGCCTAAAACTCTGTTTGGCATAAAGTAAGTGCAAACAAATAAAATATCTGTTAAATGCTTTAATAAGCCAGGGGTTACTTTCATAAAAATATCAATGTATTACCCTCTTATTGGGAACATATTTCAATTGTTCATGAGGAAATAATTTAGATTCTGATAAATCATATTCAAGGTAATTCTAGGTACTTAATCCTCACATATGTGGCTTGTTACTATACATTTCCTCATTTTAAACTGAAAATAGAATTTATAACTGTAAGTGTTTATTGGTCAGTCTGAAAGTGACAGATCTAATAGCCATCATATGAAAGAAAATTATGTTTAGTAAATAAATAAACTTGATAGGCTATTTCTATCATTTCTTAAGTTATGGGCCTCATTCATTAGCAATAGAGCAACACATACACACAGTTAGAATCTTTTTCTTGTTTCTTTCTTTATTTATAACTATCTTTATGAGTAACAATTGATCCCATCACTACTTGTAGAATGCCTGGTATCTGTTTTTGTCTATCAGAGAAACCACCAAAGAAGGCCTCTGAATATATTAACTGAATTATCTGGAAAGATATAGACTGACTAGGATGTATGTTAGTGAAGGCCCTCTGTAGATAAGAATTTGGGAGCCTCACAGAGCTACCACTTCATAAGTATATAGTGCTAGTCAGAATATTTGGCACCAAAATTTTGGAGTGCATTATGAAATGATCCTGTAAAGTTTTAATGTGCATACAATACAACCCAGCAATTCAACAACTAGATAAAATGTCTCTAGAGAACTGAGTGTGAAAAAGTTCATAAGAAAGTAGGAATAGTCACAGTAGGAATTTGTTAAAGCAAACACCGAAAACAATACAAATGCCAACTGAGAGAAAGATGGATTAATAAATTTTGAAATATCACACAATGGAGCATAACTAAACAAATATAAAAAATTACATTTAACACAGATGAATCACACAAACCAATATTGAGTTTAAAAAGTACATCTGTAAATTAAAAAAAAAACATTGCACACCAAATAGTGACACACACTTAGAAAAAAATAGAACAATGTTAAGCAAAGGAAGGCAGCACTGAAAACGGTGGAGCCTGGAGGTCCAAGGATCTGCTCTTCTACTGAAGCAACCATTAGGCTGGCAAATACTGTCAGAATTAAGTTTTTCAGAACTTTAGACTATAATAGTAATAGTAATTATAACAACAATAATGATAATCTTACAACAGCGGAGTACTTAATGAAACCAGAGACTGCCAAGTTTTGGTAACAGTGTGTTGTGACATTTTACCCATTTACCATTCCCTACTTCCCAGCTCTGTGATGGATATGGCGGTCATGACTCATGTTTCCAATGTCAATTGTTGGTGCCAGAAGTGGCAATTCAGATCTTGTTCTAAAAAATAATTGTGGTTCTGCATTGTGATGGCAGTTCTCTGAGGGGTTAGTTGAGAGGCTTGTTTTTGAGGCAAACTCCAAAGTAAATGAATTGAAAACTCATGCAAGAGAAAAATACATAAACATTAATCATATGGGAAATTGAGCAACTTTGTTAGTGAGAAACACCAATTAAAGTAGTAATGAAATTTCATTTTATTATCTACCAAGTTGGTAAATTTAAAAACGACATAATATCCTATTTTGGAAGGTGTGGGAAACCTTGAATTCTTTTTTTTTTTTTTTTTTTTTTTTGAGTTGGAGTCTCACTCTGTCACCCAGACTGGAATGCAGCGGCCGCTTCCGGCCACTGCAGCCTCGACCTGCTGGGCTCTGGCGATCCTTCCACCTCAGCCTTCCGAGTAGCCGGAATTACAGGCATGCGCTACCACGCCCAGGTGATTTTTTTGATTTATTGTAGAGATGAGGTCTCGCTGCCCAGGCGGGTCTCGAACCCGCGGGCTCAGGCAATCCACTCACCTCAGCCTCCCAAAGGCGCGGGATTACAGGCTGAGCCAACGAACCCGGCACCTTGAATTCTTATACACTGTTGGATGGTGTGAAAATTGAAAATTAAAACAGATTTTTAGAAAGTATTTGTATATGTTCATCAAATGAAGTGAGATAATTCTAAACACTTTAATTGGTTATATAATACAAATTTACTAATTTAAATATGAGGTAAAGTTCTTTGCTGATTTTTTTGTTTTGTAATTTTAATATAACCAAAAAAAGAAAGTTAGTAAAAGACATAGGTAAAACATTGCATAAGAAGATAAATATAATATAGACACTTGATTATACAAAATGGCAAGAAAGAAAACTAAGAAAACAAAATATATTTGGCAAACAGAAAACAAGTGAAGTTATTGGAATTAAATCTAAGTACTTATATTAGATGCAGATGGACTTAGTCTAATTAAAAGACAAAAGTTGTCACAGGTTGGATTAAAATAAACAAGGTTATTGCAGATCACTTATTAGTAAATTTTAAAAATAAAGGCTCACATACATTGAAAATAAAATGACTGAAAAAGATACAAGAGTTATTATAGGAGATACATTTCACAAAAATATAAAATTTAATTCAACTGAAAATTATACAATTATAAATTTATACATTCTTTAAAATGTGGCTTCAGTTATATAAAGCAAAAATTGACTGAAAAAAGTAAAGATAGACAAATTCATATTAATGGTTGGAAATTTTAACATACCTTAGTCTATATGTGATAGAACAGCTGGCAAAAAATATTAGAGAAAAATAAGAATTGAACAAGAGAAATTAACCAATTTGATCTAGTGACATATATTGACCAAAGTATTCAATAATTATAGGATGTATATAATACATTTTTAAGCTACACTATATATTGACCCATAAATAAATCAATAAAATAACAAAGGGTTGAAATTAATATCGTACAGGTTTTCTGATAACTGGATTAAATTATGGTTCTATTACTGAAAGGTAAAAATACACAAATGTTTGGATATTTCCCTGACTCATTTAAAGTAACTCATTTTTTCAAGAATAAGTTACAATGGAAACTAGTAAATGATTTGAAGTAATTATTAATAAAAATATGTCCTATCAAAGCTATGAGATTCAACTACAACACTTAAAATAATATTTTTGTTTAAATGCATATATTAAAACTACTAAAAATTGAAAATTAATTACCTATACTACCAACATAGAACCAAATAAAAAGAGAGTAGAGAGTAAGATATAATAAAAATAAATGTTAGAGATTAGTAAAATTAAGAACAGATATACAATAGACATAATTGGTAAAGCCAAAAGTTGGTTCTTTGAAAAGATTAGTTAAGTTGTTAAATGATCAAGAGACAGAAAGATAGATAAAGGGAGAGGAAAAAACAAACATAAGAGACTAATAGACTAATATCAAGAATAAACAGGAAAATCTCACTATCGATATTATACACTAATAAATTTGACAACTTGTTTACAATGAAAAAAACCACAAACCTTGAAATATATAAATTGCACAAGATAAAACTTTAAAAATTGAAAAGTTCTTTGTATAGCAGACATTGAATCTATAAGTAAACACTTTCACCCAAAGAAAGCTTCAATAACAGATGGTATCACAGGTGAATTTTATAAACATTTAGTGAAAAATTGATATTATATAACTTTTTTAGAAACTGTGTATAAGCTTCTTAAGTCATTATTAGACACTTTTTATCTCCACATATTTTTTCTTGAAAATATTTTTTTCTTTTTTTTAATTAATCAATATTTTTTATTATGATTTTGTGGGGTACAGTTAAGGGTTAGGTGTACAATTACGTTTCATTCAGGCACCCTGTTGATAAGAGGTATTTCCCCATCCCCAGACAGATATTTGCGACTGTTAATCCCCTCCCCACCCACCGAAAATATTTTTTAAAAAACTGTGGACCAATACGTATTATAAAAAAAGTTACAAAATCTCTAAAACATATTATTGGCACCTAGAATTTAGTGGTTACTAAAAAGAATAACACCACATGGCACAAAGTGGTGTATATGGGAATACATGGTTAACGTGGATTAAAAATCATTCACTACAATTTAGAAGATTGACAAAATAAAGGACAATAAGAAAATTTGAAAAATCTAATTTTTAATTTTATAAGTGAAAACCAAAGGAATTTTTAAAATCTGATAAAGAGTACCTGCAAAAAAACATGTATCCAATTGGTAAATGACAAAATGTTCAATTTCCTCTCCACTATACAATGTTGGGATCAAGATTATCATGCTCATTATCTCCTTGTTTTATTTACTATTATACTGGAGGTTAAAGCAGTGCAATAAGGCAAGAAAATAAAATAAAACGCATAAGATTGAGAAAGGAAGAAACAAAACACATTATTTGTGAATGATAAAATATTTGTAAAATATTCGGAAACATTTGGAAACAGCAGACAAAATTGAATTAAGTATATTTACTAAAGTCCCAGGATAGAAGGTCAGCATACATAAATAAATATTACACACAAATCCTAGCAAAAAAACCCCAGAAAATAAATTTAAACATAAAAATCAATTATAATTGAATCAAAAAACATTACACACCTAAAAATAAATCTGGCAAAACCCATGCAAGAAGATTGCTTGAAAGCAATAGATTAAGGTTGTTACAGCAAAGAACTTCATTTTTAATAGAAATCAGAGAGCTACCTACATCCAGACTTGCTGTGTAAATGAGAGGAAAATAAACTATTTTACTTAAAAATTAAAAACAAGAAAGCAACAGACGCTAGTGAGAGATTTTAAAGAAAAAAAATTGTTTGATGTGTCATGTTCAGTGATTGTAAGACACAATATTCTAAAGATGTAATTTATCCCAAGTGAATGTATAATTCAACACAATCCAAACAAAATCCCAGCACTGTGTGTGTGTGTGTGTGTGTGTGTGTGTGTGTGTGTGTGTGTGTGAGAGAGAGAGAGAGAAAGAGAGAGAGAGAGAGTGCATGAGAGAGAGAGAGAGAAAAAAAAAATTACCAAGGTGCAAACAAAATGTAGAAGGAAATATGAGATCATGAATACCTAAAACAATCATGAAGAATAAAAGGAAAAATAGACCACTTCCAGATATGAAGATCTATAATAAAGCTTTATTAATTAGGATAGTATAGATAAAATGAACTATAACATGAAATACAGTCATGCCCAAGTATGTACACTATTGCCCAAGTATGTACAACACTATTACATGATATCAGTAACAATGCAAAATAGTCTACTCATATTTTGCATACAATTTTTGATAAAATGCAGATCAAAATTTAAAATACAAAGTAATATCACATTGATTTTAAAAAAAGATTTTCTTAGTGAACATGAGATAGGCAAATGTTTCTTAAATAGGGCATAGAAGTCCTGGCCAAGAAGAAAAATAACTGACAAAATGGACTATATTATACTTGCAGAACTTTTGCTCCTCAAAATACGCTACTCAGAGAGTGAATGAACAACGTACAGAGTGAGAGATGATACAACACATATGTCTGATAAAGAACTCTTAATTATAATATATAAAATATCATTCGAATTCATAAGAGAAAGTAACACAACTCATTATTAGTCATCAAAGAAATGCAAATCAAAAATACCATACTGTACTTATATACACCCACCAGAATTGCTAAAATGAAATAGAAAATGCTGTTAGATAAGAAGTTAAAACTGTCAGAGGCTTTAAGTGAAAAAATACATAGAAGTGTTTATACAATTTATAAAACCTTTAAGTGGTATTTACTAATGCTGAATGTACACATTACTTGTGACTTACTTCTGGATACATCCCAAAAGATTTGTGGCCACATAAACCCCAGCACACATCTACTAAAATACTTGTTACAGCATTACTCCTAAGAGTCCAAAATGCGTATCAACCATAGACTGATTAATAAATACATGTTCGCTGAATAGAATATTCAAACTGGAAAGACAAAGTTATAGTTTCAAAAGTCAGAATAGTGTTTATCTTTGCTGGTGGAGAAATTAGAGGTGAGTGGAAGGGCATAAATGAGTCTTCTGAGAATTTGGCAACATCCTGCTTCTTGATCTGGTTGCTTCTTATCCAGGTGTGCTGAGTTATTAATTTATGATGTAGATACTTTCAATTTAATAACTCAGCAAAACTGAATTATCTCTATCTCAGTACAGTATGTTTTCATTATTGATTTTTCCCAAATATTAAATATGTACACATTAAGTCATTTCTATTAACATCTCTATTTTGGTAGAGATGCATGTACTCATAGATTTCTAATATTGCAATGTGTAGATGACTTTGAGGTGGCAGAAATCACTCCAAAAGGAACAATAATGTAAGTAAAGAAGCTCAAGAATTGATTCCATGGAAATAGCATGGAGACTGTTATTTAATCCAATGCTTATATCTATGTGTAGAATAATATATATAGAATTTAGTCCAATGCTTTTATCTATAACCAATGCTTTTAAAAGAGATAACAACATAAAGCAGAGATAAGCCATACTCAGATGATAATAAGTTTCAGTAAGCATATTCCAATAAGTGAGATGAAGAAAAAGTCACTCCTTAATTGTTCAAATATCATTTTCAGATTCCATCCAACCTTTTTAATTTTCTGTGATTTAATTCAGAGCTAATGGGGTTTTCCATATCCCATCTCATTATTCTAGAACCCCTTCCCAAATAATATTTTAAAACAAATAATGATCAATTCATTGGCAGTACTCAAAACTCTTCAAATATTTCACTATTGCTTGTGGGACAGAGTTCAAATCCCTGAGGGCAATCCTGGAAGTGTCTTGGTATTTGGCCTTTTCTTAACCAAATAGTTACTGCTTCTCATAATTCTCTCATATTCAGATTTCATTATTTTGATGTAAGAATTGCTCACAATTATAGAAATTATGTATGCAATGGATTTATGCCTTCTAATACAAGGTCTGCTTTGTCTGGAATGGTCTCTGGTCCACTTGTGAATAATTGTTTTGTGAAAAGTGTCAACTCAGAGCTCATCTCCTTGATGAAGCTTTATCTGACCTTATTTTGCAGTTCTCCACATTACAGGTAATGAAATATTTCTCACATTTTATTTCACTAATTTTTAATATTTATTTCTCAAACCCCAGACTATAAGTTTCTTGAGTGCAGAGGGCCATTTCAAAAGTCACCTTTGTATCCTGAGTTTCCAGCCCCATCTCTGTCCCATGGAAAATGAAATGAGTCTCACATTAGTTAGGATCAGTTTGACTATGAGAAAGGCAGATCTGAAAATTGTGGCATAAACAGGAGAAACAATTCTTTTTTCCTAATATAAAAAATCTGAAGGAAGGCAATGGGGGCTGTTGTGACAGTTGCATAGTTCCATGTTCCTCAACTCCTTTCTTACTTTTCTGCTGCATGTGGCTCCCATTCATAAAGTCACTCCAGGAATCAGGAAGAAATAAGAAGTCTCTTTAAATTTCATTTGAAAGAAAATATAAAAATCTCATAGAGCATTCCCATTAAAACTCTATTTGTCAGAGTATACTCCCATGAGGTTTATCTCATTCACAAGGGAAGCTGGAAATACAGTGTTCTTCTTGGACCTCCTCCCTGCTCTTCCTCAACAGCCCCTTCCACATCCTCTCCTCATCTTTCTTGCCATTTAACTCACTTCCAGTGTTCGTCAGTGTTCTTTAGAGGACACATCCCATAGTATAGATAGATGATAGATAGATAGATGGATAGATAGATAGATAGATAGATAGATGAAAGATGAGATAGATAGATGACAGATTAGAGAGAGAGAGAGAGATGTGAGAGGATTTATTAGGGAAATCAGCCCATGGGATTATGAGGACTGAAGTCCCAAGACAAGCTATTTGAAAGCTGGGGTCCCAGAATGTTGTTTGGATGACTGTCTAATTCCAAAACCTCAGAACCAAAGGCCAAAGGCCTGAAAACTCCCACTGCTGTAAGTCCAGGAATCCCAAGGCCAGAGAGCCTGGAGTCCCGATGACCAAAAACATAAGGAAGAATGTGTCCCACCTCCAGGAAAGAGTGAAAGACATCTCTCCTTTTTTGTCCTATCCAGGCTCCCATTCAATTGAATGGTGCTCTCCTACACTGAGGACAGACAGACCTTCCCCATTCAGTCCACTGACTCATATGCCAACCTACTCTGGAAACACCCTCACAGACACGTCCAGAAGTAATACTTTACCATTTCTCTAGGTATCCTTAAACCAATCAAGTGTACTCTTAAAATCAACCATCAAACTTTTTTCCCCTTCCCTAATTCCGTATCTTACTTTTCTCCCCTCTTCTAATTTCTCTTCACCAAATTCCTCCAGCCTGACCAGCCACCCGCCCTTTAACTTGTCCTTGAGTAGTGAGATATAAATAATGCTGACCAATAAGAAGACATATCTGAGTGTACTGAATTTAAAATGATTATTAAAGTTAAACAATACATATAAGCACATTTTATACTGGTAGGTATATTATTACTATACAAAGTCAATTACTATCCAGAATTAAATTCTCCAATCTTTGCTCTGTCAGAACTTTGTAAACACGTAAAAGTATATAAAATTCTCTATGCTGATCCTATGACATCCATATATGTCTACCATATGGTAATTTAATAGAATTATAAAATGGTTTATATTTAATATTTTTCTCTACATATATGTATCTTTGGCCAGGTGACTTTTTCTTATTTCTGTGACTCCCCCCACATAGGGAACCAGAATCTTTTCTTCTATCAATGTTAATTGGTATTGCAGGCTTTGAAAGCATAAATAGGATTATTAAATATTAAAAATATTTACCATAGCTATTTATATGTCTTAGCTAAACATGTAACCAAGACACAATATTATTCCTCTTGCAAGATTAATATTTCTGATGACAATTTGGAGATACAGAATTTGACAGCCTTGGGTAGATTTGCCCACAGTCAAGAAAATTCAGCCACAGTGTCTGTTGCCATGGTATTTCACTGTTGGGTATCATGATGTACTGTCTATTTTATTATTCTTGTAGAAGCTAAGTTACTTTTCAAGAAATGAAAAACATTTTGAAGAATCTTGTCTTTGAAAGAAAATAAAAAAATAGGTATAGGTAGTTGAAATGATTTTTTAAATATTATGCTAAAAAGATCTTGACAATGTGTTACACATACACACACACATCTAGTTAATAAAAATGACATGTATTTTGACAATTTTATTTCATTTTAAATGCACTGTATGCTTTTTAGAAAATGAAGCTGCTTGTTAAATTACAAACTAGTATATATAAAATCTTGATTATATTAAACATTCCATTACATATTACAGATTAGTGATTCAGTAAAAAAAATTAAGTAAACTTTATATTGAAATATCATATAAATGCATGTCATAATCATGCAGTTCAAGTAATTTTCAAAAAGCAAATACACTCATGAAATTGACACTCAGATCAAGAAAAAAATCAATACCTGTATCCTTTTAGTCACTACTCCCCCACATAGGGAACCAGAATCTTTTCTTCTATCAATGTTAATTGGTATTGCAGGCTTTGAATGCATAAATAGGATTATTAAATATTAAAAATATCTCCCACATCACCAAATGCCCCCTGGAGGACCATATCATTGCTAGTTGAAAACCACTGGTTATAGATATATCAAAGTATTTATCTGATCACCTGTTGATAGACTTTTAGTTTCTAGTTTAGAACTTTTATAAACAGTGATTGCCATACATTTCTTATGCCTTTTCTTGTTCATATATACATATTTTTGTTAAGTATACATTGAGTATCAAAATCCTCTTTAGTAGATAATGCTACGCATTTTCAGAGTGATTATAACAGTTTACAACCTCTCTGGAATATTCTAACCAATATTTGTTATTTTTTAATATTTCCTGAAATAGGTGTTTAGTGAAATCTTGGTGTAGTTTTGATTTTCATTGGCCTAATGACTAATAAAATCTAGCAGTTCTTTTAATGTTTATTGACTATCTGGAGATTTTCTTTATTGTTTTGAAATGTGGAATTAAGTTTCTTGCCTGTTTTGTCAGTCAGGTAATCTACCTTGTTATTGATTTACTGTAATGAGTATATATTCTGAAAATAAATATCTTTGTTGAATAAAGGTATAGCAAATATCTTCTCTTCTGTGATTTGCCTTGTCATTATCTAAATGGTGTCTTCCACTTTAGCATGTTTCATTCCTGGTTTACATCCCTGTCTTCAGTGTATCTTTATAGGGTTCAACCTGAAAGTTTATGTGGTTTTTAACCAGGTAGGTGGTGAACTAGCAGTTTTTGCCTACTTGGTAACTCTCAAATATTGCAATAAGGTTTTCAGCTGTTTTCTAACATTCACACTGCATGGCTTCAAAAAGCAAACACCTCATGCTGAGAACTAGGGCTCACCTCATAAGGCTTTCTTCACTTATGGGATCTCAGTTCCTCAAGTTTGGTGCCTTGACATCTTCAAACTCCCATTGTTCTCTCCCCAGCTAGCTTTTCTCCATCTGAGTTGCTTTCTGCTAAACTCAGGTGCTCATCCCGCACTACTTCAATGTTACCAAATGACTCTAGGGCAAAGTGTAGCACAGAGATTTAACTTATTTTAATGAGCTTCTCATTTTTTGGTTTTCAGTCCCCTCAAGTCCTAACTGTCTCAGCTCTCCAATGCTGTTAAACACCTTAAAAAAATAATAATACAGATTTCTGGTTGTTCTTAGAGGGAACGTTGCTCTTCCACAAGACACTCTATCATCATTTGTATTGGATCTCTACCAGTGAGCAGTATTATAACAGAAAAAGTATGGATATGAGACAATAATTATCACTGACATTCATAAAAGTTATTTTAATAGTTTCTATATTGTTAATGATTTTAATGTTAAAAAATGAATAATAGTAACAGTTGTCCACTTAACGCTCCCAAACATATATTTTAGAATTGGATATTTATATTTTTTAAATGGATTCTTTTTGGCTTTATTTATTTATTGGTGGCGCTAGATTTTTTAATGTTTTTAACCATGAGAGTCCTTGCAAGCTATCTTATCTGGTGTAAACAAAGACACCATAGAAAAGTGACAAATGTTACTATGGCAGTTCCAAAAAGAAATCCTTCTTTTATTGTAACCTTTTTGGAATTCTGTAAAGAACTATTTGTTCTCTTTCAGATATCTGATGGTTTTTGTTAGGCCACGACAACTGTCTATCATGAATTATGTTTAAATCAAAGTAACAAAACAAATAGCAAGAAGAAAGAAGATTCATGAACCAATCTTCAAAATTACTAAAAGAGCATATCCAGTTGTGGAAAATAAATCATTGTATGACTAATTACATTTATGTTTGGGAAATTAAATGGTTTCTGCAGCTTTGAAAGTGTATATTTTTCTTTTTATCTTTTAATTTTAACATTATTTCTTTAATACAGAAAAAATGCTTAACTAAAGAGTTCATTTCCAATTGTGCAGGGTCTCATAATTATTATTGTTATATTGCTATTAAAATGAAATATATTGACATGTTACAACATTAACTAATGTATATTTATGCCTCTTACTTAACATAAATCTCCTAATCATATGTAATATAAGCGGACATAAACTATAACGAATTTCTATTTTATGGATGTGTGGCTTAGAGTTTTAAGGAAGATCAAACAATATGCAAAGGTAGCACTTGAAACAAAAGCCGTTGAGTTATTAAAAAGAAAAAAGTGCATGAGAAAAATTATTACATGATCAGCATACATGTAGTCAAAGATTACTTATGCATGCATATATCTTATATAGGGAAATAAATCATGGATGTGTTAAAATGCTATTCTGAATTGAGTTAACATACCCACTGCCCTGCTTTACTCTGCATGTTAGTAGGCATAATGACCTAGGCCTAGCAGATGCTTGCTATCTGCTTTCTTTCTTTCTTTTTTTTTTTGAGTTGGAGTCTCACGCTGTCACCCAGACTGGAGTGCAGCGGCCGCTCCCGGTCACCGCAGCCTCGACCTGCTGGGCTCCGGCGACCCTTCTGCCTCAGCCTTCCAAGTAGCCGGAATTACAGGCATGCGCTACCACGTCTGGCTGATCTTTTGATTTATTGTAGAGATGAGGTCTTGCTGTCCAGGCGGGTCTCGAACCCGCGGGCTCAGGCAATCCACTCATCTCAGCCTCCCAAAGGCGCGGGCTTACAGGCTGAGCCACCGAGCCCGGCTGCTATCTGCTTTCTTTACTTGCTGGGAGGGAAAATAGTTTTAAAAGAAAGGATCTAAAAGAAAACCTGAGTTTATGAAAAATATATTAGTTTTTCTTAGTATATATTATTGCTAAAAATAAAATGAATCAAAAATAAAAAACATAATATGATAAACTCTGATATAAAACAATTTTATGTAAACTTACACTTTCCTACCACATCCAATTTCCTCATTTATTTTAATCTGCTCCAACTCCTCGAAAAGCATTTTATAATATCTGATACATCCTTCTGTCCATGGTTAATTGGATATGATGCTGGTCCAAATAATGCCAGACTCCATTTTCAAATAAAATTTTACCTAAGCAGCAAAAAGATGTTTAAAAGGAGGGCCATGACCACTTGAACTCAAGATCTTGCAGCACTGGTATTGGGGTGGACATCTCCATCATTTGCATATCTTGCACACCAAGCAAGTAATTGCACACAAATAAATTAGGATAACTTGGAATGCCAAAACTCAATAAAAGTTCACATTTACATAAAAACCTATGTGACTTTCTATTATTGCTAAGAATCATGAATGATGTCTTCAAATCCAAAGCTACTTGCTCAACATATTAATAATTTATAGTGTGAAATAGTAGTTTTGGAGGAAAAAAAGATCTACTTGGTGAAGATTGTTTTAGTTGATATATATAACCCTCATTAGTCTTTCTGGTAACAGAGTTAAAGTTTTACATATAGCAACAGTACAGAGTGAGTAGGACCAAGTTTTTTTTCCGAAATCTAAGAATAACAGACTATACCAAATGTTGATTTTTCACAAATAACTTTGAATCAGAAAGGCATGAATAAGTCCAGAACAACCTTAATATTTTAAAATTATAAGTGATATAAATGTTCTTAGACTGAAATGAAAAAGGCAAAAAGGAATAAGAAAAAAAATTGTTTCCAGAAAACTAAGCAAACATGACCTTAATAGTATATAATGTCTTGCTTTAGTCACTCAGAAAAGAAAAAAAAAATTTTTGATTGTTTTCATGATTGAAATAAGATGGCATGTCAATTCTACTTCCTACTTAAACTTTTTCTGAGGAACATAAGCATTAACACTTATGTGTACTTTGTTTTTAGCATTTAACGGCCTTGATAGTATTTTCATAGTAAGTTCTAAATTCTAGTATTCTAACTTTTTCTATTTTGTGTTACCTTTATTGTATGTCCTAGAATCTACAAGATATTTTGTAAAACTAATAAATAAATCTGGACTATTTATTTGTCTAATTTATTTCGCATGTTATTCAAAGATAATCTTGACCATTCTCTTATTCTTTTCTCCAAAGTAAGAAACAAAATTTAATTTTGTTTAGGTTTCAAATAACTGAGAGAAGACAGAAGTCATATCAAGGCACTGAATAAAATTGCTTGACACTTCAATTGCCCACTAGGGACAATGTGGATATTCGAGAATGATCTTTCATATAGTACATTAGTTATAGGTGATACAAATAAAATTAAGTTTCTGGTTTTATAAAGAATTCATTCTACAAGAAATAGATGCCATTCAGTGTAAACTATTTTACTTCATGAAATTGTTTAATTAAACAATGACAACTGATTGGTGGAAAGTACAAACTCACAAGTATTCTAGAGTAGGAAAAAATACTTCTGTGTTCTTTGATACTTTTGCCTGTGGTTATGCCACCCTTAGAAAATATTCATTCACCTTTATTTTTCTAAGTCTATAAAGTATATTGACTCATTGAATATAAAGTTATTCATCTTTTCAACTTTAGTTGAAAATCTTGTCAATTAATGACTTCGGTTCAAGTATGGGTCTGTAATTTATAAATAGATGAATAAAGATTATAGCTAGTGAGAAGATGAGCGTGTAGGTAGATGGATGATAGTTCAGTAGATAAACATGTAGAACTATTATTATCCCCGAATCACAAAAAGAAAAACTATGATTAAACATTAATGCATCTTTTTGTGGGGGGACCCAGGATTTGCTTTGTGGAAGATGGTTTGATAGAATATAAATTTCACTTTTAATGTGTTCTCACTTTAATATTGAATAGGTAATAAAAATGATGCGCTTATGGTTAAAATATTTGATGTGACCTCTATAGTTTAAAATATCAAGACTTTGCTGACCATGAAAAATATTGTGTATTAATTATTTATACAGAATAAACACACCTACCTTTTTATAGAGAGAATAAATATCATAATAAAATGTATGGTCCTATAAATCATAAATCTTTTATATCTACTATGTGATTGAGCTGTAATAACCTTTTATTTCCAAAACTTGAAATATATTTTGAAGGAAGCAAGTGCACCACTCTTAAAATGTTTTAAATTATAACTGGTAGACTATTATGCAACTCTTAAACATGTTGATTATGTAAATTATGTAAAAATATGAAGAATGTTAATGAAATTACGTTAAGTGAAATAAAAATATATACATTGTGTTTGCACACAACATGCTAATTCTAGCCTCCGTGTCTTTGCTTTTGATTTCATTATGCTTGGAATCCTACAACTGATACTACTTTTAGTCTAGAAAATTTCTACTTGGGAATTTTCAGGAATCAATCACTATTTCTGAAATGCTTATCTGTTTTTTCCTACTATAATACCTGAAGAATTTACTGTTATACTTGTCATATTGCATGGTAATTGTCTATGTAAAGTTACCCTTGCCTCTAGAATATTACTTTCCTGAAAGCTGTAATTGCCCTTTGTGTAGTATATAAAACAACGCATGACATGATCCTGAGCATCTTAGAGATTAATCCATTAAATACACCACAGTTTTGTTGGTGCTGCCCTCTACAAGCAAGCACCAGGATTCTGGCAAGTGAAGTCACTGCTGCTACATTTCTGAATGATGGAGAACACATTCAGAAGAGGCCCCAATTTTATCATCAGTTCATTTCTGGAAAACTTCTTTTGAAGACTTTATAGTCAGTTACCTCTACAATGTATCATACTCCTGCGATTTTGTCATGGCCCAGAATACAAGATAAAGACAGAAATCAATGAATAAAAAAGATTACTTGAGAAGACGAATGAATTGATAAATATGTATCCATATAATTTTTATAATGTTCATAACAGAAAATTAGAAAATAATCAAAATATTCATTAACAGAAGAATAGATAAACAAATTGTGTCATATTCATAAAATAAATCTGAGCCACCAATGAAAGGAATGACCACAAATACACACAAAAATAGATAAATCTTAAAAACATAATGCTGAGCAAAAAAAATGGACTCAAAGGGGTACATTTGTATGGAAATATTTATAAACTATGTAGACAAAATAAAACTATTCATGATAAAATAAATCAGAACATTGATAGCCTCCTGGGTCAGAGACAAGGATTGTGTGGGAAAAAGACAGGAGCTTTCTGAAATAATGAGAATGTTTTGTATTTTGAGAGGGTTGTGGATTTCATATGCATTTGTCAAAACTCATCAATTTTCTGGAACTTGAATATCTGTTAAATGCACTGCATGTAAATTATACCTAGATTCAAAAGACAAATAAAATTCAGGTGTGTTTCACAGAGTACTTGAGAAGCTTATTCCAAAATGTATATGAAAATGCAAAATATGTAGAATAGTCAAAACAATATTTAAAAAATAAATTTGCAGGATTTACACATGTGGTTTTAAAGAAGTACTATAAAGATGTAATGATGAAGAAAGTGTAGTGGAGTAAGGGTCGACAAATAGATCAAAGGACTGGAATAGTTGAGAGAAAGATACAAATGATAAATAGATATTTGGACACAGAGATGGGAATTTACAGGGGGAATGAATATGCTTTATTTCCAATAAGTGTCAAGGAATCACCTGTATATCTGTGAAAAATAACTATGAACCTCAAGCACTACTTCACTCAATACACAAAGAATTATTCAAACCTGAAGCTAAAAACAAGACACGAAAACATTTAATAAGAAAACTTATACAAATCTTTAATAACTTGGAGTAGTCAATAGTTTTTTATATAATATAAAGCAAAGCATTGGACAAAAAAACACAAAAAAACTTTAGCTCATCAAATCCCAGCACTTTGAGAGACTGAGGCGAGTAGATTGCCAGAGCCTGAGGGTTCGAGACCAGTCTTGGCAACTTGGTGAGACCTATCTCCACAATAAATAAAAAATTAGCCAGGCGTGGTAGTGCGCTCCTGTAGTTCCGGTTACTTGGAAGGCTGAGGAGGAAGTATTGTCAGAACCCAGCAGGTGGACGCTGGGGTGGCTGTGAGTGTGCCACCGCACTCCATCTTGGGCGATGGAGTAAGACTCTAACTCAAAAAATAAATAAATAAATAAAAAGAAAAGGATATCATTAAAAATGGAAAAAGGGCTTCAATAACTGGAAGAAAATATTATGTATATATATGTATATATGTCCAACAGAGTACTACATACCCATAATACATGGAGGATTCCTACCGTCGAATAACTCCAATAAACAATCCAATAAAAAAGGAAAAACAGACATGAGTAGACCTTCCCCAAAAGAAGATATTTCCATGGTCCATTAACACATGAAAAATGCTCAACACCATTAATCATAGGGAAACTTCAATAAGAAAGCATTTCCCATCTTTAGGAATAGCCAAAGAAAAAAGACTGACAGCATGTTGAGAAGAATGCAATTAGATTCTTTTTTGGTTGGTTGGTTGTTTGTTTTTACAAATTCCTGTAAAATTTGTAAGTATTAAAAACAAAGATTTTAAAAATCAAATTAAACATGCATTTATATAATCCAGCAATTCTTAACATTTTAAAAATAAAATTAAACATACACTTATATAATCCAACAATTCTTAACAAAAATAAAATATGATATATACAAAAAGACATACACAAGAATATTTATAGATTTCTCATTCATAATGCTGAAATAGAAAAAAATCAAATGTCCACCAACATGAAAATGAATAAATACATTTTTATAAATAATGAATTGTGTGGTATAAAACGGGCATTGTATTGATGCTTCTATTGATATGAATAAATTTCAAAAATATTATGAACAAAACAACAGGTACAACAAAACTTGATTGTCCATATATTATGATTGAGAACATGCAAAACTAATTCATGCTGGGAGATATCAAAATTGTAATCTCTCTAAATAATGGTGGAAATTGCCAAAGGGCCATTAGAAACTTCCTGTGGCCAAGGACAAAAGCTACATCTTAATTTATATGGTGTGTAAACAGGTGCACACACTTGTGAAAACAATATATAGCACACTAAGATTTGTACATTTTATCAAATGTAAATTATACCTCAATAAAAATCTGCATATAGATTATACATTATTTTATTTTTTCCCCTGAAGAATATGCTTAGAGTCTCTGACTATATTTTCTTTCAATTACTTAAAAAAAATACTATAGGTACAGTCACATTCAGCATTTTTTCAATTAAAAAGATAAGTGGATTTTCCTTGTTTCCCATTATCATCCACCTTGATCCTGTTCGAGGCGACTTTTCTAAGCTAGTAATTTGGTTGCTAGAAAATAATGCTGCTATTTCAAGAATCAAGATAGTGATTGTAAAATTAGTTTTTCTCTGTGCTTTTTTGTCTTGTTTTGTTTTTAGTTTCTCGCTTTTACCTATATGCTTGGTTAACTTTTTTTTTCACCATTTAATGCTGCAATCTCCAAACAGAATCAACTTTCTCTCACTATTTTATCTGCTTGTACAATGGATTTGATTTTGATGAATCTAAAACTTCACTAAACTAAAACAAAGATAGCATGGAATTCTTGGTGGGTTAGCTATATGAGGGCTCTACAAAGGGTCACAGGTTACCAACAGGATATAAGAAAGAAAATTATTCATTTTTAGTATTTATTTTTAGCACAAATTTAGACTACAGAAAATATAAACTATAAAATATTGATAAGTTATTTGAAGTACTGGCAATAAGCACCAAATCTAAGCATGAGCCAAATTTTCGAAACTGGGAATTTTTGATTGAGAAGGTTTGAATGTTTAAAAAGCAGTATAAGGTTATAGAGTGAAACACATTATCTGTGGAGTCTAAAATAATTAGATTTAACACTAGCTTTGACATGTATTAATTGTGTGACTTCTCAACGTTTTAGATATGTTAACTATACACTAAATCTAGTAATATTTCTATTTTATAACTGTGAATATCAAACATAATACTAAATGTAAATTAGATGGCAAATATTATTCTGTATGAATAATAATTTTTTTTTTTTTTAACCAGGCTGAGGCACTCAGGAGTCAATGAGAAGATGGCATGTGGAGGAACAGGATACAGATCTGCTGTTTAGGCAGAAGATGCTGAATATAAATAGATCCACTTAATTTAGCCAGGAGTTGAAATTGACAATAATATAATCAGATGGGCTGTACAGGAGATAAGTATATCACATCTTTGGCCTTAGGTTTTTCCCTCTCTCTTTGGTTTCTGACTTCTAAAATAACACTGAATGTTTTATTTTTAGTATAAATTTAGGGTAGGGAAAATACAAACTATAAAATATTCAATAGGCTATTTGAAGTACTAGAAATAAGTGCCAAAGTTTTTGAAGTAAATTATGGCTTTCAGAATAAGCTTGGGTTTAAAAATAAAGATATTTTGCACCAAAACTTCCAAGCAAGTCTTTAAGATCCACAAAACCTTTCACTGCAGAATTACTTTTGGCCACATTGACCAATACCAATTTCTCTTCCGTCCATCCATGCCAATCTCTTTCTTTTGATCTTTAGATAGTTTTCTGCATAGAGAAATATTCTTATTTCCTTCATAAAAATGAATTCCCAGAAAAAAAAGGGAATTCATAGAACAGAGAAATAAGCGAGCTTACTAAAAGTTCACTGCAGTAATTTGAGTTGGCTCAGTGAGAAAGGGAAGCAAGCAAAGGATTGGAGGAGCTCCAGTTTCCATGGCAGGGTAAAAGTAGGTGAAAGTGATCTGGTTATACAGATGGCAAGGAATAGAAAACTACTTAAGCACAGCATCTATAACGGTGTATTAATGGGCACATTTTTTCGCAGTCTATCATAGACAGAAGCATTTGTGAAATTGAATCGAAATTAATTACCAAAAAGTAGTAATGGCAGTGTCAAAATGTTCTAAATGTTTCCAAATGCTTATACTCAATTACTATACTTAATTCATGGTAGAATAGAAACAATTCAGCGGCTGGCACTAGTTCATGGATCACAGTTTGAGTAGTACTGATCCATAGGCCATATTAGCTTCAATCAATGGTGATCTAATAAAGCACTCCTTCAAAAATACTTTTTTAATAAGCAAACAAAATGAAAACCTTACTTGTAATGTTTGAAAATTCTTATAATGATAAACTTCCTCCATGGCTAGTTTCAAACTATTAATAAGATGTTATTGAATGCACAGTTGGAAAGAAAAGTACAGAATCCATTCTTGGGCTTAAGGATGTCATTTGTTTACCATCAGTTTAAGAAAGGTCCGTAGAACTTTTAGAGCCCATCTGACATGTCAATGAGAAATGTGGCTGGTAGTTAAGTTCTGGGACTAAGATCCCAAGGTACACAAACTTTTGCTGGGGAATGTTTTTGTTCTTAGATTTCATGAAAGGCAAGTTACTGCATACTATTTGGGAGAGAGATGGAAAAATAATACCACCAACTTCATTTGTAGGGGAGTAGGTTCGGAGTGTTCAGAAAACATTTTACTTTTAAAAAGGATTAGGGTAATTCATCAGAGATGTTGATCAGAACCACAGAGTGTTTTATAGTAGCAGATGTACTCTATTTTTCTGACTTAAAGAGTCTTATTTACTCACTCCTGCCTTAAAATGTGATAAATATTGTTGTCCTCATTTTGCAGAAGGGCAATCCAAAACTAAGAGGATGTGAAGGACTTGCTCATGATCCCAAAGTCAGACATTGCCAAGGATAGCATTTTAAAAGTGGTTCATCTCATTTAACTCCAAAGCCCTGAACATTATTATACTTAGTTCTTAGAATGGAACCTTAAAAGGGAGAGAAGTTTAGAGGAGAATTTTTATTTATTTATATTCCTTTAATCTCAAAGTTTAGTGAAGACTGTTCAAGAACCATGTGGAAATCCAGCAAAAAATGGCCCATTGCAATTCACCAACATCCAGGTTAAATCATTTACTAATTGCGTTGGTTATTGTACAACTACTCAATGACTTATTATCCCATCAGTAAAATGGAGATAATAAATACAACTATATTAAAGAGTTGTTTTGAGGCTAAAATAGGAATAATTGTGCACATCCCATAAGCAGTAATAAACTAAATATTATATTTACTCATTTAATTATCATGACAATTATCATTCAGAAATTAGGTTATCTTTAGCCTTCAGATGAGTGGCGTTCAGGGGGAATAAATACAAGGTGCAGAGAAACCAGTTAGGAAAATGAGCACTGACATAGGTTTGCCTTTGATTTCATAAAACATTTAGTGTTTGATATATTTTTGCAGTGTTCTCTGCTGATATGTACCTACTTCATCAGATGAATACTTAATAATAGTGGTTTAAAAATCCAACAAAAAAAAGTAGCTGTAATTTTTTCAGTAACTCAGTCTTTCTCTTTATGGTACAGTGTTGCTCATAAGTATGATTTTGGTATCAACTGAAAGTTTGTACACATGAGATTATTCTTGGTTAAACTTTGAATTATATCAATAGTGTGATGTGGTTAATGTATTCATATGTAATATTAGTGAATCAGTTCAAAAGAGTTAAAATGATATATGAAAAGCCAAGCTTTTAGAATCACAAAAGTATAATTATTTTTTTAAAATACAACTAGTTTTGTGTTGTTTTAAGATACTAACTTTGTGGTAGTGTTAAGGAGCAACAGAAAACTAATACACTGTAGTAATTCCACAATGTAGCTACCAACCTCTTTACTATTATACTTACTAAAATCAGCACTAAGCATTATATTAAAGCAAAATAACATTGCTTAATTTCAAGCTTCCTTTTTTATCTCATTTTTTAAAACTCCTGTCTTTCAGGTAGCAGGTGCTCTTCTGACAAAAGTATGCCATTGAGGGAAGTTTTCTGTTGGAAATTGATTCTCTAAGACCTTTTAGTTTCATTCAATTAGCAAATATTGGGTTATGTCTCTTTTTAAATAATTAGATACATTATTTTTTCGATCCTTCTGTCAGTTCATAAGAAAGTCAAAATCTACAAAGCTCTCCATCCTTTGCTTTTTTGTGGCTCATTTCAAAAACATTATTGTCATAACACAACAAACCAAAGACTCATCTTTAGATTCATATATCAGGGCGAGAAAAATGTTATGGTTACTGCAGGTACCCTATCATTTCCTTGAAATAATTGTTTTGGTTCAGAAAGAAAAATCTTGGTAGACTATTTTTAGTATACAAATGAAGGCCCAGAAGGCAAAACTGGGAGAGCAGATATGGCTACCTATAGGAGCAGTTTTTTTTTTTTTTTTTTAGCATACAGGGACATAGTAAGCACACAGTAACCCAGAGTCAGTGGAATGCATACCCTCATCTTTTTCTCTTCCACCTTTTGATTCCCTGCTGGTATTTTCCATAAGTTAAAGTCAAGTATGTCAGAGAACAAAGGAGCCCTTGTCAGCAGTTCATAGACATGAAACCCTCAGTATACTGAACAAGATGACAAAGGATGAAGAGGAATCAACAAGGGCAAAAAGAAACTACTGCAAAAATTAAGAGCTAAAGTCTCTTAAACAATTACTGTAATACTATAAGAAAAGGATTGGCTGTAGTGGAAAACTACCTGGGGCAGGGGTGGGGGTGACGGGTACACCTCATCAACAAGAGGAACTGCAAAATGAACATTTGCATACCTAACTCTGGATTTTACCCCACATCTTTAAAATAATAAAATAAAATAAATTCTCTGAATAAGAAATTAGTAAGAATGTGCTGGTGGGGGCAAATGTCCAGAAAAGACTAAACAGAAAATATAAAATGGAAGATGGTTCTGAGTAACATACCCACAGGCTTTTGTGAACTGCTGAAAAATTGAACTAATGTAAGATATCTGACAGTAAATTGGTCAAAGGTCTTGTAATAGTAGGGTGTATAATATTAATTTTGCTATTACCAACTTAGCTATCACGTAACTTGCCTTCACTGCCACCCCCATATCACTATACGCACCATAAGTTAAAGTCTGCCACAGACTTTAAAAAAAACAAAAACTAAAACAAAACAAAACATGCTCCCAAGTAGAACAACTTTTTACAAAAGAAAGGATGGCATTGAATGGTAAGAAATTTGTGTTAAAAAAAATCAGTAAATATAAAATCCCAGAGAGACTCCACATTCTCACCCCTGAACAAACAAATTTCTTCAAGAATTCCCTGAGACATTGAGAGGGATGCTTCTGGATTGGTCATTCATGTGAAATGGGGGTTCATTGAAAATTTCATTTGACTATCAAAGGACAAAATGATCCCACTGACATCTAAGGTGCACAGGAACTGTGAAAATACACATCAGTATTTTCAGATCTACTACCAATGGTTAAAATGCTGCCATTTTTAATACCAAAAAGGCACTATGAGTTTCTGAAAAAAATGCAATCATTTTGTTATTTCTAGTAATTTGTTGAACTCTAAAATAAATAAAACGTAATAAATATCTGGCCTGAAGAAAGAAAATTCATCTTTGGCATTTTTGACCCTTTCATTTTCCCCAAATGCAGGGAAGTGTAGTTCAATGTAACGTTTACGCACATAAGCAATTTTTTTAGAACTTGTAATAACAGTAGAATTATTTATAAAAATTGTATTTATAGAGTTAGTAAATTATTATAGCTTTTTTTCAGGATCATGCAAACATATATTAAATTTTATTGTTCACTTGATAATCAATGCCATAATAATAAGGTTCTTACATTTTTATTAGCTTTTAAATAGAGAATAAGAAAATTTCTAACATAAGACTAACATAAAATACCAACACTCTATTTCTTAACATTTGCCTTATATACCACTTGGTAGATGTAATAGAAATTTGTGTCCTGTGCTCCTCATAATGAGGCCAATGTTTTAAGTAGGTTAATACATAAATAAATGAGGTAGTATCAATAAGGCCAGCAGACTCTGTAATTCACTCAGAATACAAACTGTTTTAATGATCATTTCACACAGGTGCAGAGTAATTAAATATAGAGATTTACTCAATAGATCGGCAAGATGTGGCTGTTCTAAAATTGCTAAATTTATTTGATGAAATGGTATCTTTTCTCTGGAGAATGTATTTGCATAAAGCAATATTCGGAAAGTTTTATATCAATATCATCACACCAATGAAACGTAAGTCAATTTGCAGTGGAAAACAATGTTTTCAAAATCAATGATTACCAAGAGATTTTATAAAAGTTTAGCTAGCTAGTTGCATGTTAATGATTTATTTTATTTTTTAAGTAGCAGAAAACTTTTCAAATACCAGAAATGTCCTACCTTCAGTTTGGATATTCTAGTTCTACAGATTTATTTTTCATCAGGTTAAACAAAATAAAGCCATCTGACATAACTGAGTATACATATTATAAAAATGACCAATGACTTTATTTACAAGTATAGTTTACAGTCAAGGACATTCAATATGAAGTTTTAAGATGGTGATTATCATAATTTTTATTTGGCTACCAAGAAGTTCCATAATTACATAAATCTGTGGGGAAAACAGTGGGATGAATATCATTGGTAAAAAGACGACTACTTCTATAAATTTCTTCAAGAACTGCATGAAAAAATAGTCTCCCTTGTAATTATCAGTAGTGATGACAAATAATCAGAGAAACTTGTGCAATGATTGTTAATTTTCAAGAAGCTCACGGGGAAAAACAACAATGATTTTTTGCTTTTTGGATAATATCTACGATTTTATTATGAAAAATGCTTTCATGTCAGGGCATAGGAAGTAGTTATTAATCATTTTTGTTAGATTGGCAAAATGCTCTTGAAGAAAAAGTATTGGATGCTATTAAAAGTTATCATATAATTTAGGTTTCTAGAGAGAAAGACTATAAGTTATAGGCTGAATCGATTTTCTTCTATTGTCTCAATAAATATTACTTTTAAATAATCTAGATTTTTTTTGTCCACTGAATCATGGTTTTAAAACTCATACAGTCTGGCTTTTCTCCAGCTATCTCTATTTAAGAATTTCTGGCCGGGAATGGTGGCTCATGCCTCTCCTATAATCCTAGCACTTTGGGAGGCCAAGGAGAGAGGATTGCTTGAGCCCAGGGATTCAAGACCAGCCTGGGCAACTTGGTGAGACCGTGTCTCTACAATAAATCAAAAAATTTGCTAGGAGTGGTGGCGCCTGCCTGTAGTTCCAGCTCCTTGGAAGGCTGCGGCAAAAGGATCGTCTGAACCCAGCAGGTCGAGGTTGCAGTGGCAGTGAGCTGTGCCACTGCACTCCAGCCTGGACAACAGAGTGAGACTGTGACTTAAAATAATAAGAATAATAATTTCTTTGTGGGATGTTTATAATTAGTCATGAATTTTATTTATTTATTTAGTCATATGTGTACTTTGTTTTCCTATTTTTTCTTCAGTCAGTTTTGGTCATTTGTCTACCTAGAAATTTTTCTAATTAGCTTAACTTGCTTAATTTGTTGGCATAAAGTTGTTCATAGTATTTCTTTATAATCCTTTTAATTTTTATAGCATTGACAGTAGTGTCCCCTTTTTCACGTCTGATTTAGTAATTCCCTGTATTTTGTTATAGTCCTTTAATCTCTTCTCTAATGTACATTATCTCCTGCTTTTTGCCCTATGTCGTTGTGTGTTTTATATCAATTTGGTCTCTCTCACTTTCTTTTTTTCTTTCCTAGTTCTTGAGGTGAGAAGCTTAAGATATTCATCGAGGTTTTTGGTTTTAATTTATTTAATAAAAACATTTAAAGCAATACTTTTTTACAAGCACGATATAGCTGCACTTTATGAAATGTTGTGCTTTGGTTTTCCACTGTCTCAAAGTATTTACTAATTTCATTTGTAATTTCTTGCTAGAACCATCGATTATTTTAAGAAGTGATATTTAATTTCCAAATATATGTAGATTGCCAAATTTTTATCCAATTTTATTCTAATTAGATTGTCTTCTAGTTGCAGAACATTTTGTATGACTTTGATTCTTTTTTTTGAGTTGGAGTCTCACTCTGTCGCGCAGACTGGAGTGCAGTGGCCGCTCCCGGCCACCGCAACCTCGACCTGCTGGGCTCCGGCGATCCTTCCGCCTCAGCCTTCCAAGTAGCTGGAACTACAGGCGCGTGCTACCATGCCCGGCTGATTTTTTGATTTATTTTAGAGACGAGGTCTCGCCAAGTTGCCCAGGCGGGTCTCAAACTCGCGGGCTCAGACAATCCACTCACCTCAGCCTTTATTTTTTTTATTTATTTTTTTTTTGAGAAAGCAGGATTTATTGAGAGGACAGAAAAGCTCCCACAGTGGGAGGGGACCCAAAGAGGTTTCCCTGATTCTTTAAATGGATTGTCATGTACTATGGTTTCGTATATTTACTCTCTCCTGGTAAGTTTCCAAGCTTATTTCGAAAATACTATTTTGGTTTTCTAGGTGCAATGGATTATAGATGTCAGTTCAGTTAAGTTGGTTGATAGTGTTCAAGTCTGCTATTTACTTGCTCTTCTTATGCCTAGTTTCTTTATCTTTTTTTGATGGGGGGGTGTGTATTGGAATATCCATTTGTTAAATTGTCTATTAAGTTCCATTAGTTTGTGACATAGATTTGAGAGCTTCATTGTCTAGTTGTATACATGTTACAATTGGGACATATTCCTTATAAACTGCTCTTGTGTATTTTAAAATATATCCTTTTTATCTGATATATTTTTTATTGTCTTGAAGCATAATTTGTTTGATGTATCAGTTCAAGTTCTTTTACTATTACTCTTTTTATGGTGTATATTTTATTTTTTTAAATCTATCTGTATCTAAATTTATAGCATCAGTCTTATAGTTAGCATATATTTGTTTTTTTTTAGCATCAACTCTGATAATCTTTGCCTCATGATCAGTGTTTAATCTATTTGCAGTTTTTAATCCATCATAATCATATATAATGATTACTGTGGTTTGCCTTATGTCTTCTATTTTGTTATTTGTTTTCTCTATGTGTCATATATTTTTTTCTCTTCTGTTTCTACTTGACTGCTGTTTTTTGGTTACGTTGATATTTTCCAGTGTACCATTTTAAATCTTTCTTGTTAAGTAATTTTTTAGCATATACATCTTAACTTACAAAATTTTACTTTAGGAGAATACTAAATTCCAGCAAAACAAGAAAAAATTGCTTCAAAGCATGCCATTTATTTCCCCTTCTATGTACTATTTATATATATTCATACACTATAAATATAAAATTCATTTTATTATTATTTACAAGCAGCCATCTTTTATATTATGTAAATTAAAAGAGGGTAAAATGTATATGTGTAGTGTCTTTTTATTTTATATGTGACTACTTTTACGAGTGTTGCTTTTCTGTTTGCATTCAATTTAACCATTGAATGTGAGAAAAATCAATTCTCACAGTCTTCCTTTACTTAATTATCTTTATTTCACTTTCATTTTTGAATAATACTTTTGCTAGATATAGAATTTTTTACTTTTTTTGGCACTTTGAATATTTCATCAAACTGCTTTCTGTCCTTTATCCACTCTTTCTGAGGAGAAGTTTACATTTAATCTTACTGAGATTCCCTTTTATGCAATAAGTAGTTTACCTCTTGCTGCTTTCAAAATTTTCTCTTTGTCTTGGACTTTTATTAGCTTAACTATGATGTGTCTAAGTGTGGATCTTTTTCTAAAAAATAAATTTAGAGGAACATGTACAGTTGTGTAACATGAATATATTGTGTAGTGGTATAAAGTCTGGACTTTTAGTGTACCTTTCACTTGAATAGTGTATACTGTATCAAATATTTCATCCCTCACCCCCATCCCACCCTCATACTTCTGAAATCTCTAATGTCTATTATTCTGCTCTGTATGTGTGTCCATTGTGTAGCTCTCATTTATAAAATAAAACATATGGGTTTGGTTCTCTGACTCTGTGTTAGTTCACTTAGGATAATAATGTTCAACTTCATTCATGTTGCTGCAAAGAACATGATTCTATTCTTTTTTATGATTGCATACTATCCCATGGTGTATATATATACCATATGTTCTTTACCTCCCCAAAACTGATAGACACTTAGGTTGGTTTCATGGCTTTGTTACTGTGAGTAGTACTGCATTAAATATATGAATGCCAGTATCTTTTTTTCAGGGGGGATAGCTACCCAGTATTGGGATTGCTGGATCTAATGGTAGTTCTATTTTTAGTTGTTTAAGAAATCTCCATATTGTTTTCCATAGAGATTGAGCTAATTTACATGTAAACTAGTGCAAAAATATTCTCTTTTCTCCATTTTCTCAGCAAAATATCTTGTTTTTCTACTTTTATATAATAGCTATTTTGACTGATGTAAGATGACATCTCATTGTGGTTTTAATTTGCATTTCTCTGATGATTAGTGATATTAAGCATTTTTAAAAATGTTTGTTGACCATTTGTGTTTATTCTTTTGAAAATATCTATACCTTTTGTTCAATTTTTAATACAGTTATTTGCCTTTTCTTGCTGAGTTGTTTAAGATCCTTATAGATTCTGGATATTCGTCGTCCTTTATCAGATGCATTGCTTCCAAATATTTTATCCCATTCTTTAAGTTGTCCGTTTACTCTATTGATTATTTATTTTGCTATGCAGAAGCGTTTTAATTTAATTAAGTTGCTTTTGTCTATTGTTCATTTTGCTGGATTTCTTTTTAAGAAACTTAGCCATAAATTATTTGCCTAGGCCAATGTCTAGAAGAATTATTCCTAGGTTTTCTTATAGAATTTTTACAAGTGTCAGTTCCTACATTTAAGTTTTTTCACCATTTTGACTTAATTTTTTGTAGATGGTGAGAAATAGGTGTCCAGTTTCATTCTTCTACATATGACTCTCCAATTTTTTTAGCACCACTTATTGAATAGAGTGTCCTTTCAGCAATATATATTTTTGTCAACATTGTAAAAGAAATCAATTGGTATTAGGTATGTGGCTTTATTTCTGTGTTCTCTATTCTGTTCCATTGATCTACATGACAATACCAGCACTCTGCTCTTTTGTGTACAATATATAGCTTTCTAATATAATTTGAAGTCAGGTAATGTGATATCTATACCTTCACTCTGGTTGTTTAGTATTGCTTTTGCTATTGAATAACTAATAAAAAATCATCCAACAACAACAACAATACAATTCAGGACTAGATGTTTAACAGCAAGATTTTACCAAGATACAAGGAAGAACTAATACCAATCTTACTGAAACTGTTCCCAAAAATCTGGGAGAAGAGGGAGGATCCTTCCTAGTTTGTTCTATGAAGCTAGCATCACACCGATACCAAAGCCAGTTAAGATGACAACAACAAAAAGAAAACTACAGGTCTGATGAACACAGATGCAAAAGTCTTTAACAAAATACTAGCAAACTAGATCCAATAGCACACCAAAAATATAATATGCCACCAAGTGAGTTTAATCTCAGGGATGCAAGGATTGTTCAATATAGACAAATCAATATATGTGATTAACCATATAAACAAAATTAGAAATAAAAATCATATTATCATCTCAATAGATACCAGAGGAAGCATTTGATTATACACAGCATTCTTTCATGATAAAACCCTTAATAAACTATGTATAGAGGGAACAGACTTCAAAATAATAAATGAGTGAAAGCTGAAAACATTCTTTCTAAGAATTGAAACAAAACAAAGATGTCCACTTTTGCCATTCTTATTTCATATAGAACTAGAAGTCCTAGCTGGAGCAATCTGGCAAGATAAAAGGCTCCCAAATTGGAAAAGAGGAAGTAAAATGATAATTGTTCACTGATGATATAATCTCATACCTAGAAAACTTAAAGGACACCTACTTTAAATAAATTATTTCAAAAAACCTTCAGGATACAAAAATTAATATACAAAAAACTGTAGCATTTCTATACACAATGATTAAACTGAAAACCAAATAAGAACTCAAGAGCTCAATCTCATTTATAATAGCTACCAAAAAAAAAAAAAAATTGTAGGCAGATATTTAGCCAAGGAGGTAAAAGATTTCTACAAGGAAAACTATAAAACACTAATGAAGGAAGTCACAGAGAACATGAACAAATGGGAAAAACAGCCCATGTTCATGAATTGGATGATTTAATATTATTAAAATAACCATACTGCCCAAAACAATCTATAGATTCAATGTAAGTCATATCAAAGTATCAATTTTATTCTTCACAGAATTTGAAAAATAATATTAAAATATGTAGATGTGGATTTTCTTCTACGTATCCTAATTGAAGTTGCTGATCTTTGGGGGAGTTTAATATTTTCATCAAATGCATACAATTTTTGACCAAAATTTCTTGACTTTTTTTTGCCTTTCTGTTTCTCTCTGATTCTGGAACTTCCATTAGGTCTATATTGATTATCTCAATGGTTTTACCTAAGTCTCAGTGGCTCTGTTAATTTTTATTTATTCTGGTATGTTGTCACACTTTCCTTCTTTTGACATGTCTCATAATTTTTGCTTAGCAACTGAGTGTTTTGGATATATATTTTGGTAACTCTAAATTCAGTTTTCTACCCTTTCCAGGTTTTGTGTCTGCTTGGCTTTTTATTTCTTGTTTTTATATTTAATTTTGTCTTCCAAGTGTTGTCCTCTGGTCAATGTAGATTAGCGGTAAATTAATAAATGGTCAGAATTTGTCTTTAAACAACTTGATAATATATTTGATAATATATCTGACATTTTTCAGATCTATGGGTAAGATAGAAAAATATTCAAGCTCTATACTTCTTTTTATCACTGTTATCTTTGTAAAGAAAATGATAAGAAACTTATGCTTAATTCATTATCTTCAATATCTTGATTTTAAATCATTCATTTTTTGGATGAAATACATATTTGAGTAGTTTTTCTTTCTTTTCATTTCCCTAAATTTGTAAATAGTGCCATATTTTTATTTATTTTAGTCAGTTAAAAAAAAATCTACTTCTCTCCCTTTCTGTTGTCCTCTGAATGTTTCTTTTGGAAATGCCATATGCTTTTGAATATTGTTGAGAGTACCATGTAACTGTTTTCTCAAATTTCATCTGATTTTTGCATCTCTATCTTGGCCAATATTCCTTTTCCTTAAGTTGAATTTTTTCTTGAACTGTTACCATGTAGATGTCTCCTTTATCCTTTTGTAGATCTAGTAAGTGATTTTTTTTTCTCTCATTTTCCTGTTTGACTACCTAGATCCTTATACACTTATATAAATCGAAGAATCAGGCTGATATCTATTATTCTTTTCTGAATTTTAAGTGCCTAGATTTTAATTATATAATGTAAGTGTATACTAAGTTATGAGAAAGTCTACTTCTACTTCACCTATTACATTACCTAGTTAAAAAGATGATATTAATATTTTTCCTTGTCAATAAACTTTTCTTGTTTTTTTTTGTCTAAGTATTTATTATTAATTTAATGGTATTTCAAGTATATATCTTCATTTGTGAATCAATGTTTTAAAAAGAAGTCAGGAGAATTTCTATTAACTTGCTGAATGAAGGGTAATCTGATGCTAGCTGTCAGTACTTGCCACTTAGACCCAGTGTAGCCAACATATTCTTACTGAGCTGGATTACAAATTTTATTTTATTTGTCTGCATTTGTTTCTTATGTTATTTTCCCCTCACGTTAAATGCCATTCTCAAGTTCTATGTTCACAGTTTGAATGTCCACATTACAGAGTCTCTAAGCTATGATCGTTTAATTTATACTTTTTCTTGTTTACAATGAGTGTAAGTTATATTCATTCATTACAAGTTGAGGATGATCTGTAATGTGTGAGACATCTTTTGTCAAAAGACTTATTTTGAAAATTGTAAAGTTGAAATATCAGCAAATTTATTAACTGAATTATTTGAAGAAAATCTAACTTCTATCAAGTTATATTCACTCACTTATGAATTGTGGATAACATAGGACAGTTGTGCTGATTATATAACATATGTTATAATGGGCTTAACACACGTCTCTAGCACAGAGTTGATGCTTAAGAGATACCAAAGTCCCATGGAAATTACTCTCAAAAGAAATTTTGTGATATCATATGAATTCATGATTTGAAGAATAATGCCTTCATATTCTGAATTTCCAGATTTTAGGTTTTTTTTTTAATATTGATCACAATTATCTACAAGTTAGTCACAAGTTATTTATGTCTAATAATTATTCTCCACTCTCTTCCATTCCAGTAAGGCACATATTTCTTGGGATTGAGAGCTATATATCTTAATTTCCTCCTAATAGTAGTATAGTACATTTCTCATTGTTGGTGGTTATAATATTTGTGAAATAAAATGTTTAATCTGATTCAAGTTTTTCTTTCTTTCTTTCTTTCTTTCTTTTTTTTTTTTTTTTTGAGTTGTAGTCTCATTCTGTTGCCCAGACTGGAGTGCAGTGCCACACACATAGCCATCGCAGCCTTGACCTGCTGGATTCAGGCGATCTTCCTGCCTCAGCCTTTCAGGTAGTTGGAACTATAGGTGTGCATCACCATGCCCAGCTAATTTTCTGAGTTATTGTAGAGATGAGGTATCTCGAAGTTGCCTGGGCTAGTCTCGAATCTGTGGGCTCAGGCAATCCTCTTACCTCAGCCTCCCAAATTGCTGGGATTATAGGCATCAGCCACTGCACCTGGCCTGATCCAAGTTTTTAATTTCCAATCTCTTCTTTCTTTTCTTCCTTCCTTTCTTTTTTTCCTTCTACATGCATGATTGGCCAAATTTTCTATTTTATGATACTTTAGATATTCAAAATGTTTTTATTTTCAGAAAATAGGTACTACATTTTGTTGATTTTAAGCTTAGCTTAGTAGCTCACACCAAAAAATGCATTTATATATGAAAGAGGAGAAAATGTCATTATTCTTTGTTTGTGTTGGTAACTGGATAAGATGGAAGAGAGAAGAGGGAGGAGGAGAAAAGAAGGAGGGAGGGAGAAGAGGGAAGAAGGAAATGAAAGAGAAGAGGAGAAGCAGAAAAAGTAGAAGCAGGGAAACAAAAAGAAGACAACCTCAATGGAGTAATAGAACAGTTGTGAAATTATGTAATACTTATATTAAAATAAACTGTTTTTCTTATGAAGAATGTTCTTAATGTCAAAAAAATAGATTTAAAATTCTGCTGTACCAACTGAATTAAATTACATTAATTGTATATGAATATCACATACATTTGATTTTTTTGGAGATGTTCAAAGGCCATACTAAATGAGGATGTAGAGTTTAACCCAACTCGAATGAATTAATCAATGTCAGTACTTTTAAAAATTAATGTAATTTAAAATAATGTAATTTAAGAATAGTTTTTCTTAATTATTATGGGATAAAGATTTGACTTCACTAATTAAAAAGTAACACTGTAATGATATTCTAAATAATATTATATGGAATGATTATCTTCTTGGGAGAGGGTAACAGTTGGTTCATGTGTCTATATTCACTTTCCTCCAGTAGGATAGACTTGATTTTACTATCTCCAATGAACATAAGCAACATTCCTAAGGAATGTAAATGTACTCCTTAGGAAGGAAATTACTTCTTCTCCAATTACAATGATTTAAATAGAACTACTACTTTTAAAAAGTGAGGATAAAATGTAATTTATAATTGGCTAAAAAAAGAACAACTTGTTATATGCCCTTCCTTAAAATAAAAAATAGATATGTTTGAGTGTAATGATTCATCTCATTTTTGTAATTAGTATTCTTAAAATGAAACATTCCCTAATATAGAAAACTGAAGTTAGACAAACTGCATCTCTATACAATCTAGTCTTTGCCATGACTCCTTTTCTTTTTGTACCTTACTGCCTTTATTGTTATTATTTTTTTTAAGTTTATCTAGCAAGTCAGATACTGAGCAATTGCAATGGAACAGTAAGAGCAAGTTCATCAAATTAGCGCAAACTAACCATTCAAAATGTATTTGCTATTGCTCCTCTCATGTGCCTGACATTATACAATCCTGTGTAGGTAAGAAATTATGTTTATCTTCTATGGCCTCTGTCAAAATAGGACTAATTAATGCCAATTATAAAAGCCTCCTTTGCCTGAAAGATTTACTTATTTTACTGTTAGACTATAGGCGGCTACGGTTATTGTGATAATTGTCTTTATTCAACCAGTTTTAAAAAGGAAATATTTCATGCATGCATTTCAACTTGGTGAGTACAATAGTGAACGAGACACATTGAATTAGAGAAAAAGTCTATAGTAGACAAATGATTTAGAATCAGATAAACATTTCTTCCTGGAATAAAGTAATAACTACTAAATACAAATTATAATAAAAATACAATTTGTATTAACAAATATTTGGGAGGCCTTCACTCTCCTTCACAACTTGTATTTTATTTTACAAATTTATCATCTCTGAGCAACCAGAGTTCTATAGATGAATGTTTTTCTAACACATAAGTAATATTCTTTTTTTTTTTTTGAGTTGGAGTCTCACTCTGTCGCCCAGGCTGGAGTGCAGTGGCCGCTCACGACCACCGCAGCCTCGAACTGCTGGGCTCCAGCGATCCTTCCGCCTCAGCCTTCCGAGTAACCGGAATTACAGGCATGCCCTACCACGCCCGGCTGATTTTTTTATTTATTGTAGAGATGAGGCGGGTCTCGAACCCGCGAGTTCAGGCAATCCACTCACCTCAGCCTCCCAAAGGCATGGGATTACAGGCTGAGCCACCGAGCCTGGCTATAAGTAATATTCTTAACATACATTCACTCAACTTCTGTGATCAAAGAAATATAGCCTTGTAGTGAGACCAGACACATGATAATTCCATTCCAGTAGCATCTTCCCTAAATATTCCTGTGAAGAAATAGGGGTTTAACTGCTTGTGTTGACAAAAATCTCCACCCTTATTCATTAACCAGCATAGTTCACTAGTAGTTTTATTCAAAAAAATGTGATACCCATTTAGAAAGAGTGTTTAAGTGTGAGAGAAATAATTGAATGCACACTTTTTGGAGCATTTGCAACGTCTTAGAAAATTTCAGCTATGTTAATATAAACATAATACAGAAAGGAAATCATCAATAAATGCTATTACCTCATGTTTTCTATTTGAAGAATGTGGCTGATGATCACTTACTGCTCTACACCACAGGAAATTGACTTGAAAAGTGTTTTTTAAATGCTTAAAGATGGAAAGTACTGAATAATTACAAGTTTAATTAGTTAAAATATGTAAAGACAAATCTTTTGCATTCCAAAACTGTCAGCTCTCAACTAACTTAAATTTCTTGATTGGGCTTGGAAAGCAATTAGGCTGAACTATTTCTTACTAAGCTACATTTACATGTTAAATTGCATTATGATTTGTCTTATGTTAAGAATATTTGTAAGAGAAACAGTATATTCACAGGGATAATATAAAATTATGAATGTGATAATGTAACAAACAAACATGATTGTGGAACAGAAATTTCAAGCTTTTGAATACTGTTTTGTGGGATAGCCTAATCCTTAAGTGTAGAAATATATATGGGAAGTCTAAGACTTGGTGAAAAGGCCAGTATATCCTTTTATTGTGGTAATGTTGCTCTTATCCTTCAAATTCCCTTTAAAATGTATTTCTTTCCTAGATGGTGCAATAACCAGACTGAATGACATGGAACCAAAATTTTTAGCATTCTTCTGCTTAGCAAAGATTTGGTATGTGATGCTCTGCTAATGTTAGAATTATTTTTAAAGTTGCATACTCACCAATAGCTCTGATAATTGATAGATAGATAGATATGGATAGATAGAAATTATTTATGAGGGAGACCCAAAAAAACCCAGAATTATCTTTTGGAGGGTGGGCCTCTTGTGTTATAGTACAGGCTTCCCCCGCTAGGTGAGTGTTCTAGGAACCGATTGGCATCTATGTTCCAGCTAGCGGTGCATTTGGCTTCAGTTAATTTTTTAAAAGAGATTCTTTCAACGCATTTGCCCATCTCATCATGAGTGATTTATGAGTGCGCCTGCCTACACCTCACTGAGTATTCAGTAGTTTTTGTCCAAAAAATGGCATGACACCTGTGCCCTATTCTCCCTATTCACCCGATCTTGTCCAGAGCAACTTTTTTTTTGTTTGTTTCCCTGGATGAAAAACATCCTCAAAGGAAAATGTTTTACTGATGTGGAAGAGGTGAAACAAAGACCAACAGGAGCACTAAAAGGCATAGAAACTGGTGAGTTTAAAAACTGTTTTGAGCAGTGGAGAAAAAGTCTCCATAGGTATACTGCATTAAGCAGAGTGTACTTTGAAGATAACTAAAGTTTAAACATATAAGAATAGCCCCCTCATAGATAGATACACATATATGCACTACACAGATATCTAGATATACAGTCAAAGCATTTTGCTTTATTGTGCTTCACATATATTGCTCTTTTTTAAAAATTAAAGGTTTATGACAACCCTGCATTAAGCAAGTCTATCAGCACCAGTTTTCCAACGTGCTTACTTCATGTCTCTGTGTCACATTTTGGTAATTCTCACGTATTTTAAGCTTTTTCATTATTATTCCATCTGCTTTGGTAATTTGAGATTAGTGATCTTCAATGTTAGTACCTGTTTTGGTGCTCCATAAACCATGTTCATGTAAGAGAGCAAACTTAATTAATAGATGTTGTGCTCCACCAGAGGGTCTTTCTCCAACGTCCCTCCTTCTCCTGAGCCTCTCTATTTCCTGAGTCACAACAGTATTTAAATTAGTCCAATTAATAGTCATACAATGGCCTCTAAGTGCTCAAGACAAAAAAAGAAGGGTTGTTCATCTCTTACTTTGAATCAAAGAATATAAATGATTAAGCTTAGTTTCAAAGCCATAATGAAACCAGATAAGCCAAAACCTAGGCCTCTTTCGCCAAACAGTCAGCTAAGTTGTGAATACAAAAAAGGAAAAAAAAGTTATTGAAGAAAATTGTTAATCCAGTGAATGCATGATTAATAAGAAGGTAAAACAGACTTATTGCTGACATGGATGAAGTTGTAGTGGTCTGGATAAAAGATCAAACCAGCCTCAACATTTCTTTAAGCCAAACACTAATCCAGAGCAAAGTCCTGTCTTCAATTTTATGAAGGCTGAGATTGATTAGAAAGTGACAGGAAAAAAAAAGTTTGAAGTTAGCAGAAATTAGTTCATGAAGTTTAAGAAAAGAAATAATCTTTATACCATATAATTGTACAATGAGCAAGCAGCAATTGCTAATGTAGAGGTGCACCAAGTTATTCATAACATCTGGCTGAGATAATTGATGAAGATGGCTACATGAAACAGTAAATTGTCAACCTTCTACTGGAAGAAGATGCTATCTAGGACGTTCATAGCTAGAGAAAATTCAATACCTGGCTTCAAATCTTCAAAAAATAGACTGACTCTTTTGTAAGGAGATAATGCAGCTGATGACTTTAACTTGAAGACAGTGCTCTTTTACCATTCTGAAAGTTCTGGCACCCTTAAAAATTATGGTAATTCTGATATCCCTGTGCTCTATAAATGGAAAAACAAAGCCTGGATGACAGCATATCTGTTTGCAGCATGGTTTACTGCGTATTTAAGCCTACCATTGAATCCCAGTGCTCTGAGAAGTGATCCCTTTCAAAATATTACTGATCATTGACAATGCATCTAGTTACCCAAGTGCACTAATAGAAATGTCCAAAGAGTGAATATTGTTTCCATACCTGATAACACAACATCCACTCTGCAGCTCATGGATCATGGAGTTATTTTGACTTTCAAGTCTTCTTCCTTAAAAAATATACTTTATAAGATTATAGCGGCCATAGATAGGGCTTCCTCTGATGAATCTGGACAGAGAAAATGAAAAACATTCTGGAAAGGATTCCTCAATTTCTGATGCCGTTTGTGCTGCATGGGAGGTCAAAATGTCAACATTAACAGGAGTTTGGAAGAAATTGAATTCAACTTCCCTTATGTATAAGCTTAGGGGGTTTAAGACTTCAATGAAGGAAGTTTCTGTAGATGTGATGGAATCATAAAGAGAATTAGATTTCAAAGGGAAGTCTAAATATGTAAATAAACTGCTATAATCTCATGATCAAACTTGCATGGATGAGAAGTTGCTTCTTCTTCTTTTTTTTGAATAGGAGTCTCACTCTGTCACCCAGGCTGGAGTGTGGTGGCATGCTCATGGCCACCACAGCCTCGACCTGCTGAACTCAGGTGATCCTTCTGCTTCACCCTTCCAAGTCGCTGGCACCACAGACATATGCCACCACACCTGGCTATTTCTTTTTATTTATTGTAGAGACAAGATCTCATCAAGCTGCCCAGGCTGGTCTTGAACCCCTGGACTCAGGCAATCCTCTCACCTCTACCTCCCAAAGTGCTGGGATTACAGGTGTGAGCCACCAGACCAGACTGAGAAGTTGCTTCTTAACAGGAGCAAAAAAAGTGAGTTATTGAGATAGAATCTGTTCCTGGTGTAGATGCTGTAAACCTTGTTGAAATTTTAACAGAAGATTTAGAATACTACGTAAACTTAGTTAATAAAGCAGAAGCAGAACTTGAGAGGATTGACTCCAATTTTTTTTTTTTAAGTTGTACTCTGGGTAAAATTCTGTCAACCGTTACTGAATGCTACAAAGAAATCTTTCATGAAAGGAAGAGTCAATCAGTGCAACAAACTTTATTTTTATATTATTTTCCAAAATTGCCATAGTCACTCAACCTGCAGTAACCATCACCCTCATTAGTCAGCAGTCATCAACATCAAGTCAAGACCATTCATCAGCACATATATTATGACTCACTGAAGGCTAAGGTAATCATTAACATGTTTTAGCAATAACATATATTTAATTAAGGTATGTACTTTTTTGACATGTTATTGCATACTTTGTAGACTCCAGTATAGTACAAATGTAACTTTTATATTCACTGGGAAACCAAAACATCCATGTGACTTGCTTTATTATGATATCTGCTTTATTTCCATGGTCTGGAACTGAACCTGCAATATTTTCAAAGTATGACAGTATACTTTTTATATTATATTTATGTATTTGGGAGTTATAAAAAAGTTAATATACTATTATGAAGTAAAATATTTTATCTTAATTTCTTAACATTTCTCAAAAGACCTAACATATGGTTTAAATCTGAGTTTCTCATGCTCCTGTCAATTCCATGTCAGATATGTTAGCGTGTGCAGATCTGACCACGAGTCAGTGTTCTGCCTCCTTTATTATACATTTCAGACTCCATGGCATACCATGTATCTTGTACACATATTTAGAACCACAACCTATATGAAAAGCTTGATCCACATACTGTAGAAACAGTTAATCTTTGACAACTCTTTGGACCTGTGGACATTCATAGGGCATTTCTATCTCTCTATTGGTGTTATGCTACGTACAAAAAAAAACCCTTAGGTATTATAGGTAAAACAACTATTAGAAGACTCTGAAAGATGGAGAGATGAATGAATACCCCCTAAGGATATTAGGAAATGAGAAACAGCATGATAGTGAGTTTCCTTGGTTTTGTATCTCATGTATCCCAGTCTTTGAGCTATAGAAGCAGGCAACTTGGAAATGTGAACTGACACTAAACAAAACAAAAAACTCAACAAAAGCCTGTTTTTTTTTCTAGCCAAGGAAAATGCAAAGGGGCATCTTAGCAAACCAGCAAACTTGGTCAATAACAACTCTAGACAAACACAGTTGAACAAACAAAAATCTGTTTTGTTTTGTTTTTTTTTAATGGAGACTTTTTCCTGAAAAGAGTAGAAGTGAGGTTTCCTTAAAACATGGGATTCGGACAAGGAGTTCCTTCTACCTTGGTCTAATGGCAAAATTATTAAGCAGTTTCCAGGACTTGTCTGGCAGATTAGTAATTGTCATGGTCAACATCAATGTGTTCCTTTTGACATTCCACTCATGGCTGCAAGTTATAGTAGCTCTAATAATAGTAGCTCTAATAATCACACTGCTATAGCAGAAAACACGTTGCAGTGTGTGAAACATCATTTGTCCATCTGTACTTTATTGTTATTAGGGAAAAAACGCTTGTTCTGAAGAGTTAAGGAAGACATGCCTTAACATTTTATTGGCTGGGATTGGACAGTCCTTTCCCAAGTGATGAAATTATTTCCCTAGAAATTAAGATGTTGGCTGGGCACAGTGGCTCAGCCTGTAATCCCAGCACTTTGGGAGGCCAAGGCGAGAGAATTGCCTAAGCTCTGGGGTTCAAGACCAGCCTGGGTAACTTGGTGAGACCTCGTCTCTACAATACATCACAAAATGAGCCGGGCGTGGTGGCATGTGTCTGTAGTCATTCCAGTTACTTGGAAGGCTGAGGTGAAGGATTGCCTAAGTACAGTAGGTCGAGGCTGCGGTGGCCGTGAGTGTGCCGCTGCACTCCAGCCTGGGTGACAAGAGTGAGACTCCAACACACACACACACAAAAAAATAGAAAAAAGAAATTAAGACGTTTCTGATGAATAAAGGGGAGTTTCTTTAGCTAGGTATGGAGATTGAGAAAGGTTGCGAGATTGTTTTTGGTTTAACTAAGCAACAATGCTTGCAACAAGCTATATTAATGTAATTTTCTATTTACCCATTACATATGTTTTCAATCTGCTGAGATCCACCATTAATTCTGTAAATTGATGAGCTTGTTCTAAAATAGCAAATTTCATCTTCAGGCAAGAACGTAGAAGTCCCTGTAGATGCAAATTAATCTTTCAACAATGTTTTCCTGCAGCTCTTCTAACTTTATGGGAACTTTGATAACACAGGGTCATTTAATCTGTATCAGGATCTAGAGGACACCTGATTTTATTGTCACTCTTCCAAAAATCAATGGCCCATTGGAATATATATTCTAACATACTTAGTGGTATCATTGTATTTTCTTACTCTGCCAAGAATTGCCCACTTTCTCCACTCCTAACTTTTCACCACTCCTAACTTCCCTTGTAAAGTTCTCAAACTGTTGCAAATGCATTATCCGGCATCTTCAATTTATTCTTAATATACTCTCTTTTCACTCTAGCCTTAAGTTGAACATACCTTATGCTCCCCCAAATAACACCACTGTTATTGTTTATAATTATTGACCTGAATGCAATGGTGATATTTTCTGAGATCTGCACTGTGAAATGTATATAATTCTATTTCAATTCTTCTTAAACACTCATTCTTTACTTGTGTCCATTGACTATGCTATCTAGCCTACTTCATTTCTTGTGACGACTATATTTCAGGACATACTTTTTTATTCATTGAGGCTTTAGCATCTAGGTAATAATTTATGTATCTACAGTCCACATCAACATTGGCTATTCTTTATAATGTATTTAAGTAAAAATCTCTGTATATTATATTATGCAACAGGTAATGAATGCACACAGAAATAAAAACCATTGCAACACAGAAAAACTTCTAGTCAGTTCAGTCTAATTCCTTACTGGTAAAAATAGATTAACTCTTGTCCTCTCCTTATTTTTAATACAGATTACCGTATAGTGACATATATATTTTTAAATTAGCGGATTTAAATTAAACTGGCATGTTAAAATCTGATGTCAATTGCTACTTTTACTTCTTCATGGACAGCTCATGAACTTTACTCCAATTCACCACATAAAATTTTTATCATATATTTTAATCATTTATCTAAACCCCATCAAAATGTTATAGGTATTTCTTTTTTTTTCTTTTTTTTTTGAGTTGGAGTCGCACTCTTGTCGCCCAGGCTGGAGTGCAGTGGCACTCTCACGATCACCGCAGCCTTGACCTGCTGGGCTTCGGTGATCTTTCTGCCTCAGTCTTCCAAGTAGTTGGAACTACAGATGCACACCACCACACCCGGCTGGTTTTTGTGGTTTACTGTAGAGATGAGTCTCACCAAGTCTGCCCAGGTTGTTCTCAAACCCCTGGGCTCAGACAATCCATGCCTGGCCCAATATTTCTTTATAAAGACACTCTTATATTTGTTCTTTGCATTTTCCTTCTTTCTTCTTTGCATTTCAGAATTCCCATTTTGGAATATTTTCCTTATGCATGTAAAATACTCTTTAATATTTTTAAAAATTACAATCCCTGGTGATAAACTCACTATGCTTTTGCCTAAAAAAGTTATTACATTTGTATTTGAAACTTAATTTTACTGTATATATATATAATTATAAATTGTCAGTTTTTTGTCAGCACTATGAAGATATGTCATTGTCTTCTGTCTTCTATTGTTTCTTTTGAAAAGTCCTCTGAAACTCTATTTCTTTGAAGGTAAACTCTTTTTCAGAGGTGGGAATATAGGATCGTCTTTAGGAATTTGATTATGTCTTTCATCATTATAAATGTAGTCACTTATCTTGTTTGAGGCTTATGGCAGGGGTCCCTAATCCCAGAACCAGTGGCCTGTTAGGAACCGTACCATATAGCAGTAGGTGAGTGGCAGGTGAGTGAGTGAAGCTCCATTTGTATTTATAGCTCCTCCCCCTCCTCGCATTACCACCCCAGTGTCAGATCAGCACCAAAAAGCCTGCTTCCATTTCCAATATCCTATCTTTGTGAAGCAGGGTTTTCTGCAGTGACAGCCACCAAAACAAGATTACGGAGTAGACCGAACACATAAGCAACACAATTTGGGTGTTATTGTCTCCCATTGTCCTCAGATAGGATGGTCTAGTTGAAGGAAAACAGGCTCAGAGCTCCCATTGATTCTGAATTATGGTGAGGTGTATCATTATTTAATTACATATTACAATGCACTAATGATAGAAATAAAGGACACAATAAATGTAATATGGTTGAAATATCCCAAAACCATCTCCTCACACCTGGTCCATGGAAAAATTGTCCTCTGTGAAACCAGACCCTGATGCCAAAAATGTTGGGGAAAAATTGTTCTCTGTGAAACCAATCCCTGATGCCAATAAAGTTGGGGAAAAATTGTTCTCTGTGAAACCAATCCCTGATGCCAAAAAAGTTGGGCACCACTTGCTAATAAAGCTTCTTGAATCTGTGGTTTGACTTATTTAATCATTTTTGAAAAAAAAATTCCATTTACTATCTTTTCAAGTAGAACTTAGGCCCTGATTTGTTTTTTCTCTTCTTCAGAATGCCATTTAGACCTCAATTAGACCATTTACTTTGTTGACTATATTTCTCATATTTTCTTTTTGTAATTTTTGTTTTCTATTCTTGTTTTTTATGCTGGATAATTTGTTGGATCTATCTTTCAATACACTCTTTCTCAATTCATCACTCTCCAATATAAGTTAAACACATGCATTTATTTCTTAATTTCATATAATATTTTTTCAATGGTAGAATCTGTCATTGGTAATGTTGATTTTGTTTATTAAAAATAGTTTTTAGTATTCTACTAAATATCTACTAATCTTTGAAAATATTAAGTAATAATCTTTGAAAATATTAAGTATAGTTATTTTAAATTGTATGTATTTTTCTCCTTTTTATTAATGTTTTAATACTCCCTCCTATACTTGATTATTTTAGTTATAAGATGGATATTCAAAAATTGTGAAAAAAATGATTTAAAGATTAAACTAATATTGTCTTTGTTTTGAAATAATTTATATCTATCTATCCATTATTTTTTTCTAAACTAGGCCAGAGGCTATTTCTTGTTATCTGTCTATTTTTTTAAAAACTTGGCCAGGGGCTATCTCTTGGTTATTATCTCTCCAAATATTGCTTAGACTCCTTCTTAAGTTTTTCCTCTTCAGAACTCCATTTAGACTTTAATTTGAATCTTTATTCAAATATATATATTCTAGATAGCTAAATAATAATATATTTAGGTTGTCAAATTCACCCTAAAATAATAATAGGTATTAAAATGATTTAAATGTGAGAGCCCAGTGTAATCAAGAAGTAGATGATATCTCATTTATTCTTATTTCTAGGTGTATCATTTTGAGGAGCTCCACAAAATAAATAGGATTCATACCAAGATTTGCTGTCTTTGGTGACATTGGCTAAAAATGTTGCCAATAAGGTTGTCCAAATCTCCTCTCAGTTTTCAACCTTTAGTTTTTCTCTTGCCTAACTGACAGAAGCACCTCTCAGTAGCAATGCCCAATAGAAATTTCTGCCACAACAGAAATGTTCTGTAGCTATACTTTCCAATAGAATAGCCACTAACCTTATGTGATTTTTGAGCACTTGAGATTAGAGTACAAAATAAATGAATTTTTGTTTCCATTTAATTTTAATTAATTAAAACATAAGTACACAGCATGGAGTTAGTGGCTACCAATTAAGCAGCATAGATTTAGGGGAACCATGGTAGAAAATGTGAGGGTCATAACTCTGGATTTCTTTCTCTTTGGAAATCTTGTCTTCATAATTATTTGCTGGTTATTAATTGCCTGTTGCCTTCAAGTAGATGTACTGCTGTTTAGACTGCTTTCACAGATGTATAGGAGTAGGGTCCTCTTTTTTCCTCCATATTACTGGGGCACACTACCCCAACTGGTCCAGGCAAAAGGCTGAGGCTCTTAGCAGTGGTGCTTGCTGAACAGCTCCAGGTTGCAGATCTGATGTTGGCCTTGGGGCCCATTGTTCATGAGAGACTACAGCTCTTCTTCTGCTCAGGCTGCAGATTTTGGAGCATAGGAATGGAAGCCTCCTGCTAGGCTCCTGTCATTTAGACTGCTGTTCTGGGTGTTCCTCAGTGTTGCTGGAGCCCCTTGTTTCAACAACCTGAAGGGATGGTGCTGGGTTGGGCACCCAGAAGGTGACACTCAGAGATCAGTTCTGGGTCATAGATCTGACTTTGGTTGCCACTGGGCTCTCTTTCCAGAAAAGAGACAGGACTTCGATGGGTCCCAGGCTACTCCCAACTTGCAACTGAGATGAACTCAAATCTAGCTCCTGGGGCAATCTCCAGGCTCTCTGGTCTGCTCCAGCCATGGGTGGCTCCTCCTCCACTCCAGAGCCAGCAGTCTTTTGTCTCTGGGTGGAAACCAAAATGTCTGTAGTGGTTGCTGTTGAGGTTCCAGGTCAAAAATAGTTTTTTTCTCACTGACCCATATTTGGAGGACACTTACGACTCCACTGGTGTCTTTCACAGCAACTCTCAGTCTTCCCTGAGACATCTCAGAGGTCTGGGAGAAATGGGGTGTTCTTCCATGGCTTGGGTAAAGCAGATCCTTGATTGAAAAGTATGCCTCAGCCGGACTCGGTGGCTCAGCCTGTAATCCTGCACCTTGGGAGGCTGAGGTGAGTGGATTGCCTGAGCCCATGGGTTCGAGACCCGCCTGGGCAACTTGGCAAGACCTCATCTCTACAATAAATCAAAGAATTAGCCGGGCGTGGTAGCGCGCACCTGTAGTTCCAGCTACTTGGAAGGCTGAGGCGGAAGGATCGCCAGAGCCCAGCAGGTTGAGGCTGCAGTGGCCGGGAGCAGCCACTGCACTCCAGTCTGGGCGACAGAGTGAGACTCCATCAAAAAAAAAAAAGAGAAGAGAAGTATGTCTCAGAGGGGAATCTTCAGTCTTGTCTCATGTTTTGAGGTCGCACTCACTTTTCTCTGCAGAGTGTTATTGTGGGGGCTATTCTCTTGCTTTCTACCTGAGATCTGGGGTGTCCTTTGCTGTTCTGTTTTATGTCCATTTTCTTTCTTTAATTGGAGTTCACCACGTTGATCTTTCCATACTATTTCAGTGTTTGGCCTGGTGAGGTATGCTGACAACTTCTACTTCACCACCATGGAAAAAAACCCAAAACTTGTTCTTAAAACTAAATCTCCAACTCAAAAACTTTATTAGCAAAATCCATTAAATTCATTATTAGCAAAATTCATTATTTAAATTTGTTAAATAATGTCATAAATTCATTAAATAATTTTTTAACAAATTAGGTATATATGGTACCATCATCATTCTGATAAAAACAAGCAAAATCTCTACAGAATATTATACTAAATGATAAAATATTCACATCATTCCCTTTGAAACTAGTCAAAACACAATGACTACTGTCACTACTTGGATTAACTTTATGCAAATGTAATAAAACAAGAAAAATAATGAAAGATATTAAGACTGCAGATTAAGTAAAAATAATGTCTCATTAACTTAAGAAAATATAATTGGATAATTAGGAAATCCAAAATAATCTACAGGTACATTATTAGAATTAAATAAATATAATGCTGCATTCAAGCTCAATATTTTAAAAATTATATTTCACTTACCAGTAATAGAATAGTAGAAACGAATTTTTATAGTGCCCTATACAATGGCATACCATGTATCAGTATCTATATACAAGTCTAATGAAAGTTGTGTAAAACCCCTTTAGAGAAAGCTATATTTTGACATAAATTAAAGAATCCTTAACTAATTGGGAATTATACCATGTTTATGGATTGAGAGAAGCAAAGATGGAAAATTTCCTTAGTCCAATCTACTGCTTGAGTGCCTTGCCAACACAATTTTAATCTATTTTTATTGTTGCTGTTGTTGTTTGCGCAAGATAATTATAAAATATAAAAGTACAAAAATAGCTGACAGTTAAGTAGATCATAAGATTGCTGAACTTGCTCTACCAAATATCAACATTTATTTTACATCTATAATAAATCAGTTATTATAGACCCATAAAAATATAGAATAGTAACAATATAAAATAGAGAGCCTAGAGAAGGATCCTCACACTTATAAACTTGATATTTAATAAAAAGTGGCAATACAGAAGAGGGAGAACTGGTGGGCTTTTCAATAAATCATGCAGATATGGTTAGATTTCCAGTTGAAAAGAGGTGAACCTTGACTTCTATATCAAACCATACACAAAAATGAATCCCATTTGGATTGTAGATCTACATATAAAAGGGCAAAAGTCTAAGAAAATAATATAGAAAATGTATTTATAGTCACAGAATAGAAAAATATTTCTTTAGTAGAAACAGAAAGAACTAAATATAAAGAGATATTAACATAAAGAGTATTAACTAAAATAAAAGCAAAAGTTTCTCTTCACCAGAAAAAAATAGGAAAACAGAGAGAGAAAATATAATTCCAATATATATTTTTAAAAAGTTTTGAGTATACTGAGTATTTGTTTTTAATTTATTTAAATCAATAAATATATACAATTCAAGAAAATAACAATTTAAATAAATATTTCATAAAAGAGGATATCCAAATAGTCAATATACATATAAAAAGTGCTAAGCCTTTCTAATTACCAGGGAAGTGAATTAAAATCACAAAAAGTTATATCAGTTGCCAACATTTAAAAATTGCTGAAAAATTAATTATGGCAAAAACATGGAGCAATAAAGAATCAAATTTATAATTTGATGAAAATAACTGACAAATTTTTTGGAAGTATCAACAGAAGCTGAGCATAAGAAGTTCCTACATCCCAAGAATTCCCATTCACAGGCCTTTACTGAAGTAAAATGCATATTTTTATGCACTAAAAAAATGTGTACAAGAATATTTTAAGCAGTGCAATTTATAAGAACTCCAAACTAAAAACAACCACAACCCAATTGTCAAGTGATAATGATACTCAACTCTGCTTTTGTAGTGTAAAAGTGGCCATAAGCAATATAAATAAATGGTTGTGTCTGTATTCCACCAAACATTATGTAAAACATTATTTACAAAACAAGAATTAGCCAGTATTGTCCCAAAGTCAATAGTTTGTGAATCTCTACCATAGAGCAAAAAGTACACAAACTGCAGCTAAGCATATCAGTGAGTGTCACAAATATAATATTGAAAAGAAGTCAGATATAAAATAAATTTATAATTCTAATAAAAGAAACCATGGCTTTTTGGAAAAATGATTGATTTTAGGCATGGAAAAGAGAATATACAAAACGAATCTGAAGCATTTTATATACCAAAAAGTATGAAATTATTAAATTTAAAAAAAAAGCAAGATGGGGTTTAGCAAGGGGGCACAAAAGCCAAAACCTGAAAGAGCACCCAGTGACCAGAACTGGAAAAGTTTAAGCAACAAAACAAATAGCAGAGTACTGGATTATAACTGAAAGTATAAAATAAATATCCACTAATACATATAAATAAATGCTTGAATAATATAAAGTACAAGAATCAAATATTTCATACAGAAAAATTTCAAATAATTTATATAGATACTGTGCCATCAAGGAAATACAAAATAATTCCCTATTCCTTAAAAGCAGGCTTGATTTAATGATTTCCTTTTAAAAAATACATTTTAGGAATGGGTTTTAAAAAAAGCAAATTGAGTAACTTTACACAGGTGAGACTTGACAAACACTACTTTGGCCAGGTGACCAAACCTAATATCATCAAGGAAAAGTCATATTTAAAGTATGTGTTCTTGATATGATGTTATGTGAATAGCATTTCACTTCTGTGGGCTTCCTTTCCCAAACTCCAGCTAGTCAAGAGAAAAATATCTGACAAACCAAAACTGAGGAACAGTCTATCAAATCCCTGATTAGTACTTCTCAAAACAGCGAAGGTCATCAAAAACAAGAAAAACCTGAGGAAGAGTTACAGTATAAAGGAGCATAAGGAGACATAATTACCAAATGGAATGTAGCATCCTGAGAGGAATCCTGTTATAAAGGAGAAAGGAAGGAAGGAAGGAGGAAGGGAGGGAGGGAGGAGACATTAGGTTAAAAAAAAAAAAAAAGAATAGACTTGAAGTTTGAACTGTAACTAATAATATATTAATATTGGTTCATCTTTGTGATAAATATATCACACATTAAAAGACATAAAAAATATGAGAAACTTGGTGCAGGGTATACAGAAACTATCTTTGAAACTCTTCTGTAAATCTAAAATTATTTTATAATAAAAGTTTATTTAAATGTGTAATCTATGATTTAAAAATACAGTCAAAACCAAACTATAGTGTTTAGATACACATGCTTGAATGGTAAAATATAAAGCAAAGTAGAAAGTGACTGTTTTTTTCTTAAAGTCAGATTAATAATCACCTTGTGAAAAGGGAATAGATAGCAATTGGAAAACAAAATGAAGTGCGCTTTTTGGATGCAGGTAATGTTCTATCTTTTGACCCAGGTAGTGGTATCACAGTATTTACTTTGTAGTAAATTATTGAGCTGCATATTTTTGCATATATTTCTATATTTGTCCCTACTCCTTAAATGTAGGCTGCACATAATGAATTCCTTCCAAAAAATACATTATGAAAATGTGGTAGGGGGAAAAAAAAAAACAGTAACTTTACAGAGGAGAAAAGCACCGCTTCTGCCAGGTGACCAAGACTAACATTGTCAGTGATAAGTCATGGTGATAGGATGCAACCTTGTTATGAGGCAATCAATGTAAGTTACACGTCACCTCTGTGGTCTTCCTTTCCAAAACTCATAATTCCTGTCTAATTTGACTAACCAAGACGCATAGTTATTCTAAAAAATATTTGAGCAGTATTTTTGTGCTAAATCTATTTATATCGATTCACCATCTATTTATATCTATCTATATCATCTATCATGTAGCACTGATCTATCATCTATCTATCATTTATCATCTATCTATATCATCTATCTACAAAGAGAGGTACAATCCCAATAAAGTGGGGAAGATTCCAGCAAGGAGTTGCTATGGGTATACCATGAGATAAATTAGTTTAGTCAGATACACATCACCAACAGCAGAGAACTCTGCAGAGAAGAGCCCTCACAGAGGTCTTCCAAAGTAGTTCTGCCTGATGATACATGAGAACTAAAAGATGAGGGCTTACCACACAGAGGGCACTGAACAAGATGACACAAATACCGTCTAAGGAAACTCCTTTTATTCCTATCTTTTACTACCCTCAGTTATGATCACTGAGGAGCCAGTTGTAGGAGGAAAAAGAAAAAGATGAAACAGATTGAAAGAACAGACCATGCCCCCTTTTCCCAATGAGTTTTCCAACTATGGTTTAGGCTTTTTCTGAGAAAAGGGAGAATATTTAAATTGGATATAAGATTGGTGCTTTAAAATTAGACCACACAAAACTTAAGACACAAATTCCATGAAATCTGCACCTGATATTGGCATGATTTTGAGAAAAATTTCTAATTCGTGGTTAATTAGATAAAGTAAAATCTCTTTTGTTTGTACTTATTAAACTCACTCTATTAAAAAATGTCATTGCAATATACACCTTAAATAGTTTGACTTAAAACACAGAAATATGCATAAATATGTTTATTTTTAAAACTATAATATGATGATTAAATTTGTTTGCTTTCTTGCATAAACCACTCCTACAACAAATTTTCTATTACATTTTATATTTTATATTACATTTTATATTTCTTAATCCTAAATCCTTGTAGATATTAATATTTGTAATTTTTGTTTCTCTCAATCATTTTCAGCTTCATAATTTATATCATTAGATAAGTTGTTTTTAGCAACTTTTACACTTCTTATGTTTTGATAATTAATATGTTTTGAATATCAGATATATTTGGGAGCAAATACCAATGACATTAATCTTTTTTTTTTTTAAGAGGCAGTATGTCACTCTGTCACCCAGGCAAGAGTGCAGTGGCACAATAAGAGTTCACTGCAGCCTGCAACTCCTGGGCTCAAGTGATCCTCCTGCCTCAGCCTCCCAAGTAGCTAGGACTACAGGCATGCATCACCATGTCAGGCTAATATTTTTACTTTTTGGAGAGACAGGGTCTTGCTACCTCACCCAGTCTGGTTGTGAACTCCTGGTCTCAAGTGATCCTCCCACCTCAGCCTCTCAAGTAGCTAGGACTATTGGCATGAGCCACTGTGCCTGGTATAATGACACTAATCATTGATAGACTTTCAATTAACTAGTGTGGACAAAGTTTTTGAGTATTCATTAGCATGTCTTATAGAGTTAATAAATTCTAAACAAACTAAGTGTGTCACTTAAGTGGAAATTATTTAAAAGTTTTCTACTACATAGAGTTTGTATTATCTTTAAGTTTCCTAGTGGTGATGTCATAGATGCAGTTTGATGTCTCTGGAGCTCTGGAGGAAGGTCTCCAACCGTATGTATAAACTTGGTCTATTTCAGCACACAGATATTTAAAGCTATGAGAAACTATGAGATTACCTGGGAACAGAAAAGAAAGAAATAAATGAAAAAAGCCTGAGGGCAAAGAAATTGCAAACATTAGAGTCAGTACACAGGATGCAGCATTGGGCATGTAAGAAAAGAGCAGTGACTGAGGTAGGAAGAAATTCAGGATAATTTGATATCAGCCAAACTTGAAGACATTATATTGAGAAGGCAAAGAAAAAGGTGAGCTGTGGAGCATGCTGCTGACAGTTCAAATATGATGAAAATTAAAAATTGACCATTGGACTCAGTGCTCTTGTGAAGACGTGAGCCAGATGGTAAAAGTTTGGAAAGATAATGAGAGAGAAGGGCATTGAAATAGCAATATAATCTATATACTCAAGTCATTTTGATGTGGAGAGGATTGGGAAGTGAATAGAAGAGAAGGAGATTCTGAGAAATATTTGAATACATACACTATTTTAGGGTAGTGATATAGTAGATAGGCTCATTTTAAAATGTCTAAGAGAATGTGGTTAATCAAAGAGAAAATACCTTGTAAAAAATAAGTGTGAGTACTACCCTTTAGGAAGAAATTTAACTACTCATAACAAGAGGTATATGGCAAGATAAACACACCCCCCATCTAAGATACAATATTTTTTGCAGAGAAGTTCTAGGAGTAGTTAATTAATGGTTTCTGTTTTCTCTTAAATATGATACAACATCATCCACTAACAGTGTTTGTATTGGTCTTGGTAATGGGGACAAAGATTTTATAAAAATTTTATTACAGATGAGAGAAAAGATAAATAAAACTGTCTTTTTAAAGGTTAAAAGTAAGGTTCTGGGGAGATATTTCAGGACTGCTTGTTTAACACCTGTTTGAGGTTTGACAACATGTATTTAGAGTAAAACTGTCCACCTATCTTGTTTCTTCTGTAAATTTCAACAGTTCAGTTGCAAGCAAATAAAAAACAAATATTTGAATATGATTTTCCCCAAGATGAAAACTTTTTGATATTTTTAAGGGAGATATTATGATGATTGGTCAAACTATAATCTGTACAATAAAGGCAGTAAAGTATACTTATGGATTAGAAGAATATGACAGAGTTAATGGACTGAAGTTTAATATTAAATGTTTAAAAATAGAATGTTTTCTACATGGAGACATAGACTTATCAAATTGACTTTTTCAGGACATCAAAGACAAAACTTATTATTCAAATATCTACCTTCCCTCTTATTTAGAGGGGTGCCAAAATACAACTTAACCTATTATTTGGACAGGTGTATCCATATAACCCCATTGTAGATTTCGGATTCCTGAAACATATTCAATACTGTCTAATGTTTGGCAAATGGGATGTGAATGGATGTGGAGTGCTTAAAACTGAAACCAGAAATTAGGGCATTGTTGTAAGGCAAGGTCAGTTAAGACATTTTTTAAAATGTGACCAATACTTGAGAATGTCAATGTTGCTTATCATAGTTCTCGTTTTGAAGATGAGCTTTTTGGTTATAGTTTTGCATGATATTAAAAAGTCATAATATTGCTAAAATAATGTTTGATTTGGAGCAGCCCTTTTTAATTTGTTCATATTCTCTCAGCCAGGAGCATTGATTATGGCCTAATTGCAGCTTCTTTTGCTTCCAATTGTGTGTTCCCGTTCATTTCTTTCTACAGGCAGCTTTCAGCCACATGCATAATTGTGTCTAATTTTATGAGTCTCAAATTCGGATTGTGATGACTAAATGAGATTCTTTGTTTATTGCATGCTTAGCTCTCCTCCACATCAAAATTTCTACAAATAATTAGGTCTTTTTTTAAAAAAAATATTTTATATATTAAAGTTTGACGAGCTCTAAGGCCCAACTGAAATATCATTTTGGAGCTAGAACAGCATTAACCACAAGACCTGCTTTCATATAGGAAGACAAATCATCTTGGTATTTCGAATGCTATTAATTAAAATGATATTCAGATATGTAGCGTTTGAAAGAGACAAGTTTGAAGGACATTTTTTAATAGTCCCCTAGATGAAGTCGGTTGTTGTCTCAGTTTTCATAAAACCTATCACACGTCACATCGTTAGAGAGGGAATATCCGGGCATATGGATTTGGTACATATGTCATCCTATAAAATTACTGTCAAAATGCAAGATGAGAATTACAAGAAAAATGCACCAAAATAATTTCAAAAAACAGTTATCTCTCCCAAGATCCTAGGCAGTCACTGTAGAGCTTCCTGGCAGCATAAAACAGCGGGAGCCAGCTAATGAGGCAAGTCATCCGTTATCATTGCTGTGCTTAGCCTGATTTAGTTATCTGAATCAAAATGACAGATTCAGGAGGAAGGCTCCTGGGAACTTGACTGAAAATGTTATGTTGATGTAACCATGCATTGATCAGTCTGGTGGAGTGCTTCTTAGTCTCCATGCCAACAATAAAAAGAAACAACAAATACTGGGTTAAAGGGCATGCTTTAGGAAAACGGATATTGGGCAAGATATTTTCTTTATAAACAGGCTGAGTTAAACATTGAAATAAGCTCCATGCCCTGACCAACTCAGGGCTTCTCAACACATAAGAGGTTTTATAAAGTAATTTCAGCTTGTCAGGAACAATTTTCCTCTTTCCCTTTAGGATTACTTATAACTTTAGCTTTTGCAACTATAACCCATGTTATTGGCAGCCTATTAACTTTATTCCAGTGTGAAAACTGAAAGAATTAACTCTTTCTGTCCTCTCCTAATCCTCTACTGTTCTCCAAAGCCAGTAGTAGACAGCTGTTTTTAAAGTGCATTTGACATGCTTGGCATGAATTTAAGAGACTTGATAAAAGAGGTACTAAAAATAAGAGAAAGAAAGAATCCAAATTACCTGAGGGGAATACATGCTGTTGACAAATAGCTCTGTCTGCTAGTCCTTGGTTTGAGAAAGATTTTTGATATTTTTGATCAGTGGACTAGACAGATTTTTCTTGTTATGGAAAAACTATCAACATTCAGAAAATAGCATAAAGGGTACACTAAAGCCACATATGATCAAGAAAAGATTGCTCTTCTAAAGATAGAATAGCTCACTGCACAAACCTCATTCAATCAAAGATAATAGAACTGAAGATAGTTTATAAAAGAAGATTTTTGGGGGGACATATGCACAAGTTTTCATTATAGGACATGAACAGAACCATGAATAGAGAAATTCACACATATTCCTCCATTCTATGTGTCTGGTTTATTTTATGCTAAAGAGTAGAAATGTATAAAACATCTTTAACTACTCCCCTGGAGTCAATTAAGTTGATTTGGGCATCGCATTAGGATTTAACAATTTTCTAAACTGATCCAATTTAATGCTTTTTAAAGAACTCACTTTCTTGGTCTTTTAAGCAGCCTCTCCACGTCCCCAAAACAAAGTGCCCAGCTGTATAAATGAATGAAATAAGGGTCTACAGGAAGCCAAAAACCTAATTTTAACCACATGCAGGAAAGTAGGAGAATTTATCTGTTTCATCCAAGCCCCTGCCCCCGCTCGAATGGGAACTCTGCCTTTCTTGGTCATTTTTTTTTTCTGTTGATTCATTATTTAATCTAGACTGAGGACACTTATAATGATATGCAGGCAGTACTTCATCTATTATCACCTCTTTCCAGGATGCCCTTTATAGTGGATACTGAGAGGCCCTGACTTCTACACACCTAGTCACAACACAGGAATCTGCAGCCATCCTCTGGAAACCCTTAAAATAGTCAAGATTTGAACAAACACCAGAACAACAACTGATCTGCTCCAAGCTGGAGGTTGGGCCAGATGGACCTGGGTAAGTTTTGCTGTTCTCTGTCCTGCTCTGAGAACAGGTTTCCTTGTGGTAGTCTGTACGGATTTCTGAAGTTCAGCACCTCAGATGCTAATCACATCCATATGCTCTAAGAAAGATCCATGCATCTCTTGTTAGAGGATTGAGTTATTCTAAAGACCTGCTCCTCTCCTATCATGCTCATGATGTTTTCATTGTTCTTCTGTATTTTTCTCAGTATTCTTAATGTATTATTTCCTTACCTGACATTCTCTTTGCTCAGCTTCCTTTATAAAATTCTCATGGCTTTCACTGTGACGTGAGAGTTCTCGCAAGATACTTTAGGACTCAATTAAAAGTATGTGAATGAAACACATGTTAAGCTGAGTAACACTGAAGATTGGTTCCCTAAACATAAAGAACAATCCACCGTGTGAGCTAAGAAACACACAAAAGTTATGAGACAGGAAAATATACAATATTGGGAAGAATAAAATAATCATTTCTGAGTTCCCTTCAGGTATTAATCAAAGCCATGAAAGCTCAGAGCAAGGCTTAAATCAATGCAAACAAGCTTTGTGTGTATGTGTGTGTGAGTGTGAGTGTGTGTGTATGTGTGTGTGAGTGTGTGAGTGTGTGAGTGTGAGTGTGTGTGTGTGTGTGTGTGTGTGTGTGTGTGTGTGTGTGTACATTCAGTGGGGGGTTGTAGATTCGGTGAGGTAATTGTCCAGACATAGGCTCTTTTCCCCCTCTACCTGGCTTCTTTCTGTTCCTTTTCTCAGAGATCAGCCTCTGACCAAGGCTGGTCTCTGAAGGATATTCATAATGCATATTCCCAGCAATAAACCACAGGAGGCAAAGGATACAGCAGAGCTGAGAACACTGTGAACGGCACCCCTACTCAGTGTAATTGTAAACAATATGTAGCAATTTGAATGATTAACTTGCTTGATTATAAAACTGTTTGCTGTACTGCACCGAGGCGTGGATTCTTTCTTCACCAATTGGCCACCATTGATACCGCCTGTAAGTTCTAATAAGCCAATGTTTTTCCCTCCAGGTGACCTCTTTGGAATAGGTAAAGAATATTACATGCAAGCCTTCTCAGCTTTGGGGTTACTGCATTACATTCTCCTTAGAGCACATCATACAATCCTATGAGCTTGAGCTCTTGCACGATGACATTCAGTTTCAAGTCTAGAGGGTTCTGCTCCAGATGAAGTTAGCAGAGAGGAGGAAATACAATGCTGCATACCCAAAACTCTGTGGATCCTCTAGGAACGCTTAAAAAACAGATCATAATATAGTGAAACTTTAAATGCAGATATTTTATTGATAATTTTTGCAAGTGTAAGTGGTTTATGAACGTTATCAATTTTTCTTAATTCTTCCATGAGCTCTTTTTAAGGAAATGCATTTGCATTCTTTTCTGTTCCTTAACACTGTCTTCATTTCTTCCATTCTGCTCTCTAAATCCTTTATTCACTACATGAACGATAGTCAAAACAAGCTTTGTCTTCTGTTTCTACGAAAGATTAATAGATTTCTTTCTTTTAAGGTTTATATTTAAATGATGACTGAAAGATCATGCTGAAAAGTTGTTGGAATGTGCGCATTTTGATAAGTCAAATTTCCCCAAATATCAGCAATTATAAAACAACCCAAACCTTTAATAGTTATGGTTTCATGCAGGGATGTTTTATAGAGCCACCTGGTTCTACTGGATAAGGATAGTTATTCAAGCTTCATTGTTTTAGATTTCCTGTGGCTTTATGTTCTTTAGGACAGCAAATTAAAAACTGTCACATTTTTTATCACTGTATTTCATTGTCTATGTATTTAAAGACATCCTAAACTTGACCCTGATGATCCAGCCACTACACAGAAAGCACACTACTCAAACTACAAAATAAACTAATATATACTGGCAAAGTGAAAATTGAATTCATGTTTACTTTTTGAGATTTCTTCTGTAGAGAAACACAACAATCAAAAGCTGAGTGAAAAGCATTTGGAATTTCAAACATAAGTAATTTAGTTATGGTACTTCTTTCTTATAAAATAAAACAAAAACCAAATCAAGCTAACTAAATGAAAAAAAATAAATGAGAAGCCACCTTGATTTATTAAAGGAGAAGAAAAGAAGTGCATTGTTTGCCAAACAAGAAACTTCCAACAGGATATGTGCAAACTTAAGAGAAAATATTCCAAATCTGGAGAATGTCTGTTCAGATATGTTTCTCTGACCCTTCCTTCCTTCCTTCCTTTCTTCTTCTTTCTCTCCTTTCTTCTTTCTTCCTTCTCTTCTCTTCTCCTTTTCTTTCCTCTCCTCTCCTCTCCTCCCCTCTTCCCTTCTCTTTTCTAAATCCTTTATTATACTATATACAAGAACAATAGCCAAACAAACTTTGCCTTCTGTTTCTATGGAAGACTAATAGTTTTATTGCTCTTAGAGTCTATATGATGAATGAGAGATCATTCTGACCCCTCCTTCCCTGCCTCTCCTCCTCTCTTTCCCTCTCTCCCTTCCTTCCTCCTGTCTTTATTTCCTTCCTCTTTTTCTCCCTCTTTATTCTTTTTTTCTATTTATCTCTTTCTGTATCTGTCTCTTTTTTTTTTCTCTTTCTCTGTCTTTCAAGCTCTCACCTTTGCTCTCATACTTAGAAAGTGTCAATTGAATCCATGTTATCTTAGAACACTAGAAAATCAGCCTAGATGAAGAGAAAGAATTCCAATGAAATTGATGTATTCAGTTCCGTTTTAGAGAGCTGGATTTTCAAATAGGATAGTCACTAAAAAAGTATATATTTCATCAAATTTTTTAGGTACATATTTTGAGAGAAATTAGAATACCAAAAGTTAGTTCAATCCCAAACATTTCCCAGGTGTCTCCACTTGCCAGACTCAAGTCCACATGGATTTAGTTAGTCGTATCTTCAGCAGATAAGGCCTTGTCCACAGAAAAGGAACAATAATATGGGGCAAAGGGTAGAGCAATTCTAAGAACATTGTAGATACATGTGTTCCCTTAAAGAAATAAAAAAGGCACACTATTTACTTCTTGAATGAAGATTGATCACATATTCTAATCGGAAGCAAATGCCAAAAATTCATTAAAACCTTTTCAGAGACACAGAGTGGCCAGAATGTCTCAAGTTTTGGTACCAGTCCTGAAAAGAAAGAGCTAGCTTCCTTCTCCCCTAGAAGGAAAATTTTTGTAGTATTATGATAGGTGTTCAGGATCTACTTATGAATGAGCACATGTGGTACTCAATTTTTTGTTTCTGTGATACATCACTGAGTATGATAGACTCCAAATCCATCCAGGTTGCTGTGAAGTCCACAGTTTTGTCCTTCTTTACAGGTGCATAATATTCCAAAATGTACATGTACCAACTTTTAAAAATCCAGTCCAGTTTCATTGGGCAGCACAATTGATTCTATGTTTTTGCTATTGTGAATAGCTCTGCAATAAACATGCATATGTAGGTGTCCTTTTTGAATAATGATTTGAGTTCCTCTGAGTATGTTCTCAGAGGGGATTTCCTGGGTCATATGGAAGATCAACTTCTAGTTCTTTTAAAAATTGCCACACTGTTTTCCACAAAGATTGAACCAGTTGGCACTTCCATCAACAGTATAGAGGCATTCCTTTTTCTCCACATCCTCACCAACATCTGTTGTTTTTTGTTGTATCAATAATGGTCATTCTTACTGGGGTTAGGTGGTATCACAGTGTAGTTTTGATTTACATTTCTCTGATGATTAGTGAAGCTGAGCATGTTTTCATGTGTCTGTTGGATGCTCATATATCTTCTTTTGAGAAGTGTCTATTCATGACTTTTGCCCACTTTTTGATGTTTTTTTTTGTGTTTTTTCCTTTCAGCACATTTGAGTTCCTTACAGATCCTGGATGTTAGGCCTCTGTTAGATATACAGTTGGCAAATATGTTTTTCCATTCTGTGGACTTCCTCCTAACTCTCTAGATGATTTATTTTACTTTGCAGAAGCTTTTCCATTTGATAAGGTCCCACTTGTCTATCTTATCATTTATGGCATCGACATCTGGGATTTTGATCAGGAATTGGTTGCCTATTCCAATTTCCATAAGGGTGTCTTCTGTGTTTTCTAAGATTCTTATACTTTGAGGTTTTACATTTAGGTCTTTGGCGTACTTGTAGTTGATTTTTGTGTATGATGATAGGTAGGGATCCTGTTTCGTTCTTCTGCATGTGGTCAGCCAATTTTCCCAGTACTATTTACTGAATAAGTTTTCATCTCCTCAACAGTTGTTGGTGGAGACTTTGTTGAAGATGAGTTGGTTGAGAAATTGAGGTTTTACTTCTAGAATCTCTATCCTGTTCCATTGGTCTATATGACCATTTTTGTACTGATACCGGTTGTTTCCATTATTGTAGCCTTATAGTAAAGTCTGGCAGTGTGATACCTCATGCTTTGTTTCTTTTGCTAAGGATGGTTTTGGCTATTTGAGGTCATTTTTGTTTCCATATGAATTGCTGTATTGTTGCTTCCAGGTGAGAAGAATGATTATGGTAATGTAATGGGTATTGCATTGATTCTGTAGATTGCCCTATGTAGGATGAATATCTTAACAAAGTTGATTCTTCCAATCCATGAGCATGGACTCTTTTTCCATCTGTTTGTGTCTTCTTTGATTTCTTTGAGCAGTGTTTTGTCATTTTTGTTGTCAAATCTTTCATTTCTCTGGTTAGGAAAATGCCAAATTATGTCCTTTTTTTTGCAGTTATTGTGAATAAAACTGTACTTTTTATTAGGTTCTCTGCCTCTTTGCTGTTAGTGTATAAGAATGCAGTTGTCTTCTGCATGTTGATTTTATTTTTTTATTTTATTTTATTATATTTTATTATATTTTATTTTATTTATTTTATTTTAATTTTATTTTTGAGTTGGAGTCTCACTGTCACCCAGACTGGAGTGCAGTGGCCGCTCTTGGCCACCGCAGCCTCGACCTGCTGGGGCTCCAGCGATCCTTCCGCCTCAGCCTTCCAAGTAGCTGGAATTACAGGTGCGCGCTCCTACGCCCGGCTAATTTTTTGATTGACTGTAGAGATGAGATCTTGCCAAGTTGCCCAGGTGGGTCTCGAACCTGTGGGCTCAGGCAATCCACTACGTCAGCCTCCCAAAGGCGCAGGATTACAGGCTGAGCCACTGAGCCCGGCTGCATGTTGATTTTATACCTTGAGATTCCACCATAGTTCTTTATCAGTGAAAGGAGGTTTTTGACAGATTCCCTTGAGTTTTCCAGGTATAGAATCATATCATCAGCAAAGAGTGATAGCTTAACTTCCTCTTTTCCCATTTGGATACCCTGATGTCCTTCTCTTGTCAGATTGCTCTAGCTAGGATTTCCAACACTATGTTGAACAGAGTGGGTGAGAGTGGGCAGCCTTGTCTTGTTCCGGTTTTCAGGGGTAATACTTCCAATTCCTGTCCATTGAGTAATATGTTTACTGTGGGTTTATCATAGATGGCTTTCACTATTTTGAGGTACATTCCTTCTATACCTAGGTGTTCAAGGGTTTTTTAATCAAGAATGAATGCTGGATTTTATTGAAAACCTTTTCTGCATCTAATGATATAATTATGTGGCTCTTATTTTTACATCTGTTGAGGTATGTAATTACATTTATGGTCTTGTGGACATTAATCCAGTCCTGCATCCCAGGACTGGTCATGGTGGACAATTTTTGAGATGTATTGTTGGATCTGATTTGCTAGACTCTTGTTGAGAATTTTTGCATCTATGTTTATTGAGGATCTTGACCTGTAGTTCTCTTTCTTTGTTGGGTTTTTGCCTGGTTGGGTATTAGTGTGATATTAGCTTCATAAAATGATTTGGGGAGAGTTCTGTCTTTCTTGATTGCCTGAATACTTTCATTAGAATTGATATCAGCTTTTCCTTGTATATTTTGTGGAATTCTTCTGGAAAGTCGTCTTGTCCAGGTCTTTTTTTATAGGAAGTTTCTTATGATGGAGTCAATTTCCTAGGTTGTTATTGGTCTATTTATGGTCTTTATTTCAACCTTGGAATGTTGTAAGATGTCAGAAGGTTCTCCATTTCATTTAGGTTTTTGGAATTTGTTTCTATACAGTGTGTGCATTGTAATCTTTGATAATCTTTATTTCTTTGGAATCACTTGTGACTTGAACTTTTGCATTTCTGGTTGTGTTTATTGGGGTTTTTGTCTCTTTATCTTAGTCAGTCTGGCTAGGGGTTCATCAATCTTGTTTATCCTTTCAAAGAACCAGCTTTTTTGTTGTTGATTTTTTCTATGATATTTTTGTCTTTTATGTCCTATATTTGGGCTTTTGCTTTGGTGATCTTTATTCTTCTGCTGAAGTTAGAATTTTGGTGGTCTTGTCTTTCCAGCTCCCTTGGGTCATTTGTCAGGCTCTTGACTTGTGATTTTTCTATTTTATTGATGTGTGCTTGTAGAAATATACATTCCCCGCTAAGTACTGTTTTCATGGTATCCCAGAAGTTTTGGTAAGATGTTTCTTTGCTTTCATTTGTCTCCAAGAATTTTTTAATTTCTGTTTTGATTTCTATGTTGATCTAGTAGTTGGTCAGTATTATGCTGTTAACTGTCCATGTCTTTGTGTGTTTGGGGGTAATTTTGTTGGAGGTGATAATTATTTTCATTTTACTGGGGTCTGAGAATGTGCATGGTAGTATCAATCTTATGCAATTTGTTTATGCTTGATTTATGGGCAAGGATGTGGGAGTATATTCCATGTGGCAATGAGTAGAATGTATATTCTGTGGTTTTTGGGTGTAGTGTTCTGTGAGTATTTATTAAGTCCATTTGATCAAGTGTCAAGTCAAGGTTCCAGATCTCTCTATTGATTTTTTGCTTTGATGATCTATCTAGGGTTGTTAGTGGGGCATTTAGTTTCTCAGTTATGATAGTGTTAGAGTCAATATCCTTTTTTAGTTTACTTAGTAGTTACTTTATAAATCCAGGTGCTCTTGTGTTGGGCACATATATATATTTAGGATGGATATTTCTTGTTGATGGATTTAACCTTTTATCAGCTTGTAATGTTCTTCCATATCTTTTTTAACTTTTGATAGCTTGAAGGTTGTTTTGTCTGATATTAAAATTGTGATGCCTGCCTTCTTTTGTTTTCCATTTGCCTGAAAGTTTGTTTTTCATCCTTTAACTTTGAATCTGTGGGTGTCCCATGTAGTGAGATGAGCTTCCTGGGGCAACATATAATTGAATCATGTTTTTAAAATCCAGTTTACCATTCTGTGTCTTTTCAGTGGTGGATTTAATACATTGATGTTCAGGCTGATCATTGAAATGTGAGAGTTTATCCCTGTCATGAGGCTTTTATAAAGCTGTTTTGTTTTCTTTTACCTTTTGGTTTGATATATGTGTGTGTGTTCAATTTTACAGTCGTGAGGTATGTGGTGTTGAATCTTTGTTCTCCTGCATTCTTGGGGAGTACATGGTTGTTCTTTATTTTATTTTATTTTTCTTTTGTGTGTAATATTTTCTTGAACATCTCTTGTAGAGCTGGTCTGGAAGTAGAATAATCTTTTAGGAATTTGATGTCTGGGAAGGATTTTAATTCTCAATCACTGATGAAGCTGAGCTTGGCTGGGTAGGAAATTATTTATTGGATTTTTTTTTTTTTTTTTGAGTTGGAGTCTCACTGTTGCCCAGACTGGAGTGCAGTGGCCGCTCCTGGACACTGCAGACCTCGACCTGCTGGGCTCCAGCAATCTTTCACCTCAGCCTTCCAAGTAGCTGGAACTACAGGTGCACGCTACCACACCTGGCTAATTTTTTTGATTTATTGTAGAGATGAGGTCTTGCCTGCCCAGGTGGGTCTCAAACCCGCAGGCTCAGGCAATCCACTCACCTCAACCTCCCAAAGGCGTGGGATTGCAGGCTGAGCCACTGAGCCTGGTGAAATTTTTTATCTTTGAGGACTTTGAAAACTGGACTTCACTCTCTTCTAGTTTCCTGGGTTTCTGCTGATAAATCTTCTGCTGTTCTCATTGGTCTTCTCCAGTAGGTAGTCTGAACTTTCTCTCTTGCTGTCTTTAAGATATTTTTCTTTTATACCTACTTAGGTACATAACTATGTGTCTAGGGGTTTGTCTTCTCATTTGATGTCTTGCAGGGGTACTCTGACTCTCTTGTGGTTGGATGGTTGCATATTTGGTGAGATGGGGAAAGTTTTCCTGGATAACTTCCTGGAATTCTTGTTCCAAGGTGTTCTCTGTTTCCCTTTCTTCTTCTGGGATTCCGATCACATTGAAGTTCAACCTTTTGATATAATTGCACATCTCTTAGAGGCTGTGTTTTTTTTTTTCTGAGTTTTCTTTCTATATTTTTTAACAGATTAGGTTAATTCCATGATTTGGTCTTCAAGCTCTGAGATTCTTTCTTCTGCTTGGTTAATTCTACTTTCCACGCTTGTCATCTTATTTATTTCTTGGATGAAATTTTTTATGGCCAAAATCTCTGTTACAAGTTCTTTCATACTCACTCTTTCCATCCATTCCCTAATCTCTGTTGTCTTCTAGGGTCAATCATTGATGATTTCTGTTATTTGGGCTCTGAGGTTTGATTTTTTGGGGCATTGCCTGTTTGGCACACTGGGAATTATATGTGTTCTTCCATTGATTTTTCTTCATTTGTGATAGATCTCTTTCTTTTCTTGTTAATTCTGATTTCAGTTGTAGTGGTCAGGGTTTTCACTTCTGTTGTATGCTCAGCTCTCTATTCTCCCCTGATCAGAGATTCCAAATTTGTTTTTTTGAAACAAGGCTTGGGGTGGGAAGCTTTGTTCTTTCTTGTATTTTTGAGAGTAGAATAAGGTGGAGAGAGGGGAACTAGGATTCAGAAACTACTTACAAGTCACATTTTCCTGAGACCCACCACCACAGTATATGATGATGCAATGGGTATCTGTGTTTATCATCTGATTCCAAGAAAAAGTAGCAGTAATGAGGAGAATAGAGAAAAGTAGAATGAACTAGGACAGCAAAATGATAAAAATTTAAAAAATTCACAGAATAACAAAACTAAAAACAAGTACAAAACAAAAAAACAACAGAAAGAAAAAACAAAAAACAAAAGAAACATAAAAAACCAAAACACACACAAACCCCCCCAAAACAGGAAATCTGAAACACACACACAACAAACAATGAAAAAGCAAGAAGAAAAAAAAAGAGGAGGAATGTAAATTGAACTCTCTCTCTCTCTCTCTCTCTCTCTCTCATACACACACACACACACACACACACACACAACACACACACACACTAAACTAAAACAAAAGAAGAACAACAAGAAAAAAAGGGAGAAGTGGGAATGCAAAATGAACCCTCACATGCACATTCACACACATACACTAAACCAAAGACAAAAACCTAAAAAGAATAAACAAAAAATCTCCCCAAAAAAAGGGAAGAGGAAATGCAAATTGAGCCCTCACACATACATTCACACACAAACACAAAATCACAACAAAAGAACAAAAAAAGAAAAAATGTAAAAAAATTTCTGCGCACAGCCCACCTTTTTATGACAGGTTCTATCCCTCTCAGCTGCTCACAGGTAAGCTCACCTGCAGTCTCCTGCTGGGCTGTGGGCTAATTTACAATCTCAGTGGCACAGTGGCCCAGAAGAGGAGGAGGGGGCAGTGAGCGTGGGTGGGGTGTTGGTTCTCCCTTCCCACTCTTGTAAGGGCAATGGGATCCCCTCCTATGGGGAGGTGCAGGATTGTCTCCTCCCCAAATGCTGGCAGTGGGTATCCCAACCAGGCTTATCTTAGAGTCGAGTCCTCCTATTGTGGTTTCCATCTGGCTCTACCTGGGTTCTTCCTTACAGTTGTGTCCCAACCATGTGGGTCGGACATTCAAAAGATTTCTGGAGAGGAGATAATTAGGTCAGCCCAGGACTCACCACTTGGGGGATCTTCCCTGTCCTTTTTTGGTCACACTTTTTGTCCTGTGGTTAGGTCAAGGTATGTGTGTGGGGGGGTGCTGAGTCTCCCCACTCGTCCTGCCCCTCTGAAGTTTGTGATTTCAGGATATTCCCTCTGGGTTATGATCAACCCCAGAGTAGTTAACCTGCCAGTCACAGACAGTAGGTCTGTTGCTCCATGATGAGCAAGCTGGAGCACTTCTCTGTCCAGTTTTCAAGATGGTGGTGGGGTGCCTGTATCATCTCCAGTGAAACTCTACCCCTGATTCTCTTGCCGTGCTCCCTCCACAGCCCTCACTGGGAGTGTCCAGTCTGGTCCTATGGTAGTAGGGCAGTCTGGAAATGGCATTTGCTCCTGGCAACTTCTTCTCAGGAAAAGTTTTGTTGGTTTTAGAAAATGATGTTCAGTTTCCATGCCCCAGAAAGTGCTGGACCCAAGCAGAGCAGCTGTGACACCTTCTGCATCACCAGGAAAGTCCTGACCACTTGCTCCCGAGTCCCCACTTGTGAGTCAGTCACTTACACATCCACTTACACACAGATACATATGAAATTTATTTATACTCTCACTCACACAGGGACTCAAATAATCTAACTGTCTCCACTGCCATCTTTTCCAGAACAATCTTATGTCAACAATGAAGAAAATGATGTTTACAAACTAGGTTTATAGATGCACGTGTAATTTAAACTAGTTAACCCTTTATATTTTCATACTCTCAAAGAATATAAAATTGTTCTACGCTATACATGTGTGATATTTGCATTTAACCATTTTTACTTTTTTTCCCTTTCAGATCATTTGGGAATGTAGAACTCCTACCTCAGACCAACATTAAAAAAAAACAAACAAAAAAAACCTAAGGTAATAGAGAAGGACTTAGAGTTAAACAATTAGGAAAGTTGCCATTCAGTCTTTTTTCTATGACATTGCATGGAAATTCCTTGAAGTTAAATCTGAATCTATTTCCCATCACTTCCCAGATATGTTTTTTTAAAAAGTCTATATTATTTGTAAATAATATATTCAGTTGCAAATTGCATCAACACCTAACTTTATATATGTGTATATATATATGATTGCTTAAATATACTGCTGATTTGGCATCCTTTTCTATATTCCAGTCACTTGAAAAAAAGAAACATTTGTTTTTCTTGAATTGCTCTTATGCTTAACTCCACGAATTCAGTTGAAGAGCTCATGTTTTCTAGTCAATATTCTAACAAGAAAAGGAAAAACATTTTGACAGATTATTTTTCCTTGGAGGATTTTGGCTTAAGCCTTTATGCAAAAAGAATACCAGATTAATGATAACCAAGAAGCAAGAAATATTCTTTCTGGTCTCTGAGCAGTGAAAATGACACATGATTGTGTATGGTGTTATGCAGACTCTTCAATTCTCAACAGAATTTGAAAGACTTGAAGCCAGCAATGTATTGCTTTTCTACAGCATGAATGTCATTTTAAGTATACGAACTTGACGGTTTTCTACCAAGAAACATCATTTTAAAGTTTTCTTTTATCCTTATGGGTAAAAGAACCAAAACATGGAAAAGATTTTAAAAGTCATTTGGGGGGTATGAGGAGCCCACATTGTACTGCAATCTCTACAAACACACACACACACACACACACACACACACACACACACACAGAGAGAGAGAGAGAGAGAGAGAGAGAGAGAGAAGAGAGAGAGAGAGATTTAGCCTCAGCCTCAGATATAAGATATAAAACAATTCATTGTCTAGTCTTGAAATATTATCTAGCCTTTTAGGATAAATTAACCCCACACAGCAAGCTTAGCTGATAGGTTGTTTTTTGTTTTTTGTTCTGGTATAATGAATATGACCAATTGATCAATTAATAGTGGCTAATGGACTACAGACTGAGAATACTTTGAAGGTATATCTGTGTTCCAGAGAAAATCCTGCTAACAGCAAATAACTTTTAGACATTACATGCCTAGATATAAAAGGCTTGAGAAAATCTCTTTAACTTGTTTAATAACATTTCAATAACTTATTAAACACTGTCCAAAACTGTGGATTTTGTAGTAGTGTGGGGATGAAGAGAACAGGTCTTGTGGTCACACTACTTATTCTTGATTCCAGACTCCAAAATGAGTAAGTAGCTCTAAAACTTTGAATAACCTACCAAAACTTTTTGTGCCTCTTTTTTATACTTAATATGGAGGCAATGAAATAATATTCTGATGTCATGATTTTTATGAATCTTTTTTTTTAATTTCAAAGATGTGGGGTACAATTCAGGGTTAAGTATACAAATGTTTATTGTGCAGGTACCCTTGTTCATGAGGTATGCCCTTCCCTCCTCTGGCAGTTTTCCTCAACTGCCAATCCCACCCCCAACTCCCTGGGAGTTTCCCACTACTGCCAATTCCTTTCTTATAGTATTATGATAATTGTTCAAGGCTCACTTATGAGTGAGAACTTACTGTACTCTGTTCTTTGTTTCTGTGATGAATCACTGAGTATGATGGAGTCTAAATCCATCCAAGTTGCTGCAAAGTCCGTATGTTTGTCCTTCTTTATGGCAGCATAATATTCCATTGTGTATATGTACCACATTTTTTTATCCAGTCCAGTTTCAATGGGCAGCATGGTTGGTTCCATGTTTTTGCTATTGTGAAGAGTTGCAACAAACATGTGTGTGCAGGTATCTTTTTTGTAGAATGATTTGAGTTCCTCTGGGTATATTCCCAATAGGGGGATTGCTGGGTCAAATGGAAGGTCAATTTCTAATTCCTTCAGAGATTTTTATGAATCTTAACTGAAGTACCACCTGCAAAGTATTTGGTACAGTTCCAGGTACAAGACAGCTAACACATTTTCAGCAACTGTTAATTATTTCTACTATTACTTTAAGTAGTTGAAAATAGAAGTAAATTTTAAAATACATGAATATGAATGCTGTTCCTTCACCTTTTTTATTGATGCTATAATTTCATAAACTAAATTGTTTGATTAAAATATTAGTTTAATTTTATTAAATTCACACTCATAAGGAGTTAGACCATGATGCAGTCTGTAACCCTAATGTTGTTAATGTGATTTTGTTTTTTTACGTCAAGTTTAATCTCCCTAGCTTTAAAATGCACATTATTTAGTAAAGGAACATAGGACATAAGGATGAATATAATGAGAACTGTTTTTAGAATAACATAACATACTGAACTGGCATATAACATGTTAAGGACAAATTTCATTTTTCAGTAAAATAAATATTTGAGGAGAATATCACTGAGCATGTTGGGTAAAAGGGAAGAAATGTTAGGTGACTGGAAAAAATTGTGCTTGTTTTGTATTATTCTAGAGCTGGACCACCTAGAGCTGTGCTCTCTCCTCAGTACACCATGCTTTCTGCGTCAATATTTGTCAGACTTTTTTCTAGTCCATTCCCGAAACCATATAGTTATTCTTGCAGATCAGGCAAGTAAGATAGAGCTGCAGTAAATTTTTGCATTTTTTCTTCTATATTTTATCCAACTAAAACTACCAGACTACATTACAGTCATTCAATCTTAGATATGATTTCATTTACTTTTTAGTAAGCTATTGGAAAAAACTCCAAAATATGACAGACAGGTTGGGATTTATTTGATTGTTCTCCTTGTCTATAACATGCTATTAGTATTTGTAAAACAAATACAATCTAAATGTATAATTATGGTTTCAAATATTTAGATGTTCAATATCTACAGAGTGCATATCAAATAAGTAGACATTTACTAGCCTATTAAACAGCACTTAAAGGTCAGAATTATTTCCTTTTGTAATTTCTTAACCGAAGGCAAATCCTTCTTAGAAAAAAAGTAAATATGAAGATAGATTCCTCATAGGCTAATCAAATAATTTATGGTTATAACTGAATTGATTTAAAATTTAACAAAGAGCTATTTTTGTCTCCTAATTATTATTAAATCAGTGTAACACTGGGAGTTTGTGAAGAAATCACCAAGAAAAACCAGTCGTTAACACTGGTGAGTTTTCTCATTTCATTCCATTCATTTCTTAAGGAGCTGAGTTGTCTAAATTGGTTTCAGCCAATATTTCACAGAGTATGGCACACAGTGCAGGAAATCTACAGTGTGACACATTGGTAGCATTTTCCATCTGCTTTTGATCCAGTGATATTTCTCAGCCCTCATGGACTTACTCCTCCTCCTAAGTATTTCTATTTACAATATGTATTTATTAACCATTCATTCCCAGAGTAATTTTTTTTTATATGAAATTATAAAATACCACACAAAACAACTGTGTTTTTGATATTCAGAATTTGTTTAGTAAGTCACTATTAAAGCCATCTATACACCAGATGTTACTATTAAACTTTGGAACTACAAGATAAGAAGGCATTATTTAAAACTAGTCAATAGTTAGCAGTAGGTGATTCAGAACCCTTTTATTGAGTTATGAAGGCCATTTAGAGAACTTATTAATAAATATGTATGCAATACATCGTACTAACTTACAATTGGATCTGCCTATGGCTGTTGACTGGTTGTGTTCCATGAAATACTAGATCACACAGCTGATTCTTATAAGAGGAGATTCAGTCAGAAAAGATTAAGTAATAAACTGTGAATTTTTTTACATTCAAGTTCTCTAAAAAAAACTCACAGCATAAAAACCCTATTTAGACTTCCAGTTAAAACTTGAACATGTAAAGAGATTGGAAGCTATCATTTCCATCCTTACAAGGAGAAAAAAGCAAATAAATTGAAAATTAATGATGTTTCTTAGAACCATCAGAAAAATTGCAGTCTCAAGACAAACCAGAATTTTAAAATCTGAAGAGACAGGCAAAACGGAGAATCACAGATGAGGTCAGCTGACCTGTAATGAAAGTTGCTGGAAACAAATTAATAGAAGCACTTAAGTGGTAATTTTGATGAAATGCTGGAAGCTTACAAGAAACTCCTTAGTGCCACAGTCTTAAAGTCACTCCCACCCTTTTGTGGGTTTTATTTACAAGATATCCCACCGGATTCTCAAGGTGAAGAGCCAAGAGAAAAATCAACTTATGCCTCCAGCAATGAAAGAAAAAAAGTAATCATTTTGAAATACACCCACAACATTCTCCATAAGAGATTATTGCTATTTAGGGGGAAAAAAGTCTTTACCAGAGCTTTATCTCAACTAGAGGACAGGGCAATTATCCACCTCCAGCTCAGGTCTCACCAAACAGAGGCGGGGAAAAAAGCTAAAAGTAGCTTGTGAAAATCACAGCCCAGGTATAGCATTCCACTAAAACACTGAGATATAATCATAAGATTATAGAACACTTCCCCTCCCACACATTTTTTTCACAAAATTAACAGTATAATAAAAGTGGATAAAGCTAAAAGAGCTGCAAGGTACAGTCTGACTTTAGGAAGAAGTACTTAAGTAAACCCATTAGACAAGAGGGGAGACAAAACAAAGGTCACTAGTAGGAATTGGTGCCATAGAAATCTACATTAAAAACAAAACAAAACAAAACAAACATTAAACAGAGTTCAAATCCAAGCCAGATTAAAATAAAAATTCCAGGTAGACTTTTACTTCTGTTCCTATTACTTTATAAGTCATGCTTTGTCTGGCTTTCAACAACTTGAAAAAGGCAAAAACAATGTCTGAAGGGACATGACAAACATTAGAACCAGGCTTATACATGACCTATATTTTGAAATTGTGAAACAAGAAATTTATTTTAAAAAGCAACTATGATTAATATGTTAAAAGCTGTAGAGGAAATAGTAGCAACATGCAAAAACATATGGGTAATGTAAACAGAGATGGAAACTCTAAGAAAAAATCAAAAGAAAATGCTCAAATTCAAAATTCAAATTCAAAAACACTGAATCAGAATTGAAGAATGCCTGTGATAAGCCAATCAGCAGAACGGGACATGGCCAAGGAAATAATCAATTAATATAAAATGTCAATAAAAATCTCCCAAACTGAACTAAAAAGACAAAAAAAAAAATCACAAAAAAACAACAATGTCCAAGAACTCTAGGACATATGATACACCATATGCTTAATTAGAATTGGAAAAGCATAAGGTATACCATATGCTTAATTGAAACATCAAAAAGAAAAGAAAGAGAGAATGGAGAAGAAATATTTAAATAGTAATAACCAATTTTTCCCCCAAATTAATAACATACATCAAACCACAGATTCAGAAAGTATGAAAACACCAACCACGATCAATACCAAATAATCTGTATCTAGCAATATTACATTCAATGTGCAGAAAACCAAAGACCAAGAGAAAACTTGAAAGAAGCCAGAGAAACAAAACACCTTGTCTATAGATGGAAAGGAATAAAAATTCCATAGGACTTCTTATTGGAAACTGTACAAGCAAGAAGAAACTGAAGTGAAATATCTGAAGAGTTTAAAGAAGAAAAAAATCATCACCTAAAAGTCTGTATTTAGCAAAATTATCCTTCAAAAGTGATGTAAAATAAAGATTTGTTTTAAATAAACAGAAACTGAGAGAATTTGTTACTATCAGGATTAAAATGCAAAAAAAAAAAAATCTGTTAAAAGTTCTTCAGAGAGAAGAAAAATAATACAAGTCAGAAACTTGGATCCACATGAAGAATGGAAGAGAGTCACAGAAGCAATATGTGCAGGTAAAATAAATTTTTAAAAATATAAGTAATCTACTTGATAAGTGATCAATGTAATAACAGTGATGATGTATTTGGCAGCAATAGCATATGGATAACTGGAATTAATGCACCATTACAAAATATGGAAGGAAAAATTGAGACTATTGAAAGGTACATACACTAAACATGAAGCAGTACAGTAATTAAAAATGGCCTCAGATTAATGGTAAATCTTTATTATAAATGATAAGGAGCCAATACAAACTAAAATAAAGAAGTGTAATAAACATGATTTTGAAAAGAAAAAAAATTATAGAAAATGCTTAATTAAAATTAAGAAGATAAGACGAGAAGATGGCTAGCATGAGGCAGCTAGCGTAGGTTTTTCCTACAGATAAAAACAAGATAGAGTTTGCCCAGCACCAGATAGAAACAGATCAAGCAGCACACCCCATGAGTCTTCCTAGGAGTGATAATAACCACTTTGAGCAAAGAAGAAAAAAACCGTTCATCGACCTGGGCTGGAACTGGCTGGACTCTTTCCTGCACCATCACAGGCCACCCCAGCCTCTGGACACAGTGGAGAAGGTGACTGATGGGATCCTGAGAATTCTGTGCTCCTGCTGTGAACATGCAGGGCTTCCTGGGCTTTGTGGGACCACAGTCTTTTACAGGAAACTGCCTTCTCAAAGCTGGGCTTTACCTTGGAATGTTGCAGGAAAAGAACCTTGAGCAGAGCTAAGATGCTTTCCAGCCAGCTTGGCAGGGAATGGGCCCCAAGGACAAACTCTCCCACTGCAGACAGTTTTAGGTGAGTTGCCTGAAAACAACTGATGCCCTGAGGCCCGCTGCATCTTGACATTCAGATCACAGATTGCCTGAGGCCGAGATGGGAGCTGGGAGAGACATGTTGCCATAGCAACCTCTCACTCCCCTTATGAACCCCCTGTGCCTTCTCTGCCTGACAGCATTTCCCCAGTAGCCTGGGACTTCCCCTAATCCCCACTGGGGTAACCAAGAGCACATACTTCAGCTTCAGCTGAAGGTGCTTCAGCTCTTTTCCCCTGCATCACCCTGAAGTTCAAATCAGCGATCTCAGGAAATTCTCAAAGCCCCACCCTTGGTCTAGGATGGTTGGGAATTTCCTTGGAGCAATACTTGCCAAGAAGAAACACTACAGATTTCTTACTTCATTACAGTTGCCATAGCACCTGGCTTTCTCTCACAAGCACCACCTGCTGACTGGAGGTCAACAGTACAGCCAACCACATTGGATATAATACTTCAGATTTGGGGGAGGGACTGATCCCCAACGCCAGGTAACAACACTTTGCAAGCCACTCTGGCCACTCAGAATGCCATGACCTGATCCAGGTACACAGCACAGGTCTGCTACATCTGGCAATTAAGGAACTCACTACACCGAGGCCATAGATAACCAATGAAACCCTATAATGCCCATGTCAGCCCCCTTCTAACCTCAAATAAGAAGAAATCATTTACCCAAATAAGAAGAAACCAGAAAAATAATTCTGACAATATGCAAAACAAAACAGTTCTCTAACAGCCACAAAAGACCACACCAACTCTTCAGCAATGAACCTTAACCAAAACAACATTTTTGAAATTCCAGACATATTCAAAAATTTAAAAAGATGATGATAAAATTAGACAATGAATTTCAAGAGAAAATTGAAAGCCAACATTAAAAAGTTTAAAAAAAACTTCAGGAAATGGATGAAAAATCCTCCAAAGAGGTGCGCACCCTAATAAAAAAAACCAAGCTGAAATTCTGGAAATAAAGGAAGAAGCATTTAGGGAAATACAAAATGCAGTGGAAAGTTTTAACAGTAGTCTGGAATAAGCAGGAAAAAAAATCAGAACTTAAAAACAAAGTTTTTGAATTAATCAAATCAGACAACAACAACAACAAAAGAATAAAGAGAATGAAGCAAAGTCTCCAAGAAATCTGGGATTATGTAGACATCTAAGCCTAAGAATGATAGGTGTTCCCAAGGAAGAAGAGAAAGCAACAAATTTGGAAAACCTATTTGAGGGAATAATGGAAGAAAACTTCCTGGGCCTTGCCAGAGATCTAAACATCCAGATACAAGAACATCCAAAAAATTAATTTCAAAAAGTTTATCTTCAAGGCATATAATCATCCATCTATGCAAAGTTAGTATGAAGGAAAGAATTTTAAGAGCAGTGAGACAAAACCTTCAAATAAGTTACAAAGATATACCTATCAGATTAACAGCAGACTTCTCAGAAAAAAACCTACAAGTCAGACAGTATTTGAGTTCTATTCTCAAGCTCCTCAAACAGAATAACTATTAGCCGTTTCATATCCTACAAAACTAAGCTTCATAAATGAAGGAGAAATTAAGTCTTTTACAGAAAAGCAAACACTGAGAGAGTTTGTCACCTGTAGACCAGCTCTACAAGAAATATTCAAAGGACTCCTAAATACTGAAACAAAAGGTTGAAATACACCAGTAGAAAAACACTGGAAATTATAAAGTTAATATATTTTATGGGACACCAACACAAAAGATAAAATAAATGAACAAAGCAGAAAGATAAAAACCAGTATGATAAATAGATTAGGATCTTACATATCATTATAAACGTAAATGGTCCCAATATCCCACTAAAAAGATACAGACTAGCAGAATGAATTAAAAAAAAAAAAATCTGTTGCCTCCAAGAGACCAACCTAACTCACTAAGACTCCTGTAAACTCCAGGTATAGGATTGGGGGAAAATATTCCACGCAAATAGAAACCCAAAACAAGCAGGAATAGCCCTTCTCATGTCAGATAAAACAGATGTAAATTAACAACAGTTAAAAAAAAGGACACAGATGGCTATTATATAATAATACAAAGATCAATTCAATGATAATATAACAAATTTAAATATATACAATGTACTTAGCACTAGAGTCCCAGCTTTATACAACAAATTCTAATAGACTTTTAAAAAGAGATAGACACTAATACAATTATTGTGGGGACACCACTTCACTAGCAACAATAGACAGATCATCAAGGCAAAGTCAACAAAGAAACATTGGGGTTAAACAGGACTCTAGAGGAAATGAAACTAACAGACATCTACAGAACATTCCATCCCCAAACTACAGAATATACATTATTCTCATCAGCACATGGAGCATTCTCCAAGATAGAGCATATGATAGGCCACAAATCAAATTTCAATAAATTAAAAAAATTAAAATCATATTAAGCATCATCTCAGACCACAGTGTAATAAAAACTAACTTTAAGAAAACCAAAGAAAGACATGGAAGTTAAAGAATCTACTTCCAAATGACATTTGGGTCAATAAATCAAGATGGAAATTTAAAAATTCCTTAAAACAATGACAACAATGAAACAAGTTATCAAAACTTCTGGGGCACAGACAAAACTGTGCTCAAAGGAAAATTTATAGTGCTAAAGCCTTACATTAATAAGATTGAAAGAGCACATATTAATGACCTAACATCACACCTCAAGAAACTAGAACTACATGAACAAAACAAACCCAAAGCTAGCAGAAGAAAATAAAAAACGGAGATCAGGGCAGAACAAAATGAAATTGAAATTTTAAAAAAATAAAGGATCAATGAAACAAAAAGTTGTTTATTTCAAAAGATTAATAAATTTATTAGAACACTAGCTAGATTAATTAAAAAATGAAGAGAGAAGACTCAAATTAGCTCAATGAGAAATGAAAAAGGAGACATTATACCTGATACAATGGAAATTCAAAAGTTCATTTAAACTATTATAACACTCTAAGCAAAAAATCTAGACAATCTAGAGAAAATGGATAAATTATAGAAAACATACAACCCCTCAACCTTGAATCAGGAAGAGATAGAAACTCTGAACAGAATAATAATGAGTAGCAAGATTGAAACAGTAATTAGAAGTCTCCCACCAAAATAAGTCCAGGACCTGATAGATGCACAGCTGAATTTTATCAGATGATTAAAAAAGAACTGACACCAATTAGACTGAAGTTATTCCACAAGATTGAAGAGGAATAAATCCTCCCTAACTCATTTTATGAGGCCAATATCACTCTGGTACCAAAGCAAGGAAAAGACACACAAACACACACACACACACACACACACACACAACAAAACAAAACCCCTACAAACCTACATCCCTTATGAATATAGATGCAAAAAATCCTCAACAAAATAGTAGCAAAATGAATTCAAAAGCACATAAAAATAATAATAATGCCACAACCAAGTGGATTTTATCCCAGGAATGCAAGGGCAGTTTAACATATGAAAGTTCATAAATGTGACCTACTACATAAATAGAATTAAACATAAAAATAATATACTCATTTAATAGATGCAGAAAAAAGCATTTGATAAAATTCAGCATCACTTCATGATAAAAATCTCTCAGCAGCAAAATAAGCATAGAAGGAACATTCCTCAAAATAATAAAAGCTATACACGACAAACCCACAACCAAAGTCATCCTTAACAGAGGAAAGTTGAACACATTTCTCTTCAGAACTGGAACAAGGCAATGACATCCACTTTTGCCCCTACTATTCAACATAGTACTGGAAGTCCTAAGCAAAACAAACAGGAAAAAAAAAAATAGAATAAAATAAAATAGGGTATTCAAATTATAAAGGAAGAAATCAAAAACACTCCTGGACTTAATAAGTGAATTTGATAGTTTCATTATACAAAATCAACAAACACAAATCAGTAGCACTCCCATACAAAAACAGTGACCAAGATGAGAATCAAATCAAGAACACAATTCAATTCACCACAATAGTCAAAGAGCTAAAATATCTAGAAACATGTTGAATCAAGGAGGTGAAAAACCTCTACAAGGAGAACTACAAAATTCTTATGAAAGAAATTGCAGAGGACACAAACACATGGAAGAACATCCCATGCTCATGAATTGGCGGAATTATCATTATTAAAATGACCATATTACTCAAAGTAATCTACAGATTCAATGCAATTCCTATCAAGTCATTTTCACAGAATTAGAAAAAACATCCTAAAATTCACACAGAACCAAAAAAAGAGTCAGAATAGCCAAGGCAATGCTAAACAAAGAGAACAAAACTGGAGGCATTGCATTACCTGACTTCAAAATATATTACAAGACTGTGGTAACCAGAACAGCACTGTAATGAGCAGATGGAAAATGGACCAATGGAATAGACTCCAGAATCCAGAAATGAACCCAAATACCTACAACCAACTGATCTTTGACAAAGCAGACAAAAACATACACTGGGGGAAAGGGCACTGTATTCAACAAATGGTGCTGGCAAGATTTGATAGCTACATGCAATAAAATGAAACTTGATCCCTACCTCTCCCCATATACAAAAATTAATTCAAGATGGATTAAAGACCTGAAACTATAAAATTCCTAGAAGAAAACCTAGGAAAAAAGATTATAAATATTGGCCTAGGCAAAAAAAATTGTGGTTAAGACAGTAAAAGTAGATGTAACAAACATTTTTAAATGGTACTTAATTAAACGAAAAAGCTTCTACACAGCAAAAGAAATAATAAACAGAGCAGCCGGGCTCAGTGGCTCTGCCTGTAATCCCGTGACTTTGGGAGGCTGAGGTGAGTGGATTGCCTGAGCCCGCGGGTTTCAGACCCGCCTGGGCAGGCAAGACCTCATCTCTACAATAAATCAAAAAAATAAGCCGGGCATGGTAGCGTTCACCTGTAGTTCCAGCTACTTGGAAGGCTGAGGAGGAAGGATCGTCGGAGCCCAGCAGGTCAAGGCTGCGGTGGTCGGGAGCAGCCACTGCACTGGAGTGAGACTCTGGACGACAGTGAGACTCCAACTCAAAAAAATAAAAAATAAAAAAATAAACAGAACAAATAAGCAACCTACAGAATGGGAGAAGACATTTACGAGCTATACATCTAACAAAGGGATAATATCCAGAATCTACAAAGCACTCAAAAAAATTAGCAAGAAAAAAGCAACAGAATTAAAGAAGAGGGGAAAAAGCAGGGGGGGATATACACAAATGAAGTAAAATCAAAAGAATATGGGTCTCACACAGACACCTGGGAGGTCAGACACTGAGTAAACAGACTTTGGAATGCAAATAATGATGAGCCCCCAGAATGACTGGTTTCAAACTGCAAAACTAGATATCTAGACATTAATAGAGAGAATAAATAGAATTGAGGAGAGACAAGAGAAAAGAATGAAGGCGTTGATAACTGAGATAACAGCAGTAAAGAATGCTGTGAATGAAATAAATAACAAACTGATAAGCATGGAAAGCAGAATTAGCCAAGCAGACGAATCTCAGAGCTTGAGGACCAAAATATAGAACTAACTCAAGCTGTCAAAAACACAGAAAAGAAGCTTAAAAAGATAGAACAAAACCTTCAAGAGATAAATGATTATTTCAAGAGGGCAAATCTAAGAGTAATTGAACTCCCTGAGGCAGAAAGAGAGACAGAGACCACACTGGAACAAACATTCCATGAAATTATTCAAGAAAATTTCCCTCATCTCATCCGTGATGTGACCATTCAAACAAAAGAAATTTGGAAAACCCCTGCGAGACAGCACATGAGAAGACCAACTCCTAGACACATAGTATTTCACCAGAACAAAGTAGGAATAAAAGAAAAATCCTAAAGGCAGTGAGAGAAAAAGGTCAGACTACCTACCAGGGATGACCAATTAGAATAGCAGCAGATTTATCTATAGAAACACTTCAGGCTAGGAGAGCTTGGAGCCCAATCTTCAAAGTTCTCAAAGACAAACAATTTCAGCCAAGAATAACCTACCCAGCTAAGTTAAGCTTCATTAGTGATGGAGAATTAAAATCTTTCCCAGACATTCAATCCCTAAGAACTTTTCCTCTAGACCAGCTCTACAAGAAACACTTAAGAAAGTATTAAACACAGTAGAAAGGAAGAAAAGAATGACTATGTTCTCACAAGAGTGCAAGAAAAAGTGGAAAACGCACATGAATTAACCCCCAAATCAAAAGAAAGACAACAAACAAACAGGAACAACAACTCTATAAGAATCATATGAGAGGGATAAATTCTCACATTTCAATAATTATCCTGAATATGAATGGACTAAATGCACCACTGAAAAGACATAGAATGGCAAAATGGATAAAATATCAAGAGACAACAATATATTGTCTCCACGAGACTCATCTCACCAGAAAGGACACTCACAGACTCAAAGTAAGAGGAAGGGAAGCAAAATTTCAGGCAAATGGAACATAAAAGAAAGTAGGAGTTGTGATCTTAATATCAGACAAAATACCCTTTAAGCTATCAAAAATTTAAAAAGATACAGAAGGTCACCACATAATGATAAAAGGTCCAATCCATCAATAAGAAATATCCATTCTAAACATATATGCGCCCAGCATAGGAGCACCAACTTTCATAAAACAGCTTCTAAGTAACCTTAAAAAAGATATTGACTCAACCAGGCTCGGTGGCTCAGCCTGTAATCCTGCACCTTTGGGAGGCTGAGGTGAGTGGATTGCCTGAGCCCGTGGGTTTGAGACCCGCTTGGGCAACAAAACCTCATCTCTACAATAAATCAAAAAAAATAACCAGGCGTGGTAGCGCGCGCCTGTAGTTCCAGCTACTTGGAGGGCTGAGGCGGAAGGATCACTGGAGTCCAGCAGGTTGAGGCTGTGGTGGCTGGGAGCGACCACTGCACTCCAGTCTGGGAGACAGAGTGAGACTCCAACTCAAAAAAAAAAAAAAAGATATTGACTCTAACACTATCATAGCTGGGGACTTTAATAACCCAATCACAACCCTAGACAGATTATCAAAACAAAAAGTCAGCAAGGATATCCAGAACCTCAATGGGACTCTTGACCAAATGGACTTAATTGATACCTACAGAGCACTCCACCCAACGACCACAGAATATATATTCTACTCATTACCACATGGAATGTACTCTAAGATAGACCTCTTCCTTGGCCATAAATCAAGCATAAACAAATTTCATAAGATTGAAATTTTGCCATGCACCTTCTCAGATCACAGTGGAATAAAAATAAATATCAACACCAACAAAATTCCCCCAAAACCCACAAAGACATGGACACTAAACAGCATGATGCTAAACAACTCCTGGGTCAACATGGAAATCAAAACAGAGATTGAAAGATACCTGGAAACAAATGAAACTGAAGAAACATCTTACCAAAATCTCTGGAATGCCATAAAAACAATAGTAAGAGGGGAATTCATATAGCTACAAACTCACATGAAGAAAATTGAAAGATCACAACTTAACAGCCTAACAAGACACCTAGGGAAACTGGAAAAGCAAGACCACCAAAACACTAACTTCAGCAGAAGAATCCAGATCACCAAAATAAAAGCCCAAAACCAGGATATAAAAGACAAAAAGATAATACAAAAAACAATAAAACAAATTCTGGTTCTTTGAAAGGATAGACAAAATGATGGTCCCCTAGCGAGACTGACCAAGAAAAAGAGAGAAAAAAGCCCAAATAAACACAATAAGAAACACAAAAGATAGCGTCAAAACTGACAATGAAGAAATACAAAAGATTATCAGAGACTACTATGTACACTTGTGTGAAAACAAACTTGAAAACCTGAAGGAAATGGAGGACTTTCTGACATCATACAACCTCCCTAGGTTGAAACAAGAAGAAATTGAGACCCTAAATAGACCAATAACAATCCAGGAAATTGACTAAGTCATAAGAAAACTACCTACAAAAAAAAAATCCTGTACCAGATGGCTTTCCAGCAGAATTCTACAAAACATACAAGGAGAAACTGATGCTAATCCTATTGAAAGTATTCCAGTTGACTGAGAAAGATGGAACACTCCCCAAATCATTTTATGAAGCTAACATCACAATGATACCCAAGCAAGGTAAAGACCCAACAAAGAAAGAGAACTACAGGCCAATATCCTTAATGAACATAGATGGTAAAATTCTCAACAAGATCTTAGCAAACCGGATTCAACAACACATCACAAAAATCATCCTCCACGACCAAGTAGGCTTCATATCCAGGATACAAGGCTGGTTCAACATTCGTAAGACCATAAACATTATTAAATACATCAACAGACATAAAAACAAAAACCACATGATTTTGTCATTAAATGCAGAGAAAGTTTTTGATAAAATCCAGCACCCCTTCTTGATAAAAACCCTCAAACATCTTGGCATAGATGGAACATACCTCAAAATACTAAGTGCCATCTATGATGAACCCACAGCTAACATATTGCTGAAAGGTCAGAAACTGGAAACATTTTCCATAAAAACTGAAACAAGATAAGACTGCCCACTCTCACCCCTCTTGTTCAACATTGTGTTGGATGTCCTAACTTGGGCAATTAGACAAGAGAGGGAAATCCAGGGTATCCAAATAGGAAAAGAGGGCGTCAAGTTATCCCTCTGTTAATGATATGATCCTATACCTTGTAAATCCAAGAAAATCTGTCAAAAACCTGTTTGCGATGACAAAGCACTTTGGCAAAGTCTCAGGGTACAAAATAAATGTGCAAAAGACAGTTGTATTCCCTTACACCAACAGCAAGAGGCAGAGACCCAAATTAAAGCACAATCCTATTCACAATAGCACCCAAAAAATGATATACCTTGACATCTTCCTAACCAGAGATGTGAAAGATCTTTACAATGAAAACTACAAAACACTACTAAAAGAAATAAAAGATGACACAAACAAGTGGAAAAATATTCCATACTCATGGATTTGAAGCATCAACACTGTTAAGAGGCCCATTCTACCTAAGGCAATCTAGAGATGTAATGCAATACCTATTAAATTACCAGCAGCATTCATCTCAGACCTAGAAGTAATAACACAGGAATTCACATGGAAACATAAATGACCATGAATAGCCAAAACAATCATCAGCCAAAAAAAAAAAGGGGAGGGGTCACACTCCTAGACTTTAAACTTTATTATAAAGCTACACTAATCAAAACAGCCTGGTTTTGGTACAAGAACAGGCATATAGACCAAAGGAACAGAACTGAGATTCCAGAAGCAATACCTCAATTTCTCAACCAACCCATCTTCTACAAAGTCTCCACCACCAACCACTGGGGAGAGGAGAACCTATTCAGTAAATGGTGCTGGGAAAACTGGCTGACCACATGCAGAAGACTAAAGCAAGACCCCTACCAACCCCATACAGAAAAATCAGCTCTAAATGGATCAGAGACCTAAGCATAAAACCTCAAACTATAAGAACTTAATAAATGCAGGAGACAACCTTATGGAAATTGGAACTGGCAGCCAAGCCAATTCCTGATCAAAATCCCAAGTGCCCATACCATAAGAGATAAGATAGACAAGTGGGACCTCATCAAACTGACAGGCTTCTGCAAAGCCAAAGAAATCATCAAGAGAGCAGGGAGCTAGCCCATAGACTGGAAAAAATATTTGCCAACTGTATGTCTGACAAAGGCCTAATGTATAGTATCTACAAGGAACTCAAACATGCTGAAAAGAAAAAAAAAGCCCCATTACAAAGTGAGCAAAAGATATGAATAGTCACTTCTCAAAAGAAGACGTACAAGCAGCCAACAGATACATGAAAAAATGCTCAGCCTCACTAGACATCAAAGAAATGCAACTTAAAACTACACTGAGATACCACCTAACTCCAGTCAGGATGGTTATTATCAATAACTCAAAAAATAATAGATGCTGGAGAGGATGTTCCTACACTGTTGGTGGGAATGTAAACTAGTATAGCCTCTGTGGAAAACAGTGTGGTGATTCCTAAAAGTTCTAAAAATCGACCTTCCATATGACCCTGCAATCCCCTAATGGGAATATACCCGAAAGAACTCAAATCACTCTATAAAAAAGATTCCTGCACATGTGTGTTTATCGCAACATTGTTCACAATAGCAAGAACATGGAACCAACCATGCTGCCCATCAAAAGAGGACTGGATAAAAAAATGTGGTACATACACACAGTGGAATATTACACAGCCATAAAGAAGAACAAAATCATGAACTTCACAGCAACGTGAATGGAATTAGAGTCTATAATACTGAGTGATCTTTAACAGAAACAAAGAACTGAGTATCACATGTTCTCACTCATAGCAGACCTTGAACAACTATCATAATACTATAAGAAAAGGATTGACAGTAATAGGAAACTGGGGGCGGGGGAAGTTGGCAGGGAGGTATGATTAGCAGTAGTTGGAATCTGCCTGGGGAAGGGGGTATATACCTCATCAACAAGGGTACCCGCAAATGAATATTTGTATACCTAACCCCAAATTGTACCCTACATCTTTAAACAAAAAATTTTAAAGTTAAAAAATAAATAAATACTTAAGTGTCAGACCTAAAACTATAAAATTCCCAGAAGAAGACCTAGAAAAATATATTATAAATATTGACTTAGGCAAAAAAAAAAAAAAAAAATTGTGGCAGATGCTACAAAAACAAACATTTAAAAATAGGACTTAATTAAACTAAAAAACTTCTGCACAGCAAAATAAATAATCAATAGAACAAATAGGCAATCTACAGAATGGCGGAAGATATTTTTAAACTATACATCTGACAAAGGACTAATATCCATAATCTACAAAAAACCCAAACAAATTAGAACAAAAAAGCAAGCAACACTGTTAAAAAGTGGGCAAATGACATCTCTCAAAAGAATATATAGAAATGGCCAAGAAAAATATAAAAAATGCTCAACATTACTAATCATTGGATAAATGTAACTTAGAACCACAATGAGATACTACTTAATGCCAGTCAGAATGTCCATTACTAAAGAATAATAAAATACCTAAGGGAGCTGGAAAGACAAGACTACCAAAACCCTAACTTTAGCAGAAGAATACAGATCACCAGAGTAAAAGCCCAAATATAGGACATAGAAGACAAAAAATATCAGAGGAAACAATCAACAAAACAAAAAACTGGCTCTTTAAAAGAGTAAACAAGATTAACAGACCCCCAGCCAGATTGACCAAGAAAGAGAGACAAAAAGCCCAAATAAACACAACAAGAAATGCAAAAGATCAAGTCACAACTGATCATGAAGAAATACAAAAGACTATCAGAAATTACTGTACATACCTGTATAGAAACAAATTCAAAATCTAAATGAAATGGAGGACTTTCTGACATTACACAAGGTTGAAGCAAGAAGAAATTCATACCCTAAATAGACCAATAACAGTCCAGGAAATTGACTCTGTCATAAGAAAACTACCTACAAAAACAAAACAAAACAAAAACCCTAGACCTGACAGCTTTTCCAAGAGAATTCTACAAAACATACAGGTGACTGAGAAAGATCAAACTCTCTCTAACATCACACTAATATCCAAACAGGCAAAGACCCAACAAAGAAAGAGATCTACAGGCCAATATCCTTGATAAACATAGACGCAAAAATTCTCAACAAGATTCTAGCAAATCAGACTCAGCAACACATTTCAAAAATTGTCCACCATGACCAAGTAGGCTTCATCCCTAGGAAGCAGGACTGGTTTAATATCCACAAGACCATAAATGTAGTTAAATACATCAACAGATGTAAAATCAAGAACCACATGATTATATCATTAGATGCAGAAAAGACTTTTGACAAAATCCAACATCCATTCTTGATAAAAAAAAAAAAACCCTTGAACACCTAGGCACAGAAGGAACATACCTCAAGATAATAAAAGCCATCTGCAATAAATCCACAGTCAACATATTATTAAATGGGCAGAAATTGGAAGCAATTCCCCCTGAAAAACTTTATAAGACAAGGCTGTGCACTCTCACCCTTTATACCTGGAAAGCCCAAGGGAATCTATCAAAAACCTCCTTTCACTGATAAAGGACTTCGGCAGAGTCTCAGCATATAAAATCAACATGCAAAAGTCAGCAGCATTTTTATGCACTACCAACAAACAGGCAGAGAACCTAATAAAAAGTACAATCCCATTCACAATAGCCACACACACGTGCGCAAATGAAATACTTGGGCATCTTCCTAACCGGAGAAATAAAAGACCTTTACAACAAAACTACAAAACACTGCTCAAAGAAATCAAAGATGGCACAAATGGAAAAATGTTCCATGCTCATGGATTGGAAGAATCAACATTGCTAAGATGTCCATCCTACGAACGACAATCTACAGATTCAATGCAATACCCATTAAATCTCAACATCATTCTTCTCAGAAGTTGAAACTGTAATACTGAAACTCATATGCAAACAAAAACAACCACGAATAGCCAAAACAATTCTCAGCAAAAGAAACAAAGTGGAGGCATCACACTCCCAGACATTAAATTTTATTATAAGGTTACAATAATCAAAACAGCCTGGTATTGGTAAAAGAACAGGCACATAGACCTACGGAACAGGATAGAGATTCTGGAAGCAAAACCTCAATTTCTCAACCAACTCATCTTTGACAAAGTCTCCAGTAACAACCACTGGGAAGAGGAGAATTTTTTCAGTACATGATGCTGGAAAAACTGGCAGACCACATGCTGAAGAATAAAGCAGGATCCCTACTTATCATCATACACAGAAATCAACTCTAAATGGATCAAATACCTAAATGTAAAACCTCAAAGTATAAGAATCTTAGAAAATGCAGAAGATATTCTTATGGAAATTGGAATAGGCAACCAATTCCTGATCAATATCACAATTGCTCATGCTATAAATGATAAGATAGACAAGTGGGACCTCATCAAACTAAAATGCTTCTCCAAAGCAAAACAAAACAAAACAAAAAGCAAAAACCCACAAAGACAGTGGGGAGACAGTCCACAAAATGGGAAAAAATATTTGCCAACTGATTATCTGACAAAGGCCTAACATCCAGGATCAATAAGAAACTGAAATGTGCTGAAAGAAAAAAAAAATAGCTCTGTTAAAAAGTGGGCAAAAGCTATGAACAGACAATTCTCAAAAGAAGTCATATGAGCAGCTAATAGATACATGAGAAAATGTTCGACCTCTTTTATCATCAAAGTAATGCAAATTAAAAGCACATCCTAACTCCAGTCAGGATGGCCATCATCAATAACTCAAAAAATAACACATGCTAGAAAGAATGCAGGGAAAAGGGAGCATTTCTGCACTGTTGGTGGGAGTGTAAACTAGTACAACCTCTGTGGAAAACAGTGTGGTGATTACTAAAAGTATCTAAAAATCAACTTCCATATAACCCAGCAGTTCCCCTTCTGGGAATATACCTGAAGTAACTAAAACCATTTTATGAAAAAGATACCTGCACAAGCATGTTTATTGCAGCATTATTCACAATAGTAAAAACACAGAACCAAGTGTGCTGCCCATTGAAAGTGGACTGGATAAAAAACTGTGGTACATATACACTATGGATTATTATGCAGCCATAAAGAAGGATAAAATTAAGAACTTCACAGCAACTTGGATGGATTTGGTGTCTATAATACTCAGTGGTCTATCACAGAAAGAGAGAACTATGTACCACATGTTTTCACTCATAAGTGGATCCTGAACATTTACCATCATTCTGTAAGAAAGGGATTGGCATTAGAGGGAAATTTCCAGGAGAAGGGGGGGCACATAACATTAATAAAGGTACCTGATCTCAAACCAGCAAAACTGGGATCAAAGTGAGACCCAAAGTTTACCTGTACAATGATTGTTTATCTACCTAATCCTAAATCAGATCCCACATATTTAAAACTAATTTTTTAAGAAATCAAAAAACAATAGATCCTGGCATGGATGCAAAGAAAAGAAAATACCCATACACTGTTGGTGGAAGTTTAAATTAGTACAACCTTTGTGGAAAGCAGTATGGGGATTACTCAAAGAACTAAAAGTAAATCTACCATTTGATCCAGCAATTCTACTACTAGGTAACTACCCTAAGGAGAAGGTGTTGTTATATAAAAAAGACACCTGCACCCACATGTTCATCACAGCACCATACACAACTGCTAAGAGGTGGAATCAAGTGAAATGCCAATCAACCAATCAGTGGATAATGAGAATGTAGTATATCTATACCATGGAATACTACACAGCCATTAAAAAAGAATTAAATCATATTCTTTGTAGCAACATGTATGGAGCTGAAAATCATCATTCTAAGTAAACAAACTCAGAAGCAGGAACCACCACATTGTCCTCACCCATATGTGGGAGGTAAACAGTGACAAAGACATAAATAATAGACACTGAGGACACCAATAAGGGGGAGAGGGGTTTAGGGTTCAGAAATTACATATGGGGCATGATGTTCACTATCTGAGAGATGAACCACCAGAGGCCCATTCTCCACCACTACACAATATATTCATGTAATGAAGATGCATGTGAACCCCCTTAATCTAAAGTTATATAAACACATAAATACATAAAATTAAGAAAGGCAGAAAAAGAGGAGGTTAAAAACAAGGAACAAGTGCAACAAATGGCAAATAATAGTGAACATGGTAGATATTACTCCAACTATAGCAGTAATCCTTTTAAATGTGAATGAGTTAAATTAAAAGACAGAGATTGTCAAAGACAGAGATTGTCAAAGTATATTAGGAAAATACTCAAATACACATTATTTTCCAAAATCCTATTTTATATATAAAGAATCAAGTTCAATTGAAATAGATTGAGAAATATATACCATAACAACACTAGTCAAAAGACAGATGGAGTAGCTATATATTAATTTCAGGCAAAGTAGACTTCAGAACAAAGCAAATTTCTAAGCATAAAGAGGGACATTACATAATGCCAAGAAAACAGAACACACTTTAACAGATATGCCCCAAATGAGGATGTCTTAAAATACAAAGTAAAACCTAAAATTACTACAAGCAAAGCTAGACAAATCCACTATTAACTTCCACATCTCTATTTTAGTAATGAACACATCAAACAGATGGAAAATCAGCAAGGATAAAGTTGGTCCCAATAACTTTATCAGTTAACTTTATTTAATTGATAATTATAAAAGATTGCATTCAATTACAGCAGTATACACATTTTTCTTAAGCTATGATGAAATATTCTCTCAGATAGATTATAACCTGGGCCATGAAATACAAATTAAAAATAAGAAGAATATAAATCATTTTGTAGTATAATGAGTGGCATTATTGAAACACTCAGAATAGCAAACACAATAATGAAGAGGAAGAACAAATTTGGAGAATTCACACTTCCCAACTTCAAGACTTACTATAAAACGCAGTAATAAAGATAGCATGGTACAGAATAAAAGACAGAGACACAAATCAATGACACATGATAAAAGAACTCAGACTTACATAGATCCACTCGAATACAGTCAACTGATCTTTGATAAATAACTCCATGGAAAAAAGATAATTATCTCAGCAAATAGTGGTCTAATATTTGCACACTCATATGAAAAAAAGAGAAAGTAAACACATTCCACATTTTTTACTATAAACTTTCTCTTTTTTTTGAGTTGGAGTCTCACTCTGTGGCCCAGACTGGAGTGCAGTGGCTGCTCCCGGCCACCGCAGCCTCGACCTGCTGGGCTCCGGCGATCCTTCCGCCTCAGCCTTCCTGCTGGAACTACAGGCGCGCTCTACCACGGCTCATTTTGATTTACTGTAGAGATGAGGGCTCGCCAAGTTGCCGAGGCAGGTCTCGAACTCGCGGGCTCAGGCAATCCACTCACCTCAGCCTCCCAAAGGCGCGGGATTACAGGCTGAACCACCAAGCCCGGCTTACTATAAACTTTCATTAGACACATTTTTAAAAAGTTAACTGAAAATGGATAATTGTCCTACATCTAAAATTTTATACTATAAAGTTTGTATTGGAATAAATTATAAAAGAAAATCTCTATAACCTTGGTTTGATGATGAAATTTTAGGTACAATGTAGATACCATGCACGACAGAAAAAATAAGTTAGATTTTTTACATTTAAAATTTCATATTCTTCGAGAGACAGTTACATGGTTGAAAAGAACAACCACAAAGCCTACATATCTAATAATGGACTTGTAACAAACATACACAAATAACTCATAAAACTCAATGATTAGAAACCAATATTCTGTTTTAAACTGGTAAATCTGAAAAATCACCCCAACAAGGGAGACACGCAGATGGCAAATAAGATGCTCAACATCGTTTGTTATCAGAGAAATGCAAATTAAAACCACAATATATACCATTACACACCTTTTCGAATGATTGAAATAAAATTTTTAAAAATTCTCAATATCAATTGCTGATGGGGATAAGGAGCAACAGGATCTTTTATTTGTTGCTGGTGGAAATGCAAAATGATGCATCCACTTTGAAAGTAGTTTTTCTACAAAGCTAAATATAGCCTTGCCATATTATCCACTAATTGTACACTTAGGTATTTTCCTAGCTGATATGAAAATATATGTTCACAAAAACTTACAAGTGAATATTTATAATAGGTTTATTTCTAATTTCTAAACACTGGACATATATAAGATGTCCTTCAGTGAGTTAATGAATAAACAAACTCTGTAATACCTTTACAAGTAAGCATTACTTATCCATAAAGGGAAATGAGCTATAAATTCATGAAAATACATGGAGAAAACCTAAATGCATATTTTGAAGTCAATCCAGAAGACTGAATATGATAATTCCATTTATTTACATTCTGGAAAAGAAAAAAATTATAGAGGCAACAAAAATTTAAAAAGATAAAACATTATTCACCTGTTGTGGCCTTCACTTATAGTCCCAGTTACTCAGGAGGCTGATGCAGGAGGATTGTTTGAGCCTGAGTTGGAGAGTTGGAGGCTGAAATGAGCCATTATCATGCCACTGCACTCAAGGGTGGACAACAGAGAGATACGCACACACTCTCACCCTCCCCACACACACGACCAGCACTCCTCAAATCTGTCAAAGTCATCAAAAACAAGGAATGTCTAAGAAATTGTTCCAATGAAGAAATGACTAAAGAGACATGATCACTAAATGTAAGGAGATATCCTGGTGGGACTGTAGAACAGAAAAAGAGTATTATATAAAACTAAGAAAGTATGAAAAATCTATGGAGTTTAATAATGATGTATCAATATCTGTTCATTAAATGTACTCTACAACCATAAAGAATTAACCCAAAACTGGGTTAGTGGTATATGAGAACTCTCTGTACTGTCATCTCAGTTTTTCTAGTTTTCCTTAAAATATTTTACTGACAAAAGTCTATTAAAATATTTGATTTGATTTAAATAATTCATAATTTACATAAATTACTGAACCTATATGACAACGTAACATTAGTGTTCAGAAATCAACCAAGTGCTCGACTTGTTAACTCAGTTATCACACGAAGCTTTAAGGTAGGTAAATTATAATCATTTTACAGAAGATAATACTGGAGTTCAAAATATTATGAGATGTTTTCAAAACTAACCAACTATCAAGTAGCAAAGATTGGCTTTGAATCTAAGTCTTCCTAGTTAACTTAATTGCCTTGCAGATTACAAACTACTGAATGTTTCCTCTATAACAACAATTCAATGAATGTTCTGCAAACCAACTATTTTATTTTATTATTTGTTTCCATCTATACAGTTATATGTAATAAAGCTATAGATAGATGTACAATAGAAAGCAAACAAGATAATAATGAATCAAATATTTATCATAATGATTATTCTTAGCTATAAAAGAATATAATTAGGGATAAGTACATAAAAGACTTCAAAGTAAGAGATGCTATGTTATTTCTTAAGATCCATAACAAATATCTCCCTTAAATATTTCGTGATATATATACACATACATCATTTTATTTAAGAAATTATTTATAAAACATTAATACCAGTGCAAGAATTTTTTTAAAATTGGCTGTAACACACCAATTTATAATCATAGCAGGTAACCAAGGAAACTATATTCCCCAAATGAGGAATTAAACAGAACATGGAAAGGAAAGATTAATTCAAATAATTTAAGATGTAGACTGGATAAGCTTCAATGACATTAAATATGTAGTATCAAAAACTTGTAATTTGTAATGTATAGTAAGACACTCATTTGAGAAAATTAGCAAATACTGTTACCTTTTACTAAAGCTGTGGCTCAAATTTCTATGGGCATCAGAATCACCTAAACGAATTGTTAACCACAAATGGGTGAACCCTAGAATTTTTTATTTGTTTATTCTAGAATGGGACTGAAAAGTTTACATCTATCAAGTTTACAGATGCTGCTGGTCCTCAGACAACATTTTGAAAGATATATCTTTGTAGAGTGATGAACAGATTTGAGGATTTGTTACATAGTGTATTGCCTTTCTCTTTATCTGGAAAACCCACACATTTGCTTCTATTATTCACCCAAGAAATCTCTTCTCAGATCAAAAGAACCTGTCCCAGGAAGCAGGTCAAAAAGAACCTCCTCGTCTTATTTATTTGCCTTCTATCCTTCCTTTGAATATTTCCTGCCCTGTTGAAAAATCTCTCTTCCCTTTTCTTTGATGATATAATGCTCTTAATTTATTTCTTGCCAGGCCCTTTAAATCTCTTTTGACTCTGCAGTTTCATGAATCCTTGCTTTTTTCCTAGAGCTTCTCTTTTTACTCTGCAAACATTTTTTAAAGCTCTAATCCATTCCCATGGCTTCAATTAGATTTATATACAAATGAATTAATCTCATCAACTGTATTGAAATAGCTCATATCCAGTTTCAAATTTCCAAAGGAGATATGCTAAAATCCCTTTCTAATAATGTGTACACATGTGGTCCCTTCTATTACCCTATTTTGCAGAATCATGCTACTGTATTTTCTTTACCTAATTCATTATAATATAATAGTAGTATAATAGTTAAATGCTGTTCTAAAATTCAAACATAAAATGTTTAACTCAATCTAAATAATGTTAAAAATAAATGCTAAACAATATTAAACTAATTATATACAAATAGAAATATGAACATTTTGTTAATATTGGCCTTCATTTTCAGACTTGGAATTTCCTTTAACTGAGAGCCATGATTTTTTTGTTCATCAAAAATTACAAGAAGGGTGAGTAAGAAATATACATCTAGACAAACCACACTTAAATGGAAAATACCAACGATAAGGAAAGCATTTTAAAATTAGAGAGTAATAAAAAAGTAACCTAAAAAGGAGGAAAATACTGACAGCAGAATTGTCAATGGCAAGAATAGAAGATGAAACAAGTTATGCAAAATGTTGAGAAAAAGAAGTCAGTCAAGAAATGAAATATCAGCTAAGTATTAATATAATTTACCAAGCAGAAAAAAATACATTTTTCAGACAAACAAAATTTATAATCATGAAAGATAGATCAAAGAATTTACGTCAAAAAAGAGTGGAATAATCAAAGTAGAAGAATCTGAGATATTAGAAGAAATACTGATTTTTTCTAACAATAAATTTGTAACTATGTAAGAGAAGAGCTGATTGCATAATATGATGGAAATAGTATTTGTATTGTGAACTTATTTTAATGAATAACACTAAATTTGGAATTCTGATTTCAATAATTTTAAAGCATTTGGGGAGAAGGGGAAGAATGTCTATGGATATCTATAGAATCCCTTCTAGAAAGTTTTATCAGAACTATAAATAAGATAATTTACAGTAATCATTAAGTTAATAGAAATTCATTTTATAAAAAGTAGGGAGATAAAAGGTGTAGCAAGGATATGGTAAAGAAAAAGACAAAGCTGGGCTTGATGACTCAGCCTGTAATCCCGCGCCTTTGGGAGACTGAGGTGAGTGGATTGCCTGAGCCCGCGGGTTCGAGACCCGCCTGGGCAGGCGAGACCTCATCTCTACAATAAATCAAAAAATCAGCCGGGTGTGGTAGTGCATGTCTGTAATTCCGGCTACTTGGAAGGCTGAGGCGGAAGGATTGTCAGAGCCCAGCAGGTTGAGGCTGCGGTGGCTGGGAGCAGCCACTGCACTCCAGTCTGGGTGACAGAGTGAGACTCCAACTCAAAAAAAAAAAAAAAAAAAAGGAAAAAAGAAAAAGACAATACTAAATGAATCCAATAGAAAGTAAGAAACATGGAGCATGAGGAGAGGGAGCAAGGGAAATGTGGGAGAAATTGAAGGCAAAGATAGAATGAAAGAAATTCAAATATAGTCACCAGCATGTCCCCAATGAAATGCCTTTAATAGAGCCAACAGTAGAAAGATAAATTGATAAATTCACAATCATAGTGGATTTTAATATAACATCTTGATTAGTCAAATGTTAAGTAGACCGATATCAATATATTCAATAGATATATTTTTCATTCGTCTTCTCTCTTTTTCAGACACACACACACACACATACACACACACACACACACACACACACACACACACACACACACACACACACTCACACACGCTCACACACCAGACATTGCATATTCCTTTTGGTATCATAGTACATTCAAGAATACTGATTACATTATATGACATAAAGCAAGACATTTTAAATAATTGGTAGAATACATATCACATTTATTGATGATGACACCATAAACTATAATAAATACAACATAGATTAAAAGAGCTCAGACATTTTACATTTTGACAAAATGAACATCTAAATAACTTACGAAGTTAAGTAGTAATGGGTCTAATTATAAAAGTGTACTTAGAATAGCATGAAAACTATTACATAGCAAAATCCTTGCTATGAAGCTACAGAAATATTTACTGACAAATATGTACATAGCCTTGAATACATTTATCAGAAAGAAAGACAGAAAAAAAGGAAAGAAGGAAGGTTAAATGTGAATGATATAGTATCTAACTTAAAGAATAGCCAAACTAAAGAAAGACAGGAAGAAACAGCTAATTCTGAACACACTTTGATCATTCTGAGTGAATGAATGAATAATTTATTTAATGTAGAAGAAATAAAATAAGAGCATAAATTAGTCAAACAAAATGATACATTAAAGAAAATCAAAATTAAAATTGTATTCTCTAGAAAGAATAACATTGAGTAACCTCATGTATATGAGCAATTAAAAAGACACAAGGCAGAAGATAAATATTGAAAATGTTTTTAAAACAAAATATAGCTTTACTCAAAAATAATATAAATATAATATTGTAAATAATTATGTATCAATATATTATAAATTTAGGTGAAATAAGAAAGCACTGAGAAAATGTTAACATAACCAAAATATGTTCAAGAAGATGTAAAATTTCTAAATTGCCCCTTATTCTGAAAGTATTTGAATATCTCATAAAAGTCTACTCACAAAGGAAAAACAAAGGTTATATAATTTTAAATGTAAATTCTATTAAACTTTCAAGAAGCAAATGCCTCCAAACTCATGTGAAGCAAAGTAAACACTACAACTTATTTTACTAGCAACCTTGGCACCTACATCAGACAAGGACTTTCATAAATATAGATGACAATACTTAACCAAATATTAACAAACTGAATATAATTATACATATACAACAGAGTCCATCATGATTACTCAGTTTATTTTAGATAAGTAAGGTCTATTCAACATTTGAAAATTTGTCCATGACAATAATAATAAATGACAAATATTTTTTAAATTTCAAACATAGAATTAAAAGACACATGATAAACTAGGAAAAGCTATTGCAAAAAGTTAACTGAAAAAATTTACATTCTTGACCGGGCTCAGTGGCTCAGCTTGTGACCCCAGCGCTTTGGGAGGCCAAGGTGAGTGAATTGCTTGAGCCCACGGGTTCGAGACCTGCCTGGGCAACTTGGCGAGACCTCATCTCTACAATAAATCAAAAAATGAGCCAGGCGTGGTAGCCCATGCCTGTAGTTCCAGCTACTCGGAAGGCTGAGGTGTAAGGATCGCCGGAGCCCAGCAGGTCGAGGCTGCGGTGGCCGGGAGCGGCCACTGCACTCCTGTCTGGGCGACCAAGTGAGACTCCAACTCAAAAAAAAAAAAAAACAAAAATTTACATTCTTTATATAATTTCATAAATGAAAAATAAGACAAAATGTCTACAAAGAAACAAAGTGTCAAGTCTCAAAATGCATAAACAAAACTTCACACAAGCACACTTGTGTTTTAAGTATATATAATATACATAAAGATATATTAACATAGCAAGATTTAGTTACATTCAAAATAAAATAATAATACAACAAAAAAGAAACAAGAAAATGAAATATCATTTCATATTCACCACATTGGCAAATCTTAAAATATGCATTTTTTAGAGGAACATGGGAGAGGAAAAAACAGAAATTGTCTGTATTATATTTGCAACTTTACTGTATATTTAGAATTATTCCAAAACAATAAGTTCATTTAGAGAAAAGTAGTACCTAAAACAATGCCTGTTATATGGAAGGCATTTAATAAATGTTGTAGCATGAAGAAATGTGCTAGTGAGGATGTGATACATTTACTAACACAAGTTTACTTGAAGTGTAAATTGGTGCGATCAGTTTTGAAAAAAAACTGAGGAGTTTCTCTCAGGCTATATTCTGAATTTGTCTATGTCCCCCCCCCCAAAAAAAAGGTGAGACCTTTAGTTGATGATTAAATCATGGAGGTAGAACCCTTATGAATGAGATTAGTGACTAGTATTTATTTTTGTTATTGTAAATTGACAACTTATAATTGTATACATTTATGGGCTACAAATAAATGTATACCACATGTTCTTTATCCATTTATCTGTTAATTGACCATCAGGATGATTCCATATCTTGGTTATAACAATGCTGCAGTAAACAGGGGAGTGCAGACATTTCTTTGCTTTTTGACAAGCTGATTTCAAATCTTTTGAGTAAAGAACTAGAAGTGAGATTGCTAGATCATATGTTAATTCTCTCTATATTTTTTTGAGGCCTCCATATATTTTCCATAATGGCTGTACTAGTTTACATTTCCACCAGCAGTGTTTGAGGGTTCCCTTTTCTCCACAGCCTCACCACACTTTTTTGTCTTAATAATAAATGCCATTCTGACATATGTGTAATAATGTCTCACTGTGGTTTTAATCTGCATTTCCCTAACAATTAGCAATTAGCTCTACATAATTGTTATTTCCTTTGCCATGTAGAAGCCTTTTAGTTTCCTGTAATCTCATTTGAGTATGTTTGCTTTCGATGACTGCATTTTGGGGGTCAAATTCAAAATATCATTACCCAGACCAATGCCATGTAGTTTTTTCCCCTGTTTTCTTCTAGTTCTTTTAGAGTTTCTGGTTTATGTTTATTCCTTTAATCTATTTTGAGTTGATTTATTATATGATGTGAGATAAGAGTCCAATTTCATTCTTCTTCATGTGGAAATTCAGTTTTCCTAAGATCACTTATTAAATAATTTTTTGGTTTTCATTGTGTATTCTTGGCATGATTTCTTGATAGAAAATGTGTTGACCCTACATGCATGAGTTTATATCTAGGCTCTTTATTCTCCTCCATTGGTCAATATGTCAATTTTTTTTTTGCCAATATCTTGCTGTTTTAATTACTATAACTTTGTGGTACAGTTTGAAATCTAGCAGTATGAAACCTCCAGAATTTTTTGTTTGTTTGTTTTTTAAACTCATGACTGTCTTAGCTATTCAGGTTTTTTGTGTGTGTGGTTCCAAAGTGTTTTTTTTAAAAAAAAGCTCAAAAGACACACCTTGCCCATTTTATCACATGAGGTTCAGCTAGAAGGCACCATCTATAAACCTGAAAGTAGACAGTCACCAGACACTAAATTTGAGCCTTGATTTTAGGTATTCTAGCCTCCAGAACTGTAAGGAATAAATTTATGCTATATATAATCTACCCAGTTTATTTATTTTTTTGTTATAGCAGCCTGAGCATACTAAGACTATCGAATAAGGGCAAACATGTGTATACCTTAATGGACTAATTTCAAAGTGTGTATATATCTTGAGATTGTCAGTATACACATGCATATACATACATGCACTTCTGCCATTTCACTTTCTGCAGTTACGTTTACCTACAGTCAACTGTAGTCTGAAATATTAAATAGAAAATCCCAGAAATAAACAATTTGTATATTTTAAACTGTGTGTCATGCTGACTAGCCTGCTGAAATATTGTGTCATCACGCTTCATCCCACCTGGGACATGAGTCATCCTTTTATTTGGAGTGTCTATGCTGTGTATGCTATTTGCCCATTACTCATCAACATTGTTGACATCATCACAGTTTAATTCAGGATGACTCAAAACAGATGATCCTCCTTGTAAGAAGGTCAACAGTAGGCTAACAATGCCTTCCTCATTAACCTCTCTTCATGTCATCATGTAGGCACTGTGTCATCTCACATCATCATAGAATGGTGAATACAGTATAATATTTTGAGAAACAGAGAGAAACCACATTCATATAACTTTTATCACAGTATATTGTTATAATTGTTGCAGCCATTAGTTATTGTTGTTGATCTCTTACTGAGCCTAATATATAAATTAAATATATGTATATATGTGTACCTTACAATTTGTATATTTATGTACTTTGAATGTGTAATATATACATAATTATGTCTTAACTATATCAAACTTAATAAAATTATATATTATAAATAAATTATAAATTGTATATTATTCATATAAGCAGTACAGTGCACTAATAATTTTGGTACTTTCAAGTTCTATGTTATAATGCATGGAATAATGGACTCCAGGTGTATGTTTCAGTATGTGTGAGTGCTCTTACCAAAAGTAAATCAAGAAAAGAGCCAATATGAAACTGACTGCATTATAATTTTTAAAAAAACAGATAAAAATGACTAATACATCATGTAGGAATGCATTCAAAGTCGGTAAGCTTATGTTAAAAAGCATGAGAATAATTATTTCACTATATTGGTCATCCAGAAGTGAGAAACTGGGTTATATTACTATTAAAAGGCATATTATAAAATTTAAAATGTTTAGTAATGTCCTGTAACTTAAACTGTGTAGTGGGGATAAGACACAAGCATTTATTTTTATAGAAATATACGTGCATATAATACATGTGTATGCTTAAAAGTACATATGACACTTTTCGCAAAAATTTTAATTTTTGTCATTACATATCCTTTATTTGTGCTCTTTCATTGAGAGTCATATTTATAGTAGAAATTTATTCATTGGTTATCTTAAATTCAAATGTTATTAAGTATTTTATACTTTACATGGTAACCTTATAACCATATGTCATACAAAAATCAACTAACTTTAGCATATTGATCCTGTACGTGGCAACCTGATCAACTCTTGCATTATTTCTTTTTTCTGTGTTGATTAACTTGATTCACTTTTGTTTTCCAAGTGGATTTATACCACGAATGTTCATCTATTCTTTTCCAAATTTATGTTTCTTATTTTATTTATTTATTTTTAGGCACTGATTGTTTCTACAAGTACAAAACGAATGGTAGTGGCAGTTTGGACGACATTGTCTTGTTCTTCACTTGAATGGTAATATTTCGCCAACAGAGCAAGCTTTGCTTAATGTATTGTGAATAAAAACTGGTACTAAATAACCTGGGTCAAGATCCCAGATGAAACCATGTTGTAATGACACAGACATGATAGTGGACAGAATTTTGGAACTATCCTGGATGGATATTATACTGGTTTATCTGTGGTAGGCACTGGTTTAAAACTTAGTTGACTTCAAAAGAGGAAACAAAAATATGGAATTGGTTTTGAACAAGTGTAAATTCAAACAAGTAAGTATCTAGGGTTTTTTGGACTTTTTTTTTTTCCGGTGACCCTGTAACAAAACTTTAAAACATGTTTGTTAGGTCCTCATTTGTTTTGTTTTCTACCTACTAATATCGTTGCCAAGATGGGTGCATATATTGAAAAATGGGGTATTTCATTCCCTTGGCCATTTGAATTGAGATTGTTGTGAGACCAACAGCCAAGAATCACAACTGAACTACGTTCCCTGTTATTTTTTGGCTACTGAAAACTAATGTGCAATAGCCCTAACAGTAAATAGGAAGGCACTGTATTTCCATATAATGCGTCATTGTTTGATATGCAGCTTACTTGTACTTACTTTACCTGGAATTTTATTTGCATTGAGGTATATACATGAGAGTGATATAGAGTTTCCTTTTTCTTTTCTGTTCTTGTTTGCTTTTAGTATAAAAGTTTTAGGGAAATATAAAAACATTTATACTATTTTCCCAGAAGATACCATGCTCTGCAATAGTGCAAAGGATGGAAATTTTTCTTTCTTTTGAGGGTTGAATGGAAAATTTTCATGCTCATTCAATATTACAGAGCTCTAAACTGTGTTCATCCAATATTACAGCACTCTAAACTATTCAATGTTGTTCGGGTTTCAGTTATTTAAAATTTAATAAACGAACACAAAATAGACATGCACACACCATACTTCTTTTTAATTATTATCTGCAATTGTCATTTTAAATTTGGAATTTTGCTACACTAGGGATATATTAGTGATTCAGAAGCTCCATGAAAATAAATTCAGCAAATACCCTGAGAACAAATATATTTAAAGTTAACTGTTACTCCTTAGTGTTATCTTCTCTATGTGTTATCCAACCCTCTGTGGACCACTAAGCAGTTGAGAAGTCTAGTTGTCTGTTTATTTTCTTACTGAAACAAAAAAGAAAAAAAAAGGTGACTTTGTGGACTACAATGAGAACTAAATTTTTAGAAACGAATCTTCAAAAGATTTTATTTAAACTAAATGGATTTTCCTTTTCCCTCTCCCTTCTATCTCTTTTCCCCAAACCCATTCCCCAAAATTCTAAAACAGTGATTTAAAAAGTTGAAAGAGAATATCCCTCGAGGAGTGAAAGCCTTTGAAAGCTTCTAAATAAAGAAACAAACCTTTTGGATTGAAAAAAAGAGAATGTTTCAATTCTTTTTCTCATGTATATGACCTGTGAAAGGTTCGCTCCAGGAAAAAAAAAAAAAAAAAAAGCAAGGTTTGTAAGCTGCAAAAAACAATGTTGTGCCCTAAGAGTTAGTAACTTTATTCCTTGGATGGAACACTACAATCTAATGAGGTTACATTGGTTAAAGACCTTGTCAATTGATAGTCAGCAGAACAATTTGATGTTGAATGGGAGAACTTGAAGGAAAACAAAACAAAACAAAATAAAGCAAACATGCAAAAAAAAAAAAAAACTCTAAGAAATCATAAACACATAACCATTTAATCAGGGTTCACTTAAACTTATTTATTTTTTCTTGGTGAAGTCTCCAATTAACATTGTTAAAAATGCCAACATTACATTCATTTGTTTAATTTTAATTTTTATCATTAGATGTTCTTTTATTTTCCATCTATATCATGAATCATTTCCACTATTTAAGCCACTTTTTTGCTTTGCTTCTTTATTTTGGCTAAGATATTATTTCTTTAGGAGTGCTTACAATTTCCCCTTCTTCCCCTTCTAACATCTTGCCATGCAAGTTTTATATGCTCATTTTCTAAAACTTAGGTATATGTTTAGAAAACTTTAATTGGATGATTTAAATTTCATGGCCAAGCTAGATGTTCAGACTATCAAGTTTTAGTTTCCAGTTTAAATTATGTATGATAGTAAAAACAGGGCATAATTGTTTTATGATTGACCTAAAACCATACTTAATTTTAATTAAAACATTTGAAAAGCAGCTGAAGAAATTTTTTAATGGAAAAAAAAGTTTTTAAACCATACATTTTCCCAGAACTAAAAATTCTATTACCCCGGTTTCCATACTATTCAGAACTCCAATTGCAAAAACCAGTAGAGACTCTATTGTCTTATTTCTTCCCCTGGATTTGTTTCCCTTCATATGAATTACCAATAAGAAGGTGAATAAAGATCTATATAAAGAGTTACCATGTCATATAACCAACATGTTTTAGGTAGACTATTAATTTTAGCAGTTGCAACCTTAAAATAATGATACAGAAGACTGTTTTGTAATGTATATGCAATTATTTGTGGTATTGACTTTAGAAGATGCCATTAACTACAAGGCAGAGTGCAATGATTTCTAGTCAAGATTCATTTCTAAAAACTTTACTATTTCATTTAATAAACAGTGGTTGGAATTCTTTTTAAAATGAGGATGAATCCAGCCACATGGAAGTTAGTAGGAAAATTCATGGCACTCACTATAGTCCCTTCCCTGGGCACAGCATGACTAATTCCGAGAGAACTCTGAGCTCTTGGCTTTTTACTAGGGAGAGGAAGAGAAGACTGAACCATGCATCCAATGTGTCAACTTTTGCCCAGGTGGAGTGCAGACTAAAAGGCTGTCTTCTCCGTTGCCTGAATAAAAGTGCTCACAGAAAAGGGTGTCAGATTGGAAGCTGCTGAGAACACAGACAAGAGTTTTGTCTAGCATATACTCACCCTAGTCCCTTCTCCCTGCTGAGAGTAACACAGTTTGGAGAAGACTCCTAACTTCTAGCTTCTCCCACAAGAGAGAAAGAGAAGACTGAAGGATATGGCCACATTTAAATTTTAGGAGTCTGCTCAAACAATTGGTTTCTGTCTTGCCTGAATCTAAGTGTCAATAAGAAAAAGTGCCACAGTGAGTAATGCAGAAAGTAAAAGCAATGATTAGGACTAGCATGCACTTATACCTGCTCAGCACAGAACAAGTGGGAGAGAACCCCCAATTGCCAACTTTACTTTGCAGAGGGATAGACTTAAGATATGTGTCCAATACGCCAGTTTTCTGGAGGGGACTGCCCAAGGGATTGGCTGCCTATCTCAGAGTGCTGACAGGACTTGGCTTACTCTAGATGCTTGGAGACTGCTGAGAACAAAAGATAGCTGAATGGTATGCTGCTGCTCAAGACCTGCGAGACAGCAGACAGAGGCCAGTGCAGCTGAATGTGCTCTCTATTAGCATGGAAAAGAGAAGAGTGGAGTACTCTGCCATCATTCCAGCTTTCCATAGGGCTGCCTAAGGGATATTTTTTTTCCTTATCTGACTCAGAGTACATACTCTGTAGACATATTCTATAAGTAAGCCTTGGGACTGTTGAGAACAAAAGAGAGGTGGGCAGATGGAGGCACTGTGAGCGGCCGGAAGTACTGCAGGCAGAACCCAAAAAGAGCACTCCTGTAAAAACAAACCAGTAAATCCCTCTAACTGAAAGCTTACATTCACAAGTCTAGAAAAGATGCATCTCTGGAAAAGGTTTGGATGGCATCTAGAATCTGTAGGTGGGCTAATTGTTTAAGATCTTTTCTTGTATACAGTCAGTCCATAAAGACTGGAGGAGTTTGATATTTTCCCCCCAGATGCACAGTTCCAACACAGTCACAGGTCACAAGAAGAAACAGGAAAACATGGGTTGATCAAAAAACAAAGAACGTTTCAGAAATTGACCCTAAAAAAATAGTATGTAAATCAAATGACAAAATAGTTCAAAGTAACTATCGTAAAGATGCTCAGTAATCTCATGAAAATACGTGGACAAAATGAAAATATCATCAAAGGGGTAGAAAAAAATATGTATATATCACATATATTTTGAGTTGGAATCTCACTCTGTCACCCAGACTGGGATCCCGCGATCCTTCGCCTCAGCCTTCCAAGTAGCCGGAACTACAAGGGCATGCTACCACACCTGGCTAATTTTTGATTTAGTGCAGAGATGAGGTCTTGCCAAGTGGCCCGGGCAGGTTTCGAACCCGCTGGCTCAGGCAATCCACTCACCTTGGCCCTCCAAAGCATTGGGATTACAAACTGAGCCACCAAGCCTGGCTGAAAATATATTTTTAAAATATAAAAATTTTGAAAGTTGGAAAATACAGTAATATTCAGTTGAAAACATTCACTAGAAATACTCAACAGCAGACTTGAACAGGCAGAGGAAGAATCAGTGAACTCGATTATAGATCACTTGAAATTATGGAGTCTGAAGAGAAAAAGAAAACAGTAAAAAGGAGTGAAAAATACCTCAGGGATTTATGGGACAATGTCAAGCAGATTTGAAGTAGAAAAGTCACTTGTGAAGGTAAGTATACAAACAAAATATAGAATACTGTAAGGGGGGGTGTAGATAACTTTTAATTCTGGTATAGAGATAAAAAGATACACGTTCTTTTAAAAATCTATAATTGTAAAAATATTTAATAAATACATAAAAATTTTAAAAAACAATATGTGCATCAACAGAATAAAATGACAGAGGGAGAAGTAAAATAGTAGTTTTTGTAGGCAGTTGAAGTTAGCTGTTATCAGATTAAACTAGATTGTTATATACGTAAGCTGTTTGGTGTAAGCTCCATAGTAATCACAAACAAAATAACTATAGACAAACACAAGAGAAAAATAAGAAAGCAATAAAAGCATGTCCCTACCACATACACACAAAAAGAAAGAAAATTAATGAAACTCAAAGGAAGACAACAATAGAGGACAAGAGTGACCAAAAAGCTACAAGAAATAAGATAAAAATCACAACATGGAAATAAGTAAGTCCCTGCTTATCAGTAATTACTTTAAATGCGAGTAAATTTAAGCACCCAATCAAAAAACAAAGGGTACATAAACAGATAAAGTAATAACACTCAACCATGCACTATCTAAAAGAAATTCACTTTAGATTTAAGGACACATATAGACTGGAAATAAAAGGATGAAAAAGACATTCTATATAAATGACAAACAAAAAAAAAAAAGCAGGATGGCTGTACTGATATAATACAAATAGAGTTTAAGTAAAAACTTGTCACAAGAGACAAAGAAGAATATTAAATAATGATTAGAGGGTCAATCAACCAGAAAGATATACTAGTTATAGTACAAGTGCATACGACACCAGAGCTACCAAATATGTGAAGGAAACACTGATAGAATTGAAGGGAGAAATGCATTGTGACACAATAATAGTAGGAGATTTCAACACAAACTTTCCATAATGGAAAGAACATTGAGGCAGAAGATCAGAAAGGAAGCAGACAACTTGAACAATGCTATAGACCAAATGGATCCAATATATATTAGATATATGTAGATAACTATATATAATTTATAACTTTCTATCCAACAGCAGCAGAATATTTTATATTCTTCTCAAGTGCACTAGAGAATATTTCCAATGATAGATCATATGCTGTCTCATAAAACAAATAATAACAAATTTTAGAAGATTGAAATCATACCAAGTGTCTGATCTGACCACAAATAGAATGAAAATATAAATCAATATTGGGAGGAAAAATTTTTTAAAAAGTTTTTTTATTTTAAAGATGTGGGGCACAATTTGGAAATATGTATACAAGTGGTCATTGTGCAGGTAAAGTTTGGGCCTCCCTTTGGTCTCCACTTCACCTGGTTTGAGATCTGGTACCTTTATTGCTGTTATGTGCCTCCCCTCTCTCCCCTGGCAGTGTCCCACTACTGCCAATCCCTTTCTTATTGTATTATGGTTTGAGTGAGAACACGTGGTACTCAGTTCTTTATTTCTGTAATAGATCACTGAATATTAGATACTCTGAATCCATCCAAGTTGCTGCAAAGTCCATAATTCTGTCCTTCTTTATGCATAATATTCCATTTGGTATATCTACTACATTTAAAAAAATCTAGTTCAGTTTTGATGGGCAGCATGGCTGGTTCCATGTTTTTGCTATTGTTAATAGTGCTATAATAAACATGTGTGTGCAGGTATCTTTTTAATACAGTGACTTGAGTTCCTCTTGGCTTATTTCCAGAAGGGAGATTGCTTAGCCTTATGGAAGGTGAATTTCTAGTTTATTTAGGCATTGTCACACTATTTTTCACTGAGTTTGAACTAGTTTGCATTCCCCCCAACAGTGCAGAAGCATTCCCTTTTCTCTGCGTCCTCACCAGCATCTGTTGTTTTTTGTTTTATTAATGATGGCCATTCTTACTGGAGTTAGGTGGTATCTCAGTGTGGTTTTGATTTGCGTTTCTCTGATGATTAGTTGCCTATTCCAATTTCCATAAGGTTGTCTCCTGCGTTTTCAAAGAGTCTCAATGTTTGAAGTTTTAATTTTAGGTCTTTGATCCATTTAGAATTGATTTTTATGTATGGTGATAGTTAGGGGTCCTGTTTCATTCTTCTGCATGTATTCAGTCAGTTTTCCCCCACATTATTTACCGAATAGGTTCACCTCTCTCCAGTGGTTGTTGCTGGAGGCTTTGTTGAAAATGAGTTGCTTAAGAAATTGAGGTTTTGCTTCCAAAATCTTTTTCCTGTTCCATCAGTCTATATGCTTGTTCTTGTACCAATGACAGGCTGTTTTGATTATTGTAGCTTTATAATAAAGTTTAAATTCTGGAAATGTGATATATGCTGCTTTGTTTCTTTTGCTAAGGATTGTTTTGACTATTTGCGGTCATTTATGTTTCCATATGAATTTCTCTATTGTTTCCAGATTGGAGAAGAATGATGGGTGTTACATTGAATCTGGAGATTGCCTTTGGTAGGATGGACATCTTAACAATATTGATTCTTCCAGTCTTTGAGCATGGGATATTTTTCCATTTGTTGTGTCATCTTTTACTTCTTTGAGAGGTGTTTTATAGTTTTCATTGTAAAGGTCATTCACTTCTCTGGTTAGGAAGATACTGAGGTATTTCATTGTGTGTGTGTGTGTGTGTGTGTGTGTGTGTGTGTGTGTGTGTGTGGTGTGTGTTCTGTGAATGGGATTGTGTTCTTTTTGTTGTTTTTGTTCTCTGCTGGTTTATTGTTGGTGTATAAGAATGTGACTGAGACTTTGCCAAAGTCCCTTATCAGTGTATGGAGGTTTTTGACAGATTCTTTTGGAGTTTTAAGATCATACTATCAGCAAAGAGGAATAAGATGACTTCTTATTTTCCTATTTGGATACCCCTGATTTCTTTCTCTTATCTGATTGCTCTAGCTAGGACTTCCAACACTATGTTGAACAGGATGGTGACAGTGGCCAGCCTTGTCTTGTTCCAGTTTTCAGGGGAATTGTTTCCAATTTCTGTCCATTTAGCAATATGTTGGCTGTGAGTTTATCATAGATGGCTTTTACTATTTTGAGGTATGTTCCCTCTATGCCTGGGTGTTCAAGGGTTTTATCAAGAAGGGATACTGAATTTTATTGAAAGTTTTTCTGCATCTAATGAGATAATCATGTGGTTTTTGTTTTTACACCTGTTGATGTATTTAACTACATTTAGTCTTGTGGATGTTGAACTAGCCCTGAATCCTTGGTCATGATGGATGATTTTTGATATGTGTTGTGTTGTTGGATCCGATTTGCTAGAATCTTGTTGAGAATATTTTTGTCTATGTTCATCAGGGATATTGGCCTGTAGTTCTTTTTCCTAGTTGGATTTTTACCCGGTTTGAGTATCAATGTTATGTTGGCTTCACAAAATGATTTGGGGAGCGTTCTGTCTTTCTTGATTCCCTGGAATGCTTTCAATAGGATTGGTATGATCTCTTCTTTATATGTCACCACCAACAAAATTCCCCCAAAACCCACAAAATCATGGACACTAAACAGCATGATACTGGACAACTCCTGGGTCAACACAGAAATCAAAACTTAAATTAAAAGATTCCTGGAAACACATGAAAATGAAAAACATCTTACCAAAACTGCCGGGATATCATGAAAACAGTACTGAAAGGGGAATTTATATTTCTATGAACACACATCAAGAAAATAGAAAGAAAACAAGTTAACAGTCTAACAAATCATCTAAGGGAGCTGGAAAGACAAGACCACCAAAATCCTAACTTCAAGCAAAGAATCCAGTTCACCAAAGTAAAAGCCCAAATATGAGACATAGAAGTCAAAAATACCATTAAAAAAATCAGTGAAACAAAAAGCTTGTTCTTAGAAAGGATAAATAAGATTGATGGACATGTAGCCAGAATGACCAAGAAAAAGATAGAAAAAGCTCAAATAAACACAATCAGAAATGCAAAAGATCAAGTCATAACTGACCCCAAAGAAATACAAAAGATTATCAGAGATCAGCATGCACAACTGTAAGCAAACAAACTTGATAACCTAAATGAAGTGGAGGTCTTTCTAACATCACACAACCTCCCAAGAAGAAATTGAAATCCTAAGTAGACCAATAGCAATCCTGAAACTTGACTCTGTCATAAGAAAACTAGCTACAGAAAAAAAAAAAGCCCTGACCAGGTGGAATTCCAGCAGGAGGAAAATTTTTAAAATCACTTATCTGTGAAAATTAACACACATGAACAATAAATGAGTCAAATCAAATAAAAAGTATATAATATCTTGAGGAAAATAAAAAAAAAAACCCCACAGCATAACAAAGCTTATGGGATACTACTAAAAGAAAAGTTTATATTGAAAAAATGCACACCTGCATTTAATGAAAGAGAGGCAAAAATATAAAGTAAACAATCTAATAAACTAGAATAAGCAATAAGCTAAGAAACAAAGCATAAACTACACTCAAAGTAGAGTAAATGAAATCATAAAAATAGATCAGATTAAATGAAAGAAATAATTTAAAAATCAATAATACTAAGACAGGTTTTTAGAAAAAAAAAATTGAGAAAACTTTAGACTTTTTTTCCAGACTAAAAAAAAGTAATAAAGAAGACTGTAAGAAATAAAATCATAAATGAAAGAGAACCCATTATAATTGATGTCATAGAAATAACAAGGATCATAAGATTATGATAATTATATACCATAAAATTAGATAATCTAGGAGAAATAAATTTCTAGAAACATACAACTTAGCAAAACTGAATCATGAAGAAATTAAAAGTATCTATAGGACTAGAGCAAAAAGATTGAATCAGTAATCAGAAACTTCCCCCAAATTTTAGGACTAATAAATACATTTAGTAAAATGAGATGATATAAAATAAACAGAGAAAAATCAAATATTTCTATCCGTTAGCAATGAACTATCCCAAAAGAAATCAAGAAAACAATCTCATTTACAATAGCCTTAATCACATGAAATAAAATACAAACATACTGCATCATACTGCATCTTGCTGCATTTTACTTTATTACACTTTGCAGATACTGCATTTTTCATGAATAGCTTTTTATTCAATTAAACTCTATTTCATTTGTCTAAAATGTTTCTTATAGCAATAGTGATTTCACTGATAGATCGGGGCAAAGCAAATTGAAAACCTTTTGGAAAGGGTTTACCCGTATGAATGTTCTTAAAAATATTTTGACTCATGGGATAAGATCAAAATTTCAATGTTAACAGGAGTTTGGAGGGTTTATTCTAACCCTAATGGGTGACTTTGAGGCATTCAAAACTTTAATGGAGAAAGTAACTGTAGATGTATTGGAAACAGAAAAAAAAAATCCAACTAGATTTAGAAGTGGCGACTGTAGATATGACTACATTGCTGTCATCTGTCATCTCATGATCATACTTGAATGGATGAGGTGTTGTTTCTTATGAATGAACAAAGAAAGCTATTATTATTATTTTTTTAATTTTAGAGGTCAAATCTCTCTCTGTCACTCAGGTTGGAGTGCAGTGGTGTGATAATACCTTTCTGCAACCTTGAATTCCTGCACTCAAGGAATACACCTGCTTTAGTGTACTAAATATTTTAACTAGGACTACAAACATGCACAACCATGTCTGGCTAATTATTTTGTTGCCCAAGGTGGTCTCACATTCCTGGCTTCAAGAGATCCTCCTGCCTTGACCTTCCAAAGTCTTGAAATGGTATCTCCTCCTGAATTGACAACAAAGGATTTAGAATATTACATAGACTTAGTTACATTTATAATGCTTCACTTCATTGCAAACAGTTGTAGACTCTGTAAATAGCAATTAGGATCACAAATAACCATGTTTATGTGTCTAGAGTAAAATTTTCATAGACTTAGCTTTCTTTTGCATCAGACTTCTCATGAACAATTCACCTTTGGGAGCAATGCTTTTCATATGAATCTGTCCCCACTAGTACACAACCTTAATAATAATAAGAAATAATTTCCTGATTCCCCTACCAACCAGTCAAAAAGCAACCAACCAATAACATCCAAACTTCTTACAAGTCTCTATATTTTTATTTTCTGATAAATCTTTAGAAAAGATATTCCCTGAAAATAATACATATGAGTTTAACAAGTAAAAATAATATTTTACTAATTTTTTTCCTAACATTGCCTAATCTAATGATTATGCCTTGGGGTTATAAGCCTGGAATTCATTAAATTCCCCTACACTCAACTATCCATAACTTTCTGGAGTTCAAATGTCTGTTACATTCTTCCAGTTTTCATTTTTTTGCACTGAAATCTAGTATATCCCTTATTTTCTCAACATGGAAAAGTTTAATATTTAAAATAAGAAGTCAGAAAATATACTTCATATTAAAAACAAGTGTAAGAGACCCTTCTGTTATTTCCTACTTTTGTCTTGAACATGGTCTTATGTTTCAGAATCTTCACAAAGACTAGATATTGCTTAAGGAATATCTTCTCACAGAATTTTAGACACACAAAATCAGGCACATTATTTTCATCTAAATATTAATTTTTATACTGCCATTTAATTGATAGACTTTCTTGTCTACTCTACTGTTATACAATATAATAATATAGACTCTCATTTTTAGTATAATTTCTACTAATTTTAATGATTACTGAGTTCCTAAAATATACAATTTGAAATATTAAATCCTATTGTATGTTTAGCTTCTTTTCAGGTCAAAATATCTATGGTTTAGAGATGGAAATATGATTAACTAATTTTCCATTTGTTTGGGGACAGACCACCATTCATAAAGCAAACAGACAAATCACTTCAAACAGAGAGGACACTCAAAGCGAAGTGGTGTGCTTCTTCAACTCAAACCCCATGACCTTTCAAGATGAAAGGATAATAGTCATCAGCCCAGAGAAGAGGGAGAGAAGTTCTATGTGCTATTTACAGAGTTTAGAGGTCACTTGGTTATGCAGAAAACAGGATACAATAGAAACTGCAGAAAACACTAGAGAGAGGAATCGTGGCTGTGTATTTTTCTAAGCTTCCTATTCACCACTAGTTTGCATCTTTTAATAAGCCCCTCTGTTCCCCAAACTAAGGACACATTCTGTTTATTGTGTGGCTGGCATCCCCCCTCCCCTTATGTTCAGCTGTCTATCTGTGCCCTCTTTAGAGTGTAAGTAATTGGCCTAAATCAAGAGCCAAATGGCATGTCTAACTCATTCAGCGTTCTGGTGATCATATGACAGAGCTTAGAGAATTTGAGGGAGGTCTCAAACAACAAAGCAGGATATTATTTTCAGTGAAGACTTGTGGCTATGTGTACCTCTGTTGCAAAAACAATTAGAGTCTTTGTTTTACCCATGATCCTAAGAGTCAGCTTGACTGTGCTATTGAAGAAAACTCAAAGAAGTTCCCATAGCCTTTCTAAAGCATCATAGTCTGTATAGAGACCACTCTGTATTTAAACCTCTAGAACATATGTTTAGGGAAAATAAGAGATTTCTCTACTCCAAATTATATTTCCAAGCGAAGTATAATTCTGCTGACAAAATCCTGATTTAAAAGACATAAAGTAACTAAGATGTAATAAGTTAAGTTTTTGTTTTAGATATATTCAAAATGCATATCCAAATTCTAGGCTTAGCATTTTATTTGTTCTTTAATATGCCCTTTATATTTTTCTACATGAGTTTATCTGCCCATATATTGAAAACAATTTTTGAATTGTATTGTAAGACTTTTTGAAACTATTCCAAGCATCCCTTGTTTTTTTTCATGGTTCGTGGAACTATATGTAAAGTATATTACTATGAAAATTTAATGCCACACGGGCTGTGGCATGTGCAAGGTATTGACTGCCTTAGGGTAAAAAAAGGTAAAATCTATCTTATTTTGTGAATTTCAGGATCAGAAGGAAGCTGTAATTATTACCAAGGAATAATTAACTTATTTTATAAACCAGGTTTGCCAACGTTTTTAGTCATGATTGAGAAGTCTAGACTCCAGTATCTGTGATTTCTTAGTTCACAATTCTCCACCACTACTTTTCCTCTTTATCCCTAGAGTACTTGGTACTAACTCAAAGTAGAAATTCTTATATTGTCATAAATTTTATGAAGTAGTTACAAATTTCTACCATAAAGGTAGGCAATCTACCATCATATTATAAAAACATGAATAATAATATTTCTGACTGCACAGAATCATGAAGTAACAGAAACAGCAAAAGTCAAAGCTACAAAGTCGCCAAGGCATTCCTTGCATGACCACTTCAAACTACACTGCCCAGTACAAGCTTGATGATGGCATTGTAAATTCATGTTGCTATTTTTTAAACCAATGTTTTTAATTTTATACTATAAAACTTCCTCAGAAAAATCTATTAAAAATTCACTACCCTAATAAAATATTCTATATTTATATTTTGAAAATTTATTAGTGCACATATTCAATAATGTACATTATCCTCAAGTCTATGACACTTGATTGCCAGGACAGAGAGTAGAGGAGGGAGAGCAGGTTTTTGTACTACAGAACCCAGAGCTGTTCACATACATTTTTTTTTGTTTTGAGTTGGAGTCTCACTCTGTTACCCAGACTGGAGTGCAGTGGCTGCTCATCATGAACTCGACTTCCTGGGATCAGGCAATCCTCCCTCCTCAACCTCCCAAGTAGCTGGGAATACAGGTGCGTAACACCACGCCTGGCTAATTTTTTGAATTGTTTAGAAATGGGATCTCACTATGTTGCCTAGGTTAGTCTCAAACTTTTGGGCTCAAGCTGCCCTTCCACCTCTGCCTCCCAAAGTGCTTGATTACAGGTGTGAGTCACTGGGCCTGTTCCACAGCCCATTTTCTTGAAAGAGTTTTTTTCTTTGCTATTTATCCTTCCTTACAAGTGTGAGCCACCACATGTAACTTTCCCTTTGATTTTGACTGTTTCTCAGACTTTCTTTGTTTTTAATGACCGTGACATATTGAGGAGTATCAGTCAGTTATTTTGTAAAACATCCAATACTGGGTATTTGCTAATATTAACCTTGATTACCTGACTTGTTACACTTTTTCTCCCTTATGGACCATCTCCTTCATAGTAGACTATATAAATTATTTGGCATTCTTCTGCATGGAATATTTGACTATTCTCCCTCAATTGTCTATTTATTTAACAATTTACTTACATGAGTATAGACTCTTAGACATTTAATTTATACTTTAGGTTATGATTCATTATTACTTTATTAACATACTTCAGATTATTTGACATATTCCCACCATCGTATGCCTATATATGTTGAGCTCTTTCCAACTTTCTGATTCTAGAGTATGCTCCAGGTTTACCTTAAATCTTTTCTCCCCCTGTACTAGCATCAGGCATTTCTCCAAGTAGCCCCAGTTTCTTTTATTGGAGGATGGTGTCAGAAACCAACATGTGAATGTTAAGTATTCATGTTAGAACTGAAATGTCATTGCTTCTAGGATCTCTAAGTTGACAAAGCAAGGAAGATATATGTATGTATAGTAGTAATCTGTGTATATCTAAGTACCTATTTTGCATATCTCCTATATGTAAATATCTGTCATCTTTATTAAGCTAAACATGAGTTCAAGGTGATGTCTCTAACTCAAATCTATTAATACATGGATTCTTGCTATACTCTTTCCTTCTCTGAAAATTCCTTTTCAAAAAGTGAGCCCACTCTCAGCAACCTTTTTTTGTTGTTGTTGTTAACTTGTTCAATTTCAGTATACATGTTAACTGGTTTCAGAGATGTAAACCTGCACCCCTATGGTCTGCAACTTTACCAACTAGAGCACAGTGGTTATGTTCAGTTCTTTTGCCTTTAGTCTTACAGACTGCATTCATTCCCAAAGTTACTTAGGATAGTATCTTATTCTACTCCCTCCTACCCCATAGAGTGAGTTGTTTCATACATTTGTAATGTATGCAGATTCTTTTATTATATTATGGATTCTCTATTGGGATTCTTAGACTTCCTGAATCATTTTTTAAAAACTGTATGTATTAAGGTTTACTCTGTCTATACAGTTCTCTAGGCTTAATAACTTGTATTCACCATGACATTATCATACAAGAGTTTCATTAACAAAAAAATTCCCCTGTGCTTGACCCATTCCACCTTTTCCCCATATTAAGTCTGTTAATTTATATTTAAAGAATAATTCAATATCATTATTGCTCTGTTTCAGATACAAGATCTTTTAAATAAGTAGACAATCTATCATTTTGTATATAATCATTTTTGTACAATCTATCAGTTAGGTACATAAAGGGAAGAAACAAACTTCATCATAACATCAATTTTTCTCTAAAAACACTTGAAAAATATACTAATCATTCTGTTGCACTAAAAAGGATAGACACAGAGGGAAATTTTATGTATATTATAGACAGTAAACATCTAGTAACTAAAGTACAATGAGAAAGAAAATAGAGAGGGAGATTAAAGAGAATAGTTGGGTAGGCAAAGATATTTAGTATTCTTTTAGTATATTGTTGAAATTGGCATGTTACTGTCTTGGTTATTTGACTAATCTGTAGGAACAGAGAAGAGCTTGTAATTTCTGTACTATGAAAGCGATAACCCCAGCGGTTACTGTTGATAACACATTTTGGTTGTTAACACATTTTGAATCTAATCCAGGAATCTAATCCTAACATTTCTTTATTATATATACAATTTATATGTATGATTTCTCAAATATTCTTTGAATTGTTCACAATATCTTACTTTTCCCTCATTAATTAATGAGATTAAAACAATTCTTTTTATATTTGTATGAAAGTTTTGATTTCATTTTTTAAAGATTATTCTTTTACAGGGGCAAAAATGACTATAAAATTTACTTCCTATATTAGAAATAAGTGGACTTAGCAATATGAGAAAAAAATAAGCCTGTAAACCAATTAAACAAGCAGAAAAAAATAGATAAAATTAAACACAACCATAAAAAAGCAAATTAAAAGTGAAAAATATTAAAGGTTTTTTAAAAATACTGTCCTGTTTCCATTAGTAGAGTAAGGGATAAAATTTTGCACTTTTAACATATAATATGGATCAGAGAAGAATAATAAGACATAGCAACAAAGTAGTAATAAAATTTATATTCTCTTCTAAATTAATTTTAAAAAAATGTGTAACCAAATTGTCTGAAAACTATCTACAAAAATTATAGTTCTTTATAGGAGTACACAAGCCAAGATGTAAAAAATAAATAACAATATCTTCATCTTACATAAGTGTCAAATTAATTTTTACAAATTAATATTCAAATTTTATTATTTTCAAGTTAGTTTCCATTTTTCAAAACCTGAGCTATTTTTTAAAATGATTCAGAGAGCCGGGCTTGGTGGCTCAGCCTGTAATCCCACGCCTTTGGGAGGCTGAGGTGAGTGGATTGCCTGAGCCTGCAGGTTCGAGACCCGCCTGGGCAACTTGGTGAGACCTCATCTCTACAATAAATCAAAAAATTAGCCAGGCGTGGCAGCGCGCGCCTATAGTTCCAGCTACTCAGAAGGCTGAGGTGGAAGGATCACCGGAGCCCAGCAGGTCAAGGCTGCAGTGACCAGGAGCGTGTCACTACCCTCCAGCCTGGGCGACAGAGTGAGATTCCAACTCAAAAAAAAAAAAAAAAATGATTCAGAAAATATGCACACTGAAAATTCCTTTAAATTCTACTGTACACCGCTTATCAAACATCAGGAAAAAACCCAAAATCAAACCAAAACAAAAGTAAGCCAACTAATAAGCAGTCATTGTCAGCCAAATGTTTCCTTAGGCAAGAGATGGAAAGAAAAACACGTGGACAGGACTGAAACTGCAGACTTGCTGGGGCACTAGGAAGTACAGACTCAGCTCCTCCATGGTAAAGGGAGAGAGGAACAGAGACCCAGGCTAACACAATGGATGGGGGTCTGAGTGAGACTAATCTGCCAATGAAAGGGAATCAAACAGAAAAATCACTAACCTACTGCTAGGTGCTGTGTCATTACCAGAAACACTGGGCCTAAGGAGGCAGAGATAAACACACCCCTTTCAGAGAGCAATTAGAAAAGCCATGATCCTGGGACTGAGTCTACACTAACATCCCATATGGCAATAATCCTTAATCAAATACTAAATTCTTGTTTCCATTTAGAAGCACAAAACAAGTAGAGAGGGAGGAGTTATTCCTGAAAAAAATAGGTAGTAGAGCAAGAGCAAGAGAAGAAAGTGAACCACAGAGAAAGAGAAACACAACATAAAATATTTCCATCTTTAGCTTACAATCCTATATTGCAAAGTGACTGAAGAAATATAAGGCCAAGAAAGATATTTTAAAAACATAAAAATAATATATATTGTTGAATCTGAATCATTATTTTACAGAAAAATTTGAAAAAATTTACAAAAAGATAATGAAGTCTTAGATTTAATTTAAAAATAAATACCAAACAAAAATATCCAGAAATAAAACAAATGAAAGTGAATATAAAAAAGGCATTAAAAATTTTGGAAAGAAAAAAGTAGCCATTGAAACGAAAAATAGAATAAATGGATATAAACGACTGTACTCAAAAAGTAAATTAGCAAATTCAGAATATTAAACTAAGAGCGGATGAGACAAAAAATTAAGACAGGATTGAAGAGACATGGAAAATAAATTAATAAACAACCATATTTGTCTAATGTATTCTAAATGAAAATCAATAGAGAATGGAATGTATGCAATATTTGATACAATAATTGTTGAAAATTACTCAAAATACAAGCAATAGATGAATACAAAGACATATTCTAAATTATTGTATGAGAAATAAAAATACTCACTTAGAATGATTACAATAAAGCCATATAACATCAACAATGAAGAAATCATATTATAAGACACCAGGAAATTTTTTTAAAAGCTTATCTTTAAAGAATAAAAATTAGCCATATCAGCAGGAATATTTCAGAGTAATATTTTCAAAATGCTGAAAAAAATATACTCAACTGGCAGTCGGTAACCAAACATTTACATCCTACTAAACTTGCACCTGAGAGTGAGGGAAATTTAAAGATATTCTCCAACAAAAGTTAAGAGATTTTATCACCCAGAGATCCTCATTAATGTCACTAGAAAATTATGTACATCAACCAGAATACATATGAACACAGCTAGAGGATATGACTTACAGTAAAAATACTGTCATATAATATTTGATTAAAGATTTTGTTAAATTTAACTACTGAGCATAACAATATTCAATAGCAGCAAATAGATACATTTAATGAAAGATAAAGCTAAAATATAATAACAACAACGTGATGGGAAAAGTTGTTAAGCACACAAAATTCCCCCTAAATAACTCTTTTTAAGATTAGAGTAAAATTTATAATTAAGGCTAATAAAAAATGAATAGAGTGAAATCTTACAAAGGAGTCAAGGGATATAACAGGAGTTATGTGATATATAATCAATACTATGAAATGTGGGGACAGAGAACAAAAAGAAGATAATAAATATAAAATACAAAAGAATAAGGTAGAAATATGTCAAAAGTACAGCAGCAATAAAAATATATTAAACATGTTAGTTAAAACCTTAGATAATCATATTGGTTAAAAAATCAGCTCTATGATACTTCTGAGAATCACATATAAAATAAAAGTGAAAATAAAGATTAAAATAGTGAATACCAAATAATAGACACCATGTGGGGTGAAGCTTAATATATTTCTACTAGAAACATAGAAATCAAGGAGATAAGCATATTTCATTCCTAATATATACATAACACACATCTTTGGAGGTGCATATACCAAGTACAAAGCCACAAAATATTCAATAAATTTTTAAAAAGTAATGTCATACAAAATACATTTTATTATAGCACATTCAAAGAAATGCAGCTCCAACAAAGCCAATAAAAATACACACATTTGGATACTTTAAAATATAGATCTAAAATCTCATTGGATAAAGATCAGGCTGAAAATTACGAAACTTATAGAAAGCAATTACTTTAAGATAATTGATTCTGTACTCAAAAATTTCTTGCTACAAAAACTTCAGTCCAATTTTTCTGAAGAATTCCAAGAATAAGTATCCCCAATCCCTTCCAATATGATTCTGGGGAAAAAAGCAACACTGCTATCTGATCCATTTTACAATACCACTGTAAGTTTATAACTAATACCAGACAAAGGTACTACAGAAAAATAAAATTATAAGGCAGTATAACTTACAAATAGAGAGAAAATCTGAGACAAAGCAGAAGTGCACAGAATAACACATAAGGATCAGATCCACATCAAATATGTAAATTTTCAACAGTAGAAAATCATTCAATAAATACATCATATTGATAAATTAAAGAAGATTTTTATGATTATTTTAAAAGATAAAATAATTTGATAATTTGCAGGCAATACAATAAATTATTTAGCATCATAAAGGGTATCTTTCACATTCTACAACACATAAAATATTAAATATAAGGACAGAAATATTTTCATTAAAATCTAGGATTTAAGAATTATGTATATTATGATATAACCATTCATTATTACATAACAATTCCCATATAAGCCAAGAAAATGTAGAAAAGGACATGAGAAATAAAGTGAAAAATGAAACTTTTTTTTGTTTGCAAAACATGATGGTTCATTTGGAGAACTCAAGGGAATATAGATACACAATATTAGAACTAATGAAGCATACAGCAATGTGCAAAGATTTTTAAGAAGAAAATTACAAAAAAACTAGTGAAGGGCATAAGATCTAAATTTTTAAAAGTTGTACTAAATTTAAAATGGGAAGAATCATTGGCATTACAATTTCTCCTGAAGATAATGTAGAAATCTAATGCATTTAAAAAAATCATTGCAACAAAGAGTCAAGTATAATCAAGTCTATTTTGTAGAACAAGAATGAGGTGGATCAGTTTGCCTTACTTAAGGTAAAGTATAGTAATTATGGGGTTAATATACAGATAAAGAAAGTGACTAAACTGAATAGAGCATCTAGTCTATGTCAGATGTTGCCTTATAAATCAGCAAAGACATCATGTGACTATTCGCTATATGATAATTAGACAATGATCTATTCATAGAAAAATAAATAAATTTAGATTCTTGCCATACATATTTTTTGCATATTTTCCTCAGGCGGATTAAAACCATAAATATCAAAATTGAAACAAAATAGGAGAATTTATATGTGAATCTAGAGCATGAAAACATTTCTCAACAGAACTTAAAAGCATAAAGAAAAAAATCAAAGACAATTATCGATAATTTTGAGTACTTTTGATACATATTGATTAATTAGCAGTTTTTTCATGGAAAAAAACCTTAAAAGTTTAAAAATTACTTGACACACATGAAAGGAAGCCAAGACAGTGAGATATGCTGTCATTTGTAGACTATTTGGTATGATTTAAAACTGGGAATCTTGATGCTATGTACACCAACTTGTCATGGAACTATAATTTTAAATTATGTATAACATCTTTGCTAGACAGAACCTCTTAAAGCTCACGTCTGTTTTATTTCTTCATACATTATAGTGTTGGATTCTTTTGTGGATTCTTTAAATAACACAGTGACACTTTACTCAGAAACTATAATAAAAGAAAAAACAACTTTTGGTCAACAAAGGGCACTATAAGTAAAATTAAAAGACAAGTTAAAACTGGTGGAAAATGTAATCAGATTATTACTATGAAACATTTATAAAGATTTCCTACAAATTTAAAACAGTAAGAGCTACTACAGCTCAATAAAATATCCAAAAACTCAAAAGGAGAAATGACCAAATGGAAGAAAAACGAAAACATAAGTAAATGAGTTTTTACAAAAACAGAAAGTCAGAAAGTGATCAATAAAATGAGTTTACTATCATTAATACTGGATGAAAATTTGAAAATTGAGGTACTGTTTTGTATACATTAAGTTATGAAAATTTAAAACTTGATAACATCAAGTGTTGACATAGATTTAAAAAACTGTTGTGTCATTATTAGTATAAATGTGTAAGATCAGTTTAGAGAAATAATTTTCCAAAGAGAATGAAATTATTGCAATTCTGTTAAGTGATCATGGCTTAAAATAGGAAAACAAACGTTCAAAGCTTACTAATTCTCTTTGACAGGAAAAGGACAAGTAATTTAGAATATTTTAGTATAGACTATGCAGAAGCTAAAATAAATTAACAAGAGCTACACAAATAAAAATAAATACATGTTAGAAATATTTAAAAAACCAAGTTGATGAATGATATGTTCAGGTTTATTTAAAGTTTAAAACTTGCAATAGTACTGTAGTTTATAAATACATGTATTTCTATCAGTCTATAAAGTTATACAAATATGTATCCAAATGAAAATCATATTCAAAACAGTGGTTGCAAATAAGTCGGGATATATAATTTAACCAGTAGCATACTTTTTAATATTTAAACCAAATTAAAGTGAAAATATGGAAAGACATTATTATTTTGGTGAAGATAAATGAGGTGAATGTAGTTTATTTTTAATTACTTTCTAATTGTTTCAAGTACCATGCATTAAAATAAATCACACTGAAAGCACCTTTAATCTTTATTTTAAAATTGATGGTAAATAATAAATAAACAAAAATGCATAAAACAATTCTGAAAATAACAATAGTGATTTAATAATGCCCTAGAAAATACTAATATTTAACATAAACTATTATAATAGAAATATCATATAAATATAACTATTTATTTTTTAATTTTAAAGATGTGTGGTACAATCCAGGGTTAGGTATACAAATAGTCATTGTGTAGGTAAAATTTGGACTTCACTTTGGTCCCCATTTCACCTGGTTTGAGATCGGGTATTCTTTTTGAAGAGGTGTGCATCCCTCCTCTCCCATGGCAGTTTCCCACTACTGCCAATCCTTTTCTTGTAGTATTATGATAATTGTTCAGGGTACGCTTCTGGGTAAGAACATGAGGTACTCAGTTATTTGTTTCTGTGACAGATCACTCAGTATTATAGACTCTAAGTCCAAGTTGCTGCGAAGTTCATAATTTTGTCCTTTATGGTTGTGTAATCCATCATGCATATATACCAAATTTTTTTTTAGCAAGACCTCTTTCAATGAGAAGCATGGTTAGTTCCATATTTTTGCTATTGTGAATAATGCTGCAATAAACATGTATGTGCAGGTATATTTTTCATAGAGTAATTTTAATTCCTCCAGGTATAGTCCCAGAAGGGGGATTGTGGGGTCATATGAAAGGTTGATTTTTAGATCTTTTAGGGATCGCCACACTGTTTTCCACAGAGGTTGTACTAGTTTACAATCCCACCAACAGTGTAGAACCGTTTCCTTTTTCCTGCATCCTCTCCAGCATCAGTTGTCTTTTGAGTTATTGATGATGGCTGGAGTTAGGTGGTATCTCAATGTGGTTTTAATTTGCATTTATTTGATGAGTAGTGAGGCTGAGCAACTCTTCATGCATCTGTTGGCTGCTCATATGTCTTCTTTTGAGAAGTGTCTATTCATATCTTTTGCCCACTCTCTAACAGGGCTGGTTTTTTTTCTTTTCAGCATGTTTGAGTTCCTTGCAGATCCTGGATGTTAGGCCTTTGTCAGATATACAATTGGCAAATATATTTTCCCATTCTGTGGACTGTCTCCCTGATCTTGTGATGGTTTCTTTTGCTTTGCAGAAGCATTTCAGTTTGATGAGGTCCTACTTGTCTATCTATTCTCTTATGGCATGGGCATTTGGGGTTTTGGTCAGGAATTGGTTGCCAGTCCCAATTTTCATAAGGTTGTCTCCTGCGTTTTCTAAGGTTCTTATAGTTTGAGGTTTTATGTTTAGGTCTTTGATCCATGTAGAGTCAATTTTTGTGTATGATGATAGGTAGGGGTCATGTTTCAATCTTCTGCATGTGGTCAGCCAGTTTTCCCAGCATCATTTCCTGAATAAGTTCACCTCTCCCCAATTATTGTCAGTGGAGGCCTTGTTAAAGATGAGTTGGTTGAGAAATTGAAGTTTTACTTTCAGAATCTCTATCCTGTTCCATTGGTCTATATGCCTGTCCTTGTTCCAATACCAGGATTTTTGATTATTGTAAACTTTAATAAAGTTTAAAGCTTGGAAGTGTGATACCTCCAGCTTTGTTTGCTTTCCTAAGGATTATTTGGCTATTCATGGTCATTTATGTTTCATATGAATTTCTGTATTTTCATTTCCAGTCTGAGAAGAGTGATGTTGGTAATTTAATGGGTATTGCATTGAATCTGTAGATTACCTTTGGTAAGATGGACATCTTAACAATGTTGATTCTTCAAATCTATGAGTATGGGATTTTTTTTCATATATTTGTGTCATCTTTGATTTCTTTGAGCAGTGTTTTATAATTTTCACTGTAAAGGTCTTTCATTTCTCTGGTTAAGAAGGTGTCAAAGTATTTCATTATTTTATGGCTATTATGAGTGGGATTGTGCTTTTTATTTAGGTTTCTGTTTGTTTATTGTTAGTATATAGGAATGTGATTGTCTTTTGCACATTTATTTTATATCCTGAGACTTTGCCAAAGTCCTTTATCAGTGCAAGGAGGTTTTTGACATATTCTCTTAGGTTTTCAAGGTATAGGATCATGTCATCTGCAAAGAGGGATAACTTAACTCCCTCTTTTCCTATTTGGATATTCCTGATTTCCTTCTCTTGTCTGATTGCTCTAGCTAGGACTTCCAACACTATGTTGAACAGGAAGGGTAAGAGTGGGCAGCTTAGTCTTGTTCCGGTTTTTCAGGGGAAATATTTCCAATTTCTGTCTGTTTAGCAGTATGTGGGCTGTGAATTTATCATAGATAGCTTTTGCTATTTTGAGGTATGTTATACCTATGCCTAGATGTTCAAGGGTTTTTATCAAGATGGGATGCTGGATTTTATTGAAAGCTTTTTCTGCACCTAATGATATAATAATGTGGTTCTTGTTTTTACAGCTGTTAATATATTTAATCACATTTATGGTCTTGCAGATGTTGAACCAGCCCTGCATCCTGGGGATGAAGCTTACTTGATCATGGTAGATGATTTCTGAGATGTGTTGTTGGATCTGGTTTGCTAGAATCTTGTTGAGAATTTTAGCATCTATGTTCATCAAAGATATTGACCTATAGTTCTCTTTCTTTGTTGGATCTTTATCTGGTTTGGGTATGAATGTGATGTTCACGTCATAAAATGATTTGGGGAGCATTCCATCTCTCTCAATTGCCTGGAATACTTTCAACTGGATGGCTATCAGCTCCTCCTTGTATTTTTTGTAGAATGACAATAAATTTCCTGGATTGTTATTGGTCTATTTAAGGTCTCAATTTCTTCTTGTTTCAACCTTGGGAGGCGTGTGATATATGAAACTCCTCCATTTCATTGAGGTTTTTGAGTTTGTTTCCATATAAGTGTACATAGTAATCTCTGATAATCTTTTGTATTTCTTCAGGGTCAGTTGTGACTTGATCTTTTGTATTTCTGATTGTGCTTAAATATTTAAGTAAATGATTTACCATTAAGTCAAAGGAAGACAAAGAAAGATCAGAAACAAACATAATAATATGTTTTTGTTAATGAATGATCTAGAGAACATTTCTTAACAATGATGAAAGGCTAAATTATTCTTTGAATTGCTTTGGGTTGTTAATTAGCTATTGAAAAGAAATAGTCATAGAAGTATATCTTATATGTAAAATCATTAAATATCTACACATTTTATTTTATATGTTAGGAATATACTCATAGAAAATCTTGATATCACATTTTGAATCTATTAAATCATTATCTTAAATTATATTTTAAACTCGTAAAAATACTGGAAGGACTATTTTGTGTTGGGTTGTAGAAACATAGGGTGCATATGGGACTGTATGTTTGAGATCTATGCACATTACAAACCACACTATTCATTTTATCCCTGTAGGTTTAGGATAGCTATTAGGTTAAAAAATCAGAAGAATAGCTAGATTTTTAATACATTTTACTATTGAGGCTTAATTTTAAGAAAATATAAGTACTTTATATATTTTTAATTATAACTTTAAAGAGTAAAATTTAACATCAAAATAAATTGAAACAAATGCACTTAAGAGAGCCAGATGATAAAGCTTATGTGAACTTAATCTTCATTTATTTATTTTTAAGTACTAGAAAAAATTAAGAAGAATTAATTTGAGCATGTGTTTCATCAGTCCAAGAATAAGATAAAACCAAAAACCATAAATGAATTCAAAATACTCATATGAGTTTTTAAAATTTTTGTAGGACAGAAGATATAAACAAGAATAAAATGCAAAGAGAAAATCTTAAATATTTCTGGTACATTTAAAAGCCTAAAAACTCCATTTAGATTTGATAAAGGTAAAATGATTCTCATGATGAGAAATATAAATTGCCAACTTACATATCAGAAGATATCCTCAAATATAAAAGAGATACAATTGTTCCCACTTTAGATAATCATAAGAAAAATGTAATATCCAGAATTTTTAAGGTCTCCTAAAGCTGGCTCTTTCAAAAATTGCTTTGACTTTAGTTAGAAAAAAAAATTGAGGCAATCTGACAGTGTTTGTAAATAACTTTAAATGGCCTTTGACTTCAAATTATCAGTACTGGAAATCTATCATGTAGAAACAACTATATTTATAGTCACCTATATTCTACACATCTTGTCTTGGATAACAAATATTTGGAAACATTTAAATGCTAATCATAGTAAGTTATGGGAACTGAAATCAATACTTTAAAAAATCAAACTGTAATGTCTATTAATAGATTTTATAGAAATGTTATACCTTGCCACTGTATGTATCAGTGGAAAAAAAATGTTACAGAATAATATGAAAGACATTGCTTAGGAAGAACAGCACCAGAAATCTGTGATTGCAAAGGACAAAAAAAGGACACTCCAGACATAGACATATTCAAAGTGTTCCTTTGGTTCACAGATATGAAAAAAAATTGCAAACTCACAAAGTGAAATGACTCCCAGTAACAGGTACTGTAGAGCCATCATGGCACTATTTTTACCTGGTCTCTGCTTCTCTCCAAGTGCTGACTTCACTGTCTCTAAAATGTCTCCACGTCCAACAAGAATTCCAGGGTTGCATGCAATAAGCATTCTCATCCTCACCCAGAGAGATGCCTCTACCGCTCTTCTGGAAGTTCTTTCCAGAGGGTGAGAGAGATTCTTTCCCAGGAACCCCTGTTGTATTCACTGTGCATCTCATGGTTTCAGTCAAGGACTGAACCAATAATTGTGGCTAAAGAATGGGATCATGCCCAATGTCTACAGCCAGGTATGATGCCAATGTCCCACAAAAACTCTTGGATTATAGGTGGAAGGACAAACACCCTGATAAGTGAGTAAAGGAGAGAGAAGAGAGAATTGACTGACAGAAGGCATGTTCATTAACAAATCATTGTGAGCCAAACTTATGACTCCCGAGAATACAAAAGATTTTTAAATGGATAGCTCTCAGTGGAGCTATAATGATACTTTTTTATGCCCTCAAACACATTGTGTTGTTGCTCCTTTCCCCAAATATATAGGATATGAGGGGCAGTTTCCAAATATTTTCGGTCACTTTTATCTTTTGGAATAAGATTTCATGTATTCAGAAGCCAAATTCAAGCAAATAAGACATTGTATCTTTTCTTGCACAAAAATTTCTCCCTTTTCTACCTTGAACCCCCTATTCTTAATCCTGTTTCTGTCTCCCTCGTCCATTAAAGTTCTAGTTTATTTGTGGCAGTGTGTGTTCCTTAATCTCAATGACATACCTGCTGTCTTTTTGTTTCTTGTCTTTTCAAGTGTGGACAAATAGGAGAACTCAAAGGACCAAGATAAATACTTTATATTGTTTTATTTTTTCTTGGTTTTCAAATGCATTCTGGCAAATACATGAGATTCCTACTTCTAGCATCATGAACAAGTCTGGTCTAAGGACATCAGTAGCAATTTTATGTACATATCAGTAAATACACACGCATAGTAAGAAGGCACTCTCAGTGAAGCATCTCAACTCTCTGCATTGTATTTTTATTCTTGTTGTCATCTCACCTATCTTAAATTTGGGGGAGAAAAATAACACAATTCTTGTCCCTTTAGTATTTTCTACCTATATGCTTTGAAATGTGTTAATTTTGGTGGCTCACTAGCAGAAAGATTGTTGGTTACGGGTTATCAATAAGTTCTTATAGTCAATACATAAGTTAGTTTTGCATGTACCTTTTGGGACCACTGTTTTGAATGTAAGGTCTTTCTAAATCACCTAGTCTCCTTAGAGTCGAGTCCTCAAATCAAACTCCAATTCAAAATAAATATTCTATTTTGGTTTAAAAATCTGTGTAACAGCTTGGATCAGAAGACTAAAAGAGAGAAATTTCATTTTTAAAAAGAAAAATTGAAAACAGTTATTGAACTCAAAATGTTTTTAAATATACTTTTAAAATTCTTATAATAAAAATGGGCATTTAGAAATCAGAAGAAACTTAAGATTGTGTGTTTTGAAATTATTTATCTTAAATATCTATTTATTCTCCAAGGTTTCACAGGAGACCCTGGGTTTCAATTTTTTTCACAAAATAATTTTTAAATATTGACTTTGTACTTTGAATGATATCTATACATCATCGGCAATTTTTAGGGGGCACACAGATAAGGAATTGACAATATATTTCAACAAGTTTAATTTTGAATTGAGAGCTCTAAAGAAAGTGCATATTTAGACTATTTCATTCCATTTATTTCTGAGAAAATTCCAACTATATTTTTCTTGTAAAATATAATTTTGCAATAAAAAGAGATAATTAAAGTTCAAACAATTTCTTAAATACCAAATGCAGACTTTCAGAGTTTAGCATGAACAACCTGTACATATTTACTAATACAATTTCAACTGCTTAACGGACTTGCTTTCTGAGCATAGCCATGAAATTACTCATTTGTATAATACAGTTAATTCTTATAAGATATTATCAGAACAATCATTTTCTCTAATACAATATTTGATAATACATAGATATTTCTGTATAAAGCATGACTTTTACAATTTATAGAACCTAAAATATCTGATGAAATAATGACTAAAACTTTATACTTGCACTGGAACAATTGCAAATTAAGCCTATTTAGCTTGCTTTTCACAGGGTCCAGTACCAGAAACAACCTAGACTGTTTCAACGTTTTTTCTGCTCATTTGTGATACTGAAAATCTATGGTTGAATAGGAACACAAAGTAACTCTCTTTACTTTTTTAAGCTTTATCAATTCTTAGAAAACATTAGGAAATCAGCTGGGCGTGGTAGCGCATGCCTGTAATTCCGGCTACTCGGAAAGCTGAGGCGGAAGGATCGCCAGAGCCCAGCAGGTCGAGGCTGCAGTGGCCGAGAGCGGCCACTGCACTCCAGTCTGGGCGACAGTGTGAGACTCCAACTCAAATAAAAACCAAAACATTAGGTTCTTTCATAAATTCACACTGAATTGTGTGATTCCCAAAAGTCAAAATATGAATGCATATGGATATATGAACTGAAATACACACACATATACATGTATCTGTAATCTCTTTTCCTTTCAAAAAATTAAAGTTTATTTTAGTGCTAAGGAAATATATATCTATAAATCCTTACAGACTTCTTATATTAAGTCTTATGACGCAGGTTAGAGATTTATTAATGCTAATTTTCATATCTGGAAATAATTGTTTATAATTGCAGCAGTTCGTAGGAATATACTTTCTGCTCATTAGCTGTTAATTTCTATTTGTTGTAATTAATACCAAAAATACATTTAAAAATTCACAGCTTTTATGTGATTTATTGAATGATAATATCTATGTTTAATAGGCATGTGTTGACTGACCATACTTTGAAAAGAAAAGAAACAAAGAGTTAAAAAAAGAGAGAGAAGGAGATAGGAAGGAAGAAGAATAAAGAGAAAGAAAAAGAAACTCCAGGTTTCCCAAAGCCTTACAACAATGTGTTAAAAATGTTTCAAATTCTCATTGCTGAATTATGTATCTAGCCTTTAACAACAACGCAATTTTCATCTGAATTAATTAATAAGGGAGATTTTTTATAAAACCTTTCTTCTCATATATGGTATTTTAAAAACTTCTGAAAGTGGTAATTTTCCTATACCTGTGTATATCAGTATATGTATATGTGTAACAAATAGTAAATATAGTAATTGTTTTTAAAATGTTATATCTAAAACTAAGAATAATGAGAGTAGCATTTATTAAAAACACATAAAGGTTTTTTTTTTTTTTTGGTCATTATGATTTGTTTGTTTTACCACTGGTAATCAGATAACAGCTGTCATATGGCAGGAAACATTAAACAAATGGTCTGGGGTAAGGTTACATACATTTGTGCAGTAACCTCCTGTCTAAGTGAATAGTTAATTGGACACCTATGTGAAACTCCGTTGAAAAGTGGCAATTCCATTAAGTCCTAAGTCAATAAAAACAACATGAGCCTAATTTGTTTTTATTACAGTGAAAAAGCAAATTATAAAAAACATTTAAAATCTACAGCACTGTAAGATATACATATGCTTTTTTCTCTCTCTCTGTTTCTTGAGTTTTTGTCTGTGCTCTTCACAAAGGCTCATTAATATTCAGAATTGGTATTTTTGCAAGGTGAGAGTTAAAGCAAAATATTTGGATAACTGAATTCCCAATCTAAGAACTGCTGGGACAAAAGAGACAGTTCATTTCAGAATTTCAGTCATAAATCTTTCATTCACTGAATATTGCTGGAGACATAGGATCCAGTAGAAGAAACACAGGGCAAAGAGGAGTTTGAGAGCCTCTGGTTGCCAGACTCCATTTACCTTCTTAAAGCTCTGCATGCTCTACCTCTGTATATGGAAAATGATCCTAAATTGAAGGTTACCAAAACACTAGGATGTAAATATGATGCTGTTGCTTATTTAAATTTGGACATTCTGTAGCAACAAGAAAAATAACGTGATTACTTCTAGAGGAGGCCTGTTGCATAGTGGTTAATAATATGGATTCCTGGCCGGGCTTGGTGGCTCAGCCTGTAATCCCAGCACTTTGGGAGACCGAGGCAAGTGGATTACCTGAGACTGAAGGTTCAAGACCAGCCCGGGTAACTTGGCAAGACCTCGTCTCTACAACAAATCAAGAATTACCCAGGTGTGGTAGTGTGGGCCTGTAGTTCTACCTGCTTGGAAGGCTGAGGCGGAAGGACCACTGGAGTCCAGTGGTGGGATGCTGGGGGATTATGAGCGTGCAACTGCAGTCCAGCCTGGGTGATGGAGTGAGACTCCAACTCAAAAAAAAAAAAAAAAAGATCCTTAAATCAGACTCCTGATTTCAAATTTGTCATCAGATAGTCACTAATTTTCATCTGCAAAATGAGGATGATGATAATAATACCTACCACATAGGGTTGTCCTGAGAATTAAATGAATTAGTTTATAAAAAGTGCTTAATATAGTATCTGGCCATTATAAGTACTATCCAAGAATGCTCAGTAGTTTATCATGTCTTCATGTTTTGTTGCAACTAAAGCCAAAAAGTACTGAGTATGTGCATGAAATGTTATTGAAAGGGTGGAGGATTGAACATATCAGACATTAGTATCTATCATAAAAGTGTTTACAAAAGGATGGAGAGAAAACTAGTAAATAAAATAAGACAATTTAGAAGAGTGGTTAGTTGTTTACTAGTGGTTAAATGCACTATAACTGCAGAAAGGAGAGATTGACTCTAGCTTAGTATATGGAGCAGAAATATCAGTTCATTGACTATTTTTTTTTCCTCCTGCCTTTTTGGACCATGATCCTTGATCAACAGCTGCTATATTTCATGATGCTTTAAATAAGTAGAAACAGCACAACTCTGTATGTTTATAAGGTATATGTAATGCTACCAGTAAACATTTGTAGGTTAATAATACCCTGTAGTTCTTCTACATTGTACAAAACATACAGAAAATTAACACAAAGAAAATATGGGAGTTTTGATGTATAATATGTATCATAAGTGCAAGTTATATAAATAGCACACACACACTCATAGAAAATAGTCTTCATTTTGTTTTAAAATCTTATCTTCTAGTCAAGTTCTATTGGAAATAAAAGCAAATTAGACAAGTCATAGCTAGATAAGCAAAACAGAAAAATGCCATAGTAGCTCCTAATAAAAGTATCATAGGCCAGGTGTGGTGGCTCAAGCCTGTAATACAGCGTTTTGAGAAGCCGAGGTGAGAGGATTGCCTGAGGCTAGGGGTTCCAGACCAGCCTGGGCAACCTGGTGATACCTTGCCTCTACAATAATTTTTTTTTTTTTTAAATTAGCCAGGCATGGTGGTGTGTGCCTATAATTCCAGTTAGTTGGAACACTGAGGCGGAAGGATGGCTGGAACCCAGCAGGTCGAGGCTGCGGTGGCTGGGAGCGTGCCACTGCACTCCAGTCTGGGCGATAGAGTGAAACTCCAACTCAAAAAAAAAGAAAACTGGAAGAGATTTATTTTTTACTGGAGAAAGAATTCGTAATTGTTTTATGTACATAAGCAGCATTATAGTGATTTGAGTCATTGTATTCTTTTCTACAAAATAAGAGATATATTAGCAAGTAAGAGTGAATGCAAAAGAAATTGCTATATGAAAATAGCTACTTCTAAATGCTAAGAAAGCAAACACTGTTTTATTGTGGGAAGCAAATAGATTTCTCCCACTAGGATTACACAGGAGTGAATAGAAGCAAGAATAAAGTGATGATATAGAAGGTTAAAAGTCACAGAAAGGGGATTCTGAAGTTGCAAGACAGTTGCCTGGAAGAGGAGTCCTCTAAGTACCATAAATGCAGGAAGGCACTCTTCAAGCTTGGGTAAGACAGTTGAGTATAAACGTCAAGGTGTGAACAAGTGAATCCAGAATTTTGAATGTCAAAGTTAACATGAATGACATTAATGAGGAGAAAACACCAATCTCAATTTTTCTCCCAGGGCAGAGTGTATTTTTCCTTTGATTTTATACTTTCTGATATTTATGAAGAGGTCATGTCTTGAAAGTATGTGTTTACATGCCAGTGAGGAAAAGAGCACAAAGAAAACACAATAAAAGCTTTCAAATTCAGTGGAATGGAGTCATGTTTTTCTTCTTTGTAAGCTAGAAAGAAGATAAAAATGTTGTCAAAAAGTCTTAGGTGTAATTAAACTAGTGGCTCTAGAATAGATTACTGAAAATCTTGAAATAGCAGCATGACTTAGAAAGATGAATTACACTATAGTCTGAGCAGAACAAATAAGGTGTTTAAGTTATTTCAAACAGTGAATAATATAAAAGTAATAATTCAAAGGAACTGGATAAAATTCTTAAGCTATTGTGTTTCAGCTTCCAATCTATCCTCTGACTCTGCTTTATGATGTTAGGGCTGGGGCTCAGCAAACCAGATTTCTCCTTTATCTTTTGTCTAACTACTAATAAAAGACTGAAAGGCACAAAGAGGGAGAAGGCTTTCCTCCTTCCTGTCTGTTTTTGGCTCTTGTAAAGCATTGCCCTAACATGGCCACTTTTTCCCAGCAGCAGCTGTCAACTCCAGCATTTAGTGTACTAGAGAACTCACAGAATTGTTCTCATTATGCATCTCCAAATTTTCAACACCAGATAGGAATCACTTATTCTCAGAGACTTGGACCTCAACCCTGCAGGAACCCATTTTCCTAATTCTAGATTCTTAAAACAGCAACATTTTCTCTTATATCCACACACCCTTAGAAATTCTTAAAGCAGCAACATTTTCCCTTATATCCATCCACGCTTAGAAACTCAACATCACAGCTGGGCTCGGTGGCTCAGCCTGTAATCCCGCGCCTTTGGGAGGCTGAGGTGAGTAGATTGCCTGAGCCGCGGGTTCGAGACCTGCCTGGGCAGCGAGACCTCATCTCTACAATAAATCAAAAAATCAGCCGGGCATGGTAACGCATGCCTGTAATTCCGGCTACTGGGAAGGCTGAGGCGGAAGGATCGTGGGAGCCCAGCAGGTCAAGGCTGCAGTGGCCGGGAGCGGCCACTGCACTCCAGTCTGGGCGACAGAGTGAGACTCCAACTCAAAAAAAAAAAAAAAAGAAAAGAAATTCAACATCACTATTAGCTCAATATTAGCTCAGTACTATCCTTTTTGTCTTCCCATGCTTGTTTAATCAGTTTTTTATATTAGAGATATATTTTTAAATGAGGGATATAATAGATCTAGCAGAAAGACGCCCACAGGCAACTGGAAAAATCCTTTAAAATGTACAAAATGGAGCATATTTTAGAATCAGTACAGAACTATGAATGTAATGGGAACTAGATAGGGAACAGAACAGAGAAGGCAGAACCATTCTAAAAAAATTCATGCATCAGCAGCCACATGCTTTCCTTTTTGGCAGTTGCTAACCTTGAATACAATCTAAAAATAGGGTCTCAATGCAGGCATAGTGACACTGTGAGGCCAAAGAGAAACCAAAAAAGCTTTGGACAGTGATTCAAGGTTGGGTAACAGATTTGATGGACCTCAAGTGCAGTTCATTGCCATAAAATAAAGTTGTTGGATTCTGAGGTTGCTCAGAAGAGAAATGACTTGGAGAACTTAGTGACTCTGAGAGCACTCAAAGGTTAATATTCCAGAAGAGACTTTCAGCAGACTGTCGTTGGGGAACAGAATACTAGCATAGACTTCAGAATTTGTGTAGATTTGGAGTAATAACACTAGAGATTTGAGGACCCCTGCCAAACATACCGGTGATTTTCTCATTAACACATTCCCCAAAATCTAAATCTGGGAGGTGAGATACAAAAGAGCTCAACTGAAATCCTCTAATGGATAGACAAAATATCTTATAGTCTTTAAAATTTAAGGAGTCAAATATCATCAAGGATCTCATAACAAATGCCTTGGAGGCCCAAGCCTTGAAGGCAGACCAAAGCTGCAATTCAGACCTACCTGGTTCATTTCTAGTAAGAAGTGATAGCTTCCTACTCCTATTAGTGTAGAAAATGAAGAGGAGGACAGTATCCATTTAAACATATTATCACCTGGAGCCTCTATGGTTTTTGTACAATAAATAGGTCATGTAAAAATAATTATGGATACTGAAATGTGAGCTGGGCTCTGAAAGCAGAAAAATAATAAAGGAAAAACATTAATCAAGCTAAGAGCTTGTTCTTTAAAAAGATCAACAAAATGTATAAGCCTTAGACAGATCAATATAAAAGAGAGAGAATTGTATTCATAGATATGTAAACATATATACACACACGCGCACATATATATAACATAGCATGTTTTCTCTCTCTCTCTCTCTCAAACTAGTAGAGGGAGGACTCCTTGATCACCCTGAGGGATCTGCCCCCATAACATAAACACTTCTCATTTGTCTCCAAAACTGTATATCAAGTTTCAACCTGCTACATTTGGGATGAAATTTCAAACCAAACTATAGTTATCACATATGTAATTAGCAAAATTTTTTAAATTATGTAAATTGACTTTTCATTTCATTGATTGTGCTCTCTTACTATAGAGAGAGAGAGAACATGCTATAGCTTGAATGTTTGCCTCTCCAAAGCTCATATTGAAATTTAATTGCCATTTTAATAGAATTAAGAAATGAAATATCTAAGAGGCAATAGTTCATGAGGGCTCCACTCTAATGGGAAGAATTAGTGTCATTATAAAAAGACAAGTCCAGCAACTTCTTGCCCTCCTTCTCGTCTTTTTGCCTTCCATCACATAATGATGCAACAAGAATGGCCTCACAAGACACTGACACCTCAATACTGGACTTCCTAGCCTCCAGAACAGTGAGCCAATAAATTTTTGTTTATTTTAAATTACCTAGTCTCAGGAATTCCGTTATAACATCACAAAAAAATGAATCAAGACAATAAACAAAAAATAGAATTTGAAATCCAATAAAAAATCATCACACCCAAAATAAAATAATTATAAAATAACCAAATGTGTATAAAATCTGTATGCTGACTACTACAAAACATTACCAACATCAATTTTAAAAGATACATGAATGGAGAGGCATGCCGTTGTTGCAGGCGTGTTTTTTTTTTATAATCGATATTTTTTATTTTGATATTGTAGGGTACAGTCAAGGGTTAGGTATACAAATACGTTTCATTCAGGCCCCCTTGTTGATAATTGGTATCTCCCCGTCTCCAGACAGATGTTTACTACCATTAGTCCCATCTCCCCGCCATAGTTTCCCAACACTGTCAGTCATTTTCTTATAGTAGTGCATTGGATGATCAAGGTCCACTATATGAGAGAATATGTGGTACTCAGATCTTTGTTTCTGTGAGAGGTCACTTAGTATTATAGACTCTAGCTCCATCCAGGTTGCTGCAAAATTCATGATTTTGTTCTTTTTTATGGCTGCATAATATTCCATCGTGTATATGTACCACATTTTTTAATCCAGTCCTCTTTTGATGGACAGCGTGGTTGGTTCCAGGTTCTTGCTATTGTGAACAATGCTGCAATAAACATTCGCGTGCAGGTATCTTGCAGACGTTTTTAATTCCACTGTCAGCTTAGACCAGCAACCTCAGGTTCTTGTCCCATGATCAAGAAATCAAGGAATGCAAACACCAAAAGAATGAATGAAAGAAGTTTATTAAACAACAAAGCTCTCCAGAAAAAGAGAGAGGCCCCGAAATGGGTTACCCACAGTGGGAGAGAGTGTTCTGGGTTTTTCTCTCTCCCTTCTAGGGGTGTTCTTCTCTTTTGCCTCTTACTCTCCTGTCACTCTCGTAGATGTCTCCTGGTCCCAGACTTTACTGAGTATATGTGCCTTGTCCAAAGTTACTCTATCTTGAGTATTACCCATACGTACACCAGAAAAGTCCACTTAGGTGGGTAATACCTCAATGATAATGTCATACTAATGATATTATAATAAGCTTAGGTTAAGTTAGGACACTTAGTTAAGTCATTGAGCCAGTGTTCAAATGACAAAACGTCCTTTTGAACAAGTATCCTGGCTTAAGAGGATGTTCTTAACCACATTAGCCACATTTTCAATCGCTAGTTATATAATGGGAGTGGTGCAGGGGTGTTCCCACAGGTGTTACTTCTCCTCAAGATCCTCCCTGTCTCATTGCCTAGCCAGTGTCTGACTACCTCCTCTCTCACCATGTTCACGGACTAGATGACTGTATTGATAATATGTCAATTCACCCAAATTGATCTGCACAGTCCTGATCAAAATTTCAGCAAAATTTTTGGCCAAGCTGATTATAAACTTTTTATGAAGAAGTAAAGCAAATGAAGCAGCATTAATTTTGAAAAAGAAGAAAAATATCATAAGATTTATATTACTTGAACTCAAAGCTTACCAGAAAGCTATTTTTTTTATTATTTTTTTTTAATCAATATTTTTTATTGTGATATTGTGGAGTACAGTTAAGGGTTAGGTATACAAATATGCTTCATTCAGCACCCTTGTTGATAAGACATGTCGCCCCATCCCGACAGATATTTACTACCGTTAATCCCATCTCCCTTCCCCTCCACCCCATAGCTTCCCACCACTGTTGGTCATTTTCTTATAGTATTACGTTGGATGTTATAGTATTACGTTGGATGTTCAAGGTTCACTATATGAGTGAGAATATGTGATACTCAGATCTTTGTTTCTGTGAGAGATCACTCAGTTTTATAGACTCTAGTTCCATCCAGGTTGCTGTGAAATTCATGATTTTGTTCTTTTTTATGGCTGCAGAGTATTCCATTGTGTATATGTACCACATTTTTAAAATCCTGTCCTCTTTTGATGGACAGCATGGTTGCTTCCAGGTTCTTGCTATTGTGAACAATGCTACGATAAACATATGTGTGCAGGTATCTTTTTTATAGAGCGATTTGAGTTCTTCAGGGTATATACCCAGAAAGGGGATTGTGGGGTCATATGGGAGGTCAATATTTAGAGCTTTTAGGAATTGCCATACTGTTCTCCACAGAGGTTGCACTAGTCTGCACTCCTACCAACAGTGTAGAAGTGTTCCCTTTTTGCCACACCCTCTCCAGCAACTGTTATTTTTTGTTATTGATAATTGCCATTCTGACTGGAGTTAGGTGGTATCTCAGTGTGGTTTTGATTTGCATCTCCCTGATGATTAGTGAGGTTGAACATTTCTTCATGTGTCTGTTGGCTGCTTGGATGTCTTCCTTTGAGAAGTGTCTGTTCATATCTTTTGCCCATTTGATAATGGGGTTGTTTGTTTTTTTCTTTTCAGCATGTTTGACAACCTTGTAGATTCAAGATATTAAGCCCTTATCAGACCTGGAGTTGGCAAATACTTTTTCCCAGTCTGTAGGCTGTCTCCCTGCTTTATTGATGGTTTCTTTGGCTCTGCAGAAGCTTGTCAGTTTAATAAGGTCCCACTTGTCTATCTTCTCTCTTATGACCTGTGGGTTTCAGGTTTTGTTCAGGAATTGGATGCCAGTTCTGATTTCCATGAGGGTATGTCCTTTATTTTCTAGGTGCTTATGCTTTGAGGTTTTGCATTTAGGTCTCTGATCCATTTAGAGTTAATTTTTGTGTACGGGGATAGATAGGGGTCCTGTTTCAATCTTCTGCATGTGGTCAGCCAGTTTTCCCAGCACCATTTACTGAATAGGTTCTCCTCTTCCCAGTGGTAGGTGGTGGAGGCTTTGTCGAAGATGAGTTGGTTGAGAAATTGAGGTTTTGCTTCTGGAATCTCAATTCTATTCCACTGGTCTATATGCCTGTTCCTGTACCAATACCAAGCTGTTTTGATTATTGTAGCTTTATAGTAAAGTTTGAAGTCTGGTAATGTGATACCACCTGCTTTGTTTTTTTTTTTTTTTTTGCTGAAGATTGTTCTGGATATTCTTGGTCATTTGTGTTTCCATATGAATTCCTGTGTTGTTTTTTCTAGGTCTGAGAAGAATGTTGCTGGTAATTTGATGGGTATTGCATTAAATCTGTAGATCGCCTTAGGTAAGATGGACATCTTCACAATGTTGATTCTTCCAATCCATGAGCATGGGATATTTTTCCACTTGTTTGTGTCATCTTTGATTTCTGTGAACAGTGTTTTGTAGTTTTCATTATAAAGGTCTTTCACGTTTCTGGTTAGGAAGATGCCAAGGTATTTCATTTTTTTTGTGGCTGTTGTGAATGGAATTGTGGTTTTTATTTGGGTTTCTGTTTGTTTATTATTGGTGTAAAGAAATGCGATTGTCTTTTGCACATTTAGTTTATATCCTGAGACTTTGCCAAAGTTCTTTATTAGTGTAAGGAGGTTTTTGACAGATTCTCTTGGGTTTTCAGGGTACGCAATCATGTCATCTGCAAAGAGAGATAGCTTGACTTCCTCTTTTCCTATTTGGATACCCCTGATTGCCTTCTCTTCTCTGATTGCTCTACCAGGACTTCCAATACTATATTGAACAGGAGGGGTGAGAGTGGGCATCCTTGTCTTGTTTCAGTTTTCAGGGGAAATGGTTCCAGTTTTTGTCCATTTAGGAGTATGCTGGCTGTGGGTTTCTTGTAGATGACTTTTACTATTTTGAGGTATGTTCCCCATATGCCTAACTGTTCAAGGGTTTTTATCAAGAAGCGGTGCTGGATTTTATCAAAAGCTTTTTCTGAATCTAATGATATAATCATGTGGTTTTTGTTTTGACATCTGTTGATGTATTTAATTACATTTATGGTTTTACGAATGTTGAACCAGACTTCCATCCCAGGGATGAAGCCCACTTGGTCATGATGAATGATTTTTGAGATGTGTTGTTGAATCTGGTTTGCTAGGATCTTTTTGAGAATTTTAGCAACTATGTTCATCAAAGATATTGGCCTGTAGTTCTCTTTCTTTGTTGGGTCTTTACCTGGCTTGGGTATCAATGTGATGTTATCTTCATAAAATGATTTGGGGAGAGTTCCAGCTTTTTAAATCACCTGGAATACCTTCAGTAGGATTGGTATAAGCTCCTCCTTAAATGTCTTGTAGAATTCTGCTGGAAAGCCATCTGGTCCAGGGCTTTTTTTTTGTAGGTAGTTTTCTTATTACGTAGTCGATTTCCTTGATTGTTATTGGTCTATTTAGGGTCTCAATTTCTTCTTTTTCAACCTAGGCAGCTTGTGTGATGACAGAAAGTCCTCCATTTCCTTAAGGTTTTCAAGTTTGTTTCCATACAAGTGTACATAGTAGTCTCTAATGATCTTTTGTATTTCTTCAGGATCAGATGTGACTTCATCTTTTGTGTTTCTGATTGTATTTATTTGGGCTTTTTCTTCCTTTTTCTTGGTCAGTATAGCTAGGGGACCATATATCTTGTTTATCCTTTCGAAGAACCAGCTTTTTGTTTCATTGATTTTTTGTATTACCTTTTTGTCTTCTATGTTCTGGATTTGGGCTTATTTTGGCGATCTGGATTCTTCTGCTGAAATTAGGGTTTTTGTGGTCTTGTTTTTCCAGCTTTTTTAGGTGGCTTCTTGGGCTGTTAATTTGTGATCCTTCCATTTTCTTCATGTGTGTTTGTAGGGATATAAATTCCCCTCTTACTACAGTTTTCATGGCATCCCAGAGATTTTGGTAAGATGTTTCTTCATTTTCATTTGTTTCCAGGTATCTTTTAATCTCTGTTTTGATTTCATCATTGACCCAGGAGTTGTTTAGCTTCATGCTGTTTAGTTTCCATGTCTTTGTGCATTTTGGGGGTACCTTACTGGTGTTAATGATTATTTTTATTCCACTGTGGTCCAAGAAGGTGCATGGTAAAATTTCAGTCCTTTTAAAATTTGCTTATGTTTGATTTATGGCCAAGTATGTGGTCGATCTTAGAGAACATTCCATGCGGTGATGAGTAGAATGTATATTCTGTGGTCTTTGGATGGAGGGTTCTGTAGGTATCAATTAAGTCCATTTGATCAAGAGTCATATTGAGGTTTCAGATCTCATTGCTGATTTTTTGTCCTGATGATCTGTCTAGAGTTGTGAGTGGGGTATTAAAGTCCCCAGCTATGATGGTATTGAAGTCGATGTCTTTTTTTAGTTTACCTAGGAGCTGCTTTATGAAAGTTGGTGCTCCTATGTTTGTTGCATATATGTTTAGGATGGATATCGCTTGTTGATGGATTATACCTTTTATCATTATGTAGTGGCCTTCTGTATCTTTTTTTAATTTTTGATAGCTTAAAGGGTATTTTGCCATTTGTGTTCCATTCACCTGAAAATTTGTTTTCCATCCTCTTACTTTGAGTCTGTGAATGTCCTTTCTAGTGAAGTGAGTCTCTTGAAGGCAATAGATTGTTGCCTGGTGATATTTTATCCATTTTGCCATTCTATGTCTTTTCAGTGATGCATTTAGTCCATTCACATTCAAACTAATTATTGATATGTGAGAGTTGATCCCTATCATAATTGTTGTTCTTCCTGTTTGTGTGTTGTCTTTCTTTTGGTTTTAGAGTTGGATCATGTGTGTTTTTAATCTTTGCCTGTACTCTTGTGAAGAACATTGTTGTTCTTTTTCCTTTTCTTCTGTGTTCAATACTTTCTTAAGTGTTTCTTGTAGAAGTGGTTTGGTGGCAGCTTAGGTTCTTAGGGATTGGATATCTGGGAAAAATTTCAATTCTCCCTCACTGATGAAGCTTAGCTTGGCTGGGTAGGTTATTCTCGGTTGAAATTGTTTATCTTTTAGAACTTTGAAGATAGGGCTCCAAGTTATCCTTGCCTGGAGGGTTTCTGTAGTTAAATCTATTGCTATTATAATTGGTCTTCCCTGGTAGGTTGTTTGACCTTTTCTCTTGCAGCCTTTAGGATTTTTTCTTTTATACCTTCTTTGTTTAGGCAAATTATTATATGTCTGGGAATTGGTCTTCTCATTTGTTGTCTTGCAGGGGTTCTGTCAATCTCTTGTGTTTGAATTTTTTCATCCTTGATGAGATGAGGGAAGTTTTCTTGAATGATTTCATGAAATGTTTGTTCCAATGTGGCCTCTGTTTCTCTCTCTGCCTCAGGAAGGCCAATTACTCTTAGGTTCGGTCTCTTGAAGTGATCATTCATCTCTTGAAGGTTTTGTTCTGTCTTTTTGAGCTTCTTTTCTATGCTTTTGACAGTTTGGGTTAGTTCTGTGTTTTGGTCTTCGAGCTCTGAGATTCTTTCTTCTGCTTGACTAATTCTGCTTTCCATGTTTATTAGTTTGTTACTTATTTCCATCACAGTATTTTTTGCTGCTGTTTTTTCTGACATCAGCTCCTTCCTATTTCCTCTTGTCTCTCCTCAATTTTTTTAATTCTCTCTATTAATGTCTTGATGCCTGGGTTTGTTGCATATGACCAGTCATTCTGGGGGCTCTTCATTGTTTGTGTTCCGGAATCTGTTTTCTCAGTGTCTGATCTCCCAGGGGTCTGTGTGAGACCTATATTCTTCTTTTGGTTTTTCTTCATTTGTGCAGTTTTTTCCCCCTCCCTACTTTTTCCTTCCCTCCACATCACTGTCTTCTTTAATTGTGTTATTCAGGGGTAGAGGGATTCCTTTTACTTCTGTTTGTTCAATCTCCTATTCTTCTTTATGTATGCCCTCTTACTTTGTTCAATTCTGGAGTTGCACTGTAGGTTGGGGTAGTTCTTTTTGCAGTTTTGAGATTTACTTAAGAGGGGAGCTGTGATTCAAAATCTATCTGCAGGTCCTGATATTCACCAACAGGTGTATAGATAATCTGAAACCCACTTTCCACTGCCTTGGAATCTGTCCATGCAGTGGGGCTGTAGGTTTATTCCCTTGAATCACCTGCAGGTGGTGCTATCTCAGATGCTTGCCCCAGAGGGGGTGGAGCTAGACAGGAGCCGGGCAGAGGCCGGAGATGGAAGCCTGCCTCAGGGCACACGGGAGGAGACCCATGGTCGGCAGGATGTCAAGGTGGCAGCAGAGGTGGCAGCGATCCCAGCAGATCTTGCCTGCAGGTGCTTCAAGGACTGAAGTCGTGGATCGCTTCAGGCACAGGTGGTGCGATGCGCTATGGCTGCCATGGAGGCCGCAGCAGTGCTAGCAGCTGCTCTGTCTGCAGCTGCAGTGGCTGTCCTGACTGCTGTAATGCCCCAGCAGTGGCGATGGCCAAGCTCCATGTGAAGAGCAGGCTGCCGATGTTGGGATCCGCAACCCCTGGGGAGACAGCCAGAGACCCTCTGTGTTCTCCTCTGCAGAGGGTTTCATAGACCAGGCTGCCCCGTCACCATCTTGCCAGAAGTGCCCCCAGAAAGCTATTTTAATTGAGAGAGAGACAATTAGATATTAGATAAATGGATCAGAATAATGTGTAAAAATAGACACATGTTAATATGGACAACAATATATTTGACATAGATGCAAAATTAATTTAGTGGAGGAAGCATAGTCTTTTTGACTAATGATGCCAGAATAACTGAATATCCTTATGCAAAAGGGAATAGAAGAAAATTCATACATAACTCATACATTAAACCAAAATTAAATCAAAATAGATCATAAACCTAAATGTAAAACCCAAAACTACAATATTTTTAGAAGAAAAAAATGATTGTGTTTCTGGCTAGGCAAAGATTTTAAAGATGAAACATAGCCCATTTAAAATATATCAAACTTCATCAAAATTAAATCTCTTTTCTTTGAAAGAGATTGTGAGTATGAAAATTCAAGCCAGAGCAAGAGACAATATTTGCCCATCAGAAATCTGATAAAGGGCTTATATTACAATAAAATACAAAAAGATATCTTAAATCTCAATTCTTAAAAGGCTTAGTAAAAGACAATAAAAATAAAATAAATCCAACTGTGTCAAAATTGAAAACATTTTGCACCAAAGAGCACAATCAATGAAATGAAAAGTCAATTTACATAATTAAAAAAATTTTGCTAATTACATATGTGATACTATAGTTTGGTTTAAAATTTGATCCCAAATATTGCAGGTTGAAACTTGATATCCAATTTTGGAGACAAATGAGAAGTGTTTATGTTATGGGGGCAGATCCCTAATGGTGATCAAGGAGTCCTCGCTCTATTAGTTCTCATGGGAGATGATTAAGAGACTCTGGCACCTCCCCCCCTTCTCTTGCTTTCTCTATCACCATGTGATCTCTACACAAGACAGCTCCCTTTTGCCTTCTGCCACGAGTAGAAACAATCCAAAGCCCTCACCAGAAGCTAAGCACTTGTTGGCACCATGGTTCTTGTATAGCCTGCAGAGGTGTAAAGCAAATAATCCTCTTTTTTAAACAAATTACTCAGCCTCAGGCATTCCTTTATGGCAACATTAAACAAACTAAGATGTGATAAAGTGCTAATATCCAGAATATATATTTTTTAAAACTCTACAATTCAACAACAACAACAAAAAGCAGCCTACTTAAAAAATGGATAGAGGACTGGAATAGAAATTTTTCCAGAGAAGGTCTACAGATGGTCTAAAGCACATAAATAGATGAGCGGCATTACTAATTATTAGAGAAATACAAATCAAAACTATAATGAGATACTACCTCATACCCATTAGTATCGCTGTTATTAAAACCAAGACAAACAAAAAAGGAAATAAAAAGTGTTGATGGGAATGTAAAAGAATTAGAACCTTTGTGGACTCTTGGTGGAAATGCACCCACTATGGAAAAAACTACCACAGTTCCTTAACAAGTTAAAAACAGAATTATCATACATCCTGGAAATTCCATTCTTATTTATATTTCCCAAATAATTTAAACTTGGGGTCTTAAAGAAATATATGAACATTCTTTTTCATAGCAGGATTATTCACAATATCCAAAAGGTTGAAACAACCCAAACATCCATCAATTATTGAATGAATAAACAAAATATAGTCTGTATGTATGTGTACTCTTTCTCTCTCTCTTCCCCTCTTTCTCTCTCTTTCAAATATTCAGCCTTAAAAAAATGAAGGAAATTCAGACATACACCGCAACATGTTTAAAACTGGAAAACATTACACTAAATGAAATAAGCCAGTCACAAAAAGACAAATACTATGATTTCCTTATATGAAGTACCTAGAGTAGTAAAATTCATAGAGATAAAAAGTAGAATGATGGTTTCCACAGCTGAGGAAAGGAAGAAATGAAGGAGTTGTTGTTTAATGGGTACAGAGTCTCAGTTTGCAAAAGGAAAAATTTTAGGAGATTGCTCAATAATGAGGATATATTAAATAGTTGACACTAGAAAATTGTATACTTAAAAATGGTTAAAGTGATATATTTTAAGTTATGTGTATTGTACTACAATATGAACATTTTAAATGCCTAGTAAAAAAAAATTGAGCAGACATTTCACCAATAATTCATATGAATATCAAACAAAACCATGAAAAGGTGATCAACACTATTAGTCATTAGGGGAAAAAAATTAAAAGCATAGTGACTTAGTACTACACACTTACTAAACTGAATAATTCTAAAAATGACAATATCAAGTGTTGACCAGGATTTCAACAACAACTCTTATCCACTTCAGATGGGACTATATAATATGGTATAACCATTTTGGGAAAACACTTTGTCAGTTTACTTAAAAGTTAAACATGCACTTACCATATATTCTAATCTTTATATTGCTAAGAGAAGTGAAAATATTTGCTAATACAAATAACTGTATACAAATATTCATGGAAGCTTTATGTGTAATAGTCCAAAACCCCCAAATGTCATCAACATAAGAATGGGTAAATGAACTGTGCCATATCTATACATTGAAATACTGTTCCTACAGTAAAAAGAACTATTGCTATATGCAGCAGCACATATAAATCTCAGTTATGTTGGGGAAAGTAACCAGGTAAAAAATAAAAGCACATACTTTATTGTTTCATTTATATGGAATTCTAAACATTTTAAATTACACACTGAAATTTTAGTTACAAACTAATCTATAGTGACAAATATCAGATTAAATGTTACCAGAGGATTAGGTTCCCAATATTGGAAGAGTGTAGGGCAGAGAGGGGCAGAAGATAATTGTAAATAAATATATAAAATTTGGGGGAGAAAATAATGTGTTCATTATATTAGTTTGATAGTTTAATGGGTGTATAACTATAAAAATATATTAAATGGTACATGCTAATATGTGTACTTTAGAATAGAACAATTATACTTTAGTAAAAATAAAAACTAAATTGGCAGGGTGGTACACACCTGTAATTTCAACTACTTGCAAGTCTGAGGCAAAAGAATCACTTGAGCCCAGAAATTCAAGTTCAGCCTGGGCAATTTAGCAAGACCCCGTCTCTTAAAAAAAAGGAAAAATAAATTTTAAAATCTATAACATAATTAGAATTTATTTTGCAATTATTATTATTGTTGTTAGAGACAGGGTCTCATTCTGTTGCTCAAGATGAATTGCAGTTTGGCAATCATAATCACTGCAGTCTTGGACTTCTGAGCTCAAACAATTCTCCCACCTCAGCCTACCACTTCAGCCTTTCATCTGAAACTATGGTATAAGCCACTATGACTGCTATTTTTTTTATTTTTTTATTTTTTATAGTGTCAGGGTCTCATCACTTTGCCCAGGTTGGACTCAAACTTCTGGCCTCAAGGGCCTTGGCCTCCCAAAGCACTAGTATTACAGGCATACGCGACAAATCCCAGCCTGTAATATTAAATAAAGTAGTAATGTTAAATTTTTAAAAGGCACAAAAATTTCTGCTATAAAAATAAAACTTTTAAACTGGGTTTTCATTTTAATAAAAATAAACCAGGTAGTAAGAACAGAAACTAACAAAAGTTGTTAATAATAGAAAGTAAGCAAGAACTGAATGCAGGGCACAAATATGGGAATAGATTTTTTTAAATATATGATTTAATATTATTATTATTATCATTATTTGTAAAGACGGGATCTTGCTTTGTCACCCAGGTTGTACTCAAATTTTTGGCTTCAAGCAATCCTTTTGTCTTAGCCTTCCAAAGCACTGGGATTATTGGCATAAGCCACCATGCTTGGTCTGTATTTCTATATAATTTTAACTTTCAAATTAGAAAAATGTTACACATTAAAGAAATATAAACCATAAAGAATGATAAAAAAATTGAATGCAACAGAAACAGAATAAATTTTGCCAAGTTGATACCTACACAAGGAAAGACAATTATAAATTTAAGTAAGTTCTGAATACTGTGTTTTGACTATGTACTATTACATATTCTAAGGACAGAATACAGCAAATAAATCTCAAAAAAATTTTAGCAGATATGATTGCATTTCAATTTTAAGATTATTATTAGTATCCTTACTTATATAGCATTACGTAAAAGTGATAATTCTATTTAGCTTCAATCTTAGCAAATATGTAACTAATGTAAACAGCAGTCAAATGTATATAAAGCAAATTCAAGATAACTTTGAAAGAGGAAAACATATTTTGTTCTTTTAGATCTTCAAGAAGGAAGGTGGACTCAGGCCTGGACAAATGTACTTCTTTAGACAAATAGAAAAGGGCCAAATCTAGCAAGACCTTCTAGGATTGACTACATGTTGGGAGTGTGGCATTGGCTCAAAAAAAACCCCCCCAAAAACAAAAAGTATTAACTTTTCTAAGGATTTTTTCCATGGTATAAAAATTGCTTACCCTAAAATATAGTGTGCCACAGAAGTAACTGCAAGACATTACATTCCCCATATGCTAACATTAAATATATAAAGGCACGGATATTGTTAATTGAGTGAATTAAAAATGAAAAACTGTTATATGCAAACATAGTGTGTGAAGGGAGTTCTTATGCTATCATCAAAGATCAAACAAGGAAACCTATATATGGAAATGTGTGTATGTGCATATATTAAAGACTATCGATGTGGGAAGATAAATTCTTTGTATACCTACATAGAGAAGTGTAATGAAAGATGTTTTAGTCATGGCTTTTATGGATTCCACGATATTGACCCATAGAACAGAAATAAAATCTATGAGCTTAAACTTTGCTCCAAAAGTCAAAGATGCCACATGCAATTCTAGAACTAAGCCTGCTTTAAACAAGTGGCTATTAGCATAAAACTCACTGCAATGTTAAATATCTGACATTCTTTTTCATCTGCCACTTACAAATAATTATGACTATACTAATACATTGTATTCTTTAAAACATTGACTTTTACAAAACGTACTGTGGTCTCAGAACAATGAAAAGTAAGCAGGGCTATTAAGGGTAATATATTTAGAAGAAATATATAGAAGAAAAACATTTATATAATTGAATAAAGACAAAAAATTACAATTCCCTCTTAAAATACAGATCAATTTTCTTAAAACCTTTTTCTTTAATAAAAATACAGATAAATGCTGGGCTCGGTGGCTCAGCCTGTAGTCCCGCACCTTTGGGAGGCTGAGGTGAGTGGATTGCCTGAGCCCGCGGGTTCGAGACCCGCCTGGGCAGCGAGACCTCATCTCTACAATAAATCAAAAAATCAGCCGGGCATGGTAGTGCGCGCCTGTAATTCCAGCTACTTGGAAGGCTGAGGCGGAAGGATCACCGGAGTCCAGCAGGTCGAGGCTGCGGTGGCCGGGAGCAGCCACTGCACTCCAGTCTGGGCGAAAGAGTGAGACTCCAACTCAAAAAAAAAAAAAAAAATACAGATAAATATAATTTTAAAATTAAAAATTAAAAAAGATAACTCAGAGCCAAGAATCTAATATAATAATAAGTAAAAACTACAAAAGCCAACATCACTAATGTACCATATTTCTAACTAAATATTTTATGTTGATGTTTAGAGTAATAAAAATACTCTTTTTTCATATTTCTTGTTTGTGTTTAATCAGTGGAATGGCATTTCTATAATGAGGAAAACCAAATTTCCAAAAGTCTGTTACAGGCCTTCAAGTCTCATTTATTCTAGTTGTTATTATACTTCCAAGCTGCCAGCTCATTTCTCAAATAAGAAGACTCAATAGATGTCAGTGTTGAGAGGATTTAAAATTCATCCTCAATTTTATGATTCTCACTTCAAGGAAGAAAGATGATCCCTAAAGCCAAAATGACAGGAAATAAATGCTTGTTTAGGAAAGAATCAAAATCTGATGAAGAGGAAGCTTAGATTATTCATAACAATGACCTCTACAGAATAAATATATTTATGTATAACTAGAGGTATTTATAATTTGCATTAATTTTTCTATTTGCACGGTAAGTATAATTTTTCTAATTCTAATTATTCATAGATTTTTATTCTATCCTTCATTAATTCTAATAAATATGGTTTCTGGCTCTTTAAGTTGTTTCATAACTAAAATGTTCAACTGTATTGATTTTATTTAAAAATAAAAAGTTGTTACATTAAAACAACTTATATACATTAAAAAGATTTTGATACAATTTCTCTGAGTCACTTAAGAACAAAATAATTAGGGAACATAATCAAGGTCATTTATTCTTAAAACAATCACAATATTGGAATTAAAATGACTGCTGTGTTTTGAGGAAGTCAATGTCAACATTATTCATAGCTTAATTAACCACCACATACTTCTTAAAATGAATCTAGAGCCCTGTTTCCTAGGCATACTTGTAGGGACTTTTTTTCTGTTCATAGAAAGTTCAAAATGTTTAAATATGTCATCATTTTACAAATATGTAATTTTTCTATGATATTTGACTCTATGAACTTTTACCTACTCACCTTGGCAGCTAAGACTGAAAACACTTTTATTATACATTACACAGTTAATTCTCATACTGCAAGAGATAAAAAGAAAAAACAATTTTACCAATGCTTTTGGATATATCTTTCAATTTTCTACTTTCTACATTCCTACTATGACTATGATTATCAAGCCTTCTATAAAGTGATAATATATTAAGAGTTATACCAGCGAATGAGAGAATATAATTTTTCAACTTTTATCTGCTCACAGAAATGTCAAATGGAACAATTACCAACACATGAAAAAACCTTCATAAGAGAAAAAAAATCTAGGTGAGAGATTTTAGCACTGGAATGTAGCACAGAAATGACAAAACAGGCACTGAAGAGGGTAGAAAAGATAATCTCATATTACCCATATTGTCTCTCCCCCAAACAGATGCAGCACACGGCAAAGAAAGACATATTTCACATGAGGAAAGGAGAAGGAAGTGAGCATACAATTTCACCACAGATCTTAGCACCAGGCCTACACCAGTGACTCCGACTGGGACCATGTGGTCCCAGTCACCAGGCCTGCCTCTGTGAACCCCACCTCCAGGCCTGCCTTAGTACTAGGCCAGCCTCCACAGCCTCTGGCTCCAGACCTACACCTATGGACAATGCTCTAAGCTAGCCCATGCATGTCCCAACTCCTGGCCTGCCTAACAACCAGGCCATCCCCTAAGCCATCAGGCTTCAAGTCCCCACCACCCTGTAGACCTAGGAGCCAAGCATAACTCAGTGCCAGGCAGGCTCCTAATGACCCATTCCAGGCCTGCTTCATCTGATCCAAACCTCAGGCCCAACTTAATGGAACATAGTACCAAGCTGGTTTCCACAGACTTAGGACAAGGTTCATTCTTGCAGACTCATGTGCCAGGCTCATTCCAGGGACAGTGGATTCCCATGGACTCAGGCACAAGGTCTGCCTAAGTATCAGGCTGGCCCACATGTACCTGGGCTCCAGGCCAACCTCCATGGAGCCAGGCACAGTGCCTGAACCACTAGACCTAGTCACTAGGCCCAAACCAATGGACCCTAACACTAGGACTAGGTTTATTGTTACACACTCAGGTTCAACACCCATCTCAAGCACCAGGTTGGCCACTGTAGATTTAGGCATAAAGTCTGCCCTAGTGGCAGACTGACCCAAATGAATCCAGGTTCCAGGCCTGCATCTATGAACCCAGGCACCAGGCCCCTTATGAAGAATCAAACTCCAGGATCACCTCAGTGAATGAACAGTTCAGGACTGCCCACACAGGTACTACTTGTCAGTCTACCCAGAATCTCTAGATGGACTAACTGGTGAAGAACTTTCCCTGCCAAAGCCAATCAATAAAGAACAGAAGTCCCTATTTCTTCAAACATGCAGACACCAATGCAAGCCACAAGAATCACAAATAACCAGGGAAACATGATACCATTAAATGAACAAAATTAAGCACCAGAAAGTAACCACAAGGAAATAGAGATCTACAGATTTCCTGACAAATAATTCAAAATAATCATCTTAAAGAACCTTAATAAGGTACAAGAGAACAAAGATAGATAATTTGCAAAAATCAGGAAACAATACATGAACAAAAGAACGTCATCAATGAGATAGAAATCATACAAAGAATGAAAGAGAAAATATGGAGTTGAAGAATACAATGATTAGGCTGAAATCCTCTATAGAGAGTTTCAACAGCAGACTTGATTAAACAGAGAAAAGAATCAGCAAGCTTGCGGACAGGTCATTAGAATTCTCCAATTAGAAGAATAAAAAAAAAATTATAAGAAGTGAAGAAAGATGATGGGACACCATCAAGTAAGCCAATATACATATTATGAGACTCTCAGAAGAAGACATTAAAAAAAAAGTTGAAAATTTACTTAGAGAAATAATAATGAAAACCTTACCAAATCTGGAGGGAGAAATAAATATCCAGTTTCATTTTGTCTGTAGAAACCCAAATAGATTAAATACAAAAAGACTGAAAGTGAAGGAATGGAATGGATAATCCACAAAAATAGTACCCAAAACATTAAGACACATTATAAGCAAAGTCTCAAAAGTTAAAGACAGGATTTTAAAAGCAATAGGAGAAAAGCAACTTGTCCTATACAAGAGAACACCCACAAGGCCATCATCATATTTGCCAGGAGAAACCTTGCAGACCAAGAGAGAGAGGGATGATATATTTAAAGTGCTGAAAGAATAAAAACCTGTCAACAAGCCCAAACTTCACCTGAATGCAGCCTACCTGTGTAGTTAATCCTTCCTTACATGTACCCCATATCACTATAGTAAAATAAAATAAAAAAGAAATAGAAGAAAAAGAGTTTTCCAGATAAACAAAAGCTAAGGGGGTATGTTAACACTAGACATGTTTGTCTTACAAAAAAATTGCAAAAAGTGTTCTTAAAGTTAAACCAAAAGGAAGGACACTGCCAATATGGAAACTTATGAAAGTATAAAATATACTCATATTGTAAAAGTAAGGATATAGTCAAATTTTGAATATTCCAATACTTTAATGGTGGTACATAGATAACTTTTAACTCCAGCATAAAACTATAAGATAAAGGTGTTAAAAATAACTATAGACAAAATAATTTGTTGATGGATATACAATACTAAAAGATGTAAATTTTAAAATACATCAATACAATAACATAAAATATGGGGAAAATAAGTTAAAGTTTAGAGCTTTTGCTGTAATCAAAGTTTAATTATTATCAGCTTAATATAGACTGTTATAACTATACAACATTTTTTGTAAGCCTTTTGATAATCACAAAGAAAAAGCCTATAGTTTACACAAAAGATAAAAAATATATACCAAATTACTACAAAAATAATCAAATCACAAAGGAAGACAACAAAAGAGGAAGAAAATAAAATGAAATGCAAAACTATCAGAAAACAATTAACCAAAAGGCAAAACTAAGTCCTTACCTATCAATATTTACTTTATGTAAATGAATTAAATTCTCTAGTGAAAAGACTTATATTTACTTTATAGAAATGAATTAAATTCTCTAGTGAAAAGACATAGTGGCTAATAAATTTAGGCTAATAAATTAAAAAAACAAAAGATCTAGTTATATACTGCATATAAGAGAATCACTGTAGCTTTAAGGACATGCATAGGCTGTAAGTGAAGGGATGCAATAGCTGAGTCATGAAAGTAGTACCCAAAAGCAAGCAGGGGTGGCTATACTCAGATCAGACAAAATACATTTTAAGTAAAAAATTGTCATGAGAGACAAAGAAGGTCCTTATATGATGGTAAGGGGGTCAAATCATCAAGAAGATACAGCAATTGTAAAGATATATGCACTCAACGCTGGAGAACCTCAATATAGAAAGGAAATATTAATGAAACTGAAGGAAGAAATAGACAGCAATAAAATGACTAGGCACTTCAATATCCTACATGCAATGTTAGATAGACCATCTAGGCAGAAAATCCATAATAAAACATTAAGCTTAATACTACACAACAAATGGGCCTATCATAAATATAAAGACCATTTCATCCAACAGCAGTAGAAGGCACACTTTTCTCAAGTATGCACAGAACGTTCTCCAGGAATATAGTATATTAGGCTATAAAACCGGTTTAAAGAATATTAAAATCACATCAAGTATTTTTTCTGAGAACAATAATATGAAACTAGAAATCAATATCAAGAAAAAAATTGAAAAACTCTCCCAATATGTGGGAATCAAACAACAGACTCCTGAACAACCAATGGGTCAAAGAAGCAATCAAAAAGAAATTTTAAAAACCCGGCAATAAATGAAAATAGAAACACAATGTACCAAAGATTACAAGATGCATCAAAAGCATCTAAAAAAAAGTTACAGTGATAAATGCCTACATTAGGAAAAAAAGAAAGATCTCAAATGAACAACTGAATTTTATATCCCAGGAGACTATTTAAAAAAGCAAATTAAACCCAAATTTAGCAGAAAAAATAAAACAGCAAACAGTGGAGCATAATGTATAAAACAGAGATTAGAACAATAATAGGAAAGATCAACAAAACTAAATGTTGTTTTTTTGAAAATATAAACAAAATTGACAAACTTTTAGCTATCATTACAGAGAAAAAAGAGAGAGAAGACTAAAATAAATGCAATTATAAATGAAAGAGGAGATATTGCAATTGTTATCACAGAAATGCAATGAATCATAAGAAATTATTATAAATAATTATACACTAACAAATACTCCAGAAAAATAGATATTTTTTTTTTGAGTTGGAGTCTCACTCTGTCGCCCAGATTGGAGTGCAATGGCCGCCCCGGCCACCGCAGCATCGACCTGCTGGGCTCTGGTGATCCTTCCACCTCAGCCTTCCAAGTAGCCAGAATTACAAGCATGTGCTACCACGCCCGGCTGATTTTTTGATTTATTGTAGAGATGAGGTCTCGCTGCCCAGGCAGGTCTCAAACCCGCGATCTTAGGCAATCCACTCACCTCAGCCTCCCAAAGGTGCGGGATTACAGGCTGAGCCACCGAGCCCGGCTAGTAGATACATTTCTAGAGACATCCAACCAACCAAGACAATAATGACGAAATATAAAATTTGAACAAGGCCTGTATCCTAGTAAGGACATCAAAAATCAAATCAGTAATCAAAAATTTCCCAAGAAAAAAAATCCAAGACCTAATGGCTTCACTGGTGGAATCTATCAAACATTTAAAGAAGAATTAACTCCAATCTTTCTCAAACTTTTCCAAAATATTAAAAAAAGATAAAACACTTTCAAAACTATTTGATGAGGCTATTATTTCACTAATACCAAAGATAGACAAAGACATTACAAGAAAGCAAATTTCAGGTCAATACCCCTGATGAACATAGATGCAAAATTCTGCAACAAATGACTAGTAAACTCAATTTAATAGCACATTAAATGGATCATACACTATGATAAAGGAGAATTTAGCTCTGGAATGCAAGATTGGGTCAACATATGCAACTTAACCAACTGGACACATTATATTTTAAAAAATGAAAAACTTATATGATCATCACATTATGTACGAATGAAGCATTTAAAAAAAATTCAATATCCTTCATGATGAAAACACTCAACAAATTAGGTATTGAAAGAATATACCTCAATATAATAAACACCATCATATTCAATTCTTAAAAGCTAGAAGCTTTTTCTCTAACATCAGGAAAAAGACAATTCTCTCTGTCTGTCTCAATACAAGAATGTTCTAGCTGGGGCAATTTGGCAACTAGATACAAAATTTAAAACATCAGTACTGAAAAGGAAGATATGAAATTGTCTCTGCTGATGATATAATATTATATTTAGAAAACCTTAAAGTCTTGACTAAAAAAATGATGAGGGGGAAAGCCAAGATGGCTGACTGGATGCCTTCCATTCTCAGCAACAGAGTACAAAAGGGGGATTGAAGTTGGCTTTCTTGAGGTCTGCCTGGAAACCCAAGCTGAGATTTGTCCAATGGACACTGGGAACACAGAGAATGAAAACGGTCAGTTCTGAGCTCCAATCACCTCTAGACTTTGCCACAACCAAGATTGGCAGAATGCCCCTGGCAAAAGAAGCCTTGAGTGAATGATAGAGATTTTTAAAAACTTCCAGGAACCTCTACAGTCTTAGACAAGGGAGAGATAACCAAGGTCCTCCCTCTGTACCCAGTCCCACAGTGGTCAGGTACAGAAAGCTGCCTGGAATCAGAAGACGTACCAGTTGCATCCACTTGTTAACCTGGAGGACTCCACTTCCCAGTGAGTCCCAGCAACAGCAGCTGCCAAACCAGCAGATACACTCTGCGGGGGTGATGTGCCTCCCTTCCTCACTATCCAGGTCCCAACCAGGGTTATGTGCCTATATTGGAGACATTCCTCCAATAGCATTGATGCCTAGCTGAGCTCCAGTTTAGGGCTGTAAATGTAGCTTGCCTTCAAGAAGTGGTCATCACTGCCCTTACCTCTCCCATGAAGCAGGGCTGGAACTAGGAGACCGAGAACCTCTGCCACTCCTGGAAAACCAGGACCCCAAGCAACCGAATGAAGGGAGGCTATCAGACTACAGTCAGTTTACATTTTGTTCTCTGAGCAGCAGAGATTCCTCCGGCCACAGGCCTTGCCCACTTGCAGACTAAGAAAGAAGGGTCCAGTCTCTTATGCCAAGGCTGTATCTTGGTGAGAGAAGCCAGCTCGCTTAGATGGAAGAAGGATGGTTTATGCTTACCTGAAAACCTGTGCCAGAGTTGAGCTATGGGTTCCTTCCTGGTTGGCAGCTAACATGATGCATGGGCTGGGGAGGGAGTCAGCCAGGGTTCTTGGTGCTAGTGCTGGAGTGAGGAGAAAGCAGTTGAAGGAAAGAACTTTCTCTGCCCATGCCAGAGTGCATGGTGAAACAGTGTCAGCCAGTTGCACTCAAGGTAGACATCCTCACTGCTAGCTCTGCTCTTTCCACAGGTGGACCAGAAGAGAGAAATTAGGTAAGAAAATAACACAAACTGTCACTCCAATAATAGAAAATTTAACAAATAAAAAATAACAACTGCGGGGGTCCAGCCCCACAAGGTCGTGGGTTTTCCTGAAGGAGAGACGGATAGGCGAAAGATGAAAACATTATACTCAAACACCCGCTTCCTGAACAGATGACATTTAATGCTAGCTAAGGGAAGGCTTTTATACCATTTGTAAAGGGACAAGACAAAGAAAATTCCTTCACGTACATATGCTCTACAAGCTACCACCATCTAGTGGTCTTAGCAACAAACAAGCCAAGAACCCTATAGACATTCAGACAATGAGTCTTATTCATAAGGCCAAAGATGATAGTTTTAGTCCAAAGTCCCGAATTACAGTCCTTGAACTGTCTCCAGAAAGTTTAGCAGTAGTCTTCCTTCTGGGGCTTTATGACCTTCAGAGCTTGTAATCACCTTTCTTGTCCAGGTATCTCTGTTACTTTTCTCTTATCCTGCAGTGCTTGTTTCTAAAGAAAACTCAAAAGAAGCTTTTAGTAATGTTTCCCAGGCCCCCAAGTTTGCTTTCCGTCTTTAGCTAAGTTATAAAAGTGTCTGATTAGTATATTATGAGTTCAGTGAAAACCCACTCTATAAATGTTAACTTAGAGTTTTAACTATTGAATTAAGTAAAACCTTAATGACTAATCTTTATCATAAGTCAGTGAACACAGTGTTATAAATCAACTACATAACTCCTATATAAGTGTTAGAACTTATAATGAATTCATAATGAACTTACTATAAACTTGTGCTTCTAAAAAACCTTATGTCTAAACACTAAACTACATAATTCTAAATCAAATAAGGAGTGAATATACTTATATCATTTATTACTTAAGCAATATCTATAACTTATAACCAAGTGAAAGAAAGCATTCTTGATGTGCTTCAGAGTTTAACCCTTGCATATGTTAGAAAAGGCCAAGCGGCATAGTGGGAAAATGGAAAAATGAACCATTCTCAGGTTAGCTGTGAGTACTTCGCATAAACATGCCATTTTCTTCTTCCACGACTGCACAGAATTTCTTCAGCTGTACCAACAGCAAAGACGGAAGACAGAAGGGCCTCAGCTGCCCGGACTTGCTTTGCGGCTGGGGGTCCTCAGCGCACCTGGACTTTGTCAATCAGGTGGGCCTCCAAGGCTGGCTCCCAACAAACAACAAAACAAAAAGAGAAGAGACTGCCTATACAGATAAATAAGAACTAGAAAAAATGTCATTAGCAGTCCCCAAAGTCAAAACTATTCACCACCCACAAGGGGCCACCTCAGATCCCAAGTAATGGAACTTATTCAGAATGACCTGTCCTTGATGACAAATATAGAATTCAGATTATACATGGCAAAGAGACTCAAAAGATCCAAGAGAAAATGGACATACAAATCAATCAGGCCATGGAAACAGTGCAGGAAGTGAAAGCTAATGTGGCCATACCAAGAAAAAACCAAACTGAATTTGTGGAAATGAAGAATTCTCTCCTGGAATTTCAAAACACATAGTAAGCTTTAACAGCAGAATTGTCCAGACAAAGAGAAAAATCTCAAGGCTTGTAGATCAAACTATTGAATTAACTCAGTTAGACATAAGTAAGGAGGAAAGAATTAGTAAAAATGAGGAAAGCCTATGAGAGGTTTGGGATTATGTAAAAGGGCCAAATGTATGACTGATTGGCATTCCTGAGAGAGAAGTAACCAAGAATATCTTGGGAAAAGGCTTTCAAGATATTATCCAAGAAAATTTCCACGGTCTCTCTAGAGAGGTGGCCATAAAGACCAAAGAAATTCAGAGAACTGTGAAGTCTTATACAAGAATACCATCATCGAGGCACATAATAATCAGACTTGCCAAGATGAGCCTGAAAGAAAAAATTCTAAAAGCAGCTAAAGACCCATCAAAGGTAAGGGACAGACCACTTACCAAGGGAGATCCTTCAAAAATGCAGCAGACCTCTAAGCAGAAACCTTACAAGGCAGAAGAAACTGGGACCCATTTTTAACATTCTTAAAGTAGAGCAATGCCAGCACAACTTTCTTATTCTATCAAACTTAGCTATATTAATCAAAGGGAATTAAAAATCCTTCCCAGATAAGCAATACTTAGGAGAATATGCCACCTCCATATTGGTCCTTTAGGAGATGCTTGAGGAAGGGCTAAACACAGAAAGGAAATAATGGAACCACCCATCACCAAAGCATATGTAAACATGGAGATTACAGACCTTATAAACAAACCATAAGGCCTAGAACACAAAGAAACTTCTTAACAACAGTGTGTCAGGAACAAACCCCTACATATCAATATTTAGCTTAAATGTTAATGGCACAGACGTAAGATATTCTTCTGCTGGCTTCAGGAAACACATCTCACTACAAATGATACCCACAGTCTCAAGGTAAAGGGCTGAAGAAATATCTTCCATGAAAATTAGAAATTAAAAAAGAACAGGAGTAGCTATTATATCAGAAAAAATAGACTTTAAGCCAATAAAAGTTAAAAAGAACAGTGTCGGGAACTACCTAATGGTAAAGGGTTAAATTCACCAGCAAGAAATATCCATGTTGAATGCATACACACTCAAATAGAAACATTCAGATTTATAAAACAATGGCTAATTAACCTAAGAGAGGACATAATAAGTCATACAATAATGGTGGAGACTTCAATATCCTAACAGCATTAGACAGATCATCAAGGTAGAAAACTAACAAAAAAATCTAGAACCTGAACTTGACACTTGACCTATTAGATCTAATGGACATCTATAGAACACTTCACCCAACAACCACAGAATATACATTCTTCTCATCACCAAATGGAACATACTCAGCCATAAATCAAGAATGAACAATCTTCAAAATGTCAAAATCATACCAGGCATCTTTTCAGTCCACAAAGGAATAAAAATAAATATAATCAGCAACAGGTGCTCTAAAAACACACACAATCTCAAAACTAGTAGGATAGTAATAACCAAAGTAAAAACAAAAAACAACAAAAAACAACAGCTTAATAACAACAACAACAAAATCGAGGAGTTGAAAAATTGGTTCTTTGAAAGGGTAGATTAAATTGACACACACCTGTACAGACCAACCAAATAAATAAATAAATGAGACAGAAAGAGAGAGATAATTTGAATAAACATAATTAGAAACAAAAAAGACAATGTTACAATTGACCTTGAAGACATATAAAAGACTTTTAGAGATTACTGTGAACATCTGTATGCATGTGAACTAGAAAATCTAGAGAGAATGTTTGAATTCCTGAAAAGACTCAAACTCCCAAAATTGAAACAGGAAGAAATTGAAACTCTAAACAAACCAATAACGGGACAGGAAATTGGTTCAGTAATAAAAAAGACAAAAAAAGAAAAGAAAAGAAAAAGCCCTTGGTCAGGTAGTTTCTCAGTTTATTGAAAATATTCCAAGTAATCAAAAAGGAAGGAATCCTCCCCAGCTCATTCGATGAAGTCAATATCATCCTGATACCCCCAAGCCTCAAAGATCCAACAAAGAAAGAACTAAAAGCACATTTTCTGATGAACATAGATCAAAAAAATTTCAACAAGATACTAGCAAATTTCATCCAACAGCACATTACAAGGATCATTCAGTATGATCAGGTGGGCTTCATTTCCAGGATGCTAGGTTGATTTAACATATGCAAATCAGTCAATGTGATCCATCAAATATACAGATGTTAATTCAAGAACCACATGATTATCTTAATAGACACAGAAAAAATAATTTAATAAAATCCAACATCTCGTCTTGATAAAAATTCTCAAATGTCTAGCCACTGAAATAACATTCCACATAATAATGAGAGCTATCTATGGCAAACCTGTAGCCAACATCATACATAATGGGCAGAAGCTGGAAGCATTTCCCTTAAGAACTGGAACAGAATAAGGATGCCCATTCTCGTCCCTTCTATTTAAAATAGTACTGGAAGTCCTAGCCAGAGCAATCAAGCAGAAGGAAATTAAGGGTACCCAATAGAAAAGGAGGAAGTTAAATTATTTCTCCTCGCAAATAATGATTCTATACCTAGAAAACCCTACAGAGTCCGTCAAAAACCTCCTTGCACTAAAAATGTATTTAGTAAAGTCTTGGGGTACAAAATCAATGTGCAAAAATTAGTTGTGTTTCTACACACCAACAATAAACAGGCTGAGAACCAAATCAAAAATAGAATCTCATTCACAATAGCAACACACACACACAAAATATAAAATACTTGACATTTATCTAACCAAAAAGATAACAAAACTTTGCAAAGAGAACTGCAAAACACTGCTCAAAGAAATCAAAGATGACACAAGCAAATGGAAAAACATCTTATGCTTGTAGACTGGAAGAATCAATACTGTCAATGTGTCCATTCTATACAAGGCAATCTACAGATTCAATGCAATCCCCATCAAACTACATTTTCATCAAGCAACATTTTTCACAGACCGAGAAAAGACAATATAAAAATTAATATGGAAGCAAAAAAAAAAAAAAAAAGAGCCTGAGTAACTAAAGCAATCCTCAGCAGAAAGAACACAGCTGGTGGCAACCAGACTTCATAGTTTACTGCAAGGTTACAGTAACCAAATCAGCCTGGTACTGGTACAAAAATAGACACATAGATCAATGGAACATGATAGAGAACCCAGAGATAAAACTATAAACCTTAAACTAACTAATCTTTGGCAAAGTTGATAAAAAGAAACATTTGGGAATGGAAAGCCTATGTAGTAAATGGTGCTAGGAAAACTGGCTAATCACATGCAGAAGAATGAAACTGAATCCTTACTCATAACCATAAATAAAAATGAACTTAAAATGGATCAAAGACTTAAATGTGACATCTCAAGCTATAAGAATCTTAAAAGAAAACCTAGGGAACACTCTCCTAGACATTGACCTAGGCAATTAATTCATAGCCCAGTCTTCAAGAGTAAATGCAATAATAACTGAAATTGACAGATGAGATGTTGTCAAGATAAAAAGCTTCTGCACAGCCTAACAAACCTCAAGAGAGTAGAGATAACCCAGGGAATAGGAAAAAATAAATTGCGAACCATACATCTGACAAAGATCTAACATCCAGAATCTAAAAAACTCAAATGAATCAACAGGAAAAAATAATAATAACCCCATTAAAAAGTGGACAAACGGCCAGGCTCGGTGGCTCAGCCTATAATCTCAGAACCTCGGGAGGCCAAGGCTGATCCCACAGGTTTGAGATCAGCCCAGCAACTCGGTGATACCTTCTCTCTATGATAAATAAAAAATTAGCTGGGCACGATAGCCCGTGTCTGTAGTTCCAGCTACTTGGAAGACTGAGGCAGAAGGATCACCAGAGCCCAGCAGGTTGATACCTGGGTGGCCATGAGCATGCCCCTGCACTCCAGCCTGGGTGAAGGAGTCGGACTACTGTCAAAAAAAAAAAAAAAAAAAAATGGACAAATGACATGAATAGATACTTCTCAAAGGCAGACATACAAGCAGCTAACACACATGAGAAAAAATTCTCAACATCACTAATCACCAGAGAGATGCAAATCCAAACTACAGTGAGATACCACCTCACACTGGTTAAGATGTCTAGTATTAAAAAGTCAAAAAAACAAACAAACAGATATTATTGAGGCTGCAGAGATAAGGGAATGCTTATACATCGTTGGCAGAACTGTAAGCTAGTTCAACCCTGTGGAAAGCAGTGTGATTTCTCAAAGAACTAAAAATAAAAACTACCATTAAATTCAGCAAGTCCATGTCTGTGAATATACCCAAAGTAATACAAATCATTCTATCAGAAAGATAACTTGTACTGGTATGTTCATTGCAGCATTATTCACAAGAGCAAAAACATGGAACCAACCCAGATGCTCATCAAAGGTGGACTGGAAAAGGAAAATGTACATATACACTGTGGAACACTATAGCGACATAAAAAAGAACCAAATCATGTTCTTGCAGTAACATGGATACAGTTGGAGACAGTCATTCCAAGTGAATTATTACAGAAACAAAAGCTAAATATTACAGGTTCTCACTCATAAAGGGGCACTAAAAATTGGACACACCTGGGCACAAGGATGGGAAGAACAGACACTGGGAACTGCTAAAGGAGAGGAGTAGGGAGCAGGGATAAGGAATACAAAACAATATATTTATGTAACAGATTCTCACATGTACTTCATGTTTCTAAAATAATGGTAAAAAAGAAAAAAAGCTGACCTAATAAGCAAATTTAGTAAAGTTGCAAGATACAAAATCAGTAAGCAAAAATCAGTTGCATTTCTGTATACTAACAACAAAATATTTGAAGAAGAAATCAAGGAAAAAAATCCCATTTACAATAGCATTTATGTAAATAAAATTCTTAGGAATGAATTTAATGAAGAAGGTTTTATAGAAAACTGTAAAACATTGATAAAAAGAAAATGAAGACTATACAAATAACTGGAAAGCTATCCTATATTTATGTATTGGAAAAAAGTAAAATTGTTAAAATGTCCATACTATCCAAAGCAATCTACAGATTCAGTGCATTCTCCATCACAATTCCAATGGCATTCTTCACAAAAACAAATCTAAATACAAGCACAAAAGGTCTTGAATAGCTAAAGCAATTTGAAGTAAAATTTTAAAAAGCTTAAAGTATTTTGCTATCTGATTTTAAAATATACTGAAAAGCTGTAGTAATTGAAACTACATGCAGTATTGGCTTAAAACAAGCATTTATATCAAAAGACTAGAATACAGAACCAGAAAATCATTCCACATTTATAATCAATTGACCTTTGACAAAAGTGCCAACAGCAAGTAATGGGAAAATGATAATATTTTCAATAAAAGATGCTGGGAAAACTAGGTGTCTGCTTGCATAAGAATAAAAATGGAACTTATTTCATATTATATATAAAAATCAACTCAAAATGAATAAACACACACAAAAAAAATAAAACTATAAAACTACTAAAAGAAAACATACAGAACATTTTTCTTGACATTGATCCTAGTAATAATTTTTGGAAATGATTCCAAGACTACAAGCAACAAAAATAAAAATAATATAGTATCAAACTAAAAAGCTTCTACACAGCCAAGGGAACAGTCAACTGAGGAAGAAGACACCCTATAGAATAGGAAAAAATGCTAATCATACATCTGATAAACATTATTCAATCTTTAAAAAGAAGGAAATCTCATCTGCAAAAAACATGGTTAAACCCTGAGGACATTATGCTACATGAAATTAATAAAACACATAAAGAAATAAAGCGTTTAATCTCACTTTCATGTATATCTAAAAAAAAATCAAATCATAGAATCAGATAGAGCAGTTATTTTTAGGAACTGGAAGTTGGAGAAAAGAGAGCGAAGCTGTTAAAAAGTAACAAAGTTTCAGTTTTGCAAGCTGAATAAGTTCTAGAGATCTAATGCATAGCATGGGATCTATAATTAACAGTACTTTATTGTATACTGTAAATCGTTACTTAACATCTACAATTATTCTTTGAAAATCTTGACTTTAACCAAAATATATAACAAAACCAATTTTACTATAGGTATTTAACATAAACAAGGGTTAAGTTCCTATAGCATATTTCTGGTTTCAAAAATTTTACTAAACTTCTAAATAAAGACCCAAACACTTCTAATATTAAACATTGAAATAAATGTGAACTATATATACATTTAAGAAAGATTAATTTTAAAAGATAATTATTTACCTAATTCTTGGTGAATCAGTGATTACTGGTGTCATAACGGTGGTGGGTTAAATCAAGGAATACATGTTCGCAAAGTGAAAATTATAAGGACTCTTTCTATCACTAAGCAGTTTAAAAATTATCAATAACAAATATGGTGAACTTGCTAAGTGCAGTGGTACTGCATTTTTTGTTGAAACTCATTTATATGACTGTCATATAGTCACAGGTGGCCACGCCTATTTTGGCAACTCAAGGCACAAGGCTGGAACCAACCCTGGACAGGACACCATTTTATTGCAGAGTGCACTTACACCCACACCCACACTTGCTCAAACTGGAACAATGTAACTACATCAATTAAACTAGTGTGCATATCTTTGTGACGTGGGAGGAAACCAGAGTACCAGGAGAAAACCCACACAGACAATGGAGAGGACATGGAAACTTTGGAGACTGTGGCCCTAGCATTACATTATGACAAAGCAAGTTGAAGGAAAACAATGTTATTCAAACATGCTCTACTTGAGATTTGCTAAGCCAAGGGATCTTAAATATTCCCACCACAAACATACACAGATGAGAACTATGTGAGATGAATAAATTAATTAGTGTGATTATTGTAATCTTTTCACAGTGTATACTTACAATAACATACCATGTTGTACATGTTAGTATTTGTCTGGTATAGCTCAGTAAAGCTGCTGGAAAAAACCTTCTATAAGGATAAAATGACTAATAAACCTTCCAAATGATATTTTAAAAATTAACAATAATTATAAAAACTCACTTTTTGCTCATTATTTTTCCCAATTCTTCTTACATACCTTTTACTGCTGCCTATTCCTAAAACATATTTTTAGAAAAATGTATTTTTTATTATAAACTTAAGTTATTTTAAAAAGTATGTATTTAAAGAGACTAATTAAATATACCAACTTGTAAATGACAAATCTTGTTTTCTTTTTATTCATAATTTTGGCTTCTTTTCCTTTTTTTCTGAGTTCTTTAGAAAAAATATACATTACTATTATTATCATGAAAATTCAGTTAAAAAGGGTCTATCGGCCAGACGCAGTGGCTCAAGCATGTAATCTCTCCACTTTGGGAGGCTGAGGTGAGAGGATTGCCTGAGCTTAGGTGTCTGAGACCAGCCTGGGCAACTTGGTGAGACCTTGTCTATACAATAAATATTTAAAAAATAAGCCTGGTGTGGTAGCATGCGCCTGTAGTTCCAGCTACTTGCAAGACTGAGGCAAAAAGATCGCTTGAGCCCAGCAGACTGAAGCTGCGGTGGTCATGAGCATGCCACTGCACTCCAGTCTGGGCACCAGAGTGATACTCTGACAAAAAACAAAACAAAACAAAACAAAAGAATCTATCTCATCAATGTAACGCTTAACTTGAATAACTGATTAGGCTTGAACGATGATCTGTACTATTTTGAACATTTTTAAATTTAAAGGTAATATCTGAGATAAAGAGTAAATTAAATTTGTCAGTATTTTATTAGGGGACATTCCTGTGTAATGCCCCCTAATAGGAAGTAGAAAGTAGCAAGCATAGGCTAGGATTGCTGTTAGACCTGTAAGTAATTTAAATCCTAGTGAAAGAGAGAGAAGAGCTGATTGAGTGGGTACATTCAAGACTGTTGAGTACTCTAAAGGACTTTCAGAAAAGGTGTTAGGGATTCCTTAACTAAGCAAGGAAGATGAGTCAGATAAAGGTTTTCTGTGTCTTCCAGTTATAGGTGTGTTTCACTATCGTTTCCCTGTTTAGTCATCAGAGAAGATAGCCTATGGGAGGTTTGCACTCTGTAAAAACAGAGTGGTCGATTTTGCATCTCGTATTAAGTTTGCCTTAACTGTGATACTTGTAGAAAATCTTATTGTAGAGTTCTCTTCTAAACCATAGCATATCTTATTTCACATTTTTCTTTCTTAGTCCGTACTGTTTTATTTCCTTCCAATAAAAGCATAATATTTTCCTTAAGTATCAGTTCTCCTCCCTTGCTGTTACTTTTCTTTTCATTGTCTTCACCCTAATATTTTTTATCTATATTTTGAGAGACTTTAGGCTTGATTGTCAAATAATTTAATATGCCGCTCTGCCAGATTTAACTTTCATTGTCTATAAGATTGATTTTCATTATGTCTCATATTTTACTTGCATGCTTATATTTCTCACTTATCTCAATTTCCTTGGTCTCTGGTTTTTGTTGTTGATGTTGTTACAGTTTTTTTGAGATTTACAATGGGACAATATTAATTCCCTAAGATTAATGTAAATTCATTAATTTGTTGTATTTAGATTTTTTAATTCTATTTACTCATTCTTAAACAAGAAAAAATTTTAGACTTCAAATTTTCCAAAGAAATCTTGACTATTTTACTTAATGTCTTGTTTCTGATATATGTCCTTTCTTGATCAACAACAACAAAAAAATAATGTTAATTTGAGTAGGCCTCTGCCCATTTTCTATCTAAATCAGGATGAAATCCAAGTGCTTTGCTTGGTTTCTTTTCTTTAGCATTCCTAGTTACTTAACTTTCTAAGTAAAAGATATGCGGAATCCTGAATACTATTAGGCATCTCAGCATTCTCCCAGTTTGTTTCCTTATATCCCCTTATCTCTGAAGGTTTCTTCTCTGAATGGAGGGGAAAGAGTGAATAGATGTTAAGCATTTTTCATGCTTTGTGTTCACGCAGGGAAAAAGCAGGAAAGAAAACCCAGAGTCTAGTTGGTAAATACTGACGGTCTATGAGCCAAAGGAACAAACAAGGTAGAGTGGAGCAAATGCCTTTTGTCTATTGCTGGATGACAGGTCTGTTTTGTGTAAGATGAAAATCCTGCTTGTACCACAGAATGTAGCCTCATGGGGTTTAAAGCTATCAGGAAGATTTTACTCCATTCTAGCAATGGGCTCTGGTAGTCTTTTGTTTGCGGTGGAAATGTGAGAGTCCAATTCTCTTTTTGTTTTTCTAGGCAGTTTGGTTAGAATTTAGTAGAAGTTGCATCAGGCTGTTTGCCAGATACCAACTTTAAATTGAGCTCTGAATATTGCTTTTTAAATCTGAAACCTAATAAATGTAAGAGTTTTATTTTACATATCAAACATAATAATTTTAAATGTTAATACAAAAACAGTAGAAATTCCCTTACAAATCACTGGAGTGTAATATAGTGAATCCATTGTATTATTTGATGTAGATATCTCTTTTACTTAGATCAGCTTTTCAGAGGTAATGAATAAGCTTATCAGTGTTGTCTCATCTTCCCCATAATCTTTTTTGGGACTGAGTAAGGATTGACAGAAATATGCTATGGTTGAAGAAGTAGATTGACTTTTTTTTACAATAGTGTTATTAATGAATTCCATGGAAAATCCTCTTTTGCTTTTTTTTTGAGGATGTTTAAAGAATAGTACATAGCCCATACTGTTGTGTTTTGTATTTTCTCAACAAAATTTATAAATAATATTGCAGTTTATTTGGTTAAGATGGTTAAGATTCATTTTTAAATTTGTGCCCTACAACTGCCAAAAGCAAATTAAGCTGACTTCATGTTTACTAAAAGCCCTTGCTTTTTAAAATTCAATCCTAATTATAGTTTACTTTTCCAGCTTCCCACAATACCCTTATATAAATATTTAATATAACCAATTATTAAATTATTGAACACTTTTTTAGGCTTTAAAAAAAGAAAAACTAAACCAAACAAAGAAACAGAAAATAATACATAACAAAAAACAGTTCCCAGGAAATAAAGAGCTATAACAATGACTGACATATCTAACAAACACATTTTAATTGAGCTTCTATTATTTTACAAATGATTATGATTTTAAATATATCATGGTGTAAGTTGACCACATGAAAAAAGATGAATGCATAAAAGCACACCTGAAGTGATTAGATTGAATATTTAAGAGAGTTCTGAATCCAGAGAATGTAGTGTTATTAAAATATTTCATTTGAGTCTTCAGATGAAATGATAATGGCAGGACATTATGCATGCTCAAAATGCAAAATAGTTACTTTTATTCAAGCACCTGTTTAATAGAAATGACAGTTTTATAAAATGAATGGGACTGAAACAGACATAGTTTTAATTTTTTCCTTTCATTTTAATTTTTTGGCCTTTCATTTTAAAATTGTTTGGAGACACAACTGGGGGTGACATTTTTTTTTCAAGGATAGAAATGTAGAATGAAGGAGGTAAATTTTTCTTGACGATGCTATTTTATTTGTTTTTTCCACTAGTTAACCTCTTTTTCACTCAGATCTTGCTGTCATACTACGTCCCATTCACTGTCATCAACTAATTCACCCCTACAGTCACTACTTTTGTATATGACGTCTTTGGATCCCTTTTTTTACTCAAAATGTTTTCCTTACAAAAAAATTCATATATTTTAGTAATTATAATAATTTTATTATATAGTATAATTGATTTAATTGTTTAGGTCAACCTAATTAATATTTAAATATTTTAAGGTATTTATAGACTATGAGAGATGTAGCAAAAAAAATTTATATTTATAACTGATAATGTTATGAAAGTACTTTATGTTATGATTTCTATCTTCCTTACTCATTTTATTTGCTGTATTTAAAAGTAATTAAAATATTTAAAATTATGAATTTATGTACATATCAGTAGAACTAAAGATTCATAAAACAGATGCTTAGATCTTTTGCTGTAATTTATAATAAATATGTCTTGCACAGAACAAATGTGCAAGTTTTCATTCTCTAACTACATTTGACACAGATATTACTCTGTTTTTAAAGTAAGACTTCTCAAGTTCTCCTGGAGTAGGCTGAATAATTGCTTTCCAAAAGATATCCATGTGCTGATTCCTAGGATCAGTGAATATTAGTTTGTGCTTCAATAAAAGAGTATTGCATATATTATTAAATTAAGGATCTTGAGATGGGAAAGCTATCTTAAATATCCAAGTGGACCCTTAATGCAATCGCAAGTATTCTCGTAAGAGAGAGTTACAGAGAAACAGAAGAGGAGAAGATGTATTAACCAGGGCTCTCCAGAGAACCTACCTGCATACTTACCTCCCTCCCTACCTACCACCTATCTTCTCTGAGGAAAGAGAGAGGACAGAAAGGGAGAGTCTGATTTATTTTGAGAACTTGACTCACATGGTTGTAGAAATCTGCAAGGTATACTCCTGGCAGGCTGGAGACCCAGGAGGAAAGAGTTAATGCTGCAGTTTGAGTCCAGAGGCAGACCGATGGCAGAATTCTTTAGGTAATTTTCCTCAGGGAAGGTCAATCTTTTTCTGAAGGTCTTCAATGGATGGATGAGACTTAGTGGCTTAAAGCAACATAAATTCAGTTTAAGTCACATTTTGGATGTTAATCTACATTACCTAAAGTCTACTGGTTTAAATGTTAATCTTACCTAAAAATTATTTTTATAGCCATCTCCAGATGTGTTTGACCAAATATCTAAGTACCATGGTCTACCCAAGTTAGCACATACAATTAAGGATCATAAAAACCAATGTAGCCCATGAGGAAGATATAGCAATGACCACAAACAAAAGAATAAGGCACATACCAAAGGCTGAAAGAGGCAAAAAATTTATTCTCCCCTAATGCCTCTGACAAGACAGCATTCCTGCTATCACTTTGAGTTCAGCCCAGTGACACTGATTTCAGATTTTTGACCTCTATAATTGTAAGAAAAAAAATCAAAATGTTGCTTAAAGCCACTTAGTTATATGAGCCATAGAGAACTGATTTCATTAAAATAAAAAAAAAATCTACTCTGCAAAAGATGGTAAGAGATAGAGAAAGAAAAACCACAGACTGGGAGAAAATGTTTACAAAGCAAATATCTGATCAAAGACTTGTCTCCAAATATACAGAACTCTAAAAGCTCAACAATACTCTCGTTTAAAAACGGGCAAGTGATCTTAACAGGCGCTTCATCAAAGAAGGTATATGATGGAAAATGAGCATAAGAAAAAGATTCTCAGCCTTATTTAGTAGGTGCAAATTAAAACAAGAAAATACCATTAGAATGGGTAAAATGCAAAAATCTGACAATACCAAATTCTATACAGAATGTGGAGCTACAGAAACTCTCAGTCATTGCCAGGGGGAATGTAAAATGGTAGAGCTACTTTGAAGACATTTGAAAATTTCTTTTAAAGGTGAAATAGTCTTACTATATGTTCTAGCAGTTCTGCTTTTATTTTTATTTATTATTTTTTGTGATTCATTTTTATTTTATTATCTTTTTTTAATCAATATTTTTTATTATGGTTTTGTAGGGTACAGTTAAGGGTTAGGTGTACAATTACGTTTCATTCAGGCACCCTGTTGATAAGAGGTGTTTCCCCATCCCCAGACAGATATTTGCTACTGTTAATCCCACCACCCCCCATAGTTTCCCAGTACCATCAGTCATTTTCTTATAGTATTACGTTGGATGTTCAAGGTCCATTATATGAGTGAGAACATGTGATACTCGGACCTTTGTTTCTGTGAGAGGTCACTCAGTATTATAGACTCTAGTTCCATCCAGGTTGCTGTGAAATTCATGATTTTGTTCTTTTTTATGGCTGCGTAGTATTCCATTGTGTATATGTACCACATTTTTTTAATCCAGTCCTCTTTTGATGGGCAGCATGGTTGTTTCCAGGTTCTTGCTATTGTGAACAATGTTGCAATAAACATACGTGTGCAGGTATCTTTTTTATAGAGTGATTTGAGTTCTTCAGGGTATATTCCCAGTAGGGGGATTGCAGGGTCATATGGGAAGTTGATATTTAGAGCTTTTAGGAATCGCCACACTGCTTTCCACAGAGGTTGCACTAGTTTACACTCCCAACAACAGTGTAGAAGTGTTCCCTTTTCGCCACACCCTCTCCAGCAGCTGTTATTTTTTGAGTTGTTGATAATTGCCATTCTGACTGGAGTTAGGTGGTAACTCAGTGTGGTTTTGATTTGCATCTCCCTCATGATTAGTAAGGTTGAACATTTCTTCATGTGTTTGTTGGCTGCTCGGATGTCCTCTTTTGTGAAGTGTCTGTTCATATCTTTTGCCCATTTGATAATGGGGTTGTTTGTTTTTTTATTTTCAGCATGTTTTAGTTCCTTGTAGATCCAGGATGTTAAGCCTTTGTCAGACCTGGTGTTGGCAAATATTTTTTCCCAGTCTGTAGGCTGTCTCCCTGCTCTCTTGATGGTTTCTTTGGCCTTGCAGAAGCTTGTCAGTTTAATAAGGTCCCACTTGTCTATCTTCTCTCTTATGACCTGTGGGTTTCAGGTTTTGTTCAGGAATTGGATGCCAGTTCTGATTTCCATGAGGGTATGTCCTTCATTTTCTAAGGTTCTTATGATTTGAGGTTTTACATTTAGGTCTCTGATCCATTTGGAGTTAATCTTTGTGCATGGGGATAGATAGGGGCCCTGTTTCAATCTTCTGCATGTGGTCAGCCAGTTTTCCAGCACCATTTACTGAATAGGTTCTCATCTCCCCAGTGGTAGGTGGTGGAGGCCTTGTCGAGGATGAGTTGGTTGAGAAATTGAGGTTTAGCTTCTGGAATCTCAGTTCTATTCCATTGATCTTTATGCCTGTTCCTATACCAATACCAAGCTGTTTTGATGACTGTAGCTTTATAGTAAAGTTTGAAGTCTGGTAATGTGATACCACCTGCTTTGTTTTTTTTGCTGAGAATTTTTCTGGCTATTCTTGGACGTTTGTGTTTCCATATGAATTCCTGTGTTGTCTTTTCCAGGTCTGAGAAGAACGTTGCTGGTAATTTAATGGGTATTGCATTGAATTTGTAGATTGCCTTAGGTAAGATGGACATCTTCACAATGTTGATTCTTCCAATCCATGAGCATGGGATATTTTTCCACTTGTTTGTGTCATCTTTGATTTCTTTGAGCAGTGTTTTGTAATTTTCATTGTAAAGGTCTTTCACGTCTCTGGTTAGGAAGATGCCAAGGTATTTCATTTTTTTTTTTGTGGCTATTGTGAATGGAATTGTGTTTTTTATTTTGGTTTCTGTTTGCTTATTATTGGTAGAGAAATGTGATTGTCTTTTGTACATTTATTTTGTATCCTGAGACTTTGCCAAAGGCCTTTATCAGTGTAAGGAGGTTTTTGACAGATTCTCTTGGGTTTTCAAGGTACACAATCATATCATCTGCACAAAGGGATAACTTGACTTTCTCTTTTCCTATTTGGATACCCCTGATTGCCTCCTCTTCTCTGATTGCTCGAGCCAGGACTTCCAATACTGTGTTGAACAGTAGGGGTGAGAGTGGGCATCCTTATCTTTTTCCAGTTTTCAGGGGAAATGTTTCCAATTTTTGTCCATTTAGGAGTATGCTGGCTGTGGATTTCTCATAGATGGCTTTTACTATTTTGAGGTATGTTCCCCATATGCCTAGATGTTCAAGGGTTTTTATCAAGAAGGGGTGCTGGATTTTATCAAAAGCTTTTTCTGAATCTAATGATGTAATCATGTGGTTTTTATTTTGACATCTGTTGATGTATTTAATTACATTTATGGTTTTATGAATGTTGAACCAGCCTTGCATCCCAGGAATGAAGCCTACTAGTTCTGCTTTTAGATACTTACCCAACTGATATGAAAATATGTCCACACAAAAACTTCTCCATGAATGTTTAGAGATTCTTTATTCATAATCAGAAAAACAATGAAGGCAATCAAGATGTTCTTTGACAGGTGAATGGATAAATAAACTGTGGAATAGCCATACCATAAAATATTGTTTAGCAGTAAAAAGAAATGAATGAATCTTAAGTATATATTGCTAAGAGAAAGAAGCCACTTTGAAAAGAGCACATACTGTATGATGTCCAACTACAGAACAGAAAAAAAGATAAGTAGTTGCCAGTGATTCACTAGGATTTGGAAGGGTAGAGAAATAAGTAAGTAGCACAGCAGATTTTGGGGGCAATGAAACAACTATTTTGTATGGATACTGTAATGGTCAGCACATTTGGAGCTTGAAGGACTGGAAGTTGCTCTGGGCGAGGTAGTGATTGGTGAGTGAATAGGAGGACCTGGGACATGACTGTACTCTACTGGAGACTTTAGAAATACCACACACTTAGGTTACACTAAATGCATTCTTTTTTTTTCAATTACAAATTAACCCTAGCCTACTATAACTTTTTAACTTTTTGTATCTTTTGTAATAACATTTAGCTTAAAATAGAAATTGAACAGCTATGCAAAAATATTTTCTTTATATCCTTACTTTATAAAACTTTTTTCTATTTTATTTATTTATGTTTTCTTTTCAAACATGTTTGTTAAAAACATAAGACACACACATACACATGTACCTAGGCCTACACAGGATCAAGATCATCGATATCACTGTCTTCTACTTTCACATCTTGTCACACCGGACTGGAAAGTCTTCAACGGCAATCACGTGTTTGGAGCTGCTTTCTCCATGATAACAATGTCTTCTTCTGAAACACCTCCTGAAGACTCTGCCTGAGGCTGTACTACAATGAGCATTGTTTTTTAAGTAGAATGATGAAATAATGATAAAAAGTATAGTATAGTAAATACTACAGTATATAAATACTAAATACTAGTAACAGTCATTTAATATTATCAACTTCTGTATATCATTTTATGTGATATATTTTTATATGCTTGGCCATGCAGCATGCTTGTTCATAGCAAGATCACCACAAACACATGAGTAATTAATCGCAGTATAAAATTTTGATGGTTATTATGACACTAGGCAATAGAAACTTTTCAGTTCTATCATATTCTTATGGGACCATCATCATATATGTGGTGTCTCATTGACTGAAACCTTGTTATACTATGCATGATTCTATATATGACTACATGTACAGTATATATTTATAAGTATATATGGTTATAAATTCAATACTCATCAAAATATGAGGAGCAATCCCCCAAAACCCAGAACTTATTAATTTTAAAATTATATACATATTCTTACATGTTTAAACTTCAGTCACCTTCAAAGTACTCTCTGTTTGATGCATTACAACTGTCAAGACATTTTTTTCCGGTGCTCCAAACAGTTTTTGAACTCATCAGTTTGGATGGCTTTTAGTGCTCCTGTCGTTTTTTTGTTTCACATCTTCCATATCTGCAAAACATTTCCCTTTGAGGACTTTTTTGTTCAAGAAAAAAAAAGTTGCTTGGTATGAAATGGAGTGAAAAGGGAGGGTAGGGTATAGGGGTCATATTTTTGGTCAAAAACTGCTGAACACTCAGTGCTGTGTGGTCAGGTGCGTTGTCATGGTGGAAGAACTAGTCATCTGTTTGCCACAACTCCCGATGTTTCTTCCACAAATCATGATGCGATGTTCTCAAAACTTCCAGATAAGAACTTTGATTGACTGTTTGAACCAGAGGATCAAATTCCTACTGTACTACAAGGAGCCAGTCTTCCAAAAGATAATTCCAGTTTTTTGAGTGTCCTCTCTCATATGAATAATAAAGATGTTACTGATGAGAACTCGAAGGAAATAAGGGACATGTTTTTGAAAAATGGAGGAAAAACTATTATTGTTATACAGTGACAGAAAACCTAGCTGAATATGTTCTAAGTTATGTAGAGAGAAGAATTTGTAAATTATGAACTTTAGTATTTAACTTAAAGGATTTCTAAGCAAAGTGCTTAAAGTGTAGTCTAGTTTATTCATGCTGCTTATATTGAAATGCTATAGGAGAAAGATAACTAAAGAAAATACCGTTAAGGGACAACAAACAATGATTTGGTGGTTTGGAAAAATCTTAACCAATCCAGGCTGCAAAAGGTAATAAAATTAGGTTGATAGTTAGTGCGTTCTAAAGAAAAAAGGTAAGGGTGTGACTAGGCAAATATTGACTAGTGTCTTGAAAGAATCAAAAGGTAAAACTAAGCCTGTGCCTTATGGAATTCCTCAACTATTTCAGAAGAAGCCAGAACTACAAGTGATGTTATCCAGAAAAGATCCATGGAGATGCCTTTGTCTAGTGGTATGATCCTTGTGATATGCATAGGAGAACTAAAAGGTTTTTGTGAATTTGATAGCCGCAGAAACACTGCAAACTTCCACTGAAATGCACAGAACTAAAAAAAAAAAAAAGAATGAGGGTCATTGGATTCCCCAAGTGAAAACAAGATGATAAAATTACTCAGCTGCAAACACATGACAACTTTCATGGAAAAGGAGTCTATCTCCAAAGGCTGAGCCTCATTCCCAATGCTGAAGCCTTGTTCCCGGAAGGAAACTATTTCACAGATTATTAACAGGCCTTGAAATCTGTCGCAATTTGCCTTGCTGAATTTTTAATTTGCTTGGAAACAGTGAGTCCTTTCTCCTTCAGTTTTCTGTATTTTGAAAGGGCAATGTCTACAACTTTTTCTTGTGCCTGTCTCACCCATGTCCTTTGGAAATAGGTAAATTGTTTTCTAGTTTCATAGCTCCAGAGACCTTTATTTTTCCACCTAGAATTTTACCCAGTTTTACCTAAACCTGACTTAGATCATTTAGGTGATGAGACTTGGGACTTTTGAGCTGATTATATAAAAAATTGATAATTTTGTGAATGTTGGGATAGGGTGAATGTATTTTGCATGAGAAGTAAATGTGAATCATTGAGAGTCAGAAGGTGGACCGTAGCAGACTGAATAATAACCCCTTCCCTGCAACATAAATAATATCTACATTCATTCTCTGTTACCTTACATAGGAAAAAGGGTGTGCCAATGTGATTTAGTTAAAGATATTGAAATAAGGGAACTGTCATGATTATTTGAATAGGCCTTAAATGTAATCACACATACCCTTATAATTGGGAGGAAGAGAGCGATTTGACACAGGTGGTAGAGAAAAAGACAAATTGCCCACAAAGGCAGAAATTACAATAATGTGACCACAAACCAAGAAACATTAGCAGCCACAAGAAGCTGAAAGAGGGCAAGGAATAGCTTTATCTCTGGGGCTTCCCAAGGTCAACAGCCAAACTAATGACTTAATTTCAGCCTAGTCATACTGATTAGGATTTCTGGCCTCCAGAACAGTTAAAGAATACATTTAACTTTTTTTTCAGCTACCAAGTTTATGGCAATTTGCAGCAATTGCCACCAGAAACTCATATACCATCTTCTCCTCCCTTTCTTTGCCTACATGATACATTCAAACACGCTTTTTGGAAATTAGGATGAGTATTACTGCACAGCATATACTAATTATGCAAATAAATGTTGAAATGTGATCAGTCATGCAAATTAAAATTCATATTACTGCAGAGTATATTAGTGAGAGAAAAACATTATCAAAGTGAAAATATATTTTTAATTGAAGTGATTTTTATTGATTTTTATACAATAATATTTAAAAATGTAAATGCATCAATACATTTCTTCTCTATCATAGAAACTTAGTTTCAACTGAATTGCTTTAATTTGGATTCCAATTATTAAATGATTTCCTTGGTATAATTTAATTAATTTTGTGTCAACAAAGCCCAAAATCAAAAAAAATAAATTTTTGCTATGAAACAAAAATGCTAGCCATCATCATTTATAGTAATTATGAAGTGTGCATATGTTAAAAATGATTAGTTAACAAAAATAAAAATACTTAAAATTACAGACATAAAAATTTGAATAGTCTCATATTAAAAGCAAGTTATATAAATGTTCATAAACTAAAATCATATTTGGTAGTGATATTACATATTTATATTTTATAAATTGTTACTACATAAAATCAAAATGTTTTATCAAAATATATGCATAAATAATGTTATTTTACCATCTACATCATAATATCTAAAAGCAAAGTCAAAAAGGATTTTTCACTTAAGCTATAGTGGGAACATCTTATTTTGAATGCTTTTTAAAGTGCCATAAATATATACAAATTTGTGAATATGATTTATTTCTTTAACAAGTATTTTAAAATTTTATGTATCAAGTATTGTTGAGTGATAGTAGATACACATAAATGAACAAATCAGAGAAAGTGCCTCCCCTCATCATGTTTACATTGCAGTGACTTACAAAATTGAAATAAATATTAGGAGCTTATTTTAAATAATAATTTCAAAAATTAAAGTTACTTCACTGAGTAATAATTCAAAATCTCATTTCAAAATGAGAGGAGGTAGCCAGATGGTGGCTAGACAGAAAGATAGGGAAGGTCTCAAGGAGAATCAATACCTGCAAGAACATTCCTGCACCACCACCTCCATTATATAACTAGCAATTAAAAATGTGGTTAATCTGGTTAAGGACTTCCTCTTAAGCCAGCATGCTTTGTTCAAAGGGACTTTTTGCCATTCAAACACAGGTGCAATACCTTAACCAAGTGTCCTAACTTAACCTAAGCTTATTTTAATATCATTAGCATGACATTAGCATTGAAGTTTTACTCCCCCTAAGTGGATTTTTCTGAGGTACTTATGGGTAATAATCAAGAGGGGGTAACATTGGACAAGGACACTCAGGCTCAGTAAATCTGGGACCAGAAAACAGCTAGGAGGGTGAAAGGCAGGTAAGATGCAAATAAGAAGAATGCCCCTAAAAGGGAGAGAGAAAAACCCAGAACATTCCCCCACTGCGGGTAATCCATTTCGGGTCTCCTCTCTTTTCTGGAGAGCTTTGTTGCTTAATAAACTCCTTCTTTCACTCAACCTTTTGAGGTCCACATTCCTTAATCTTCTTGGTCATGGGACAAGAACCCAAGGTTGCAGGTCTAAGCTGACAGTGGAGTTAAAACTCCTGCAACGAAAATATAGTGCTCTTTTAGCTAATATTATTATAAATTTTCTATAAAGAAAGATAGTGGTTTGGTAATGACCCCTTTATATTGCACAAATGACAGTAGACCATTGATTGGTCACACACGTCTTTTTTGTACACGAAGCCTTATGTCACCCTTTGTGGCAATAATTACTTTCAGAGACATGACTGACACCAGAGCAAAGAGTTGTATGCTGAAACTATTAATTTTTATACATGAAACCTAAGCCCTATTAATTAAAGAAGATTAAAATGAAAATATGTCGGAAAATTATGCTGCCAAAGAATGTCTTGTTTTAATTTCAAGTCAATCAGAAAAAATAAAAGAAAATTGAGAACATTTTATTAAAAGACAAAATTATAAATAACTTTTTTTTTGCATGTACTCTATGTACATGCTCTAGAAATATAATGGAAAATCAGGGGAATATGATTGAAACCATATTCAACAGCATATTAATTGGTTATAAATATGGCAAACGTATTTACTACATGTATAATGTATACAATGTGCATGTATTAGTTAGCTAGGGCTGTCATAACAAACTTCCACCTACCAGGTGACTAAAAACAATATAAATTTATTTTTGTACAGTTTTGGAAGTTAGATATCTAAGAACAAGGTGTCAGCAAGGCTGGTTGCTTCTAAGCACTCTCACCTTGGCTTGTAGATGGTATTTTCTCCCTTGGGCTTAAAATGGTCTCTTTTGTGTGTCTCTTTATTAATCTCCTCTTTTGTAAGGACACCAGTTATTTGATATGGACCCACCCTAATGACCTCATTTAACCTTATCTCTTTAAATACTCTATCTTCAAATATAGTTACATTGTGAAGTCCTGAGGTTTAGCTTTTCAACATATCAATTCTAGGGAGGCACAATTCTGTCCACAACACTATATGTGAACAGATATATAATATGTATATATTGCAGAAATATGTAAATTTACAAAATTTAACAAGAATGGTAGGCCACACAATAATGAATTCTTCTAAAAAAGTGGAAAATGAGCCAGGGCCCATTGGTTTAAAATAAACATTAGTTGTATATTTTAATCTTTTAATAGAGTATAACATAATACAAAAGAGTGTATATAAAGTAAGTGTAAATTTTTATAGGCTAGAAACACCTGTATAATCAGAACCCAGATTACAAAATAGAATGTTACCAGTCTTCCAGTGGATTCCAGTGTTCTCAAAAATAATTACTAGAATTACTTCCAACATGAAATATGTTTGCCCCCTTTTGTACTTTAGAAAAGCATATATCCATAAAATTATCATCACAATTAAGATAGTAAACATTATCTATTACCTCCAAATGTTTCTTCTTTCACTTTGTAAAAGATCCCTTCTTCTTCTCCCCACCTGCATTTACAGGTGACAACTGATCTGCTCTCTGCCATTATAAAATAGTTTGTATCCTGTAGAACTTTTTATAAATGAAAGCATAATTTATCTATTTTTTACCTGACTTCTTTCACTCAGCATAATTATTCTGAAAATTTTCCCCTCAAGAAGGGGAATTGTAAAAGGGAAAATAGAACGATCATAATAAAAATAGAAAAATAAGAGGAAATATAATCAGAGATATTGCAAATATTAAGATTATGAGAGAATATTATAAAGTACATCATATAAAAATTGACTATTTTAAATTAATGAATTCTCAGAAAATTATAATTTTATAAAAGTGACTCAGAGTAATAGGAAATCCGAATCAATATGTTTAAGAGTGCATCATGAGTTAAGAAGTCAATTGCATTCTCTATATTAACAAAGAATAGTTTAATATTGATGTGGAAAAACTACTATTCACAATAGCTTCAATAATATAAGTAATTTAGGAATAAATATAATAAAACATGCAGAAGGTCTATACACTAAAACTAGAAAACACTGCTGAGAGCCAAGTAAGAATGACATAAATAATGGAGAAATGCACTGTTTATAAGTTGAAAGACTTGGCATTGCTAAGATGTTAATTTTCTCCAAACATCTAAAAAATCAATGTGATCCAAATCAAAATTAGAATAAGCTTTTTTTGCGCATATTGTCAGACTATTTATACAATTTATATATAAATTCAATATACTTAGAAAAGACAAGGTAATTTTGGAAAATAAGAGGAACAGTGAAGAACATAGACTATGTGATTTCAATATTTACTAATCAAGACAGCATGACACTGGCACAAGGAAGGAAACATAGATTAATTGAAGAGAAGAGTCTAAAATTGTCCAAATATATGTGACCAGTTGATTGTCAAGCATGCCAAGTTAGTTCATAACTACCTTGTTGCTTGTTGGTTGTCTTTTCAACAAGTAGTGCCAGAGCAGTTGGCTTATCATAAGCAAATGTATGAACCATAAACCTAACTTCACACTGTACTCAAAAGTCAATTCAAAATACATCATGGACCTAAATGTAACATAAAAATATGAATAAAAACACAAGTTCATGAAAACCTATTTTAAAGTTCCTAGCATTTTTATTCAAAATAGTCAAAACCCAAATGCCTATCAACTGGTTAATGGATATATAATCTGTGGTATAGATGCACAATAAAATACTACTCAACAATTAAAAAAACTATTGAATACTTGCAACAAAATGGGTGAATCTTAAAAATATTATATCAACTGAAAGATGCCATGCACAAAAGATTAAATAATTTATTATGTTTTGTGTCAAATACTAGAAATAGCATACTTATAATAACAAAAGCAGAGCAGTGGTCTCCAGAGTCCAGGTGTAGGGAGACAACTGATTGCAAATGAATTATTTTTCTATAGCACAATTGTGGTGGTGGTAACACTAATATATTGGTGAGTTGTGTTGTGCATAAATTACAGATTAATCAAATTATTTAAGTGTCTTACCACACAGACTCAGATGCTTTGAAAAATGAGTTCTACTACAGTTAACAGATAATTTCCACCTATACCCAGCACAAATAGTGGTAGAATAGAAAAAATGGGGACTCTTTTTCAGATGATTTGATTAAGTTAGTAATACACTGATAACAACTCAGATAAGGATATTATATGAGTATAAGCATAAATTCATAATCTTATATTAGGAATAAATATAATTATCCTAAAAGTATAGACAATCAACCTCATTATGTATAAAAAGTATTCAATGAAAGGAAGTGCCTATCTAAAAATTATTTCTTAGCATTAAAAAAAGAACATATTATCAGACTAGTGAAGAAATACGAAAATCATAATATGACAACATATTTCTATAGTCTTTCATGAAAAAACTCACTAGGAGATTTTAATAAATAGAATTTTCTGAAACCAATGTTTATTAATGAGAAAATTCTAGCTAACATAGTACTAGTAACATACTAAATGATGAAACTTTAGACAAATTCCTTTTCTCAGTCAGAAGTAAGACATATATTCCCTCGATTCTCACATTACATTACTACTACTACTCAACATATTCAATTATGTAATGAAAAGTGTAGTCAAAAAATTAGCAAATATTATAAAAATTGGAAAGAAAGCAACACAACTGTTTAAATATAACCACAACATAATCTATATATGACATTACAAATAATAAAAGAGAAAGTAATGTCAGAAATATAAGCCTGGCATCTTGCAGGGTATTGCATTCTTCTGTACTAACAGAGTAATTCAAAATAGAAAGAAAAAAAAAACTATGATTAAAATAGCATCATGAATATAAAGAATTTAGAGATAAATGTAACAAATATGCATAAGGTCTGTACACTGAAACTAAAAAACTGCTGGGAGAGTCAGAAAGTGGTGCCAACCCAAAGAAAGATAAATGTAAAGAAAACCAGATTAAGTGGTACCTAGCAGACATAAAGCCATATCTTCAAATTGATAAAATAAAATAGCTATCAATCTAGACTTCCTACATTGGAAGGCTTCAGAATAAAATAGTCTTCAAAAATGAGATGAAATAAATATGTCACTTAAGAAAAAACTGTCAGCTGCAAGCATAAAAATAAAATATGAAAGAACATTTTTCAGGCAAAGTGAAAATGGTAACAAATGAGAGCATAGATATTTATGAAGAAATAAAGACAATAGTATACAGCAAATATGTGAATAAATCTAGATTACTATTGATTTATAAAGCAAAACTAGTAATATCCTCAGTATTTCTAAATATATATTTAAAATTTCAACAACAATATTACAAAGGGAGGGAGGGGCTAAACAAAGTTGAAGTATTATACTACATTAGACATTGATAAGTCAAAGATATATCTCAAATACACACAAATAGAAAAATCAATGCATAACCAATAGCTCATTGAGGACAAAACAGACTATTTTACAGTTATATCAATAGATAGGGATTATCGGTCAGAGAACCAAGGAGTGGAAGTAGGAATGACTCTGCTTATCATCCCTCCCAAGATATTTTAGAGCTATCTTGAATTGAGATAAGAGAAGGGGCACAAAACTTTGTAGCCCTGCATCAACCAATCACTGGATTTTGAATACCCCTAACCAAAGGACAGAGAGCTGGGCCAAGCAGTGTCATTATGCTGAAGACAATTCATCATGAGTGGCTCAGATGTGAGTCTTCAGCATTCAAGAGTCCTGGCGGATGAAGAAATGCAAAACTTGACCCAGGAAAGATGATATTTGCAGCATTCCACAGTACTCACTACAATGGTTTAAAATGAAGTGCTAAAAATAATTTATTAATCCACAAATAAGATAAGAAAGGAGGGATTATAAAAAGAACAGCAGGGCAAATAGGAAAACATAGCCAGTGGGTAGAGTTGAACTGAAGTATGTTAATGGTTGCATGAAATAAAAATTGACCAAAGTTCAAGATAAAGATTATCAAGATGAAAATAAGTAAGAAAAGAATTATGCCATGTTAATAATAGACACAGATTGAAAAATTAAAAAGAGAGAAACACGTTGAAAGTTTAGGGAAAAGGCCGGGCTCGATGGCTCAGCCTGTAATCCCAGCACTTTAGGTGACCGAGGTGAGTGGACTGCCTGAGCCCGCGGGTTCGAGACCAGCCTGGGCAACTTGGAGACACCTCATCTCTACAATAAATCAAAAATTAGCCAGGGGTGGTAGCGCGCACCTGTAGTTCCAGCTACTTGAAAGACTGAGGTGGAAGGATCGCCGGAACCCAGCAGGTCGAGGCTGCAGTGGCCAGGAGCGGCCACTGCACTCCAGTCTGAGTGATAGAGTGAAATTCCAACTCAAAAAAAAAAAAAAGAAAAGAAAGTTTAGGGCAAAAATACATATATTATGGAATTGCTAAAAATAAGAAAGCTGGAATAGTTATTTTAATAAGGAAAAAAAAAGACTTCAAAATAGTATTATTCCCATAAATAAAGAAGTCATATCACTGCAATATAAGGATCAAATCACCAAGGACATACAAGAACCCTCAGTGGGCAAGAGACTAACAGCAATTCAAAATACAGGAAACATATCTTGTCAGAACCAAAAAAAAAAAAAATAGAGACACCTACAAACATAATTGTTGATTTTAATTCTCATTAATTAATAAAATAAGGAGATAAAAACAAGAATAAAGACTATCTGAACAACACTATCAAACTATTTAACCTAATTGATATTCAATGATCATTACACCTAATGACTGTGTAATATACATTCTTTAAAGACAGAAAACATTTGTAAATACTTTTTATATGCTAGGATATAAAACATGTTTGAATAAACTTAATATGATTTATGTAATGCAGAGTAAATTCTCTGACATAAGCATGTACTAAATTAGAATACAATATGACATTTTAAAAATTCCAGATACTGAAATGAAGTGATATATTTTTAAACAACCCAGGAATCAAAGAAAACATTATAAAATAATTCTTAGAATAATTAACCATCCCAAAGTATCAAAACATGTAGGATGAAACTGAAACAATCTATAGAGAAACATTTATGAATTTAAAAGTTATTTTAAAATTAAAAACAATACAACTGACAATGTCCCTCCCTATCTTGTTTATTGTTCACCCTTGGACAGCCAGTGCATGAAACAATGGCTAATACTTTTTAAGTATTTAGTAACTCTTTGAGGTGTTTTATGTGTTTTGATAGGGCATGTAGGCTTCTTGGGCACTAGAAAGAAAAAGCTCTTCTTTAATAAAGGATGTGACTGATCTTGATACCTTATAAAATGGCTACCCGTCTTCGAAAGAATCTGCCATTCTTTCAAAGAAAGATACCAGTGGATGGCTCATCCTTCTCCCAGGGCCTATGGCAAGTTTGTCAATTATTTTTCTTTTCTCCACATTCCCCATCTTTCTGGTGTTCTTTATGATTTAGTTTTCACCTAAGCTTATTTATTGAGTTATAGTTTTAGTGCAATAAATTTCATTTTTAGTTATGCAGTTCTATGATTTTTAACAAATGTATAGCATTTTATAACCATCACCAAAATCAAGATATATAATATTTTGATCACCACAGGAAGTTTCCTTTTATACCTTTAGTCACACCCCTTTCTGTATTCTCAGTTCCAGATGATGGTGGAGTGCTTGGGAAGGATTGCCCCAGGTAGGGAGGCAGCATTCCCCAGTTATGTTCAGTGCATGGACACAGTTGATTCCTTGGGGAGTTGAAAGTCTCTTTCCAAGAGGTGCGACCCTGAAGTCATACCCAGTAACAGGCTCTTGACTCTGTCAAAGGAAAAAATAAAGAATGAGTCACAAAAAGTAAAGAAACAAACTGTAATTTAAATTGAAAGTGTACACTTGAGATAGGGTATGGCACTTTCTAAGTGTGAGATGCACTAGAGGGTAGGGAGTACTTGCTTGGGCGTTTTGTGTCAATTTCATGTCAGTTACAAGCCACAGAAAGTTGTGTCAGTTTCATAACAGTTACAAATCAGGGGAAGTTTTGTCAGTTTTGTGTCAGTTATAAGTCATAGGAAGTTTTTTAACCACCAGCTCAGTAATTTTCCATTATCCTCTATGCCTAAGCTGGCTTGCTTGCTCACTGGCAAACAATAATTAATTTCTAACTCTATAGATTTACTGGAATGTTACATAAATTTCAGTCTTTGTGTTTGGCTTCTTTATTTAGCATAATGCTTTAGAAATCCACCCATGTTGCTGCACATATTTGGTAGTCCATCTTTTTTGTTGCTGAGCATATTCTATTACATGAATGCACAGCAATGTGCTTATCCATTCACCAGTTGATAGCTATTTGAGGTATTTCCAATTTAAGGCTATCATGAAAAAATACCATAAATATTCGCATACAAATATTTTTATGGTCATGTATGTTATTTATCCTTGGATAAATACATGCAAGTGAAATCATTTCCTCAGATACTAAGTATGTGTTTAACTGTATACAAACTGCAAGATTGCTTTCCAAAATCAGGATAATGGTTAGTCTTAAGAAATACTGAGGTTATTATCGCCAAAGTACATATAGGAAAACTCTATTTTGATGAAAATACCTGTTAGTGAGGATATTGCAAAGAAATGTTCATTTTTTATTAAAAATTTATGTTTTCTTTACTTTGTTTTACATGTGCTGTATTTTTCAATTTAGTAAGATAAGAAAAGATATGGGGGATCTAAATCAAGAACACTATTTCAATTAAAATATGTATTTGAATGTTTAAAAATATTAAGTTCATTTATGTTTTCTATCTTGTTGAATTGATATTTTGCAGCTAAGTTTTAGTGAGTGAGTTAGACCTAATATCTTATTCATGTGGCAAGCAAAACTTATTGGGTGTTTACAATTATCCCACTCAGCCGTGAATACTAAAGAATGATAAATAGCAGATTAAATAATGTGACTTGTTTGATGTGTACTTTGAGTGATTACAAAATGTGCCAAAATACTAACAACTGTCTTGTGATAAATTTTTAATTATTCCAGAAGACTTGAATGACTGTACACTGGATAGACTTTCTTTTTTCTTTGGATCATTAACTTGTCCATTTCGATGTACAATATTTATATGTTGGTCAAAAGATGTTAGGGCATTTTAAAAAGTGCTAAAGTTGGCTGGGCTCAGTGGCTCAACCTGCAATTTCAGCACTTTGGGAGGCCGAGGTGAGTGGATTGCCTGAGTCTGCGGGTTCGAGACCAGCTGGAGCAACTTGGCAAGACCTTGTCTCTACAATAAATAAAAAATTAGCCGGGCGTAGTAGCGTGTGCCTGCAGTTCCAATTACTTGGAGGGCTGAGGCAGAAGGATTGCCAGAACCTCCAGCAGGTCAATGCTGGGGTGGCTGTGAGTGTGCCACTGTACTCCAGCCTGGGTGATGGAGTGAGACTATGACTCAAAACAAAAAAAAAACAAAAAAAAACCAAAGTGCCAAAGTTGCAGTATTATCTAATTACAAATTCTCAAATATTATTCCAAAGATTTTTAGTTCCTATTTCTTGTTTTCAGGTGATGACTTTAGTAGGGTTCACTTAAGGGCTGCAAATCCCCTTCTAAATCCATTCCTAGTTTACCACTACAAAACCTAGCAACATTGTTTAGCTTAATGTTTGAGTTCTTCCAGAATCTGATTACTCATGTCTTTTATGAGTTTTTTTCACAGAAGCAAAAGATATAGACTGCACAGACTTTGTAGATCTCTTTTCTACATTGTTTTAGTCAGCACTTTAGCATTTTAACTAGTTTGCTATAAACTTTCATTCAGTCGTATGACACTACTGAGCACTTATCAGATGCGTAGCTCTGTGTTAGGCCACCATGAGATAATAAAGATGATTAAACATCTCTGCAAAAATGCTTGGTGATTAGAGAAATCTAAAATTTCCTCTTAGGGTTTATGGCCACTTGAATTTAAACAAGCATATTTAAAAATTTTCCTCTGACTAAGCCTTATCAAATATAAATATAGATAAATTCTTATCAGAAAATGGGTCTACATATTCAATTTGTAGGGACTCCATCACAAAATGAAGCCAAAAGCAAATGAAATAAAATCATTATCTTAGGGAAAATGCTAGATTATACTGTTAACTGAAGCTAATTCACATTAGAGATGAGATCTGTTTTTTGGTTTTTAAAAATTTTTTGATGTTGGGAGCTGTAATTTCATTTAATGTCAAATTTATTTGAGATTTACAATAAAGTGTATTAAAATAATAACTCAAGTAGCAAAACAATGAGTGCCAGATAAAAATAAATTAAATGCAAATGCCATTGATTACTTTGTAAATCTCTTTGCATTCTGACCTCAAACTTCTCTCTGGTGGTATTATGATTTGTTCATTCCTTTTACACATTGCTTTGACTGAATTTATTTATGCTAACTATTGAACCATGGTCCATTAATGAATGGACAATTTGTCAAATACCAGATTCAGATAAATTGGTAAGAACACTTAAATCTGTTGTGTTAAAATATTAACTTGTCTACTATTTGTAATATTGTCAATTTTTTTTTTTTTTTTGAGTTGGAGTCTCACTCTGTCACCCAGACTGGAGTGCAGTGGCCGCTCCCGGCCACCGCAACCTCGCCTGCTGGGCTCCGGCGATCCTTCCGCCTCAGCCTTCCGAGTAGCTGGAATTACAGGCATGTGCTACCACGCCCGGCTGATTTTTTGATTTATTGTAGAGATGAGGTCTCGCTGCCCAGGCGGGTCTCGAAACCGCGGGCTCAGGCAATCCACTCACAGCCTCCCAAAGGCGCGGGATTACAGGCTGAGCCACCAAGCCCGGTTTATTGTCAATATTTTAAGATCATAAAAGTATTCTTATTCTCATAAGTATTGTAATTCCCTTTCCAAAAGCATCCTTAGCTTCCCAGTACCTACAGAAACTACCAACATTTAAGTCCTTCTAGGATCTGAATACTCAGATCTTTTATGCTGTTTTTGATATATGCAAAACACATAGGCAGAGGTGACCATTCTTTATTTTTACCAACTGTTTTCTTAAATCAGTATAAAGACACTAATCAAATGCTACATTTGCCAGAATTCTGCTTTCCAGGTGTCCCTTGTTCTCTTATGTTTCTTTTTTTTTTTTTTAATTTTAATTTATTTGCCACATGCTTCTTTGTTATTTTGTTGTTTTTCGGGTTTTACCACATTTTTTTGAATACTTCTAGGAGAAATAACAATTCAAAGAGTGTGTGTTTCAAATATACCATAAGTTACAAAACATATTAATGATAAAAAAATGTTAATTAAAACATTAAGTGGCACATAATTCAAATGCCTTGGGGTGAAATTCTGACTCTATAATAAACAATAGTGTAACACATATTAGGAATGTTTAATCTGAATTTTAAAACATAAACATTTCACTTGAGTGAATTCCCCTTTCCTACTCAGTTTCAGAAAAATAATGTTTTTTAGTCTTTTTACCCCGCCAGATACTTCTTAGTATCTAACCGCCAGGAGAAGAATTAGCAAGGAAGCTAATTTCCAATATTGAAAGGAGATGAAATCTGGTTTATTTTTTAAACATTGAGTTGTGTTATCTTAGACATAGCTTTCTGCACATTACAATTATGTAATGTTATAGTCTTCTTTTGTTCCCCTCTTTATTCTTTAAATGGAATACCCAATTAAAAGAGATCACATTGCTCTGACAGAAGGCAAAAAGATTAAAGTCAATTACATGCATACCATAGAAAAGAAAATTTACTATAAATCTGTGTTGGTATATTAGAAATCTACATATGTACTGAGTCTATACCATCACTTTGAAATATAAAATAGAATAAGGGCAGCATTTCTCCCAGAGAGTTTGGATCTGGGAGGTACTTGCGTAGCCTCTCCATTCAGGTCCTCCTGGCTCTCAGCAGCTCTGCTATAGTGGGCTGGATTAGGTTAAGATGGTACATGTAGTAGCGAGCTCCATTTTGCATCCACAATAGTAAGGTATATTATTCTGCTAAGTATTACTGGATTCTACAAATCAAGAAAAAGTTTCAAAATACAGGTTGCTTTACAGTGTACACAGCCAGTAGCTTTCCACATAATTTTTGAATAAGAAAAAAGAAATGGCTGGGCACAGTGGCTCAAGCCTGTAATCCCAGCAATTTGGGAGGCTGAGGTGAGAGGACTGCTTGAGCTCAGGGGTTCAAGACCAGACTGGAAAATTTAGTGAGACTTCACCTTTACAATAAATAAAAAAAATAAGCCAGGTGTGGCATCACGTGCCTGTAGTCCCAGCTACTTGGAAGGCTGAGATGGAAGGATTGCCTGAGCCCAGCAGGTCGAGGCTGCTGTGGCTGTGAGCAGCATGCCTCTGCACTCCAGCCTGGGTGACAGCGTGAGACCCCAACTCAAAATAAAAAAAGAAAGAAAGAAAGAAAAGAAATGGAATTGCTTGCCCTCGTCATGGAAATCTTTCTCAATTAAAAAGAATATCATTAATCTAGTAAAGACTATAAAGAAATGTATTTATGATCTGATCTTCACTGAAGAGTTTTATTCTGGCCAGAAAGTTTGTCAGTACTAATTAGAATTTTTGTACTACGTCTCTGTATTTACAGAAAAGAGGTTAACCTGAAACAAAAGGAGAGGGATAATAGAAAAAAAATTAAAAACCCAAGCACCTATAAATAGTTTGCCTTCTTTTTGGCCATATTATTATTTCTTCTCAGGTCTATTTTTCAATAACAGGCTTTATTGGGATGTAATTTATATAGCACAAAATTCACTACTTTTTTTGTTTTACTGAGACACAGTCTTGTTCTATTGTCCAGGCTAGAGTGCAGTGACATGAGCATGGCTCACTGCGGTCTCAGATTCCTGAACTCAAGTTTCCCCTGCCTCTCAGCTCTCAAAACAGCTGAGACTACAGATGTGCATCTCCATGGCCTGCCTTTTTTTTTTTTTGTAGAGAAGGGGTCTCACTGTGTTCCTCAGACAAAATTCACTATTTAAAGTGGAAAATTCAGTGTTTCTAAATATATCCAGATATTTGCAACCAGAATTAATTTTAGAATATTTTCATCACCTCAAAAGGAAATCCTGTACCCTGTATCTATTAACTCTATCCTCCAATCACTCAGCTCTAGACAACAACCAAACTGTTTCTGTGTAGATTTGCCTCTTATCAACATTTCATATATTTTTCTTAGTTTTATTTTGATATTGTTTATTTCAAGTGTATGAAAATGCAGCTGATTATTTTCTGTTAATGCTATCTTGCAATTTTGCTAAAGTCATTTACAAATATTTACTCTAATAGTTTTTTAAAATAAATTATTTATAATTTAATGTATATAAGACTATGTTATTTATAGATTGGGATAGTTTTACTTCTTCCTTTCAACTCTGGATACATTTTTTTTTCTGTTCTAATTTACATGTCTATAACTTCTGATACAATGTTGAATAGCAGTGGCAAGAACGATATTGCTGTCTTTTTCCTGATCTTAGTGATCTTAGAGTTCTTAGGGAAGCATCCAGTCTTTCAATGGATATTAAGCATGATGCTAGCTTTGGCTTTTCACAGGCCTACCTCATCATATTAAATTCCCTTTTGATTTTAGTTTATTAAGTGTTTCGATCAAGAAATGGTTTCAGATGTCTTTCCAATGCTTTTTCTTCATTCATTGAGATGATCATGAGGTTTCTGTTTTTTTATATGATTTAAATGTTATATTAATTTATTTTTGGATGATTAACTTTGAATTTTTGTAATAAATTCTGTGGGTCATGGTGTATAGCACTCATATTTTGTGGCTGGATTCCGTTTGCTTGTTCAGGATGTTTGCAACCATATTCATAAAATATATTAGTCTGTTATTTTATTTCCTTGAGATAGTTTTGCCTGGTTTTGGTATCAGGATAATACTGGCTTTATAGCATGAGCTGGGAAGTATTCCCTACTCTTCTAATTTTGGAAGAGTTTGTGAAGAATTAATCATTATTTAAATATTTGGTAAAATTCACCAGTGAAGTGTTCTGGATTCAAGTTTTTGTGTGTGGGTAGATTCAGTTTACAAATTTAATCTCTGTTTGCTATAGTGAGGCAGGTAGCCCTTCCCCCAATCCTAATAAAATGAAGGCCTTCCCAGGATAGAATAGGGGCCCTCTTGGTAGAGTAAGATTAAAAGCCTTCCCAGAATAGTGAAATAATCCTCCTAGCACCATGAGATGAGTTTTTTTAGAAAGATTTATGTTAGCAAGGAATGTAGCCCCCCAATCTGTAATGTGCATGTGTAGCTCCACTGTAAACTTGAGCTGCAAAATACACAATTAAACTGTATATTACTAATATGTAAGCCTTATCGGGGGGGACAAAAAAGCTACAAATGTATAAAAGGCAATGCCTCTCTGCGCTCGGGGCTCAGCATTTGGATGTGAATCCGCTGAGCCAGTGCCGGCACAAATAAACACCGCTTCCTGGCCTTGGTGTCCAGTCTTTCTCTGTGAATTCCTGCTCCAATAGGCCTATTAACATTTTCTCTAATATACAATCAGTTTTGGTAGTTTGTATTTTTTCTGGGAATTTTTTCATACTATATAAGTTGTCTAATTTATTGACATACAGATATTTATAGTATTATTTCATAATCCTGTTTTATTTATATAAAGTTGGTTATAATACTGCCTTTTTAATTTCTAATTCTAGTAATTTGAGTATTTTCTCATTTTTATTGGTTCATCTAGGTGAGGTCTGTCAATTTTGTTAAACTTTTTGAAGAACCAGTTTTTGGTGTAATTGATTTTATCTATTGTTTTACTATTCTTTTTTCCATGAATAACAACTCTTATCTTTTTTTTTTTTTTTTTAAGTTAAAGTCTCACTCTGTTGCCCAGGCTGGAGTCCAGTGGCAAGCTCACAGTCACCACAGCCTCGACCTGCTGGGCTCAGGTGATCCTTCCGCCTTAGTCTTCCAAGTAACTGGAACTACAGGCACACACCACCATGCCTGGCTAAAATTTGTGGTTTATTGGTCTCACCAATTTGCCCAAGCTGGTCTCGAACCCCCGGGCTCAGACAATCCTTTCGCCTTGGCCTCCGAGAATGCTGGGATTACAGGGGGAGCGCCATGCCCAGCCAACTCTTATCTTTATTATATCTTTTCATATGCTTGCTTTAGGCATCATTTGTCCTTTTTTCCCCCCTCGGTGCTTTATTCTTGCAAATGGAAGATTGATTTGAGATTTTTATTCTTTTTAAATATATGCATATATTGTTAGAAATTTCCCTCTTTAGGTACATTCCATAGGTTTTGGTATGTTGGATCTTCACTTTCATTAATTTGATAGTAATTTCTAATGTACCTTGTGGTTTCTTTTTTTTGACCCACTGGTTATTTAGATTTAAAGGGTATGTGGTTTAATTTTCACATATTTGTAAGTTTTTCAAATTTATTTCTCTGAGTTCTAATTTTATTCTATTATGGTTGGAGAAAACATTTTAAGTTCAGTTTTGGTCTAGAATATGATTTATCTGGACAATGATGCATCTGCAGTTGAGAAGAACTTACATTTTTTTGCTATTTGATGGCATGCTTTACAGATGTCTAAAGTATTCCACAGGTGTCCAGCTAGTTGATAATGTTCATCAAATCTTTTATTTTCGTATTGATCTTGCCTAGATCACTAGCCATTGTTATAATTGAGGTATTGAACTCCAATTATTGTTGAATTGTGTCTTTGTTACTTATTTTCTGTCAGTTTTTGCTTCATGTATTTTGGTGCCCTGTTGTTAATTACATATATAATTTTAACTGTTATATCTTTGAGAGGGGTGGATGTGCCTATTATTATAAAATATTTATTTGTAACTTTAGCAAGTTTGTTTTTGCTTTAAGACAATTTTATCTGATATTAGTAGAGATACCATCATTTTCTTGGGGTGGTTTGTATGGTATGTATTTTTCTATCTTCTCACTCTCAGACTATTGTATCTTTGAATCAGAATTTTAGTTTCTTATAAACAGAATATAGTTAGGACCTACCGTGTATATCTTAACTTTTCAGTTACATCTTTATATTCACACTCAATTGAAATGAAATATGGAAATTTTTCTTATATCTATTTCTACTCAATTTGGGGTATAATCATTATACACATTACATCTATAAATGTTACAAAGTAAAAAATACATTTTTATAATTACTACTTTATATGCTTTTGCCATTTTAAGAAGCCAAGGGAAGAAATAAGTGGTTATATATTTATGGTTGTTGTTATTTTAATCTTATTTATCATTTCTCCTTTTCTCCATCTGTTCCTTTGTTCTGAGTTACTGTCTTCAGTCATTTCCTCGGTCCAGCAGCAATTTTACTATATTATGACAATTTATGAATCACTGCACATGTATCCTACTTGGAATTTGTTGAGGTTCTTAGATGTGTAGGTTAATATTTTTCAATAAATGCGAAAATATCAGCAATTATTTATTTAAAATTATTTTCTGATTTTTTCTTTTTCTTTTCTTAGTATGGTTCTTCTATTGCTTGTTCAATGTACTTAATGATGATTGACATTTCTCAGAAGCTCTGCTAAATTTTCTTCATTTTGCTGATTTCAAATTTCTTATTTTCCATTGGCCTATGTCATGTTCACTAAGTCTTCTGCTAATTCAAGTCTATTGTTAAGCTTTAGTGAATTCTTTACTTCAGTTATTTAGCATTACAACTCCAGAATGTCCATTTGTTTTCTTTTTAATACCATCTCTCTCTTTACTGATATTCTTTATTTGATGAGACACTGTTATCATATCTTCCTTTATTTATCATGGATTCCTTTAGCTCTTTGAAATATTTATAATGGAAATATTTATTTGTTAATCCCAACATCTGTTCACTCTCCTGGGAAGTTTATGTTAGCTGCATTTTTTCCTAGTATATGGGTCATTTTTGTTTGTTTTTTTGTCTCATAATTTTGTATTGGAAACTGGACATATTTGATAATATATTGTGGCAATTCTGGGTACTAGATAACCTTCTTTCACCCATGCATTTTATTATGATTCACTTTTTCACTTGTTTCATGAATAGTTGAAATATTTTAGTGAAGTTGATACCCCCTTCCCTCACAGTGTTGAGTCTTTGATATTGCTTCCTAGGGAACGAAGCACTGAGTATTCCCATTTTCACTTTGGGATGTCTTTGGTTTTGGCAAGGCTTTCTTTATCTCTATTTCTGACAGTAACCAGTTTTAACTGTCAGTGATTTCAGGCTGATTGAACTTTGTATTTTTCCAATAATGCTCTGGTGTATGTTTTGACTCATACCAATTTTGTACATTCTGGTTCTTTTGAAAGGAAAGTTTGTGAGGTGAATATTTTATATTTGCTCTAATTCCAGAAGGGCTCTTCTTCCTGAATGCTTTTCTCCTGTTTATAGCCAATCAACTAGTAGGTCTGACTATAGCTTAGCCTATATCTCCAATGACGCTATCAATCAAGTTCCAATTCCCTATCCCTACAGTTTCCACTCTTTTGAGTGTACCCCCAGGCTTGAAATTCTCAACACTCTGTTGCAAAAGAAGTCAGTTCTTCGGAGAAAAATTTGGAGAACTCTGTTTTATTTATCTACCCCCTTACCATCAGCCCCCTGGGGATAACTGTTAAATTGGGATTGGGGGCAATCACTTTGCTTATCTCTGAGCAATACCCTCACTTTAGGAGCTGAGTGCTTAATAGAGGAAAGGCAGCAGTGCCAGGTTTCCTCAGCTTGCTTTCTTGGTGTGGAACCTGCACCCCATAAGCCAGAGCAAGTGGGAATGGGAGCCCAGCATTCTCAGCAGTATTGCTCCTAAGATAGAGTCTCCATACCATTTTTGAGGTTACATGGAAAAAAGGAGTGTCTACCTCTCATCACACTCACTTGAAACTTATCCTTAGCAGCAGATAGCTGGGAGCAGGCTGAGAAATGCTGGTGTTCTTCCTTATCAGGTAGATAACCTCTGTCTTCGAAGCTGGATGAGGAGGAAGCTCTGGGTTCGTGGTTGTAACAAGGTGAAGTAGAGTTTCCATCTTCTTAGTTGGGAGGTGGGAAGGTGTAAGTCTTAGTTCAAGTACCACAAAATTTCTTAGTTCTTTATAAGATTTTATAGATTGTCTTGAATAAATATATGTGTCTTTATTGCACATCTTCAGGGTCATTTCCAGAAAATTTAGATTGTTATGCTTTTTATAATTTTTACCTGTTTCACTGAGGAAGAGAATCTGTGAAGCTCCTCTGTTGTCATGCTAAAGGGGGCTCCCTTATGTCTATTTTTAAATCTCTTACCATGTAACTATACTTCTCATGCTGTGAGCAACATAACAATCTGAGTACTCGATGACATTTCAGAAAGTTGGGCAGGGCCATATTATAAACTTGACACATCTTCCTACTCCATGAATCAATCTACATATTATATATGGGGGAAATATTTGTATTAAAACAAAAATATGTATCTGTACAATAACCATTTGTATGCCTAATCCTGAAATGTACTCCACATCTTTAAAATAAATAAAATTAAAAAAAAAAGATATTGTGGTAATGACACATATGATTCAGAGAGATCTCAAATATAAAATGTGACACTTTGAAAAAGAACACCCTAGTAGTGGGTTCCCAAAGGTCTCCAGATCTTTAGCATAAGCTGGTATCTTCCTACAAAATATTTAGTGGCAGATGGCAAGTGACCTACCCATCAGTAAGCAATGAGTAAATTTTGATACCGAACAAGACAGCCAACACATACAAATTAAATTATTTGTGATTTATGATATCTTCCTAAAAATTTCTGTTTTTTGGTTCCATGTTATATATTCAACAGTGTAACATGTATCACATTATGCAATATTGAATTAAAAGTGCAGTTTTCTTCTATATGGCTCTATAATGTAACACAAAGCATGAACAAAATATTGGAATTTTTACACAATTTAAAATAAAATGCAGAAGAGATTAATGGAATATTAGCATACATAATGAAACAACAACAAGAAAGATTGTTTAAAAATTTAGTTCTAGTTAAAAAAATATTCTGTTACTTCTAAGGCTTGCCCTTCTATAAAGATGTCCTTCTCAATCACTCTTAATCTTTCTATATTCTTCCTTCTTTTCCCTCAAGGTTTGATTCTGCAACTTTTTATGCTCACATAGTTTTAACTGCATTCTAAGGCTAATTATTCCCAAAAGAACATCTTTATCTTGTCCTATCTCCCTTTATTCCACCAATCTAATTACATAGAGCATTTTGTTCCAGAAAAATACTGACAGATCATTTTCCCAGTCGAGTTCCTCAACTATTAAAATGAATCTTACCCCTCACTTTCATTTCCTCAAACTGTTGACTCTAGTGTTGAATTTAGCACAGTCTCTAAAATGAAAGTGTGCTAATGATTTCAGGGAACTATAAAATATGAAAATTACAAATATTTCAATACCCTGTCACAAGAACATAATACAGCACTCAGTGTATCACCACTTGACAAATAGTTTCAGAATTTTAGTGTTTCTTATAAAGCTAAGATTAGAAGTTTGAAGTGCTATAATAGAATATCATGTACATTTCTAATTTATTTTCAAGATACACAAATCATCAAGAAGGAATCTGTTTCTAAGATGCTGATTCTGAAATATGCTCCCAGTGTGTTTTGAGAGAGTAGAATTCTTTACTGCTTGCCAAGCTATCTTATTTGTTATCTTTGGCATTATATCATTCATTGCAGAAAATATATTTCTCAACCTGAGTATTGACTGCCAAATTATTTCTTGCTACAAATATCCAAACAAGTACAGATTCTACCAGATGCTTTCTGCTGCCTTTTGTTTTATTGACATTTTAGTAGAATTCTTATTTGAGGTTGATTTGCAAGTACTGAATCACTTTTCAAGGATTCCAGCTAATTTATGAAACCCTGCTACATCCATAGCTCCTCCAAAGAGAGGTAAATAAGAAAGTCTTTAATTTAAAAATGTAATAGTTTATAATTTTGCAATTTACCTGAATGTTTTAAAATGGCATCCACAAAGGATGAGGTCATAGGTGCTGAAAACTTTAAATCTCAATTCTACAGAAAGGAGATAGTCAGAAGCCTAATGATTAGGCAGACAGGGAGTGTCTTGAGGAAACTTAACACCTGTGGGGATGCCCTCTACCACCCTCATTATATAATTATTGGCTGAAAATGTGGTTAATGTGTTTAAGAACATCCTCTCAACCCAAGATGTACTACTAAAAGGGACTTTTTGCTGCTACAGGTGCAGTAGCTTAACTAAATGTCCTAACTTGGCCTTAAATTCGTCATGCTATTGATTATACCAATAGCTCATCCTTTTAAATTAATAAGTAGTAACCCATTATTTGGATTTTCGCTTTCTGTTGACATTTGGGTTGTTTCCAGTTTGAGACTATAATATCATTAACATAGCTTTTGCATTGTGGTTTTACCCCTCCAAGTAGGCTTTTCTGTGGTACTTATGGGTAATATTCAAGATGGAGTAACTTTGGTCAAGGACCCCCAAGCACAATAAAAATTTGGTCTCAGGAAGTAAGAGGCAAATGAGATGCAATTGAGAGAAATGCCCCCAGAAAAAATAAGATAAAAACTACAAACAAACTCCCAGCACCAGATACCCATTTGGGGCCCCCTCTCTTTTTCTGGAGAGCTTTGTTGTTTGATAAACTCCTTCTTTCACTCATGCCTTTGGTGTCCATGTTCCTTAATCTTCTTGGTCATGGGACAAGAACCCAAAGTTGCTGGTTTAAGCTAACAGTAGAGTTCAAAATTCTCCTGCTATGGTACCGTTTTCTGCTATATACATTTGAAAAAAAGAATCCCTATACTCTAGGTATTACATTTTTTAATTAAAATAAATATAATAAAGCATAAATTTATGAGGTTAAATTTGATGATACCTAGAAAGATTAAATGAATGAAGTTTATAAAATGAACTCCTGACACGTATTGAGTTTTAGTCTGTTTCAAGTATTTTACCATTTGCTGAATAGTGTTTTTGAGGATTGAAAGTTGACCCTATCATGTTACTTGCACAATTAAAAAACTAAAAAGAAAAACTTTGTGAAGGTAAGTACTAGTGAAGGTAAGTACTATACGGTTCTTCTTAATGTCACCCAGCCAGCTGAAAGAGGAACAGAGAGTTCAACCATTATACTCTATTGAGTATAATTAAGAGCTCATAATATTTTAAAATAGCACTTAATGAGTGCTTAATAAGTGGTAAGAAGGGGTGTGTTTTAAGCATTTGTATCTTAAGAACTTTAAAAAAAAAATGTCAGTTGTAAATGTTCTCTATTTCCAGAAAACAAAAATTCTTTCTTTGCTTCTCCCTAATGATGTAAATTTCCCACTAAACCTTTTTTTTTTCCCCTTCAGTAAACAGCATAGATGGAAGGTTTTTGCCCTGTGGCCTTTACAAAGCCTAAAAGAACATTTGACATCTGTTAGGAGAATAGATTATTGACCCTAAATACTAGAAGAAATTTGCCATCAGCTAACTCAATGTTAGTAAGTGTTGAATATTCACAAATATAAAATAATCAAATAAACAATCTCTCTTTTTGTCTCTATCTCTGTCTTTATAAAAGATATGGGTATTTTCAATGTGGCTTTTAGGCTGACTGATAGACTGTGTTGTGAACCTTTCCAAAGGAATATTTCCTGGGGCCTGAAAATTTATTAAAATCTCCTACTCTACCATCAAGAATCAATATATTAAATACAGGTAGCCTATTTGTATGCCAGTTCTTTGCCTTTTAATTTTCTTATCTGTCAGATCTTGAAATGTCAGCATAATTATTTTGAAATTCATCATGCTATTGATTATACCAATAACCTATCCTTTTAAATTAATAAGTAGTAACCCATTTTCTTTATATACCACTGTTTATCTTTTCGCTTTCTGTTTGACATTTGGGTTGTTTCCAGTTTGAGACCTTTTTTTTTTTTTTTTGGAGTCTCACTCCAAAGTGTTGACTTGCTGGGCTCAGACGATCCTTCTGCCTCAGCTTTCCAAGTAGCCGGAACTACAGATACATGCTACCACACCTGGCTAATTTTGTGACTTATTGTAGAGATGAGGTCTTGTCAAATTGCCCAGGCTGTTCTTGAACCCATGGTCTCAATCAATACATTCACCTCAGCCTCCCAAAGTGCAGGGATTACAGGCTTGAGCCATCACTCAAGGCCAGTTTGAGACTTTAACAAATTAATCTGCTCTGAACATTCATGTGGAGTCTTTGCATGGACATATGTTTTTATTTATGCTGGTCAGTACTTAGGTGTGAATAGCTAGATCTTATGTTAGGTATATGTTCAACTTTAAGAAACTGCCAAACTCTCTTTCCAGAGAATATCATCTTATATTCCCACAAATGGTATGAGAATTCCAGATATTCAGCACCTTTGCTAGTACATATTTTTAGCTTTTAAAAAGTTTTACTCACTCTGATATGATGGAGGTGGTATTTAATTATGGTTTTAATTTTGTCTTTTTCTAATGATAATGATGCTAAGCATATTTTCATGCATTGCTTTTCCATCCATATGCTTGTGTGTGAAGTGTCTGTTTAAAGATTTTGTCCACTTTTTATTATTTACTTATTACTGAGATTTGATAGATTTTGTACATTCTGGATACAATTTATTTGACAGGCATAAGATTTGCAGCTATTTTCTCCCGATATGTGGCTTTCTTTTTATTCATTTAGTAGTTTATTTCAGAGTAGTTCTTAATTTTTATGCAATCCAATTAACCTACTATTTTTCTTTCATGGATCATGCTTGTGATACTACATCTAAAAAAAATTTATACCTAACTCAAAGTCACAAATATATTTTCTTATTTTTTCTTAGATAAATTTTAAAGTTTGTGCTTCACATTTAGGTCTAAGATTCATTTAGAGTTGTATGATAGAAAATATTGCTATCATATATTTTATATGTGATACAATGCATGATTAAAATTAACTTTTATATGGATACTTAGGTGTTCAAGAATCAGTAGGGAAGAAGACTATCATTTTTCCACTTAAATTAACTTTGAAACTTTTCTGAAAATCCATTGACCATATATGTATCAGTCTATATCCGAACATTATGTTCTTTTCCACTGATTTGTCTGTTTGTGTTATAATAACTTGAAATCTTGATTATCTAGTTTTGTAATAACTTTTTAAATCAGGCAATGTAGTTCTTCATATCATCATCTTCAATTTTGGGGGCTATTTTAGGTCTTTTGCATTTCCATATGATTATTTGAATGAGTTTACAAAAAATTCTGCTGAAAATTTTACTAAAATTTTTACATATCCATAAGTCAATTTGAAAAGAATTGGCTGGGCACGGTGGCTTAAGCCTGTAATCCCAGCATTTTGAGAGGCAGAGGCGATAGGATTTGAGCTCAGGGGTTCAAGACCAGGCTGGGCAACTTGATGAGACCTCATCTCTACAATAAATCAAAAAATAAGCTGGGTGTGGTAGCGTGCACCTGTAGTTCCAGCTACTTGGAAGGCTGAGATGAAAGTATCGCCTGAGCCCAGCAGGTTAGGACTGCGGTGACCGTGAGCATGCCACTGCACTCTAGCCTGGGCAACAGAGTGAGACTCCAGCTCAAAAAAAAAAAAAAAAAGAGAGAGAGAAAAGAAGTGATTTCTTCAATAATGTAATACATTAACACTTTTGTGTCTCACTACATGCAGATTTTCTTTAATGTATTTTAACAATATTTTCTAGCTTTCATGTAAATGTCTTGCATATATTTTATTATTCCCAAGCAGACCATAATTTTGATGTTATTATAAATCATACGTTTTAATTTAAATGTGAATTGTTTGTTGCTAGCATACAAAAATACAACTTATATTTAAATATTGGTGTTTTATCAAGCAACAGTGCTAAATTAGTTTGTATATGTTTTTATTGATCCCATTGGACTTTCTGCCTGGATGATCATGTTACTTGTGAATAAAAAAAACATGTATTTTTTAAATATTGCTATTTTGTGCTTATTGTTGTTGCACTGTCTAGAACCTCCAGTACAATATTTAATAAAAGTGGTGAGATAGAATAGTTTTTAATTGCTCCTGGTCTTAGGAGAGAAAGATATGCTGTATTTCACTTTTCAGTGATGTCAGCTGTAGTGTTTTCAAAGTTGTCACTTATCAGGTTAAGTCTTTTGTAGTTTTAGCTTGATGAGATTTTGTTTTTCAGGAATGGGTGTATTATTTTATAAAATGCTGTTTTATCAACATATATTAAAATGCCATGTGGTTTTATCCTTTTAGTCTGTTAATGCAGCAAGTGATATTGTTATTCTCATACAAATGTGAAATTTTATTCCAGGGATTAAAACACATTTGGTAGTGATGTATATTATCATGTTGATATATTGTTGGATTCACTTTGCTTAAAATTTTTCTAAAGGATTATTGCCTCTATAATTACAGGCGCAGTGGCTCATGCCTGTAATCTCAGCATTTTGGGAGATTGAGGTGAGAGAATTGTCTGAGCCCAGGGGTTCGAGACCAGCCTGGGCAACATGATGAGATCTCACCTCTACAATAAATCAAAAAATTAGTTGGGCGTGGGGCTGAGTGCCTGTAGTTGTAGCTACTTGGAAGGCTGAGGAAGAAGGATCACCTGAGCCCAGGATGTCGAGGCTGCGGTGGCTGTGAACAGTGCTACTGCACTCCAGTCCGTGCAACAGAACAAAACTCCGACTCAAACAAGAAAAAAAAATTATGATTGCGTCTATGATCATGAGGTATATTGGTCTATATTTTCCTTTACTTGTAATGTATTTGATAGGTTCTGGTATCATAGCAATGCTGGTCTTTTAAAATGGTACGGGCATTATACACTCTTGCTCATTTTTTTTTTTTTTTTTTTGGAAGACTATGTGTAGAATCTGTATTACTTGTTCTTTAAACATGTTGGGAGAATTTACCAGAGAAATCATCTAAACTTGGCATGAAATGAGATTATACAAAAAACATGAACATGCATGAAGCCAATAAATCTATTTAGAGCATAATATTAAGAGATAAAAAAGATTAAAGGGCCTGTAGTATAATGTTTAATTTTTAGAGGCTAAAATATTATGCCTCATGATTACTAAAAAATCTAAATATTGTATATTATTTTCTTAATATATTGGTCTCTTATCCTGACTCTGTAGTTTCTTAAGAAGCAAAACAAAATTTGCCTATATTGAGGTATAATATAAATGTATGCTTTATTTTAAGCTAAGTAAAACTTGAAAATAAAAACTTCTAATTCAGAAAAATTGCTGGTGATAACAAAGTATAATTTTATATATTTATCTTAATAAAAAATTAGAACATTTGAGTATGAAATTACTTTTTTTAATAATTAAAGAAACCAATGATCACAAACAGATAAGTTGCATGTATGATACTTGCCAACATAATAGAAGCTAGAAAAGAGTTTTGTTTTGTAGCTAAAATTATCTATTTTACATCTTGGCTAGTAGTCAGTAATATAGCACAATCCTTAGTTCCTCTCTATATTTTTCTGATGAGTGACATATAAAACATTATACTTTAACTTTAATCACAGACTTAACACAATACTATTTTCCTACCATGTATGCTATTTTCTGTTTAATCCCTAAGATAGTTGTAGAATTCACAATATATATTCACTACCAAATATTTAAGAAAGCATGACTTGTAAAATTGGGGTCACATTTCTGACATTAATTACTACCTAAATATATTTTTCCCAAGGGCTCTTAAATAACCTCTTCCTTGATGTCAGGAAATGCCTCATTTTAGTTTCTTAATTATTTTCCTACACTGTGAAAATATTTACGAAGAACATAAAATTTAAACATATTTCCATTGAGAAGTTGAATGCTCTACTTTCATGGGTACAGTGTTCTACTCTTAGTACTAGTCAAAAGTCTAGTCTATAACAAGTAGGAAAACACCATTAATGTTAAGAAATATATTCTCCTTAGTGTAACTTCACAGTCCTGGTCATTGTTTAATTGACAATAATAACTATAATAACAGTTTTGCAAAAGTTTACATTGTGCCCAGCACTGGGATAAATATTACGTATTAAAGCTTGGGAGAACTCTTCAAAATCATAATATTAGAAATTGCACAACTTATTCCCATTAGTTGTGTATGAACTTTCCTGGCATATAATGAAATATGACAAAATCTCACATTTAATATAGATGTATACTTTTCTATCTTTGATCTACTAATTTAATAGGTATTTCCCTTATAACACAAACTAATAAAACTCCTCATATGAAAGAATGGAATTATGATTTCAGGTTTTCGTTCTCATGAAAATGCTTTATTGATTTCAGTGAAATCAATGACTCCACAAAGAATAAAAGTTGAAATTTAATTCTATAAAGAAATGTGTACTAATATAATGTTCCCAAAACCCTCAAAAGTAATTAAATTGAACAATGATTCTTTTTCACAGAAGAGTGTCAGAAAAGTTTTAAGGATATTAAATAAGTATATCTTATTTAATTTTATGTGTGGCTTTAACCCAGAGAGATGTTCCCACCTCAGAGCTACTCTTGGCATAGCTCATTTATGTAGGAGCTTAAATATACTAGATGATTGATTTAACTGCTTCCTCAATAAATGTATAAGAATATGTATTTTAGTAATGGTGAAAACATTGTCAAACAATAGAAAACTTGATAGTGCTCTAGTAACACAGTTAAACACTGCATAAAAATTAAAATAGGTAAATTGCAGTTACACAAACACCATGATTGAATCTCACAAACTTGACGTCAGTAAACAAATCTTGTAATGGCTTATCTCTTCATTTAGTGGTGTATTTCTTCAACTAGTGATTATATGAGTGTTGCTTTGTGATAATTTATTGAACTGTATTTGTGTTTTTTATTTGTGTTATACTTGAATGAACAGCTTTAAAAGTTCAAAGTTTGTGTGTGTGTGTGTTTTGTTTTTTGAGTTGGAGTCTCACTCTTGTCGCCCAGGCTGGAGTGCAGTGGCATACTCTCGGCCACCACAGATTCGACCTGCTGGACTTTAAGTGATCCTTCCACCTCAGCCTTCCAAGTAGCTGGAACCACAGACGCACGCCACCACGCCCAGCTAGTTTTTGTGATTTATTGTAGAGACAAAGTCTCACCATGTTGCCCAGGCTGGTCTCGAACCTCCTGGCTCAGGCAATCTTCTCTCCTCGGTCTCCCAAAGTGCTGGGATTACAGGCTGAGTCACAGTGCCCAGCTAGTTTGTGTATCTTAAAAAGCATTTTATGTCATATAAACAGCTCCTGGAAAACAAAGAATATCTAAATTTATATGTCACCCTTAGTCAATGACTGAGAACATTGAAGAACGGGTAATTTCATAAACCCTAGATATTTATTGACACAAGTATAAGTAAAACAATTTATTTACCAATTCTTACATTTACAATCAAAGTTTCGTTCAATGAAAATTCGTTTACTTCAAAATGGAAAAGGAAAACTGTGAGACAATAAACCACAATTTTTTGTGTGTATTGGGGAAATCCCTGTTACTTTAAATAGAGATGTGATAAACAAAAAAAATTCTTGTCAGCTTGCATTACAAAAGTGTCTGTAGGAATCAAGTTCATGGCTAATGGAGCAGTTTTCTTCACCAAACACCTCCTTTTTTTATCTATTTGCTTTTGCTCTGATAGTTCTTTTCAGAGTCTCTCCCTCATGCCTTTAGAGTCATAATCAAAATTTTATTACGATCCATATCACACTGTCTTTGTGTTTTGAACTGCTTTCTATGACATCACCACATCTCAACTGATTGAGTAAAAATTAAAGAAAATAGTTTTTTAAAATAGTATTAAAATATTACAGTAACTTGATCCTTTTTTTCACGTGGATAATTATCTGTTAAAAACGTGAGCAACAGTGAGTCTGGGCAAAAGAACAGGACTGTCACCCCAAAAAAATGTAGAGTAAGAATATTCTGTGAATGTGCCTTTTGTTTTTGCTCTGATAAACTATCGTCTATTCCACATTGCTTCTATTATAAAAGTAGAAGCCAAAAAAAAAAAAATGTTTTAAGTTCAGTGGAGCCTGAGTGAGAAGTGATTCTAGCTGGGGACACTTAGAGCTGAGGGACCTTGCTGTACAATGAAGGAAGGGATGAGAAGGAAATGAAATGAGAGGTTTCTCTATCAGGCTTGAGGATTAGTTCTTAGTAAAGAAGGGCTGTTACGCTGGCAGGTAAATTTCTCACAATGGTTGGTTTGAGGATGATTAGAGATTTTGTAACTTTCCCAAGAGAAATAATCACTACCTTAGGCTTAACACCAAACGTGACAGAGAACATATGAGCAAACTAAGAGTACTCTATGTCTGTATTCCATAGGTCTGGAGCACATTTTGCACATTCTGTAAGATGTCTTCCCTGCTGGTTTTTTTGAAAGAAATTGAAGCCAATGTTGAACTCAATTTCCAGGGATTTTTGTGATAAACCCATCTTTCAGGAAATAAGCTCCAGATTTCTCTTTTCTGAGAGTACCCTATAAGAGCTGAGTTTAAATATTTGCTTATTAACCTCTTAACTATAGTGAGTAATAGTCTTCTCTAATTGAGATCATGTTTGCAGTAGAGAAATCAATGTCAACTCAAGATTGCCAAAGGCTTTTAGGGCAAGCCCAAGAATGAAGCTCCTTTCAGGATTAAATTGTGTATTCTACCACATGTTATATACCGTATTCAACCATCACACCAATCCAACTAAGAAGCTCATGTTTGAGAAGTTTGTTTTGATCCACATTTTTCTTCTAGTCCTTCAGAAAATCAGGGGTCCATTGGCAGACTTTACTATGGGATCCTGTTCAGCAATAAACACTGAAAAAGTTGTTAAGTGTTGCTTATTGGTGACTACAGTAGATGGAGATGGATAAAAAGAGTCTAAAAGAAAATTGTGGAATAGAAGAAGTAAATCTTTGGCATATTATTACTATTGGAACAAGTTGTATATTTGGTGGTTTAAAGCTACACAAAAGTATTCTTTTATGGTGAAAAATCTAGGATGGGTAAGTAGTGCTGTGTCCCTTTTGGGAGTTCTGAGAAGGTTTCCATATATTTTCTAACTGTCACTTGGATTCCTTGACTCATGGTCCCATCTTCCATCTTCAAAATCAGCAGTGTAGCTTCTTCCAATTTACATCTTTTGCTGTTTGCCTTCACATTACCTTTTCTGACTATGATCCTCCTGCTCTTATAAAGATTCTTGTAATTACATTAAGACCATCTAGATAATCTCACAATCAGATGATCCTCAGTTTAATCACCTCGGTAAAGCTATTTTGTTACATAAGGTAACACATTTTCAGGCTGCTTGTATTACGACATGAACATCTTTCATAGGCCATTACTCTATTATACTTAGCTAACATATGCCAAGTGATATCAATCTAAAGGTAAGAAGAAAGTAAGTTTCTGAGTAGCAAGCAAAGGGAAATAAATCAGTCTATATAAAAAATGAGAAAGTTACTGGAAAGCAATATGAGACAGAGTCTAGAGCACAGGTCAAATAATCTTTTATTGGACATCAGCCTTGCTTATTCATTTGAGGATTGCCTATGACCGCTATTAACCACCAATGGCAGAGTTGACTCATTGTGACAGAGAACACATGGTCACAAAACAAAAATCGTTTACCATCTGGCTCTTTTTGAAACAAGTTTGCCAATCCCTTGTCTAGATAATTATCTGAATGAAAAGCTATAGCATTTCTTATTTGTTTGTTTGTTTGTTTGTTTTGAGTTGGAGTCTCACTCTGTCACCCAGACTGGAGTGCAGTGGCTGCTCCCGGCCACCACAGCCTTGACCTGCTGGGCTCAGGCGATCCTTCCGCCTCAGCCTTCCAGGCATTTCTTTATAGAATGTTTTTAATCTCTGTAATTAACATTATATTAGAGTCCTACGGTTACCATCACAAATTTCCACAAACAACATAAATTTTTTCACTTACATTTCTGGAGGCTAGAAATCTAAAATTGACTCAGCCACACTTTCTTTAAAGGCTCTCAGGGAGAAATCCTTCTTTGCCTCTTCTAGATTCTGGTAGTTGCCAACGACACTTGGCATTCCTTTGTTGTAGATAAGTCATTCCAATCTCTGTCTCTGTCTTCATATGGACATCTTCGCTATACAATAGTCTCTTCTTATCCTTCGGGGATATTTTCTAAGACCCCTAAGGGATGTCTGAAACCACAGATAGTCCCAAACCCTATATATACTGTGTTTTTCCTAGATATACACATAGTTATGATAAAGTTTAATTTATAAATTAGGCACAATAAGAAATCAACAACTAATAATAAAAAGCAAATATAACATTGTACTGTAATAAAAGTTATGTGAATGTGTGTTATCTCTCTGTCAAAATATCTTACTGCATTATATTTATCCTTCTTATGATCTATCTGATAACTGATATAGCACTAGATAACTAAGAGGTGGGTAGCATATACAGCATGAATAAGTTAGATGACACAAGATTTCATTGCACTACCCAGAATGACACACAGTTTAGGACTTATAAGTTGCTTATTTCTGAAATTTCCCATTTAATATTTTTGTACCATAACTATCCACCAGCAGCTGAACCTGTGGAAAGTGGAACCAAAAATAAGAGGAGACTACTGTATGTTTTTGTCAAAACTTTCTTCTTATTATGAGGACTCCAGTCATTGGATTAGAGCCAATCCTAATCCAGTATTACCTAACCTTAGCTTGATATATTTTTAACAAATCTATTTCCAAATAAGGTCACAGTCAAAGTTCCTGGGGTTAGTATTTTAACATACCTTCTTTGGGGGACACAATTCAACTAAACAGGCATAAAAGGACATAAAAATGTTTTCCTAAAATGGAAATTAACAGCAATACTAACTCACATTCTGCTTGACTCAATCAGGACTAGATCCTTGACTAGATCCCTCCAACAAAGGAAACATGATCAATTTCTTTAAATAGTACTGCAGTATTTGCACTTGAAATAGGAATGCTTAAGATTAGTAGGGTGACTCCACACTCACGCTGACCTCAATGAATCAATACTATTGGTTCCCATGTGATTACATAGCCTATTTTGATAAATTGGACCTATACTTATGATTTTGATTTTAGGTTTATTCCTGATTCTCTTTATTGGCTTATGCATGCTCTTAACCTTCTGGAAGTTCTAAAACTTAAAATATATATTATTGAATAATACAAAAGGAAGAGAGGATAAATATGACTGTTTCTCCACAGCCAGGATAAATTTTGAAATTCCAATAGATTTCTTCTTTTTTTTTTTTTTTTGAATTGGAGTCTCACTCTGTCACACAGACTGTAGTGCAGTGGCCGGGAGCCGCCACTGCAACCTCGACCCACTGGGCTCCTGCGATCCTTCTGCCTCAGCCTTCCAAGTACCCGGAATTACAGGCACACGCTACCATGCCCGGCTGATTTTTGTAGAGATGAGATCTCGCCAAGTTGCCCAGGCGGGTCTCGAACCCGCGGGCTCAGGCAATCCATTCACCTCAGCCTCCCAAAGCGCGGGATTACAGGCTGAGCCACCAAGCCTGGCTTTAATATATTTCTTTATATTCCTGAGATTTGGAACAGATTTTATCGGGACCTATTTTTACATTTGTTTCATGTGGTTAAGTATGTTTTGTTTTTATGCTGCCTATTAAATTGAAGTTGCCAGGGTAGACATTGTCATATTACTTTTGTAAATGTGCCCAAAGGTTATTAAGCAATAAACCTTTCTAATAAATCTAATTTATGGATATGAAAATGCTCATAAATGATATTTAATTCTTAAGGGGAGCCACAGAAGCTCTGAAGCCATGGGATGATATATTCTTTTTGGACTCTGCATTGCTTCTCTGTTACAATATCAAGGTTGAAAGAAATGAATACTGACTTTTAGAACTCTAGTGCAAGTCATAAATTAGGAAGAACTGTCATATCATATGGCTGTTTGGGAAAAAACAGCATTCTCACTTGTGATCATTATTCCCTGTTGATAAGTTTGTGTTGTTAGATAGTTTTTATCTACTAGTTTATAGGATACTCTAACTATCTATAGGAAAAAGTATGTTATTGTAGTTTTAATTAATATTTTATTCCCTAAAATTTTGCATTTAAATATAAGCACACTGAGATAGATTTATTTATGTTTTCATATGACTTTATACAAAATTTCATAATTATCATGTATCATATTTTATTATAGTCATTTATTTATACAACTGTCACCCCTTCTAAACTGCCAAGACCTTGAAAGTATCACAATGTTCCATTTATCTCTGTAATCACTGCCTGCATGTGAACATATGGTATTCATTTAATAAATGTTCTTGGATTTTTAAAAAACTTAAATTGAGAATAAACTGGCAAAGTTCCTAATAATTAAACAGTATGCACCCATCCAATAAAAACAAAATCTGTAAATAAATGGTAATGAATGCTAATGAAGAAAAACATTAGTTATAGTAATGCACAGCATAAGACATTTTTTGGTCAATGACAGACTGCATACATGTCAGTGGTCCCATAAGATTATAATATTGTATTTTACTGTACCATCGTAGTGTTTACAAATGTTTAGATACACAAACACCATTGTGTTAAAGTTGTCTGCAGTATTCAGCACAGTAAAATGCTGTACAGGCTTGTAGCCTAAGAGCAATAGGCTATACCATTATATATTGTCTAGGTATGTAGCAGGCTACGTCATCTAGGTTTATGTAAATAGACTCTATGATGTTTGCGTGAGGATGGAACCACCTAATGAAATATTTCTCAGAATGTTATTTCCATCATTAAGAAACTCATGACTATATTTATAAACTGAGATTTTTATGCTGATTGAAAGCAAGCCATCTGTCTTTGTTGTGTCCTGTTTTGTTTATGCTAATGTGAAAGATACTAAGAAAACTTCATATGCTCTAAAAATTGGAAATGGATGAATTTCTTGATAGAACATTGTATTAGTCAGGGTTCTTCATAGAAACAGAACCAATATGATATAAATAGAGAGAAGTTTAATATAAGAATTGACTTACATGATTTTATAAATGCTGAGAAGTCCCATAGTCTGTCATCTGCTGCAAGAGACCCAGGAAAGTTCATGGTCTAATTCAGTTAATGTCTGAATGCCTAAGAATGAAGCGAGTCAATGATGTGAATCCCAGGCCAAGGGCAGGAAAAGACTGATCTCCCAACTCAGCAGGTAAAAAGCAAATGAACACATTCTCCTTCCTCCACCGTTTTGTTCTATTCAGGTACTCAGTGAACTTGACACTCTCCACTTTGGAGAGGGTAATACATTGTACTTAGTTCATAAATTCCAATGCTAATTTCACGATTACAGAATAATACTATTACTATTACCACAAACACTATTACAGACACACCTATAATGTGTATAATATGGGCAACCCATAGACCACTCAAGTTGACACATACAATTAACCATCACATATATTTAGAAAAACATGATTACATAGGTATCTTTTAACTCTCTGCATAAATGCATTTGTATATAGGACACACACACACACACACACACACATACACACACACTATATATATATGTGTGTGTGTGTGTGTGTGTGTGTGTATATATAAAACTTTTCAGTTTATACTTAATATTTATATTTCAAAATAGAGTCAAGAAGCACATTCTGAATTCTTATTTGATTTCAGGCAGTATGTTAGACCTTTGGAACACAGGTTGAATAAGGTATAGCCCTTTTCAATTAGCTCATGTTCTCTTAGTATTAATAATATCTACCATAGATCTTTCATATTTTGTGTAAATCATATTTTATAAATTGTATTATATACCTTTGAAGTTCACTTTTATTTTTTCAGGAAGTAGTATGTTACAATTATGAGTAAACATTTCTTGAGCAGTTACCATCTGGGTCTGGAAATAAATGAAGAGTCATCTGGGTTGGGAAGAATATGAGAGTTTTTTTTTACTGGCATCAGTGGTTGTTTACTCAATATTTAATTGAGAGTTATCTTCAAAACATTCTAAGTAAAACATCCTAAGTAAAATATAAAAGAAGAACATAAGAAACTATAATCTTGGAACACATAAAGAAAAGCTAGTTTTACAATTTGTTTGTTGTTGTTGAGAAAGTAGGATTTATTGAGAGGACAGAGAAGCTCCCACAGTGGGAGGTGACCCAAAGAGGTTGCCCTAATATATGATTTTACATTTATCCATTATTACATTTAAAACAAAATACATTGTCCTTATTTTATGATTAAGTAGCTTAGAAAATTATATAATTTTCTAAGCTGAAATAGCTACTAACAGTTGGAATCAGAACCTAAATATGTCTGATCTGTATAACAATATTCTTTCAACTTCCAAAGTTTGAGTGATGCGTTGGTGAATATTTAACAGATAACTGGGTTTGGAAGAGATCTGATTTACAATCTTTGATGATTTCAAGGTACAAATATTTTCTCCTGAATGAATTTCATGCTACCACCACCATCTCAATAAAGATGGGTTGAAAATAATTTAACTCTTAGGAGTTAGCAGCAACCATCTCCAGCACATCATTACAAAAAAAATTTTTTTTTCTTTAATGAAAAGTTATAAAATTAGGGCAAATTCATAGAGAAGACATTAATTATTCAAGCAGATAATGCTGAGTCAAGACAGAAAGAAATGGCATTTAATGAGTTTGGAAAAATAAGAAACAATAGACAACAAAGTGGAGTCAAGAATGTTTGGTGGTGAGATAACAGGAAGAGAACAAGAGATTGCAAATGAGAATTCTTTTTTTCTCCCAAAAATATGGACCGCTTCACCAATTTGTGTCATCCTTGTGCTGGGGCCATACTAATCTTTTCTGTATCATTCCAATTTTAGTATATATGCTGATAATTTATGAAGTTATTTGTGTTATCTTCTGCACATATTTTTCCATGTCCCATGGTAAAATTTTTAAATATTATATGACAGCATATCCCTCAGATAACATGATTTGTAATTGCAAAAACTAGAAACAACTTAAATGTCTATCAATAGTGGAATGCACAAAGAAATGGTAACATATTTACATAATGTAATACAATACAGCAGTGAAAAAAATGAACACCCATCAAGTCAGCATGGATGAACCTCAAGAGTAGTAACACAGAACAGCAGTATGAACACAGAAAACTACAAGCAGAAGAATTTGCATATTTCAAAAAATATAAAATTAATTAACATATTAGTTTCCAATGTAGATAAAAATAGTAAATGTCATTACAAAAAGGAAAAAGAAAAATGAACACTATATTCTGGGTAGTGATTTTCTCTGAGGACAAAGATGGGGGATAAAATGTGGTGGGGGTATAAAAAGTGCTTCTTCCTATTTGTAATTTTGTATTTCTTGAACTAAAGTCTAAGTATATAGTTGTGGAATTTTATTTGGTCTTAAATCTTGCTTATATGTTCATACATGTAAGAATTTTACAATAATATTTTGAAAACTCAATAACAATTTTAGTCATAATTTAAAGAAATGCACAAAATAATTTATTACCTCCACTTATGATGTAAACATGGTGTCTTCTGCAAACTGCGTGAAATGGAGCACTATATAAGACTTTCGAGGACTCTGTTTTGCTCACTCCTTATACTCAGTGATTAGAGTAGTCAAAATACGTGGAAGGAATTAACGATTGTTAAATGTAGGCATCTTAACATTTGACCCATATTTATAGTTTTATACCAACCATATTTTTAGTTGGTATAAAAACATATTGATATAACTTTAAGATAAGAGCAGTCAAGTCTAAAAATAGACAAAAATTCAAAACAAAAACATAGAAGGTCAAGAAATAGTGATTTGATATTATTAATCATTACATTGTAAACATTCTAATGAAAATAAAGATATTTGAAAATTTGAAGAAGTATTTCTATTAAAAGCATGTAATTAAGTAGAGTTTGAAGAATTTTTGAATAGACGTTGAAATATGTTAAATTCAACAACAAATGACAGTGTAGCCAAAATTAAATTTTGCGTTTGTAAGATAGTAGCTTTATGATAATTACATATAGTTTTAAATATATATTTAATAATTAAATTATATGATAAATCAAACAGAAACATCAATATCAATGTGCATAATAACAATTAAATAAGATATATTTTATAAACATATATTACTTGTCATTTCACTAAATATCATCACTAAAACTAAGATTTTTCATTTTTTTGTATGTATACCTTAACATTTTAATTATGGATAATATATATTTGTTACCTAATATCTTTACTTAATAAAAGCATTTTTGTTAAATATATTTGGAAAAATATATATAAAATACTCTTTTTTGGATAAGTTTTTTACATGTTCTTTAGATCATGTTACATATTGTTGATTCAAAAGATTTTTATCAATTCATGACATTAGAAATGAGTGTCTGTCTAAACATTATTAAACAAATTATGTTTTACCTTCTGGGGAACAATCCATTTTTTGACATTGCACTGCATTTCAGACTGATTTGCAACCTAATTACCAAAGACATTGAAAATACTTTCAAAAGTATACTGACTGACTAGACTTCTACTTTTTTTGTAATATTTGGTTATGTTCTTTCTAATTTTTTGGTGTTTTACTTATACATTTTATGAGTTCTATATAATAAGGAAATTGATAGCTACGAAACATGTTTGCAGAGATAAATTCAGAAGATTAAAATAGGCCATTTTAATAAATGGACTAAGTATATTGATTTTCAAACCACTAATCAATTAGCACAATCTCATATAATATATAATCCATCCCATGTCCGTTGATTTGGGAGGATAAGAAAATGCCATGAAAGTGAATGCTATAAGAATTACATAAAGTTAGGAAATTAGGCCCTTATTGTAGTTTTCAGATAATAAAGATGATAAACAGTAGAGGATAGTGAGTGAGAAAAAAGATGACAGAGGTAACATTACCAAAGTGTCTATCACACTCCTTTTAGCATCAAGGACAGTGTTTGCTTTTAAAAAGTCACTTGTGACAATTAAATAAAGAACATTCTAATGCATGTTTCCCAGTGCAATATTACTGCCTTTGTTTTGTAAGTATGAATTCACAAAAGAGAAAGAAGAGATTTACCAAAGAAAGGAAAATGCTGAGTAAAGCCAAAATGTGGCTGACTGTCAAGTATGAATTTTATAATAACAATGTCTATAAAAATTACATTATTTTTCTAAATATGTGGTGAAATATATCCTAGCAATTATATTATTATATTATTTTATTATATTAAAAATAGACATGGGTTGTTTGTGTGAGCTTTTTCTTTTGCACCTGATTTTTCTTTTCTTTCTTTTTTTTTTGAGCTGGAGTCTCACTCTGTCGCTCAGACTGGAGTGCAGTGGCCGCTCCCAGTCACCGCAGCCTCGACCTGCTGGGCTCCGGCGATCCTTCCGCCTCAGCCTTCCAAGTAGCTGGAACTACAGGCGCGCGCTACCACGCCCAGCTAATTTTTTGATTTACTGTAGAGATGCGGTCTCACCAAGTTGCCCAGGCGGGTCTGGAACCCGCCGGCTCAGGCAATCCACTCACCTCAGCCTACCAAGGTGTGGGATTACAGGCTGAGCCACTGAGCCCAGCTGCACCTAATTTTTCTAATGAACCACTATAAGAAAATCATATACCAGAAAATCTCAAAGTTTCTCTTAATACTTCAAGAAGGATGTCAATGCAAATCATTGCTGACTATCATACTTATTTAGCTATTCATAAATTGATGGCAAAGAAATTAATGGCAAAGAAGTTTCTGCATTTATAGTAGAAATCGCTTGTCCATACGCAGGAAAAAATGGTAACAAAGCTTATGATTCTTTGAGTATTATTGATGACAAAGTAAACAAATAACTTTTGCAAATATGATAATTATGCTATAGTTGTAAACAAGATGCACCATAATCCGTAGAATATTGCCATTTTCAGTCAGCTGTGGTGGCTCACACTTGTGATCTTAGTATTTTGAGAGGCCAAGGTGAGAGGATCTCTTGGGGCCAGGGGTTAGAGACCAGCCAGGACATCATGGCAAGACTCCTTCTCTCTCTCTCTCTCTCTTTCTCTCTCTCTCTCTCTCTCCCCACACACACACACACACACACACACACACACACACATACACATGTATATTATATATTATATACATGTAATATATGAATGCAATAATTTAATTATATACATATATATAATTTCCTCATGGATTATAGAGTAAGACATAAGTAAACAAACATTTTAACAGAAAATAAGCCAGTGCAACTGGATGACAATGGTATCATCCTGGTAGGGAAATTTATTTCTTTCCATTTTTTTATAGCAACTATATCAAAATCTTTATTTCTCTATAGTAAAAAAAAGTCATATGATCTCATTTTAAAATGGGCAAGAGATTGGGAAAGGCGTTACAAGTTACAAAAGAAGACATACAAATTACCAAAATTCAAAGTGTCTGAAAAAATACTCGACACTATCAGTCATCAGGGAAATGCAAATCAAAACCACAGTGAGATATCTCAGTCCAGTTAAAATGACTTTTGTCCAAAAGACAGGCAATAACAAATTACTGGCAAAGATGTGGAGAAAAGATGAACCTTCTTACGCTGTTGGCTGTAATACAAATTAATACAGCCACTATACAGAACAGTATGAAGGTTCCTCAAATAACTAAAAATAAAATGACCATATGATGCAGCAATCCCACTGGTAGGTATATGTACCAAAAAACGGAAATCAGTGTATCAAAGAATTACTTGCATTTCCATGGTGATTGCAGCACTATTTACAACAGCCAAGACTTGGAATCACCCTAAGTGTCCATCAACAGATGAATGGATAAAGAAAATATGATTTTTGTATATATATTTAAACATTAGTCAGGCATAAAAAAGAAAGAAGTCTTTGCGTTTGCAACAACACAATTGAAACTACAGGACATTATGTTAAGCCAGGCATAGGAAGACAAACTTTGCATGTTCTTAATTATATACGAGAGCTACAAATCAAAACAATTGAACTCATGGAGATGAGTAGAACAATGCTGACAAGAGGTTGGGAAGTGTAGTTGGAAGGGGGCATACAGTGCAGATGGTTAGATAGCATGTAATCCAGTTAGATAAAATGAATGAGATGTGGTGTTTGATGGCACAACAGGATGTCTACAGTCAAAAAGTGATATATTGGACATTGTAAAATAGCAAAAGAGTGAAATTGGAATGTTCCCAATACAAAACAAAGATAAGTGCTTAAGGAGATGGATACCCCAATTGGCCTGATGTGATTATTGCACATTGTATGCCAGTTATCAAAATATCACATGAAACCCATCAATATATATATATACACATATGTACCCATAATATTGAAAATTTAAAAATTTCAAAAAGAATGAAAAATTAATAAGTAAAAATTAAAAGAATATTATCTCACTTCTTAGAGTCATTCAATACTTACATGCTGGCATATTTCTTTTGCAATTTTGCATATAAAATTGCATACATATTTGATAAAAATGTGTTATTGACTATCTACATATTTCAATATAGAAAAATACTGTGATATTATGATATCCTTTTTAGAAAAAAAACATTTGTCTTAAACTTTCAATGGTTGCTATTAAGCTCAAGGAAACATTTCTAAAGTAGTTCATTTCACAAACTTCATTGAGTAGATAAAAATTCCTAATTCATCGCACTTTGCTTTATTAAATTCAAAAGGTTAACGCATATTTGTGCATGTTCATATAGTTACTAAATCAGGATTTATTTTTGCTCTTAATCACATCAGCTATGGTTAGTCTAACTTTTTAACATCATACCATCATTTTATCTCTTAGGACTTTTGAGTTTTCAGTTTAAAGTTAGATCATAAAAATGTGTATTCAGGTGAATATAATATCTAATTATACATAATTACCTTAGTCATTGAAAACCAAATATGTTAAACTTATCTCTAGATCTACAAATTGGCATCTATATTTTGCACTGTACTCCCATGTCATAATGAACTAATTCTCAAATAATTGATCAATAGTTCATATTTTTCTCAATAGTGGAAATAAGTCTTATTAACTAAAATTAGAAGAGAATTTTTGCAATATGAATCATCTCAATTCTAATTTATGCAAGGGTGTTTTTTTAAATGATTGTATTTGAAATTTTGTGTATTATTAGAAGTACCAGTGAAAGTATTTTGTGGTGATTCATTAAAAGAAACAGTCTTCTTGGTATAATTTGTAATAATAAACAAGAAATAAAACAAAGTATAAATGTTATCACTAAAAGCTGTATTAACTAATATGAGAGCCAATTTTGTCTACTAACTTAATCCTACAATTAGACAAAATTACCTACCTATTCATTGGAAACTTTGGAGCAGAGCTCTTCCACCTGAAGGATTTGCCCTAGTAGTATTGAAGGTCTGATGTCAGAAATAACTCCTGCTTCAGGAAAATAGCTTGGTCCCAAGGGAAAACTGAAGAACTGAGCTGACTGTAAGCAAAAATTTCCTTTCAAATAAATAAATAATATTAAAATTTTTATGGAAAGAATGTTTAAAATGGCAGATAGAGGTCAGGAGTGCTATACCAAGGAAACATTGTCCACTTGGATAAAAAGAAAATGTGAACATAACATCCACCTAGCAAATGTATAAACACACACATATATAAACACTGTTCAACATGAACATATTTCAATTGTATTACAACTTGTTAAAATGTTATAGGAAAAATAACATTCCATTAAAATGATATAATATATAATTCACAATTCACTTAACCAATTCCTCCATAATGTTGATGATTTTGGAGGATAACCAGTTTCAATTGCACTTATTTGTCTCCCCCAGCAGATATTTTCCAGTTATACAGTATTTGTTGGCACATTTACCTAACGTGCCTTACAGTCATTTTCTTCTCTGTCTATGAAGACACTATAGTGAAATGAAACTAAACTTTTTTTCCTGAAATAATGAAGCAGTTTGGAATTATACATTCTTCAATTTCATAATTCTTTAAATCTAAGGTTATTACATTTTTATCCATTTTTAAGATACTAATTACATATTCCTTTGAGAAAGCATCCTGATTCTCACTTCAGTTATTTATGATTTAAATTTGCATATTGTCTTTTTTCTGAAAAGCTTATGGTGTTGAATAAAAACACTTTCAATTTTCATTAAACATCTGTCACAATCCAGTGCTAAAAAAGCAGCAGGAAGTTTTATAACAATAACTGAAGAAATATTATGAAAATAAGAGAAAAAATGAATGGTAATAAGAAGAAAATTATACAATAATTTAGATCTCTGACTCAGCTGCAAAAGCATTTTAAAACTTATCATAAGTTTATTATGCATAATTCACTTTCTAGACAAATTTAAATAGGTGATTCTGAGCATCACATGCAAACTCTTACCTTAGCAAATTTATTGGACCATTTCTTTAAAATTCTAACACATTTGCATTTACATTCTAACATTTATGTGTTCAGATTTGTCATTCATTGTTGAGAGCAAAAAGTCAATTGGCCAAAAAGTGGCAGTGGGGACACAGTGTTTAAAACTATGAATATTTCTACAGCAGATATGAGCAAAATGAGATATCATAAATGACAATTATAAAAATGTAATGTAGAAGTATCCACCAAAAGAAAGAAGGTCTGTGTGGTAGCAATAACTTTTTAGATGAAACTGGAAGAAAGACCATGATAATTTTACTGTTCTGACAGCAAGAAAACTATAAAATTTGTTGTTAACAAGTAGTTGCTACCAAACTCAGAGGTCACACAATTCATCTCAACAGAATAACCTGGGAACAGAACAAAAACCAGAGGAGGGTTTATCAAGCTGTCTTGGGCAAATACAAAAGGATTGTGGGAAAAATTTGAAAATGCTAAAATATTCTGGAATCAAGAAACTCCCAAATTAATTCAATAAAATACCTTTATAAAATTAAAATGAGCACTGAGACGAAATTGTTGAGAAGTCATAGTGAAAATAAAGGAGCACTGGTCAAAGGAAAGGAAAGAAAATGTGTTATAAGATACAAAACAATAATGAGCAGAATAAAAGGCAATAAAGACTTGGTAAAAACAACCAGTAAGCATATAAAAATCTTTTTTTTTTTTTTTTTTCCGAGTTGGAGTCTCACTCCGTCGCCCAGACTGGAGTGCAGTGGCCGCTCCCGGCCACCGCAGCCTTGACCTGCTGGGCTCCGGCGATCCTTCTGCCTCAGCCTTCCAAGTAGCTGGAACTACAGGCGCACGCTACCACTCCTGGCTGATTTTTGATTTACTGTAGAGATGAGGTCTCTCCAAGTTGCCCAGGTGGGTCTCGAACCCGCGGACTCAGGCAATCCACTCACCTCGGCCTCCCAAATTGCGGGATTACAGGCTGAGCCACCAAACCCGGCCAAAAAATCTTAAGCTAATAAATAAAAACAATAATTTAAAAAGCAACCAGGGTATAAATAAAACAACATAAACTACAAGTTTTTGAAAAGTCAGAAGTAAGTTTTTTAAACAGAAACTTAAAGATGATAGTATTTAAGAAAGAGAAATGACAAAAGATTAATTTTGACATTGAAGGTTAACCTAGAAAATACAAAAGAACTAATAAATGCCACAGATATCATTATAAAATGAATAGAATATGTAAACAAGAAAAAATAAAGAAAAATTTTAAAAAGCATATTACTACTAGAAAAGATGATAGTCAAGGATAAGCAATAAGGGTCCAATATACAAATACCTGGAGTTTCCGTAGAATAAAAGGAAAACACTGAAATGGAACAAATGCTAAAATTTATTATTAACATATATATTGTAAAATAAAATGCGACTTGAACTACATATTAGTATGGCACAGCACACAACAGGGAAAAACATATCCAGGATGGTCAATACAAAAATGAGTTCTAGTAACACTGTTACATTTTGAAGTAAAACGTCAGATAGAAAAAAGGCATACTAATTTGTAAGGAAATAAAACCAAATTAACACCAGATGTATATATAAAAGAGATGAAGAGAGGAAAGAAAGTTAAATCATATAGTAAAAGTCTTTCTCTTTCTTTTTTCTCTCCCCCTCATGTAATTTGGACTGAATATATTTACATGGTAAAATCAGACATAAGCAAATAACACAAAAACGTTTGTTTAACAAAAAGTCCAACACTATGATGTTAACAAAAGAATGCTTAAAGATGTTCAGAAAGATTAAAAGAGTAGGCAGAACAAATACATACGGCCATATTCAAATGAGAGAAAAACATGTCAATATTACAATATTTAACAAGATAGTACTAATATCAAGCTAAATAAAAACAAGAAACCACTATAATATTAATGCTTACAGTTGTAAAACAAAACAGACTATACATTAATATTTATGCATATAATAACACAGCACAAAAACTTTCATGAATCATAAACTATAGAAACTCTAAAAAGAAAAATAAAATACTAGAAATCTTAAAACCTCTTTCAAATTCAAGACAGATTGAGTGACTAAAAAGTATTAATAGAGCCGGGCTCGGTGGCTCAGCCTGTAATCCCGTGCCTTTGGGAGGCTGAGGTGAGCCTGCGGGTTCGAGACCCGCCTGGGCAGGCGAGACCTCATCTCTACAATAAATTTTTAAAAAATTAGCCAGGCATGGTAGCGCGCACCTGTAATTCCGGCTACTCGGAAGGCTGAGGCAGAAGGATCACCGGAGCCCAGCAGGTCGAGGCTGTGGTGGCCGGGAGCGGCCACTGCACTCCAGTCTGGGCGACAGAGTGAGACTCCAACTCAAAAATCCAAAAAAAAAAAAAAAAAAAAAGTATTAATAGAAGAACTGAGAAACCAATGGTAGATCAAACTGTGGACCCTGATAATAGAATATTCATATTATTTTCATGAACACATGAAACAATCATAAAAATTAACTATTTTTTAATAAAAGTATGATAAACTTTATATAATTAATGTAAAATTGTTCTCTAAAAGCAATGGAGTAAAACAGAAAAAATGTCTTTCAGCCTAGAAAGCCAAAAGCGTGGTATTAGAAAAACTTTAATGGGACAAAGGGAAATACAAAATTACTTAAAAATAATAAGAATAAAAATGTAGTACAGATAAAACAGTAGAGAAATATATGTAGTATATATGTAATATTAGGTACCAACATAAATACCTAAACCCTTAAATAAAAATGGAAATCAAAATAAACACCAACTAACAAAAGCTCAGCAATTGGCAATATAACATAAGTAAAAAAGCAAAGAAGAAATATAAATATAAAAGTGAAATTATTATATGAAATAGTAAAACAGCAACTTTATTAGAAAATGATACAATTTATAAAATCAACAAAATATACAGACAATGAGCTAAATAATCAAAAAGAAAAAAGAAAGCAAAAGTATACAGAGTTAGGGAAATTACCACTGTGATGGTTGACTGTGTGTCAATTGTCTTGGCCATGGAGTCCAGATATTTGGTCAGACATTATTTCTGTTAAGTTGAATGAGATTTACATTTGAATGAGATTTACAAGTTGAATGAGATTTACATTTAGATTGGTGAGGTTTCAGTAAGAATGACCATCATTAATAAAACCAAAAACAACAGATGCTGGCGAGAAGGAAGAAAAAATTTTTCTCACCTTATTTTAGTTGTCAGTGAAACAAAAGTAAATGGTCAATGAAATACCACTATAAATCCACCAAAATGCCTAAAGAAAAAGAATGGCCAATTATCCCAAATATTGTTGATTATATGAAGCAAGTCTAAGTCTCATATATCACTTGTGAAAATATAAAATTGCATGACCATTTGAAAAACTGGCAATATTTACTAAAGGAAAATATATTCAACCCAGTGATCTTACTTTTAGGTTTATACTCAACCCACATGTGCTCCAAAAACATATACAGGTTGCTCGTTAAAACACTATTTGTAATAGCTAAAATTTCAAAACAATGAATATCTCTATGAACACTATAATCAAACAAATTTGGTGTATTTTCAGAATGGGATACTGTAAAGGAATAATAAACAAATTATAACTATACATGTAAATAAGATTGGAATCCTATGATATTAAACCAAAGTGACCAGACTCAGACAATACACTGTATGATTCCACTTACATAAAATTCAAAAAATAGTAACCAAAAGTATGATCCCAAAATTCTAGAGAGCATTTAAATTTTAAAAAGGGTAATGACTGTGTACAAAAATGAGGTTTTTTGTTGCTGATATTGTTCTGTTTCTTGAATTGAAAAACATTTACATGGAAAGATATAACCTGTGGAAATTCTTTGAGATAGACCAATTTGAGTATTTTTTCAGTTTGTCTATTTTATTTAACCAAGACTTATTTATTGGCACTAAGCTCTTTTTAACATAATATATAATGCTGGTCATTAGAAGTCTCTATTTTTACACACCAATGTCATCAGAGTATATTATTGAATGTGTTTGCATATATGTGCATGTGTGTTGTGTTTTTATGTGTATGAGAGTAAAATAAAACTAAAAACAAAAGAGTTTGTGTCCAGTGCTCCATTGAGCTACTTATATTTTGGTGACACATTCTATAAAAATTAGGTAAATAGGCCATTGCTTTGCTAAGCTCTGGTCAGACCATGTGGTTCTTTGAGTTATGGCCACCATGTTTTCTTAGCTTTGGCCCCCTCCCCTTACCCTGGGGAGGTGAATCTCCTTTCTCTCTCTAGATAAACTGTGTTCTCCAATCTAAAAAAAAAAAAAAAAATCAGGTAAATATCAGAAGTCTAGTTATAAGAATGCAATATGCATTTGGAATTAGGAAATAATTTTTAAAATTCCTTTGCTATTTTTAAGTATTCTAAGCATACATAAAGATTAAGAAAACAACACTAATATAATAAATCTCAGGTATTTACTATCTATTTTTTTTAAGGATAAAAACAACTAAAACATATTTATTTAACATAATCACAAGAACTCAAACAAAGACTTAATTTAAAAAACAAACAGAACAAAGTAACACCACAGCTCAAGATCAAGGAAAAGACAGACCATCTAAGGAAAAGATAAAATAAAAGATGACACAGGAGAGGCTGGACAGCCCGGTTCAGGTCTCCTGTCTAGAAACCTGCTTTGAGTAGGTTTCTTGCAGGTACTTAAAAGCTGTGGGTTTTTTCCAGAGCTCGGCAGCGTGTGTGTTTAAAGGGCTATCGATGCTGGCTTCTCCTAGCAGACTCTGGATGGAGAACAGGATGGTCCTCACGCCATAGAGGAGAGACCACTTGTCCTTCAAGATGTCCAGGCAGATGTCACCCTGTGTGTCCACGTTGGGGTGGTAGCAGGGCGTAAGGAACTTCACCGTGGGTGCATTGTAAGGGTAGCCACTGGGGCACTCCACAGAGAGCTTATACCGCACTGTTCCAGCTGCTCCATGGATGGTCCCCAGCCATTTGAAAGGTGGTCCGATTCAGGGAAAGCAGAAATTCCTTTGTCACCAGACACCATGAGGGTCATCAGCTCCTGCTGTAGCCTTTTGCCCACGGGGCCCCGGGCGGCGCCCCAGCTAGATTGGGCTCCTGGATTCTGGGCTGCAGCGATACTAGCTGCGGCTGGGTCGCGGTTTTGGGAAGCCATCTGGGAGGCGCTGGCAGGAAGACAGGAACTCAGAGGACAAGACTAAAACGAGGTATTTATTATCTTTTATCAAGAGTTAACATCTCACCAATCTTAGTTCATCTGTGACCTCTTCATTTTTTAAGTTTTTTAAAGCAATTTTATTACTCTGAATTATTTCAATGCATATTTAAGAATTATTTTATAAATTGCAACATATTATTTGAGATAAATGTTATGCTATTTCTTGCTTAACATCTTAGCAATAAGCTCTTAATATTATCTAACATCTACAGCAGATATATATTTTAACAATAGTCTCAAAACAGTATATTTAAACTTGATTTGTTTAAACAGGATTCAAAAAAATTGCTACACATTACATTGCTTGGTTGGCTCTTAATCTCTTTTATTCTACTACAGTTCCGTTCAACTCTCCAGCATTTTTTTTTCATTGATATTTACAGAGAATCTATGACATTTGTTCTGTAAAATGTACCAGATTCTGGAGTTGGCCAAATACTCCATTATGACTTATTATTTCTTTTATTCTACATCTTTCCTGTAAATGACTATTACATCTGTATATTGGGTGATTTGATTAAATTCATGTTTAAAATTTTAAGCAAAAATCTCTCATAGTTTTTTTTGTAACCTTTTTATTACATCACGTTGTAGAACACATAATGTGTGTTTCTCCACTATTATTGATGTTGAGTTTAGTCTATAAATTCAGGTATTATTAATATGATCATTATTAAGTACCCCTTCAGTTTTTCACGCTATTATTTTAACACACATTGCTAAGTTGTTTATCTTTTAGTATATTTAAGTTGGGATGCTTCTATAAAGAAAAAAATGTTGACCTTCCTTTATTTGTTTTGCTTATTCTGAAAGGTATTTTTCAAGACAGTCACTTGACTTGCTCCTTTAACAAAATAATCATTACTCAGATTACTTAATTGATCTACTAACAGATTTTGAGATAATGACCATGAGGGTGGTGTTATTGTGAATTCACTGATTTTTTAAAAAAATTATCTTTATTGTAAGATGATTTTAGATTCACATACAGTTGTAAGAAACACCACAGAGTGATCACATGTTCTCAGCTTCCCTCATTGGTAAGAACTTGAAAAACTATAAATAGTACAATATTATATTCAGAACACGGACCTTGCTACAATTCACTTATTTTACCCAGATTTCTTTAGTTTTACTTAAGATTGTGTGTGTGTGTGTAATATACTTGAATTACATATGAACATTTGTGTATTTACTCTCACATTACAAATAACCACTGCATCCTAACATGGATTCTCCATATTGTCCTTTTGTAAGTTTTGTCACCTTCCCTGTTCCCCTTTCTCCCTCAACTCTGGCAACCACTAACTCGTTTTCTAATCCTAAAATGTTATCTTTCCAAAATGTTATCTAGACTGGACAGGGTGGCTCATTCCTGTAATCCCAGCACTTTGGGAGGCCAAGGCAGAAAGATTGTTTGAGCCTAGGAGTTTGAGACAAGCCTGGGCAACATAGTGAAACCTCATCTCTACAAAAACTTAAAAAATTGGCTGGGCATGGTGGTGTGTGTTTGTAGTCTTAGCTATAGTGGAGAGTAAAGTTGAGGGATCAACTGAGTTCCGGAGGTTCGGTTGTGGTAACCCTGATCATGCCCTGTACTTCAGCCTGGGTGACAGAGTGAGACCTCAACTAAAAAAAAAAAAAAAAAAAAAAAAATTACTAAAATGGAGTCGTATAGTATGTAATGTAGTATGTAATCTTTGGGTTTGGCTTTTCTTTTCTTTTCTTTTTTCACTCAGTATATACCCTCCAGATACATTCAAATGGTTGTGTGTATCAATAGTTCATTCGTTTTATTGCTGAGTAATATTCCATGGTGTGTATGTGTCACAGAACGTTTAACCATTCATCCACTGATGGATATCTCTAGCGTTCCAAATCTTGTCTATAATTTGGCATTAATAAACCTGCAATACAGATTCATATACATTCACTCCAGTTGCCCAGGCTGGAGTGCAGTGGCACGCTCATGGCCACCCCAGTGTCGACCTGCCAGGCTCCGGTGACCCTTCTGTCTCAGCCTTCCAAGGAGCGGTAACTACAGGGTGCATAACCTCACCCGGCTAATTTTTTTTAATTGTAGAGACGAGGTTGCCAAGTTGCCCGGGCTGGCCTCGAACAATCAGGCTCAGGCAGTCCACTCACCTTGACCTCCCAAAATGCTGGGATTACAGGCTGAGCCAACAAGCCCAGCCAGAATTTTTTTATGTGATTGTAAATTTTCAATTATCTGGGATTAATGCCCAAGTGTGTAATAGTATCATAATTCCATATTTACTTTTATAAGAAAATGCCACACTGTTTTCCAGAATAGTTGTATTATTTTATATTGTTACCAGGAATTTATAAGTGACCAAGTTTCTTTTCAACTTCACTAATACCTGCTGTTGTTATTGCTTTTTATTTCCGCATTCTGATAGTATATAAATGTACGTCATTGAGGTTTTAATTTTCACTTCACTAATGCCTAATGCAATTAAATACATGTGCTGAGTTTTAATGTGTGGATTCTATGGTGAAGTGTTTGTGTGCTTTGCCCATTTTAATTGAATTTTTATTGCTAAATTTTGACAGTTCTTATATTTTAGATACTCTTTCATTGTCAGATAAGTGATTTGGGGATATTTTATCGCCATTTGCAGTTTGTTTCTTGTTTGCTCCTCACAGGATCCTTCACGGAGGAATAGTTTTTAATTTTTTTGTTTGTTATATTGGTCATCCATGCAACTTTATTAACATATTAATTGACAAATAAAAGCTTATGTATTTAAGATGTATGGCATGTTTTAATATGTGTATATATTGTGAAATGATTCAATCAAGCTAATTAACATATCACCTCACATACCTTTTTCTATATGGTGAGAAAATTTAAGATCCACTCTCAGTAATTTTCAAGCATACTGTACATTATGCTCTATAATATTTGTTAGACTTGACTTATTCTAATAAAAATTATTCCAATAATTTTTAAATTTGATGGAATCCAATGTATCTTTCTTTTTTTTTAGTAGATTGTGCTTTGGGTGTCTTTTGCCTTGCCCTAGATTTAGAAGGCGTATCTTATTTTTTTCTAAGAGTTTTATAGTTTTATGTTGTACATTATAATTATATGATCTGTCTTGAATTGATTTTTACATATGGTGTGAGACTTATGTGGATGTTCTTTTTTATTCTTTTAGGTCATTTGTTGAAAAGTTTACCCTACTCCATTTAATTGAATGCACTTTTGAAAGAATCAGTTGGACATATTTATATGGTTCTATTTCTGAGTTATCTATTCTGTTCCATTGACCTACATGTATATCTCTCTATCAATATGGCACTACCATTATAATTAAAATAGTATTATAGCCAAAAATAAGTATGAAAATTAGACAGAGTCATCCTTTTACTTTATTATTTTTGTCAATATTGTTTTAACTATTCTAAGGTTTGTTTCTTTCTATAGAAAATTTAGAACAAGTTTTTAAATATCAACAGACCTAACATGGTGGGATTTTGATAGGAATTTTGTTAAGCCTATAGATCAATTTGTGAAGAATTAAAATTTTTAATTTAATCTTTATTAAATTGGCTCTTCCAATACATAAAAATGGCATCTTCCTCAATATACTTAAGTTTTCTTTAACTTCACTGATCTGTATTTTGTAATTTTTGGCATATGAACCCTGTACATATTTGTTAAGCATATTGTCTGGCAAGGATTTTAAAACAACCATCATAAAAATAATTGTAAAACAATGAAAATTTATATTAAATTAAATATCAGATTTAGTGAAAAATATAAGTTGAAAAAAGAAACAAAGGCACTTTATAACATTAAAAACACAAAACCAAACATATTTGAAAACACTAATTGGAGTTGGCCCCCCTGGCTCACGCCTGTAACCCCAGCACTTTGGGAAGCAGAAGCAAAGGATTGCCTGAGCCTAGGGGTTTGAGACCAGCCTAGGCAACTTAAAGATAGTCGCTACAATAAGTCAAAAAATTAACTGGCCATAGTGGTGCACACCTGTAGTTTCAGCTACTTGGAAGGCTGCAGTAGAAGGATTGCCAGAGTAAAGCAAGTGAGGATGTAGTAGCCATGAGTGTGCCACTGCACCTAACCAGGGCGGCAGAGGATACTTCAACTCAAAAATAAATTAGATAGATAGATAGATAGATAGATAGATAGATAGATAGATAGATAGATAGATAGGACAGACAGATAGATACAAGTTTATTGGATGAATTTAATAGTAGAGTAAAAGTTACAGAGAATAGAATTAGTTTACGGGAGACTGGACCAATAGAATTTACCCTATATGAACCCAGATAGCAAAATAGACCGCAAGAAAAATGAACATTGCCTCCATCTCAGGGACTAGTGAGGTGATAAACAAAAAACACAGTATATTTGTTTAATTTATTTGGGCCAGACTCGGTGGCTCGGCCTGTAATCCCAGCACTTTGGGAGGCCAAGGTGAGTGGATCGCCTGAGCCCTCGGGCTGGAGACCAGCCCGGGCAACTTGGAGAGACCTCGGCTCTACAATAAATGAAAAATGAGCTGGGCGTGATAGCACATGCCTGTAGTTCCAGCTACTTGGAAGGCTGAGGCAGAAGGATCGCTGGAACCCAGCAGGTTGATGCTGGGGTAGCCATGAATGTGCCACTGCACTCCACTTGGTGACAGAGTGAGACTCCAACTCAAAAAAAAAAAAAAGAAAAAGAAAAAAAAAATGTGTATACACACACATATACACACACACACACACACACACACACACACACACACACACACACACACACACACACACATACACATAGCAGAGAAAGAGACCGGAGTACTAAAAAGAAAAAACAAAAAACAAACAAAAAAACATTGTGGCCTGGCCAAAAGACATGTCTACAGACTCAGTAAGTAAGTAAACCCCAAAGAGAATGAACTTTAAAAACCCATGCTAACATATTTTATAATTAATTTCCTGAGAACTAAAGACAAGGATAAAAACTTGAAAGCATCCTGAGAAAAGTGATGTATTACAGAGGAATACCAATTCAATAACAACCAGCTTCTTATAAAAAATTAAGAGGCCAGATGGAAATAACAGCAAATTCAGTATCCACTGAAATTATCCTTTAAGAATGAAGAGAAAAAAGTCATTCTCAGTCTAAGGATGTATATCACTACCATATCTACTATCAAAAAATATTAAAGTATGTTCTTTGAGCAGAAAGGAAATAATGCAAGAAAGAAGCATAGAGCGTCAAAAAGAAACAGCAATCACCACACAATAAGAAACATAGAAAAAGCAGAAATATTGATAAATAAAATAAATAAACTTGTCATGAGTTTTCTAAACTAAATTTAAAATTGAAATAAGAAGTATAACAGTAATTTACACTTAAGATCATATTAAAATTGGAGAGGGAGCCGGGCTTGGTGATAGCCTGTTATCCCAGCACTTTGGGAGGCCAAGGCGAGTGGATTGCCTGAGCACGCGGGCAACTTGGCAAGACATCATCTCTACAATAAATCAAAAATTAGCTGGGCGTGGTAGTACACACCTGTAGTTCCAGCTACTTGGAAGGCTGAAGCAGAAGGATCACCGGAGCCCAGCAGGTCGAGGCTGCAGTGACTGGTAGAGTCCGCTGCCCTTCAGTCTGGGCGACAAAGTGAGACTCTAATTTAAAAAAAAAAAGTGGAGAGGGCAAAGTAAAGAAATCTTTCCACACTTCATTTGAAGTATTAAAATACAAATATGATCGGATTCTAATTAGTCACATGTGTGTATTGTGATCAAAGCAACCCTCACAAAAATATACAAAGTTATACATTAAAACAGAAAAATAAGTCAAGATGAAACACTGAAAGATATTTCAGAAACCCACGAGAAAGCAAGAAAAATAAAAATAGAAAAAAGAGGTAATTGACATAAATCCTAGCATAGCAATCATCAATAATTACCTTAAAAATAAATGGTCTAATTACAGCAATACAAAGCCAAACATAGACTAAGGGAGAGTGGATAGAATAATTTTTAAAAACAGCATATCTCGACTACATAGTATCTATAAGTAACTCACATCAATGTAACACAATAGGTAGCTTGAAAATAAAGGAATAGAAAAATATATATTATGCTAACATTTATCAAAAAAGCACGAATGACTATACTAACAACAGATAAAACAGACTTTAGAGCAAATAAATTACCAGGAAGAAAGGAATATTACATAATCTGATAATAAGATGAATCTACAAAGTAAACATAAAAATCCTAAATGTGTACACACACGTCTCAAAATACATGAATCAAAAACTCTGTGCTGCTACATAACTATAATAGTTTCAAAGTAAAAATACAGCTCCTAAAATAATTCTACTGAATATGTCTTTAAACTTCCTTGCAATGCTGTTTGTCCATTGAACATAATATAAAATAGACTATACCACAAACTATAGTAATATTTTTCACTTCACATACACTATGTGTATGTGGTTTTTGTTTATAGCCTCACAAGTCGCTGAGACTGAGGCTGCATCTATTTTTCTTGCATTCTCTCTAGGTTCAGATTGGGCAAATTCTATTGATTCACTTTAGATTTACATACCGCGTATTTATTGGGTACTATTATAGCACATTAATATTTAATTCAATTATTTCTTTTCTGTATGTTTTTAAACTTTAAAGGTTGCTAGCCTTTTTTTTATTATTAATCTATATTTACTCAAGCTTGAGGTTACCCTCAACCTGTAGATTAACAATTTTACATTATCAAATTTTCTAGTTCATGAATCTGACATACCTCTTATTAACTTAATTCTCCTTTAATCATTAATATTTTATAGTTTTTAATATAGTCATTAAGCACATATATTTTTAGATTTGGTTCTCTTTCAGGCTTTTAGAATCTATTTGAAATGATAGCTGTTTTTAAATCCTTATATGTTTATTGTAGATATATAGAAATAAAAGTGGTCATTGTATATTAATCTTTTATTCATTGACTAATACCTTAACTTACTGTTTCTAATAGGTTTTTCATATTATATTTTAGTTTGCTTCAGATGTAATGTTGATGTCAACAAATAACAAAAGTTTCATTTATTTTTTACAATTGTCATATTTGGTATGTTTTAAAATTTTTTTAATTGCACTGATATATAAATATGAAGTATTAAAGAAAGATGAAATCATTACAGTATGAAGTAGGTGTGGTTTCCTGAGGCAATTTTAATCATGCCAGACTGAAAAACTTTTCAGTATTTCCTCAGTATGTTCTTTGCTGTAATTTTTGGTAGACAATCTTTGAAAAATAAAGCAAATTCCCTTCTATTTCTATTTTATTGCATTTATTTTATCAATTACAAATAAATATTTTATGTTTGCTAACATATTTTTCCCTTTCCCAGTGTTTCTCATTCTTCCTTTATTATCAAGTTTTTATCTTTTATGAATACTCTTTAGCCTAATGAACTTGCTGCATCATTTTTAAAGTTTTGGTTTGCCAAATTCTAAAATGTAGTTCTTTTTTTTTTCTTTTTCCCTTAATTGTGTTTGCTCTTGGTCACTGGTTACATTGCCCTGCTTCTGTACATGCCTCATAATTTCTGATAAGTCCAGTCATTTGTTTATTGAAAGATATGTATTTTATATAAAATACACAAGTTCTAAATGATGAGTGAGTTGATCATATTCTCCCTTAGGCTGTAAGAGTGGGGATTTCTTATCTTAATGTAATCAGTGTGTAAACTTTAGAATAGGATACAGTTTCTAAGGCTCTTTCTTTTCTTCTTTCATTCCCACTGTTTGAGTATAACCCTGTAGGGTCCAAACTGAAAGCCTAAGTGCCTGGTCCTGAATTTTATTTTATAGTATCATCAGTATCATTCTGTATCAATGTTCATGAATCACATGTTCTGAATCATCATGATTCTGCAAAAAACTTTACTTCAATTTTCGGTGAATTTCCATCCAGTTTCTTTGCTTATACTAGCTTAACAATACTTTAAATATTTCAAAGGAACAACTACTTGGCCATTTGGAGCCCTTAAATGTTGGCTGTCATGGCAGCTCTGAATTCCAAATTTTCTCTCTTTATGCTCATGAAGCTGTGAAAAGCTGTTCCATCTTATCTGCCTCTTAGTAGCACTAGTTAGTGTAGTCCCCAGTGATAATGATAGTCAAATGTACTGAGGAAAAAAAATATGGAAAATATTAATTTGAATGGATGAAACTTGTCCTAGAATATATGTGGGTAAGTTAATGAGGGTTAAAATTGCATATACTTTTCCAGGGTAAATATGTCATCCAACTTTGGTTTAAGGGGGTAGAGGTAGATATAAGTATAATAAAAATGTTGGTCAGTGTACAGTTGAATCTTGTTAAGGGATTTGTTCATGCGTAGAGGTATAATAAATAGAGAAGTGCAAAGAATGAATCTTAGGTTTATGGCCTGTACAATTAGAAGGATGCTTTTAACAGCACTAGTAAAAGGAATATCATAAGAGGATAAGGTTTGGAAGAAATACCGTAGGTTCAGTTTTGAACATATAAAATTTGAGATGCCTAAGAAATGTTCAAAGGAAATATTGACTGCAACATAAAGTTATTGGGAGGTGGGATACTGCCAGGGTCGGGGGCAGGGAACACAATATCAACAAGGGAACCTGATCTCAAACCAGGCAAAGTGGGGATCAAGAGGAGGCCCAATCTTTACCTATACAATGTCCACATGTATATCCGATCCTAAATTGTACCCCACCTCTTTAAAATAAAATAAAATACAAAAAAAAGTGCTAAAAAGAAACAATATGTAAAATGAATTTCTAACTTATCATATGCTATATAATAAATGTTTACTATAAGTTCAGGGATTAGGCAAGATCATCTATATTAGGTCTTCATTATTTTTATTATTTTTAAAAATAGATATTATTATTATTATTATTATTTTTTTTTTTTTTTTGAGTTGGAGTCTCGCTCTGTCGCCCAGACTGGAGTGCAGTGGCCGCTCCCGGCCACCGCAGCCTCGACCTGCTAGCCTCCAGCGATCCTTCCACCTCAGCCTTCCTAGTAGCCGGAATTACAGGCATGCACTACCACGCCCGCCTGATTTTTTGATTAATTGTAGAGATGAGGTCTCGCTGCCCAGGCGGGTCTCGAACCTGCGGACTCAGGCAATCCACTCACCTCAGCCTCCCAAAGGCGTGGGATTACAGGCTGAGCCACCGAGCCCGGCTAAAAATAGATATTATTTTAATTGACAAATCATACCTGTATATACTAGTGTGGTACAAAGTTATGTTTTGGTATATGTATGCGAAGTGAAATAATTAAATCAAACTAAGTAGCATATCCATCACTTCACTCACTTACTGTTTTTTTGTGGTGAGACATTTAAAATATACTCTTGGTTATTTTGAAGTATACAGTACATTTTTATTGACTAGTCACAATACATTTTTATTGACTAGTCACTCTACTGTGCAAAACTCAAAAATTATCCTCATGCTTAACGGAAACTTTTTACCCTTTGACTGACAACTAGGCTCCCTTCATTCTTGCAGTAGTCTAGAGAATAAAACATGAGATTCAAAGAAGAGCACTAGTTTACTAATACTTTAGATGAAAAATAATTAGAGTATGGACTAGGTCAATTATAGAGTGAGAAATAGTTTGGATCAAAGGATAAGGAAATGAGTTGGAGAGATTTAGGATGATCTTAAACTTGTTTAAGGAAGTATAATGGAAAATGTAAGGTTGGTAGCAGTGTAGAGATGGAAAGATAGAAAAGATTCTTACTGCATGAGGTATTGCCAATAATGAAAAAAAATAAACAGCGCAGGTAATGAAACTACAGGAAATTGAGCAATAAATATCCAAACTAAGCACTAATCTTATATTCCAGAATACAGGACAGATGTAAAAATATCTGGTGTCAACTATAATCTGGGGGACAGAACATCTATCAATAGAGATTCTACTTTGTCTAGTTTGACTAATCATGATATACAGAAAGCTTTATGATAGTATAAAAAATAGTAAAGTATGCATATATAATAAATCACTTCTATGTCTTGTACAATTCTGTGCATTGAAAAACATACTTTATAACTATAACTTTGTCTATGCATCATAAAAAAGAAATTGATAATGTTTAATTTTATTTCTAAGCAAATTATTATGCATCCAAAAAGCAGGGTTTTTTTTTCCCTTTGCAATTTGTTTATCCTGAAAGAGAATTATTTCCCATGTTTATATCATCTCATTTATGCTTTGTGGCACAAAAATAAAAGTGCTACTAAAACAAAGCCACATATAATACTTTTACTTATAAAAATACTTTTCTTGATACTATGCTGACACATTGAAATTTATTTTATTTAAAATCCAGTATTATGTTTTAAAATAAATTCAAAGCTTGAATTTCTGTACCAAATTAACTTTTGCATACAGTACATAGATAATAGAATGTTAATGACATTTATTATTTTGTCTTCTGCTGCTGACCAAAGCAGAAGCGTAATTCTTGTGTTTTTAAAAATACATAAAATTGAATATACTGTTGACAATTTATTCAAATATCATTGTATGGAAAAATGATTACTTATCACATTTAGGGAGCAAATGCATTTTGATTTCTCTTTATAGGTCATGTATACCTAGTTATCATTTTTTTTCCTCAGATTCATTTTTACATGTTTCTGTCACTGATCCCTGGCTTTCTCTACTTTAAGTCTTGTGCTTGTAGACACATACACAAACACATCCACACACACACACACACACACACACACAGATACACAAATTAGAGACTGAAAATGTGGATTACTTCTACCTTTTGGCTACTGTAAATGATACTGCTATGAACATGAGTGTAACAGATATTTTGTCAAGAGTCTGCTTTCAGTCCTTCTGAATGTGTACCCACAAGTGGAATTGCTGGATCATATGATAATTATGTTTTTAATTTTTTGAGGCATTGCCGTGCTGTTTTCTGTACTGGCTGTATCATTGTAAATTCCCATCAGCAGTGTACAAGTGTTCCAATTTCTCCATATCTTCAACAACACTTGTTATTTTCTGATTTGTCTGATTGTATCCATCCTAATGACTCTGAGGTGGTATTTTGTTGTACTTTTGATTTGGATTTCCCTAATGACTAGTGATGTTGAGTATCTCTTTATGTACTTATTAGCCATTTGTGTACCTTGTTTGGAGAAATGTTTATTTAAGTCCTCTGCCTGTTTGTAATTGTGTTTTTTGTTTTTTGTTGTTGAGTTTTAGGCATTCTCTATCTATTCTGGATATTAATTCCTTGTCAGATATAAATTTTGCAAACATTTTCTCATTCATCTATAAATAGAGACAGTCTTACTTCTTCATTCCAATTTAAATGTATTTTATTTCTTTGTCTTGACTAATCTCTCAGGCTAGAATTTCCAGTACTCTGAAGTGGCAAAAGTGGGCACCTTGCCATGGTTCCTCTTAGAAGAAAAGCTTTCAGACTTCCATCATTGAATACAATGCTTGTTGTGGGTTTCTCTTAAATGGCTTTTGTTAGGTTAAGATAGCTTCCTTATCTTATAGTTATAGTTTGTTTGTTGAGGACTTTTATGAGGTAAGGGTATTGAATTGCTTTTTCTGTATCAATTGTGATAACCATGTGGGTTTTTTTTCTCTCTTCATTCTGTCAATTTAGTTTATTACATCCATTCATTTTTATGTTGACGCATTCTTGCATTCCCCAGTAAATCCCAGTTGCTCATTTTGAATAATCCTTTTAATATTCTGTTGAATTTGGTTTTCCTAGTACTTTATTGAGAACCTTACATTCATTATTATAAGGGATATTGTTCTATAGTTTTCTTTTCTTTTAGTATCTTTGGTTTTGGTATCAGGACAACATTGCCCTCATATAATTATTTGGGGATTATTCCCTTATCTAAATATTTAGAAAAAGTTTGAGATGGATTGGTATTAATTTTCTTTCTTTTTTTTGTAATCAATATTTTTTATTATGACATTGTGGTGTACAGTTAAGGGTTAGGTATATAAATATGTTTCGTTCAGGCACCCTTGTTAATAAGAGGTGTTTCCCCATCCCCAGACAGATATTTACTACCGTTAATCCCATCTCCCTCACCCACCATGGTTTCCCACTACTGTCAGTCATTTTCTTATAGTATTCATTGGATATTCAAGGTCCACTATATGAGTGAGAACATGTGATACTTGGATCTTTGTTTCTGTGAGAAGTCACTCAATATTATAGACTCAAGTTCCATCCAGGTTGCTGCGAAATTCATGATTTTGTTCTTTTTTATGACTGCGTAGTATTCCGTCGTGTATATGTACCACATTTTTTTAATCCAGTCTTCTTTTGATGGGCAGCATGGTTCCTTCCAGGTTCTTCCTATAGTGAACAATGCTGCGATAAACATACATGTGCAGGTATCTTTTTTATAGAGTGATTTGAGTTCTTCAGGATATATTCCCAGTAGGGGGATTGTGGGGTCATATGGGAGGTTGATATTTAGAGCTTTTAGGAATCACCACACTGCTTTCCACAGAGGTTGCACTAGTTTACACTCCCAACAACAGTGTAGAAGTGTTCCCTTTTTGCCATACCCTCTCCAACAGCTGTTATTTTTTGAATTGTTGATCATTGCAATTCTAACTGGAGTTAGGTGCTGTCTCAGTGTGGTTTTGATTTGCATCTCCCTGATGATTAGTGAGGTTGAACATTTCTTCATGTGTCTGTTGGCTGCTCGGATGTCTTCCTTTGTGACATGTTTGTTCATATCTTTTGCCAATTTATAATGGGGTTGTTTGTTTTTTTTCTTTTCAGCACGTTTGACTTCCTTGTAGATCCAAGATGTTAAGCCATGTCAGACCTGGTGTTGGCAAATACTTTTTCCCAATCTGTAGGCTGTCTCCCTGCTCTCTTGATGGTTTCTTTGGCTTTGGAGAAGCTTGTCAGTTTAATAAGGTCCCACTTGTCTATCTTATCTCTTATGACCTGTGGGTTTTGGATTTTGTTCAGGAATCGGATGCCAGTTCCGATTTCCATGAGGGTATGTCCTTCATTCTAAGGTTCTTATGGTTTGAGGTTTTACATTTAGATCTCTGATCCATTTGGAGTTAATTTTTGTGTATGGGGATAGAAATAGGTCCTATTTCAATCTTCTGCATGTGGTCAACCAGTTTTCCCAGCACCATTTACTGTATAGGTTCTCCTGTCCCCAGTGGTAGGTGGTGGAGGCTTTGTCAAAGATGAGTTGGTTGGGAAATTGAGGCTTTGCTCCTGGAATCTCAATTCTATTCCATTGATCTATATGCCTGTTCCTATACCAATACCAAGCTCTTTTGATGATTGTAGCTTTATAGTAAAGTTTGAAGTCTGGTAATGTGATACCACCTGCTTTGTTTTTTTTTTTGGCTGAGGATTGTTCTGGCTATTCTTGGTCGTTTGTGTTTTCATATGAATTCCTGTGTTGTTTTTTCTAGGTCTGAGAAGAATGTAGCCAGTAATTTAATGGGTATTGCATTGAATTTGTAGATTGCCTTAGGTAAGATGGACATCTTCTCAATGTTGATTCTTCCAATCCATGAGCATGGGTATTTTCCACTTGTTTGTGTCATCTTTGATTTCTTTATGCAGTGTTTTGTAGTTTTCATTGTAAAGGTCTTTCACATCTCTGGTTAGGAAGATGCTAAGGTATTTCATTTTTTTTTTTGTGGCTATTGTGAATGGAATTATGCTTTTTATTTTGGTTTCTGTTTGTTTATTATCGGTGTAAAGAAATGTGATTGTCTTTTGCACATTTATTTTGTATCCTGAGATTTTGCCAAAGGACTTTATCAGTGTAAGGTTTTTGCCAGATTCTCTTGGGATTTAAGGTACAAAATCATATCATCTACAAAGAGAGATAACTTGACTTCCTCTTTTCCTGTTTGATTACCCTTGATTGCCTTCTCTTCTCTGATTGCTCAAGTCAGGACTTCCAATACTATGTTGAACAGGAGGGGTAAGAGTGGGCATCCTTGTCTTGTTCCAGTTTTCAGGGGAAATGGTTCCAATTTTTCCCATTTAGAAGTATGCTGGCTGTGGGTTTCTCGTAGATGGCTTTTACTATTTTGAGGTATGTTCCCTGTATGCCTAGATGTTCGAGGGTTTTTTATCAAGAAGTGGTGCTGGATTTTATCAAAAGCTTTTTCTGCATCTAATGATATAATCATGTGGTTTTTGTTTTGACATCTGTTGGTGTATTTAATTACATTTATGGTTTTACGAATGTTGAACCAGCCTTGCATCCCAGGAATGAAGCCTACTTGGTCATGATGGATGATTTTTGAAATGTATTATTGAATCCAGTTTGCTAGGATCTTGTTGAGAATTTTAGCATCTAGGCTCATCAAAGATATTGGCCTATTGTTCTCTTTCTTTGTTGGATCTTTACCTGGCTTGGGTATCAATGTGATGTTGGCTTTGTAAAATGATGTGGGGAGAGTTCCATCTTTTTGAATCGCCTGGAATACCTTCAGTAGGATTGGTATCAGCTCCTCCTTAAATGTCTTGTAGAATTCTGCTGGAAAGCCATCTGGACCAGGGCTTTTTTTTGTAGGTAGTTTTCTTATTACGTAGTCAATTTCTTTGCTTGTTATTGGTCTATTTAGGGTCTCAATTTCTTCTTGTTCCAACCTAGGTATGTTGTGTGATGTCAGAAAGTCCTCCATTTCCTTAAGGTTTTCAAGTTTGTTTCCACACAAGTGTATGGAGTAGTCTCTAAAGATCTTTTGTATTTCTTCCGGGTCAGAGGTGACTTCATCTTTTGTGTTTCTGATTGTGCTTATTTGGGTTTTTTCTCTTTTTTTCTTGGTCAGTCTAGCTAGGGGACCATTGATCTTATTTATCCTTTCGAAGAACCAGCTTTTTGTTTCATTGATTTTTTGTATTATATTTTTGTCTTCTATGTTCTGGATTTGGGCTTTTATTTTGGTGATCTGGATTCTTCTGCTGAAATTAGGGTTTTTGTGATCTTGCTTTTCCAGCTTCCTTAGGTGGCTTGTTAGGCTGTTAATTTGTGTTCCTTCCATTTTCTTTATGTGTGTTTGTAGGGATATAAATTCACCTCCTACTATAGCTTTCAAGGCGTCCCAGAGATTTTGGTAAGATGTTTCTTCATTTTCATTTGTTTCCATGTATCTTTTGATCTCTGTTTTGATTTCATCATTGACCCAGGAGTTGTTTAGCATCATGCTGTTTAGTGTCCATATCTTTGTGGGTTTTGGGGGCACTTTGTTGGTGTCAATGTTTATTTTTATTCCACTGTGGTCCGAGAAGGTGCATGGTAGAATTTCGGTCCTTTTAAATTTGCTTATGCTTGATTTATGGCCAATTATGTGGTCGATATTAGAATACATTTCATGCGGTGATGAGTAGAATGTGTATTCTGTAGTCTTTGGATGGAGTGTTCTGTAGGTATCAATTAAGTCCATTTGGTCCAAAGTCACATTGAGGTTCCGGAACTCCTTACTGATTTTTTGTCCTGATGATCTGTCTAGGGTTGTGAGTGGGGTATTAAAGTCCCCAGTTATGATGGTGTTAGAGTCAATATCTTTCTTTCGTTTTCCTAGAAGTTGCTTTATGAAAGTTGGTGCACCTATGTTGGGTGCATATATGTTTAGGATAGATATTTCTTGTTGATGGATTGAGCCTTTATCATTATGTAGTGTCCTTCTGTATCTTTTTTGACTTTTAATAGCTCGAAGGGTTTTTTGTCTGAAGTTAAGATCACTACTCCTCCTTTCTTTTGTATTCCATTCGCCTGAAAATTTGTTTCCCATCCTCTTACTTTGAGTCTGTGTATGTCATTTCTAGTGAGATGGGTCTCTTGAAGGCAGTATATTGTTGCCTGGTGATATTTTATCCATTTTGCCATTCTATGTCTTTCAGTGGTGCGTTTAGTCCATTCACATTCAGGCTAATTATTGAAATGTGAGTGTTGGTCCCTATCATAGAGTTCTTACAGAGTTGTTGTTCTTCCACTTGGTTTTTAGTCTTTCTTTTGGTTTTGGGGTTGGTTCATGTATATTTTATTCTTTTTCCTGTACTCTTGTAAAGAATGTTGTTCTTTTTTCCTTTTCTTTTGTGTTTAGTACTTTCTTAAGTGTTTCATGTAGAGGTGGTCTGGTGGCAGCGTAAGTTCTTAGGGATTGGATATCTTGGAAATATTTTAATTCTCCCTCACTGATGAAGCTTAACTTGGCTGGGTAGGTTATTCTTGATTGAAATTGTTTATCCTTTAGGACTTTGAAGATAGGACTCCAAGCTTTCCTCGCCTGCAGGATTTCTGTAGATAAATCTGCTGCTATTCTAATTGGTCTTCCATGGTCGGTGTCTGGCCTTTTTCTCTTTCTCCCTTTAGGATTTTTTCTTTTATGCCTACTTTGTTTAGGTGAATTATTATGTGTCTAGGAGTTGGTCTTCTCATTTGTTGTCTTGCAGGGGTTCATTGAATTTCTTGTGTTTGAATTTTTGCATCTCTGATTAGATAAGGGAAGTTTTCTTGAACGATCTCATGGAAAGTTTGTTCCAGTGTTGTCTCTGTCTCTCTTTCTGCCTCAGGAAGGCCAATTACTCTTACCTTCAGTCTCTTGAAGTAATCACTCATCTCTTGAAGGTTTTGTTCTATCATTTTGAGCTTATTTTCTGTGTTTTTAAGAGTTTGGGTTTGTTCTGTATTTTGGTCCTCAAGCTCTGAGATTCTTTCTTCTGCTTTCCATGCTTATCAGTTTGTTATTTATTTTATTCACAGTATTCTTTATTACCGTTATCTCAGATATCAGCTCCTTCCTAGTTTCTTCTTGTGTCTCCTCAATTCTTTTTAATCTCTCCATTAATGTCTTGATATCTAGGTTTGTAGTTTGAGACCCTTCATTCTGTGAGCTCTTCATTGTTTGCATTCCGAAGTCAGTTTTCTCAGTGTCTGCCCTCCCAGGGGTCTGGGAAAGACCCTTACTCTTCTTTTGGTTTTTGCTCATTTGTGTAGCTTTTTCTCTCTCTCCCCCTTTCCCTCCCCTTCTTTAATTCTGTTTTTGAGGGAAGGTGGGGTTGCTTTTGTTTCACTTCTGCAATATCCTGTTCTTCCTTATGAGGGTCTTCTGGCTTTGTTGACTTTTGAGGTTGGAGCGTGGGCTGTGGGCTGTACTTTTTGCAGTTTTGAGGTTTAATTGAGGGGGAAGCTGTGGTTCAGGATGTATATGCTGATTCTAGCATCCACAAACAGTTGTATGAGCACACTGGAACCTATTTCCCTCTTTTTTTATAATCTGTCCATGCAGTAGTATGTGGGCTTTGTCCCTAGATTAAAAAGGGGGTATAAAAGAGGAAAATAATGGAGGAAGGGGGGGTCAATAGGAAGTTAGAAAGAGAGAAGAGTGAGAGGGAAAACAGACATACATACCAACTATCAGGTGAGGATGAGACGCAAGGCCAGAGAGACATGAAAAAAGACACGTAAGAAAGATTCCCTAAAGAATATTGATAGCTACACAGAGACAGACCAATAAAATCATGAGCCAGGCTCGGTGGCTCAACTTATAATCCTGCACCTTGGGAGGTGAGGTGAGTGGATTGCCTGAGTACGTGGATTCTAGACCCTCCTGGGCAGGCAGCACCTCATCTCTACAATAAAAATCAAAAAATTAGCCGGGCGTGGTAGCGTGTGCCTGTAGTTCTAGGTACTTGGAAGGCTGAGGCAGAAGGATCGCCAGAACCCAGTAAGTCGAGGCTTAGGTGGGCGGGAGCGGCCACTGCACTCCAGTCTGGGTGACAGAGTGAGACTCCAACTCAAATAAATAAATAAATAAAATAAAATAAAATAAAATCACGAAACAGTGTAAGTCAGAAGGCAAACAACAAATGTGATCAAAACAGTCAAAATATAAAATCATAAGTCAAAATAAGAGATCAGACTAAAGTCACTTCAGCTCTGATCTCCGGCCTCTCCCCTTTGTTTTTCGTTGCAGGCAGCTAGATTTACTTGCAGTTTGGGTTTTTTTCAGCCTGCTGCCTGGGAGTTGCTTTTGTCTGATTCAGCACAGGGGTGGGGCTTTTTCTCCTGTTTAGCGATGTTACCTTAGGAACCCATGTGGGGGTTGTTGATAGGTGGGCGGGGCAATGGAAATCTCTGCCTGGGGAATAGCCGAGTCAGATTCACTTTTGCAGATCCATTTCTCTCCACTTGTCTGGGTCCCCAAGCTTGGGGTCACGTGCTAAGTGCCTCAGCCAGGGTGTTCCCAGAGCTCCAGAGCTCCAAAACTCCAAAGGGCAGGCAGTGAGCAGCGAGAGTGGCACTGGGCCCCCCACAGGGTACTTCAGCCAGGAATGGGACCAGTGTCTCTGAGGGGCGGGTGCCCAGAGCCTCCCTGAGTGACTGGCGGCTTGGTGCTGGGTCCTGGGTGAGAGATGATGTAGCCAGGGAGGGAGCTGAGTCCCAAGACTCCCACGCAGGTGGGAGTTGCATATGGTGGAACAGCAGCAGCAGGGGGCCGGTATCCGCCCTGCATGGGACCGAAGTTCCCCGGGCCTCGGACCAGCATGACTGGTGGGGCTAGGGGATGGGGGAAGAAAAGTAAGAGTCTTTTTGGGAACTCACGTTCGGAGAATCTCACAAGTCCACCTATGCCGTCGCCATCTTCTATAGTTGTTTCTAATCTTCTCTCTCTTCACCTCCTAAGAGGAGGGAGCCTGTAGTTCCAGCTACTTGGAAGGCTGAGGTGGAAGGATCGCCGGAGGCCAGCAGGTCGAGGCTGTGGTGGCTGGGAGCAGCCACTGCACTCCGGTCTGGGAGACAGAGTGAGACTCCAACAAGGTTACAGAGGAAGAAGTTTGGTGATCTGATCCCAGAGTCTAGTCTCTTCTACACTGTACTGAAATTCACACATGAAACATCTTATAGCAGGAGCCACAGAAACTGTAGAAGCGGAGTATGCACTGCGTTTCCAGATCATGGTCCCTTTTCGAGAGGACCGGGAAGGGGTCAGGGGCCAGGTGATGCTGGCGTGCAGCGCACGCCAGGTCCGCTGGTGTCCTCCTCCTCCCAGCAACCATCGGACCCGCCGTGCCTGCAGCTGCGGCACTTGAACCCCATTAATTTTCTTTTGAATGTTTGATAAAACATTTTTATATGCTTTTTGTTAATTTATCCTTCATTTTCTGCATTACTCTCTTTTCTTGTGATTAGCTTTGCTTGTAGTGAAGTATTTAATTACTTCCTCATTTCTTTTTGTATATATTCTACAGGTAATTTCTATGTGGTTGCAATGAGAATTACATTTGGCATTCTAAAGTTATAATACTAATTTTATTTTAAGCCAACTTAACTTTAATGACATATAAAAATTCTATTTCTTTAGCAGTTCCATCATTACTTCTTTTGGTTGTTAATGTCACAAAAATCTTTATACTTTGTGTGCCCAAAAATGTATTATTTGAAAAAAAATTAGTTTCTTAAATTATGTAGAAAACAAAATTTGGTGTTACAAGTCAATATTGCAACAATACTACTTTTAAAGCAAACAATTGCTTTCTAAAAAAGTATTAATATCTTAAATCATGTAGAAAACCAATAAGTGAGTTACAAACCATTGTTATAATAACACTAACTTTTATAATTGCCAGTGTCCTTAAGCTAACTGAGACTTTTATTTCTACATATAGTTTCAGGTAACTGTCTAGTGTCCTCTTATTTCACCTTGCAAAACTTTTCTTGAGCATGTCTTGCAAGGCATGACTAGCAGTAATAAAGTCAAAACTCTTGCTAGAATATCTTAATTTCTTCTATTCTGAACTTTTGCAGAACTTTTCTTCATGAGGGACACTTGTTTAACAGGAGTTTTTTTGTTTTGTTTTAGCACTTTGAATTCTGATCTCCAAAGTTTTGGATGAGAAACCTGCTAATAATCTCATTGTAATTGATTTACATGAAGAATCGTTTCTCTTTTGCTACTTTCAAACTTTTTTTGTCTTTAAATGTTTGATTAAAATATGTCTTGAGGTGTGTCTAATTTTATCTCACTTGGAGTTTGCTGAACTTCTTGGATGTTTACACTCATGTCTTATATCAAATCTGAAAAGTTTGCACCTATTATTTCTTCACATATTCTCTCTGTCCTTTCTTCTATTTTTGGAACTCCCACAATACATGTTGGTTCATTTGATGATGTCCACAGGTCCTGCAGGCACTGTTTACTTAAAAATTTTTTTTTTCTTTTCCTCAGACTTAATATTTTCCATGATCTGATCTTCAAGTTTGCTAATTCTTCCCTCTGTTAAAATTTACCTTTGACTCTCTCTAGTAGTTTTAATTATTATACTTTTCAGCTTCAGTGATTATGATTGGTTTCCTTTTTCCATCTTTTTTTTTAACTTTTTTCACTTTAAAAAAACTTTTTTGATCAACTTTAAGATAATTGTTTTAAAGTCTTTGTATAGTTGATATGCCACCAAGTCTTTTTCAGGGACCATTTCTGTTTTTTGTTTTTTTCCTTTGAATAGTCTATACTTTCCTATTTATTTGCATGTCCTGTAATTACTTTTGTTGTTGATGAAAACAGGACATTTCATCCTAACAATGTGGTAACCCTGAGGTTCAGATTCTCTACTGTTCCCAGGGTCTCCTATTTTTTTTTTTTTTGTTAATGTTTTCTGTTTAAAAAAAAATTTAGGCTGTCCCTGTACCATGCAGGATCCTGAGGTATAAACTGAAAGCCTTTTCAGTTCATTTCTAAACTTACACCTTACCCTAGGCATATGTGGGTCACTTTCTGGGTTTTTTTGTTTGTTTTTCTTACATGCAGTTGTTTTTGAATGTTCAACATTTTATTTTTATTTTTATTTTTTGAGTTGGAGTCTCACTCTTTTGCCCAGACTGGAGTGCAGTCGACCTGCTGAGCTCCAGCGATCCTTCTGCCTCAGGCTTCCAAGTAGCTGGAACTACAGGCGCGTGCTACCACACCCGGCTAATTTTTGATTATTGTAGAGATGAGGTCTTGTCAAGTTGCCCAGGTGGGTCTCGAACCCTGGGACTCAGGCAATCCACTCACCTCAGCCTCCCAAGGCACAGGATTACAGACTGAGCCACCGAGCCGGCTTGTTCAACATTTTAACATCTGGTACACAAAAGGGGAAAAAGAGAAAAATTAGAGGAGGGTAAGAGGGCATGAACACTTTAAATCCCCTGGATGTCACTTCAGCCAGAGAAGGAGGGGCTTACAACTAAAGGAGTTTAGGCTATGTCACTCCAAAATATGCCACTCTGGCATATTGACTACTCTTAGTTAAAAGCACTTAAAACACAGCAGGTGCAAAAAGATCACTCTGATTTTCATGCTGTGTATTTGAAAGGAGATGAAATTACTATGTGAAAGATGCCTTCCCTATACTAGAAAAAAATAACATTCTTATCATCAAGGATGGCAAGTTGAGGCAGAGAGAATTCTGTACAGATCCTATTAAAATATCACTTATCTCTTAGCCTCCTTCCTAATTTACTTTTTCATAATTTGCTACTCTGTATCCAATTCACTATATAAGTGTTCAACTTTAATTTTACCTTTAAGTCTTCATTTCCTTAGGAAGGTTCCTGTGTCACATCAAACTTATATTAAATAAAATTGTATGCTTTTCTCCTGTTCATATGTCTTATGTCAATTTAATCCTTGACCTAGTAGAAAAATCCTAAGAGAGCAGAGGTAAAATTTTGCCTTCCCTAAACAACAATGAGGAGCGATGCAACCTTAACTTGCCTCTTTGCCTGCACCTATGTGATTCAAAGCAGCAATTAGTGGTCAGAGCACAGATTTCAAATATTTGAAGAACAAGATGCTTTTTGCCCACTCTAGATCCTTTAAGCTCAGTATAAGTTCTTCAGGAATATATGCACAACTGCCTAAGATGGGACTGATGGGGGAGATGGGAAGAGAAGCTGCTACTATCCTAAGAGCTGAAATCTATTGAAGGTCAATGGAATTTACCATCCAAGTCTTCCCTTAGAAGTTGCAAGATTTCAATAGAATTCAGTGTTCTATGATCTTTACCATACAGATTCTATAAGTGCAATTCCGATGTAGATTGAAAGATAGATTCCTCATACTTTCTATGCTGCCATTCTCTCAGAATTTTCTCAACAATACATTTTCACAAAACCAAAATACTAAATATGTATGTGCCCCGGTTTCCAAGTTTTAGAAATAAAGGTGGTTAAGAATGTATGGAAAACTCTAATAGTAAAAGTACATTAACTGTGTTTTAAAGTATCAATAATAACTAACAACTGATAGGATAATAAGAGTAATAAAATGAACACACATTTTAATGACTAATGCATATTTTCCTGTTTTATGACTGTGAATAGCCCTTAACACTTAAGAGTAACAACACCTTTTAAAGAAATCTACACTTTCAATTACATTTTTTCATTATTTTTTTTAAAAGATCAGTATTTATGCTGATTTTAAATACTTGTTTATTCTGAAAATTCCTTGAAGAATACATACATTACTGATCACTTCAAGGTTTGAGACTCCACTGGCTCTAAGTTACAACATAAATGATTTTACAGAAGTTTTTATAAGATTAGTAATTTATCAAAATGTTATGTGCATCATTTGATTTAACTTTGCTTTATAAAATGTATCATTTTAATTTAATACACTCTGATCTAATCCATGAAATTAAGGAATCCTTGCTTTCCAGGAATGTGTAAACATTTTTTATACTGTTAGTAAAAGGAACTGTGATTGTTAACACTGTTGACCTAATCATAAATTGTAATGTTTCTCCCTTTGGACACATGGGAGAATTGTATCTTCTCTCAGAGTAGGCAGATTGGCTTGATTTGACCAATGAAATACTAATAGTGTCATGTGTCACTTGCAGTTAAAAACATTTAATTACCATTGCAAACCATTTTAGTGATCACTTTTCCCCTACACAGATACCCATGAATTCCTGTTTCCTACATAAATATGAAGAACAGAGATCCTTACTGATCTTCATGGAGAGTGAAATGTTGAACAAAATAAAGCATTCATGTTATACCGTTGAGATTGGAGGGTGTTAGTTACAGCAGCATAACAGAATTATCTTGGAAGATACTAGAGCCTAAAAAGGCAATACTGTTGACCCTTGGACAAGCAGGGGCTGGGGTGCTGACTCCCCTCCCAGTCAAAAATTTGTATATAACTGTATAACATTTGACTTTTAAGTAAGAGTCTACTGTTTACTGGAAACCTTATCAATAACACGGTTAATTGACAAATATTCTGTGTGTTATATGTTCTATATGCAATATTCTTAGAAGACAGTAATCTAGAGTAAAGGAAATGTCATTCTAATAGGATAAAATCTCCTATAAGTTTTAAAATGTTGAAATCTGCACAAATTATCTTTTATTAAAAATGAGATGTATATATCAATTTATTATTCCTTTTTTCTTTTTCATATGTATTATAGTATCACATATAGTTTGGTATCCTACTTTTTCAGTTACTTCACATTGTAAAATATTTTATACCTATATTTCAAAACTCCTTTTCTGGGAGTGATCCTCTCCTGGCTTTAGAAATAAGCCCTGATTCCTGTCTATTTCTCAATAACATAAAGAGTAATCTTGATTCTCCATAGGTCTTAGGACCTGGTTTCAAACATTTAACTATATAAATTCTGGCTCCTAAAATCAAGAGTGCTATGAAAATAATCCCCTTGGTTTGCAAGTTCATACTTTGTGTTAGACAGGATAGAAGAGATGCAGAAAAGGCATCTTGAATCCTTGGCTTGGGTACCTCTACCACCATTTAGGGCTGCCAGATAAAATACAGGATGTTCACTGAAAGGAGAACTTCAAATAAGCAATAGATAATTTTTTGTATGAGTATTTCCCATGCATTATTTGATACACACTTATACCAAAAAATGCATTATTTACGTGAAATCCAAATTTATCTGTGTATCCTGTATTTTACTTGCTCAATCTGGCATCTCTATGTACAGCCTCCTCAATTGTATCAGGTGGAAGCAGAGATGAGTCTCAATGTCTTGGTCATTATGTCCCTCTCTTATCCACATCCAATTTTTTCACTTCCTTATGGGACCTCAAATAGAGTTCAAAAGTCCTTGGTCCAGGTGAAAAGCAATGATTTCCTGACCTAAGGTTGTTGCAAGGGGAATGGAAATGAAAGAAGCAGGTGAGATATATTTTGGATATAAAATGGAGATAGCAAGGACCCAAAGATGATTCAAACTTCTCGATTCTTGGCATATATGACAGTAGTTGTGCCATCCGAAGTGACAAGAAAATCAAGTTAGGGACAATTTGAAATACCAGTAGGACGTCAAGTTGGAGATGATTAGCAGGCAGCTGCCCAATACTATTCTTGCTTCCATGGTTTTGCTTCATAAGAAATTAGTGGTAGACCACTGAGTATGATGGACTCTAAATCCATCCAATTTGTTTCGAAGTCCATAATTTTATTCTTCTTTGTGGCTGCATGGTACTCCACCATGTATATGTGCCATATTTTCTTAGTCCAGTCCACTTTCGATGGGCAGTGAGGCTGGTTCCCTGTTTTGGCTATGCTGAATAGTGCTGAAATAAACATGCATGTGAAAGCAAAAAACAAGTTATTAAGACCATCATAAGAAAAAAATATATTTACTGTTTATTAAGTGGAAGTGGATCATCATAAAGGTCTTCATACCCTTCACATTGAGTAGGCTGAAGAGGAAGCAGCAGCAGCTTTGGTATTGCTGTCTCAGAAGCGACAGAGATGGAAGTGGTAAAGAAGGTGAAAGGGGAGTCAGACACAATGGTGAAATTTTTTATTGACAAATATCTGCGTCAAAGTTGGATCCTTGCAATTCAAACTTATGTTGATAAGGGCCAACTGTACTAATATGCTAACTACGCTCTATCTGGTGAAACAATTTCTGAACCTTAAAACTAATTTTAAATGTCACAAAGATTGTCATACATAATCAAGTGATACATTTATTTGAATGGTTTCAACCTAGATATTTTTATTCTATATGTGATAGATTAGAGCATCAAATATTTAATTAAATATGAGAAATTCACTGTATATTTTTAAAATGTCTGATCTATGAGAAGTCTCTTTGAGAAGATCATACACACATATGATCCAACACAATCCACCAAAATTAGTCATATTTCTAAAAATCTTTAGCTAATATATTGTACCATATGTTCTATAAACATCTTTCCTATGGTAAGAGATGATTTTTTCTATGGATAGCCTTATATTTTGACTGGCTATAGAGGGTACCAATAAGTTTTCAGATTGCTTAAGTGTTAATAGTTCAAATAAAAACAGGTTCTAGAATTTTTCTTAAATGTAGGATGACCATTTACTATTAGTGATATATTGCCAAGTTATTCATGTTACATAGGCACATTTAATAGTACCTTTTTAAATCTCAAAATCACCTGTTTGAATGATAAATTATATGATCACTCACAAGTTTATTATAGCTAGTGAAATAAATACTGAGTCTTGTAAAGATAATTAAAATTAGACATGTAGATCATACAATCTCTGTGAGAATGGAGCATTAACACTTTATCACTAGCACCTGCTAAGGTATCTGGTACTTAATGTGCACTCAAAATGTGTGTTTAATAAATTCTTGGGTGATAAGGGCTAGGTGAGATGTTTAATGTACTAAGTCAGATTTAGGGTACAAAAAAGATTATAATAGACTGAAATTAGTTGATTGAGTTCAAAATCATATATAAATAGAAATCCTTAATTGGTTTTCAAAAATTGTCTTTTTAAAACATGACAGATCTTTTTATATGTAAAAACATATGGAAAATTCCAGGACTTCAAAAACATATGGATTTACTTATTCACTGGCTACTTCCAAAAATAAATAATTTTGAGGCACTGAAAGAAAATTGGATACTATAATTTGTTTTGTAATTTGCATACTATTAAGTTATATTAATCAGGAAGAAAAAAATCTTATTCCATTCTGCAATGAGTGTACCGTGTCTGTTTTAGTGTTTAGCTTAGGGATTTAATGATTTAGAAGAAGAGAGGTTCTGAGATTGTAAGGGATATTTTTAAACCAGCTCAGCATTTGCTAAGGGAATTGAGACTATTTAGCATGGAGAAGAGAATACTTAACAGGTTATAATAATTGATGCAAATATTTGGAATGCTTTAATACATAAAAGAGTGCTCAGATTTCGTCTATCTCCAGAGGGCAGAAATAAGACCAAACTAACTAATAAGTGAAAATTTTGTGGAGATAATTTTCAACTCTGTTAGAAGAATTTGCCAGAAATTAGTACTGTTTAGCCCTATAATGAGTTTCTTGAGAAAGTACGGAATGCCATATGGTAGAGATGTCCATCTTTCAGGAATAGAAGTTATTTCTCCCTTGGCAGAAGCAGTTGAACATTTAAGATCTTTAACAACCGTTAGATATCATGTATTTTTTATGTCATTATATCATACTGAGAAATGTGGTTGCATGACTTATGGATGTACTGAAATGATTAAAACAAGAATTAAAATATGTAGGCTATTCAAAACCAGGGCACATTCAATTATATCAAGAAAATAACTATAACTATGACAGAATTGTCTATTCTCTAATCTCCAGCAGAATAGCTGGAATGCCAGAACCTCAATTATCTCTTTCTCTGGGAGACTCTTTGGGAGTGGTTCACAAGTTTTTTTTGAGTACCATTAAACACTCTGTCTCTTCTCATCTGTCACAATGATGATACAACAAAAATGTCACTTCTTCAAAACTAGTAGAGAACTAGGTGATTCTTTCATTATTTGTCTTGCTTCTTTTGAGAGAGGGAATTTTCCCACAATTTTATGAAAATTTTATTTTTACCATTATGGAATATCAAGTTTGAAGGGTGACACCATTGTATTTACGTGTTACTCTGAGGGGAAAGAGCATTCTTTCACATATTTCCTTTTTTTTTGAGTTGGAGTCTCACTCGGTCGCTCAGACAGGAGTGCAGTGGCAGCTCCCGGCCACCACAGCCTCGCCTGCTGGGCTCTGGCGATCCTTCCGCCTCAGCCTTCCAAGTAGCTAGAACTACAGGCGTGTGCTACCATGCCTGGTTGATTTTTTAATTTATTGTAGAGATGAGGTCTCGCCAAGTTGCCCAGGCGGGTCTTGAACCCTGGGGCTCAGGCAATCCACTCACCTCAGCCTCCCAAGGCGCGGGATTACAGGCTGAGCCACCAAGCCTAGCTTATTTCCTTTTTTAAAAAATGAAAATGAATAGTCATAACAGTATCATTGCCTTTATATGTTTTTTTAAAATAAAATTCACAGTGTTTTATTTTCCAGTTTTTAATTTAACTTGCTCTTTCAGTTTCAAACATTCTTCTTTCATAATACAGAATTAACATGTTTCTTTCAAGGATGGCTTGCAAGGCAATAAGAATAACACTGCATTTGGAAAAAGTATAAAAATTTCCATTTCCAGCCAGGCATGGCAGCTAATGCCCATAATCCAGGACTTTGGGAGACCAAGGAGGGAGAATTGCTGAGCCCAGGAGTTCTAAGCCAGCCTAGGCAACATAGCATGAACTTGCTTCTACAAAAAAATAAAAAATTAGCTGGACATGAAGATGCATTTCTGTAGTTCCAGATACTTGGAAGGCTGAGGCTGAAGGTTCGCCTGAGCCCAGGAGGTCAAGACTGTGGTGAGCCTTGATCATGCCACTGCACTGCAAAACATAAGTGACATGGTGAGACCTCCAACTCAAAACAAATAAAATAAAATAATAGAAATAAAAACCTCTATTCCCAATGATTTTTTTTCCCGTCTGCACACTGCTCAAGGACAGGGAAGAAAATATTTTTTTTCATTTGCTTTGACTTTTTATTCTAATTATCCCAACTTGCCTCATATTCTCCAGAAAATATTTTTGAATCTATTCTGTGAAGATTGAAGAAGATACATATTGTCTTCTTGGTCCAACTCTCCTCCTTCCTCTTCCCAGGTTCCGGTCATGCTCACTAACACATCCACCAAGTGATAGTGAGAGAATAGAAGAGTGGCAGGTGGGATATAGCAACAATTGATCTAAGATAAGTCAGTCTCCTTGGAGACTAGTTTGTGATGAAGGAAAGAGAAGAAAGAAATGCAACAAGAGAGGCAAGAGGGGGGTTCAGATTCCTAGTTCTAGTTGTTCCTAAGATCTGTTGACAGTCTTGCTACACATAATCTTAAATTCAGTGTTTCTAATTTCTAATTTCATGAGCTAATAAATTCTCTCTTATCAAAACTAGCACAAATAGAATCTCTGGTCACTAAACACCACCAGATTAATGACTAATATGAAAAAGTATGTACTTGGTTAGGCTAATTTCTGTGATCTCAAGTACTAATTAACCTTTAATTATGAATTTGACTAAAATCCTTACTTGCATTTTGTTATAGTTTGTTTTAATATTTTTTTTCTTGGACACATATTTTGAGCCCCAAATCAAGATTCCCACTTTCCTTCTAGCAGAAAGATTTAATACCAGCGCTACACAGGTTAAGAGGAGCCCTAGAACTAATGCTGTGTCTCATTGTCTCCATAAGTAACTTTTTTTGGGGGGGTGGAGTCTCACTCTGTTGCACAGGCTGGAGTGCAGTGGCATTCTCCCGGCCACCACAGCTTCGACCTGCTGGGCTCTGGCGATCCTTCTGCCTCAGTAACTTTTAACACTCATCTTGACCATTTTTAAACCTTAGAACTGGTGGGGTGTTGGAAAAAAGAAGTCAAAAGATCAACAATGTTTCCAATGGCTCTTGGTATGGTATCAGCAACAAAAGAGAAATCTGTATTGATGACGGCATTTACAAAGACTGGCATATTATAAGGTCCTGCTCGTATAAGCCAAAAGAGGAAATAGTATGAAAGCCACTGTATCTAAAGACCATCTGATTATTTGTAATTTTTGTCCAAAGTAGGCTGGAAGTACTTGGGAACGTAGGTACCCTCCAGGGGCAGCCTCTAACCAATGAATATCAAATGCAGGGATATAAATACCCCAGCCCTCTTGCCTCTGATCAATAGCACTCTGAGGTATGTCTGTCCTCAATGGTTTCTAGAGCTCCTTTGCAGGTTTGAGCCAGAGTCATCTCCTTGCCTGATTTCCTTCTCTTTCCTACTCCATTCACCACTGGATTTCCATAGAATCACATCCTTTTAAATCACTTTCACACATATCCTTACTTCAGTGACTTCTGGAAATCTTAAACTAACACATATACTACTGACTTGAGAAGTAATATTCCAAGCCTGGGATTTTTGTCCACATAAAAAGAACCTCACTCTAAAAAGGACCACACATTATTCAAATTTTAATACAGGAAAAAATTGCCCATTTTTTTCTACAATCTACCACCGTGTTTATTGTAATTTAGTAGTACAAATAATTTTCTCCTGAGTTCTTGACCAGTAGCCAGATATGGCTCATATTATCATTTAACACTACATATCATGTGGGTATTTTGCACACATGCACATATCACTTCCTATTTTATAGTGCACACTAACTATCCATAATAACAAACAATGATTATTAAGTTTCTCATCCAGAATAAAGGTAACAATAACATTATCTTTAGCAGTACAAAAGACAGCGATTGTCTTTTTTTTTTTTTTTTTAGTTGGAGTCTCACTCCGTCACCCAGACTGGAGTGAAGTGGCCGCTCCTGGCCACCGCAGCCTCGACCTGCTGAGCTCACTGACATATCCACCAAGTGATAGTGAGGGAATAGAAGAGTGGCAGGTGGGATAGTAGCAACAATCCTGCCTCAGCCTTCCAAGTAGCTGGAACTACAGGCACACACTACCACGCCTGGCTAATTTTTGATTTTTATTGTGGAGGTGAGGTCTCGCCAACTTGCCCAGGCGGGTCTCAAACCCGTAGGGTCAGGCAATACACTCACCTCGGCCTCCCAAAGCGCTGGGATTACAGGCTGAGCCACCGAGCCCGGTCGAGATCGTCTTATGAGTAAGAACATTCCCTCAACCTAGTCTTTCATAAAAAGTACTTACATACATTCACGATATAAAATTACAAAGCTGAGGTCAGAGATCAAGTCCATCTAAAACTAAAATTGTGACGAAAAGGACAATATAGTTGATTCTTTTATTCATTTCTTTATTTCTCCTTTTGTACAATTTGGAAATTTTTTGGGAATTTATATTTTAGATTTATTCAAAAGATTCTTCTACCGAAAGAAAATTAGTGGATCATGAAACTAAAATAGCTGTTTGTATTTTATGACTTTAATCATACACTTTACCAAAACCTAAATAAGATATTGTACAGAAGCTGTTGGAACTCACTTGGTTACCTTCTCTTTCCTCAGTCACTGCAAGGATCCCTCACCTGCTGTAAGTGTTCTAACAGCTAATGCCTTGCAGCTGTTCTCTTCTCAAATTGCCCTTCCCCACACAGGGGCCACCTGGCCTGGGCAGAGTTGCCAGCGTTAGCAAATAAAAATGCAAGACATAATTAGATGTGAATTCCAGGTATATAACATATACTTTTGTTAGTATAAATATGTTTCATGCAGTATTTGTGACATACTTATACTATAAAGTTATCCATTGTTTACCTAAAATTCAAATTTAACCTGAGGTCCTGTATTTTGTCTGGCAGTCCTGTGCCTGAGAAGTTATCTCCTTTTTCTCTTTTATTATCTCTTTCCTTTTTCATCCCTCCCCTCCAGCTAGACTAACAAACACTGGAGAACAAAAAGCAAGCCCATTTGTCTTAGATGGGATCGTGCTTGAGAAATCCATGTAACCATGCTGAATAGTCTTTATTGAGACTTCTTTTTTGCTTAACTTTATTTTCCCATCTGTACTAGCTAAAGTTCTCTAGAGAAACAGAGCCAATAGAATGCATGAAGATATATGAAAATTGATTAAGTATATATATTTTTAATTATTTGTTTTTTATTAACTCAGTTTGTGCAATGAACCCTTGTTTCTTTTTTCTTTGAGTTGGAGTCTCACTCTGTTGCCTAGGCTGGAGTGCAGTGGCACGTTCATGGCCCCCCGCAGCCTCGACCTGCTGGACTCGGGCAATCCTTCCACTGCAGCTTTCCAAGTGGCTTGAACTACAGGTGTGCGCCACCACACCCGGCTAACTTTTTTATTTATTGTAGAGAAGAAGTCTGGCCAAGTTGCCCAGACTGATCTCAAACCCTTGAGTTCAGGTAATGCTCTCACCTTTGCCTCCCAGAGTGCCAGGATTACAGACGTGAGCCATTGTGCCCGGCAGATATATTTCTTATGAGAGATTGACTCATGCTATTAGGGAGACTGAGAAATCCTATGATCTGCTTTCCTGAATTTATTTCCCCTGAGAGTATGCCGCAATAATTAATGTACTTTTATAAGAATCCAAATCTCAGGGTCTACGTTTAGAAAGTCAAACCTAATCAGCTGATACCAGAAGTAGTCCTAGGAAGTTAACTCAATGGAAAGTATTCTGGAGATGAAATATAAACCGACCAGAAAATGAGAATAGCATCTCTACTGGTAGGTAGAGTATTGATTGACTCTGGCATGCTATAGGATTGTAATTGCTGACTTTCAGTTTTAGTGAAGGGATATCGAGGAAGGAAAAGGAAAGAGGTGGAAAGAGATGGAAAGAGATGTACTAGCTAGTACGATGTCTAACACTTAAAATATACTAGAAAATGTACTAAGAAAACTATGATGTTATGTTATTAATAATGTGTCACTGATGCATTGAAAATTAAAAATAACCAATTCCATTTTTAATCTGTAATGTAGGTTTATTAATCATGATTTTAAATAAAAATGTAACAACCAGAGGGCCTTTTTACCAGTATATAAAGGGGGAATTCATCTTATGTAGCCAGAAGATATACAGAGCTGAAAACAAGGCATATGAACACATTGTAAAAGTGGCAACCTTTAAAAAGACTGAGTTCACAGCCTAGCAAATCTATGTCAAAATCAGGGCATTATTTGGGAAGTTATGAAACCCTGAAATTTGAGATGAGACTATCTTGGGATCCTTGATTCTAAAGATTCCCTGGAATATTCTAGGCCAGCAAAAGTGGCTCATTCTCCCTTGTTAGGAAATAGATGCCCAGCCCTACCTTGCTTGAAGGCTAAGCACAGGCTTCAATTGTGGCAGGTGTCTGCCCTTCTCAAGTTCAGGAGTAAGACCATGCCGTCTTCAACAGAGAAATGCATACTTCTTGAAAAATATATCTTGTCCTGCTAGTGACCCTTGCTAAAAATTGAACCTAATAGATGTTCAGAAAGCTCAAGTCTTCCCCAGTGGAAAATATTTATCCCTTACCAGTTTCTAGAACTGAGCTGATACTCCAAACGCAAACTCATTGACTAACGGAAAAGTCTACAGTACTATGGCAAGCATATATGTTGGTGATTTCTCCAATCCTTCCCCAAGCAAACCTATAGTCACATGTATGGTGTCTCTCTATAAGGGAAAGACGAATATCTAGATTTTTCAAGGAATATTGGGCATGAGATCTGCATTAATGTTAATGCAGAGATTCAAAGCATCTTCATAATAACCCTGTTAGTGTCCTTTATTAGCTAGACAGCAGACAACAAAGAATAGCCTGTATATATATCATAGTTTGTCCACTGAAGCAAGGTAAAAAAGTACAGACCCCCACAGTTGTCATTTTTCCAGTACAAAATAGGAAAGTTGAATAGCCCTTCTTAGTAGTTGATAGATCACCTATATCTGTTCCTTGACCTATAGAGTAATAACTGTGGTAGTAGCAAAGGACAAATAGAAATCCCTGAAGCTGATTTATATGTGTATATATGTGTATGTGTGTGTATATATATATACACACACACACACACACACACACACAAGTAATAAGTAATATCTTCTATGAACAGGAGAGATCACTGCCATCTTAAAAGACTTAAAGATTCAAATAGTATAGTACTTATCATATCCCTATTTAACTAATCTTAATTCAGCAATTTAGCTTGACAAAATGGTCTGTGATTCCAGAATTGGTATCTGCTTCATCGTAGGTTAAGACAACCTCTGGTATGCAGTGTAGAACTCTTGACAAGGAGAATGTACTCTTTTCAGTTGCCATCAGGAAGGACAACAGGAGTTATATTCACCTAGATAGGCAGCCCTGTCATAATTCAGCCCAATAACAACGGGGCAATCTATACATTCTGGATATATTATATTTATTTACTATGTTGATGACAGTATAATACTCATAACTAATAATAAAAAATTGCTAAGTACTCTGGATGCTTCGGTAAGATACATGTGCTCTAGTGAGAAGGAGAAAAACCTTCAGAAGTCAGAGACCTGTTATACTGGAAAATATTATGAATTCTCAGAGTTTAAAGTGTATTGAGGTATTCACTCCAAAATACCTTATAACTCCAACTTTCTACCAGGAAAAAAGCATGACTAAGAAACCTTTTTTTAGGGCTAGAAACAGAATACTGGGCTTCACTTGGGGTTACTTCTTAGACCCATTTACCAGGTAACCTGAAAGTCTGCTAAGTTTGAAACACAAAAAATGACTCTGCTGCAGGTTCAAGATGCAGTATAAGAAGCCCTGTTATCATTTAAATCATACAGTTTAGCAGATCCTGTGCTAACAGAGTTATCCATATTTAGTAAAAATGGGTGAGCGTCTGGCAAAGAACAATAGCAGCGGCACAACACAGACCACTAAGACTCTGGAGCAAGGCCATGACGTCTTCAGCAGACAACAGTACACAATTGGAAAAAGAGATTTTGAGCTTCTACAGGGTCCTTCTAGAAACAAGATCTCTGATCATGGTACTCCAAGTGCCCATGTACCCATAATGACTCAAACTTAGCTGTCATGCCCTTCAAATAATAAGTTTGACCAACTTTATTAGTAAACAATTATAAAATGGAAGTATTACTTCTTGAATTATGCCTAAGGGCAAAACAAAGATACAAAAAGCAAAACAAGCTACATAAGCAATTGGTCTAAAGCCCCAGGTTATTTATCACTTTTGTACCAGTATCTCTAATTCAACCCATGTCAATGTTATGTAGATGCCACTTATGGTAAGCAGATGGAAGAGAAAAAATCCTGCTTGATCACTCATTGGTGGTATCAGCTTGTCAATGTGCTGAAGTAAAATATAGATTCCTACTACACTACATTTCAGATGATTCTGAAAGAGAATGGTGAGGAGAACATCTTTCAATGGGTCAAGCTTTGAGCAATGCATTTGATCATTCTCTTAGCCTAAAAAGAAGAGTGGTCCATAGCGAGGATATGCATTAACTCATTGGCAGTAGGAACACATTAGCTACATAGTTAAAGAGCTTCATATCAGTCAGGATTAAAATGTAGAAGACAGAGCATGTACAAGTAATTTGTACAGAAAATTTTTAATAAAAATATTTGCTTGTAATGGATTAACTACTAAGGAGTACAATTAAACTCTGTGGAATAGAGGATTCAAAGATACAAAAAGCAGCCATATCTCTAGGATTGGGTTAGAGCATCCAAACATAGAACCAACTTGGAAGGGTTAGGGTTAGGTTTAGGATTGGAAGAATGCTTTACAGAGAGGCTGAGATTTAGACTTCATTGCAAAGGATGTGACTGAGACTATTACATGGGACAGGAATTCTCGGAGGTGCCATAGAAGAAACTGTCCACTGGAAAGCCAATGAAACTCAATTGAAAACTGGCTAATACGCCAGGCTGTTGCTGAAATTTGCTAGCAAGGTGCTCTCAGGAACGCTGGCAGGACTTTCTGGGATTCTACCCTCGGGGTTGCTAATAATGCAGACTGGAAAGCTGTCTATAACTAGCAACATTCAGTGAGTGAGTGACATTGGGAAGGAATCATTGGGTTTCTTACATGCTGCTGGCCATTATGAGGCACAGTGTCAAAAAAGGAAGAGAGAACACCAGAACCAGGAGACAAAAATCCTTCCTCCTAACATGTCTCTGAAATGTTCTCCACTGTCAGAGACTAATATTTTTCCCGTTAGCAAAGGAGAAGTATTTACAGTGTCCAGATTGAGTATCACAAAGAAAGATAAAGATGGGTATATTTTGAGCTATGATGTAATAAATTGAAAAAAAATCTAGAAGGAGCAAAATTGGAAGATTGGAAACAAAGATATCTGGGGGAAAGTTACATGTTATTTTAACTATGAAAGGAGGCACAAAGTGTGAGGATCTTTTAAATCAAAGATGAATGCTTGCCAGAGAACTGCCACTGGAGAAGGTGCACAAGACAACCAACTAGTCAAAATGGCATGCCAGCTCCTGTACTTAGACACCATAGTGCTTGTGCAGTGGTTCATGGGTGAAGCAGTCATAGAGGCTGGGAAGTCGACTATCTATGAGGCCAATTGCATGGACACTCTTACCAAGGATGATCAATCAATAGCCACTGATAAATGCGCAACCATTCAGTAACAAAGATCAATGCTGAGTCCCTGATATGAAACCATTGCTTCAGAACACAAACCAGTCATTTGATGGCATGTGGATTACATCAGATAATTTCATCTCCTAAGCAAGTTAGACACAAATTCCAGATATGAGTTTCTTTTTCTTTTTTCTCTATTATACGGAATTCCATAATAATATCACCTTAGAACTAGAGACCTACTTTGTGGAAAATAAATGGGGAAAGAGGAACATGATTATGGGACCAACTGATTTTGACATATACTGTACCATTCAGAAACTGCTGGCTTCACAGGACATTGGAAGGGCCTCTTAAATGTGTCACTTGGAGAAGACTGAGGTACCATTATACATGATGTGGTATACATTGTAAGCCACTGACCATCATATAGCATTGGGTCTCTGATAGTTAAACACATAGGTCCAGGAACCAAGGGTTTGAAGTTGATATAGTCCCAGTCACCATCGCTCCCTGTGTACCACTCAGGGAACAGTGCATTCTTGGTGATATTTTAGACACTGAGACAACTGGTCTTAATCTAAGATATGTTGATGTTTTACTAGGAGCATAGTAAGTGTTTCACTGATATATAGTTATGATTGCTGTTTATATGAGCTCCTCATGTCATTAGACCAGCAAACTACTAGGGGAAATTGACCAAACATTAAGAGAATGTACAATCACTGCTATATAATGGAGAAAGCAAGGGATATAGTCAGCACTCTGGTGATCCACTGGGGCATCTATCTGTGCTTGCATGACTTTTTCACAAACTATTTGTTTTGAGATGAGTGTTGACTTCCAGAAGAGTTGCAAGGATAGTATAGAAAGTTTCTGTATCCATTTCACATTAACTTCCTCTAATATTACCGTCTTACATACATGATACAATTATCAAAACTAAGTAATTAACATAGGTACGGTATTATCAACTGAATTGCAAACTTTAATTGAATTTTACTACATATTCTATGGATTTTTACTAGTTTGTCCTTTTTCTGCTTCAGGATCCAATACAAGACCCCACATTGCATTTAATCTTTATAGTTCCTTATTCTCCTCCTTACTGTGACAGTTCTTCATTGCTTCATGAACTTGACACTTTTGAAGAGTAGTGGTCAGGTATTTTGTAGAGTGTCTCTCATTTGGAGTTATCTGATAATCTCATTGAGTTTGTGGATTTGGGAGAATACCACAGAGGTGATGTGACCTCATTGTAACATGTTAGGGAGCACATGATATCCATTGTCTTATCACTGGTGCCATAAATTTGATCATTTGTTTCACATGATGTCTGACAGAATTCTCTACTGCAAAATTTTTTTTTAATGTTTCCAGATTATTCATTAGACATGCATTACTAGGTTTTGTCCATGCTCAAGAGGAGGAGAATTAAGCTCCATTTCCTGGAGAGAGAAAAATTGAGAATTGGTGAACGTATGTTGAAGCCACCATGGTAACTAATGAATAGTTAGAGGGAGTAAATTTGAGGCGATGTAAATATTGTTTTTCCTTTAACTTTCACTCACTAATTTTAATTTTCATCATTTCGTTTTGCCTGCAGCAATTATGCTGTGGTGTTCTTTTATGGTGATTTTCTATTTTTCTTACAACTTCTTTTATTTATGGGAATGACTCTTCAAGTAAGAATTACCCTATTCCCCATTTATTTTTTATTTTCTCATCTTAAATATCAGTATAGACTCATTCATATCTGATATTTGGATTATAATGCAGCCTTATCATTATTTATTTTGTTGCTCAAATTGTTCCTGCTTTGGTCAATGGGAGCTTTTACAAGCCAGCTTCTGTATCCTTCTACCTTTATTTTTACTTTTTAAAACTTTATTACATTCTGTCAGTCCTTTTTTTAACTCTGAATGGCAACAACAGCAACCACAGCCTCATGAAGTCATGGGAAATAGGAGATCAAATCTCTTAGTCACCCCACTCGTCAGGCCATTCGAAGGAAGTGCCTGTTTGGCAGTAGAGAAATCTAGTAGCATTGGTGGAGTGAGGTGAAGCCTCAGAACTAACCGCAGACCAACAGGGACCAACTGGTGGCTGTTTTGGTGCTATAAATCTTCTTATAAATGTTCCATAGAACTGTGAACAAGTAGAATGACTGAATAAAGTAAACTTAATTTGAAAAGAAAGTGAATCTGAGTCACGCAAGGGGAAGTATTTATGGATGCTGGTATTACACAATTACGGACTCTTCACTGCCACTCTGCGGCCACCTTCTCCCTGATTTCACCAGCTGCACTGAGTGTTGGTTCCTGATGGTCCACAAATACACTCTACTCTGGAGTATTCTCTCAGTTGAATAATAACTTCCTCATCCAGAGACTAGATAGCTGCTCACCAACCAGCAACCAGTGACAAAATGACATGAGAATACAAACCACTGGCCTCCATGCCTCATGGTGGGACAAAATCAGTGGTCTAGTTCATGTCCCGGATTTCTCTGGAGAATAAGGCTAAGCTACACTACAGCTGAGAACATGCCCTTGTTTATTTCTTTCCTCCTGCCCTATTTTGTTTCTCTCACTTTTCTTCTCCTAAGATCATGCTTTAATAAAGCACCTAATAAGAATTTTTGCCTTAAATCTAAGGAACTGACCAAAAATAGATAGAAAGAATAACAGTGCCTTTTTAGTGAATATTTTGTCTTAAAATCTTAAATATTAAACATAATTCTGGCAAAGGCCATCCTTATTTAAATTTACCCTTTCTCCATTTTCTTCATCTAATCTATGTACCTATCCTCTTTGTCTTACCTCCATAGGTCTGTCAGTCCTTGTCACTTCTCTTTATCCCTACTAAAATTGATTCATATGTTTCACCAAGTGGACCAAATACCTAATGTCTATCTTTCTATTCCTTTATTTCTAAAACTTTACTCGCAGAATTATTTCCTCCATAAAAATAACCATCAAATAATCTTATTATTCTTCATTGCATGACTATGGTGAGATCAAACCATTGATTGAATGCCTACCAAGAGCCAGTATTCTAGATGCTTCACCTAAACTATAACATTTAATTAGCATAGTCATGTTAACACTATCTTTGTACAGATAGTTAGTGTTCCTGAAGTTTCTAGAGAGTTTGCACAACTCCTCAATGTAAGAAGTGAGTTTATGTTCAGTTCTATTGAACCTAAGGTCATTTTTTGTTTCTCGTACAGTACTCATACATTATTTAATTCGTCATATGAAAGCACAGAAAATGCAATATTTATCATACTACATAGCCCCTTCAATTGCCACTTCCCATCTGTGTTTTCAAAACTCTCATATGCCAGGTTTTTTGCACTTGGTGTTTTCTTTTTTTCTTTTTTTGAGTTGGAATCTCACTCTGTTGCCCAGACCTGCTGGGCTCCGGCCATCCTTCCGCCTCAGCCTTCCGATTAGCCAGAATTACAGGCATGCGCTACCATGTCCGGCTGATTTTTTGATTTATTGTAGAGATGAGGTCTCTCTGCCCAGGCAGGTCTCGAACCCGCGGACTCAGGCAATCCATTCACGTTAGCCTCCCAAAGGTGTGGGATTACAGGCTGAGCCATCGAGCCCAGCTGCACTTGGTGTTTTCAATTCTTCACCTAATTATTGAGAGTCACTGCTGCTTCTGAGAAACTTGCCTCCTTTAAGATGGTCTCAGGCAGGTGTAGCTGCTCCATATTCTATACTCTACAAATCTTTCATCCAAGATTTTCTTATAATATATACTATTTTGATTATAATTTATCTTTTTTATTTATGTTTATCCTCCAAACTATAAGCATATTAAGACAACCACAAGCTGAGTGTAGTAGCTTAAGCCTGTAATCCCAGCACTTTGGGAGGCAGAGGCAAGAGGATTGTCTGAGCTCAGTGGTTTGAGGCCAGCTTGAGCAATATGATGAGACCTCATCTCTACGATAAATCAAAAAAATTAGCTGGATGTGGTGGCATATGCCTGTGGTTCCAGCTACTTGGAAGGCTGAGACGGAAGGATCACCTGAGCCCAGTAGGTTGAGGCTGTGGTGGCCGTGAGCATGCCTCTGCACTCCAGCCTGGACAACAGAGTGAGACACCAACTCAAAAAATAATAATAAAAAAAATCATTTTCATGAAAAATGTTGTTTATGTACATTTGTATTTTTCACTTCTAAAATGAGCAAATAATATACATATATTTAATTTCTCAATTTAAATTCCAGCTAACAAAAGCATTTTTAGAACATCAACAATTCAGACCACAGAAAGGCTCCTGAGAACAAAAAGTTAAGAACTACTTACTGGTTTAGGTCAGTCACCAAATTTTTAAACAGGAAATAATAGTGAAAAAGAATAAGCAGTCTAATTCTTAGTACAGTAATATTTTTTATGTAAAATTATATCACTCAATATGTATGCATATACATACCAATTACATCCTGAAGTGTTTCAGTAACTTTAATTTTAATCTAACATTTGAAACTAAAAAGGATGTAACATTTATGATCATATTTTAGATATACCATTATATTAGTAGAGTTATAAAATATTTTTGGAAAAATAGAAGTTCCTTTCTTGTTAAAGAAAACTGCATTTTAATTTTTTTAAAACTGTATTTATTTTGAAATATTTATATGATATTTGAAGAATAACAGAATTATACATTACCATCCATTGTAGTTTTAAAATTTTAAAAATTTTATTGTTTGGCTTTTTTTTCAGCTAAATATATGTGAACAAATTTATGAGTCATTATTGGTTGTTAGAGTTTATACAATATCTGTAATATAGCTTCATAAAGAATTTTGGAATAAAAAATCAAAGAGAGATAATTATACTCTCAGCAATATTCATATAATCAGCATTATTTTATACATCCAAAATTCTAACTCAAAGTTTGCTTATAGCATCTGTGTGAATGCATTGCTCTGTATTTAAAATCAGACTAAAAACCTATCAAGAAGTAATAAGCAACAACTAATGGCTACTTTTACTTTAAACTTACCTTATTTTTTATTAGAGAATAAAATAACTTGAATAACCACAATGCAGGATAAACAAATGCTAAACTTCTCTCCTCTATTATTTTGGTTTTGTTTTTAAAGGAAATTCTTTGCTTGAGCCACAGGAAGTGAGAACATTGTAAATGAACTAATGAGGAAAAAGTTTTGCTACTGACATAGTCACCCAAAAATGAGAATAATTTATTGCCTAATTCTTATCAGATTGTTAAGTGTTTTAAAGTTTCAAAACACTTAAATATGAATACTAGAAATTGTGGTTAATTTAACATAGTAATAAGAAGTATGTGTAAATAAGTTTAATGGTGATAATAGGTTTAATAAAACAGTAATGACTGAATCCTGCCCCAAATAAGCAAACCTGCCACCCAGAGCCCCTCGAGGGGTTCATGCACAGAGGATCAAGACTAAAATAGCATTTTATTATTTTATTGAGCTTAGTCCAAAATTTCATTTAGATTTCAGACAAGTTGTACTGGACTCCATTTAAAAAACTATTTTGAAATAATTAGGGTTGTAATTACTGCTCTATTTTTCTAGAACTTTCGAAACCAGTGTGCACATTTGCCTCTCACCAGTCTGATGACAGGAATATTGGACATTAGCTTTGCATCAGGTAGGGGACAAGGTAAAAGGAATGAGGAGGTAGGGGAAAAAGACTAAAAGAGATAATTTGTCTTGGTACTCCCATTCAAATGTTTATCATAGTCCAGGCTAGCAACCTAAATCCAATGCCAAATTGACAAGAAAAGGCAGAAGGGGTAAGCAACATCCTATTTCTATAGTCTTTACAGAGGGAGGAGATTTAGAGCGCTATCACAACTAATCATATAAATGACTGCTGACATTAGAGTTTAGCACCTTTTAGGTGGTTTTCTGCATCTATTTGATTCTTTGATTCTGCTGAATCCTTGATCTCAAATTCTAGCCTCCTGACCTGAGACAATATATTACTGTTGTTTAAAGCCATGCAATTTCTGGCACTTTGTTACAGAAGCCCTAGCAAACTAATACAAATACTTTTAAACTTGTTGATTGGCTTATCTGTTTGGTTTTGTAAATCATCCAATGAACACTCACGAAAATATCAACCATTTTATTCAACATCAAAATATTAAATATTTAATAACAAAGTTTAATTCTTGTTTATACTACTTGTCCATTGAAGATTATCTAGACTTGATCTATCTCACCTGTTCCCATTCAGTGACACAGAAGGTAGCTATCTATAACGTGAACAGTTTGCTATAACAGGGAGAAATATGGCAAATCATGCACTGGCTCTGGAAGTGACACATAACTTACCATTATCCAATGACTATCACATGGTCTCATTTAGTTTTAAGTGGCAGAAAAAAATCCTGCCATATGTTCAAAAGGAGAAGAACCACAACACATACGGACAATTGAATAATTGACAAGTCACTCCAAATCTAATATAGAACTAAGAGCGTATATCACCACAGCCTTGCTTTAAAACATTGCCATTGCCCCCAATAGTTCTCTTTATCACATTAGCAGTTAATCCCTTCTTCCACCTTCCCTTTCTTTGCTAAAGTGACTATGATTTGCAGTCTATGTCTGTAAGATTATCTTTTGGGGGCATTACACTTAAATGAGGGCCTACAAAATGTAGGATAACTTAAAATAACTTTATATCAGCCGGGCTCGGTGGCTCAGCCTGTAATCCCAGAACTTTGGGAGGCTGAGGTGAGTGCATTGCCTGAGCCCGTGGGTTCGAGACCCGCCTGAACAGCGGACCAGTTCGAACCCGCCTGAACATCTCTACAATAAATCAAAAAATCAGCTGGGCGTGGTAGCGCACGCCTGTAATTCTGGCTACTCGGAAGGCTGAGGCGGAAGGATCGCCGGAGCCCAGCAGGTCGAGGCTGCGGTGGCCGAGAGCGGCCACTGCACTCTAGTCTGGACGACAAAGTGAGACTCCAACTCAAAAAAGTAAATAAAAAATAAAAAAAACCTTTATATCTTTTAACATAAATTTTAAAATATTTATACAATTTGCTGTAATTTCCACTTCTCATCTGTTGTGCTATTGTTAGCATAAATTTTATTTCTATAGTTGTTATAAACCTCAACCTATATTTAAGTTTTCCTTTTTTGCTTTTAAGACTCAATGGTCTTTTAAAGATTTTTTTTAGCATGAGAAAACCAAGTCTTTTGTCAAAAATGTCTAAAAAGTTATTATGATTTGAAATAAGAACATATACAACTCAATTGTAAAAGTGGATAAAAGACTTGAGCAAAGACTTACAAAGGAGAAATCACTAAAGCACTTTACAAAAGAAGAGAACACCAATGGCTAGTAAGCACATAAGATGCTAGCAATCATTAACAGGGCAATTAAATTAAAATTAAAATGATTACTATTTTTTAAAAGGGATGACAAATCTAAGTGTTGGCAAGGATGTAGAGAAACTGAAACTCTATGGGAAAATCTTATAAAGTTGTACATATCTACCGCACCTCCTAACAATTCTACAATTCTATATCTAAACATTTATTCTTCCCCATAAAAATATATGTGTACACACAGACACGCACAAACTCTTGAACACAAATGTTCACAGTTACATTTTGTTATAATGACCAATAATTTTTAAATAACCTTAATTACATCAATAGGTAAACAAACAACAAATTGTGGCATATACAAAGAAGGATTACATCTTACCAATACAAAGAAATAAATTATTGATATATATAACAATGTGGATAAATCTTTAAAAGATTATAATGCACTAAAGAAGCCAGACAAAAAAGATCATATACTATGTGGATTCATTTATAAAAGATCCTAATATAGACAAAACAAATCTTAAGTGAAATAAATCAGCTCAGTAGCTGCCTCAGGTGATGGAATGTTCTACATTTTGATTGCATGATGGTTATATGGTTAAATAGATTTGTCAAAACTCATTGTTCTGTATGAGCTCATGTGAATGCCTTTCATTATACATAAAATATACTTCTATAAAATTGATTGATTTGAAAATATCTTTTGTCCATAAATCACTCTGTATAATCTAGTAACAGCTAATAAGGAATATTTGCAATCCCCATCTTCGATGGCAGTTATAGCTCTATATATCTCACGTTTCCCTTAATCTGTGCCTGTTTTGACTTATAACATTCAATCTGTCTTTGAAATAGGAACTTCTCTTTCTTTTCAGTTTAACTTACACCTTTTAGAAGGGCACTATAAGGGAACTTTGTAATGATGGGACACAAAGGAGAGACCTAAAAATCCCAGAATTATATTTTGGAGGGTGGGCCTCTTGTAGTATAGGCTTCCCCTGCTAGGTAAGTGTTCTAGTGTATTTAGTGTTCATCATCAGTATGCCAGCTAGTGTTGTGAGAGGATGTGTTCAGCTTCAGTGGATTTTTTTTTCAGTCTTTCAACGTATTTACCCATTTCATTATGGGTGATTTACGAATACACCTGCCCACACTCACTGAGTGTTCAGCGGTTTTGACCAAAAATGACATGACATACCCCATCCTCCCTATTCATCCCATCTCAGCCTGAGAGACTTTTTTTTTCCCTGATGAGATAAGTCCTCATAGGAAAACACTTTGCCGATTTTGAAAGAGAGACACTAACAAAATTCCAGAACCACTAAAAGACATCAAAACGGATAAGTTCAAAACTGTTGTGAGTTGTGGAAAAAGCATTTTGATTGGTGTAGTGCATCAAACAGAGAGTACTTTGAAGGTGGCTAAAGTCTAAACATATAACAATAAATACACAATTTTTTATAAATAAATTCCGAGTTTATTTGGGTCCTCCCTCATACATCTATATCTTGACATAGTGGTAGACCACAAGCCTACGCATGATAAAATTGTGTAGATCTAAAAATACACGAACGATTATAAGTAAAACTACTCTTTGGAGCATATTTAGCTTTTTAAAATTAAACTTTTTATTTTGGGATCTTGGCAGATTGACATGCAGTTGTGAAAATCTAGTAAAATCAATGGATTCTATCAATATCAATATCCTGGTTCTGATTTTATACTATGGTGCAATAACAAGATGTTATAATTGAAGGAAATGTGTAAGGGTACAAGGAATCTCTCTGTTTTATCTCTTACAATTGCATGTGAATCTACAATCATCTCAAATTTAAAAACCTAAATATAACTCCACAAATAGTTTTTGTTCATTAAAAATATTTTCCATTCACCTCTGCTGAGTATATTTCTTTCACTATACTTGTGACAACTTGATTTAAAAAACTAGAAACTTCTAAAGACACATTTTCTTCAATAAAAATTTGAGTTTGGAGCTATATAAATCTCAGCTACTTTTCTTTGAAATTGTTCCAAGATGAATCTGTATATATTCTGATGTCCAATTGCATTTTATTCATCATAGTACACTAAAAATTGACCGTTGCTGAACTCTAGAACTCTATCCATAACAATAATCTGGTCTAATTCAGTAAGTAACAAGAACTATCTAGGGAGCATGTGTAGTAGGGCACCAAGACCATCTCCAGATATATGCCCATGTCATGTTTTTTTTTCCCCCTTAACCACATATGTGGTTCACAAGATAAAGAATTCCAGTGTTGACCTCAGGGAGGAGACCAAGGAGTTTCTCCATGCCTGGACCTCATTATGACACACTCAACATGGACGACTACTTTGGGGCCTAATTTTTTGGGGGTAGTATCACTGTGTAGCAAAGGTATTAGTTATAGCCTTTCTTTCTTACTCATCTACTCTGCAGTAGTAAGAACTATGTAAGATGATTTCAACTAGCTGTGGTGGTGTTTATGTCCTTCTTGTATATGTTTTGCTGTTTCAAATATTAGCCTACTGCTCATTTATACACCAAGAAAGGGAGATTAAACAACTGTTGCTTGGCTTTTTATACACACACACACACACACACACACACACACACACACACACACACACGATTTTATTTATTTATTTTATTTAATTTTTTTTCCACTTAAAAATAGATGTTTCAAGGAGAAAATCTGCTGAGGAACTCAAAACTTTTTACACTAAAGAAGAGGTAACAAATTTCCCAAGCCTATAGAAAAAGATTTCATTCTCCATTTTCTTAAGTAGATTAATCAGTTTTGAGTAAAAATGAGAGATGGCAAAAGTGGTATTTATTTCAACTTGTAGTTAACTGGAAATTGGAAATAGTGGACTAGTAGACTCTTTGAACTCAGTCCAGTCAAAGTGACCAGGGTTAAAAGATCTCCCAATTAATACCATGGAGAGTTACCGTTAACTTTTTACTTCCATTTCTGTTACCAGACATTCATTATTGTCTGTCTTCTTTTTGCTACTGTTTATTATTTTTATAAAGCAGACTAAGGCTTCGTAATGCTAATCATTGCTATCAAGAGATGAGTGGATCTATTCTTGGCCAATAGCCTGCTTGGTCTTGGATCACTTTGAGTCATATTGTGCCTGTTGAATCTACTTTTAAATAAGTGGACACTATCTTAATTTATACATCTTGGTCCAAATGAATTAATTTTCATAAATTACCTGGTATGACCTTTCTTATACACTTTAACTTAATCATAAGTGTATCTTTTTGTGAAACAACTCTTAACTCTACTTCCATCTCAATATATGCCTGTAGTCCTCAAATGCTTTATTTCACAAAACCCTACTCAGCTTTGCCTTGTTATCTTATTTGTATGATTTTCTATGTTCTTTAAATAGTATGTTTCTAAGTTTGAACAGTGAAACTATCAGAGGTAATACTGCCTTAGGAGTTAATCAACCACCTGGGAATCAAGGGCTCTGATTTCTTTGACTAACTTGCCAAAATTTGGGGATAATCACTAATTTCAGGTACATCAAATTTGACTTAAGTTGAGTAGGGTTAATAGCATAGTAAGGATTAGGTGAAGTGGAACGAATGAATTTTAATACTTTGCAATGATGGACTATCTCATGGGGATATCTGCAAAAGGATCTATCAATCTACTGAACTAAATTTTTAAACATGTACATTCTTATTAAACTTGAACACAAATGGCCATTATTTGTAAATGTATTTATTCTGTTTCTACATCCTGTAGATTTCAAACTTTCGATTTATTCCTGGATGAGGTAAGAACAAATAAAAAAGCACCCTTTCTCTTGTTCCTATTGAAAACACCTCTGAAGACTAAATAGTAAATGAGGCTTAAAATGAACAGTCAGCTTAAGCCCAGCAGGAAAGTTCCTTAGAGAGGAACAGTTTTGAAAACTAACACTTTTCTATTTGCTGTATCTCTACAGAGGTGAAAATTTCTAGGAAGTCACATGGACTACCTAGAGGAAATAGGAGAAGACCTGCAGAGGAAAGAAAATTCTGCTTTCCTGTTCATCTCAAACTCCTATCATTTCAATGTACCAGAACCTCTTATTTCTGTTCAGTACAATATACCTGTCAAGATTATATATCTCCTTGGGGTACTTATAATATTTTAAGTAGAACATTGACCAATCAGCTTTTCACAAGAAAATCATTTTGTATATCAACCACATTTAGAAATGTGAAAGTTCCTGCAGTTGCAGACATCTGTAGATGGAGAGGACAGTGTTAATTCCAGCAGGACACAGAATAATGCATGTTCTAAAGGGCTGAACATGAATGTTTTCCAAACTCAAAACATGTACAAGTGTCTTGAGGTGAACTACTAGTCATTTTTTTGTTAGACGTTCAGTCATTAATGAGAAGAGTCACAATAATAATAAAATCTGTAGTGTATTTAGCATGCACTACATGTTAGATACCCAACTGTATGCTTTCTATGTATAATCCTATTTTATTCTCACAACCATCTTGTGAGATATTTTCATCCTATCTTATACATGAAAACGATAAAGCTTAGAGAATCAGAGTATCTTACTTAAGAGTACAATGAATAAGTGGTGGACCTAGATAAAAACTCAAATGTCTCTGAATCCAAAGGCCATCTTGCCACCCTCTCTTGGTGTTACTATCACTCTTCATTAAAAGGTACTTGTAATGAATTAGTCAGACTGAAATGTTGGCCTGGAGATGTGATATTCTGAGAGGTAGGATGGCTCCAATTTTTCTGACATGGAGTCTAAAATTTCAAAGTTGAGCATTACATAGTTTGGATCATTAGAAATCTTTGAAAGGTAAATATTATTTATTCACAGATGAGTTAGAATAAATGTCAGCTCACTTTTTTCCAGTGGTGGGTTAGTGGTGACCCTAAAATGGGTATTTTAACAGAAAGGATTGAAAACCAAGGTAAGAGGATACGGAAATAGATAAGCTTTCTACCCTGTGGTCCCCTTCTAGTACGTGTTTTCCCCTTTCTCTGCTTTTCTTCTAGACTTCTATTCGCATTCCTAAAGTTTCCTTTTTCACTCTCACTTGCCCCTCTTTCTTCCCATGATTCCCTCCTGCCTCCGCCTTACTCCTTTCTTTCTCTCTCTTCTCCTTTCCATCTTTGATCTCTAAGTCTGAAGTCAACAGTCTTCACAAGGCACCTACTTACATTTGCACATTCAAGTTTGTTTTATTCTGAGTAGGAGTTTGTGACCCCCCTTAGGGACAAAATTCAAGTGTCAGAACTGCTTAGCAGAAATGTGTTGTTGTTTTGTCATAGGAGCCTAAATGAAAGCCTTTAACTCACATTTCCTTCTCAGACAATGAGACTAGAGAACAGCACAAAGTTATTTGGGATACTTAAAGTGGTTATGGAGACTTGTTGAAGGTGAATAAATGGCTGATTGCCATTGTGGGAGTTTCACATTGTAAAATATTTGTCAATATAATAAGTGGCAATTTTAGACTAGGATTGACAGAATTTTTCTGTAAAGGCCAGAGAGTAAAAATTTTCAGCTTTGAGAACCATAAAGTCTTTATCATGTATTCTCAACATTCCCATTGTAGTGAGAAAGGAGCTGCTCTCAATGTGTAAATGAATGAATATTGGCTCTGTTCCCATAAAGCTTTATTCACAAAAATGGGTAAGTGGTATAATTTTCTGAGCTTTGTTCTAGACTCTCTTTTATCTTTCACTTGCCTATATCTAACCAATCACCATATTTATGGGTAATAAACAGCATTTATCACCTCCTTTCCCTTCCTAGGTACTTATTATATGACATTCCATGTGCTAATTAAAGCTTATGCATTATCTCTTTTAAACTTCCCAGTGCCTATTTGTCCTTGCTCTCTCAATTTTAAAGCTTGGAAAATTAAGCAACCTGTCGCATTCCTTGCAATTAAAAAATAGTCAGAATATGTCTGATTGGGAAACCTATGCTTTTAACAATCTCTTCTCCAGTCTTCCATCTGATATCTTTGCCTCCATTTCCAGCTTCATTTCCGTTCTGCACAAAGCTATCAGAATAATTAAATAAATCCCAAACATGTCCAGTTTCTTTGCTTGACTAAAAGTCTTCAACGAGCTGGCCCTGGCTTACCTCTCCAGTTCTGCTCTAACAAGAACCTTCTTATCTTCATCCATGCCTTCTCCTTCACATACACATAGTTAAGGTCTCAGCCACACCAAATTACTTTAAGTCCTATAAACACATAAAGCAGTTTCCATGTCACCATGGCTTTGCTCACATGGTGCCATTGAGTCCCAGTTACCCCGTTCCCCTTTCTTATAGCCCGCACCACTTTATTATTCTCTGCCTTTCTCTGTTTCCAGTGTTTTTCCAAGAAAACTTTCTCGACACTGACAGTTCAGTAAAACTTTTGTCTCTTTATTTTCACTGTAATCTGATTTTTTAAGCACATATAACATAATATTGTGTAATATATTTGTTTTATTGTGTATAATTGTTTTTATATTGTATCTGCCTTTTCTATTATATAAACTAGAATATCATCTGGGAAGGAATTTGACTAATTGTTATGCAGCTAGTAACTTTTATACAATTTTCAAGAGAGTTGAGTCATGCAGATATGAGTAGAGTGGGTGCCAAAATGAGCTGTGGTTATTGAAAATATATATTAGGTCTTTGTAAATCTTAAAGTATATTTTCATGAGAAAGGTTGTAGACAGATATAGATTTATAGGTGTTTATTTGTGGAGTTTTTCTGTTTGTTTTGGGGGAGAAAGGGGTACTACAGTGTGAGAGACATGCATTAGTGATGTGACTTCAATGGGGTTGCATCTATGATACACAAATTCCTTTAGAGTAAAGGTTTGGTCTAGATAAAATAAGAATGGTCACATAATTAATGCCAGAGGACAGTTACTTCATATCAAATGAAAATATTATAAGAATGAAATTTTCAAAGCACTGCACTTAGGAGCATTCAAAAACTCTCATGAAAATTATGACCATTATTTAGAAATTCCAACTATTAGAATTGTCCTGAGATACAATTTAAGGATAAAAACCTAAGAAACAGGTCTATAAAAAAAATGAATGAAACATCTTTTGTAATTTTTGTGATATTTATTTGAAAACTATATTGAAAATAATTTAGTATGTAAAAGCACAAAGGGGTTTTATGTCATTTGGGGCAAACAGTTTCCTTATTTATTAGTTATATTTTTGTCCTATTCTACATTTTTCACAAGACAGAATATTCTATTGTTCTATAGCTTCCTCTCTGTTCCAAGACTAACTTGTTTATATTTTTATTTTAAAAATTTAAATTTAAAAAGCCCAGTGATACTACAGAGTAATCTTGAGGCGCGTATGTTAAGTTAGTTTAGAAACTCTCCCACTAGATTGGTACCTTGCAGAAGAGACAACATGGAGGTATATAACTATATTCTTTAGAAATTGGCAAAAAACAACTCATAGTGCTGGCAGTTATACAGCTAGGGATGAGTGAGTTGGCGGCGGGGGAGTGCGACTTCTTTGTGAGTGTACTTGAGAATAGTGCTAACTAATGAACTATTCCAAACACATTGGTGGCCCAAGAGAGTGTTCTCAATGTCTCAGGAAAACAGTGTCTTATAGTTCACACACTTCACTCATTACAACTATAAGATGATCTCAGTCCTATCTTCTAACAAAGATGTGAGGGGTACCCAAGAGATATTCCAGGAGATATAGTTCTTCATTCTTGCTTCTAATATCAAAGAAGCAAACAGGACTTATAGATACAGTACCCTATAAATTCTGATTCCTTAAAATTGACTGAGGTATGGTGTGCCAGCTTTCAAATTGTCAAAAGATGTTGTTTCATCCTTGATTTGGATAATAATGAGAAATGTTGTATAAAGAATCATATCTCATGAAGGATAACATGTCTCAAATCCCCTTCATGGAGTGCTGTGGCTGAGCCTATTGCTGTTTATCAGTAACCAACCAGTAATAAAATAGGAGACAGTGATTATATATGGTTTTTAATATAAATGATTTAATCTATGGAAAGCATAAAAGTGGAAAAAGGCCTATTAGTTGTGGTGGCAAGTCAAGATCCATACGTCTTTCAATCAACAGAAGTGTACTTCTATTTTATAAGACAAAATGTAACAGTGGGGGGTAATGAAATTTTTATATTCATACTAAAAAATCTCTGAAAGATATCATAAGAATGACTAATGTTAAAGCCAATTCATTAAAAAAAAAAACTGGACATGTAGTAAACTGTATGCCTATAGACCTTCAACTATGCAAAGAAGTTCATGGAGATGCCACAGGATAGTTTCAGTGTTTAGGGAAACAGATATATTATACAAACTATTATAACATACATTTTTGATATTCATTTTGATGATGCAATATCTTTACAAAGATGGAATTTAGATTGTTATTATCAAAAGCAAATAGTATAGGAAGTGAGGGTAGTGTTATCCAACCTTTGAGAGGCTGTATAGTAGCCAACTCATATGCTCATCCCACTAGTAGTTGTAATTATTTTAAAAAATAAAACAAATATAGTACTTTTTGTCAATCTATGTGGGTTTTTTTTCCAAATAGCTACAATGTTCTTAGAAGAAAAACACTAAGTTACTTGAACCTATCAACTTATGAAACTCAACTGTTTTTTTGCCTTGCTTTGTTTTTATTTTGTTTTTTGTTTTTTTGTCTTGTAATCATTATGAAAATAATATTGAGAAACTAAGGTTGCTGTAAACCAAGAAAATTTAGAAATCTTTTCTCTGATCTCATATGGCTAAAATAGAATATATTTTTTTAAAAATAAAATATAACAAACAGCCAAGAAAATGCCTAATTGGTTGGATATCTTTGGAAAAAATATTGAATCTAAACAAAAGCAGATAATTGTGCTATCAACATTTTCACATTGCTACCTACTTAATATAGAAATAATTACTACTACTATATAACTTTTAATTCCTACAGCAATCCACTTATATAAACGTGAAAGAATTTGGTAAAGATTTTACCTAATGGGATCAAAATAATAGTACTAGGAGGTAGTAGAATTGAGAATTTTTTGCCTATGTCTTCTTTCTACAAACACAATACCCATTTTCTATGCTATTTTGCCTCTGCATGTTAAACATACTTGGATACAAAGGATATTCAATTAGTTTTAATTGCATTTAGTCTGGGGATTGAATTTTAAGAAGAAAACTAATAAGCTGGAATATGCCTAAAGTGATGAGGAGAGGGAATTTAATATTAAGTTATTTGAAGAATTATTGAAAAATGTGACAATGCTTTTCTGGAAAAAAAAAAGCGTATGGAATCAAAAAAGTTTCCTAATATTTGAAGGACAATCTGTTCAGAGACCTCACATTGATTTCATATGGCTAGGGTTAGGGAAGAAGACAGAGAGAGAGAGAGAGAGGAGAGAGAGAGAGAGAGAGAGAGAGAGAGACAGAGACAGACAGGGACAGTAGCTCAAGAAAAACAAGGATTTATTATACTGAGAGTTTTCCAAAATTATACAAGCTTAGAAAGTAGTAACATTTCCATCTTTGTAGGCATTTAAAGTAGAGTCTACTAGGGTAATTATTGGGTCAATTTTAAATGTGATACCTGTGTTGGAAAATATTTGAACTAGAATATTTCTACATTTCTTTCAAACTTCATTACTCTAGACCAAATTACTACTCACCATAGTCATGGTTGTCCTAGCTATTAATAACCAAATTAGAAATATTATCAAATATTGGATTTCTTGTGGTTCAGATGGACTCATGGAGTTCTTACTGAGAAGAGAGAGGAATCAGAGTCCATAGAATCAGTTTAAGACAACAATCCTTGAAAAAAGAAACAAGGAAACAAATGCTGCTGAGAATTGGGAAGAGTACAACTCGGAGAAACTAAAGGTTGGGATTGAAGTCAAGGCAAAACAGCCAAACAAGTGAACCTGAAAGAACAAGTCAACATCAAAAATGGAATTTGGGAGAGATGAAGTGGAAGGCCTATGATATGCATTTTACTGGCAATAGTTTGGTCCATTTGAGATCTGATATAAAAATACCGTTGACGTAGTTAAAATATCACACTATGATTATAACTTCATTAGCTTAATGATGTTAGCTGCCTTTTTTTTAACTGTCCCCTGATGTCAATGTTTGTTATGCCCGAAGATCATGCAAGATGTTATTTCTGAAAGTGCTTCTTTCCCTGTTAAAATGAAATGAATATCACTTTACTAATATAGTGATTCAAGCAGGCAACTATAGAAACAACATTCAGATAGAATTAGTCAAAACAAATGCAATCTGTTTCAATCATTAATACCTTTATTATCTGGCTTATGAATTTATTTGGAATATAAAATAACATGAAGAATGATTTTGCTGGAATAATCCAGCCAAAATGAGAACTATGAACAGTGCAAGTTTCTTCTAAACATACACTGCTGGACAAATATTTCCCAACGATTTTGGTAAGTATTGAACATTTTTTTTCCCAAGCCCAGAAAAGCCCAGGATGCTGCTTCTTGAGGCATTCTTGAATAAAGCAGCAGGGGATTGTCAACAGTCTCTGGTCTTGTTATAGGTTTTAGGGGACAAAAATGCCCCATTGAGAATCCCAAGAACAACTGGCTCCAAATCATCTTGTTTTAGAATCTAAATCCTTTTAACAATAGTGAAGAAGGGTTGCCAAGAAGAAGACTAGAGAAGAAGAGATGTAGGAAGAACTAGAAGAAAGAACCTGATTTGTACTTACGGTAATTTGCATTTTTTAAACTCGCCTCTCCCTGCTGTGTAATGAAATGCTAGGAACAGTAAATGAGAGTAGATTCCTTAACATAACAGCACAACACAATGCCGGAAGCTTTTTAACAGTATTCTTTCTGCTTACCAGTGGACTCAAAGTCAAATAACATTACCCGAGAGGCAGTAATAATTTGATGAGCCAACACAAGCTCTACCTGAGTGGAATGCTGTGGTCATCAGGTCTACACTGCTACCAGCAATTAAAAATTAACCGTGGCATTTTCAAAAAAGGAATGTAGCAATTCATATGCAGCTTCTCTTCCGCTTGACATATGTCTAAAGCGCATCTGTTTTCTCAAGTCAAGATGGTTACACGTAACAAATCTCTTTTGTGTGCAACGTACAAAGCTAGGTCATTAACACACCTGCCAGAAAAGCAACGAGGAAGGAAAAAAAATCCTTTCTTTTGGTAAACTCATTCATTTAGGACATTCAAGTTCCCCTGTTGCTGTCCTTTGAACACCTCAATTACCTCCTCTTGCCCTTACAAACAAGTGGTGTGAATTTTAATCAGCTGGAATGTAATCAAGGGCTGGAATAAATAGTGTTGTTAAATCATTTTTACAAAGAAAAGCAACTCATATACCTATACTGTATGTGTCTGTGTTTTCCACAAGGGTGGAATGCCCTTGCTATGGACTGAAACAAACAATGTTTTATTTTTGTTTCAACCTCTGTTGACTTTCCTGTGCATTCCTTTCCCCTAGTATGCCAGAGCCTCAGTTCTGAGAATAATTAGCAACACCCTCTGGTGATAACAGGGCCACAGCAACCTAACAGCGATATCTTGCAGGCGCCAGCTGTGCTTCAGTATTTATTTATTAAGATCACAATATTTACACAGTATGAACTCATTGAGATGGTGGGGGATTGAGCAACGCTCCAGCAGCTAAATTTCATCTGTATTTTTAAGTGGAGATGGGAAAGAAAAAAAAAAAACAACTTCTAGGTTGTGTACTGTTTACTTCTCTAGATAGAAAATTCAAGCTTCTAATTTCAATCCAGCCCTGTTTTGCTAGCAGTTTTGTGTATAGATCCTCTAGGGGTTTCACAGACATGCACTGCAGTGGCTGCTGCAATGAAACCTGCTTGTCCAACACAGAAGGAAAGCTTAAAGCTGCTGTAGATGCATGAAATGACACAGCAAAGAAATTAGGCAGCAGGTTTTCAGTGGCTGATAACTCCAACTCAACCCAGAACTGTGAATGAGCAATCTAGACATTTGCTCAAAATCCCCACTTCACTTGAATTATTGTAGCTTTTCATTTGCTCTTCTGTGAGAATTTGTTATCATGGTGGTAGGCAACATGTGTTCTGATGTTCATCTGCTTGCAAAGTGAGTTGCTATGTAAAGTCCTATCTTGGAGAAGGTTTTTGATGTAGATAGGCAACTTTATTTTTAGGAAAATAATGTTAAAACTATATTTGAGATAGGAAAGAAATAAATGGCTGGAATTAAGAATGAGTGAATTTTTTTTGTCATCATGTGATACTCCCTGGTTTTCTGCCTTGAGGTTCCTTGAGGATGAGTTGATTCTACTTTTAAAATACAAATATTATTGATCAATGGGTAGATATTATAGGCAGTTATAGCAAGTTAAATAAGCTAGGCACAGTAAGACAAATGCTGTGTGTTCTCACTTATATGTGGAACCTAAAAAATGCAAACTCATAGAAACAGAGAAAAAAATAGTGGGCTGTGAGGAAACGGGAAATAGCCTGTGGGAGGAGCTACCAGTGGAATAGGAAAATGAGGAGAAGTTGCTCAAAGGGTACAAACTTTCAGTTATGCAGGATGAATAATTCTGAAACTCTAATGCAACATGGTAGCTGTGGTAAATAATACCGTATTGAATACTTGAAAGTTGCTAAGAAAGTAGTTAGAAGAAAGGAAGACACTGGATAGGCAGATAGATTAGGGAGGACAGGTAAACATTTCTGCTGCAAGCCCCATGCACAGGAATGAGAACACCTATTTCCAGGTCCATGGAACTGCCCCTTTCCCGAGCTTCCTCTTGATTGGCCCTTTCCCACCCCCACCCGATTTGTGCAGTGCAATCCCACCCCATGGTGCCTCTCTCTGATTGGTGCTACTGCTGCCCAATCAGCACATTCCTAAGACTATATAAAATCCTGCTTTTTGTTCGCCAACTGGCAGCCCTCTTCATGACGTCTTCTGCCACTGGGGGATTTCCTGTCTCCTGATACATTTCTATTTACTAAACTTCTTGTTGTCTGTCCCCTTGTTCTTCTTGGACAGGAGACATGAACTCAGAACTGTTGAACTAAAAGAGCTACACTGGGAGGAAAAGCAGAAACCAGAGGAACTGCCAAACTAGAAAAGCTGCACACGTCCCTGGACTGGAAGGACTGTATCCCCTAGTTGAAGAGAGCTTTAATACTCCTGGGGGAAGTAGGGGGGATGGGATAGGGGGGACTGGGTTGGGGTGAGGGGGCGCCTGGTTTGCCGGCCCAATGAACCATGGGGTTGTAAACACTTCTCTGGGGCTGGTTCACCAGCCCGCTGAACTGGCAGGCTGTGAAGACTTTTCAGGGTTTGACTCACCAACCCCAAACTAAAAGAGCTGTAAGGCTCCTTGGTACCTCTGCAGCTGTTGGCATCCCTGAGTTCTTGGGCTCCACCGTGTTCCCCTTTCCAGATGCCATCCCGTCCCCGGCCACCCTGTCTATCCTGGACTAGCAGTGCAGTTCCAGGAACTGCAAAATCCTTTGGGGGCCCAGCTTGCCAACCCATAGGACAAACAGCATCAGTAGGTCTTCAGTGTTCTCACCACATGCATACAAACACATACAATTGTTAGGTGGCAAATGTTAATTAGCTTATAGTGATAACCATTTTACAATGTATACATATATCAAAGTATCATGTTTACACCTTAAATATATACTATTTTTGCTCTTCAGCTATGTCTCAATAAAGCTGGGGGGAAGAAGTTATAATAGGATGTGAGACATTTAGATTATTTTATCATGGTAACCTTAATCACCTAAATCATCTAAATTTTCTGCATCTTTACTTTCTCACATCATAGAGAGATGTTTGTTACTCAGTTCAGCATCTTTAAAATCATTGGCTTAATATTTTTAAAGTATTTTGAGTATGGAAACAATGTAGTTGCATAGTCTTCAAAAATAACCAATAAATCATTTTAAAAACTTAACAGAAGAGATATCCTGTCAATATTGGACGAAACTGAGCTTTGTTGACAACTAATAACAATGATAACTTATTCTAGTTATTTACAACAAATATCTAATTATATATCTAAATATATTATATTAAATATATAATGTGTAATTATAATAATATGATTATATAATCACATATTGTACATAACATTATTCACTAATACATCTTTAAAGTAGTTGCAAAGATTTGAATATATTTTAGGAAGGATTTATCAGACAATAATGTTGTACAAAGTCATAAATTATAAAGTTATTCTCATGCACTGGTTACTTTCATGCCAGCCTTAGCCTTTTTAAAAATTAAAAAGAGGATAATGCAGCAGTTCAGTTGACATTTAATATTGCATTGTCCATATCACTTTATCTTTCATCCAGTTTATTGCTTTTATATTATTAAAATATCCCAGAATGATTTGTTTTGTCATAAGAAAACAAATTTTCTGTACGATTTTAACTTTATTTTTAAAAATAGCTGCAAAAGAACATGATGATTTTGTGGTAAACTTATTTGTGAAGTAAAATGTACACACAGAAAAATAAACAGAAGAAAATCACGCAGATTGATGAATGTTTTAGAATTGAATACATCTGTATATCTAGACCCAGATCAAGGAATGGATTAGTACCAGAACCCAGAACTCCTCTTGGGTCTCTCCCATACACTGCTTGTTCTGAATAGTAGTAACTGGTATTCTGATTTCTAAAGACATAGATTAGTTAGAAGAATAATTTAAACAGTCCCAAAATACATAGATTATAACACTAACTTCTAGTTTGACATTGTTGATATTCTAAATGCTAATGCATAAAAATGATTAAGCATAGTGTAGAAGTGGGAAGGGGTTGATCTTTCTCCCTACCATAAGAGTCATGGCAGACACTCTTATAGCTAAAGAGAGATGAATGAAAGAAAGTCATAGTCAATTTGCTTGACATGGCAGCTTTTAGCATGAAGACTCAAAGGCACCTGGAAATTTGTGCATTTTTATGCTTAGAGTCAATGGAGAATGGGTAGCTGTGTAGAACTGTGACTGGACAAAAAAGTGTATGATCTGATGGTAGTAGACTGGGGAGAAACCCTGCAAGGCCTGTGTCTTCTTGGCCTTTCTAAACAGCATTTTTTCCATCTGGGTACTGGGCAGGACACTTTCTGGCATGAGGGTCTTAAGAGCTACTCTCAAACAAGTTACGTCAGAGAATTTCTTTATTGCCAGCTCTTATGCAGAAAAAGGAGAAGGTTAGAATAATATTTTTAGACTTTATGCTGGCTTTGGGGAAAAGCGATTGGTTCTGCTTTGGAGAGGAGGAATTCCAGTTTCTATGACTTGGGTGGGGGTTGGGGAGAATGAGGGACTAGTTGCTGAAGGGCAGGAGACAGTCAAAGAGAAACTACTTCTGAGGCTGCTTACAAGGTCTTTACTTTGGGGTATCATTTCTTGAGCCCCAACAATAGCAAGAAAAATAACTTTGAATTTTAAGTGGAAAACCATACATGCATCTGAATAGCAACTGCTGTCAGGGAAAACTGCTGTGTTTATATTTGGAACAGAAAACAATCCTGTTCTATCTTCACTTCACTACAGGCAAAATTCAGTAAGCTGGAAATTTACTGCTGCTTCAGACACTGGCGGTATGTTTAAATTGCCCCTGAGTTATTTAGTTCAAAAGTTACTATGCAAGAATGGTTCTTCCATTCTAGATACAACAAATAGATAAGATGCAAATCTAAATACTAGCTAATAATAGCAGAGGCTTAGTCTTTTTTTTTTCATGATTGTTCCAACAAGTGATTGTTTCAAATATAGCATCAAAGATACTAAGGATTTTTAAATTCTCAAAAGTAGATCAATTTTTTCAACTATTATTAATGTTAAATAATTAAATTCTCAAAAATAAATCATGAGACATATTTTTAAATATTGTTAATGTGATACTATTTTAAAGACGATGTTAATACTCATGGCTTATAAATAATTGAACGGGGGAGTTCTGGTAAGATGGCAATGGCATTGGTGGAATTGTGAGATTCTCTGAACGTGAGTTCCCCAAAAGACTCTTACTTGTCTTCGCCCACCCCCCTGCCCACCGCCAGCCGCACCGGTCCAAGGCCCGGGGACCCTCGGTCCCACGCATGGCTGGATATTGCAGCCACTGGCTGCTGCTGCTCCAGTATACGTCACCCTTGCCTGCCCAGGAGTCTCGGGTCTTGGCTCATTCCCTGGCTACATCATCTTGCCCAGCACCCAGCACCAAGCTGCCAGTCACCCAGGGAGGCTCTGGGTGCCCGACCCTCAGAGATACCTGTTCCATTTCTGGCTGAAGTACCCTGTGAAGGGCCCAGGGCCACTCTTGCCGCTCACCACCTTCCCTTTGGAGCTTTGGAGCTCTGGAGCTCTGGGCCCACCCTGGCTGAGGCACCCAGCACCTGACCCCATGCTTGTATAAGGGAACAGCATATGTTAAGGAGGTGCTGATTAGAGGCTCTCAGCTGTAGAATGGGGAACTTCCGACTCCCTCCTCCACCTCAGCCTGCTAGTGACACCCCAGATCCAGCGCCCAGCTGTGCAGCTGATCTCCAGTGCCTCGCACGCCACCACAGCCCATCATAGTGAATTGCCCAGGGACCCAGAGGAGGGGAGAGAAAGGATCCATGAAAGAGGAGCTGCCATTGTGGCCATTCTCCAGGCAGAGATTTGCATTTCCCTGCCCACCTACAAGCAGACTCCACCTCAATTCCTAAGGTAATGTTGCTAAACAGGAGACAAATCACCCCCCATGCTGAATCAGACACAGGAAACTAAGCTGTGAGTAAATCTAGCTGCCTGTAATGAAAGCAAAGGGGGGAGGCTGGAGATCAGAGCCGAAGAGACTATAGACACTCAGGAAAGATTCCAGAGCTAGTCTGATTTCTTATTTTGACTTTTGATTTTATCATTTTGACTGTTTGTTTTGCTCACTTTTGTTTGCTTTTTGACTTACCCTATCTGTTTGTGTTAGGGAAAATGCATCAAAAGGCATGATTTTATCGATCTGTCTTTGTGTGGCTACTAGTATTCTTTAGGGAATTTTGCTTGCATGTTTTTTTCACTTCTCTCCAGGCTTGTGTCTCTTTTTCACCTGTTAGTTGGTATGTATGTCTGTTTTCCCTCTCACTCTTCTCTCTCTCTAATTTCCTATTGACCCCCCCTTCCTCCTTTATTTTCCTCTTTTGTATCTCCTTTTGTTCCAGGGACCAAAACTATATCCCGCTGCACAGACAGATTTTAAGGCAGTGGGGAAAAAGTTCCAGTGTACTCATACACCTGTTGGTGGATGCTGGAATCAGCATATAGATTCTGAATCATAGCTTCCCCCTCAATTAAACCTTAAAACTGCAAAAAAATACAGCCTGTAGCCCACACTCCAACCTCAAAAGTGAACAAAGCCAGAGGACCCTCATAAGGAAGAACAGGAGATTGCACAAGTGAAGCAAAAGCAACCCCACCTTCCCTGAAAAACAGAATTAAAGAAGGGGAGGGAAAGGGGGAGAGAGAAAAAAATCTACACAAATGAAGCAAAATCAAAAGAAGAATATGGGTCTCTCCCAGACCCCTGGCAGGGTAGACACTGAGAAAACTGACTTTGGAATGCAAACAATGAAGAGCCCCCAGAATGACTGGCCTCAAACTACAAACCTAGATATCAAGACATTAATGGAGAGATTAAAAAGAATGGAGGAGAGACGAGAAGAAACTAGGAAGGAGTTGATTACTGAGATAACAGTAATTATTACTGAGGTAACAGTAATAAAGAATACTGTGAATGAAATAAATAGCAAACTGATAAGCATAGAAAGCAGAATTACCCAAACAGAAGAAAGAATCTCAGAGCTTGAGGACCACAATATAGAACTAACCCAAACTGTTAAAAACACAGAAAACAAGCTTAAAAAGACAGAATAAAACCTTCAAGAGATGAGTGATTACTTCAAGAGACCAAACCTAAGAGTAATTGGCCCTTCCTGAGGCAGAAAGAGAGACAGAGACCATGATGGAACAAACTTTCCATGAGGTTATTCAGGAAAACTTCCCTTATCTAACCAGTGATGCAAAAATTCAAACACAAGAGATTCAGAGAACCCCTGCAAGACAACAAATGAGAAGACCAACTCCCAGACACATAATAATTCACCTAAACAAAGTAGATATAAAAGAAAAATCCTAAAGGCAGCAAGAGAAAAAGTCCAGATCACCTACCATGGAAGACCAATAAGAATAGCAGCAGATTTATCTACAGAAACCCTGCAGGCTAGGAGAGCTTGGAGCCCTATCTTCAAAGTCCTAAAAGATAAACAATTTCAACCAAGAATAACCTACCCGGCCAAGCTAAACTTCATCAGTGAGGGAGAATTACAATCTTTCCCAGATATCCAATCCCTAAGAACTTACGCTGCCACCAGACCACCTCTACATGAAACACTTAAGAAAGTACTAAACACATAAGAAAAGGAAAAAAAGAACAACGTTCTGCACAAAAGTACAGGAAAAATAATAAAATACACATGAACCAATCCTAAAATGAAAAGAAAGACAAAAAACCAAGTGGAAGAACAGCAACTCTATAAGAACTCTATGATAGGGATGAACTCTCACATTTCAATAATTAGCCTGAATGTGAGTGGACTAAACGCACCACCGAAAAGACATAGAATGGCAAAATGGATAAAATATCACCAGGCAACAATATACTGCCATCAAGAGACCCATCTCACTAGAAAGGACACGCAGACTCAAAGTAAGAAGATTGGAAACAAATTTTCAGGTGAATGGAACACAAAAGAATGGAGGAGTTGCGATCCTAATTTCAGACAAAATACCATTTAAGCTATCAAAAATTTAAAAAGATACAGAGGGCTACTACATAATGATAAAAGGTTCACTCCATCAACAAGAAATATCTATCCTAAACATATATGCACCCAACTTAGGAGCGCCAACTTTCATAAAGCAGCTTCTAGGAAAACTAAAGAAAGATATTGACTCTAACATCATCATAACTGGGGACTTTAATACCCCGGTCAGAACCCTAACAGATCATCAGGACAAAAAATCAGCAATGAGATCCAGAACCTCAATGTGACCCTTGAGCAAATGGACTTAATTGATACCTACAGAACACTCCATCCAAAGACCACAGAAAACACATTCTACTCATCACCACATGGAACGTACTCTAAGATTGACCACATACTTGGCCATAAATCAAGCATAAGCAAATTTAAAAAGGACTGAAATTTTACCATGTACCTTCTTGGACCACAGTGGAATAAAAATAAACATTAACACCAACAAGGTCCCCCCAAAATCCACAAAGACATGGACACTAAACAGCATGATGCTAAACAACTCCTGGGTCAATAATGAAATCAAAACAGAGATCAAAAGATACCTGGAAACAAATGAAAATGAAGAAACATCTACCAAATATCTGGGACACCATGAAAGCTGTAGTAAGAGGGGAATTTATATCCCTATAAATGTACATGAAGAAAATGGAAGGATCACAAATTAACAGCCTAACAAGCCACCTAAGGAAGTTGGAAATGCAAGACCTCAAAAAACCTAATTTCAGCAGAAGAATCCAGATCACCAAAATAAAAGCCCAAATCCAGGACATAGAAGACAAAAAGATAATACAAAAAATCAATGAAACAAAAAACCTGGTTCTTCAAAAGGATAAACAAGATCACGGGTCCCCTAGCTAGACTGACCAAGAAAAAGAGAGAAAAAACCCAAAGAAGCACAATCAGAAACACAAAAGATGAAGTCACATCTGACCCTGAAGAAATACAAAAGATCATTAGAGACTACTATGTACACTTGTATGGAAACAAACTTGAAAACCTTAAGGAAATGGAGGACTTTCTGTCATCACACAGCCTGCCTGGGTTGAAACAAGAAGAAATTGAGACCCTAAATAGACCAATAACGATCAAGGAAATTGACCACATAATAAGAAAACTACCTACAAAAAAAAAAAAGCCCTGGACCAGATGGCTTTCCAGTAGAATTCTATAACACATTTAAAGAAGAACTGATACCAATCCTACTGAAGGTATTCCAGGCAATTGAGAAAGATGAAACTCTCCCCAAATCATTTTACAAACCTAACATCACATTGATTGACACCCAAGCCAGGTAAAGACCCAACAAAGAAAGAGAACTACAGGCCAATATCTTTGATGAACATAGATGCTAAAATTATCAACAAGATCCTAGCAAACTGGATTCAACAACACATCTCAAAAATCAGCCATCATGACCAAGTAGGCTTCATACCTGGGATGCAAGACTGGTTAAACATTCATAAAACCATAAATGTAATTAAATACATCAACAGATGTCAAAACAAAAATACATGATTATATCATTAGATGCAGAAAAAGCCTTTGATAAAATCCAGCACCCCTTCTTGATAAAAACCCTCGAACATCTAGGCATACTAGGAACATACCTCAAAATAGTAAAAGCCATCTATGAGAAACCCACAGCCAGCATGCTCCTAAATAGACAAAAATTGGAACCATTTCCCCTGAAAACTGGAACAAGACAAGGATGTCCACTCTCACCCCTCCTGTTCAATGTAGTATTGGAAGTCCTGGCTAGACCAATCAGAGAAGAGATGGCAATCAGGGTATTCAAATAGGAAAAAAGGAAGTCAAGTTATCTCTCTTTGCAGATGACATGATTGTGTACCTTGAAAACCCAAGAGAATCTGTCAAAAACTTACTTACACTGATAAAGGACTTTGGCAAAGTCTCAGGATATAAAATAAACATGCAAAAGACAATTGCTTCCCTTTACACCAAAAGTAAACAAACAGAAAACCAAATAAAAACCACAATTCCATTCACAATAGCCACAAAAAATGAAATATCCTGGCATCTTCCTAACCAGAAACGTGAAAGACCTTTACAATGAAAACTAAAAAACACTGCTCAAAGAAATCAAAGATGACACAAAAAAGTGGAAAAATATCCCATGCTCATGGTTTGGAAGAATCAACATTGTGGAGATGTTCATCCTACCTAAGGCAATCTACAGATTTATTGCAATATCCATCAAATTACCAGCAGCATTCTTCTCAGACCTTGAAAAAAACAACACAGAAATTCATATGGAAGCACACACAACCAAGAATAACCAGGACAATCCTCAGGAAAAAAAAAAAAAAAAAAAAAAAACAGAGCAGGTGGTATCACATTACTGACTTCAAACTTTACTTTAAAGCTGCAATAATCAAAACAGTTTGATATTGGTATAGGGACGGGCACATAGATTAATGGAATTGAATTGAGATTCCAGAAGCAAAACCTCAATTTCTCAACCAACTCATCTTCGACAAAACCTCCACCACCTACCACTGGGGAGAGGAGAACCTATTCAGTAAATGATGCTGGGAAAACTGGCTGACCACATGCAGAAGATTGAAACAGGATCCCTATTTATCCCCATACACAAAAATTAACTCTAAATGAATCAGAGACCTAAATGTAAAACCTCAAACCATAAGAACCTTAGAAAATGAAGGACATATCTTCATGGAAATTGGAACTGGCATCCAATTTTTGAACAAAACCTGAAACCCACAGGCCATAAGAGATAAGATAGACAAGTGGGACCTCATTAAACTATCAAGCTTCTGCAAAGCCAAAGAACCCATCAAGAGAGCAGGGAGACAGCCTATAGACTGGGAAAAAGCATTTGCCAACTCCAGGTCTGATAAAGGCTTAACATCTTGGATCTACAAGGAACTCAAATGTGTGGAAAAGAAAAAAACAAACAACCCCATTGTAAAATGGGCAAAAGATATGAACAGACACTTCTCAAAGGAAGATATCCGAGCTGCTCATGTGCCATGAGACACATGATGAAATGCTCAACCTCACCAATCATCAGGGAGTTGCAAATCAAAACCACACTGAGATTCCACCTAACTCCAGTCAGAATGGCAATTATCAATAACTCAAAAAAATAACAGTTGCTGGAGAGGGTGTGGCAAAAAGGGAAATCTTCTACACTGATGGTGGGAGTGTAAACTAGTGCAACCTCTGTGGAAAGCAGTGTGGCAATTCCAAAAAGCTCTAAATATCGACCTCACATATGACCCCACAATCCCTCTACTGGGAATATACCCTGAAGAACTCAAATCACTCTATAAAAAAGATACCTGCATACATATGTTTATCGCAGCATTCTTCACAATAGCAAGAACCTGGAAGCAACCATGCTGTCCATCAAAGAGGACTGGATTTTAAAAATGTGGTACATATACATGATCGAATACTATGCAGTCAGAAAAAAGAACAAAATCATTAATTTCGCAGCAACCTGGATGGAACTAGGGTCTATAATACTGGGTGACCTCTCACAGAAACAAAGATCTGAGTATCACATGTACTCACTCCTATAGTGGACCGTGATCATCCAATGTAATACCACAAGAAAATGACTGACAGTGGTGGGAAACTATGGGGGGGAGGGGAAGGGAGATGCAGTTAATGGTAGTAAATATCTGTCTGGGGATGGGGAGACACCTCTTATCAACAAGGGTGCCTGATCGAAGCATATTTGTATACCTAACCCTTAACTGTACCCCACAATATCATAATAAAAAATATTGATTATAAAAAAGAAAATAATTAGTATAGTATAGTAAATAATTAGTATAGTATAGAATGATATAGTATAGTAGAATATACAATAATGTAACACATTATTACAGGATGCATATGGTAGCAAGGTATATATGATTAGAGCCACAAGAATGTAAGTTCCATAAGGGCAGGTATTTATTTGTTTTATTCACTACTGTATCTGTAGAACCTAGAACAATACCTAGCAAATATTAAGCAGTCAGTAGACATTTTTTAATTAATTAGGATTTCAATTAATTCTTTATTCCTGATCCCATACCAAATTTTAATTTGATAGTAATTCAATGAAGAAAATGTAGTAAAAGACAATTTTTCTTCTACCTCTTCCATTCTAAGTATGACTGACTATAACAATGTTACCTTTATAACAGTAATCTAATACTGTTGTTAATTCAACAACCACTTATTGAGCATCTACCATCCTAATAAGGGCAGTGCTGGATATTGAGGGGAAAAAACTAAGTAGTGTAAGACACAACTATTGTCTTTCTGGGAAGGCAAAATAATGACATGCATATGAAACCAGATGTGATTGAGTTGCAAAATGAACCACAGACAATGTTTTTCCCCCAAAGAACTAAAACTTAAAATAATTCAGAACAAGATTAAAAAATAAAACGTGAAAGATCGCTGGAATCAAGAGATTACACCATGAGGTGATTTTAACTGGGTGATATGTTAATTCAGATCATTACTCATGAGAAAGTGTAGGATATTTGAAATTCTCTACCCTATGTGAAGTCCACAGTCTCCAAACTAGAGATTTGTTCTCTAAACTAGAACTCCAGAGGAATCTGCTCTCTAAAGCAGAGGTGGACATATTTCACAGGATAAAGGAGCATCAACGAACTGGACACGAACTATCAAAATGTTCAGCCTACCAAGGGCTCTAGATCAGCCTACCCTAGCACCTGTTCAATTCACCGTACTTACTAATGCTGTTCTGTGCCAGGCCCTGTGCAAGGTATCTGGGTGTACAAAGATAATAAGAAACATTCCTATCACAAAAAGCTATTAGGGGAGATAGCACTTAATTTAGATTGCAGTGATCTATTTGTGCCTCTGCAATTGCAACCATTTTACAGGTTAAATTTATGGGTTGAAAGATGGGACTATGATAGCCTACTAGAGAAGATCTAATCCCTACACCATATTTTGCTCATTTGAACAGATGGTAGGAAAAAAGCTACTGTAAAACAAATATATGATCTTTATGGAAAAGTTGGAAAATACAGAAAAGTACAAAGAAGAAAATGTAAAAAACCCCTAATTCCACTAATGAAAGGAAATCATTTTATAATATAAATATTTGGTTTTTATTCTTTCCCAGTATGAAAATACTGGGAAAAAAATTAGAACATGTTATATCACTGTTTCATTATTTACTGCCGCTTTATAAATTTAATATATTGAACATTTTCCATATAATTTGGTATTCTTCTAAAACATGATTTAAAATAACTATATGAAATTCTATCACACAGCTATAGCATAATTTAGTCAAATTACCTATTGTTGGATATTTCAATTGTTTCTAATTTTGCCCAATTAGTAATAATGCTGCAAACTAAGTAACTAAATATAGTAATGTTTCTTCTTCTTCTTTTTTTTTTTTTTTTTGAGTTGGCGTCTCACTGTTGCCCATACTGGAGTGCAGTGGCCGCTCCCAGCCACCGCAGCCTCGACCTGCTGGGCTCTGGTGATCCTTCTGCCTCAGCCTTCCAAGTAGCTGGAACTACAGGCGCACACTACCACGCCCGGCTAATTTTTTTTGATTTATTGTAGAGATGAGGTCTCACCTGGCCAGGTGGGTCTCGAACCTGCGGGCTCAGGCAATCCACTCACCTCAGCCTCCCAAAGGCTTGGGATTACAGGCTGAGCCATTGAGCCCAGCTATATTTCTTCTTATAGATTATTCCAATAGATGAAGAAAATAATACTAGAATTAAATATTTCTATTTTGCAAATTCAAATAAACTAATAGATATAGGCAATGATCATCAATAATTACCAGCATTGCCAAAAAAAGAGAAAAGCAGACATTATGATCTAGGGATATAATACAACCTATGAAGCACAGTATATATAGGACTGGTTCTGATTCTCTAAAGAATCCTGAATAATACAGATGAAAATGAAGTTAATAACTCTGAAATGTATTCAAAAATTGAAAGAAAATCTTTCTCTGGATTTACAAAATTCAAATTTTGATAAGTACCACTTAGAGACAAAATATTCAATGTATTTCGTTTAATTTAATACTTCTTTCTTCATAAATTGGATTTTTTTCAGTTGTCCAAAAAAGATGAATCAGATGATACTGCCTCTGTTAGGGTCATCTCACTGGGGCCTCCAAAAATCTTAGGGTCACACTCTTTCAGTGAGGCCTCCAGAATGTTGGGTCAGGCTTGCTGGGGGTATGAGTGTCTAGGGTGTGATTCGATGATGTGTAAAAGATGCAAAGAATTATACAGAAGCTAGATTAGAAAATATATTTTATTTAGAAGTAAATTCGAGAGAGAGAGAGAAAGAAGACTCACCAAGGTGGGGGAAGGGACCCAAACCAGGAAGCATGGCAACAGCCATAGCTGAACAAGCACATGGCCACACCAGAGTCTAGCAAGGCAATGGCAACTTGTTGCTTGTGGTTGAGTCCTTTTAACCATTCCCTTTGATGGGGTAAGGTCATTAATGTGATTGGTTGGTGGTCTGCTCCAAGTCGTCAGGAAGGGGCAGGTAAGTGCAGGTACTGATGTCAGGTGATGGACAGTGGGAAGAGGGTGGGTTAGATACATGATTGCTAATTACAAAGGGCTGATTAGGTTAACTCATGGGTTTGGGCTCGACTCAGAGAGGTTTTTCCTGCAAGAGGCTGTTAGACATTTGTAATCCACAAACTCCTTGACCAAAGATGGTCTTATCATCATTTCTATGACTTTGACCGTCTACCTTGACAAGGAACCTAAGAGTTTACTATAGATCATTATGCTAAATCATGAACTGAAAGTTTGGGCTGTCCTGGTCTTGCATCTGAGGGAGATTTGCCGAAGGGATGGGATAGGCTGCCACTTGGCCTACAGTAGAATGTCTAAATGCTTTACAATGGTTATGCTGGGGCAAAAAGACTAAGAATAAGCTAAGTTTCTTCTAGGTTTCTATAGGTACCTCTTTTCAGTTTCTTCTTCGAATCTGGAATTTACAGTAAAAAGTCTAGCCATTTTTCTTGGGCCTAGTCTCTCTGAATGGTGTTTACTCTCAGGCCAAAGTATAGTGGTATGAAAATCCCTGACATGAGGCAAATTGATTAACAGGTGAAAAGGCAATCACATTTAATATGTGTAATGGGAGCCTTAGAATAAAGACCCAAGCCTCTAATGAAGAACAGAAGCTCATATACCATCCTGAACTTATAGAAAGAATGTGGGCTCAGACCATGAAAGGAAAGCAGGTTATGTTGGTAAATCAGCATTTAGTGGTAAGACATGTTAAGGAAGGGAAAAAAGGAAGAGACTTGGCTAGCAAAAGGGGTCTTGTTCTGTAGATGACACCTCACAGTAAGCAACCCTCAGAAAGCGTAGATAGTAAATGTTTCTTTTCAGACCTATAAAGGTGTCAAATTCTCATTTAATGTCAGATTCCTAGATCCAGGAAAGGCCTAGAAAGAGAAGGTCTGACTGCATTAATGGAGATTTCCTACAGATGCAATTTGCCCCCACAAAAGACAGCTTTACAGGACCACCTCAGTCTACTGGCCCTGAGGCAGCCATTTCAAAAATATGTCAGATAAATTTAATTGGGGGGTACAATCTATTGATACCACTCAGTGACATGCATGCATGATCTCAAATCAAGTGAAATGTTCTTTTGGGGACTTCTGTCTAGTCTGTTACTGTTATTAAAAAAAGAAGAAAGAAAGAAACACTGAAACTGAGAAGGTAAGATTATGTTCTTCTGTCAGATAATTATTTTGTGTCCTTGAATACGTTTCTCAAGCTACCATTTGATAAAATGAAAATCATGATAATTTATTTCACAGAGTAGTACTGAGCTAGACACTTTTCATTTTCTGCTGTTACATACTCCATTCTTTTAGGAAACCTATATTCCATATAAACCCACCTCTGGTGCCACAAGTATAAATGTCTGATTCCAGGTGGAATAATCAGACTTACTCATCCCGTTGGTGAAAGGGAATTGAGATACAAAAGCTGAGCTAATCAAATGATGGTGGGCTTTGTAGCTTCTTTTTTTTTTTTTTTTTGAGTTGGAGTCTCACTCTGTCGCCCAGACTGGAGTGCAGTGGCCGCTCCCGGCCACCGCAGCCTCGACCTGCTGGGCTCTGGCGATCGTTCCACCTCAGCCTTCCAAGTAGCCGGAATTACAGGCATGCGCTACCATGCCCGGCTGCTTTTTTGATTTATTGTAGAGATGAGGTCTCGCTGCCCAGGCAGGTCTCGAACCCGCAGGCTCAGGCAATCCACTCACCTCAGCCTCCCAAAGGCATGGGATTACAGGCTGAGCCACCGAGCCCGGCATGTAGCTTCTTATATGCATAAAACAGTCAACAGAACAGACAACACTTCTTGTCTCATAGTGCTTTACTTCTAGTTCTAGACAACTATATGTTTGTTTTTTCCTACACCAAACAATTATCTAATGCTCAGCAGACACTGGGTGTCCTACAGTTTGATTCAATTCTGACACTAGCTACCTGAAGTTAGAGCAGGTTAAGGGTTTAGTCTCACAAACTGTTGCCTACTTTAGATGACAATCACAAGAAGCGGAGCCCCAATTTACATACAATTTCTTTCCACCTGGGTTGTGAATCAGAGATTCATAGAATTTCCTTCTCTTCTCAGGATCAATAGTTTGCTAGAAGAGCTCACAGATCCCAGGGAACCAGTTTACTTGCTATTACACATTCATTAGAAGGACATTTTAAAGGATACAAATGAACAGCCATATTATAAGATTCCTAAGGTGAGATACAGAAGGGTCCCAAACACAGGAGCTTCCATCCCAGTGTGACACTGTGTTAATGGTATGTGGATGCATTCTTACCAACCCAGAATCTTTCCAAACCCTATCTTTAGGGCTTCTTTGAAAGCTTCTGTATGCTGGCATGATAGGTTAGAATCATTGGCATAGCCGGGCTCAGTGGCTCAGCCTGCAATCCCAGCATTTTGGGAGGTTGAGGCAAGTGGATTGCCTGAGCCCATGGATTTGAGAGCAGTCCAGGCAACTTGCTGAGACCTTGTCTCTACAATAAGTCAAAAATTAGCCAGTTGTGGTAGCACGCGCCTGTAGTTCCAGCTACTTGGAAGGCTGAGTCAGAAGGATTGCTGGAACCCAGCAGATCAACATTGGGGTGACCGTGAGTGTGTCCCAGCACTCCAGCCTGGGCAGCAGAGATTCCAACTCAAGAAAAGAAAAAAAAAATCATTGACCTTTGATAATTAGGTCAGTCTCCTGCCCCTCTCCCTTCCCTGGAGACTGGGAATTTGAGCTGAATGTTCTAACCCTATATTTACAAGTTTGATTTTCTTGACAACCAGCTTCCCATTCTTAGGGACTTTCTAAAATTCACCTCAATAACATAAACTCAGGTGTGGTTGAAAGGAACTTGTAAATAGCAAAAGACATTCCACTCATCTTTATACTCTCAAGCTAATTCAAGGAACTGGGAAGAAAGTAAGGCAACACAGACATTTCAATCACCCTTACCATTCAGGATCTTACAAGGATTTTAGAAAGTCTGTGTCAGGAACCAAGGAGAAAGATCAAATATATATTTCTTATATCATAACTACAAACATTGCATTCATAAAGCCTAAAGCATGATAAAACTACCTATGTAAAAGTAATATCAGCCGGGCTCAGTGGCTCAGCCTGTAATCCCACACTTTGGGAGGCTGAGGTGAGTGGATTGCCTGAGCCCGTGGGTTTGAGACCCGCCTGGGCAACTTGGTGAGACCTCATCTCTACAATAAATCAAAAAATTAGCCGGGTGTGGTAGCGTGCACTTGTAGTTACGGCTACTTGGAAGGCTGAGGTGGAAGGATCGCCGGAGCCCAGCAGGACAAGCCTGCGGTGGCTGGGAGTATGCCACTGCACTCCAGTCTGGGCGACAGAGTGAGACTCCAACTCAAAAAATAATAATAATAATAATAATAATAATATCAAACCACGTGGTGAAAGCTATAAAAGAGACTCAATATCTGAAAAGTTGGAGCGGTTAGAAATTAGCAAATCTGTTGTTTCTAAGTTTGTTTTCACTCTAACAGAGGGTAATTGATTATCTTTATGTCTGGAACCCCTGACCCCAGGAGAGGGAGAACCTGCCACTCAATGCTGATAAAAATACTTTCCCTTAAACAATGGGCCAAAGACTGTATAGATTTTCTTGAGGACAAAAGCTGAGGTTGAAGGACAAAAGTAGCTCCAACGTGCTAGAAATCTCACCTCTTGCATACCTTCCTCCTAAACCGCTCCTATAATGGCTCACTGCCCAGGGGCTATAGGTGATGGTCAGAGGACTTGCTCTATAGGTAGCATCTATTGTAAAAACTAATACTTATATTGAGATATTTTTCATAATCTGATGAACCTGAGGCCCCACCCAGTCCCAGAACACATACCAGGAATCTGGTTCTACCAGTCCTGTCATGCTTTCTCCCAGAAATTGGCTTTGTAACATGAAGAAAGTTCTAACACTCCGATGATATCATCAACCAATTAGTAGTCCCTATCTCCCTGCTTACCAAAATCCCTTTAAAAATTCTAGTCTATGAATTCTCAGGGAGGCAAATTTGAGTAACATTTTCCTTCCTCTTTACCCAGCTACTTTGTAATAATAAACTATTGCTCTAATTGTAATGGTGTGTCTGTTTTGGTTTTTATGCACAGAAGGCATAAGAACCAGGCCAAGCTGAAACAATGTTGATAGTGAAAAGTATTATGGAGAAAAATAAACGGGAAAGAGGAATAGGAAATGCCAGAACTAGGTGTTTGCCATCTTGGAGCTCAGGAAATGATATTCCAAAACACGGAGTTTTTTTGTTTTTTGTTTTTTTTGAGTCAAAGTCTCACTCTGTTGCCCAGGCTGGAGTGCAGTGGCATACTCATGGTCACTGCAGCCTTGGACTGCTGGGCTTAAGTGATCCTTCTACATCAGTCTTCCAAATAGCTGGAACTACAGGCACACACCTCCACAAATATGGAGCTTTCATATGCTGATCTGAAAAAGCAGACTCAAAGTCTCTCTGACTTCCACCATCCTTGTTCCTATTTCTCAACTCTCTGTCTTCCTCTAAGCACAAGGAGAGACATTACTCTGATATTCGTTTATCTGCCTTAAGATGGGTCCTGGCAAAGGGAACACAATAGCCTTCCACTTTCTCCTTGAAATTTTATTACCAGAAAATTTAGGAATGTAACTATGCCTAGATGGACTTAGTCACAAGATGCTGTCTTGTCTTTGGGGCTCATCCAAATTCCAAAGAAAATCATTTCATAATAATGTCTGCCTCCTGGATTCATCATCTCTCCTAAAATTATTTACCACTCCTCTAAAATTGCCTCTGTCACTATATCACAATGACAATTAATGTGTTTGGCTTGCTTTTAGTTTTTTTAATTCCATGCAATTTCTTTACTCTTAATTTTTACATCTATTTAGGGTCATATGTAAATATTGTATAGAGAACCTTGATATAAATAACCCCATCTTAGAAAAACATTCCATCTTACATTTTAAAAGGCATCATACCCTAACAGGAATCAAATCTTTTGCCTAATCAGTAAAGATGGCATCCAACCAGACGACAAGACCAAGCAGACTCTTCTGCTATCAGTTCTTACCAGAAAGAGGACTTTGTGGCCATAAAAAAAGCAAGACTTCACCAGCTGAAACGGTCATTGTCTTGCTGTCACTTGTAATAGGCAACCATTACCTACCACTGAAGACTCTGCCACATAAAAGACTCATCCTTGCAAAATGCTGACAGACTGCCTGGCCCAGACCAGAACATTTTTTTTTTTGTTCATGTCACTCTCCCTAGACTAGTTCATTAACCCTTTTTCCTATCCTCTTTTTTTGATGTTGAATGTTACTTTGTTTGATGGATGTGGAACGTTTAATCTATAACATTTACATATTGAGTAAATATACTATTATGTATGGTTTGCAATATCGACTGACTCGTGTAGTGGCTTGAGCCTTTGTGCCTGTGGCTCTGATTACTGAGGTGAATGGGAAAGTACCAAAGTAAACTCTTGGGAACCTCATGTAGCTCACAGCTTTTATTATTGAGATAGCATCAAGAAAATTTGGACGTTGTGGAAAGACACACATGTGGGGACCTGGTTATATCTGATCATGTGTCTCTTATGATAAATATCATGAACTGGGAAATCCTACTAGATGGCAGGACTAAAGGGTAATGAGTAAAATAATGTAATAGAGAGAACACATTAGGCATGTAGGACATCTCAGGTCAGGAACAATGGAAAGTATAAAGTTAAATGGGAGAGTAAAAATCCCTCTTTCTTCTCAGGATCCCTCATTGCAATTATATCTCACACATGACCTTAGATTTGCCTGCATTATAATTATTTTCTTGTTTTATTTCCTTTTATTTTTTGTTTTTAGTAAATAGCTCAAAGCCCAATACTGTAATGTTATTAATCTATCCTCCATATTTGGAACATGATTATTTTGATGTACAATTGCCCCAATACAGATTTATTGTATGAAAAATGTCTGTAACTTTTTAAATGAAAAATCGTTCTTTTCTTCCTATTTTTAAATTAATTATTATAAAATATATAGAAAAAAATAAGAGAACTGTAGTCTTGTTTTTCAAAATATGTAATCTACCTGGTCCAGTATCTCTGACTCAAAAAAGTAATACAATGTTACTCCTTGGTTATTTATGTCCCTTGGGTCCTGATAATAAGCAAACATAAATCTGAAAGGATATTCTTTAATTCTCATTCACACAAGAGTCCCAACACAGTTTAAATTACTAAACACATAAGAAATGATTCATTATGAGCAAGACTCAGCAGTAACCATGTGCATTACAATAAGACAATTAAAAAATCTCAGTTAATAAAATCATAGGTAGGAAACATAAATACATTAATGAAAAATGATTGTAGAATTTAAAAATGCATCAAAACATAAAATTTTAACAAAATAAATTTTAAAGTATCAAATAAATTTATTCTAGAAAAAAGTATATTGACACAAAGATTCAAATAATAACTTATAAAAAGAAAGACATAGTTTAAAATGAAGAATAAAATTAAATGTACAAATTATGTCTATCAACTGGATAGCCATATGTAGAAGAAGAAAAAAAAGATTCTTATCCCTCACTCTATACCAAAGAGACTTAAATGTCAGGCCTGGACCTTTGAACCTGTTAGAAATTACTGAAGCAGTGCTTCAGAACATTGGTCTGGGCAAGGATTTTTGGGTAAGACCACACAGTGGAAGCGACAAAATCTTTTTGCTTCTTAATCAAAAGCTGTAAGTTACTCAGTGATAAGTCACTTTCCTCCTGCTCCAAGGCCAGACACTGAAGTTGAGAGAAGAGGACAAAAAAAAGATTTTGCTTATGGCAGAGGAACAAGAAAACCTGCTAGAGGATAGGATCTTACAATGACTCTGAGCAAATGTCTGCATCTGCTGAGATAGTCAGAACGCTTCCTTCAGCTCAAGACTTCTCCAAAATAGAAAGCAGAGTTCAGACACTATGCCAGGTAGGCAATCATGCTGACAAACACCCAACCCCAAGATATGCACACAATGCATCAAATAGACCACACACACACACACAAAAAGATTTAGAAATCCTCTGTTCTGTGTTGAATTTTGTCCACCCCACAAGATATGTTGAAGTGAAGTCCTACCCATTCCCCTCTAGTACCTACTCATGACTGTGACCTTGTGTGGAAATAGGGTCTTTGCTGAGGTAATCAAGTTAAGAGAAGGTCATTGGGATAAACCCTAATCCAATAATACTGGTGTCCTTATAGTAATTCAAGAAGAGACACAGACAGAGACATACGGGAAGCACACCGTAGAATGATGGAGTCAGAGATTAGAGTGATGCATTTACAAACCAAGGAATGCCAAGGATAGCAGGCAAAATCAGAAGCTAAGAGAATATCATGAAATAAATTATTCTCTAAAAACTTCAGAAAGAGCATAGTCCTGCTGACACTGACTTCAGACTTCTAGTCTCCAGAACTGGGGGAGAATATATGTCTGTTGCACTAAACCACATTGTTTGTAATACTTTGTAACAGCAGTCCAAGGAATTTACTACAACTTCCCTGTCTCAGTTAAAAGAATCTCACCCGTAACATGTAAAAAAGGTCTGGTGGGGGGGAGGTGAAGCATAAATTTCAGTAGTCTGTGTTCCACACTAGCCACAGGATAATATCTGCCTTCAGTTGGAGAAATTTGAAGTGAGTGTGTGCTAAAGCTAATTATAGACCAACAAAACCCAAACCAGGTCAATTTTTTTCCTAAATTGACTCAATCCCCAATGGTAACAGTGTGACAGAAGAACAGGTATGCCCAATTTAGGACATAAATCCTACTTACTTCAATCCCAACCATTTTTTACACAGTGTTCACCACAGAATGAAAAACTCAAACAAACAAACAAAAAAAGTGGGGAAAACAACGATTAATAACATATAAAGCAGTCAATAGGACCAGGAACAGAGATTATAGAAATGAAAAAAATCTATCAGCGACTATGAAATAAATTTGGTAAATATGTGAAAGATATTAGTGGAAAGGATGGACAACATATACAGATAAGACTTTCCTCAGAGAGATAGAATATCTATCCATCTATCAAGATATCTTGTATCTATCTATCTGGATAGTTATATACATATAGTTATATATATGTACATATATATATATACATATATAATCAAAATGTAAGCAATAAAAATAAAAGATCATCACTAGAGATGAAGAAATTTTTGATACGCTCAGTAGAAGACTTCATACGACAGAGGAAAAAAAAAATCACTGTGGATAAGACAATAGAAATTATCCAAAATAGACTGCAAATGGTGGCTCATGCCTGTAATCCCAGTGCTTTGGGAATTCAATATGGGAGGATTGCCTGAGGCCAGAAATTCGAGATTGGTACTGGCACCATCTTGAGACCCCATCTCTACAAGAAATTAAAAACATTAACTCAGTACAGTGGTGTGTGCCTGTAGTCCCCTCTATTCTGTTGATGAGGTAGGTGGATCACTTGAGCTCAGGAGTTTGAGGTTGCACTGAGTTATGACTGAGACCTGGGCCACAAAGACAGACTCCAGCCTAGGCTACAGCATGAGACCTTGCATTTAAAAAAAGAAATAAAAAAAATTATATCCAAACTGAAATCCAAAAGAAAGACAGAAAGAAAAAAACAAATAAATAACAACAACTAGCAGAGTAATTGGTAGCTGTTCAATAATAAAATGATTTGTCATACTGAAAAGCAAAGATAAAAGAACAAATCTTGAAGACAGAGCCAGGAAAAGATCAGAATTATAACCAACTTCTCATCTAATACTATGCAAGCCAGAAGATAATAGAGTGACATCTTACAAGTAAAAAAAGAAGGAAAAATGTTATCTTAAAGTTCTATATCTAGTGGAAATGTCTTTCAAATCATGGGTAAATATAAGCACATAATCACTAGTAAAGCAATATCATAAATTATGACTAATTTGGAATGCATTAAGTGTGCATGTTATTATTTTAATGCAGTCACTAAAAGAGTAAAGAATAGAATGTTTTACTTATTTATTAAGGTAAAAATGGAGGGTAATGAGTGTCAGGGTATGGACGGACAGGGTGAGGATGGACCACTGGAGTGAGAGAGGAGAGGCACAGCATCGCTGGATCCGGCAAGCAGGAGGTGCCGCACTGGGAACCCAGAGATCCGAGTAAATTGCAAAGAATTGCAACACACAGAGGTGAGAGGAGAAAAGATTTATTTAAGAAAAGTTCGCCCTCCCACAGACAGGGAGTGGGCCTACACTCCCCCAGAGTCCTGGCTTAAATCCTTTTCTTGGAGACGTTGCACGTGGCTGCCGTGACTTCTTTATTGACCACCTGTGGATGTCTTGGAGAACCTGTGACACAGAGACCCATTAATGTCCGCCCACATCATCATAGCCCCTAGAGAAGGGCGTGACAAGGATTCCAATGCTCCTGCACCTTCCCAAACTGACATTCCTTAAAGCTAATAGAGGGTGCACCTCCCCTTATCTCCTAGGCATTCCCAGTGGGTAGCTTCGGGGAATCCTTGGCTTCCCTGTAGAAAGTGCCAATTTACTGGAAGATCGAATCCCCACCTGCTCTCCCTCTGAGCAGTTATAACTTTTGTAATTACAAGTTTCATGACTTTTACAGTCCTTGCCCAATGCATGATGTCTCAGGCCTTGTAAATTCCCTTTACTTTAGGCAAGCTTGATTGCCACTATGAGATACCTCTGATACCTGGCACCAGGAAGTCTGTTTCCGAAAAGACAAAGTTGGCAAAGTTAATTTTACTTAAAGTGTGCCTTTCTCCAAAAGCATAGCTTCTATTTTCTCATCATTGTGTCAGGGTTTAAGAACAAGATGAAAAATGTCTTCCCACTCTCGGTCTGTCCTTTCAATGAGGGAAAAGAAAAAAAGACGTTGAAGTAAATCCCAGTATGTCACTGTCTCAAATATTTTAAAAGGCTATCTCACAATTTAAAAGGCAAATTGTGAGAATGTTTAAAAATATTTAATATGCTTTTTATGAAAGATATTGGCAAAGATATCAGATAAATAGCAGTGAAAACAAAGTATATGATTTATGATCCAAATTGTAAAATAAATATACATACCTACATTCCTAATAATATGGAAAAGTAATGAAGAGACAAATTTATCTTAGAGAATGATACACATATATAGAATATATATATATATATATATATATATATTTTTTTTTTTTTTTTAGTTGGAGTCTCACTCTGTCGCCCAGACTGGAGTGCAGTAGCTGTTCCTGGCCACAGCAGCCTTGCCCTGCTGGGTTCCTGCTATCCTTCCACCTCAGCCTTCCAAGTAGCTGGAACTACAAGCACGCAATACCACACCCGGCTAACTTTTGATTTATTGTAGAGATGAGATCTCACCAAGTTTCCCAGGTGGGTCTCGAACCCGCGGGCTCAGGCAGTCTACTCGCCTCGGCCTCCCAAAGTGCTGGGATTACAGGCTGAGCCACTGAGCCCGGCCTAGAGTATATTTTATACAATATGCATATGTTATCTATGCCATATTACATATATATATATATTTTTTTTCTCCCCTCCAAGAATTGGAACTTAATCCTTAGTCCCTTCCTCTTTAGTATGGCCTGGATTTAACAACTCTCCAAAGAATAGAGTATAGAAAGAGAAAAAGGGAACCAGTTCCTTTGCAGTGTAGAAAACTGGTAAACACTATATTAACTAAGTGATTAATATTTTATCACCAGTAATAACTTATGTTTACATCATGTACTTCCTGATAGGATATGATGAAAATGACATGTAACCTAATGGTCTTTCTCCCCCAAATCCACACCTTATCTTCCTCAAAAATAAGAAAAGACTAAGAAATTGTCATAGAACAAACGAGATGGAAGATACATGGTGACTAAATGTAATGTGGTATTCTGTATTGGCTCCTGGTACAGAAAAAGAACATTAGTAGAAAACTGCAAAAAATTGAATTAATACCTGGAATTTAGTTAAAGTAATGTACCAATGTCAGCTCTGTGTTTTGACAAGTATATCATGGCTATGAAGATGTTTACATTAGGGAACACTGGGCTAGGAATAAGGAACACTCACTTCTATCACAATTTTTCTGTAAATCTAAGTTTAATCCAAAAGAAACCAAGTTTACTAAAAAATAAGAAAGTAGATATAAATTTAATATCAGACAAAACAGATCCAAAGAAAAAATATGTTAGGTAAAGAATGTTAATGTCTAATGACAAAAGCAACAAGTCACTAGAAATATATGACTCTTCCAAAATATACGTACCTGATATCAAGACCTCCAGAATTTAAAGAAATACAGATTATAAAGTGAAGTTTCTAACAAAGCTGTGAAAGATTGTTACAGCTTTCTTTAAAGCAAATAATTCATATAGATAAAGATAAATGCAAGAAAATCGAAGATTTCAACAACATATTGAAAAACTTGACATTACAAGTCTTAATAGAGCAAGGTATGCAACAATTAGAGAATACACCCTTTCCACTACCTACAGGAAATGCTTACAAAAGATGATTAAGTTCAGACTACAAACAAATCAAAGAAAGATTCAAGTAGAAATAAAAAATTACCAAGAACTGAGACAGAAAGAAAATGCAGCCCTAGTTTTTAGGACACAGTCAAAGATACATTATTTTTACAGTTGATCCATGAACAACATGAGGGTTGGGGTACCAATTTGCTGTATAGTAAAATATCCACATATATTGCGGAGTCAAAATATGCAAATTTTGACTCCTCAAAAACATAAATGTCAATATTCTACTGTTGATGGAGAACTTTACCAATAACATAAAAAGTGGATTAACACATATTTTGTATGTTATATGTATTGTTTGTTGTATTCTTATACTAAACTAAGTTAGAGGGGAGATATTAGTATGAAACTAATAAGGAAGATAAAATATATTTACTATTTTTTAGTGAAAGTGGATTATTGTAAAGGCCTTCACTTTTGTCATCTTCACATTAGTCAACCGAGCAGGAGGAGAAAAGAAAGGATTAGTTTTTTGTTTTGCCTTGTTTTGTTTTGTTTGAATTGGAGTCTCCGTTGCCCAGCGTGCGGTGCAGAGGCATGCTCATGGCCATCTCAGCATCGACCTGCTGGGCTCCCGCGATCCTTCCGCCTCAGCCTTCCAAGTAGCCAGAAATACAGGCACGCGCTACCACCCCCGGCTAAAAAATGGATTCGTTTACTGATGTGCTGAATCAAGTGGTGGCAGAGGCAGGTGAGGAGGAAGAAATGGAAGGGGAGGCAGAAGAGGCAGGCACGCTTCTTGTAACTTTACAGAAATGCATTATAATATGTCTTTTCATTTCTTAATATCTATAATTATTTTTCTATAGAGTTCTGATCGTTCCACTGTTTTCTTTGGTTTCATGCCTATACCATAGAAGGATCAGTGACAAAAAAGAAGATAAAAGCAGTCTTGACTTATCAGACCTCTGCCAGTTCGTCTAATGTCAGTTTGTTTTCCGGTACTGCTTCCTCATTATCTGGCACTGGTTTGGGAATACTCACTTCCATCAAGTTGTCTTGGGTTAATTCCTCTGGTGTGGTGTCTATTAGCTTTTGAGTTTCTATAAGATGTGTAAATTGAAACCTTTACCCTCCACCTTTTTTTGACCTATCTTGTAATTTTCTTGATTGGTCTATTGTAAATTCTGTGAACTCATGTGTAATATCTGGACACAGTTTTCTCCAGTAGGAATTTATTGTTTCCAGTTTGATAACTTTCATGGCTTTTTCTGTAACAGTGATGCCATCTTCATGGTGTAGTCTTTTCTGACTTTTATGATGTTCCCTCTATCATGGTTCTATTTCATAGTATTGACAATTATTTCCATAAAGCACCATGTTTAATGAGCCTTAAAAATCCTTATGGCCTTCTGATCTAGAGGCTGAATTAGAGACATTGTGTTTGGGGGCAAGTAGACTACTTCAATGCCTTAGCTGTTGAACTCATGGAATTCTGGGTGACTAGAAGCATTGTACAATATCAAAAGAATTTCAAAAGACAAATTGCTTACTAACAGGTACTTCCTAACTTCAAGGAAAAAAATCAGTGGAACAAATACAGAAAAAGAATGATCAGTTTCTTCTTGCCCAAATCTTCTTGTTGTACATCTAAAAGATGGGTAGCCGGTGTTTATTTTTTCCCTTTGAGGTGCAGGGCTTAGCAGCTTTTTAGATAATGGCAGTTCTGATCATAAACCCAACTGCATTAGCACAACACAGTAGGTTAGTGTAACCAAAATGCCTGGGGTTGAATAAAGGTCCTGTTGCTTGCTGCACAGAAAGCCAATTGCTGAAACTAGCATTGCCAGGGAAGAGGGTTTTTTGTTGAGGTGATGTCAACCGAGAAAAATGGGAGCTCAGTCTCGAATCCATCTCCCTAACCAATTGAAATTGGATGTTTATACAGTGGAGGAGAAATGTAAAACAGTAATTCAGGTTAAGGAAGCAATCATGATGAGTGAGGGAGCTGATACCTCATTGTTTGGATACAGTGTTCTAGTCAGTTTCAGTCTGAGGGACAGTCTTCTGAGGAAGAAACTTAGATAAATGTCAGTTTCAAGTTTTAGGACCAGAATGATCAATTTATATGGTTATTGAGAAAACAAAGAAACAAACATACAAACAAAAACCCAGGTGTCATTTCAATGAGAAAATTGGGCCAGTTTCATTAGCCTATCCCTTCTTGCTTTTAATCCTGTTACTCACTTCTCTCCCTTACTAATAGATATCATTTTTGGCATTCCCCTCCCCGCTCCCCCCTCCCCGCTGAATACGGCACTTTTGTCTACATTAAAAATATCTATTGAGGCATAATCTTTTTTTTTTTTTTTTTTTTTTTTAGTTGGAGTCTCACTCTGTCGCCCAGACTGGAGTGCAGGGGCCGCTGTTAAACTATGTATAACAGATTTGTGCATATTTTGTGGTAGTAAATAATACCTCGACCTGCTGGGCTCCTCAGCCTTCTGAGTAGCCGGAATTACAGGCATGCGCTACCACATCCACTCACCTCAGCCTCCCAAAGGCGCGGGATTACAGGCTGAGCCACCGAGCCAGCTGATAATCTTTTTTCTCAATGATTTTCTTAATGGCCCCTGGAAAATAGTCTGTCGTTTTTTGATTGGCATAAATTGCTTCTTCCATTGACTTATTTTAAGACAAATCTAACCTCTTTCTTTATCCAACCATCCATTGCTGGCATTAAACTATCCAGTTTTAAAACCTTCATCTTCCTCTTGCTTTAAGTTGTTGTATGACTTTGCTTTTTCTCAAATCATATTAGAATTTATAGGTATGACTTTCTTATAGCAATCCTGTACCCACTTAAAAGCTGCATATTCAATACAAGATAAAAGGGTTTTTCACAAAAAAAGTTCAAAGTTTGTATTCCTGTTGGTATAACAGCAGCAGTGGCTTCACATTTATTTTTTTTTTAGTGATTGTTTTTATTCTGGATTCATTTTTCTTGAAATGGTGGCTGTTCACAGCTGCAGACCTCAATCTATGATACATATCAAGCAATTCATTTTTTTCTTGTAATATCCTGACTTTTCTTTGCTTCCAACTTGACTAGTGTCTCTCTACATGGGGCCCATGGTATTAGTCAAGGTTTATGATATTTTACTAAACACAATAAAAATGCATGAGATCCTTAAGAGATCACTTCTTATTGCAATCCTCAATTTACTGGGAGATGAACTACTAGTGAGAAGATGATTCGTATCACAGAATGTTTTTATGTGGACTCTCACAACCCTTGAGCTCACAGCTATGAAATTTTTACAGTCATGCAGTATGCACTACAATTAATTTTATGTTTGATATTGCATATTTATGCTTGTTTACATTTCTCTCTACTGCAAATGGCACCATGTACATTGTTTATACTTGTAAATTTTGATAAATTTAAACTATGTATAACCGATTTGTGCATATTTTGTGGTAGTAAATAATAAAATAGACTAGAATCTACATATTTTTATGCATTCATGACATATCTTTTTCTTAATTTTTTGACATTTCTAGACTATGTGGTTTGTCTATGAGTGTTTTCAAACTTGCAAATCCTCACAAATATGTTTTTTCCAATATATTTATTGAAAAAAATCATATAAGTGGACTCTTATAGGTCAAGCCTATGTTATCCCAGGGTCAATAGTATATGCAAAACCAAAAATACCAGTTCGGTTTATGCAACACTATTTTCAATATTTCAATCCTATAAATAGTAGAACACCTTCGTCTATTAAAGCTCTGGAAATATCTTTTAAAAAATAATTAACCCAGCATTTTCTCAAATCTTTTCCAAACTAAGTAAACCTCCTTCCCATAATACCTAGTAACCTCTCATGAAAGGAGAGGTCTCCGGGATACTTGGAGAAAATGTTTTCAAACACATTATTTTGTCAATTTATAGCAGCCAGTGATTAACATTGTGTACCAAGTGACAAAACATTAATGTAATATTTAACACTTAGAATTCATTCCTCCCTTTAATTACAAGACTCTGATGAAACTAGATGGTAACATGTTTAGATTAAATGATTCAGGCATATTAATGACCAACTCAGACTACTTGGTCAATAAAATATGAGTAGAGAATAAAGCTTTCTAAATAAATCTGATCCCAATCTTCATTTATTTTTGTGTAACAAATTTAACCTATTAGTAAGAGCAGTAAGAAGAAAGTTTTACTAAAGCCCCACATTAATGCTAATGCAAGAATAAGTAATACTTACATTACCAGGCATATTAACTTAAATAAATATTTCCTCTCTTTAAAAATCTACATTGAAATTCTGACTAGACATTGTTTTCTGTAAAATATTGAACAGAAAAGATTGCTGGAGAGACATTTTTAGAAAGTGGGAAATTTACATGCAAAATTAATATTCAGATATGGAAATTGCAATAAACAAAATGTCCAAACAGAAAACCATTTTGCAGTTCCAGATGAGTTGAACCCTTACAGTATTTTCTAGGATATCTCTATAATATCAGGGATGTTTTTAACCATAATTATTTAATTGACTCTTCATAATTATAGTTTAGAATGCAGTTTAATTATTAACAGACATATATTGGAAATATTTTATTCAGATGATTATAAAAAAACCTGTTTGCTGTTCTAACGGACATAATGTCTGTATCCAGCATTTTCATTTATTGAATCCTGACACCTCTCATTTGAATGATGTTATTAGCTGTTTTAAATGAAGTAAATGTTCTTCAAAGCATTATAAATTACTCATTAAGTATCTGATAATGTGTTTAAATGGGCAGCATACCAACAAAGACTTGGGGAATCAATAATGAAGCTTAATTCAATCTACCATAGCTCTGCTAGCTAGGATAGCATTTAAAAATTTAAGAGTATTTAAACTGCTGAAACATTTCCTGGTATTTTAATAGGCACGTTTATAACAATCTTTTTTTTCCCCCTTGTATAAGCAATCGTGACTACCGTTAATGTTAATGGAATCCATTCAAAACTTATTGGCTTTTTTTCTCTTTTGTTTATTTTTATTTTATTTTGCTTTATTTTTTCTCCTCTTGGGAGGCATACATCTTAGTTCATCATTTATTCCTGACATTCCTGGCAGAATAAAATCAGGTCCACGTATCAGAGATAACTATGGGGTACATTTTAGGTGGAATAAAGGTGAAATCTTTATGGTATGGATGATCAATCATATGAAAAAAGAAAAAAACATATAATTCCGCAGCTTTAAATAAATTAAGCAGCAGATAACATTGAATCAAGTTGGGAGAATATCAAAGAGCTCCATTAATCAGCCGATGTTCTATATATTAAATGACGAGCAAAATAGAATGATTGAATCTTAGTTTCAGGTAAATTTTTCTTCACATTTGTAGCTACATTAAATTAGGTTTTAATGCATCTTAATCGAATTTTAAAGTTCTGTCAATTTGCTTTCCTGCCAGAGAGTTAACGATTGATTAGACAAATGACAGCAGATCAGCTCTTTTTTTTTTTTTGAGTTGGAGTCTCACTCTGTCCCCCCACTCTGTGGCCACTCTGGAGTGCAGTGGCCACTCCCGGCCACCGCAGCCTCGCCTGCTGGGCTCCGGCGATCCTTCCGCCTCAGCCTTCCGAGTAGCTGGAATTACAGGCATGCGCTACCACGCCCAGCTAATTTTTTGATTTATTGTAGAGATGAGGTCTCGTTGCCCAGGCGGGTCTCGAACCCGTGGGCTCAGGCAATCCACTCACCTCAGCCTCCCAAAGCTGCAGGATTACAGGCTGAGCCACCGAGCCCGGCAAGCTCTTTTTTTTATTATAAATAATAATAAACTGCTGTGAAGAGCTGTGGAGCACTAATATTTGCAACTACACAGGCTTGTTTGAAGTAAAGCAATTAAAATTTAGCAATTCTTCAGGGAAAAGGGGCATTTCTACTTGAAAAATCTATGTGTGTATGTCTATGCATATTTGTGGGTGTGTGTGCATGAGTACGTATAATTTGTGTCTACCTATGTCTCTCTATATCATTTTATATTTCTATCTACAATCTATGAAACTATCATCCATTGACTTTTTAAGTAAACTTAAATAGGTCTATATTTATTAATTATTACTGATAAGCTGAAGTCTTTTCAGTAGTTTCTGGATATAAATTCTGAGGTTTCAACTTTTTTCAGTCATTGTAGAAAAAAATTATAGGAATTAGCTTCTTTTCTGACTTTTTTAAGTGGTAGAGAAAAATCACAATTCTCCCCATGTCTGCCAAACAAGAAACTCTGTTGTTTTTCTTGTACATGCAAAAACAGGAAGTGGTTTTAAGCTAACTTAAAAGAAAAATAGAAGCTCTCATAATGTTTATTATAGTGCATAAATTATATGACAATTAAAAAAACTTGGTAATTCAATGTGTTGCTTTATTATATTTAGGATTTCTCTCTTCTCATTCTTCCTCTTTCATTCAATAATAATATCCTGCACATACATTTTGAGCACTGAATAACCAAATATTGCAGACTACAAAAGCAAAAAATAGTTTTCTTAGTTAAAGATTGACGTTGGTGTGCTATTACCAAGAACTCTGATGGTATTTTGGACAAAGCTGCAATTTTTTAAAGGCGGAAAAGAAATAATTTCTAAGAAAGTGTATCATTTGGCACATACTAAATAGAGACTTCTCAGAAAGTGTTGTCAAGTAGGAGACCAGCTGATTGTTTTTAATTAGAAGAATCTATTAGTCTTGAAAATGAAAAGCTTCTTTTAAGCTAATGATCATATTCTTGTAACTGAACAAGAATGAATGCAGTTTCAGCTTTTAAAAGGAGTATTTTAAAATAATTATTTCAAGAGTGATAACTCTATGAACTTAAAGGTAGTGAACGCTAAAAATATCATCAAAGAGAATGGTAAAATCAACTTAGTTATGTATTCCAAATTGGTTTAACTTTTTTCCTCACAACAGTGAGCTACTCACTCAAGTTGTTTAGGCTTTCAATTAAATTCAGTAAGAGTGAAGTGCCTACTACAGGGAAGGGTCTGTGCTAACTGCTTCAGGGGACAAAATAATAAATGAATGACAGTCTCTGGTCCCAAGATATTTATTGCTTTACTAGACAGATTGATATACTAAATTTTTATGCCATATAAAATATATTAATTTATAAATATTGTCAAAAATAATTGAGAATGAAAACTAACTGTATTGTAATCCCTTGCAACAGAAATCAGCCTGGGCACTCTCCATATGCCATTTTTGCTGATCCTTCTACAATATGTTTTATATAACTATCAGGAAAGTGTGATTGAGTGAAACTAATTTCTTTATGCTTCTAATTATTAATTGGCAGAACTATTCTACAAACTCAGAACTAACTCCAAAGACACAGTTTGGAAATTGCTTTAGTTAAAAATAAACACATCCAACTTTGGCCAGTAAGCATGTTTTTTTTGTTGTTGTTTGTTTGTTTTTTGAGTTGGAGTCTCACTCTGTCGCCCAGACTGGAGTGCAGTGGCCGCTCCAGGCCACCGCAGCCTCGACCTGCTGGGCTCCGGCGACCCTTCCGCCTCAGCCTTCCGAGTAACCGCAATTACAGGCATGCGTTACCATGCCCAGCTGATCTTTTGATTTATTGTAGAGATGAGATCTCGAACCCGCAGGCTCAGGCAATCCACTCACCTCAGCCTCCAAAGGCGCGGGATTACAGGCTAAGCCACTGAACCCGGCTAGCAAGCTTGTTTAAGTGATATTTGTTCTCCCCCTAAGAGAAACAAGCAAGTCATGAGAAAAATAATTAAAGACAATGAATAATAATAAAAATAATTTCAAAAAATAACTAAAAAATCTTAAAAATAGGATAAATTTCAAGAAAATTTTATTTGCTAATAGACTTGAAAAAGTTCACCTTCCTTCACAGTGTCTCACTCTGTTGCCCATGTTGGAGTGCAGTGGCATGCTCATGACCACTGCAGCCTCAACCTACTAGTAGCTGGAACTATAGGTGCACGCTACCACGTCCAGCTAATTTTTGATTTATTGTAGAGACGAGGTCTCGCCAAGTTGCCCAGGTGGTCTCCAACTCCTGAGCTCAGGCAATCCTCTAGCCTCGACCTCTCAAAGTGCTAGGATTACAGACTTGAGCCACCACGCCCGGCCAACTTTTTAAATTTTAATAAAAGTTACTTCAAAATCCATATTGTCTTAAAATGAAAGTATATAAATGATAAAAAGTATGGTTTCCTTTTCATGTACCACAATATTTTTCTCCTCCATTCCAAACATGTATAATCAGTGTGTGTCATTCTAGATTATTTTTTCTGTGCATTATAAATATATATTTTACTAGATGGGTATGTACAAAGACGTATGCATGGTCACATACACAGATACATAAATAAATAGAAGCAATAGAGAGACATGTGGAGATACACCAAATATATACAGTAATAAACTTTGTTTTCACATGAATATGTTTATGCTATATAGATTTTTTTTTCTATCTTCAGTTTTTCAACTTAACAATACATTTTGGTGATCTTTCCATATCATTATATCTACCATATTCTTTTTACAACTACATAGAATATTATGCTATGGATTACTAAATTTACTAAAATGTTTCTCTTTTATTGAATATGCTTTCATTTTTTCAATATTAAAATAGTCCTTTTTCTTTGCTTACAAAATAGAGAATATCACAGAATTGATTTATCTGATTTCCTAGATCTAGTGGAATAAAAATTTTAATTTGATAGATAATACTCGTTTGCCCTTCAGAAAGGCACAACACAGTTATAGTACCACCAGAATTGTATGAGCATGTTTTGTTTCCACATTCTTCACAGGGACTATAATCATCTTTTAAAATTATGTTATCTCGTCATTATTGTATTTGTATTTTCTACATGATTTATTTATGCATTCAACATAGCTCTTAAAATTGAAAATCTACTATGTTCCAATTAGCATGATTATAAGATCTAGGGACATTGTGGCAAGCTATTAAAGCCAGGATTCTGCTGTGGTTTGGAATTTCCATTGTAATGAGAGGAAATAGACAAACCATATGCTATCAAATAATGAACAAAAATATTAATAAACATTTGATCATCTTTTATTATGAATTGTCTGTTTGAGTTTTATGCCCATTTAAGTAGTGGACACTGTATTTTCTTGAAAACTTTTCTATTTAAATATGTTATCCCCCCCCCACGTTTTCATTAATGTTTGCTTTATGCCTTTACACTTCAATAAAAAAAAAAAATAGTGAAATAATGATCCAGGGATTACTCTAGTTTCAGGCTTGCATCAGCACAAGAGTTTTGATCATGCCATAAGGACTGATTTTCTCCAAATCTTGGCTTGGCTTTTTTCCCTTTCTTTCAATAATTTGGCTCCATTCTCAGAATTCTTTTCACTTATGGTGGGAAGGTGGCTTGGAGCCAATATCTTGAATGCCCTCAAGATAAATAAGAAAGACATAGAATAGTTCTTTCTAATCGCTGAAGCAATATTCAGATTGGTCATATTTGGCTTGAATCACATGTTCATCACTACACTCTCACTGAATTAAGGGATAGAAGACTCCCGTGAGCTAGAAATAGACTAGAGCTACAGGATAGAGCCATATCAACTGAGATTCTTTTGGGGGACAGTTACAGTAAAGGTTTTTATTTAATTTAAGAAACCAACATTTTTCATCTGGGGTTAGCATAATTGTCATGTGATAATAATATTATATTTATTACTGATAGAAAAATCACCAAGACTACATATCCAAAGCTCAAAATTTTAGTAAGAGCTTTAGTCTTTCCTTTACTTTCCATAATAAATTTATTCACATTGATTTTGATTGTGAACTCTACATAAACAGAGATTACATTCATTCATCTTCCATTTTCAGAATCCATCATATGGTAATCAAAAGGTGTTTATTGAATTAATAAAATGACTCAAAAATAAACAAACCCTTTATTAACTTCCAAGTGCTACCAAATATTCTCCATTTATATTAGTGTATATCCAAAATAGAAGTCATATCTCTTTTTTCTCCCTTCCCTATCTAGTCAAATTTAGAAGCATGCAAATTTAGGGAAAGGCCAATCTAAGAAATATTCTAAGTCACATTCCTTTTTATAAATGAAAAGAAAATTGACCCAAGTTAAATAGCTGAAACAAGAAAAACTAGTAAGTTTCTTTTCAGCTAAGTACTTTGCTATGCTTTGAAGAATGATTCAGAAGTTTCAGAAATTCATTCAGAAATTATACTGCCTCTTAGTTCCCCTAAAATACATGGAAACCCAGAACTGCTGCTATTCAAACCTTTTATCATCTACCATCACCTTTCTTGCTAAATCTTATATCCAATATGCGACTTCAAATCACTAAAGGTTTTGCACTATTTACCTCATTTTTGTTAAAAATCTGTGCAAGCCATATTTGAAAATATACTTGATTTCATAGATAATTATGAAGTCTGTTGAATAATAATACATGCTAAGATAAAAATAAGACTATTTTAGTCTAGTTTTCTTAGACCCTAATGTAAAAGAAGTGGACAAATGTTTGCATTTGTTTCAGATTTCCGTTGGACATACAGTTTAATTTAGAGTTAGGTAAAACTTTCAAGGAAAAAAAAAATCTAAACTAAAGTTCTAGATGCAAATACATCAAGGATCATAGTTCCTTGCAAGTGTGAATTAAAATGGACATTTTCCTATATATCTTTACAATGTATGGCTATGGTAAATGAAAGGGAAAATACAGATAAATTAATATCCATAAAATTTAATTTAAATATGTTTTAGGTTTATTGAATAATTTGTTCATAACCTTTGACCAAACCACTGTTGGAAATGTTGAATAAGAAATATGGCTGAATGTAGTAGCTCATGCTTATAATCCTAGCACTTTGGAAGGATTGCTTTTTGGCCATGAGTTTGAGACTAGCCTGGCATCATGGTGAGATCTTGTCTCTATGAAAAACAATAAAAAATTAGATCTGGTGGCACATACCTCTAGTCTTGGTTACTTGGAAGGCTGAGGCCAAAGGATCACCTGAGCCCAGGAGGTCAAGGCTATCATAAGCCACATTTCTGCCACTTGCACTCCAGCCTGGGTGACAGACTCTGACTCAAAACAAAAACAAACAAACAAGCAAACAAAACAAAACAAAATAAATAGGTATTGAGAAAACTAGTTGTTAAAATAGTCAACCAAAATAAAATAAAATAAACAGAAACAAAACTAGAAAACTTATCAAGAGAACCAAGAAAGTTTACAAATAGGGTAGCTTCACAGGTTAGGTTATTGGAAGAGCAATCTCTGAGATATTTAGGTGAGGGAATGGTCATGCAGGCAGTTAGTTTGGGAGATTTCTCACTGTCAATATCTCTCTTGAAATAACAGGAGCAAAGTGGAATAAAGAAAGATGTGGGTGACCATATAGTCTTAGCAAAACAAACAAAAGGCCTTTGAATAATCACACTGGGAGTCCTGGAGCTAAGATGTCCCTGCAAAATTGCCTGAATTGGACCAAATAATCTGGGCATTCAGTGTCATGTATATTGATTAGTCATCAGACACATGCTGCTTCAGGAAGGTGGCATGACCTGGGGTGAAGCAGCTTCAGCTGGGAACAATCTTCATGACTATGTCTATAAATTGTTATCTGCCAATACTCCCAGCAGCTGGGGAAATGCCCTGCAACTAGGTTGGTGGTAGTGGAATACGGTCTTCGGGCTGCTCAAGGTACCCTCTGGTACTCTATCATTAGTGAGTTAAAAACACGCAATTATTGCTGTAAAGAATAAATTATTTTTCTAGTGGGGACACTGAAAAAATTCAAAAGATTAGCAATTTTCAACCAAGAATAAACATTTCCCAAGCATGACATTTTTGATGCCATAGCAGTTATGCCAAGCAGTACACATTTGAAATGATTAAGGAAAAAGAGGAATTAATTTGTTCTGCAGAAAGAGATCTCACTGAAGAAACTTTCAACTCTTTCTGAACCTATATTTCTTACATAATTTAAACAGTCTTTTACTTTGTATTTTCTGGTGAATGCTTTTTGAAACTATGCTTTTTGAAACTATGCTTTTTGTTAATGTATTCTGCATGTCCTAATGAGCACAACAGAGAGGAAATGAATACCTATAAAATATATAAATCAACTACACATTTTAGCTAAAAACATTTAAGACCTTCAATAATCCAAAACAAATAGTACAGAACTTCATAGGGGATCATTTAAAGGTCAATTTCCAGTCCCATGTGCTGTTAGAGGTAGCAAAGTAAATACAATGTCCTCACACTTACTGAGCTAGAACGGCTTAAACATGGGACATGAACCAATTAGATCAGCCTGTAGTACATTATCATTAAAAACAGTAATTATCTTTACTGCTGAGTGAATTAGTAAATTGCTCCTGACCTGCTTTCCTATCTATTCATAAGACAGACCAGATTGCTATTGTTTTTCTAAGGATTATACCCAGTATGTTTGCCTCAGTGAAATAAACCTAAACTATGAATTGTCCCGATAACATATGAAGCTCTGTCTTTATGGAGTCATTTTCCTCCAAAGATTAACAAACCCCTGATCCCAGAAAAGAAGATTTGAAACATATTATACATTTTCAACTGTAAAAAGAAAATTCATTCCAATAAAAAATATTTTTAATTTTTAATGCACAGTTTAGCATGGACAGTTAGTTGCACCTATTGTTTGCGATTTACAAATATATTCTCCTTACCATATTTATAATTGAAAACACTGACTTGATAGCAATGTTTTTTGATACAATATTATAGATAGAAAATTTCCCTTCAAACCAAGTGTTGACACTGAAGTATACTCTATTTTTAAGGGTTTATATACAGAAAATATTTGAGTAAATTTTTTGAAAACCAAGTTTATGTGAATAAAAGTTGAACAATGGCTTGAGAGAAAGTTCACCCTGGTCTCAAGAGACAAAATCATTGATTAAGCTGCTCAGATCTCAGGTTAGGCTTTCACCTTCATCAAGAGGAGGCTGAACTTGACAAGATGCCAGAGCGCAGACATCTAGAAGCCATGTCATTTGTGAGAACATTTTTAAGAAAAAGGAAACATTGTAAATGGTTATCAAAGACTGGTTGCCCCCATGAAGCTATCAGCAGATTTTTGATGTGGTTTGTTAAGGGAAAAGGAAATTTGTTTACCTAAATTCCATCTGAAGACCCCAAAATGCTCAATAACCTGAGAAATACAGTCAGTCAAACTTTTTTGCTACTGTAAGTGGTAACCCTCCCTGCACCAAAAAGAAACTCCTTTTAGGACCTCAAATACTTAAAGATTTACTTCAAATTAACTTAAATATTACTTCTGTTTGAATGAAATTTCATTATGAATCTTTCCATGCCTAAGGGAAAAATTAGTCAAAGCCGTGTGGGCTAGTTTTCTTTACCGTATCAAGTAGAAATACGGAATTTGCTAGGATGTTTGAGAAATGGAGAGATCATTCCCAGCAGGGGAATGGATATGCAAAGGTTCTGAAAGCAGTAGTTGACTTTTGAACAGAGTTGGGGCATCAACCTCTGCACAGTTAAAAATTTGCATTTAGCTTTTAACTCCCCCATAACTTAAATACTAATAGGCAACTGATGACAGGAAACCTTACCAATAACATTAACAAAAATGGTCAATTAATGTATATCTTGTATGTTATATGTATTACATACTATATTCTTACAACAAAGTAAGTTAGGTGAAAGATCATGCTAAGAAAATCATAAGAAAAAGAAAATATATTTACTAGTCCAGGGAGGGTGACAGTGCTTTTCAGATTTTACCTTCTCAGAGGATAAAACAATTTCTTTCTCTCTTTCTTTCTCTCGCTCTCTCTCTCTCTCTCTTTCTCTCTCTCTTTCTTTCTTTCTCCTCTTTTACCAAGAGTGTTCACTGAACAGCTTACAGCATACACCAACGTAAGCTGGGGCATTTACTGTGTGTTTCCTCCCTGCCTCTGCACTGAACCCTGTGTCTAAGATGAAGGGTCAGGCAGTGGTTTCTCCCTGAGAGAGGGGAGAATTCTCCTTGGGGCTGAGTTGGGAACCTGGCAACTCTAGTATTAAGGAATAACCCTGTGTCTTGGAAATGTAAACTCACCGCTTTGACTCCTACTGAGTAGGGGGAGCAAATATGTGCCTTGACATTTTAGTTTGATGTTTTTCTGCCTCCTTCCTGAGGCTGCAGTGGTTCCCCATGAGATAAGGAGTAGTGCAGACCCATGGCAAGAGGAAAAAATAAAATTTAAAAGAATGCGCATGTGCATACACACACACAAACACACACACATTCAGATAACACACTCATTCTAAGGAAGCTTTGTTTGTTCTTCTAGGAAAGTTTTTTTGAGAGGTTTTTTTTTTTTGTCTTGAACATTTAAAAATGCATAATGAACAGAGCACTCTCACATATTTTAGAAAGTAACAGTCCATGAAGATGACATATCATTCTATTTATTTGGTGTCTTTTTCTCTCACCAATGTTTTCACTGGGTTGATGCATGCGTTCATAGCATTTTTTGCTTGCCCATGAAATGCAAATATTGCACAATGATTGACTGGTCAAAGTTCATCACATTTGCCAATTCTCCGTTTGACTGATGTGGATTATCATGGATTAAAGCATTTAAATGATCTTCATCAAAACCCGGTGGTCTTCCTGAATGTGGAGAAACACTCAGGTCAAAGTGGCCCTTTTTGAAATGACAAAAACATTTTCTTGTTGTGCTTTCCCCAATGACATTCTCCCATACACGGCATAAATGTTTCAAGCCATCTGCAGTGCCTTTACTCCTCTGTTAAACTCAAATAGAAGAATACGTCAGAAGTGTTCTTTTTTCCCATTTGTCACTCCATCTTCTTCAGTCCACAGATAGCACTAACTTTCTTCAAATCTGCAAAATGCAAGGTGTATTCACAAACACTTCACTGTCACCCCAAATGATAAACAAACTTCCAACACTGTAGTGTAACCATGCCAAAAACAAATGCTGCAAACTTATGCATCAAACTAATAGCTTGTGTTGTAGAAGCTGCACATTTTTTCCTAATTTATCTCAGAATATTTTATATTTGAAATCTTGTTGCAAATATAACTGTTTTTTAATTACAATTTATTCTTTTATTTTTTGCTGCAAGTGTATGGAAAATTCATTGATTTATTTTTTAAACCTGGTTTTGTGTCTTTTGAAATTGTTAAATTAAGTTTTAGTTCTAATAAGTTATGTTGAGGCTTTCTTAGGCTTTCAATAAAAACATTAAAGTTGACTAGTTATAAACAATTACTTCTTACTTTCTCATTTATATACCCCCCCTCCTTTTTTTACCTTTCTTACTGCATGCAGTGTTAGGACTTTCTTTTCTTTTCTTTTTTTTAGTTGGTGTCTCACTCTGTCACCCAGGCTGGAATGCAGTGGCATGCTCATGGTCACTGCAGCCTCGACCTACTGGGCTCAGGTGATCCTTCCGCCTCAGACTTCCAACTACAGGTATGTGCTACTATACCTGGCTTCTTTTTTGATTTATTGTAGAGATGAGGTCTCACCAAGTTGCCCAGGCTGATCTCGAACCCCTGAACTCAGGCAATCCTCTTACCTTGGACTATCAGGACTTTCAATGCAACGTTGAAGAGATGTGGAACAAGAGGATATCCTTGCCCTTTTTTGTATGTTATAACACCATTAAGTGTAATGTTAGTTGAAGTTATTAATATCCTCCTTATATCAGTTTTAGGAAATTTTCTTTGCAGAAATTTTTTGAATAAATATATTGGTTTTGTCAAATGCATTTTCTGAAACCAGTCCCATAATCATATAATTTTTTTATTCTGTTAATGTAAGGAATTACATCAACTGATTTTCATAAACCACATTGCATACTTAGAGTTAATCCCACTTGATTATATTATCTTTCTTATATATCAACATACATCATTTGCTAAATATCTTATTAATAATTTTTTTGTCAATATTTACTAGGGAATAAACTGCAGTTTTGTTTTCTTAAAAAGTTTATGTCAGCTTTTAACATGAAGGTCAGGACCCATAAGACACGTTATGAATTTTACTTCTTCCTTTATTTTCTAAAAAACTTTGTACAATGTTTGTGTCATTTCTTCCTTAAATATTTTATAGGATTCAGTAATATAAAAATGTGAAGTTCTTTTTGTGGAAAAGTTCTTAACTAAGAATTTAATTCCATAGATATATTATGCAGCCATAAAGAAGGACAAACATATGGACTTCAAAGCAAATTGGATGAACTTGGAGTCTATTATACTCAGTGATCTATCACAGAAACAAAGAACAGAGTACCATATGTTCTCACTCATAAGCGAATCTTGAGCAATTATAATACTATAAGAAAGGGATTGGCAGTAGTGGGAAACTGCCAGGGGAGGGAGGGGTGGAATCTGTCAGGAGAGGGAGGGGCACACCTCATCAGCGACAGTACCTGTATAATGAGCATTTATATACCTAACCCTGAATTGCACCCCACATCTTTAAAAAATAAAATAAAATAAGAATTTAATTCCATAGATAAGAACTATAGAGATTTTCTACTTTTTTCTTCAGTCATTTTTGATAAGTTGTTTTCCAATCATCTGTTCATTTAATCTAAATTATAAAATGTACTGGCACAAAGTTGCTCATAGCTATTTCTTTTGTGTTTTCTTTTACATTCTTTTGTGATTGCCATAATATTTTCTCATGTAATTCTCATATTGTATTTTGGAATTGATCTCTCTCTCTTTTTTCTCTACAACCGTCTCCTAAGGACTGCTCACATTGATAACCTTTTCAAAAAATCAACTCAACACTAATGACTTTATCCCCTGTTCATTATTTTTCTTTTAGCAAATTTTGGTTCTTTATTATTTTCTTTCTTTTATTTATTTTGGTTTTAGTTTTCTCATTCTTTTGTTTTTGTCTTACAGTGGAAACATTTATTATTGATTGTTAAGACGTCATTTCTTAGAATCATAAACAACCATGAATAGCCAAAACAATACTTAGCAAAAGAAATAAAGCATGTGGTATCACACTTCCAGACTTTAAACTTTGTTATAAGGCTACAGTAATCAAAACAGCCTGGTATTGATACAACAGGCATATAGACCTATGGAAAAGGATAGAGATTCTGGAAGCAAAACCTCAATTTCTCAACTAATTCATCTTTGACAAAGCCTCCAATAACAACCACTGGGGAGACGAGAACTTATTCAGTAAATGGTGCTGGGAAAACAGACTGATCCCATGCAGAAAGTTAAAACAAGACCCCCTACCTATCACCATACACAAAAATCAACTCTAAATGGATCAATAATCTAAATGTAAAACCTCAAACTATAAGAACTTTAGAAAATGCAGGAGACACCCTTATGGAAATTGGAAATGGCAACCAATTTCTGATAAAAATCCCAAGTGCCCATTCCATAAGAGGTAAGATAGACAAGTAGGACCTCATCAAATTGGCAAGCTTTTGCAAAGCCAAGGAAACCATCAAGAGTGGAGAGATAGCCCACAGATAGGGAAAAAAAATATATTTGTCAACTGTATATCTGACAAAGGCCTAACACCTAGTATCTAAAAGGAACTCAAACACGCCGAAAAAAAAAAACCAAGCAGCCCTATTAAAAAGTGGGCAAGAGATATGAATAGACACTTCTCAAAGGAAGACATATGAACAGCCAACAGATACATGAAAAAATGCTCAGCTTCTCTAGTCATCAAATAAATGCAAATTAAAATGACACTGAGATACCACCTAACTCCAATTAGGATGGCCATCCTCAATAACGCAAAAAACAACAAATGCTGGAGAAGATGCAGGGAAAGGGACACACTTCTACACAGTTGGTGGGAGTGTAAACTCGTACAACCTCTGTGGAAAACAGTGTGGTGATTCCTAAAAGAACTAAAAATTGACTTCCCATATGACTCAGCAATCCCCCTTGTGGGAATACACCCGAGGAACTCAAATAATTCTACAAAAAAGATACCTGCGCACACATGTTTATTGCAGCACTATTCACAGTAGCAAAAACATAGAACCAACTGTGCTGCCCTTCAAAAGTAGACTGGATTAAAAAAAATGTGGTACATATACATAATGGAATATTATGCAGCCATAAAGAAGGACAAAATTATGAACTTCACAGCAACTTGTATGGATTTAGAGTCTGTAGTACTTGGTGATCTATCACAGAAACAAAGAACTGAGTACCACATATTCTCACTCATAGGCAGACCCTGAATAATTATCATAATACTATAAGAAAGGGTTGGACAATACTTGGAAACTGCCTGAGGAGTGAGCCGGGGGGGAGGAGTACACTTCATCATAAAGATATTTGATCTCAAACCAGGTGACGTAGGGACCAAGTGAGGCCCAAACTTTACCTGTACAATGACCATTTGTATACCTAACCCTGGATTGTATCCCACATCTTTAAAATAAAAATTAAAAAAAGAAAGACTTCATTCTTTTCTAATATGAGTACTTAAACTATGCATTTCCACACATGCAGCACTTTAGCAGCAATCAACAAATTGTGGAATATTTTATTTTCATTATCATTCCTTTAAATTATTTTCTAATTTCCTTTGTCATATCACTTGGACCCACAAATATTGAGCAATCTAATATGGACTTCCCAGTTATCTGCATATTCTAGTGAAATTCTACTTTGGCAGGGAATATTATACGTGATATAAAAATCTTTCAAAATACATTTTTACATATTTTATGGTCCAGTGTATGATTCATTTTCCTTGTGAACGTGAAATAAATTTGTATTCTGCTGGTTTCCAAATCTATATCCTTAATAAAGTGTGTCTAGTTGCTCTGTCACTTACAAAGCAAAAGTTGTTAAAATATTCAGCTATGTATGCTGATTTATTTTTGTCTCCTTTTATTTCTTCCAGTTATTTTATCATGTATTTTGACACTCAGTTATTAAGTACAAAAATATTGTTATGTCTTACTGATGAATAGAAACTTTCATCATTATAAAATGTTCCATTTTTCTCTAGTAATAGTTCTAGTCTCAAAGTCTATTTTGTCAGAAAATTATATAGCCACAATGACTTCCTTGTGCTTAATGTTTGCATGCTGTATTTTTCTCTTATTGCTTTTGACATCTTTGTAGTTAGTATTTAAATTACATTACTTATAGGAAGTATACAGTTATGCATTACTTTTTTATTATCCTGTCTTACAATCTCTGTCTTTTAAATTATTTAGTCTATCTACATATAATGTAATTATTAACATGGATGTGTTTAATTTTACAGTTTTTCTATTTGTAATTTAGTTTCCCCATAATTTTTTCCCCTTTACTTCTATGTTGTTGAGTTCTACTTTGGATGAGTTGAATATTTACCAGTATTTCATTTTTCATTCTCTTTTGTTTTATTAACTATATTTTCAGTGCACTTTTAGAACCTGTTTTTAAATATTAACTGATTCCAAAAGTAATTAGTAATGACAACATGCCAATTCACGAAAAATGCAAGAAAATAACAACAGTAAAATTCCAATTGAACTTCCATTGTTTTTTATGTTACCAATATTTTTTATATTCATGTATAACAAAATCTATTATAAATATTATTTTTAATTAATACACATGATTTTAGTTTCTAATTAAGTTTATTTATTTTCAGCCTAAAACATTTTGATATTTTTTAATAGTATATGTTTGCTCAGGATGATTGCTTTCAACTATATTTAACTATGTATATTTTTATTTGTCTTAGTATAAATAGAATATTTATGATGGTTATGGAATTTTAGGTTGATTGTTTTTTCTTTTTGCATTCTCAGATATTATTTAGAGTTATTAGTTGTCAATGTTTCTAATAGGGCGTCAGCCATTTATTTTTATCATTGGTCTTCTCAGATGTGTGTCTTTTCTCTGTTTAAAAATTTTCACTCTATTTTTATCAACATCATACTATGATATTTGCATATGTAGTTCTACTTGTATTTACCTTGTTTTGGTCTCACTGACAATTTTGAATTAATTACTTTCATCAAAATGGGACTTTTTAACCATTATCTATTCAGATAATTTTTTTCTCCTGTTATATTTCTGTTTCTACTTTGGGGCAATAATTTTATGTACAGTCTAATGCTTACTGGCACTTGATCCTTTTCCCACAGTATACAGGCTCTGTTCACACCTTTTTGTATATTCTTTATTTTCTTTAGATTGGACAATTTATACATTTGTTTTAGATTACCCACTCTTTTTCCCCAGTAATCTACCTAATGTAAATCAATCCAGAATATCAGCAAAGGTAGAGGACACGATCAATTCTATCAAGAAAACTGGTCCAACTAATGTTTAGAGAACACTACATCTAAAATATCAGAGTATGCAGTGTTTTCAGTGCCCAAAAAAGAGACTAGATAGGCAGTCGTAAAACATATCTTAATAAATTTAAGAGGCCTGAAATTAATCAAAGCATGTTTTATAAGCATAATGTTATTAAATTACAAGTTTAAAACAGGAATATATATATATGGAATATCCAAATGTTGAAGATTACACTGTGAACTTCTAAATAATCTATGGGTCAAAAACATAATAATAAATGAAATTAGAAAAAACTGTGAACTGAACGAAAATGAAAAAGTATCATATCAGCATTTATGGGATACATACTATTGATATTTTGTTATGGAAAATTTATAGCATTTACAACTTATAATGCAATTGACAGGAATCAATGACCCAAGAAAATGGAAAGAAAAGAAGCAAAATAAGGAAAATAATAAATGTAAGAGCAGAAATCAATAAAATAACATCTGGGCAAATCATTAAAAAATAAACCAAAATTTCCTTTTCAGAAGATCAATATAATGCATAAATTTAAACAGATTTTTAAGCAAGATATAAATTATTACTATAAGAATAAAAACTATCCTATACCTGTTCAATAAATATTTCATTTTAAATACTGTTTTAAATTCTAGAGTTTCTGTGTTGGTCCTTTTTGTTGTTTCAATTTCTCTAATTTCTAAAATATTCACTCATTATAGCCATCTTTAGCTTTAAATAATTGAACATATTCATATAGCAATTTAAAAGATATTGTTTGATAATTCTAGGCATTAGGATGTGTTGGTCCATTTTGTATTGCTGCAGAGGAATACCTAAAGCTGGGTAATTTATAAAGAAAAGAGGTTTATTTTGGCTCATGATTTTGCAGACTATACAAGAAGTGTAGTGTCAGTATCTGTTTCTGGAGGAAGCTTACAATCATGACGAAAGGCAAAGAGGAAGCAGTTGTGCCATATGGCTAGAGAGAGGAACTAGGGAGAGAAGGGATGTGCCAGGTCTTTTAAACAATCACTTTCTTGTGAACTAACAGAGCAAAAACTCAATCACTAGTGAGAGAAAGGTACTAAGCTATTTCTGAGAGATCTGCCCTCATGACCCCAACACCTCTCACAAGCCTCCACCTCCATTATTGGGGAACATATTTCAACATGAGATTTGTAGGGGGCAAACATCCCAACCATCTCATGTGGCATCTAGATGTCTATTTCTATTGCCTCTTCTCTGTTCTACTCTGTAACCACATATCCCTGCTTCACTGCTTGTTTAGGAATCCTATATTTTTGGGTGACATGTTTTAAAGACTGTGGATTATATCACTTTTTTTACAGGCTGAGTTTTATTCTAGCTGACTGTTAAAAATACTGACAGATACTTTTTTTCCCCATTGAGCTTGTGTTTATTCTTTGTTGGGATGTTTATCTCTGTTTTATCCTTAGATTTTACATGTGGCCGTTACTCTAGAGCTTGTACATAATCCTTACTCATGAAGTAAGCCTTTCTGGGGTCTCAATTGCCATCAGTGGTGCTCGGGGAGGTTACTCTTCTCTGGATGTTTCATGTCCTCTGTATCTACATTCAGTTCGCAACTGAACAGACCCAATTTTTGTTCATGTTTAGCCTTTCTTGCTCTCCACATGAGCAGCTCAACCCTTGGCCAAGGATCAAGGTGAATTTTCACACAGACTTCTTTTTTTTTTTTTTTTTGAGTTGGAGTCTCACTGTCACCCAGACTGGAGTGCAGTGGTCGCTCCTGGCCACTGCAGCCTCGACCTACTGGGCTCCAGCGATCCTTCTGCCTCAGCCTTCCAGGTAACTGGAACTACAAGCACGTGCTACCACACCCAGTTAATTCTTTTTTTTTTTTTGATTTATTGTAGAGATGAGGTCTCGCCAAGTTGCCCAGGTGGGTCTCGAACCCACGGACTCAAGCAATTCACTCACCTCGGCCTCGCGAGGCGTGGGATTACAGGCTGAGCCACTGAGCCCGGCCTCTGCACAGACTTCTGAAACCTCTTTGTGTGTTCCCCCTTTTTCAGAAGATTGCTCCACAAATTTCAGCTGTATGCACAGGTTGGAACTTCAATAACTGCTTCCCTCACTCAGGGATGCACTTAGAGTCCTCCTCTTCCTTATAGCATAGCAAGATTATGTAAGTGTGAAAACTCCTGGGAAGGGTTCAGGGTTCACCTTAAGTGTTTCCGTTTCTCTCCAATACCAAAGTCTTTGTGTGTGTGTGTTTGTGTGTGTGGTGGTAGGAACCACCCCACACCCTAGAAAACTTTATTAAGACCTAATTGCTTATGCAGTTAGAGACACTGACTGAGCTACCGAAGGTTCCTGTACCTGGTCCCAGGTCGCTCTGGTGTACAACTTCCTCAGGCTGTTGGGAGCTGGGAGATTGCTAGATAGGGGCAGGACTCAGTGAGAAGTATGGTATCTCCTCAGAGCCTTAGAGTGGGCAATGGGCTTCAAGAGGGCCCTTGGGGGTGAGCAGAGAGGTCAGGAGTATAGGCTTAAGACAGGGCCCATGGGCAATGTTCCCTGAGATGAATCAAGCGCCAGCCTTCTCTGGAATTTCCAGAACAAAGGCTAGGAATGGGAAGCAGCACTGTGAAGAGGGCAGGGTCATATCCCTAGGCATTGCTGGAACCGGGGAAGATTGGCAGAGTGGCTAGGGTGTGACAAGTGGACCTTCCTGCATGACAGGGAGAAAGGAAGTCACCTTTATGGAAGAGTCAGGCACCATGGCCTGGAGCAGCCAGCACCAGTCCTGGGGGCTCTGCTGGGATGATCAAAGTAGGCAAGGAAAGCCATATGTTGCCCACACTGTACATTGAGCAACTGTTCATGCAGGATGAACCAGAGAACCCTTCCCCACCCCATCCCGTCAGGGATGGGATCATTTCTCAGGCCTAGGAACTGATGCCACCCTAATTACTTAGTACGGAATTACGATGGGGGCAGGGGTGGTTAAGAGGTTCCTTAACCAAACCCAGTCTTCATGTCTCCTAGGGGCTTCCCTTCATCCATCCAGCTCCAAAGACTAACCTGGCTGTTCTCACTTCCTCAGCTTTTCTCACCAGGCACTTGTTACAAGGCTGCTGAGGGGAAGGGGTAGGAAGATCTGGGAGGGGGCTCTGATGGTGGCACCCAATCTGCAGGGTCAGGAGTCAGGGTGGAAGTGGTCAGGGACTAGCGGCTGACATCGCACAAGCGCACGGCCAGGCTGATGAGCAATGTGGCCAGGAAGAAGGCAGCTGTGAGCTGCACCTGCAGCAGAGCTGCTGAGAGCACAGCGTTGACCACCAGCGAGCAGGACACAGCAAACAGGCATGTGATGCTGCTACCGTGCTTCATGACAGCTGACATGAGCAGTCTATTTGGTGCTTGGCTCAGCACCACAAGCGCTGCCCAACCTGAGAAACCTTCCAGGAGGTCTGGGCCAGGGCCACCACCAGCATGCAGACCTAGGTTCAGGAGCACACCAGAAGTGTAGAGAAAGAGGTTCTGAAGTGCCAGGGGCAGTCGCAGTTGCTTCATGAGCAGCTCTGTATACACAGATGACAAGACTAAGATGAGGCAGTATAGGATGAAGAGCAGCGATCCCAGCGGGGTGATATGCAGGGGCACGGGGCTGGCAGCAGCTGCTGGAGGGGGCCCAGGAAGAGTGTTCTTGGGGTCTTGAAGGCCACCTGCTGCATAGCAGGCCCCTGAGATCATCAGCAGCAGCAGTGCTAACCCCTGGCGCTCAGAGAGGCGGTGCCGGAGGCAGAGGCAGTAGAACAGAACTGTGCTTCCAATCTTGAGATGCTCTGCACCTGGTAGGTGCTGGGGTCCATGTAACACTGAAGTTAGATCAGCAGGTTGTTGTTAGCACCATAGAGCAGGGCTGATAGTGCAAAGGGAGTAGCCTGGCGCCGGGGTTGGGACCCTTGGGGCCATGCTTGCCAGCCCACTAGAAGGGAGAAGGCACACACAACAGTAGCTGGGTCAGCTCAGTCAGCAGCACTGCAGAGGAGGGCCGCAAGGGCACTCGGCCATCCACATGGCACAGTACTAGCAACGGAGCATGGGCACCATACATGGCAGTGGACATGAGTAGCATTAGGGTCCAGCGGGCTTGCCTAGGACGGCCCGGGCCTGGCATACCCCCATCATCTACACTCATACCCACACCAGACCCAGGGTGGTTTGTATAGTTAGCAAAGGGCAACAAGGATTGTAAACCTTTGGGATAAATCAAGTTATGGAGCCAGCTCCCAGGAGGGAGGAGCCATGGTACATTGCTAGAGAGGATACTGAGGATCAGAGTCAGCAGCAAACTCCATGGTTAGACTTGAAGAGGAAGTGACTGATGGCTCTTGAAGCCAGTCTTGGGGCTAGTCCCATGGAGTTAAGGAGGGAAGGAGTCCAGGGTGCAGGCTAACAAGTCACTGTCCACACTCTGCAGGAAGGGAGGCGAGAATGAAGGTGGCAGGAAAGTTTGGGATAGCAAATAGGTGACAGCTGGGGAAGCCAGATGGAGCATCTGTGGTCGAAAGACCTCTACCTGCAGGTCCCAGCTGCTCATCTTGCCTCCCCCATGGCATCCAGAGTTAGGTCCCTTGCCCAGTGACCGCAAATAGTCCTTCAATGTTTTCTCCACATTGGGCACAGCATAATTCTGAGCTGCATAAATACCAGTGCAGGTGCCCATGGCAAAGCCCAGTAAAGCTGATGCCCTCAGTTTGACCACAACATAGCCAGCCAGGAAGCCCTTGAGGAATGGGGAAGACAACAGCAACCATCCTTGTCATCCACCATCTTCCCTGCCGAACTTCATGTCCGATACCAAAGTCGTATACTGAGTTTTATTCAATACCTGAAAATAGTTGTCTTATATTTGTTTTCAGCTTCATAGTTATGAAAGCAAGGCAAATCTGGGTTTATCTTCTCTGTGATAACCAAGAGAAGTTAACACTGTTCTAAAAAATGATTTTCTACCATGCTGCTTATTATTTGATAATAAGTGTAACACACTTATGTCCACTGCCCAATTTATCTTCATTATAATGAAGCATTTTTATGTGGATGGGGCCATAATATTATATACTCTTTCATAATAATTAAGCAATATTTGTTTGTCTCCTATAGTGGAAATTTCTGTTTAAAATATTTAAAATAAATCAAGTACACACACACACACACACACACACACACACACACACACACACAAACACACTGGAGTTTGCCAAAAAAATTTCCCTCTTCTACTTTTACATTAGCCAATTCTTTATTTTTATGATTAATTGGGTCAAAAAGACTTTTCATTTTATTTTTATTTTAGATTCAGGGTGTACTCATGAATATTCATTACATGGGACCTATTGTGTAGTGACAGGGATTAGATCTCAGGTGGTCCATTCCCCAGATTGCGAACATTATGTCCCATGTGTAGTTTCCGAACCCTAGGCCCCCTTCTGCCCTTATTGGGGTCCCCAGTGTTTGACATTTACAGTTTTCTCAAACTAAAAGCAAACTCATAAATTATTATTGAATCATGATACAGTTTAGATGTTTGTTCCCTACAAATCTCATGTTGAAATTTGATTTCCAGAATTGTGTTAGAAGTGAGGTCTTTTGGAAAGTGTTTGGATCATGGAAACTGGATTCCTCATGAATAGCTTGGTACCATTCCCTCGGTGATAAGTGAGTTATCATTCTGTTAGTTCATGTGAAAGCTGATTGTTTAAGGGTGTGGTCCCCCTCTCCTCTTTTTCTTACTCTTTATCTCTTACCATGAATCATGTGGGCTCCCCCCTAGAATTCTGCTAGGAGTAAAAGCTTCCTAAGGCCATGAACAGAATCTGTGCTCCCGACACCATGTGTCTTGCACAGCCTTCAGAACCATGAGCCAAATAGATTTCCTTTCTTTATAAATTTCCCAGTCTTATGCATCACTTTATAGCAACAAACAACAAACTATCACAACTCATAATCATTCTCTTGACCTGTGTAGTCAATTTTATGGACAATGACTTTTTTTTTAAGCTCCTAGCAGATATTCTTTCTATAATCTCAGCTTATAAAATATTTGTTGCTGTTAATGATGGTAATTTCAATATAAATATAACTGCACCTTATCGTTTCACTTACTCTCTATTATCATGTAGTCACTGTATGAAGTACTTAATATCTTGTGCAAAATTCTAAATTTTGTGCTTATAAGTTATTTATTCATTCATAAAATGGGGATAAAATATTTTCTATTTGTAAGATTGTGAAAATTCAACAGCATAATTCATGAAAAATAATTGAGTAGTGCTTGACACATAAGTATGCATGCATTATGTTGTCATTATTGAAAAGTTTATAATTTCTATTTTATAAACCTTATAAATAGCTATCCTCTTTATAGCTCTATTATTAATCATCCCCTATAATAACTCTCTCCATCATTTCTTTATTCAAATTATTTACCATACATTTCCTAGAAGATAACGTCTGGCCACTTTAAGCTCAATCTATTTCAAAGTAAAGCTGTACTACAGCCTTCATCCAAAGTAAGTAATTTTACTGTGACTTGATTTGTATGTGTTAATGCTTTATTTTTGTGATTACTTGAGTCAAGAAGATTTTTTATTTTATTTTTATTTTATATTCAGGGGGTACCATGTATACTCATTACGTGGGACATATTGTGTAGCGACAGGGATTGGGTCTCAGGTGGCCCATTCCCCAGATTGTGAACACTGTGTCCCACAGGGAGTTTCTGAACCCTAGCCTCCCTCCCATCTTTATTGGTATCTCTAGTGTCTATTATTTTTATCTCTATGACTGCTTAGCTCCCACATATGAGTGAGAACATGTGGTGTTTGGTTTTCTGTTTCTGAGTCAGTTTACTTAGGATGATGATCACCAGTCCCATCCATGTTGCTGCAAAGGACATGATTCATTATTTTTTATGGCTGTGTAGTATTTCATGATGTATATATACACGACGTTTTCACTATTCACTGATTGGTTGATGGGCATTTAGGTTGATTACACATCTCTGCCATTGTGAACTGTGCTGTGATGGACATGTGGGTCTTTTTTATATAACAACCTCTATTTCTTCCTTCCTTCCTTCCTTCCTTCCTTCCTTCCTTCCTTCCTTCCTTCCTTCCTTCCTTCCTTCCTTCCTTCCTTCCTTCCTTCTTCTTTCTTTCTTTCTTTCTTTCTTTCTTTCTTTCTTTCTTTCTTTCTTTCTTTCTTTCTTTCTTTCTTTCTTTCTTTCTTTCTTTCAGGTGGAGTCTCACTCTGTTGCCCAGACTGGAGTGTGCAGTGGCCACTCCCGGTCACTGCAGCCTCGACCTGCTGGGCTCTGGCGATTCTTCCGCCTCAGCCTTCCGAGTAGCTGGAATAACAGGCACACGCTACCATGCCTGACTAATTTTTTGATTTATTGTAGAGATGAGATCTCTCCAAGTTGCCCAGGCGGGTCTCGAACCCGCGGGTTCAGGCATTCCATTCACCTCAGCCTCCCAAAGTGCTGGGATTACAGGCTGAGCCACCGAGCCCAGCTACAACCTTTATTTCTTAAGGTAAATACCAAGTAGTGGGATTACTGGATCAAATGGTAGATCTACTTTTAATTCTTTTAATAATCTCCATACTGCTTTCCATAGAGGTTATACTAATTTACACTCTCGCCAACAGTGTATAAGTGTTCCCTTTTCTTCTCATCTGCACCAGTATCTATTGTTTTTTTATTTTTAGGTAATTGCCATTCTGACCCGTGTAAGGTGGTATCACATTGTGGTTTTAATTTCCCTGATGATGAGTGAATTTGAACATTTTTTCCTAAATTTGTTGGCCATTTGTATATCTTCTTTTGAGAGATGGCTATTCATGTTTTCTGCCCATTTTTAATGGGGTCATTTGCTTTTTTCTTGATGAAATATTTGAGTTATTTGTAGATTCTGCATATGTCTTTTGTTAGATATATAGTTTGTGAATATCTTCTCCCATTCTGTAGGTTGCCTGTTTTCTCTGTTTAAGATTTCTTTTGCTGTACCGAAGCTTTTTAGTTTAATTAAGTTCCTCTTATTTATTTTTGGTTTAGTTGAATTTGCTTTTGGGATTTTAGCCATAAATTCTTTGCCAAGGCTAATGTATGTAAGAGTTTTTCCTAGGTTTTCCTCTAGGATTTTTATGGGTTCAGGTCTGACATTTAAGTCTTTAATCCATCTTGAGTTAATTTTGTATATGAGGTGAGATAGGGATCAAGTTTCACTTCTCTGCATGTAGCTGTCCAATTTTCCCAGCACAATTTGTTGAATAAGGTGTCCTTTCCCCAGTATATATTTTTGTCTGTTTTTCAAAGATCAGTTGGTTGTAGGTATTTGGTTTATTTCTGAATTTCATATTCTGTTCATGTATATGCTCGTATACTATTACCATGCTGTTTTTGTAATTACAAACTTGTAATTTAATATGAAGTCAGGTTTTTGTTTTGTTTTGTTTTGTTTTGCTTAGGATTGCTTTGACTATTCTGGCTCTTTTTTGGTTCCATATGAATTTTAGAATATTTGTTTCTAATTCTCTAAAAAATGATGTTAGTAATTTGATAGAGGTTGCATTGAATCTGTAGATTACTTTGGGTAATACGGTTATTTTAATAATGTTAATTCTTTCAATCTATGAGTATGGGATATTTCTCCATTTGTTTGTGTCCTCTACAATTTTTTCATCAGAGTTTTGTAGTTCTCCTTATAGAGATCATTCACCTTTTTGGATAAGTATATTCTTAGATATTTTCGCTTTTAGACCGCAACTGTAAATGGAATTGAGTTCTTGATTTGATTCTTAGCTTGGTCACTATTGGTAATAGCAGTGCTACTGATTTGTGTGTGTTGATTTTGTATCCTGAAACTTTACCAAATTCTTTTATCAAGTCCAGGTGTCTTTTAGAGAAGTTGTTAAGGTTCTCTAGGTAGAAGGTCATATCACTGGCACACAGAGATAGTTTGATTTCTTCCTTTCCAATTTGAATACATTTTTTTTCATGCCTGATTAAGAGGACTTTTTTCTTTCTTTTATCCCCAACATCTTCTTATCCTTTTTTCCAGTTACATCTATATTTTACATAATTCTCTTTTCTCAGTTAGCATTCTTGTTAGTCCTCAATATCCTGTTTCTGGAAAATGAAAATAACTCCTTCTAACTGTTTAAAATTATTTCATTCTCTTCCCTTCATTTGATAAATCACAAATATGTGAGTCTTCTCTAACTGCAAATGTATCTTTTAAAAATATTATCCAGTCTCTCCACAAAGACTGAAGAATATCATCTATTCTCCCTTTCTTCATATTCAACAACCAAAAAGCCAAAAGTACTTTTGGGAGTTATTTATTAATAAGTATTTAAATATAACTTCTAGCATTAATAAGTGATGATTCCTTGTCACATGTATATAAATATATAAATATTCATATTTATTACAGAAATACATAATTTATACCTGCACTTCACATTTAGGAAAATAGAAAGCTGGATAAACTTGTATACATGTTTAGTGGCATAGATTCTGGTGCCTTGACCCCACTGCACCTAGTTTTTTCTTTGAAATATACTGGGTAATAATTATACCTATTTAAGGTTTTTGTAAGAACTAAGTATATTAGTCTATGCAATGTGCTTTGAATTGTGCCTAATATGTGATATGTTTTCAAACAATAGTAGCTTTTATTATTTACAGAGATGTTAGCAAAAAAATGTAAGTGACAGGATTGAGTACTATAACCCAATAGCCTTGTACTAGAGCTCAAATACTGCAGTTAGGCTCAGGCTCTACTATTTTTCCCTCAGAAGACCAGATAGCATTCCAGGAGTTGTATTCATATTACCTCCAACATATCACCTCCCTTAAGTACACAGTTCAGTCATGGCACATTTATTTATTTTTTGAGCCCACAGTAAACTTTTTTACCTTCATTCACATGGTTGCCATCTACTCAAATTCTTTGTAAATTTCAAGACACTACTCAAATATAAATTCTTCCATGGAGACTTACCCTAAACTTTATTATTTATTTTATGACTGCACAATTTACCAGATCCTCAATTGGCAATAATCATCCCCAAACCATACAGTTAATAACTATGATTTCCATTTCTCCCTTTATTGTCCATGAGATATGTTATTTTTGAATCTATAACACTTAATATTTCAATTGATTTATAGATAAGCCAAATCTAAATGTTAACAATTTTATTACCTGTTTAGTTTCTTTATAATCTAGCCCAACTTTAAGTTTATAAACACATCAAAGGTGGTGATTTATTCATATATTTGCCACCCATTTTACTTTGTACAGTGATGTCAACATATTTGATCATTAATAAATACATATTTTATAATCAATAATATTCAAATGTATTAAGATACATAAACTAATATATTTATATTTTACTTTGATTGTAATACTAATTCTCAAAGAATTTTATGTTACATCGTTTTGCAAATAATTCTGTTTAAAATATTTTTAATCAGAAAGGCTTTATATTTTCTAATATAGCCTATGAGGTAAAAAAAGGAAATACAAATTATGTAGTCATGTAGTAAAATATTAAATTTGAGAACATAATTAGACATCAGATTTTGCAGATAATGTTAATATTTCCTGAGTTACACATCAGAGGTGTATTTTACCAGATATTTTATTAAATATACACAGGAAAGTATTACTGTTTCATCGAAAATGATTACAATTCAATCCTTGAATTATATCAATTTGCCAAATCATAATTTCTTTTGGAGACATAACTTGTGAGTTTTCCATTACTAAGATAGTTAATTTCTTTAAAAATAACATTAATGATTGTTATTAATTTGAATTCCTTAGATTAAGAAAACAAAAAATGAAATGAAAACAAAATAATTATTTCCATCTCCTTACTACCACTACTACTATAAACCAGTAGCAGCCGGGCTCAGTGGCTCAGCCTGTAATCCCAGTGCTTTGGGAGGCTGAAGTGAGTGGATTGCCTGAGCCCGCGGGTTCGAGACCCGCCTGGGCAACTTGGCGAGACCTCATCTCTACAATAAATCAAAAATTAGCCAGGTGTGGTAGCGTGTGCCTGTAGTTCCAGCTACTCGGAAGGCTGAGGCAGAAGGATCGCCGGAGCCCAGCAGGTCGAGGCTGTGGTGACCAGGAGCGGCCACTGCACTCCAGTCTGGGCGACAGAGTGAGACTCCAACTCAAAAAAATAAAAAAATAAAAAAAATAAAAATATAATTCCTTTGGTCCACATGAGTATTTCATTATCCTAATATTTATTTCACTGTCTTAATTTTATAATCTTTATGAATTTATGATCTTGACTGCTTTTCTGCTAGTGGAAAATATCCTCTTTCAAGACAAAAAGAGTCAAAGTGAGAAACTTCCTCAATGAGATGAAGAAAAAATATGTACATTAAAAAGTGTATGATATCACTATTTCAATTATTTGTCAATATATTGTAGCACAAAAGTATAATATTTAGGTTTGTGTGTTAAATTTTGTATAAACCCTATTATAAGATTTTAATATTCTAGAGAAAGTATTATGATCGCATAAACTAGATAAATCCATCTTCTTTTACACTTCATGACAATTCTTGCCCATAATAATATTTAACTTTAAAGAACGACATCTTCTTTTACAACTGTCCTCAATCTCTCTCTATGTCTTTAAATACTTTGGGGTCAGAATTACTAGTGAAGGGGTTCTGATGAATTTCCTCAGTAATAATAACTCACAGCCAACATTTCAAAAAAAATTTAATATTGATTCAAACGTTTTAAAGGCTAACAACTATAGAGCACAAAGATCAAAGACAAAAAAGTTATTAAAGTTTTGCTCTGTGTTTGCTGATTATTGGGAGAGGTTAATAGAGGGGAAGCAGAGAAATTTGGCAAGAAAGTCTGACTCCAATCCCAGGATAAAACCTAAAATCGTTTCAAGAGAAACTTCTATACATTTTAGAGACTAAATAGTGTCACCATGGGTTTCTGAGACATAAATTTATCAAAAATTTGACCCAACCGTTAGATGAAATGTTAAATTAATGAGGATAAAGCTGTAGAGGCTGTTTTGAAATATCTCAAAAAAAGCATTCACATCCACACAGTCATACTATCAAATAAAGTTGCTTTTTAAATTACATGAATATTATATACTTAGATGAAACCTGACAATGATCATAGGAGTTGGAAAACTCCTAACCAAATAATCCTAAACAATGATAATAATTATAGTATATTGCATTTATAAGTTGTGTGATAATATTCGGTCACTTTTTCACAATTTAAGTACAAGCTGCCAGATTTTTTTTTTTTTTTTTTTTTTTTGAGTTGGAGTCTCACTCTGTCACCCAGACTGGAGTGCAGTGGCCGCTCCCGGTCACCGCAGCCTCGACCTGCTGGGCTCCGGCGATCCTTCCGCCTCAGCCTTCCAAGTAGCTGGAATTACAGGCATGTGCTACCACGCCCGGCTGATTTTTTTATTTATTGTAGAGATGAGGTCTTGCTGCCCAGGCGGGTCTCGAACCCGCGGGCTCAGGCAATTCACTCACCTCAGCCTCCTAAAGGCGCGGGATTACAGGCTGAGCCACCGAGCCCGGCCAGATTTTTTTTTAAAGATTATCTTGGGTTTCTGTTTTATAAAACAAACATGTGGCTGGACATGCACCCTGTCATACCCCTACTGTCTCAAATATGCATACATGTATGCACACACACACTTCCAATAACTAAATTATTTAACTCATATTTTGGCAGCAATGTATGTTGGATAACACAAACATAAATAGATAAATAGATAGTCATTTCTAGGCTATTACAGAAAGAAGTCTATAAAGGAAATTATTAAATTCAAGGTATGAATTGTTTGCTTTCAGATGGAAATTGTAAAAAGTGAAAGAAACGGATGTGCAATCTACCTCTATTTTTATGGCATGTTGAATTTTTATTCAGCAACCAGTATAACATTATAAATAATTTTTCCAATCAAATATTTTTGTTTCTGAATATTTTCTTCCCATAAAATGTTGATTATCAAAAACAGAACAAGCCTAACACAGAAAAAACTAACAAATATATAATTCAAATCACTTAAAATCTAAAGTATCTAATTATTTGTTTAGCGGGAAATTACTGATTTAACTTCAGCAATTTCTGATTCCATTCCTTCCCACTAATGGGCATTAATAATGTATTCGAAATCATTGTTAAGTAACATTAGCAAAATTAGGCATTTGGGGCAAAAATGGTAGATTTAAAGCCAATTGATAAAAGTTTCTCCTCCAAAACCCAACAAATGAATAAAAGCAATTAATGAAAATCAGGATCAAATGAACAAATAAAGCCAGAGAAGAAAAAGAAGGAAGAAGAGGAGAAGGAGAAGAAAAAGAAAGAGCAGGAGAAGAAAACTTATAGTATTTTATATTTAATTTTTTAAATGATTAAAGTCATGTTATATTTTTAAAGTGTCAGAATTTAGGCAAGTGTACATTTGATGAACAATGTAAACATTTTAATATATTTTATATCTTTAAAACATTGTCAGGATAACAACTGAGATGAAACTATCTTTTGGTACTTTAGTGAAAAACATTGTGCTACAAATCTTTTTTTTTTTTTTTTGAGTTTCAGTTGGAGTCTCACTCGGTCGCCCAGACTGGAGTGCAGTGGCCGCTCCCGGTCACCGCAGCCTCGACCTGCTGGGCTCCGGCGATCCTTCCACCTCAGGCTTCGGAGTAGCCGGAACTACAGGCGCGCGCTACCATGCCCAGTTAATTTTTTGGGGGGATTTATTGTAGAGATGAGGTCTCGCCTGCCCAGGCGGGTCTCGAACCCACGGGCTCAGGCAATCCACTCACCTCAGCCTCCCAAAGGCGCGGGATTACAGGCTGAGCCACCGAGCCCGGCCACAAATCTTTTTAATAATGCAGATTCTGGGTGTTACAATACCACTTTAATCTTATGAATATTTCATTGTCTTCGGGAATTTTTTAAATGAAGATTTGAGTTGACACATATTTGATTCAGAAACAATATGGAACAGCTTATTGATGAGAATCCTGAGGAAAAGTATTAACCACTGTACAATTTTAAGAAAAAGGAGAGAGACAAACTGCAGTGTCCTGGCTTGAACTGAGTTTCTGTAAGAACAGGTGCAGTGGAATATTCACCGGTGTGATGGGACATGGGAGGCTGAACTGTAAAGAAGTGGAAGTTATGACTGGACCTGTGAGAAATTTGTCTTTAAAGAGAGGGAGATACAGAGATAAGGAAAGGGGTTTTTGTTGTTATTTATTTATTCGCTTTGTTTTAAGAAAGGAGAAGTCAAGGAGGTTTAAATACTGAAGACAAAAGTCACAGATTACCAAAGGGGGGATTTGAAATTTGTTAATAAGCAAAGAAAAGAGTGATAGCTATTCTGAAATTGCAAAACCTCAGATTTTGGACGAACGTGATGAAAAACTCAATGATGGATTAAGTACATTCAAGAGATGATTTGAAACTAGAAGTAAAATGCTACCAAGTATTAAATGTTTTATTTTAAAGTCATCTTGTAGGATTTTATTTGCATGAGTTTTAAGACGCGTTCCATCAGTTGTTTTTCTACTCTGTTATTTATACAACAGAGACTAATTAAACCTTACACTTGGCGTTAGAAAACTCTAGAGATATAATAAGAAAATAAATAGAAGAAATGGACAACAATGTTTGTAGCATTTGGATCAATTTCACTAAATTCCAACAGGAAGGAAATAATGAAAGAACAGGAGGAATGATATTTCTTGTGAGATTAATTTGTTTTAGTTAGCCCAAAAAAGGGTTTGCCTTATAAAATTCATAATTAAAAATGGTTTTAAAAGGGTCATTTAAAATGGACCCTACTACTTAGAAGTGGCAGAAGTCAATGTATTTGACAAAATTCTTGTCATGCACAAATGATTATTGTTAATATTTGTTATTTGAAGATATTTCTGTGAATAGTTACTATAATATTCTGATATGTGTGAATATTTGGGATACTGTTCATATGAGGATTGAAATTTCTCAGACAAGCTTTTTCAGAATTTTATGACTTTTCATATTCCTTTGCATTTTGTCTAAATTTTTGTTGTCTCTATTTTTATTGGCAATAAATTTGCTATTTTGAAGTTATAAAATATCAATTGTTTGATATATTGTTTATTCAAAGGAAATTAATTTTGCATAGCCGTGAAATGTTATAATCCACTGGTAATTAAAAAGAAAAATGAAGGAAATAACTGGGAAATTATCTCTTTTCAGAAAAAAGTATTTATTATATAAATTTTATTATGTAAATAAAATCATTAGAATATCAGTATAATAAATCATTTACTATGAAAACATTTTCTCTATAATATATAATATTATATTTGTGTTAATATTTGTTCTGCACTTTTCTGGGAAAGTTGCATTGTAATAATTACTTAGATTGCAAAAGAAATATTATCGTAATTTCTTAGTTTACTACTTCCATCTCCTTTTTATGCACTATTTTCCTAATTTTCCAAATGTGGCACCATTGTTGCTTCTATAGAAATGACTCCATTGTCAAAATATAGACAAGTTCTATGTGGGCACGTTGGCACAGTGATTTCTTATTCCATATAGAAATACCGATTAAATAGTTGTTGATATATATATGCATTCAACTTATCTCACAAAACAGATTTATGAGGGAAAGACTATTTCAGAACAATAATATTCCTATTCCTGAAGATTTTCAAAAGTAGAAAGAGTGTGCTAATTTTCGTATAGCTCTGCAGGTGACTGAAGGGGCAAAGTCAAGAGTAGAGTTAGGAGGTGAATGAGAACACATAAGACTTACTTTCCCTTTCTGGACACAAAGTCAGCACTGGGGCTTACATTGAGGTTTAGAGTTGATTTCACTTCAGCAATTTGTAATTCCTTTTCTTCCCAGTAATGGACATTAATAATGTATTCAAGATCATAAAATAATATTAGTACAATTAGGCATTTGGGACAATAATGGTAGATTTAAACTCAGTTGGCAAAGTTCTCCCTCCAAAACCTAACAAATAAATTGAAACAATTCATGAACATCAGAATAAAATTTAAAAAGTAAGGCTAGAAAAGAAAAAGAAGGAGGAAGAAGAGATGGAGGAAAAGGAAGAGGAGGAGGAGAATTTTCTCCAATAATTTTCCACATAGCTCCTGGTGAGTGTGAAAGGACTTGGAGCTGTGAGACGCTGTGAAGAGCCAGAGGACTTCCTCGTGATGACCATTACAGCCAAACATTCTGGGGTTCTTTCAGACTTTTTTCCATTTGTGCATGGCAGCAATGTTTAGACATGAATAAGCTGAATCAGTTTTTCCTCTCCTTCTGGAAAATTAGCTTTGGGAGATCCAACCAGCATTTAACACTCACACACATTTATTGGCATGCAGGAGTAATTGTTTTTTAACTTCTGGGAGATACATCTTTCTTTTAAATAAAGGCGAAATAAAGGTTGGACATTAGCCATTTTAATGGGGCACGCCACAAAACAAAATTCTATTAAGAATTCCTAGATTAGTGATGTATTAAAAACCTTATGTAAATCATTCGAAAACAAAGAAAAAAGGCAAATATCTTTTTCTCCTATAGAGTTTAGCATAAATACAGAATTAAATGAGAAAACACGTGGTATTTCTTGCTATTTTTTCCACTTTTAGAAATCATGGTAACAGTAGAATTATTAAGGCTAGGTAGAAAATAAATTTTAAAATATTGTTACATTTGAAAGAAAGTAGAGAAAAATGATTATGGTTAGGCTCTATCATCCATCAATGTTGCAAACTTAGACTAAATTTGATAACTTGATTAAAAACATTAAGAAAATGAGGCAGTTTTTCTTTTTGAGAAACTCGCCCAAGGCAGGTCTTTCTGCCATGAATCTTCCATTTTCCTTCTCTTTGCTAATAAACTCTGTTTAAAAAAAAAAAAAAGAAAAAAAGAAAAAGAAAAAAATGAGGAAAAAAAAGACTAGTAAAAAAACCAAGTGATGAAAGAATGTTGAATTTTTTCCTTTACCATATTCCTCAGCCAGGCACAATTTTGGATTCCTAAATCACCAGCGCTCTCAGTTTATGCTGCTTTTGTGTGTCTTCTATGACATGTTTTCTCAGACAGTTTCAGGCTCCTGGATTTATTTACCTATGACTTCCTTTGCCCTCTTTTTTTCCAGATTTATTCCTCTGCTAGAGGAGCATGAGTTTGTTGGGGTTCACTTCTGGATCCTTTATTTTCTCTCATGGTTACCAAGGTTTTTTCTGACCTCTTTTCTTTGTATCCACTTTAATAATCAGGAAAATGTTTACTCTATAACTGTGTTGATTTTGCTATGAAATTCACTGTGTTCAAGACTCCAAATTGAGGGGTGATATATCAAGACATTTGAACCAGTCTCTTCCCAGATAATTATACAATTCTGTTTACATTTTAATTATCTATTATTTTAGATAGTCACATAACCAAGAGTGTGTGATTTACTTTGTTTATAATATAGCACATTAAGAAAATATTTTTGAATATATTACTGATTGATTTTTAATAATGGCTGCCATTGGAGTTTAGAAATAATAAATTATCAGCTCATCTCAAACTTGATATCAGGGAAGTGAAAATCTTTGGTAAATAAAATTTTATATTAAATAGATAATTATAGCTAGAAGAATTCAAAATTGCAAAAAGAAAATAGAATTTTTAGCCATGTATTTAAAAAGATTAAGTTATTTTATCTCAGGAAATCAAAAATAATTCTCAGAATGAGAATATGCAAAAGACTAATTATTTCTATATTCTAATAACGTTAAAATTATAATTAATAAATAATGTCCATTATTTATTAAAAGATGATTCTTAGAATGGGAATATGTAAAAGAAAAATTATGTTTATATTCAAATAATGTTGAAAACGGGATTAATTAATTTCTCAAAAGGGTTGTATTGGTTTTATGACTGATTCACAACTTTTATTATGTTTCTTATGCATTTATTTCTTACACATTTAATTCTCATTTACTTAGAATGACACATCTAAAATTAAGTCTTTGGGAGTATAAAAATAGTCATTTATAAGTTTCTTATTTACTCTCAATGATTTGTCTATTAAATATTGTTTAAAAATCATGACTTGTAGAGTCATGGTTTTAATTATCTTTAACTGTTTGAGTTTGTCCTTCAATAAGGAGACATTTAAAGATATTCAACAAAAACGTATTTCATAAAACACCAAGATAAAACCACTGGAAATGACCAAAACTGTTCATTGAACACAAAAGTGAGTTAAGCCCTAATACGTTCAATCTCTTTACTTTAGAAAAATAAGTTATCCAATGGTTTTTCTTCATTTAGGTAAAAAGATGATTTTAGATATTTTAGTATTGATTGCTCAGCTCTTGTATTTGGAAGGTTTGTGTTAAAATATTGAATATTCTAAGCAAAATTTAAATGAATGAAAACGATTTCAAATACTTTCTTTGTGCTATAACTACTTGATTAAAATTGTTTAGAGTTTTGAAATATACATACAAAACACACACCCTAAATCATGTACATGAGTACAAATAAACAAATATATATAAAGCATTTTCATATTACCAAGCTATTTTGAGGGATAAATAAAAAATAATTTCTTCTTTGAGAAAAATGATATAAAAATTTTCTTTAAAATAAATAACAGTGTAGTGATTTAAAAAAATATGTCCACAAATTTTCTGTCATTTCATTCAAAATATAGAACCTAATTATTTTCCCCTAGGTGTAGGCCCAATTTATTCAGTCACTTCTATCAAATAGAATAAGACAGAATGACAGTGCATGATCCTAAGATTAGGACATGAAAGATTTGTGGATGCCTTTCACCCTAGGATCACTTGCTCTCAGGGACTCTGTCATAAGGACGTTTCATATCATGAGAAAACCCATGCATCCCTATCTAGAATCTCCTATGGCAAGAAACTGAGGTCTTCCGGCAACAGCCATGCAAGTAAATCACCACAGAAGTGCATTATGCAGTCCCAGTTAAGCCTTCAAATAATGAAAATCTCTGATGACATCTTGATTTATTTATTTTTTCAGATGAGAAAATATAGTTTATTTAAAGAGTCAATTAGTGAGAAAGAGAAAGAGATGATTCACCTCCCCAAGGTAGGGTAGGGGACCAAAGCCAGGATACATGGCAATGGCCGTAGCTCAAAGAGCACGAGGATACACTTTAGTCTAATAAGGCAGTGGCCAACATCTTGATTTCAACCTCATTCAAAATTTTAAATCTAAGTTGTGAGCTCAGGACATCCTGAACTCCTGCTTTACAGGAAATGAGAGATAATATTATTATTGGTGTTTTAAGCCATTGGATTTGAGATAATTTGTTAGGCAGTAGTAGATATTAATAAAAATAGTAATGTAAGACTAATCATGCTCAGTGTTAGAAGAGCGTATAAGTCAAAATGTGTTGGAAGGAAGCAATTATTTTTAGTTCAGAAGGCCAGAGGGAAGGAAAAACAAACAAACAAACAAACAAACAGCTCTCTTGGAGAAGATCATGAGTTTAAAGTGAGTTAAAAATGACTAGTATTTGGATATTACAGATCTAAGAAAATATATTCCCAATATTGAGAACAGCATGAGAAAAGACCTCTGTAAAGAAAAATATACATATTTGAAATAAATAGCACTCCAGTTTGGATAAATAGAATGCATATGAAAGGAATAACAAAGACAAAGATTGAGATAGTGTATAGAAAACAGATTATGTGAGAGCTTGAGATCTAGATTAGGAGGATTCTATTTCCTAGGCAACTTGAAGTCACTGATTAATTTTTTCTCAGGAGTAGCTTGAATAAATAAATTGTATACTAGTGTCATGATTCAGTTTATGAATTTTGAAGCAATATGAAAGAATAGTTTGGATCATAAATCAAGAGTTTATTTAAGATTCTGGAAGCAAGTTGATTGATAAGCAAATAGAGCATGTTTAGGAATGTCACCGAGTGGAAGGATGCAGTACAACTTGCAGGTCTTGAATTTTTAGAATTTAGCATACATTTGTTACTAAGGTCAATTGGTAATAGCACAGCAATAAGGGTGATAAAAAATCATTGAAAGAGAGGGGGAAAGAATCACACACACACAGAGAGTTCATGTGTTAGAGAGACAGAAACAGAGAAGAGAAGACAAAAGATAGAAAGAGAGATAGAGATAGAAAGAGAGAGAGAGAGAGAGAGAAAGAGAGAGAGAGAGAGAGAGAGAGAGAGAACTAGAGCTAGAGCTAGAGCTGGAGACAGAAAGAGATAGAGAGACAGAGATGGAGAAGGGGTGGTAGAATAGTAAGGAAACAGCTAGAAGTGAAAACGTAGGGCCTGGTATACACAAAAAGAGGTAAACTTAGGAAAGATGGTCAATGGAGGAATTAGAAAACATTTATTTGTGGGAATATGAAAAGTTCTAGTGGAGGAGAGTACATGATTTTATATAGGACAGTGACCTGGCATGAAAAGAAAAAAAAAGTATAAAAGAGAAAATTTTAAAATTACATCCATAAGGAAAAATCCTGATGGCTTAAACTTAGAATTTGTCTCTTTCCCTCTCTTAAGCACTAAGCTAACTGAAAATCTTACAGTAATATTTGCATTAATCTTTCTTCTAGTGGAGTCAATTTGCAATATAATAATAACAAATGTTTTGGTAGCTATTTTGCCTTTTAGATATATACATACTATGTTAAGTATCCCACTTATGCAGTTAGTCTACTTGACAACTACAAATTGTAATTCTCACCTGTAAATTTAATTTAATAAGAAAAAAGAAACAAATTGTGTTTGTCATTGTAGCACAAAAACTATGCCACATTCTGATAATGTGGATTTCTTTAGCAGAGAAATCAATGAAATTGCATATAAGATAGATAAAACTTTCTAAGTCATCCTCTGTTCTGGGCCTAATAACAAATAACTTTTATCTATTGTCTCAAGCTCAATTATTTATTTATTTATTTATTTATTTATTTGAGTTGGAGTCTCACTCTGTTGCTCAGACTGGAGTGCAGTGGCCGGGCCTCGCCTGCTGGGCTCCAGCGATCCTTCCGCTTCAGCCTTCCTAAGTGGCCGGAATTACAGGCATGTATCATGCCTGGCTAATTTTTTGATTTATTGTAGAGATGGGGTCTCATCAAGTTGCCCAGGCGGGTCTCAAACCCACGGGATCAGGCAATCCACTCACCTCAGCCTCCCAAAGGCACGGGATTACAGGCTGAGCCACCGAGCCTGGCAAGCTCAATTATTTTAAGACAATCATCTTGAAATTTAAGCCAAATAGTTTTAATTTAAAACAGAAAATAAAGACAAAATAAAGTAGCTGAACTTTCTTTTTACTCATCTTGATTCAAAAATTAAATATGATATTTTAGACCCTGAAAATTGGATTCTGTAGTCAACATTAATGGACTATTTTGAATGTAAAATTTATGGATATGACCTTATACATGAGAATATGAGGCAGCATAATTGTGTTGCAAACTTGGACACTTGATCTGGTCATTCTAGCTCTGTCTCTCTCAAATACTATATGACCTTGGAGAGTTTTCTTAACTTTTCATTATTTCAGTTTTTTCATTTGTTAACATTGTCATAAATAACATTGTAATAAATAAAAGTCCAACTTTAATAGCTCACCATGATACATTGAATGCAACATGCCTATCATAGTGTCTGACACATAGTAATAAGCATTCAATAAATTTTAGCAGCTTTTTGTCTTAAAATGAGAAGTGGAGGTTATTTTAATGACCTTTTAAAATCAAAATGGATCCAAGACAAACCTTGGATGAATGCCTCTGCTTCATAACCTAGGGTGAAGTCTGTTTTCTACTGATGATAGTTATATGATGCTGTATTCTGTTTCCCATTCATTACCTAACAATAGAAAACTTGTTTAGGCAAATAACTGCATTCTTCTCCAGTTCTCTCTCTCCAAAACTAAAGTCATCCAAATGTCTTCATTTTGCTTTTGCAAAAAATAAAGTTAGCTTTAGCTCTTTCATCTTTCCATTCCATCACTTCATCTAGACCTATATCATTTTAAAATGAAATCACTTCAAGAGAGAGTACCCCACTAAATCTGACACTTGATCTCCTGAAATCCGGGTTCTCTCTGTTGTATTCCTTAAATTCTACTTACCTAATACATGCTTTGTCAAAAAACTCTTATTAGTCCCTATTTTATATTGCAAAAGTCCCGTTTTAAAGTTATTTTATAATGTGGCCTCTACTAACTGAATAAATATGCTTCTTCAACATTGATTTTCCCTTGTATTTAATATTTTTATATACTATCAAGCACAGTCTCTAAGAAAAACACACATACACACATGCACTCACACAAACATACACATATAAAACGTAGATGTAAATACTTCTTTGTTCATCTTGTCTTCCTCATGTTATATTTAATAGTCTGACTTCACTCCCCTTTCATGATTCATAAAAGTCCTGTCCTAATCTAAAGTTTTTCTGACTCTTCCGGACCATTTTAATCTACACATCTTCTGCAGCAGTAAGGATCATAACTACATGCTGCTGTGATACGGTCTTATGTTGCTCGTTTTTATTTCTCTTTTATCTCTGCAAACATAAGGCAATTTTCTTTAGATCATTTCTTTTCTCTAGGTACCTCAGTAGCTATCAACAATTTTATTTCAGATTAATTGCATAAGATAATCACTAATTTTTTATGACACTGGAGTTATATATGAAATTAATGTTATTGTATGTATAGTCTGCTATACGTTCGACTACTTTGCACATAGAAACTAAGCATATAGTAGAAGCACATAATTACTATTTATTTGCATGCAGAAGTAAAGAAGGAGACAACAAATTAGCTCAGAAAGGCATTTTGGTAATATAATTATTCGATATGGCTGAGAAAAAGCAGGCTTTATGGACAATGGCTCTAAAGTTTGGGTTATATGACGATTGAATTACAGAGAACTACAGGGGAAAAAATGGAATCAAATATATGGCCAGGATAAAGGATTTTGATAAATGGAATCTAGGATTTGTAGGTTTTAGTATAGGTGTAAGCAGCAGAGACATTCAAAGACCATTGTTGGCTGATGGAGCAGTATATAAGTGGACTGGGAGGGGCCAGCCCTCTGTGGGAGTCACAGTTTTCCCAACTCCTAACTACATTTTGAGTAAGGAAAGTAGTTTGTTCTACTGATATTTCAGGCCTGCAGCCAAGGTGGCATTCTTATGCAGATTGAGGTCTGAAATTGTGCAGTGAACCAGAGAGCAGGACAGGAAGAGTGAGCTGGCTTCCTTTCAGAACAAACCACTCCAATTCAGCTGCTGGGAGACATTAACTCTGGACTCTGCTCATTTCTTTTGGTGAAGAAATATTGCTTAAGAGAACCCAGTGCTGAGGTGTAAACACACACACACACACACACACACACACACACACACACACACACACACGCATGCACACACGTCTGTGTGCACACAAGGGACTATTTTCGTTTATGGCAAAATAAAAAAAAAATCTTTGGGATTATTTGTAATTTTAAAGTTAAAATAGTTGGTAAGTAAAATGAATAAAAATTCAGAAAAGTTTATTTGGTAAGCTTTTTTTTTTTCCAATTTGTGCAGTTGTTAGCTACATAAGAATTAGTTTTTTAAATCACATATAAGAAGGACTCTTGTTTCTGAACATAATCAGATTTCAAAGTGTAGTGATAAATTTGCTCTTAGAAAAACCACATTAAGGAAAGATTAATATAGTGGGTTGTATTTATGATTTAAAATATGTATAAAAAGTGTGATCATTATTTTAAGATGTGTTCATATATATGTCAAAATAAAGAAAAATTTACAAATGTTACCTCTAAAAGGTATTCTGTTTTTAAAATTTATCTATAATTTTATTTTTAATAAAAATATATTACTTTATAATAATAGAAAATTTCTATTTTTTAGAAGTGCATGACAGAGGAAAGAAGATAGGATGATTTCACATCTATCACAAAAATGTGGACAATTCGTGGAGTGTAGATAAGCCCAACATGCCAGGCAAAGAGTATGGGTACAAGGTCATAATTTTACAATAATTATTATATGTTTATATATTTGAAAGTCTTTAATGCATGAGATGTAATTTAGCCTTTTGCTTTGCCAACTTCTTCTGTTAAGATTTTTCAAGTTTTTCTTCTTATGAGAAGGAATAGGCCAAGATTCACCTGGATGGGTTTTGATGGTGCATACTAATGTCAATATTAAATCTTATTTGATCCCCATGGATGGATGATTCTATTTATCCACAAGTAACACTTCAGAGTGATTTGGATGCTAAATGAATGGTTCATTTTTCCTTGCTAAAGTTTCATGAATTAGTGAATGCCCCATTAGCTCCCTGGAACATTATTACTCATTTTTCCTAGAATCAAAACTGAAATAGTCCAGTTTCTTTTCATTTACTGTGTGATGTTCATTCAATTATGACTGTTGTGTTGTCTACTGTAATTGTTGGAAAACACTCCACATTTTCTTTTAACAGTACTGTCATTGTGCATCTTTTCAAGTCCTTGTATTTGCGCCCCATTTTTTTTGCATTTATCATTCTTGGTTTTTCAATAAATTATAATATGGACTGGCATGAAGATTAAGCTACTTAAGCCTCATGAAATGAGATGTTATTTTTAAAATTGCAGTCTTTGATTACTTGCATAATTGTTATATTTGACACACAGAAACAGCAATACATGTAACGATTTTACAAATAATTTTGGCAATGGATAAAAGTCTTAGAAAATATTATTTATGAGCCGGGCTCAGTGGCTCAGCCTGTAATCCCACACTTTGGGAGGCTGAGGTCAGTGGATTGCCTGAGTCCGTGGGTTGGAGACCCGCCTGGGCAACTTGGCAAGACCTCATCTCTACAATAAAAATTAAAAAATTATCTGGGCATGGTAGTGCGCGCCTGTAGTTCCAGCTACTCGGAAGGCTGAGGCGAAAGGATCGCCGGAGCCCAGCAGGTTGAGGCTGCGGTGGCTGGGAGTGGCCACTGCACTCCAGTCTGGGCGACAGAGTGAGACTCCAACTCAAAAAAAAAAAAGTATTTTTTATGGACAGATAAATAGTACTACTACTTTAGTTAAACTATATGTTTGATATCAGCTAAATAAAATTGAAGTGAGAGAATTTAAAATTCTCTAAGTACATTCTTGTAAAATGTAAATTACATCAAACTTTGAGTAAGAGATTAATGCTATGTCCCATATGTTTTTTCTTAAAAATGTTACTTTCTGAAATTTGATTTGATTTGTATTTAATTATAAACCTCTGATGTAATATTTATGAGAAACACTATTTATGAAGAATTTACAGTTGAGAAATTTAAAGCTTTCAAGGGAAAAAAGGTTCTGAGGAAAGCTTAGTTCACCATTGACACTGAATGCTTTTTTTCTAATTTATATTTGTTGCAGTGTGTGAAGATTGAATACTGAATGCAATGTGAAAATGTTTAAAGTAATAACTGGGTTTCTATCACATAAATACTAGTATTTATTTTTATTCACCATGGACTTTAATATCTATTTCAAGTAGAATATTTTTGTTTACAAATAAAAAAGCTCCAATGGTTTAATCAATAAGGATTTATGATATTTAACAGAAAGTCTAGAGGCAGACTGACTCTATGGTTCTTAATTCTGAAGCTCAATGTTATCATGAAAGATTCAGGTTCTTTTCATTTCTTCCTCTGGCATCTTTTCTTTACTTGGACTTTCAATTCACTCTCACAGGATGGGTTCTGCAGTTCTAGGGATTCATGTAGATAGTACCCTATTCCCATTCATGTAGATATTACCCAATCCCATGAAGTGGCTTCATCTTGCTGTGTGTCTCTTTATGAAGGAAAAAAAGTATTTTTTATAATTACCGATAAAATTTTGCATTATATCTAATCTGCAGCCACTTAAAAAAATAATTATTGATTCTTTAAAAAAAATTTTTTTTAAAGATATGGGGTACAATTCAGGATTAGGTATACAAGTGGACATAGTCCAGGTAAAGTTTGGGTCTCCCATTGGTCCCTATTTTGTCTGGTTTGAGGTCAGGTACCTTTACTGATATTGTGCCCCCACCTCCAGCCCACAGTAATCTGCTACTGCCAATCCCTTTCTTATACGTATCAGTTCTTTCTTGTATGTTCTGCAGAATTCTGCTGGAAAGCCATCCAGGGATTCTTTTTTTATTTTTTATTTTTTGTAGATAGTTTTCTTATGACAGAGTCTATTTCCTGGGTTGTTATTGTTTTGTTTAGTGTCTAAATGTCTTGTTGTTTCAACCTTAGAAATGTTAGAAATGTTAGAAAGTTCTCCATTTCATTTAGGTTTTCAAGTTTGTTTACATACAGGTGTGCATAGTAATCTCTGATAATCTTTAGTATTTCTTTGGAGTCAGTTGTGTGAATTTTGCATTTCTGATAGTATTTATTTGGGTTTTTTCTCTCTTCTTCTTGGTCTTTCTGGCTAGAGGTCCATTAATCTTGTCTATTCTTTCAAAAACCAGCTTTTGGTTTTGTTGATATTTTCTATAATATTTTGGTCTTCTATATCCCATATTTGGGCTTTTACTTTGGTGATCTGGATTCTTCTGCTAAGTTCAAGTTTTGGTGGTTTTGTCTTTCCAGCTCCCTTAGGTGATAGGTGATTTATTAGGCTGTTAACTTGTGATCCATTCATTTTCTTGACGTGTGTTTGTAGAGATATAAATTCCCCCTCTTAGAACTGATCTCATGGCATTCCAGAGGTTTTGGTAAGATATTTCTTCATTTTCATTCATTTCCAAGTATATTTTAATTTCTGTTTCGATTTCAGTGTTGACCTAGTAGTCATTCGGCATCATGCTGTTTAGTGTCCATGTCTTTGTGGGTTTTGGGGGGGATTTTGTTGGTGTTGATATTTATTTTTTTTCACTGTGGTCTAAGAAGGTGCGTGAAAGCATTTTGATCTTATGAAACTTGTTTATGCTTGATTTATGGCTAAGGATGTGATCAATCTTGGAGTATGTTCCATGAGATGATAAGTAGAATGTATATTCTGTGGTTGTTGGGTGGAGGATTCTGTAGGTATCTATGAAGTCCATTTGATGAAGTGTCAAGTTGAGGTTTTAAATCTGTTAATTTTTTGCCTCAATGATCTATCTACAGTTGTTAGTGGGGTATTTAGGTCCCCAGCTATAATAGTGTTGAAGTCAATAACATTTTTTAGTTTAGTTAATAGTTGCTTAATAAATACTGGTGCTCCTGTGTTGGGTGTACATATGTCTAGGATGGATAATTCTTTTTTTTTTTGAGTTGGAGTCTCACTCTGTCGCCCAGACTGGAGTGCAGTCGCCACTCCCAGCCACCGCAGCCTCGACCTGCTGGGCTCCGGCGATCCTTCCACCTCAACCTTCCAAGTAGGCGGAATTACAGGCATGCGCTAACATGCCTGGCTGATTTTTTTGATTTATTGTAGAGATGAGGTCTTGCTGCCCAGGCAGGTCTCGAACCCATGGGCTCAGGCAATCCACTCACCTCAGCCTCCCAAAGGCACGGGATTACAGGCTGAGCCACCGAACCCGGCTTAGGATGGATAATTCTTGTTGATGGATTGAAACTTTTATCATTATGTAGTGCTCGTCCATAAATTTTTAAATTTTTGATAGCTTATAAGTTATTTTGTTTGATGTTAAGATTGAGACTGCTGTCTTCTTTTGTGATCTATTCACTTGGAAATTTGTTTTCCATCTTCTAACTCTGAGTCTGTGTGCATCCCTTATGGCGAAATGAATTTCCTGGTTGCAGCAAATTATTGGTTCATTGTTTTTTATCCAGTTTGCCATTCTGTGTCTTTTCAGTGGTGGATTTAGTCCATTCACTTTTAAGCTGATTATTGAAATGTGATGGTTTATTCCAATCATCAGGTTCTTATAAAGATTTTTCTTTGTTTTCTTTTAACTTTTGGGTTGATATATGTTTGTGTTTTCAACTTTGCAGTCACAGTGTATTCTCTATTGATTCTATGAGCTCTTGTTCTCTTGGAAAGTGCATAGTCATTCTTTTTTATTTCTTTCATTTGTGCTTAATACCTTTCTCAGTGTCTCCTGTAGAGCTTGTCTGGAAGCTGCATAATCACTTGGGGATTGAATGTCTGGGAAAGATTTTAATTTTCCATCATTGATGAAACTGAGCTTGACTGGGTAGGAAATTCTTGGTTGAAATTGTTTACCTTTGAGGACTTTGAATATTGGACTCCAGTCCTTTCTAGTTTGTAGTGTTTCTGCCAATAGGTGAGCTGCTATTTTGATTGGTTTTCCCTGGTAGGTAGTTTGAACGTTCTCTCTTACTGCCTTTAGGATTTTTTTTTCTTTTGTACCTACTTTGTAGAGGCAAATTACTATGTGTCTAGGGGTTGATATTCTCATTTGATGTCTTGCAGGGGTTCTCTGTATCTCTTGAGTTTGGATGGTCACACCTCTGATGAGACGGGGAAAGTTTTTTGGGTAACCTCTTTGAATACTTGCTCCAAAGTGTTCTCCATTTCCCTTTCTTCTAGGATATCAATCTGGTGTAGGTTCGGCCTCTTGATATGATCACATATCTCTTGGGGCTTTGTTCTTTCCTTTTGAGTTTTCTTTCTATTTTATTCAAAGATCAGGTTAATTCCTGGTTTAGTCTTCAAGTTCTGAGATTCTTTCTTCTGCTTGATGAATTCTGCTTCCCATGCCTGTCATCTTGTTATTTATTTCTTGGATGAAATTGTTTTATGGCCAAAAATCTCTGTTACAACTTCTTTTAGTGTTACATTTTGTCTTTCTTGAGTCTTATTCACTTTTTCCTTCCATTCCCTAAACCCTGTTGTATTCTGGGCCTAGTTATTGATGACTTATATTGTTTGGACTCTGAGTTCTGATTTTTGAGGCATTTTCTCTTTGTTACACTGGAAATTACCTGTGTTCTTCTGTTGATTTTTCCTCATTTGTGACAGAGCCCTTTCTTTTCTCTTTAGTTCTGTTACTCAGTGGCAGTGGGAGAGGCTTTCACTTCTGATGTTTGCTCAGCCCTCTATTCTTCCCTGATTGGGGCTCTGAGTTTGTTCTATTTTGAAACAAAGGTGTGGGTGGGAAGCTTTACTGTCTCTTGTAGTCTTGAGAGTCAAATAAGTGGAGGATGGAGAGCTAGAATTCAGAAACAACTTGTAAATCACAATGATTGTGGTATGGGTTCCCTGAGACTCACTCTCCACCACCACTCTATATAATGATGCAATGGGTACATGTGTGTACCTCCTGCCTCCAAGATACAGCAGGAGCAAGGAGGAGAATAGAGAAAAGTAGAATGAATTAAGATGGACAAAAATTTAAATAAAGAGAAAAAACAGAAAAGCAAAAGCAGAAACCAAAGCAAAAAGCAATTTTTTTGCGCACAAAACACACACACACACACACACACACACACACACACACACACGTGCACAAACCAAAACAAACTGGAAGAAAAAACAAAGCAAAATAAACAAATTAACCCCCCCAAACAAGGAAAACTGAATATAGACACACACATGTCCAACACAAAATGAAAAAAGAAGTAAAAAAGAGAAGATAAAACAAAAAGGAACTCTAATCAAACCCTCACACATACGTTCACACACATGTTAAACTAAAAAAGGAGAAGACCAAACAAACAAAAAAATTTAAAAGACGATCACTCAATTATTCACATACATACATTAATAGAAAACAAAAACTGAAAAAAGAAAGAAAAGAAAAAAAAAAGAAGAAAGTAAAAGGTGGGTGGAATGCAGATTGAACCCTCACATAAAAATTCATGGGAAAAGGAAAAAGAGAAAAAAATAAAACAAACAAAAAACTTGCCCTTTTGTGGAAGGTTCTGCAATTTTGCCTCTCAGCTGCTCACAGGTAAGCCCCTCTGTTGTCTCCTGCAGAGCTGAAGCCTTTTCCACAATCTCTCCAGTATCCAGCCAAGGAAAGAAGAGGAGATGGTGGGATGGGGTGATGGACCTTCGGTTCTCCCTTTCCATTCTCATATGGTCAAGGGGATCCCCTCCAGTGGGGAGGTACAGGGTTGTCTCTTCCCCATGTACTGGTGGGGGGGTATCCTAGCTGGGCTTATCCTAGAGTGGAGTCCTCTTATTGCAGCTGATGTCCATGCTCCACCTGGGTTCATCCCTCTCAGTCATGTCCCAGCTGTGTGGGTCTGATGTGAAGAGGATTACTGGGGAAGAGGGGGTTAAGTCAGCCCCAGACTCACTGCTGAACTCTTTGGGGGTCTTCCTCATCCTTTTCTGGTCACACACTTTGTCCCATGGCTGAATCAGGGTAGTGGGTGGGACGCCTGAGACTCAGCACTCATCCTGTCAGTCCAGAATTTGTGCTTTTGGGATACTCCTTCTGGGTGGGTCACTATCAATCCCTGAGTAGTTAATCCACTGGTCACAGAGATAGGGTCTGACACTCTGTGGTGAGCAAGCTGGAGCACTTTTCTGCCCAATTTTCTAGATGGTGGTAGGATGCCTCTTTTGTCTTCTCCAGTGGGGCTCTGCCTCTGGAATTCTCACTGTGCTTCCTCCTCAGTCCTTGCTGCGAGTGTCTGGCCAGGCACTCAGGCAGCTTCTTCCCAGGAAGGACTTTGTTGAACTTCTATAGCCTAGGAAGTGCTAGGATCCAAGCAGAGCAGACGAAGCACCAGTCACTTCATCAGTAGAGCCCTGACTACTTGCTCCTGAGTCCCCACTCAGTCAGCCACTCACATGCCCACTTACTCACAGACACATTTGCAAAATTTTCCATGCACTCACTCGCACTGGGACTTGAATAATCTTTCTTGCTCCCCTGTCATCTTCCTCCCTTCTATAGCCACTTCTAAACCACCTGATTATAAAGAAAATTAGGTTTACACCTAATTTACACCTAAATTTGAGAATGAAATGATTACCATGAAAAATATTACAGTTTTTTTACGAAGGAAAATGAGCAAATGAATGTTCGGTAGACAGCCAACAGTATCTCTTGCATCTTCAGACTTTCAATAAAATTACTGTAAATTAGTTTTTCTCATGATGTGCATGTTAAGTTAGTTTTTGTTTCATTCTGTATTTGGTCCAATTACTCTTGAATTTTATTACCTGTTGGGTGTTACTTTTATACTCCATTGAGATTTTTGTTTAGTTTTTTCCTTAAGCACTTTATCTTCTAACGTCTTAGGTTAATGTAATGTTTAATAACTTGGAATCTAAGTCAGTCTGCCTGAGCTCACCACTTATAAACAGACAGATTTTTGGCAAGTGACTTAGTGCCCCTGTTTATTGTCACCATTCATGAAATTTAAACAAGAGACAAAACTTAAAGGATGCTGCCTTAGTCTGTTTTGGCTGCTATGACAAAATACTATGAGGCTTAAGCAACAAATTCTTATTTCTCACTTGTTTCTCACAGTCCTGAAGGCTATAGAGTCCAAGATCAAGGCACTGGTAGACTCAGTGCCTAGCTCATAGATAGCTGTCTTTTTGCTGTGACCCCATGTGGCGGAAGATATAAGGGGGCTTTCCAGAATCTCTTTAATAAGAGAAATAACCCCATTGATAAGAGTTCTACCAAAGGCTTCATCTTCTAACACCATCACATTTGGAATTAAAATTTCAACATCTAAATTTTGAGGAGACAAAGACATTCAGTCTGCAATATTTTACCCTTGACTCCCCAATATGCAAGTTTTTCATGCAATGTATATGTATTATCTCCCAGCGGCCTCAAAAGTCTAAACTCATTCTAATATCAATGAAAAAATCTAAAGCCCCAAATCTTATCTAAATATTATCGAATATTTAGGTATAAGTGAGACTGAATGAATGATATATTATAAGGCAAATTCTCCCCCACCTGTGAAGCGGTAAACCTACACATGTTATATGCTTCTGAAATACAATGGTGGAATAGGCCTCGGATAGATATTCACTTTTTGAAAGAGATAAATAGGAATAACAAAAGAGTGATAGATCCCAGGTGAGTCCAGAGCCTAATGAAGCAAAATTAAACCTTAAGTCTTGAGAATAATCTTCTTTGACACTATGCTCTGCCTTCCAGGCCAAATAGGCCCGAGGGTGGCAAATTTATTCCCACTGTTCAGCAGAACAGCCCATCTGTGACTCTCTGCCTGGGTCCCATGGATCTTCCAGCCTGGAGTTCCAATGCTCTTCAAATTAAATAAGATAGTCTATGTAAGCTGCGTGGCATAGTACCTGCCACATAAGTGCTTAAATAATAGTTATTATCATTTACATAGTTAGTATTTTAGTTAAATTAGTATGTAGACACTCCCAGATCATAAATATAAGATCCAAACTTGTTTCTTCTGTGCCATTTGCTGTGACTTTCTCTCTTAGAGGCCACACATTATTTTTTCTTCCTAATTATTCTCGATAGGTTGTTTGTAATTTATTTAATTCACATGTTTTATTACAGAATTCAAGTTTTTCAAATTCAGGCACTAATAAAAAAATTCTATGATATACTCCAACTTCACAGGAAGGGACTGCTGATAGACAGACCATTACACATGCATAAAGGTTATTATTTTAACTATTTTGCTTTATTATATCCTTCTTTTAAATTCTTATTACAATACTATTTGAAACAAAGAAAAATTTTAGCAGTAGTAACTAATCAATTATTTCCCAACCCAGGATCTGAGTAAATGTTTCTCTGTTAAACTACTTTGAGAAAATAGATTCTTGAGTTTTCAAAGACAAACCTGTTCTTTGTTATCCTTTTAGATAGATTCCTATTCTCCCACCCAAGGAGTTGCAATGAGGAGAGAACTTTCTCTTATTCTGTAGTGTAATCTTCCTTTTGGGCAGAAATCTGTCTTTATGAGATGACAGAAATGCTAAGAGAACATACTCCAGAAAAGTTTTCAAGGATGCTGGTGCTGTACTCAATAGGGCATATCTTAATTCTTGTCATTTGGGTCCTCTTAGGACCCAAGAGCCAGGAGTTACTGGAAAGTTTGTAATAACAGATCTGCTCCAAAATCCCCATCTCCATGAGTCTTCTGATTTTTTTTGTCACTTGTTGAGTCCATGTTTCAAATAGCAGCTCACCACATCATTATCACCACTTCAGCTAGCACATTTAATCTTAAATCTTGGGGGAGTGCACACTTATTGATGAATTTTGTATGTGCCAATCTTAATTTTTATTTTTCTTGGTTTAACACTAAGAATCTGCTCCCAAATATGTTCCCAAGAATATTTCTTGCCAAGATTCTGTAATTCTCTGATATGTACTCTTCTCTTTCCAGAATTTGCACTTCTCTGTTATAATTTATTGGATCCAGCCCTGGTTATAAATCTGAAAAGTATAAGAAGTCCGGAAGGGATACAATATTACCAGTGAGACAACTTCCACAGATAAAGCTATAGGAAGGTTTTTATGAAAATGAATCTTTGTTCCCATGGGGTCAGGTACTCCTTCATTCAACAAGAGAGGCTTGGGGAAAACTGACATTTCTTTGTCTCCTTTTATATACCAAAATACGGCCATCCTAAGTATGAAGATGCCATTCCTTCCCAACTAGTCCATGCTTAACTCAGCATGGGAGGCAACAGGCAATGCAGTGTTGTGCCTTTAAGTGGTGCTGCTTTTCTGAAATCTATTACAATCAGGTTTCAGAACTGATCCTCAGGTATACATGCCCTGTTGCTAAAGAAAAAACAAAAGTATTTTAAACCGTCCACACTCCTTTCTGATTCTTTAGTCATTCCCAAGATTGAGAATTTAATGCCTGAAGTTATCTTTTTTCTCTTTGTAGATCTCTGAGAAATCTCAAATTGCCATTTGATGCCACAACATTAAATCACTATTATTGTCTTGGCCTCCACAGTCAGTCCATCGCATGATGAATAGATCATCTAAAAAGAAGAAAGTGAGAGAGAGATCGCACGTTTTGATACTGCATGCTGAAAATTACAAGTGTTCTTTTTCTAACCACTTTTCAAATAATTGAGTGACTCACTTTTGAAGATCTGCCTCCTGGGGCTGGTCCTGATACCAATGACTGTATCAGTTGTGATCCAGCGGAAAGTAGATGGCACACAAAAGCACTTAACTAAGGGGAGTTTGAAGAAAATATTATTTGCAGATGTGTTTGCTGAGTATAGGGATGGTAAAATGCTCAGAGTTAGCAACAAAAAGTCATTACCAATCTGACTCAACAGTGCAAGAGCAGAGGACAGTACTGCCAGAGCATAAAAAGACCTTGAGCCTAGAAGAAAAGTCATTTAAGAGGAGGTGTAACCATAGAATATTGGCAATGCCAATGGGAAAAATAACTACCCTGATTTCTTTCTCCACAGTTACTTCTACTTTCTGCTGAAGTCTTTATCAGTAAAATTCAAGGCAAATATTTAAATACTAGTAAGGTGTAGAGTGGCAGTCTAAAAAATTCAAATTTTTAGGAGTGTAAACAGGACAGAAAAGGACAGAGAGTGAACTTGGGGAAAGGGATGCAGATGGACATCATAAAGAAAATGATGCTCTACCTAATTAGTAATGAAGGTAATGTGAATTAAATGAGACAACACAAAGAGATATTACTAGATACCCACCAGAACCTCAATGCAAAAATGTCTGTTAATATAAAGTGTTGAGGATGTTGTGAAGCAGTTAAGAACTACAGTGAAAGAGTAAATAGTTATAAGTACTTTGGAAAAGAATTTTCAATTTTCCATTATCCTTGAAAATACATATACTCTGTGATGCATCAATCTATCTTTTTGGTATATATTCAGCTAAATTGCATTCATACATTTCCCAAAAGATATGTATAAAAATGTTTATAGCAGAATTATTTTTAATCAACAAAAATATATACAGTTCAAATATACATAAAGTGTAGAATGAATACTTAAATTTTGGTGTATTTAATTAATATACTATCAGAGATCAATGAAAGTTAATGCAATGAACTTACATAAAACAGAACTGATAAGTGTTACAAATGCAATGATGAGTGAATAAAACTGACGTGAAAGAGCAGTCAGTGTATGATTTTGTTACATTAAAATTTTTTAAGAACAGACACAACTGATTTGCAGTGTTTAGAAATTCAGACTTACCTAGCAAATGTAATAATGGAAAGCAAGAGAGTGATTATCCTAACAGTCAAGGAAATGACTACAGTTTGGAGGAGATGGGAATATATAGTAATCAAGATGTTACACGCAGGGGCTTTTGAGGTTCTGTCAATGTCCTATTTCTTAACTATGACAAAAATATTGAACATGGCATTTTACATTGTGTCCTTCCTTGTAAAATTATTTTTCACACCTTAAAATTAATATTTTTAAAGTACAATCCTTCTTAAGAATGTAAACTAGAAATGAATCAGAGAAAGGAAGCATGAAAACAGAACTCATTAAAAAAAGAGAAAATTTTAAGTATTTTTTTTGTGTGTGATAATGTGTCCCAAACTATGTTGCCACTGGCACAAGCTTATTACTGACTGCAAAATTCCCACTTTTGAGATTCACAATTCGTGTTACCATTATAATTCCCTGAGATATCAAATAATAAAAATACTTTCTTTACTTTAGTACACTATTTCCCAAAATTATTTGGACTGGTGCCAAAGATGCAATAACTATTTATATAATAGTGTTCAATGAGAAACCAATTTAGGAAATTACTGTAGAATAAATTTACATGTATCACTTTTCCTCCTTTGAGGCAGCATTCTCAAAAGTGTGGATAGCCGGGCTCAGTGGCTCAGCCTGTAATCCCACGCCTTTGGGAGGCTGAGGTGAGTGGATTGCCTGAGCCCGTGGGTTTGAGACCCGCCTGGGCAGCGAGACCTCATCTCTACAATAAATCAAAAAATCAGCCGGGTGTGGTAGCGCATGCCTGTAATTCCAGCTCCTTGGAAGGCTGAGGTGGAAGGATCGCCGGAACCCAGCAGGTCGAGGCTGCGGTGGCCGGGAACGGCCACTGCACTCCAGTCTGGGCGACAGAGTGACTCCAACTCAAAAAAAAAAAAAAAAAAAGTGTGGATAAAGTTGAATTTTTGAAATTAAGCAACAGACAAATTTTACAAGAAGAGATCGTTTTAAAGAAAATTAAGGTATCATAAAATAGGAAATATCAACTTGATGAAACTTAATTTGAAATAAATAAATTAGAAATAAGTTATCTGTTTCATGTCACTTATTATTCAAATGTTACAAACAGAAAGATCTGATCAACACTCAAAAAAGACACAGTATTGTCCACCTTCTAAATGCTAAAGTAATTTTTTCTTTGCAAAGTATAGCCAGGAGCCATCTGATGAAGGCACTGCAGGCTTTTCCAGAAATTCTGCAATTCTAGAAAAGTCTATGGTGCCTAGAAGGCAAATGGAGCTTATGCTGATCAAATCCCACAAACATGGACTATCATAAAGGACAAATTAGATTGTGTAAGTAGTCATTTTAGGAAGAAATATCAGAAGTCAAACACTTGTCAACATTGAAAAAGACAAAGAAACTTATGGTAAGCTGATATAAGTACAAAAATAAGTTGAATATTTTATAACTTCCAATCTTTCTATACATAGATCATTAAGATGAAATCAACAAACATTTTCTACTTCTTCTGTCCTTGAATAAAACACAGATTGAAAAAAAATGCTTAACAAATATAATTAAATCACATATATGTTATGATATAAGTAAAATTGTACTTTTAAAAAAGATTCTGAAACAATAGTAAACTTTATCACATCCCATCATGCAACAAAAATTTTAACAAATGGAAAGCATAAAATGTACTTGGATTACATACACTGACTTATGTGCAATAAAAGATTTGCAAATAATATTTTAACAGAATGATTATTCTAAATAATTCCTATTAACCTGAAAAAAGAAATCAAATTATAAACATTATTTAGAAAAGAATGGCTAAGGCATAATTTTGTTTCAAAACTATGAAATAGATTTAAAAGTTTTTCTCAGACAAGCATTCAAAGTTCAAATTAATCTCTATTATTCAAAAATGAAGAAGGGAAGTAATGAACTAAATATTCATATCAGGAAACTAAAAATATCTTAGTTAACTTATTCTAAAGGAAGCAAGTGAGAAGAATTAATAAAGGTGTTTTGAAAAGGCTAATACCCTGATAAACCTTACATTATTAATCAAGAACAGAAAAAGAAAGATAAAAGAAAATATATTAGAGATATGTAGGAAGATTAACAGAGATTAAACAGAGATAAATATTACATTAAAATACATGAATCAGTAAAAGTATTTTTGATTAATAATAAAAGGAAATTCAACCAAATCTGCTTTTAAAAAGTATCTATTGACACTCATAACTGATATATACCAGGCTTGAGTTGATTTCAAGCATTCAAGAGCATAGGATCAATATGTTTTTAGTGCCTGCTGTTTCTTATTCTCTCAGTTGTGTACCTCTCCTTCTGTATATTTATTCTCACGGAGAATGTAATGCCAAAGTGATTACAGTTACTTTGTCCTATATTTCCTCATGTTTATATTCTATTGAAAGAATGTTTGCCACTACCCCTGTAATCCAAGAGTGAGTCTTACAATTTCTCACTAGATGTGATTGAGTCAAGTACCTATCATGGAATTGGTCACAGGACCTTGCTTAATGGCAAGTTTTATGTCTTTCCTGGAACCGAGTTAGGGGGCAGCCCTAAGTCTATAGACTGAAATTGAACTAGGGGTAATAATTTCTACAATGCAGGATGATCATGATAGTCAATGGTAGAAAGAAAAATGAGTTGTAAAGTGGCAACACCAACACATGCACATTGTGTCATGTATTTATTCATTCTAAAACATTGATTAAACAGTTAATACATTCCAAGTACTTTATTAGTTGTCAGTGATAAATAGGCTGCAAAAATTCAAGGCATATGCCCTTGCAGAGTTTGTATTGCATCGAATTTATGTTACTTTAATAATTTTTTACCTCATAGGGGAATGACTTAATTTCAGAAAAACATAAATTATATAAATTGTCTTAGCAAAAGTTTCCAAAACTTGCATAATTAAAAGTGAACAGACACTTTGACAGAGCAATTCCACTTTTCAAAAGGTATTATAAATGTATGCATCAATGTTATAAATGATAAATGTCCAAGCTTATTTATTGCAGGTTTGTATACAATACTAGAAGGTTGAAAATATCCCAAAAGTCCATAAATAAAGAACTGAGAAAATAAATTATTTACATGATGGAATACCATGTCACCACAATACTGAAAAAATTTTTAAAAAGGAGAAAAAAATCTCTCATATGTTAGGATAAGAAATTTCCAAAATATATTGAATAAAAGTCATAAGCTTCGAGATCAGCTCAGGCAACTTGGCAAGACTTCATCTCTACAATAAATAAAAAATTAGCTGGGAGTGACAGCACACGCCTGCAGTTCTGACTACTCGGGAGGCTGAAGTGGAAGATCCCCAAAGCCCAGCAGGTCGATGCTGGGGTGGCTGTGAGTGTGCCACTGTACTCCAGCCTGGGCGATGGAGTGAGACTCCAACTCAAAAACAAAACAAAATAAAGCAAAACAAAAACATATGCTACTACAGAACATGACTGTTGGTGCCATCATAAAAGTTAAGAAGAGTGTATGCAGTATGTGTGTATAAAATGTCACTTGGAGATGAAAAAGTAACTGGTAACATTGCTTGCATCGGGGTCAGCAATCTAGTAACAGGAAGGGGATCTCCAAAACCCCAGAATTATTTTCTAGTGGGCAGGTCTTTTGTACTATAGGCTTCACCCACTAGGTAAGAAGGGAAGCTAGCGTACCAGCTAGCATTGTTGTGAGAGCCTGTGTGGTTTACCAGCACACATGCCAAACCATGCTGAGTGGTCAGCAGTTTTTGGCCAAAAATGGCATGACCCCAATGCCCCACCCTCCCTGTTCATTCATTTTCACCCTCAAGCAACTGTTTTTTGCTTCCCCAGATGAAAAAATTCCTCAAAGGGAAACATTTTGCTGATGTGAAAGAGGTGAAACAAAAAACAATAGAAGCACTAAAAGGCATCAAAACTGACAAGTTTAAAAACTGGTCTTTTTTTAAACTACTTTGAAAAGTGGAAAAAGCATATCTTGATAGGCATATTGCATCAAACAGAGAGTACTTTGAAGGTGACAGAAGCTTAACCACGTAAAAATAAATTCACACTTCTTAATAAATAAATGTCAGTGTTTTTTGGTTCCCCAATCATATGGAAATCAGATCTAGGAGTGTTTCCACCCTTAATTCTGTTTTGTAACTTCTAAATTTTTAATAATGTGACTTTAAAATTCCTCATATAGTAAAAAATAATATTCAGGGAAATATTGTCTCATAAAACCCTCAATAAGAAGGCTAAATGGAGTTCTTGTTTTTACTGAAAGCATGTTCTCCTAGAAAGTGGAAACAAAAGCTAAAGCTTATGAAAAGCGATTTGAGAAACAGGCAGATAGATTTAAAATTTTCAGTATCAAGCAATTCTTTTAAAATTTTACAGAAAAAAACAAAATGAAAAGATTTCTAAAAAAAGGATGAACTATGCTAAAAGTGAATAAAATATATTTTTCCAGATAAAAAGAACATATAAAGTGCTAAAGAGATTTTATAAAAAACTCATTGTAATTAAATTTCAAAACACCCAAGATAAAAAACTGAAACTTTCCATTATTAAAAATAAAATGAAGAAAAATCCCTCCACATGAGTAAAAGTAAACAATAATAAAATGTTTGATATGTCCATGATATGTATTATTAACCATTCAACCAAAAAAATATAGAAAGAGCAAAAAGTATTTTTATTAGATTTTGGGAAATACGTTATTTTGGTTAATTGTAGCATAATTTTCTTAGACATAAAAAAATTATGAAAAAATAATAGATGATTTCTGGAAAATGGTGGTGTAGCCAGTTGGACTGTGCGAGTCTCTGTGTGTGCTGTATGGGCAATTCTGCATGTGTTTCTGTGTGTAAGTGGGAGTGTGAGAGGCTGATTGAGGGGGGACTTGAGAGCAAGTGGCCAGGATCCTCCTGGTGAAGCTGCTGGTGCCACAGCTGCACTGTTTGGACCCTACTGCTTCCTGGAGCACAGAAGTTGAGTGCCGTTTTCTAAAATCAGAGCTTTTCTCGGAAAGAGCTACTAGAGTGATTGCTGATCCCAACACCACAGCACCCAGCTGAAAGATGGCAATGAAGACAGCAGAGGGAGTGCAGTGAGGGAGTCTGAGGCACAGTACCAAGGAAACAGTAGGGAGAAGCCACCCTGAAGCTGGACTGGGCTCCAGAGCCTTGCCACCAGGTTCTGAGATCTGGAGACTGTGGTCACTGCTGAAGAGGGAGCTATCAACCCCATTGGTGAGAGGAACAGTAGCTGGCAGCAAAGCTGAGTCGACTCTGTAATGCCTGGACAGAGAAATACTCCAGGGTGGACTCTGTGTAATAGTACAACTGCATTTTGAGACCAGACACTGTCTCTGTGTTGCACTATGGCTGCTCTTTGTGACCTCACAGAACATTGACCCCAGTGCACAAGCCCTTGTGGGTAATGGCAGATACAGAACCCCAGATGATTCACCCTCCACCCTGAATCAGGGTGATTGACACAGACAGCAGAACTGCCAAAGAAGCAGGCTGATGAGGGCCTAACTGACACCCCCACCCCTAGCAACAAGTGAAAGAGATCAAGAAGGCAGAGCAGAGACAGGAGGCCCCATTCCCCTGCCATGAATTGAAAGCCCTGGGAGCTGTGACCAGACTGAGAGAGAAAGGAAGGGAATGAGATGCTGTGTCAAGTTATTTCGGCCCCCTTCCCTCACACAGGCATGCAATGGCTACCAATTGCAGTCAGCAGGGGGTGAAGAGTCTAAAATCTTACAATCCAACAGCTAATTGGGAACCTGCAGTAACAGCCCGGCAGTCACAGAACCTATCACAAGAGGGAGCCCTCCCTTGCAAATAGTTATACTAAAGCTGAGAATGCTTTATTAATGTTTTTGTTTGTTGTCTGTTTGTTTTTATTTTTGAGGGGGAGAGGGTATTGGTTTGTTTGATTATCTCATTTGGCTGCTTTGCTTGTTGATTAGCTTTCTCTTTTCTTTCCTTCTTCTATTTCTGTTTCTTTTTCCTTTTTAAAAAAATGTTTTTTCTTTATTTTTTTTCTGTTTTCTTTACTCTTTTTCCCCTTTCCCTTTTTGCTCTCTTTTCCCTCTTATACCCTTGCATAACTCAGAGGCTATGCAAGCATACCCACTGTAAGGTCATATTGTGCAGAGATGAAGAGTGAGTCCCAGCTCGTCCATTCACCATGTAGCAAACATCATGACCTACCAATAGGTTCAGAACCCTTGCAGTCCGTCTCACCCCTTAGTAAGTGTTGAAAATTATAAAGGGACAGCACAACACCACACCCCCAGCCCAAGGGAGGACAAAAGTTGGAGCAAATATCAGAAGTGACCACTTCTCCATTTCTACCGAGCAAAAGAATTAAAGATAAAAGAACTGAAACAAATGAAGAAAAACCAATGAAAAACTGCCAGTAACCATCAGAGTCCAAGCAAAGAATCAAGGCTAGAAATAAAAGCAACTGTGGCACAAACAATGGCTATCTTCCCAAACAACCGTATCCAGAAGGTACTCATGGAGATCAGACAAACATTGAATAAAATGAATAAAAATCAAGAAATGCAAGGGCTAAAACTAAATGAAATTATAATGGATATAGACTGGCTCAAGAAAGTGTACTTAGATGCCGGAGACCAGCCCCAGCCAGGTTCAGGGTACCCCAAAGGTGGAGATGGTGTTGGCTATTGGGGGGAAGAAGAAAGAGAGAAGAAAGAGAGAGAGAGAAACAAAGAGACTGGACTCCGGTCTAGTGCAGAAGTGATGTGAGTGTTATTGGGAATTACAACGGGTCTTTTATACACAAAGTCAGATGTGGGAGGGGCGTCCCCCACCCACCAGAAACCTTAATCCATGAAAACTTAATCAATGATTGCCTTTAAACCCTTTGCATATGATAATCTTAAAATCCGATAACAAAGGATAATCTAATCTGTGACTGACATAATCTATAAGCCTTTTTCATCCTAAACTGATTGATTTATGCCAATTTAAACAATTCTATAGAAGCTTAAGTATTTACTTTACAAACGAAAGTGGCTCATCCCAGAATGTTTGGAATGTGGCCCAGTCCAAAGTTCACAGTGGGCTACCTGCAAGTAACTCAGCCGTATTCTTTCAACAAAACGGCTGTCTTCTAAAACTATATTCTATAATTTATACCTTCAATAAATCCTAAGATCATGACACAGAAGCCTGTGACCAATACTTAGGCTCTTAGATGTGACACGAGTTTGAATTATAAGTTGTGTGAAAGTCAAAACTGCAGTTTGCAGAAGAATGGGAGCAATGAGCTTCTAAAGTTAGCTTGTGTTTGTCCTGGTCTCAGAGTTTTTATGTTTTGAGCTCACAGGAGCTTAATCTGGTTAGTGCTGAGTAGAAAGGGGGAGGAAATGGGGTCAATAGCTCCTGAACACATCCTAGTGGTCTCGGGGTCAACGGCCCTTGCTGATCCCTAATGCTCAGTGGGCTTCCATGGCCGGCTCCCAACACTTAGAAATAACAGAAACAAAGAACTCCATACAAGAAATAAATAAGAAACTGACAAGCATGGGAAGCAGAATTGACTAAGCAGAAGAAAGAATCTCAGAGCTGGAAGACCAAAAAATGGAATAATCCAATCTATTAAAAATATAGAAAAGCAACTTAAAAAGAAAGAAGAAATTTTCCAAGAGATTTGTGATTTTATCAAGAAACCAAACCTTCAGCTGATCAGAATGCCTGAAATAGAAAGAGAAATGCAAAGCACCTTAGAACAAAGATTCCATGAGGTCACTCAAGAAAACTTCCCTCATCTGATCAGAGAGACAACTATACAAGCACAAGAGATCCAGGGAACCCTGCAAGACACCTTATGAGAAGACCAACACCTAGACACATATTAATTCACCTATACAAAGTAAGTATGAACGAAAAAAAATCCTAAAGGCAGCAGGGGAAAAAGGTCAGATTACCTACTGGGGAGACCAATCAGAATTGCTGCAAACATATCTGCAGAAATACTACAGATCAGAAGGAATTGAATCCCAATATTTAATGTTCTCAATGATAAACAATTTTAACTAAGAATTTCCTACCCAGCTAAGGTAAGCTTCATAAGTGATGGAGAATTAAAATCCTCCCCAGACATCCAATCGCTAAGAGAATATGCTGCTTTGAGACCAGCTTCTACAGGAGACACTTAAAAAGGTACAGTGCATAGAAGAAAAAAGAAACAAAAGAAAGACCATACACTTCACAAAATCACAAACACAGAAACAGCAGAACACATAGCATACCCACAAAAAATGAACACACACACATATATGAACACAAAAGATAAAAAATAAACAGCCTTATAAGAACATTGTCTCAGGGACAAACGCTCACATTTTAATAATTGGACAGAATGTGAATGGACTAAATGCACACTGAAAAGGCAAAGAATGGTGAACTGGAATAAAAAGCATGACCCAGTAATTTGCTGCCTCCAGGAAACTCATCTTGCCACAAAGGATGCCCTCAGACTCAGAGGATGGAAAACACATTTTCAGGTGAATAAATCACAAAAGAAGGCAAGAGTTGTGATCTCAATATCAGAAAAAACAACCTTTCAGCTAACAAAAATTTTAAAAAGATACAAAAAGGACACTATATAATAATAAAAGTTTCAATCCATCAACAAGAAATATTCATCCTAAATATATATGCACCTAACACAGAAGCAACAGCTTTTATAAAACAGTTACTTTGTAAACTAAAAAAAATATTAACTCTAACACTATCATAGCTGGGAACTTAAATACTCCACTAACAACCCTAGGTAGATCATCGAGGCATAAAATAAACAGAGATCCAGAACTTCTACTTGACGCTTGACCAAATGAACTTAGATAACTAAAGAACACTCTACCCAACAATCAAAGAATATACATTCTACTCATCACCACATGAAACGTATTCCAAGATTGGCCACATCCTTGTCCATAAGTCAAGAATAAACACATTTCACAAGATTGAAAAACTGCCATGTATGTTCCCAGACAACAGTGGAATAAAAATAAATATCACCACCACAAAATCCCCTCAAAACCCACAAAGACATGGACACTAAGCAGCATGATGCTGAACAACTCCTGGATCAACATAGAAATCAAAACATAAATTAAAGGATTCCTGGAAACAAATGAAAATGAAGAAACATCTTACCAAAACTTCTGGGTTGCCATGAAGAAAGTACTAACAGGGGAATTTGTATCTCTACAAACAAATATCTATAAAACAGAAAGAGAACAAGTTGACAGCCTAACAAATCAACTAAGGGAGATAGAAAGTCAAGAACACCAAAACCCTAACTTCAGCAGAAGAATCCAGATCACCAAAGTAAAAGCCCAAATACGAGACATAGAGGGAAAAAAAAAATCATAGAAAAAAATCGACAAAACAAAAAGCTGATTCTTTGAAAGGATAAACAAGATTGATGGACTCCTAGCCAGAATGACCAAAAAAGAGAGAGATAGAGAGAGAAAAATCCCAAATAAACACAACCAGAAATGCAAAAGATGAAGTCACAACTGACCCTGAAGAAATGCAAAAGTTTATTAGAGATTACTGTGCACATCTGTGTGGAAACAAACCTGATAATCTAAATGGAATGGAGAAATTTCTGATATCACACAACCTCCCAAGGTTGAAACAAGAAGAAATCGAGATCCTAAATAGACCAATAACAGCCCAGAATATTGACACTGTCATAAGAAAACTACCTACAAAAACCAAACAAACAAAAACCCTGAACCAGACAGATTTCCAGCAGAATTCTACAAAACATACAAGGAGGACCTGATACCAATCCTATGGAAAGTATTCCAGGCAATTGAGAAAGACAGAACTCTCCCCAAATCATTTTATGAAGCTAACATCACACTGAAACTTAAACAGGGTAAAGATCCAACAAAGAAAACTATAGGCCAATCTCCCTAATGAACATGAAAAAATTATCAATGCTTAAACTTGAGAACCAGGAGTTCCGGTAAGATGGTTAGGCACAGGTGAGACTTGAGAGTCTCTGAAAGTGAGTTCCCATAAAGACTCTTGCAACCCTCCCTTCCCCCAGCCGCAGGGATCCAAAACCTGGGGGCCCTTGTTCTCATGCCACCCTGCTACCATGGCCCAGCCACCAACACTGCTCCACCCAGGCTCCCCAGCCCTGCCACATGGAGCTCCAGCCCCCTCCCCAGCTACACCGCCTCACCTGGCCCCAAGCTGCTGACATCTGTGGAGGCCCTTGGCTACCCGCTTGTGGAGATCTGGGTTCCCTTGCTGGCTACATTGTTCTGCTTGGCACCCAGCTGCTGTCAGCTCCCTCCCTGCCAGCTCCCTCCCTGGCTGGGGCGCCCAGCCCTATCTCAGGTCGCTGCAGCCCGCAGAGGCCATTCGTGCCCGCCCCTTAGAGCTACTGCTCTATCCCCGACTGAAGTTCCCAGCATGCAGCTCAACGCCACCACTGGCGCTTGCCCATCTGAGCTCCGGGTCCCCACCCTGGCTGAGGCATCCAGTCCCATCACAAGCCACCATTTCCCAGGGAGACCCTAGGCGCCCATCCTCAGAGCTGCGGGCTCCATCCCTGACTAGGGCACCCCACAGGCCCAAGACAACCACCACCTGCGCAGGCCCCAGGCACCCGCCACCTGCACAGGCCCCCAGCACCTGCACCTCGGAACTGTGAGCCACGCCCAGGCTGAAGTGCCCAGCCCCGCCTTGAGCTGCCACTCCTGCGGAGGGCCCCAGTGTCCACTCCTTGGAGCTACTGGCTCCATCCCTGACTGAAGTGCCCCACCGTGCCCAAGCCACTGCCACCCATGGAACTCTGGGCTCCCTCCCTGGCTGTAATGCCCAGCCTTGCCCCAAGCCTTCACTGCCCAGAGAGGCCCAAGGCTCCTTTCCTGTGGATCTCCAGGCTGTCTTGTTGGCTACATCACCACATCCCCCAGCCACCCTGACCACTACACTGACCAACAATTCCCAGCAGGCTCGCACTCCACCTCCCCCAACTTGCCTCTGACCACAGTGGGACCAGAGAACAGCTGGAGCTCGAGACCAACCAGAGACCTGCATTGCCCCATGAGCTCCACCTAGCTCTGTGCATCATCCAGCCTGGGACCTAAGAACAAAGAAAGAAAAAGAGGCCCAAGCTGCATGTGACACACTGGCCTACAGCACCCAGCTGTCTCGCACTCCGCCCTCCCCCAGCTGGATCCAGTTGCAGTAGAACCTGGGATCATCTAGAGCCCTGTGACCAGGCAGAGACCTGCAGTTACATGTCCACTGAGTTCTGCCCACCCTCCAACTTGGGAGCTAATACTTCATGGCTGTGTAAGGGAATAGTACATCTTAAGGAGGTTGATCAGCTTGTGTGTCTGTATGATTGTATGTCCTAGTTTTTGTTGTTGTTGTTGTCCCTGTTGTTTTTTTGTTTGATTGCTTGTTTTTGTTTTCTCTTACTCTTATCTGTATCTCTGTCTGTTCTTCTTTTTATGCTCCTGTTTCCACCTTCTGCCTCCTCCCGTTCCATTTCTTTCCCTTTTCTTATATCATTTTATTTTCAGGGAGCAAACCAATACTCCCACTTCATGAACAGATTATAAGGCAGTGGGAGGCAGGATCCAGCATATCTATACACCTGTCAGTGGATACTGGGATCTGCAGATAAATTTTGAATCACAGCTCCACCCTCAAATTAATCTCAAAGTTGCAAAAGGTATAACCCTCAACCTACAGTCCAGCCTAAGAATCGAACAAAACAAGAAGATTCACATACGGAAGAGTAGGAGATTGAGCAAACAGAAGCAAAAAGCAACCCCATCACCCCGAACAACTGATTTAAAGAAGATGGGGGCAGGAAGTGGGGAGGCAAATCTACCCAAATGAAGAAAAATCAAAAGAAGAATATAGGTCTCATACAGACCCCTGGGAGATCAGATATTGAGAAAACAGACTTTGGAATGCAAACAATGAAGAGCCCCCAGAATGACTGTCACATACTACAAACCCAGATATCAAGACATTAATAGAGAGAATAAAAAGAATGGAGGAAAGACAGGAGGAAAATAGGAAGGAATTGATAACTGAGATAACAGCAGTAAAGAATACTGTGATTGAAATAAATACCAAACTAATAAGCATGGAAAGCAGAATTAACTAAGCAGAAGACAAAATCTCAGAACTTGAAGACCAAAATATAGAACTAAACCAATCTGTCAAAAACATAGAAAATAAGTGTAAAAAGACAGAACAAAACCTTCAAGAGATGAGTGATTACTTCAAGAGAATGAACCTAAGAGTAATTTGCCTTCCTTAGGCAGAAAGAGAGACAGAGACCACCCTGGAATAAACATTCCACGAAATTATACAAGAAAATTTCCCTTACCTCATTAATGAAGCAAAAATTCAAACACAAGAAATTCAAAGAGCCCCAGCAAGACAACAAATGAGAAGACCAACTCCTGAGCACATAATAATCCACCTGAACAGAGTAGGTGTAAAAGAAAAAATCTAAAAAGCAGCAAGAGAAAAAGGCCAGACTACCTACCAGGGAAGATCAATCAGAATAGCAGTAGATTTATCTACAGAAACACTTCAGGTTAGGAGAGCTTGGAGTCCAATATTCAAAGTTCTCAAAGATAAACAATTTCAGCCAAGAATAACCTGCCCAGTCAAGCTAAGCTTCATCAGTGAGGGAGAATTAAAATCTCTCCGAGACATCCAATCCCTAAGAACTTATGCTGCCTCCAGACCAACCCTACAAGAAACTCTTAAGAAAGTATTAAACACAGAAGAAAAGGGAAAAAGAACAACAATGTTCTTCACAAGAGTGCAGAAAAAATATTGAAAACACACATGGACCAACCCAAAAACCAAAAGAAAGACAATAAACAAGTGCAACAACAACTCTATAAGAACATCATGACAAAGATAAATCCTCACATTTCAATAATTAGCCTGAATGTGAATGGACTAAATGTACCACTAAAAAGACACAGAATGGCAAAATGGATAACATATCATGAGGCAACAATATATTGTCTCCAAGAGACTCATCTCACTAGAAAGGACACTCACAGACTCAAAGTAAGAGGATAGGAAACAAGTTTTTCAGGCAAATGGAACGCAAAAGAAAGCTGGAGTTGCAATCTTAATATCAGACAAAATACCCTTTAAGCTATCAAAAATCAAAAAAGATGAAGAAGGCCACTATATAATGATAACATTTTTCAATCCATCAACAAGAAATATCCTTCCTAAACATATATGTACCTAAAATAAGCACACAAATGTTCGTAAAGCAGCTTCTAGGCAAACTTAAAAAAGAGATTGACTATAACACTATCATCGCTGGGGACTTTAATACCCCACTCACAACCCTAGACAAATCATCAAGACAAAAAAAATCAACAAGGACATCCAGAACCTCATTGAGACTCTTGAACAAATAGACTTCATTGATACTTACAGAATACTCCACCCAATGACCACAGAATCCCCAAATCATTTTACGAAGCTAACATTACACTGATACCCAAACTGGGTAAAGATGCAAAGAAGAGAACTACAGTCCAATATCCCTAATGAACATAGATGCAAAAATTCTCAACAAAATTCTTAGCAAATCGGATCCAAAAACACATCTCAAAAATCATCTGCCATGACCAAATAGGCTTCATCCCCAGGATGCAGGGCTGGTTCAACATTCGCAAGACCGTAAATGTAATGAAATACATCAACAGATGTAAAAACAAAAACCATATAATTATCTCATTAGATGCAGAAAAAGCTTTTGATAAAATCCAGCATCGCTTCTTGATAAAAACCCTCAAGCACCTAGGTATAGAAGGAACATACCTCAAAATAGTAAGTGCCATTTATGACAAACCCACAGCCAACATGTTGCTAAATGGACAGAAACTAGAAACATTTCCTCTGAAAACTGGAGCAAGACAAGGTTGCCCACTCTCACCCCTCTTGTTCCATATTTTGTTGGAAGTCCTAGTCCAGGCAATTAGACAAAAGAAGAAAATCAGTATCCAAATAGGAAAAGAGGAAGTCAAGTCATCCCTTTTTGCTGATGATATGATCCTATACCTTGAAAATCCAAGAGGGTCTGTCAAAAACCTGCTGGCATTGATAAAGGACTCTGGCAAAGTCTCAGGGTATAAAATAAATGTGCAAAAGTTAGTTGCATTCCTATATACCAACAACAAGCAGGCAGAGACCCAAATGAAAACACAATCCCATTGACAACAGCCACACAAAAAATGAAATACCTTGGCATCTTCCTAACTAGAGAAGTGAAAGAACTTTACAATGAGAATTACAAAACACTGCTCAAAGAAATCCAAGAAGACACAAACAAATGGAAAAATATACCATGCTCGTGGATAAGAAGAATCAACTTTGTTAAGATGTCCATCCTACCAAAGGCAATCTACAGATTCAATGCAATACCCATTAAGTTACCAACATCATTCTTCTCAGACTTGGAAATAACAATACAGAAATTCATATGGAAACATAAATGACCACGAATAGCCAAAACAATCCTTAGCAAGAGAAACAAAGCAGGAGGTACCACACTTCCAGACTTCAAACTCCACTATAAGGCTGCAGTAATCAAAACAGCCTGGTATTGGTATAAAAACAGGCACATAGACAAATGGAACAGGATAGAGATTCCGAAAGCAAAGCCTCGATTCTTCAACCAACTCATCTTTGACAAAGCCTCCAACAACAACTACTGGGGAGAGGAAAACCTATTCAGCAAATGGTACTGGGAAAACTGGCTGACCACATGCAGAAGATTGAAACAGGACCCCTACCTATCACCAAACACAAAATTTACTCTAAATGGAACAAAAGCCTAAACGTAAAACCTCAAACTATAAGAATCTTAGGAAATGCAGGAGACACCCTTATGGAAATTGGAATTGGGAACCAATTCCTACTCGGAAATCTAAAGGCCAATACCTTAAGAAATAAGATAGATAAGTGGGACCTCATTAAATTCGTGAGCTTCTGCAAAGCAAAATATACCATCAAGAGAGCAGAGAGACAGCCCATAGAATGGGAAAAAATATTTGCCAACTGTATATCTGACAAAGGCCTAACATCTAGGATCTACAAGAAACTCAGACACACCAAAGGGGAAAAAACCAAACAGCCCCTTTAAAAAGTGGGCAAAAGACATGAATAGATATTTCTCAAAAGAAGATATATGGGCAGCCAACAAACACATGAAAAAGTGCTCAGCCTGACTCATCATCAGAGATATGTAAATCAAAACCACACTGAGATACCACCTAACCCCTGTAAGAATGGTCATCATTAATAAAACAAACAACAACAGATGCTGGCAAGGATGTGGAGAAAAAGGAACACTTCTATACTGCTGGTGGGAATACAAACTTTTACAACCTCTCTGGAAAATAGTCTGGAGATGTCTGAAAGAACTAGAAATTGACTTTCCACATGACCCAGCAATTCCCCTATTGGGAATATACCCGGAGGAATTCAAATTATTCTACAAAGAAGATACCTGCACACATATATTTTTTTGCAGCTCTATTCACAATAGCAAAAACATGGAACCAACCATGTTGCCCATCAAAGCTGGACTGGATAAAAAAATGTGGTACATATACACAATGGAATATTATACAGACATAAAGAATGACAAATATATGGACTTTGCAGCAACCTGGTGGATTTGAAGTCGATCATACTCAGTGACTTATCACAGAAACAAAGAATGGAGTTCCACATGCTCTCACTCATAAGAGGACCTTGAACAATTATAAAGCTATAAGAAAGTGATTGACAGTAATGGGAAACTGTTGGGGGAGGGGGGTTGGTTTGGCAGTTGAGGGAAACTGCTAGGGGAGGGAGGGGCATACCTCATTAACAGGGGTACCTGCATGATCAATGTTGAATTGTACCCCACAACTTCATTATAAAAATTTTAAAAAGAAAGAAAAATTTATCAAAAGGTTTCTAGCAAATTGGATCCAACAAAACATCTCAAAAATCAACCACCATGACCAAGTAATCTCCATTCTAGGATGCAGGGTTGGTTCAACATCTGCAAGACCATAAATGTAATTTAATATCCCAATAGATGTAAAAAAAATCCTGCATAATTATATCATTAGATGTGGGGGAAACTATCTATAAAATCCAGCATCCCTTCTTGATAAAACCCCTCAAATGCATAGAGGGAATGAACCTCAAAATTGTAAGAGCAACCTATGATAAATCCACAGCCAACATATTCGTAAACAGACAGAAATTGGAAGTATTTTGGCTGAGAACCAGAACAAGACAAGGTTCCCACTTTCACCCCTCCTGTTCAACAGGAATATCCAAATAGGAAAAGAAGAAGTCAAGTTATCCCTCTTTGCTGATCATATGATTCTATATCTTGAAAATCCAAAAAATCTGTCAAAAACCTCCTTGTACTGATAAAGAACTTTGGCAAAGTCTTGGGGTACAAAATAAATGTGCAAAACACATTTACCATCTTATACACCAAAAACAAACAGGCAGAGAACCAAATAAAAAGCACAATCCCATTCACAATAGTCACAAAAAGAAAAAAAGAAATACCTCAGTATCTTCCTAACCACAGAAGTGAAAGATCTTTACAACAAAAGCTACAAAATATTGCTCAAAAAAATCAAAGATGACACAAATGGAAAATTATTCCATGCTCATGGATTAGAAGAATTGATATTGTTAAAATGTCCATCCTACCAAAGGCAATCTACAGTTTCATCGTAAACCCATTAAATTATCAGCATCATTCATCTCAGACTTGGAAACGACAATACAGAAATTCATATGGAAACATAAATGATCACAAATAGCCAAAACAGTCCTTAGCAAAAGAAACAAAGTGGGAGGATTCACACTCCCAGACTTTAAACTTTACTATAAGGCTACAATAATCAAAATGGCCTGGTACTGGTACAAGAACAGTCATATAGACCAATAGATCAGGATATAAATTCTGGAAGCAAAACCCAATTTCTCAACCAACTCATCTATGACAAAGCTTCCACCAACAATCACTGAGGAGAGGAGAAACAAGTCAGTAAATTATTCTTGGAAATCTGGTTGACCACAGACTGAAGAATGAAGCAGGACCCCTACCTATCACTATACACAAAAATCAACTCTAAATGGATCAAAGACCTAAATGCAAATCCCAAACTTTAAGAATCTTAGAAAATATAGGAGACATCCTTATGGAAATTAGAACAGGCAACCAATTCCAGATCAAACCCCCAAAAACTCATGCCACAAGAGATGAGATAGACAAGTGAGACCTCATCAAACTGAAAAGCTCCTGTAAAGCAAAAAGGAACCATTAAGAGAGTGGGGAGATAGCCCACAGAATGGGAAAAAATATTTGCCAACTGCATATCTGACTTGTAGGCCTGACACCCAGGATCTACAAGTAACGCAAAAGTGCTGAAAGGAAAAAAACAAACAGCCCCATTAAAAGGTGAGCAAAAGATATGAATAGATACTTCTCGAAAGAAGACATAAAAATAGTGAACAGACATTTAAAAAAAACTCTCAGCCTCACTAATCATCAGAAAAACGCAAATCAGAACCACAGTGAGATACCACCTAACTCCTGTAAGATTGGTCATCATTAATAAAACAAAAAAACAACAGAAGCTGGTGAGATTGCAGAGAAAAGGGAACACTGCTACACTATTAGTGGGAATGTAAACTAGTTCAACCTTTATGGAAAACAGTGTGATGATCTCGAAAAGAATTAGAAATTGACCTTCCTTACAACCCAGTAATCCCCCTTCTGGGAATATACCTGGAGGAACTCAAGTCATTCTACCAAAAAGATACCTGAACATACATGTTTGTTGCAGCACTATTCACAATAGCAAAAACATGGAACCAACCGAGCTGCCCATTGAAACTGTACTGGATTTTTAAAAAAATGTGGTACACATACATGATAGAATATTTCACAGCCATAAGGAAGGACAAAATTATGGACTTTGCAGCAACTTGGATGGAACTAGAGTCTATAATATTCGGTGATTTATCACAGAATCACAGAACTGAGTACCACATGTTCTCACCCATAAGCAGACCCTGAACATTTACCATAATATGGTAAGAAAGGAATTGGCAGTTACCCAGAAACTGCCAGGGGAGGGAGGGGGGCACATAACATTAATAAGTATACCTGATCTCAAACCAGGGAAAGTGGGGACCAAAGGGAGGCCTAAACTTTACCTGTATGATGACCACTTGTATACTTAATCCTGAATTGTACCCCACATCTTTAAAATAAAATAATTTTTTTAAAAATTAAAAATATATTAAAAATAAAAAATAGAGACAATATTATATTTATTATATAAGTTTATGACATATTTTATAAACATATATATGTATAATTTAATACTTAGCAGACAGAATATACATAATTTTCAGACATATTATTAGAGGCTCTAAAATGTAACCACAGGAGGGAGAGACAAAACTTTCAAAAAGTTTTAAAGGAGAAGCATTACATAGTTTATTGTCTCACAATAATAGATTCAAATATACACGAAAAAATATTTTTCCCACAATTCAAAAAATGAAAAATTAAGCAAAAACAACAGCTAAAAAACAATGCAATCCTTAAATGACTTGGTTTTTAAATAAAAATGAGGCCGGGCATGGTGGCTCATACCTGTAATTCTGGCACGTTGGGAGGTGGAGGTGAGAGGATTGCCTGAGCCCAGGGGTTAGAGACCATTCTGGGCAACGTGGCAAGTCCTTGTCTCTACAATAAATCAAAAAATTAGCTGGGTGTGGTGGTGTGTGCCCATAGTTCCAGCTATTAGGAAGGTTGAGGTGGAAAGATTGCTTGAGCCCAGCAGGTTGAGGCTGCAGTGGCCATGAGTGTGCCACTGCACTCTAGCCTGGTCAACAAAGTGAGACTCATACTCAAAAAAATAAAAATAAATAAAAGTGAAACCAAAATTACCAAATAATTTTCTAATTTTAGCATGTAATTTTAAAAATATATTTTAGAGCAACCCCCTCAGGTCTCCTCCCACTGTGGGAGCTTTTCTGTCCTCTCAATAAATCCTTCTTTCTAAAGAAAATATACATATACATTTATATCTACATATATTAAAACTTTATGCTAAACTTAACAAATATATGTAGATATTATCAATTTTAATAAATAATATCTATTTATTTTAATGGATTTATAGAAAATATATGGATGGGAAAAAAGAAAAAATATGGCATACAAATAAATGAACCAGATGGTAATTGCAGAAAATAATATAATATTCATTTATAGATTTATCTTTATTAATGTCAGTAAAACCAGAATTTAATGGGCAAGTTCTTTCAATTCTATGACACATAACTCATTCCAAAGCACTAAGAAAGAAAAAAAAGCCACTCTCAAATACATTTCATGAAAGTATAACTCTGAAACTCAAATACATTTGCAAAAAAAAAAAAAAAAGAAGGACAAAAGGAAAAATAACTAAAAGAAACTTAAAAAAAAGGAAAGATGGATGGCTGGAGAAGCTGCAGAAAGAAGAAAAGAAAAAACAGAGGGACAAAATATGGAAGATAGAAAAGAAGAAAGGAAGGAAGGGGGAAAGAAAGTTAGAAGAAGGGAAGAAAGAAGGAATTTTTAAAAAAGAATTAGTTTGCTAAGCCAGCAATAACCAAGTACCATAGGATGGGTTGCTTAAACAACAGATATTTATATTCTAACAGTATTAGACTGAAAGTTGAAGTTCAAGGTACTGGCAGAGTTAAGTTCTTATTATGCCTCTCTCGTTGGCTTTCAGGTGACTCCTCTTGCTGCCTCTTCACATGGTCATCTTTCTATTCATACATGCTTCTGGTGTCTCACTGTGTCCTAATCTTTTCATATAGACACAAGTCAGATTAGATTACAGCTTACCCTAAAGGTCTAATTTTAACTTTTTGTATCTTAAAGGCCCTATCATCAAATATAGTCACATTCTGAAGTACTGGGGGTTAGGATTACACCATATGAATTTTGGGGGTGGCAATAATTCAGCCTATAGTGAAGAAAGAAAGAGAGAGAGAGAGAAAGGAAGAAAAAGAAAGAAAAAAATAATCTTTTTTATAAACAGATGTAAAATTCAAAATTAAAATACTTGTAAATGAAATACATCAGTAGGCTAAAATAACGAGGCACCATCATCATGTTGAATATATTCCAGAAATTAAGGTCAGTTTAAGCTCAACAGATCTATTATTGTCATTTCTTACCTTAAGCTACATTAGCATATTAAATATAACTTGAGTATAAATATCAGAAAGAGCAAGAGTGACTCAGATTTATAAAAGGATTAAAAATGTACAAAATGCAAAAAGCAACTATGTTATTTTGCAAAAGACTAATCTAAAACATAAATAACTGGAAAGTAGAATATGAAAAAAATATATCACAAACTAAAAGCTTCTGGAGCTAAAATAATATCAGACCAAATAATACTTCAAAAACTCCTTTCAAATAGAGAAAGTCATTCATGATGATAAAAATTTGTCAAAACAAGCTATTTCCAACAATATATAAAATAATTATGACCAAGTAGAATTTTTTTTACAGGTACTTAAGGATGGTTTGACATTTAAAAATCAATGTAATTCATCATATGAACAGGCTAAAAAAGAATAATCATATGATTATATTAATAGTGCAAAAAAAGTATATGACAAAATCCAATCCTGTTCATGTGAAAATTCTCAGTAAATTAAGAAGGAAATTTATCAACCCAATAAAGAATATCTACAAAAACCCTGCAGCTGACAACATAATTAATGAGAACTTCATCTTCCACAAATAATATAAAACTACTACAAATAGAGTTATGTCAAGAAATTAATAACTTAGATTAAATGGATCAATTCCCTGAAAATTATTAAATACAAAAAGAAGAAAATATCTTAGATAGACCTATCAATCTTAGATAGATCTAGAAAAATACTGAATCAATAATATATAACTATTCAAAAAAAGCACCAGGTTCAGATAATAAATTCCGTCTAATGATTAAGAATGAAAGTTTTAATTATTCATAACCTTTTCCAGAAAATATGGAAGAAAACACTTTTATACACATTATATGAGGCTAGTGTTATCCTCAGAAAATAACAGGTAAATATATTACAATAAAAGAAAACTACAGACAAATATCTCTCATAAATTTAGACACAGAAATACTTAAGAAAATATTAACAAATCAAGTCTGACATTGGACAAAATGATTATACACCAAGAACCAGTGGAATTCTTTTCTAAGCATATATGCCTGGTTTACCATTCAAAAATCATTAAGTGTATGTACATGATCTATATGAGGGAAATTATAAAATTCTGATTAATTTAGTCAAAGAAGAACTAAAGTCAGGGAAATATATTCCAAGTCTAAGGATAGGAAGACTCATTATTGTCAAGATGTCAGTTCTTTCCAACATAACATAGATTCAATGCAATATCAATTAAAATCTCAGCAAGTTATTTTGTTAATGCCAATAAAGTAATTCTGAAGTTTTCACAGAGACAAAATACCCAAAAGAGTAAACACAACATTGAAGGAGAAAAAAGTTGGAGGAATGACACTATTGGACTTTAAAAGTTACTATAAAGTTACAATAATCAAGACAATATGGTATTGGTGAAAGAATAGGCAGATTAATTAATGTAACAATGATACTTCTTTTAAAATCCAATCAGCTGTCGAGTTGAACCCCCCAAGGGATGTTGCAGTTCCTAGAGTTGTACTGCCAGTCTGGATCCATGTGGTGGCTGGGATGTGATGACATCTGCATGGGGAACACAGAGGCACTCGAGAACTCGGGGGTGCCGGCAGTTGCAGGGACCCCCCCCCCAAATGTTGCAGCTCTCTTAGACGAGAGGTCAGTAAGCTGAGCCCCAAGAAGTGTCACAGCTTTGTTGGCTGAATGGGCCAGCAAGCCAGGCTCCGAGGAGGGTCGGCTGAGTAGTGCTACAGCTCGTTTCGGTTGTCAGGTCCGGCCAGTCAGGTCTTCTCAGCTCTGTGGATCCCACAGGCTCTGCTCCTGCTCCTCTGTTAGCCCTGCTTTGCCGTTAGCTTCCTCGGCTTCCCTGCCTTCGTTGGTTCCACCCATTCTGCCATCTCTGAGGGTCCATTGGCACATGAGTGGCTCTTCAATTCTGGCAGTATTCAGATCTGGTGGTCTTCAGCAGCTCCTTCGACGGTTCTCGTCTAGTGCCCAGGAAGAATGAGGGAAGCAGACAACTGGAGGGTGACAAAGTAGGAATTTACTAAGAAGACAGGAAAGCTCCCAACAGCAGGGAGGGGTCCCGAAGTGTTGCCGCTGCATCCAGGAGTGTATGTAGTCTCCAGAGTCTGCTGATTGGTTGGCAACAACACCAAACAGAGACAGGTGCTGTGGTCGTCTGGTCTTAGTAAATTTGCCAATTGGGAGAGAGTTGGGAAGGACTAATCAGGAAAAAGTGCATGAAAGAGTAAGTCCATGGACCTGGAAGTAAGTGGGTTCACTCCAGTTCCTGGGGCTTGCTGCTTCCGGGACCCACCCTAACTGTCTGCCCATCAGGTATGTAGCTTTCTCCTGTCTCAACAGTGTAAAGTCCAGTAGATTCACATATTTATTCAACTGATCTTTGACAGGAGGGCAAAGGCAATACAATAAAGATAGTCTTTTCAATAAATGATGCCAGTACAACTGGACATCTTGTACCAACAAAACAAAGCAAAACAAAACCCCCAAAAAACAAAAAACAAAAAAAACTCAACACAGATATTATACTCTTCACAAAAAGTCATTCAAAATGAATCATATGCCTAGATGTGAAACACAAAATTGTAATACTTCTAGAATATAATGCAGTACAAAACCTAGATGATTTGGGGTATGGTGATAACTTCTTAGATACAACACTAAAAGCACAATTCATGAAAGAAAAATTGATAAGCTGGACTTATTGAAATTAAAATCTTCAGCTTTGTGAATGATAATGTTAAGAAAATGAAAGACAACTCACAAACTAGGAGAATATATTTTCAAAAGACACATCTTGCAAAAGACTGATATTTGAATTAGAAAAAGAACACTTAAAAGTCAGCAATAATTTTTAAAAACCTAATCATAAACAAACTAAACACTTTAATAGACACCTCACACATACATACACACACACCACATATATAGTGTGTATATATGTGCCATATGCTATGTATATAGTGTGTGTATATATATATATATACTGTATACATACTCATATACTATATATTGTGCATATGTATATAGCATACACACACACACACAGAACATATATGCCTGTGAATAGGTGCTCCACATCATATGCCATCAGGGAAATGCAAATTTAAATGATATTGAAGTGCTGCTACTCATGTATTACAATGGTTAACATCTGGAACACTAACAACAAATGCCAGCGAGGATGTGAAGCAACAGGAACTCTCATTCATTGCTGATGGGATGCAAAACTGTACAGCCACTTTCACAGGCAGATTTGGAGTTTCTTATGAAACTATACATACTTTTAACATACAATCCAGCTATTGCACTCCTTGGTATTTATTCAAAAGAGTTAAAAATATTTTTCCATTCAAAAACCAGCACACATATGCCAAAACTTGGAAGTAACTAAATTATCCTTCAGTAAGTGACTAGATCAATCAACTGTGGTACATTAAGACAATGGAATATTGCATTTTTTTTCCACTCCAAATGGAATATTAAGCACTATTAAAGAAAAGGGGATTAAGTGATATTTGTTAAAACAGCGAGGAAGTGTTTATTAGTACCATCACAATAGATATAAGAAACACTGGAATGGATTTTGCAGAGGGAGGGGTAGAGAGAGATTGGACTCAACTCCAAATATAACATAGGCAAGTGGGAATTTATAGCCAAGGAGCAATGTAGTTAGTGGTTAGTGGGCAGAAAATTACTCAGAGAAAACATGAGGGGTAAAGGGGATTGTGGCCAAATTGACCAAATTGGATCTTGCTGAAGACAGGCTGTGGTGATCAGGTATCACTTGGGTGGATGGTGGAAAAATGAGACACCTGATCATATATCTAGGATGATCAGTTATTGAGGATAGCAAGTTCTTGCTAAATTAATTTAACAGGGTCCTTGCTAAAACTGGAATTTACAAGGAAGAGCACAGATGTACCTAAGAGCTAGTTCAGGAGCTTGACAAAAGTTCAATGACGCAAAGAATCTTTGAGCTATAAAGAAAAAAGCTACTAAGTTATGAAAATATTTACTATATTAAATAAGCCAATCTGAAAGGTTACATGCGGTATACTTCCAACTACCTGACAACCAGACAAAGGCAAAATTATGGAGGCAATAAGAAGACAGTGATTGTCAGGAGTTGGCAGCAGGAGATGAATAGGCAGAACTCAGAGGATGTTGAAGGTAGTGAAAATACTCTGTATGATACCATAGTGATAAAAATATGTCATGCCGGGCTCGGTGGCTCAGCCTGTAATCCCGCGCCTTTGGAAGGCTGAGGTGAGTGGATTGCCTGAGCCCACGGGTTCGAAACCCACCCGGGCAACTTGGCGAGACCTCATCTCTACAACATATCAAAAAATTAGCCGGGCGTGGTAGCGCGCGCCTGCAGTTTCGGCTACTCGGAAGGCTGAGGCGGAAGGATCGCCGGAGCCCGGCAGGTCGAGGCTGCGGTGGCCGGGAGCGTGCCACTGCACTCCAGTCTGGGCGACAGTGAGACTCCAACTCAAAAAAAAAAAAAAAAAAAAAAGTCATTATACATCTGTTTAAACTCATTGAATGTATAACTACAAAAGTGAACTCTAATGGCAACTATGGACTTTCGGTTATACTACATTTATGTCGGTTTATCAATTGTAACAATTGTACCATTCTTATGGGGATGTTGATAATGGAGAAGGTTCTATATGTATTTATACTGCAGGAGATATGAGGTATGTGGAAAGTCTGTATCTTTCTTTTAATTTTGCTGTAAACCTACATAAATAAAATGTACTCAAAATGTATGTATCTAATAAACATGTATGTATCTAATAAAATGTACTCAAAATATTAAAACAATTATAAAACTATAAAAAGAAATGTGTTCATGTTTCCCAATTTTTTATCAGTCTTGGAGATAAAACATCAACAAAAATACTCGAATAGAGTTTCCAAGCTTTACTTAATGGTCTTGTGTAGACATCTGCATATAACATTATTCCCATGCAAGTAAGAAATGTTAACAAAAATCAGTACAATAAATCATAATAAATTTCTTACATAAAAGGTATTACATAGATTACATGAGCTAAAAAGCCATACTATTTGAAATTTACAAAAAAAAAAAATCCTTTTGAAAAACCTTTGGGTCAATAAAGATATCATAATTGACATATAAAAACCGTAGAACATAATGGTAAGCACATATCAAACATTTGAAAGGCAATAAAAATAAATGCTTCAGGTGAATTCTAAACCTGTAAACTATTATATTGAAAAAGCTGAAATTAACCAGTTTGGCATATGCATTATAAGAAAAATTAAAAAGAAACATTACAATACACCCAATAAAGATATATGGAGGAAGGTAACAAATTATAGCAGAGATCAATGATAGAGAAAACTAAGTGAGAACAGAGCTAAACTAAGTCATATTCAAGTTTCAAAAGACTTTCAAGACATAAATTTGCAAGACTTACCAAAAACAAAAAGAAAAATAAACATATCATAAATAAAAACTTGAATATAAACTACAAATAAAACAGAAAAAATATGTTTTAGATAAACAATTGAAATGCATAGACACAGAAGACCAATCTCCAAATGAAAGGAAAAAATATTAAAATTGACTCAAAAGGAAATATAAACACTGAATTTGTTATTTTTTTACTTAAGAACCTGAGACAGTAGTTAAAAATCTTGATGTAAGGAAGATACCAGAACCAGATGGATTTTAAGAGAATTTTCTCCAAACTTTCAAAATCTTACTCCAATCTTGTACAAAATCTTCTAGAGAATAGGACAAAATAAACTATTTTTTGTCATTTCATGTAGGGTCACTGTAATCTTGAAACAAACCACAGTAATGCATCATGTAACAATGTTTTAGTCAATGATGGAGTGTGCATGCTGCAGTGATTTCATAAGATTATATGGAGCTTCCTTATGCAGCTGTACCATTTTTTATCTTTTATAGAATATATATACTGGTACCTTTTTATGTTGAGACATATTTAGATATACCAACAATACTATTGTGTTACACTTGCCTACGGTATTCAGTACAGTAACATGTTGTACAGGTTTGTAGCCTTGGAGCAAAAAATTATTCCATCTAGCCTAAGTATGTAGTAGGCTATACAATCTAGGTTTGTTTATGTATACTCTATGACATTTGCACAACAACTTAATCACCTAACAACATATTTGTCAGAACTTATTCCCATCATTAAGTGATGCTTGGCTGTATATATATTCATTTAAATTTATAAATGCAGAGGGTGCCCAAAGAAGTGTACACGTCTTAAGAAATAAAAAACTGTATTAAAATTGTAATACACAGTATATACCAATAACAAAAGATGAATACAAGCTTGACTTCTGCAATTACAAGAGGTGCTCAAAGTGGTTACCATCAGCATCCAGACATTTCTGATTACAGAGAACTAAAAGTAATACATAAATGACATCTCTTAAAGTGTGTATACATTTTTTGGCACCACCAGTAGACAGATATGTTTTTGTATTTAAATCTATATATCTATCTAATCATGTATATATAATATAGCTAGAAAAATAAGTAAATAGGTCTACTTTTTACATTTTTAAAAATTTTTACTAACATAATCAAATTTATCAATCACTTCGTTTCTGATTAGCATATGTTGACTTGTTTAAAAAAATTTAAAAATCAAAAAATGATTTGAATGAAGTTAGGTATTTACCAAGAATAATTAAATTTCTCTTCACTACAAAACTTGAAGAGATTAAAATTGCCAGTGTAAAATATATATATGAATATAAATAAAAGAATATATGGTAGACCATTAAAAGAAAATGTAAGGTAAAGAGGATCTACCTAAATTATTAAAGTGTTCTTGGTAGCAATAAAAACGTATATTTCAACCTTAAGAAAAATTTTTAGACTATAAAATATACATTAAAAATTTTAAATACAAAAATGAAGTGATAGACAACATTTGTCATATATTTAACACATAAGTTTACATAAGCAAAATAAACAAATATCTCCCATAATTTTGAATATATTTGCATTTAAAGTAGGGCATTAAATTATACCAAATTCTCAGACAGCCGTGACCTTTGAAGAAAAAATGTGAGCATAAAGAGTAGATGTTTCTCCCACATTGTCAGAATGTTGAGCAGTGAAGAGCTTCTTGTATCAGATAAAGCTGGAGGGTGTTGTGAAGATTGCATCTCAGGCATTTCATAGTGTATGAAAGTGTGAAACAGTATGCGAATTCAATGTGCTGGTGTTAGTTTTATAGAGGTAAAGCAAATGGTTACTAAGGGCAAAGGTGTGGTGATGAGGTTAGAACCAGACAATAAAATCTTGCTGAACTCTCTGAAGAGATATGAGAAAACACTGAATGCATTTGAAGCAGAGGGTCAAATTATTAGATTTATGTTTTGGAAAGATCATTTTGGCAGGGAACACTGAATTAATAAAAGCAAATTAAGCACAATCCCTGGTCTCTGTTACCTTGTTTCACTGTCTATTAATAGAAAGATCTGTAAACTGACAAATTGCAACACCAAGTAGCAGTATTAAAGTTTTTTAGAAACAAAAGATAGACTGGCAAATTCAGCTTGGGAAAAGCATCACAGGCAAAATAACACGTAATCTAATATATGCATAATTATTTTGTGAGCTGCTATTTATGTGTGTGCAAATGTATTATTAATTTCATATCAAATCACCACAGATCAGGAACATGAACATATGACTATTTAGTGGGTAGAATAATTTGATGTTTTCGTGTGTCACTTAATGTTTTTTTGAATTGTTTAGTTGGCATGATATTATACTTCCTAAAATTTTAAAGTGTTTGAAATAGTTAAGCAATGAATATATAACACCCTAGTCTCAGTGGTTGCATATTTGATAACATAAAATGAAACATAACATCATTTTGTGAAAGAAAAATGAACAGAAAAAAAACCACCCTGATTATTTACCATATGTTTCTTTTAGAAATACAATTATTATTCCAAATTAGATAAAACTTAAAAATTGATATATGGTAGAGTCTGTTGTTGGGACATGGAAAATGTGCACAGTATTAATTGTGTTTGCTCTTATTCAATTTTCTGATTCCACATAAATTAACATTCATGATGTATTTTTAACATGTAATGGTAGGCTATATATTGAAGCCAAATTACAACTTTTTTTGATATGATTTAAGGCAATATTCTAGCATTTTGTAAACATCTACCCCAAGAAAACTCAATATAGAAAATTTTAAGATCGAAATCCACGAAAACAAATGTTTCAGTTGCAATGACATAGATTAGCATATACAGGTGGACTAGTTGTGATATGTATATATCACATAAATCAAAAACAAGTAATCTAGAACATCAATGTTTAATATCAATGAGATATTTTAATTTAAAAACTCATTAAAAATTCATCATTATTGAATTGTTTTTATATTGATAGAATAAGAGGTAAAGATAATATAGAAGACATCATAAAGGGCATAGGAATTTAACATTTATTTTACAAAATAAATTCATAGTGTTTAATGGGACTCTCAAGATTATTTTCTTTTGAAAACAGATATTCTTGCTGGTGAAAAAATTAGACATTAAAATAGAAAACAAAATGTAATTTCTGTTTATTGCAAGATTAAAATGCTGTGTGGAATACCTAAATCTGATCTTTTTGTTGTTATCACATATTCTCTGTACTTGGGGTACTTAGAATTATCTATTTCATGTTTTATTCTGTTTTCAAGTGAATATATTATATGTCATAATATAATCCTATAGTTATGAAGCAAAACCATAAAAATAATGTTTTCTGTAAAGATTGTGCAGTGAATTTTAAAAAATAAGTGTATGCACACATTTTTAATGTGTAGACAATTTGCATTTATTTGCACTTTGAAATGGTCTTATGCACTCACGTTTTCTCTACTTTTGTTACTTTTGAACTCATTTGCATAAAGCATAAAAGTTACCCAGATGTTCAGCAGAATACATTATTTTCTGCTTTCAAAGAAAGTGCAAGTGACATTTTCTGTCCTTAATTTAATATTCATTTTATTAAATTTCAAGTTAAAGAAACATAAATCCACATAAACCAATATGTGCTGAAGATGAGGAAAGATAAGAAATCAGACTCAACATGGTTTTGAAAAAGTCATCAACTATGATAGAATAAAATGTTTGCAAATAAAAATACAAATAAAAATTATAGTAGAATATGCATTTCAAAACGTTTTAAAGATTCCTTCTCAAAATTTAGGCCTAGAGAGTCTTTGTACTAAACAGATTACAAAGTAGCAGTCAAATAAACTAGATGTAATTGAGCAGATGAGACTACAATATAAGCCAGTTTCATTTACAGCAAATAACTATTTTAAGCATCTGTCATGTAACTCTTAATGAGTAAAGAGCTTTTGATAATTTCTCATCTTTATCATGTATGTTTGAGATTCAATATTTAGAAGAAAAATATTTCATAGTTAAATGTATTTTTTCAACTTCATCTTATAAATATTATATCTCGAAGAGAAAGAGTACCTTAAGGTCTCTCCCCTTTCAACTTATTATGTAAACCAATTATCATTTTACAATATTTTACTAGAATGTCTCAACTGTTTTGAATTTAAAGTACTCAGCCAATTAGTGCCAATTTTATTTTATACAATTTGTATATAGTTATTTTCTATAGTCACAAATAAATAAAATAGTTGAAATTACCATTAAAAGTATGTTCAGTTAAAAAATTGTTTACATGGAAGTGAAAACAGTGACAGCTTTGTGTGTTTGTTTGTTTTTTTAATTTTTGATTTTGTTTGGTCCAGTAATCTGAAATAAGATACATTTTTCTGAAATCACTTAAAATATCGGTTTACTTGTCTGGTTAAGTTTGCTAAGAAGATATAACAATGTAGTTATTACATGTAAACTAAAAATAAAATGACACTTTAAAAAAAATATATAAAATTTGTGTTCAGAAGTTTGAGAATAAAAATTCATGGTTCATGACTTTTCTAATATCATGTTATCTATGTTCCAATAGAATAATTATAAGACAAATCTTGTAGGTTAATTTGGTATGTCAAATAAAATAAAAGTGCTTTAAGACAATTACAAATATGTGTCTGTATAAAATTTATGAAATGATGTTAGATGTCTACACATCTAACACAATGATGTAAGAAATATATCTCTGAGTCAACATCTCAAAAATGCAAATCAGTGATAAAAATAGTTTGAAGCAGAGTTTTAAACAATTAAATTTTGTGAAGGCTTACTGTAGTAAAAAAGTAGATTTTACCTATACAACATATCTAAATGTAGATATGAAATCTAAAATAGTGTATATACATATGTATTCATACATGGCGAGAGAAAAAGAGGTAGAGGGATACATAGACACAGTGACAGAGAAGTGTATAGAATGGATTCTCCTCACAATTATACAAGAACAGACTAATCTTATTTTATTATTTTATCTTATTTTGAGTTGTGAGGTAAAAGTAAAAGTTTACTACATTAATACGTTGCATGTAGGTGAAATTTGGGCTTTTAGCTGGCCCTCTTTCTCCCTGATAGCGGACAAGAAACCCAGTGTATTGCCAAATGACCCCTTCCCGCTTCCCTTTCTCCCCGAGTAGTGTCCAGAGTCTGCTGATTCCCCACTTGTGCTAGTGTATCCAGTGTTCAGGGACTGCTTATGAATGAGAACATGTGACATTCAGTTCTTTGTTTCTGTGATAGTTTTTAGTATGATGGTCTCCAGCTGCACTCATGTTGCTGCAAAGGTCATGATTTTGTTCTTTATGGCTGCTTAGTATTCCATCATGTATGTCTACCACATTTTCCTTATCCAGTCCACTTTTGATGGGCATCTGAATTGGTTCCATGTTTTTGCTACTGTGAATAGTGCTGCAATACACATATGTGTGCAGTTGTCTGCAATAAATATACATGTGCAGAGCGATTTAAGCGCCTCTGGGTATATTCCCAGAAGAGAGATTGCTGGATTGTACGAAAGCTCAATTTTTAGTTCTCTGAGAAATTGCCACACTACTTTCCACAAAGAACTAATTTACATTCCCACCAACAGCTTCTTTGAAGCTGCGCTAGCACCTGTCATTTTTTGACTTTTTATTGATAGTCATCCTGATCAGTGTAAGGTGGTATCTCGTTGCAGTTTTGGTTTGCAATTCTCTGAAGATTAGTAAAGCTGAGCATTTTCAAATATGTTTGCTGGCTGCTTCCTTTGAGAAGTGTCTATTTGTGTCCTCTGTCCACTTTTTAAGGGTTTTTGTTGTTGTTGTTTTAGTTTTTTCCTTTTATTTTGTTTGATCTTGTACAGTCTGGATGTTAGGCCTTTGTCAGATGCATAGTCTGCAAATTTTTTTTTTCTCTATTTTGTGGGTTGTCTCTTTACTCTCTTGATGGTTTCTTTTGCTGTACAAAAACTTTTCAGTTTGATAAGGTCCCAACTGTCGATCTTAGTTTTTGTTGCATTTTCTTCTGAAGACTTGGCCATGAATTCATGTCTACTCCAATGTCCAGAGGGTGTTCCTTAAACTTTCTTCTAAGTTTTTTTTTTTTTTTTGAGTGAGACAGTCTGCTGCCCAGGTTGGTGTGCAGTGGCATGCTCATAGGCACCACAGCCTTGACCTGCTGGGCTAAGCGGTCCTGCTGCCTCAGCCTTCCAAGTAGCTATAACTACAGGCCCATGCTATCATGCCCAGCTATCTTCTAAGATTCTTATATTTTGGGGTTTTACACTTAAGTCTTTGATCCATTTTGAGTTGATTTTTGCATACGGTGGAAGGTTGGGGTCTGATTTCATTCTTCTGCATGTGGCTGGCCATTTTCCCCAGCACCATTTAATACATCTGGTTTCCTTTACTTAATGATTGTTATTTATGACTTTGTTGAAGATGAGTTGGTTGAGGACCTGTGGTTTTACTTCTGGTCTCTGTCTTGTTCCATAGGTAAGAAAAGACTAATCTTCGAGTTTAACTCTGTACCAGAGATGACACTTGCATCTCTCTGTCTCTGTCTCTCTCTCTCTCTGTTTCTTTTGGTGTTTTAAATTTGAAAAAAATGTTTGCCCTAACTTATGGAAAATTATTTATGAAATTGTCACTTTTTAATTTTAACTTTTATTTTATTTTTTAACCTAAAAAAATTTAAAAACAAACTGCCAAATATCCTTATTCCAAGGTTAACCAATTATTGATAACCTATTCTTTGTTTTTTCTTAACCTTGATATTATATGATCAAATTACTCTGTAAAATGTTTCTCAAATTGGATTGCCTACTGTTTTCTCATAATTACATTTAGTTACTCATTTTTTGCCTGAATATAGAAAAAGTGATTTCTTGCTGTGTCTTATCAGGAGGTAGTCAATGCCAGAATGCCATAATATTGACATTTTTACTTCAGGTATTGGGTTCACAGTTTACCACTGTAATATAAGATCTATGAATCCATAGTAACATAGATAGATAGATAGATAAGTAAACATTTTTATTTAGAATAAAATGCCACTTAACAAATATAGAAGTAATGACAAATCTAGAAACTCATCAGTGGAGGTAAAGAGAGTTAAAGTTTGATGAGGAATACAGTATCAAAGCATCTTCTCACAAATTGCTCACAAACTACTTTGGCTGAAGTAAATTCTTCTGTTTATTAAGAATAGGCAAGGTTTAGGATATCACATTTCTATTAAAAATTTTATTAAAGGTTCTAGTAATTGCAACAAGGCAGTAGAAAAACAAAAATCAAAGTTTGAAAAGAAGTAAAACTAATTTTCTTTCAACACGGCACAGTAGGTTGAGAAAATCATAAGGAAGCTATAAAATAGCTACCTTTTTGGATTTTTTTTTGGTGAAATGTCTGTTCAAGTTATTTGGCTGTGTTTTATGTGTCGATTTGTTTACCTATTATGAAATTGTGAGTGTTCTTTATGTACTCTGAATATAAGTCTTTTATTAGATATATGTTGGCAAATACCTATTTTAAACCAGTATTCGGATTGTGTGTGTGTGTTTTTCTTTATCAGCATCTATTGAACAAAAGTTTTTTATTGTAATGAATTAGACTTCATTATTTTTTGTGCCATATTTTAATGTCTTATCAAAAATGTACTCAAGAATAAATGAATAATCTGAATTTCCTTTACTGGTGAATTTTACCTTATTAACTGATAGATTGCTTATAATACTGACTATAGAGGAGACATAGTTTAATGGGAATATTAGTAATTTAGTTTTTGGCATGTGATATTTGAGATATTTTTAGGCTAACATAAACAGAAAACAGTTGAAATTTGAAATTTGAATTCAATCACTGGTGTAAGCCAACAACATATATGTTGGAAGCCAAGGGGGTATAAAAGATAACTTAGGAAAATAATTTTGAGAGAAAATAGAATAAACCATAGAAATTACCATGATTTTAAGTTATTAATGGAGAAAGGAGATTGAGGACATGATGCCAATGTCATTACACAAAATCCAAGGAAGGAAAGAGTGGCAAATATTAAACAAAATAAAATAAACAAACATTCAACATGACAAATACTATAGAGAGGTCAATACAATAAATAAAGAAAATAATGATAACAACAACAAAAAGAAACAATTATAAAGTTTCTGAAGTATTTTGCAAGAGTCCCTTAGTTGAGGTGAACATAATGCCAGGTTAAGAAAAAAATGAAAAATGAATAGGAAGGCAGTATGCGTAGACAAAATTTTAAGAAACTTGGATTTTATCAGAAGAGATTTTACGTGTTCGAACTCATAAGCGGACTTTAAATGATGATCATAATACTATAAGAAAGGAATTGGCAGTAGTGGGAAGCTGCCAGGGGAGAGGGGAGGGACACACCTCATCAACAAGTACCGTATAATGACCATTTGTATACCTAACCCTGAATTGTACCCTGTATCTTTAAAAAAAAAATTTAAAAAAAGAAGAAATAAGGTTATAGATAGATGATCATAGATTTTTTGCTCATAAAAGGACAAAAAAGGTTAAGTCTTTTAAAAGGCTATTGGGAGCCGGGCTTGGTGGTTCAACCTGTAATCCCAGGCCTTTGGGAGGCTGAGGTGAGTGGATTGCCTGAGCCCGAGGGTTCGAGACCCGCCTGGGCAGTGAGACCTCATCTCTACAATAAATCAAAAAAATTAGCCAGGAGTGGTAGTGCGCGCCTGTAGTTCCGGCTACTTGGAAGGCTGAGGCGGAAGGATCGCCGGAGCCCAGCAGGTCGAGGCTGCGGTGGCCGGGAGCGGCCACTGCACTCCAGTCTGGGCGACAGTGAGACTCCAACTCAAAATAAATAAATAAATAAAATAAATAAAAATAAAATAAATAAATAAAGACTATTGGGAAGGAAAGAATAGAGATTAGAAATTTAAGGATAGTAGTGTCTTGGATTGGATCAAAACACATGGGATTCAGAAAATTTGGGGTGATAATTGTTTTGCTAGCGAGCTTGAAGGTAAATGAAAGGAAGAAAGAAAAAGGGATAGACTCAGATATATTTATAGGAACAGGACTGGGAGATGCAGTGGTTAAATCTTGTGTGAAAGGAGATTAGGGAACAGAGGACAGTGTGGGGCACAGTTTCGGGGAGGAAGGTTATTAAAAGTATAAAGTTGGTACTACAGACAAGATACAAAATTGAATATAGACAAAACACACTGCTGAATAATGATTAGAACCAGCTAATGTTGATGAACGTTAATATATGGCGGTTCCAGGCAATATTGCTCTTTTGGTTTTCCATAGCAGCATTCAGTAACTCAAACAATGATTAAGTAGTGAAGAAAAATGGAACATTGAGTCATTTTGGAGGTAAAAGTAGAATTAACAGAGGAGTGAGGTTTGAGGCAGTGTCTCACTATGTCCTTAAACTCTTCCTTTATTGTCATTAATCAATTGTGTCATTTTAGTGCAAAATCTCAGTTTAGCATCATGGTGGTATAGAAAAAATAATCACTTCAGAGTTGAAGAAAAAATAGTGAAAATAATGAAAATTGTAAAGACAAAGATAAAGCAAAGCAATAAAAATCACATCTCCTTTTTCTTTTGCGAGGACTGTTGAACAGGTTAAATGTGATGGTGTTCAGAAATTTGAATAATTGGATAAAAATAACAGTGAATAAAGTTTAATAAGAGCTTTATACTCATGTACTATACTATGCTCTTGAAGATCTTAAATTTGCAATGAGTAAACCACTTGCCCAGTTTATGCGGTAGACTTAGCTTTGGACCTTACATTTTAGATCTCCCTTTAATCCTCTGATATACCTTGCATCATGCGGCAAGGAGTTAGGGATGTGAGTAAAGGAATGTGCCAATTCGAAAACATCACCCTTTATAGACCATACTCCTGGCTATATGGACCCTATTACTCCCTTTCCATGTGATCCTGACTATGCATTCTCAACCTGAATGAATTGTTTTGTTGTTCCATCATCTTCAAGGTGGACTATGCCTCTAAAGTGTGTATCAATAAGTCTGAGTGGTAGGTGAGGGCGGCTTAGTGGTGGCTGTTTTGGAAAAGGGACTGTGGAAATAGCATGGATGCATAGGCTGGGATGTCTACATTCATGTACAAGCTTATTAGTCCCTTTATGGTGGGAGACAAACAGGGTGTAAAAAGAACTGTAGGTCATATTATGGGTTGATGAGGGGGCCTCAGTTTTGACTCTTGTGCCAAATTCCAAAAATTGATAGAGGCTAATCTAATTTGTTGAATTAGAATTAATCCCAGAAAGTTGGACACAATAGTCCATTCTCTTATGCTGTATGCAACACTGTTTTTTTTTTTTTGCTATGTTTACAATGACATAAGATTCATTGTGTGTTTATTTTGTAGACATCATTCATATCCTAACAGTGACATCAGACATAAGAAAATAGTAAAAATAAATAAAGTTAATGTATCCATAAAATGTTAAGTATAATTGTAAGGGATGAGTGTAAAAGAAATAAGAAAAGCATGTTTAGACAGCAAAAGAGAAAATATTCTGTAAATTGTGGTCTTGGTTGCACTTAATGGAAATTCAGCTTTGTTTAATGAGCTGGGGCAGTGTTGTTATTGGTTGATTTACACTCAGCAATTTGCATTATTTGATTTGCAAGTGTTTTAGGAAATTAGGAAAAAAGAAATAGTGCTATAACTGCCTGAAAATAAGAATGTAAACAGTATGTATAATGAGCCAGATGTGATGGCATTGTGAATCCAACACAAGGGTCAGTGGACAGTTACTTGATGCCGCTAGAAAGAAAATTTAGTAGCTGCAAATTTCACAAGAGATTGTTGAAGTTTTATTAGAATGGTCCCAAATGATATTCCTATAACAATGAAAAACATTACAAGAGCAGACAAGATTTAAAAGATTGAAGATTTATCGTCATCGTCATTGTTATCATCATCTTCTTGCAATTCTTCTGGTTAGTAGTGCATCAGAAGAAAGTTATTCTTTTAGAGAAATAAGAATGATGGATCTGGCAACTACCATTGGAAGACGAAAATGTCTAGGAAAACAGATTGATACATAATAGAGGCCTGATGGAGAGTAACAGCTTCCAGGCACAAGACTCCTACATGAAAACATGACTCATGCCCTGAAGACTCCCATGAAGTACTCACAGAGTGAACATTTTTGAATGAGTAGAGGATTCTCTGCTTTATCACAAGCTGTAATGATTTTGTTGCCATTGTTGTTGCTGTTACTAAGGTAACTTCATTTTCATTTGGTGGTTTTAAAAAATTGTTACTAAGGTAACTTCGTGTTTATTTAAAAGCGATGAGATATATTGGATTTGAGGATGAGGCACTGATCTCTTCTATATGGTTTTGGAATACAGGGCTGGCACCAAATAATGGATATTATTAAAAAGTAGATGGTGGTAAAGTTGATAGAGCTGTTGAAAGAATATTATTAATAGGTTGTGGATTAAGCAGAAGCAAGGAAACCACTTGGCAGGGATGTTATAAAGAAATACATAGGGATATATAGAATAAATACTAATGCGTTTTATGAGATGCTTTGATTTTAATGGAAAGTTTTATGTTCTATGCCCTTAACACATTGGAAGAAAGGAAATGAAAACAAGATGAGAATAGAGGGGAGGATTCTGAAGATGTGAGTAAATTTGAATAGAAACACCTCAGCAATTCAATTGGATAGAAATTTGTTAAAGTGTTTGTGAAAATTGTTTTCTAAAAATGTTAGCTCCCTCAGGAACATCAGAAAGAAAGCATTCTGCTGCATTTATAGCATGTTTTGATATTTTTTTGAAGAATCAAATGTCTATTCAAATAGCGTCTTCTTTTCATAAATCCCAATAACATTCAAGAGTAGTATATTATCAAAGATATATCAACAAAGATAGTATATTATCTCCGCAGCAAACATTCCAGCCCTTGACATATATCCATACACACCAAGCGTAAAACAATTAAAATTTGTTTAGAAAAGCACATGTTTTCTAAATAGAAAGCTGGCTACGTGGTTTTAAATAAACCTGTACATGTTAAACATACCTAAAGTTTAATATTTTAAGAGGTAGCACGTCCCCTAACCCGATATTTTATTGACAAAAGCATGGCAAGGTAGACATTTAACTCACATTTTATTTTATGTTCAGAAAGTTAGCAGTCTTTTAACTTTTCCTGGTTCCTTTTTCTGATCCTCCCCCTCAAGAGTCTCTGTACGTACATTTATCAGTATATACACATGCCTCCCTAGGTGTATATATGTAAAGGATTTGGGGAATTGGAGTGGGATAACATGAAAAGAGAAATGTCTCCACTTTCTGTGATTAGGGATTCTTTTGGTGGCAGGGGAATCTATTAAAGTTGATTCATCTGCTCTTCTCCAGAATAAGGACTAAGACTGCTTGGAATAAAATATTTTTATTTGATGAAAATGAGAACTTGCTGCTCAATATATATGTGGAATATTGTAAATCAATTTCCTTCTTTTCTATCTGAATTTCTTCTTAACCTATTGCCTTTACCGTCACTATAAAAGAGGAAGAAATTAAAATGTATGATTTGTTTCCAAAACCAAATTTTTGTTCTAATATCAAAGTCTTACAATTCAAAGTAATATATAAAAATGATTGTGTCCTCATAATTATTCAAAAGCCATTAGAAAGAAAAATAAGACGTTTTTCTTCATAAGTAAAATTATGATCTATTTTATTCCAAACTTTCATAGAAAGCTTTGCCTGTGTGAGTCAGAGCCTCAAAGTAAATCTCATTTACAATTTATGACATCTTTTCATCCCGAATATTTAGTTTCGTTTCCTTTGCATTTTATTTCTTTAAACTTCTAGACTTATATTCATTTAGCCAAAATTGTCATAATCCTGTTCTTGTTTTGCCAAAAATCTACCATGTGTTTGAGAATACTTCATTGTTTTTCTTTTGTGAGGTTGTTGAACTGAGATATGAATCTAAGTAAGTAATCTACTAAGGAAGGAATGCTAAAAAAAATTTATGAAGTTAGCCTATTTGTACATTTATATAATAGATATTCAGGCTAATTCACATAACTGTTTCTTTCAAATTGTTATGTCTACAATTTAACAATTTCAGCATTTCTAATAGTTTTTTTAATTTTAATCAATATTTTTTATTATGATGTTGTGGGGTACAGTTAAGGGTTAGGTATACAAATATGCTTCATTTAGGCCCCCTTGTTGATAACAAGTGTCTCCCCGTCCCCAGAGGGATGTTTACTACCATTAGTCCCACCCTTCTTCCCCTCTCCCCATAGTTTCCCCACTGCTGTCAGTCATTTTCTTATGGTAGTGTGTTGGATGATCAAGGTCCACTATATGAGTGAGAACATGTGATACTCAGATCTTTGTTTCTGTGAGAGGTCACTCAGTATTATAGACTCTAGTTCCATCCAGGTTGCTGCGAAATTCATGATTTTGTTCTTTTTTATGGCTGCATAGTATTCCACATGCATGTGTGTATATGTACCACATTTTTTAAATGCAGTCCTTTTTTGATGGACAGCATGGTTGGTCCCAGGTTCTTGCTATTGTGAACAATGCTGCGATACTCATTCGTGTGCAGGTATCTTTTTTTTTTTTTTTTTTTGAGTTGGAGTCTCACTCGGTCACCCAGACTGGAGTGCAGTGGCCACTCCCGGCCACCGCAGCCTCAACCTGCTGAGCTCCGGCGATCCTTCCACCTCAGCCTTCCAAGTAGTCAGAATTACTACCACACCCAGCTGATTTTTTGATTTATTGTAGAGATGAGGTCTTGCTGCCCAGGCGGGTCTCGAACCCGCGGGCTCAGGCAATCCACTCACCTCAGCCTCCCAAAGGCGTGGGATTACAGGCTGAGCCACTGAGCCCGGCTAGGTATCTTTTTTATAGAGTGATTTGAGTTCTTCAGGGTATATTCCCAGAAGGAGGATTGCAGGGTCATATGGGAGGTTGATGTTTAGAGCTTTTAGCAATAGCCACACTGCTTTCCACAGAGGTTGCACTAGTTTACACTCCCACCAACAGTGTAGGAGTGTTTGTTTTTCACCACACCCTCTCCAACAACTGTTATTTTTTGAGTTATTGATAATTGCCATTCTGACTGGAGTTAGGTGGTATCTCAATGTGGTTTTGATTTACATCTCCCTGATGATTAGTGAGGTTGAGCATTTCTTCATGTGTTTGTTGGCTCCTCAGATGTCTTCCTTTGTGAAGTGTCTGTTCATTTCTTTTGCCCATTTTATAAGGAGGTTGTTTGTTTTTTTCTTTTCAGCATGTTTTAGTTCCTTGTAGATCCAAGATGTTAAGCCTTTGTCAGACCTGGAGTTGGCAAATACTTTTTCCCAGTCTGTAGGCTGTCTCCCTGCTCTCTTGATGGTTCCTTTGGCTTTGCAGAAGCTTGTCAGTTTAATGAGGTCCCACTTGTCTATTTTATCCCTTATGGCCTGTGGGTTTCGGGTTTTGTTCAGGAATTGGATGCCAGTTCTGATTTCCATGAGGGTATGTCCTTCAGTTTCTAAGGTTCTTCAGGTTTGAGGTTTTACATTTAGGTATCTGATCCACTTGGAGTTAATTTTTGTATATGGGGATAGGTAGGGGTCCTGTTTCAATCTTCTGCATGTGGTCAGCCAATTTTCCCAGCACCATTTCCTGAATAGGTTCTCCTCTCCCCAGTGGTAGGTGGTAGAGGCTTTGTCAAAGATGAGTTGATTGAGAGATTGAGGTTTGGCTTCTAGATTCTCAATTCTATTTCATTGATCTATATGCCTGTTCCTATACCAATACCAAGCTGTTTTGATGATTATAGCTTTATAGTAAATTTGAAGTCTGGTAATGTGATACCACCTGCTTTTTTTTTTTTTTTTTTTTTGCTGAGGATTGTTCTGGCTATTCTTGGTCGTTTGTGTTTCCATATGAATTCCTGTGTTGTTTTTTCTAGGTCTGAGAAGAATGTTGCTGGTAATTTGATAGGTATTGCATTGAATCTGTAGATTGCCTTAGGTAAGATGGACATCTTCACAATGTTAATTCTTCCAATCCATGAGCATGGGATATTTTTCCACTTGTTCATGTCATCTTTGATTTCTTTGAGCAGTGTTTTGTAGTTTTCATTGTAAAGGTCTTTCACATCTCTGGTTAGGAAGATGCCAAGGTATTTCATTTTTTTGTGTGGCTATTGTGAATGGAATTGTGGTTTTTATTAGGGTTTCTGCTTGTTTATTATTGGTGTAAAGAAATGCGATTGTCTTTTGCACATTTGTTTTATATCTTGAGACTTTGCCGAAGGGCTTTATCAGTGTAAGGAGGTTTTTGACAGATTCTCTTGGCTTTTCAAGGTACACGATCATGCCATCTGCAAAGAGAGATAATTTGACTTCCATTTTTCCTATTTGGATACCCCTGATTGCCTTCGCTTCTCTAATTGCTCTAGCTAGGACTTCCAATACTATATTGAACAAGAGGGGTGAGAGTGGGCATCCTTGTCTTGTTCCAGTTTTCAGGGGAAATGGTTCCAATTTTTGTCCTCTAATAGTATTTTTGTAAATGTATTTAGGAAGTAATTATAATATTTTCTGTTTCTTTAATTTTAGGCATAAACTATCCTTTTTTATTATATTTTATTTTGTTTATTTTAAAATACCTCATGCATTTCCATTCTCATTTGTGACTAGTGAGGTAAATTTTATTATTGTCAAATTTTTAGCACACATGTAATATATAAGTACATTATAAAATAAGTTTGAGTCATGTATATACTTAAGAAACTAAAAGTTTGAGTAATTTTGTTTCCAACATTATTAATTCAAGCATCCAAACCTCTTACCATAACTACTTCTTCCAATACACTGTTCAACTACTGTATCAAGGTCATTTTCAGATTAAAAAAAAGTATCCTCATGACACCTCTATTTTGTCATAGTAAAGCAAGCCTCTCTTGCATTCTCTCCCCTACTATTGTCTATGATATCAATAATACTTTTTACATATTTTAATCTCCTTTCACTTATGCACCTATTGACAAAAATCTTGATATTTCCTGTATTCTTGTCTTTGAACTACCAAGTATGACTGGAGATCTAGATCACCACAAATTCATGATCATCAATCACAAATAAGGTCTCAACTCTGTTTCCTGATGAACTTTCTTTCTTACTTTTTTTGAAGATGAGACTTCAAACTGGTTTAACTCTCTTCTAACCTCTGATTCTCCTTTCACTTTGTCTTATTCTTTGAAGGTGAATTGTCTTGCTTCCCAAAGAAAATGAAAGGTAAGCCCTGAGCTTTCCCACCTTTCATTACCAGATCTCTGGACCAACCAGCATTTCCTATGTAAATAAACTATTCTCTTGACATCTCAAGATGGGTATTTCAAAGACATTGTACAGTTAGCATGTTCAAGATCAATCTTATAATAAAACTTTCCTCCTTTCACTCATTTATTTTTAGTGTTCCCCATCTCAGAGGTAAACACCAGCATCCTTCAATGAGCCCATCTGAAAATTGGGAATCATCCTTGATTTCTTCTCCAATACAATTTTCAATTCAGTACCAAGTCTCATTGATTTAATTATTCACAATGTCTGTTATCACCATTCTTTCTTGAGAACACTAACTTCACAAATGCAGAAAATATAGAAATATATTTTTCTTTTGAGTTACAAATTATTGTGCCTATATGCTTATTAACTGTATTTTTAATCTAAATGACATCTTTCTAATAGTTAATCTTCTTATATTGTTTCTTATATTTCTTTTCTATCATCTCAAATCTGTACTTGTATAGTCAATATTTAACAAATTCTTCCTTGTTTGGCCTAAAAGATGTTAATGTGCCTTCCAGTATAATTCTTACAGATTTTCTACCAAGCGTGGTGCTTTTTCATAGACATTTGTGATACAGTAGAACATGTATGTATTAAACCACCTCAAATTCAACTTAAATTTTATTTATATTGCTAATACATAGAAGTAATAATATTTAAGACTCTAACCAAATGGGGTCACATAATTGAGATTTTGTACCTGCCATTTACTGCAAGTCATCCTTTGTTCTTGTGGTTTTGTATCTCCTTGATACTTATTGAACCAATATATCATCTCAGATCTAAGCAGCTAAAAAACACATTGTAAATTAAGTAGGTTTTTATTTTAAGACTATATTTAGTTTATAATAAGCCTGGAGTTTAAAGAAATACATGGATTTAGTTCAAAGCAAAAGAATTTTAGAAACTATCTTCCATTCTACTTCCATGGTGATATTAGCAAAGCACATGGAATACCATATTTACATTTGAGTTTATTATAGACATAAGTATGTGAAGAGTTATATCTATTTTAAATATGAAAATGCTTTTTTTTTGCATGAACCTATGTAATTAGTATTCTTCCCAAAATATTGATACTTAAAAAATGCAAATTTTTACCAAAATAATATGAACACATTTAGGTCATCTGGAAATTACTTATGAAGGAATTCATGAAGAAAACTTATTTCTAACACCAGCATAATCACTTGTACTTCTATTGCATATATTCCTGGTCTTTTTTCTAGAAATATATTATACATTGTTCTAATTATAGTGTTTTTACAATTTTGAACACTGCTCTTTTTATCTATTGCAAAGTTAAAATACTTGCATTTTACTTCCTATAAAACTTAAAATTTATTTATATTTTATTATAATTATATAATGTATGAATGATGTTCTGAATGCATATATTGTCTCACAACTAAATTAATTGAACAAATTATTTAAAATGACCATTAAAGAAAAGATTTCTCAAATTTATGGATTTTTTTTTCCCTACAAGAAAATTGTAGGTAGTCAGTTGCAATGTAGGAATTTAAATTGTGTATTATAAAGTGGTTTATATTCCTAAGGAATCTTTGCAATGATAAAACTGATACAATTTTAAGCCAAAAATATTTATTTGAAATAAGATTTTGTATAATTAACCACTTGGTAGAATTCCAGCTGTACAATGAATTATATCTATACTGGTCTATTTTTATACTGAAATCTCACCTTAACAAATTCACTTCAGATCCTTACAAATAGTATTTGCAATATTATCTTCGGATCTATTTTATGGACATATGATGGACAAAGAAATAAAAGTTCTTCATTTAAGTGGTAAGCAGTAATTTAATGTATTCCTTCATGGTACATTCCAACTTCAGCTACTAACTCTTATTGCAAAAAGAATGAGTCATTAAACCCTCTGATTCTTTGTTTACATTTTTATATGTTTTTAAAAATAAACACATTGAGTGAAGACCAAGTGAAATGATGAATAGAGCTCAATTTTAAAAAAGAGACAATTAGATTATTTGTGTATATGTGATTTCCCTTTTTTGTGTTTTGCTTCATACACTTATTTTTCAAGAATATGTAGATCAAGATATATATATATCAGCAAAAAGGAGAAAAACATAATTTCAATATTCAGTCAATAAGTTTTAGGTTTGACCCAATTTCATATAGAATCTCTCCAGCTGTATCTAATGGAAAAATTGAAATATATCAAACTTTGTGAAAAGCTTGATGACTGCTTTGTCCACTACCTGAAAATAACTTACATGCTATAACTTTTCTATTCTCCTTAGGAGTGAAGTTCTATGGATGAAATGAAATAATTTTTTTTTCCTGAAAATATAGCTGCTTAATAGGAGTTCAAACTGAAAGCTAATTTCTAACTGGGAAAAACATGGATAGCATATTTACTTGGGACAGTAGTAATTAAACATTACCCGTGGTTTAAGAGGAAATCCAAGGTTTTCCTGTTATTATCCAAGATGAAACATAAACATAACACATATAAAATCATATATACATAATTATTGTTCCCAAGGTGATAAATCTAACCTGTGTATTTGCATGTACTTATGCATATTAATAGTAAATTTATGCTGTGTGTTTTCACAAATTATAAGAATCTATTGGTAATACATCTCCATGTTTGCATTTACTATTACTTGAATTATTTTAATTAAACCATACTTATGTAATGGCAGTTATTTATACAATACTATTATAAGTGCTCCGGGAGGTACGAAGATGATGAGCTCCCAGAGAGGTTTCTAACATTCATTCCATGGTGAAGTTTGGAATGGAAGCAGAGAATAGTCAAATACAAAGAAATATGCCACGACTATTATGAAAAATTAAAACATTAATTCATGTGAATTAAAAATAAGCCATGACATTTCAAAGAAAGTAAATTCTACTCTCAATAACTGGGGAAAAATATAAATTGAGAAACGTGGACTGAATGGATTCTGAAATGTGAATTGGTGGAGCAAAGCAGAATTCCTCAGGAATGTACAAGATTACTGAAGGAATGGAGATAGTAGTAAATGGGCTATGGTTTAAAAAAAAAGAAAAGGTTGAAAGATAGTATGAAAAACACGTTATAGATCTGTGAATTCCAATGTAATTGTAAGTCAGTAATCATAATTTTAAAAAAATAATGAAAATTGTGAAGTTTTTACATTTATCGAAAGGGTATGTTAGATTTAAAAGATTGAGAAACTTTGTTTTAGAAATTCCAAAATGTGGGGCTGAAAAGTTTACACATATATTTCTATAAACAATGGTGTGATATTTTATTTCTATAAACAAAGGTGAAAAAATGTATGCTTATTTTTACTGGAAAACATCCCGATATAAACTTTTTAATTTAGAAAACATTTAGATTAAAAAATTATACGTGGCAAAGAGAGCTCCAATATACTCTCCATACAGATATCCCAATATTAAAGTATCACGTGAGTGTGCCATATTTGCTGAAATTAATGAAATAATTTTAATATTATTGTAGACTATTGAATAAGAATAGTAATTTATTTGAATTAAAAACATTTCTCCCTAATGTTTTTTAGTGTACAAGAATATCATTAAGAATACTACAATGTATTTAGTCATCATGTCTTTTTTAACTCCCTTCTTGGCTGTGATAGTTTCTCAGACTGTCCTTGTTTTTGATGACCTTGAGAGTTTTGAGGATTCCCGCTCAGGTATTCCAGAGGATGTCCCTCAACTGGAATTCTTTTGCTATTTTGCTCATGATTAGACTGGGTTATGTATTTTGGAAGGAAGACTACAAAGGTAAAGGGCCACTCTATTTTTCTTTGAGTTGGAGTCTCACTCGGTCGCCCAGACTGGAGTGCAGTGGCTGCTCCCGGCCCCTGCAGCCTCGACCTGCTGGGCTCCGGCGACCCTTCCGCCTCAGCCTTCCGAGTAGCCGGAATTACAGGCATGCGCTACCACGCCTGGCTGATTTTTGGATTTATTGTAGAGATGAGGTCTCGCTGCCCAGGCGGGTCTCAAACGCGCCGGCTCAGGCAATCCACTCATCTCAGCCTCCTAAAGGCGCGGGATTACAGGCTGAGCCATCGAGCCTGGCTAAGGGCCACTCTTATCACATAAAACTATCAATATGATAGAGAATACTACCAGCATACTTATCACTGTTGATGCTAACTAGATTATCTAGCTGAGGTTGTGTTGTAGGATTCTATACACACACACACACACACACACACACACACACACACACGCACACACACACATTTTTTTTCTTTTTCTCATACTGTACTCTTTGAATAGAATTCACTATCAGTACTGACTTACATTTTAGAGAGTTGTGCACCATTTTTGAGAAAAGATAATTTGCATAAATTATCTAGATATTACCTGCATAGAATAGTTGTGCAACAACTTTTTTTTTTCGTTTTTATGATCTCTTTTTAGGTGTAGACATGTTTAGGTTTACAAGTCTTCTTGGATAATTGATCCCTTTATCACTATGTAATGTCCTCTCCTAAAAGACTTGACACACCTAGAAAGTAGTTATCTTGGCTTATGGCTACTCTTGACGAGTGACCTCAAGGCAAAATTATAAATAAACAATAACGAGAATAATCCCAACACAGAAAGACATGGATTTTTGAAAGACACTTTTCAACCCACTACTTCTCACAATGAAAATAATTTGCCCCCCCATAAATCTTCACATAAAATTAGTGCTCCAAAACAGTTTGCCATTTCTTATCTTAACAATAACATGACACCAATAGAAATATGATACGTATAGTAGGATAAGTGACGCCATAGATTATATGAAGGATAAGTAAATCAGACTTCAAAATACCAAGGAGTAAGTAGAATAGGTTGAATCAGAGGAGACAGACCTAGAACTCTTTCTTGGTTGGTAATCTTGACAATAGAAGTGTGGGGGTAGGATGATGGCATCAAGAACTTTGTAGAGATATAGGAAGGGTGCTTTTTGGAAGTAAATTTTAAAAATATTTTTAGGAAAAATGAAGACATGCAGGGTAGAGAAACATCTCTAAACTTAGACAAAATTGATATAGTTTCAAAACAGCAAAAAATACATATCAAGAATAAGCTAAAAGTTTAGAAAAGACGTTCAACCTTCGCAAAAGGAACTTCACTTCTGAGATAAAAGAAAAAATAGAAAAAAAAAAGAAAAGAAAGGGAGAGTGGGATATGGGGTCACTATAGGAGAGAGAAAGGATGTGAGGGCAATTTCAATCAATATATATTTGGGGGGAATCTTATGATTTTCGAAAAATTGTAAACACTTGTCTTTTAAGAAGTAATGTAGCTGCTGCAATGATTTTTTCTTTTTCTCCTTTACCCCCACCTCCTTCCCCACGCCCCGCTGCCCCGACAACCCAGCTGAATGAAAACCAAACAGTAACAAAAAGCATGATATTTTTAAATTATATTGGTTGGATTTTGATGACTTGTTTATAGAAAAGTTGCCCAAAATATCCGTATCAGGGTAACTCTTTTTTTAATGTTTGAGATTTTAATATATTTACTAATTTAGACCAAAAAAACAAAATATTCTGAATCTTTATAGAAATGCATTTATTATAGATTCACAGTCGCAAACTTTCTCCTAGATGAACAGCAAATGGGGTTTCCTGTTTGGGGCCTGTAAAGCAATTCTAATGATCTGAATAAGCCCGGAGGCCCTTCAAGGGCTTTACAGGGAAAATTAATTGGAGATTCACTGTCCTTGGAATTTATTGCTATTGGCATTTAATAGCTCAAATTCTCTCTCATATGTTAATAAATTACAGTGGTATTTTAGCAATTCTCTCTTCTCTCTTTTCCAGTTATTGTTCTTGTATCATTGCAATTATATTCATATTTATATAATTCCACACACCACCCATGACTGCCTATTTGCTATTTAATCCATAGGAATTTTGAAGGATTATAAATTTAACTTAAGCATTTCTCTGTCTGTATTATCACATAATACTCAGTGTTAATTGGCAATTGTTCTTTTCTGATTCAATTATATGTTTCCAAGTTGAGATTCGCTTAAGGAGAATTAGCCTGGCAGTACAAAAAAGAAATGGTAATACTTGAAGACATGAGAGACACACACAGTAGCATTCAGAAAGGCCTAAGATATGCTTTGTCCTCTGGCAATGTGGTTATGTTCCTTCTCACCATTGCTTTCTTGTCCTGGGTCATTGATATTTACAGACTAGAATAAGGTGAAGAGTTATTGCTCTCAAAAAATTCATTCACTATGATTTTTCATCTCTTTTCATTAACTAAAGCACCTGCATACAGTTTGCTTTCTACTGAGCATTCTATGTGTCTGAAAAAAATCCACTTCAGTCAAACCATACTTTCTGCCAGAACTTAAAGTAGCTGTGTTCATCCAATGAAGACAATACCAGTCATGTGTTAAAATAGTTAACCCTTCCTGAACAAACTTGACCAACATTGTCCTATCTATGCAATAGTCTAGCTCTGTGCATTTTTCTATGCCTGTAAGGGATATTGAGGTGACAAAGACATTGAAATGATAATAGAGCAGGTCACAAGAAGAAACAAAATTGTAGCTTATATATTGCAATTCATGGTGAAAGTGAATGCTATAGAAGTAGGCAAATGACTAACAGGCATGGAATAGTGCAAGGCATCTTTAAAAAGTGGTGCTGAGCGTACATACTGTTAAATTCACTGGCTGTGCAGAAATCAAGGGAAGAACATGGATAGTTGGTCTCCTGTGTGCTCAAATTAAAGTCTGCAAAGGATTGTGTTTTTAGAAGGTACATTGTCAGCCTTAGGGCCATTTAGGAGTAGAACAAAATTTTAAAAACACTATTAAGTAGTTTGTCGGAATTAGAGTTAACAAAACTTAAATCTACAGATCTATTTGGAAAGTACTTTACGCGTATTTGAAAGTGTGGCCTACATTTCCAGTTTCTGACTAAAGACTTTTACGTAGCGTGTGTTTTGCATGACCTTTCTCATTTTGATAAGAACAATTTGAGAATCAGACTGATTTCTGCCTAATCAGCAGGGATGTTGAGAAATCACTCCTGCAATTCCTGCTGACACTTATTTATAGGATTTGCTGATGGTAGATAAGAAGATGTGAGGATGTGAAAGCCCATGGGTGGGAGTGAGAGGAGTGGATAACAAGGCAGATACACTATCTAGTTAATTTCAGTAAAAACCCAAACTTTAAAGTTAAATGAAAGATTGAACTGAGGGATGTATAAGATAGGAGATGTGAAGACTCATGCAATTTCAAAACTGATAAATCTCTGAGTGGTGTAGAGGAAAGAATATTCCGTTTAACCACATAGTAACTTTCATAAATTCATTGCCTGTACAAGACACACCATAAGAAAATGCTCTCATATTTTATAGGTGTGTTCCTACACTTTTTTGTGAATTTGATACATCATTGTTTCTTTCTTTCTTGCTTTTTTTTTTTGAGTTGGAGTCTCAGTCTGTCGCCCAGACTGGAGTGCAGTGGCCGATCCCGGCCACCACACCCTCCACCTGCTGGGCTCCGACGATCCTTCCACCTCAGCCTTCCGAGTAGCCGGATAGTAGCTGGAATTACAGGAACGTGCTACCATGCCCGGCTTATTTTTTGATTTATTGTAGAGATAAGGTCTCGCCAAGTTGCCCAGGCGGGTCACTGTTTCTTACTGTTAACAAACAGTACACTTTCGTCTACTGTAAATGTTAGAGAGCTCATAGTATGTTTTTATATTTGCACTTTTTTATTGAAGAATCAATATTTGTCTTTACATGTTGGTCTACCAAATCTGCAAGTGTTATCTTTTAAAATTTTCTTTACTTTTTACTTGAGAAAGTATTAAACACGTACGTGAGTAGCAAGAAAAGTACACTGAAAACCCATAAGCCATTCTCACAGCTTCAACAATTCTTCACCTTCTGCAAACCTCCTTTTTTTGGTCAGCTGCACCTGTTTTGTTGGGAGTATTTTACAACAAATCATGTCATATTCATAATAATTCTTTATATCTATTTCCTAATGATAATGTCTATTTATCTTTAAACAAAAATGTATTATTACCATATGAAAATAAATGGAAAATAATTCATTATTATCACCTCATACCCAATCTATATTAAAAATTCTCCAGTTATCTCAAAGATGATTTTTATGGTTGGTTTGCTCAAATCGCACAAATAATAAAAATTCCACACACTGTCATGCCATATTTGGTTATTACACCAAATTCTCTTTTGTATTCTATAACAGGTTATGTGTGCGTGTGTGTTTGTGTGTGTGTGTATGTGTGTGTGTGTATGTGTGTGTGTGTTTACACACAAGCATGTGCACAATTTAATCAAGAAACCAGGTCATTTATACTGTAGGATATCGCACACTGTGGATTTGGCTAGTTGCTTTGTTATGCTATATTAATCTATTTCTCTAATTACATGTTCCCTATAAACTAGATGCTTAATTTGATTCAGGATCTTTTTGGTTGCTTTTGTTGACAAGAATGGTTTGCAGGTACTGATATCTACTCCCAATCAGATCACACTACGATGCATGTAAATCCAGATTTTTCTACTTTTAATAAACATAATATATTGTTACCTAGATACCATCATTATAAATTTCTCCATCAACATTTTGTATAATCTCTTTAGCAAACATTAATGATTTTTACCCAATCCTTTGTTTTCATTATTTTATTATGTATTATCAAATAGTATATATTTATTTTGTTTATCCCATCTTCATTTATTAGCTAGAATTCTTCTATTAAAAGGAAAATAAAACTCATTTACTGACTATTTGGTTTTCTTGCAATCAAACTTAATTAGGAAAGGGAAGATAAACAATTTTTCCATTTATTAACTTTCAGAGAAATGAGTTATTCACTAACAAGTTCTAATAGGACTGATGGTTCTTTATAATATAATAACGACATAAACTTAGGAGTATAAATAAAATAAACTCATGAATATATTATATACATAAATTTGCATATTTAGATATGCTTCTGAGATAGATACATATGAAGATCGATCGATCTATCTATCTATCTATCTATCTATCTATCTATCTATCTATCTAACTATCTCAGCAGTAGATTTCAGAATTATCCACTGCAGATGACAGTCTTGCTCAGGAGCACCAAGTGTCTTCCTTGTTTGAATTCCATTGAGGCTTGCCATAACCTCCACAAGGAATATTTTATTACCACTGATACTTATAATAGCATCAGGTCTGCCAGGTCACAAGAACTAGTTATAATACAATCTGTATCTGCCGCCAATTCTTCTTCTATCTCTGTGCCCAATCAATACTGGAAGTCATTAATGTCAACTAGTGTATGATTCAAAACAATTTCATAGGTGTAGAATATCCTGCTTGAGGAATTCTATTCATCCAGGATTGTGTTTTCTTCTTCATGGTCAGAGGTGCAAGATTAAATAATTTATCCATTACAATAGAAGGACTATCCTAGCATGTGCCAGATGATTAGACATTTAAGTACTGATGTGATAGGCTCCTGAATGTTTTAAGGGTTTGTTTCTCACCTACTAGTGTATGTATACTACTAAGTCTATACTGTGAATTCCTGTTAAACAAATCCATTGAGTATTAATTTATTCATAGAGTTAGTCAGTGTTATGTTCTACAGCATGCTCAACTGATTCAAGCCTATTAACAAGCCTGTATAGACTATAATATGACAGACAGTAAGAAAGATAACATGTCTATGGTACAAGGCACTAAATGTATACTCTAGTCTACATAAAGTGAAAGCCAACTCATTTTCAGCCTAATGTATTCGGGAGATAAATGCCTGTATCTCATCTACTCAGGACTGTGATCATCTACTTTAAGAAGGAAGTCACAATATAGACATCAGTTTGAATTCCCCAGTTGTCTTTTTTCCCATGTTCCCTGACAGAGAAATTCTCTCTCTAAATCTGAAGATTCTAAATCTGCAAAACCTAGAGAGACAGTAAATGCAATTTCACAAATGGATCACTAGAAGTGATAGTAAGTGCTAGCACCGTAAGTATGCTATTTAATCCTGAACTCAAGTACTCTACTGCAAAGAACATGGCACCATATAGTTTGCTTGGTTTTTTTTTTCATTAAGAGAGTATACTGTGTCTCAGAGGATGATACGCCCATCTTCACAGGATATAGTTTCCACACTGTGTCTTTGAAAGTCCGTTCTATTACTCTCTCAGGTTGACAGTTTCTGCGTAGGGTGAGGTGTGATAGAACTAGTGTATTGCATGATTAAATGCCTACTTTCTCATTTCTTTTTCTAGAATCCTTGGCATGATTTTATGTGGGATCACATGCTGGTGAATCAAGAACACTTAAATCTATGGATAGTGATGCTAATTCCAGGAGTCAGTTGCAACTGAAAACAAACCCAGAATATGTGTGATTTTAGTAAAAATGATTTGTATACTGCTTACAGCATAGCCTAGCTCAGAAAACTAGTTGTCTAAGTTATGATTTCTCTATTGGGACATTCTAAATTCTATGCAGCATCACTTTCTACCTCAAATATCTTAACTACTCTAAGTTTTGTTAGTGGCATGGCCCAAATTAAGGACACCACATCCACGACCTTTTCTTTTTGGGTAGAGTCCTTTCCTGCTCTGGGCTCTAATTAAAGCTTACGGCCATTCGTGCCACGTGGGATCGGACTGGAACAGTACCCCAGTATAAAGTACAATTCCTGCAAGAATAAAAAAGGTGTAACAGGAATTTGATTTATTTCTATGGTGGGATGCATAAAATATCATCATTTACTTGGTGTCGTTGGAAGGGAGTGGTATAGCACGTCCTAAACTAACGGACACCTGAAAATGTGAGTGAATGTTTGTAAAGTTCGTAGGGTTTAACTCCTACCCTCTGAGATTCATAGTCCTACCTAGACTTTTGACGTAGTAACCGCTTCTTGTCCAACTAGTCATATAGGAGTCAGTTTATCATATAGCAGACTGATGTGGTGTTCTGTGAGAAGCATGGTTGGTGCCGGTTTATTCAGAGTCTATGATGATTAGATGTCAAAGTTGTACACAAGAATAAAAATTTAGATTTTTGGTTCATTCCAAGTGAATGAAAACTGCTTCTGGTTGTCCTGTTTGATTGAAATAGGTAAGAATGTACATTTCAGATTAATGTTTGTTTACCATGTATCTCAGGATGCATTAATCTGTACTAGCAAAGATACACCTGACAAACTGCTTATGCTATGCAATTCAATAGGAAATAGTGAATTTTTTTCTTTCAGGAGGTTTCTGTTGTATGTAGGAACAAAACTAAATTAAATAGAGAATTAATGGGGACTAACCTCTATGCCTATCAGGTTCTGAAGGGCAACACTTATTTCTACTATTCCTCCAGAATGTGATATAACCAATAGGATTAGACCTTGATAGAAGTGGGGAGTAATCCAGATCTTTCCATTAGGACTTTTCCACTATTATAGTTAAAGTCTTAGTGGTGTGTGAGCACTATCAATGCAGACATTTATAAACATCTTGATGCTTGAGCAGTATCAATTTGGATACTTTGACTAAAAATCTTAGAAATATTTTTGTGCATCCCTTTTTCCAATGACCAATTACACAAGCAAATTGTCACAGATTCCTTTTGGGAAGAGATGGAGAACCATTATTATATACAGTTTTCACAATACTGCAAAGTCCTTGATGCTAAAGTCACAATCTCACCTTGAACAATAGGTTCTGGATTTAAAAAAAAACAACTGATTTATGTTCAGAAATTGGGAAATGTATAGTGTCTTTGAAACTGATTATTTTAACCTCCTGATTGTTCATACTTGATTTATTTTTGGTTGAATAGACTGTGTGCTATCATTCCTAATGTTGATCTGGTTGCCTCTACAAATGCCATATTCTATTAACTCTCCACACCTCTCTGCCTTTCGGGCCTCATTCTTACTTTCCATGAAGCACAATGATTGTGTCAACCTTGATTGTAATGATAAATTACTATCTTCCCCCCTTTCTTTACCCTGTCTTATTTTATGGTCCTATCATATTTATTGCTATCAAAGAGTATCGTTCTGCATTTGCCTTGTGTCAGTCTTAACCTACAGAGGGAAAACATTGTTGAATTTCTCCATCATGCTGGAACCCTTGTTAGCATATTTCCTCTTTACTACGATAGTAGTGTGTCCTCTGGGACTGTCTGTTGCACATAATCATCTGCTAGGTTTTCTGGATTTTTATAATACCTCCACTCTAGCAAGATCAGTTCTCTATGCCCTTTGATCTTTTCTACTCTCTACCATAGTAGTTCTAGCATTCCTTAATTAACTTAGAATGTGCTCTACCTTTTGTTATCTTTCTAAGAGCAATCCTGGAAACATGTTTACTCTGTCTCCGAATATGCTTATCAGGTTGAGAAGTTCTATATCCTGGATATTGTTCCACTGTTCTTTGTATTCTACCTCCATTTAATCATGACTCTTAAAATTTAATCCCACATGTAATTTCTCATCTCTTACTAGTACATGTTGGCTAGTTTCTTCCATATACAGTGCCTTTATTTTTAAAAAAAGTTTAGCATTTCTCTGGCCAGGTTATGTTTGATTTAATCCTAGATTTTGGTCTAATTCTTATTAGGAAAGATAGGGTAGGTCCTGGGTTGATAGACATGGGTTGTTTACAACTGAGAAGCAGCGAGCATTGCTTTTTAACAGGGTGAGGTGAACCAATCCTCCAAATTCAGAAGATTCAGGAAATTTGGAGGAATCAGGAATTTTTAGTTAATCAAACCATTATATCTGGGTCTTTGCCCCATTTCTTAGGGTCTCCCCCCCCAATCCAAGATCCTGACATGGCAGGGCTGATCTGCCTAAGATGAGAGTTTGATCTCTTGAGCACTTCACCTCTTATGATGATACCTTGGTCTTTGTTTTCAGTTTTCTCTGTTTGCCATCCAAAGAAAGTTAGAGTTTTTTTAAATATGGTGTAACAGTTTTTAAAAAATTGAACATAATAATTTGAAAACATTATTATTGGATGTATGAATTATACCATTAAAAAAATCTGAGAAGGCTGTGATTATTGTGTCCAAAAGACTGAGCAGAAGTGATGCCATATGACCATTGGGTCTTATTTTCTGGGAGACACTCATTGTGAAACACTGAATCATTATTTAGGAAGCCTGACTACTCTGAGGCCACCATACTGTGAGAAGGCCAGGTCACATGGAGTGACTGACTATGAATGAAAACTCTGATAACCAGTCCCAGTTGGAAACATTTTTGAGTCATCCCAACACAAGTACTAGACATGTGGGTGAAATGCCTCTAGATAATTACAGCATCTACTTCTTGAGTCATTCCCAAGCAGTCTTCAAACAACTGTAACACTGACAAAGTGTTTCCCTTGTCTGAGGAAATTCCTGGCCAACAGAATCCATGAGCTGCCAGTGTAATAAAATTGTTTTATGCATCTAAGTTTTTATGTGATTAGTTATGTGGGAGTGGTTACTAAAATATAATTTGGCAACTAAAATATATGGCATTATCTTTGTGACTAAATATTTCTGGGGTGGTGGAAGATCTGAAAGGCGATTGATAGCTAAAGCCTGGGGAAATTGTAAATGAGGGTTTAAAGTGAAGAAAATAGTATTAAGTAGTATTTCTGTCACGGCAGAAATATTAGCAAAATTTTGCCTGCATTAATGTAGAAATGGAAAATGTAATTTAAAAAAATACATAGATTTGGTTAAAACATATTCAACCAAACTTCTCAAAGTGCCAACTTGTTCTTTTAACTTCATGTTGTGAGGTACAGATAGAATGACACAAGTCCCAAAGGAACTGTTTCATTTTTAAAACAAAGTTCAGAAGAAATATAAATCAACACTCCCTTTAGTTAGCAAAATAATGTCAAATCAAGAAATGAATTTTGGGAAAAGATAAAATATAGAATGCAATTACAAAATCCTCAAAAAATCTATGAGAGTGTAATATAGAAATTTTTTGCAAGCGAGAAAAAGGAATACTGAAAATAATCTAAATGACGTGCTAATGTGCTTATTTAACTATCATTAAAAAATAGAACTCCTGAGAATATTAAGGACATTGTCACTCAGCATCATTACAGTGAGTCAAAAATATACATGAGCTCATCTTAAAGAGATTATTTAATGTGGCACTTATCTAATGGAGTAGATTATATATTGATTATTAGAAACCTTAAAAAAAGTTTTATTTTTTTATTTTTTGAGTTGGAGTCTCCCTCTGTCGCCCAGACTGGAGTGCAGTGTCCGCTCCTGGCCACTGCAGCCTCGACCTGCGGGGCTCCAGTGATCCTTCCGCCTCAGTCTTTCAAGTAGCTGGAACTACAGGCACGTGCTACCACGCCCGGCTGATTTTTGATTTATTGTAGAGATGAGGTCTCACCAAGTTGCCCAGGCGGGTCTCGAACCCGTGGGCTCAGGCAATCCACTCACCTCAACCTCTCAAAGCATGGCATTACAGGCTGACCCACCAAGCCCGGCTAAAAAAAGTTTTAAATAACTTATATCTATTCATACAAAAAATAGAGACCATATAAAATGAAGATAGGTTTTAGATTTTAAAGATACATGGAATTTTACTGTGACCAGGCAACTATAAAAGAAAGGGAAACCGAAATAGAGTAACTAAAAACTTAAAGGGCAGAATAAAGAGCTCTGAAGAATCTTTTCCAGAGAACACAAATTATCTCTAACAAAGGAACTGGCGACATGTGCCCTGTTTAATTTCAGAATTGCTATGGACTAGTAGTTGCTATGTGCCTCCCTTTTCTCCACCGTTTGAATAAATGACCTGATGGCAATTAACCGTTTCTGTCTTACACCCATAGTATGCTGGAGCATATGGTGTAAACATCCTATCACTTCAGTATACAGATTTTCAGATAAAAATGATCTATGCCCTAAACACTATTCTAAAGGAGTATCAACTACATATAGACCTAAATAATTGATAATATTCTGGACCTTCAGCATGAGCCTGAAGCCAAAATGAAATTAAAGTTTGGGAGGATTTAAGAAAACAGTGAGTATAAGTGGATATGTAAGTAATATAAATAACTTGTTGCACCAGGGTTGATTATGACAATTTTTTAATGACTAAAAATGGTTTGAGACTCCTGACACTGAAAAGTGAGATCTTTATTGCAGTCCCTGAATCTCACTGGGCTTGTGTCTGTATGGTACACTAGACATGACTCTTAATTCTGATTCTTTTTTTTTTTTTTTTTTTTTTTTTTGAGTTGGAGTCTCACTAGGTCGCCCAGTCTGGAGTGCAGTGGCCTCTCCCGGCCACCGCAGCCTCCACCTGCTGGGCTCCGGCGATCCTTCCGCCTCAGCCTTCCGAGTAGCCGGAATTACAGGCATGCGCTACCACGCCCGGCTGATTTTTTGATTTATTGTAGAGATGAGGTCTCGCTGCCCAGGCGGGTCTCGAACCCGCGGGCACAGGCAATCCACTCACCTCAGCCTCCCAAAGGCGCGGGATTACAGGCTGAGCCACAGAGACCGCTAATTCTGATTCTTAAAAAATGTACTTTCTTCCTCATATTCTGGAATACTAACTTTTGTCATCCTATGCCACAGCTTTAGAAATCTGATTACACTGAGACCATTAAGCTGTGAGAAAACCTAGTCCAAATTGACAGATCAAGTCTACATGTATAGTCAATATTTTGTGCTGAGCTAATTTTTTGGGGTCAGTCCAAATCAAGTGCAGACATATTAGTGAAGACACCTGCAGATAGTTCCAGAACTTCATTATTGCATTACTCCCAGCTGTTCAATCTTACCAGATATTGTGGAGGAGAAAAACACCATCGCTGATGTATCCTTTCTGATTCCAGATCACAGAATTTGTAAGCATAATAAAATGATTGTTTTGTACTCCTACGTTTCTGAGAAATTTGTTATGCTGCAATAGTAACTGGAACATATGTTGCCAAGGAGGCCCTCTGGCTTTTACATTTAGCATTTAATTAATGATTTATGGCCTTGAGAAAATTTTCATTATCTACCTCAAGGCAGAGTACAGTAAACTAAGGACCCAGAGCCAAATCAATCTTGGGTTTGATTTTGGAAGTCCCGAGAGCCAAGAATCGTTTTTATATTTTTAAAGGATTGCACAAAGAAACAAAAAAATTAACAACAAACCAAACAAACAAAAAGAGTAAAAGAATGAAAAGAAAATAAAAACATATTTAGAGATTTTTATGTAACCCTCAGTGCCTAAATTATTTACTATATAGACCTTTGCAGAAAATGTTTACTGATCCCTGTTACATGACATCATTTACCAAAGCAATAGTTAATCTAATTTCACTGTCAATATAATTAAAATTTTTCATGTTATTTAATTGCCTAATATATTGCACCAGCTCTTGAATTTACTTTCTTTAGTTTTACATTGCAATTAATGACCAATGACAACTATCGGCTGGAAATTATAATTAAAAAAAAAAATTCATCAAATTAGGAACAGGAAGGAACATCTTCAACCTGATAAAGGGTATCTGAAAAAAAAAAAAAAAAAAGAAAGTCTATCAATAAGCATTATACTATCATATCATTTGATAGTATACTATCATATCTATTGATAACACTATACTATACTATCATGAAAGATTGGAAAAAAGGTATGAATAGTCAGTCTTACTATTTCAGTATATTTTTAAGTACTAGCCAATGCAATAAGACAATAAAGTGACATGACTCATTTTGAGTATTTGTAGATGTAATATTGTGTTTATAGAAAATCTTAAAGAATTTTAAAAGTTACATAAAATTAATTTTACGTAATCACATAATATAAGTACAATTTTCCCAAATAATTACATTTCTTCATGCACGCAATAGGAAAAAAAGAAAACATTAAGTTAGAAAAAAGAACTTAAACTAGTATTCACAAACATGAAATAATTAATAATAAATGCAACAAAATATGTGTAAGATTTGTACACTGAAAACTATAAAACATTGTCAGCATAAATTTTAAAAAAACTTAAATAAAAAATATACAATGTTCATGACCTGGAAAACTCAATGATTTACAGAATTAATTAGTTGATGACTATGGATTAACAGTAGATGAAATTCAAAATTTCATCAAACATAAAAAATCATAAGCTGATTCTAAAACTACTTGAAAAAATAAATTATCTACAATTGATAATACAATTTTGAAAAAAGAATGTTGGTGGAATCAAGGTAAAGTACCTAATTTCCAAATTTATTTTTAAAGCGTAATCTAAAGTATTATATTTCATAGAAATACATTTAAAACAAAATCTATTACAGAGTACAGATATAGGCCCCCACAAACATAGTCAATTGCTTTGAAAATGATTTCAAGATAATTTATTGTAAGAATAAGCCTTTCAATATATTTTTGCTACAATGTGATATCAATATAAAGCATACAAAATATGAACTTTTCTCTTATTTCACACCATACTAAAATGAATTCAAAGTGAATTAAACATAGTGATATTTAAGCAAAAAAACAAAAACAAAAAAACTAAAGCAATGTTCATAATTTTGAGACAGGTAAAAATTTCCTAACACAAAAATGTTAACAACAACAAAACTGAAGTAGTCAGACTTCAACGTTTAAAACAAGCAAACAAACAAAAAAAGGACTTGCTTTTCCAAAGAAACCATAAAGAAAATCCACAGACTAAGAGAAAATATTTTCGATAAATATAATTGATTTAATATTTGTGTTTAGATTATAAAATAACTATTAAAACAATAACAAAAAGACACAACTCAATGAAATTATGGAACAGATTAAAGCAGTCACTTCGGAGCACAAAGCTAATGACTGATAAATGACTATTAAAAGTTTTTACTTCAGGAAAATGCAAATAATTACAATTAGATACTACTATCCACCCCTGAGATCATCAAAATTAGAGACAAATGTAACAAATCCTGGTAAGTGTGTGGAGCAACCAGACCTCTGGCAAGTATGTAGAGCAACCAGGCCTCTCACACTTTGTTGATTATAATATAATATGGTACAAATACCAAGACTGGACATGCAATCTGTGTAGTTGCCCAGGGCACAGAAGGGTCCTGTTTCAGACTTCAAATTCTGCTGTCACTGTCTTCAAATTCTAAATAAGATTTTGATAAGTAATTTCAAATAATTATTGTGTTCTAGTACCCACAAATTATTTAGTTGACTCTGAAAATCATTTTGGTAAATGATTTGGCAATTTTGTATACATTTAAACATATACTTAACATATAATGTAGTTCTTCTACTCCTAGTTACCGAATAAAAATGAAAATGGATGTCCAGAAAGTCATTATTTATAAATACTTATGGTAGCTATATATACAATAGCTCAAAACTCAAATGAAATTGCGGCGTGACCCTATAGTGAATTAATATTTAAAAATAAAAAGGAACTGCTGATCCATGCAACAACAAAAACAAACCTCCAAAAAGTTATGAGAGAAAGAAATATCCACTCACAGAATATACATACTGCATGAATATGTTAATGTAAAATTCTAGAATTAAAACAATCTATAGAGACAGAATGAGCAGGCATAGCCTGGACCCCAGAATTAGGATGTGGGCAGATTAACAACAAAAAAGAAGAAAACTTTTAGGTGGACATAGGTATTTTCATTGTGTTGATGATTAAAAAGACATAGATATCTGTCAAAACTTATCAGACTGATCCAGCAATCGCACTACTTAGTATATATCCAAAGGTAATGAACTCTGATGAAGAAATATTTACACTTACATGTTAATTGCAGCACTATTTACAATAACCAGGTTATGGAATCCACCTGAGTTGTTATCAGTAGATAAATGGATACAGAAAATGTGGTATGTATATGCATGGAATGTCATTCAGCCCTAAAAAAGATGGAAATCTTATCATTTGTTACAGCATGGATGAAACTGAAGGCCTTTATAGGAAATGAACTCAGTCAGGCACAGAAAGACAAATATCACATTATCTTGTGTGTGGAATCTAATAAAGTTGAATTTCTAGAATAAGAGAATACAATAATGACTACTAGGGGGAATGGGGGAATGGTGGTAGTATTAGGGAGATGTTGGTGAAAAGACAAAATTTCAGTTTGATAGGAGGAATAAGTACAAGAGATCTATTGCACAGCATGGTGATTGTAGTTAGTAACAATATATTGAATATTGTTAGGAGAATAGATTTTAAGTGTTCACCACAAAAAAGCTACATAAAGTAATGCATGTGTTAATTAGCTTGATTGAGCTAGTCCACAAAGTATACATATTTAATACATCATTTTGTACATAATAGATATATACAATACTTATTTGTCAGTATTTTAGAAAGTAATGTATATCCAGATAACTTAAAAGCTCCTCATAAAAAATCAACAAAATCTTAACCAGTATTTTTAATGGTTCATTTATTAGAAGTAAATTTGCCAACAAATTTGATTTTTAAAACTGATATAAATTATAAAGAGAAATTTTATTTAGAAAGTAAATTAGAGAGAGAGAGAGAGGAGAATCACCTTTGTAATGTAGGGAAGAGGGCCAAAGCTAGGAAACATGGCAGCAATAGCTCAGAGAACACATGGCCTGGCCAGTGCTTAACAAAACAATGACCAGAAAAATTCTTAAAGTTGAAAGTAAAAGTAAACAAATTAAAAATATACCAAGTTGTAAATATAATCTCAAAGTAGAAAAAAATGTCTAATGAAATGTTGAAAACTTGATCGTAAACTGTCAGGTGAGAAATACAAAGAGAAATATAAAAAACACACGCTACAAAGGGATCTTGAATTTTTTCTAGTAAGTTGATTTTTTGGCATAGGGATTTGTACTGAAATTTTGAAACTATTTTGCGCATAGTGTAAGTCTATGTAAATGATTAAGTGTACTAAGATTTTTGGAAATCACTCTTTTGCCAATGGAGAAGGATAAAAATATGGATATGTAGAAAAAGAGAAACAAACTTTTTGAGTTGCAATTTAAGGTATATTAAAATGTATATGTAACTATGGTTGTGTCCTAGGGAATTGACTAAAAATTAAGAGCACAAGTGACTCAGAGGATCCTTGGAGAAATCTCTGAATTCGTGACTTGGACAGAAGCAGAGCCTGACATTTTTAAAATTTTATTCCAAGAAGGAAAGGAGTGCCTGTGCACTTGTGTGAACTTTTCAAAAGGTACTAAAATCCAGTTGAAGGGGCTTTCACAGGCTTATACAGGAATAACTTAAGGAACACTATCAATAAATTAGAGAAATATGAAAATGTCCATGAGTTCAAAATGGCAAAAAAATTATAAAAATAAAATGTGAAGATGACATTGTGGCAAAAGTTGTTACTCACTGAGAAACGAAAAATAATGAAGAATAAATAAAATAATTAAAAAATATTTTTAAAATCACTATTATGTATACCCCTTAGCTATAAGGATTAAGACAAGAAACATTAATGGATACTAAAATATTGAGTGAAAATTTGTTGAGGATGAGATATTCAGAGTCTCAAATGTTTAAACTGTAAATTAGTTATTAAGTGTAAAGTGAAAAAAGGGCCTAGTAATATATTAACTTGATAATATTGTCTTAACCAAAGTGAGACGAAGAGAAGGAAAAAGGAAGATTCATGGCAGAAAGACCTGCCACGGGCAAGTTTCTCAAAATGAAAAACAGTCAAAAATTCATTTAATAGTTATGGAAATGCAATGAAATGTCATGCAGTTTAATTGTGGACTATTATAGAGACAGTAATAATGACATTTTCAAATAATCTTAATACAATAATTTTATTCCTTTTTAAGTTTAAAAAGGTACAAAATAATATATACTATATAATCTCAATTAAGTAAATGAAGCTTCATGCTACATGCATGTGTAAACCCACTTAAAATCTCAATTATGTGTACATTTATATGTGAATATGTATAGAGTATTTCTTACACATAAAGTAACAGATAAAAATAAAATTTCCTCAATTATTTTATAGTCATTATTTGTGTTTAGCAATTTTGTGTGAGTTATTTATTACTTTCTTTTTACCTGTCTTATTTTAAGTAGTTTTATAATAGTCAAATATTACTGTCAAAATTAGAAAGAGAAAAAAGAAAAAAAAGAATTTCTAAATACAAGAGAAAAGAGCATAAAAGAGTATACTAAAAATCTTAATTCAATATAAATTGTCTATATATGTGTGATTGATTTTTTTAACAAAATGTACAAGAATAATATAATATATAAGTAATACAATGTTATGTGAAGTTTGGCATTCTAGTAAGAATTAATGCAATTAGATAGAATATGCATGAACTCTATAGGACAAAGCATAAAAAACTATTTAGATTATTGCAAAATCTCCAAATACATTCATATATTTAAAAAGAAAAATGCATTTTCAGAAAAATAAAAGGAGAAATGTATTTTCTGCTGGTGAAATATTATGTTGAAACTACGATGTATGCTTGTGTACTCTCAGTGGAATAAATCCATAGCATTATTTTAGGATATAAATACATCTGATTAAGCTTCTGCACAGCAAAAGAAATAATCAACAAAGTGAGAAGACAATTCACAAAATGAGAGAAAATATTCACCAACTACACAAGGGATTAATAACCAGAATACTTATACATAAGATGTTCAAATAATTCAATAAGAAAAACAGCAACAAATAATTGGATTAACAGTTGGGCAAAAGATTCTGAATAGTCAGGTCTTAAAAGAAAATATACAAATGGCCGATAGTTATATGAAAAAATGCTAACATCCCTAAACATCAGAGAAATCCAAATAAAAACCACCTCTCATGGTTTTAACATCTCACTGTAGTTAAAATAGCTTTTATCAAAAAGACAGTAGCAAATACTGGTGAGGATGTAAAAAAAAAAAATGGGAACTTTCATACATTGTAAAATCTCCAAATACATTCAAATATTTAAAGAGGAAAATGCATTTTCAGAAAAATAAAAGGAGAAATCTATCTATTTGTTGGTGGAAATGTAAATTATTATAGCCACCTTGGAGAAGATTATAGAGGGTCATCACCAAACTAAAAATAGAGCTACCATATGATCTGGTGATCCCACTGCTGGATAAATATATCCAAAATAAAGGAAATCAGTATATCAAAAAGATATCTGCATTCTCATGTTTATTCTAGCACTATTCACAACAGCCAAAATATAGAATCAACCTAAGTATCTATCAATGGATGAATGAATAAGGAAAATGTGGTACACATATAAAATAGTTTATTATTAATACACAAAAAAGAATGAAATCCTGTCATTTACAACAGCATGAATGGAACTGGAGGTTATTATGCTAAGTTAAATAAGCCAGGCAAAGAAAGACAAATATCACATGTTCTCACTTATATGGAAGAGTGTTAAAAAAAAGAAAGTTTAATTCATGGAAATGAAGCAGAAAGTTGGTTACCAAAGACTAGGAAGAGTACTGGGGAGGGGAGATACAAGGAGGATGGGTACAACAGTTAGATAGGAGAAATAAGATCTAGTTTTCAGTAACACAAAAGGACAAATATAATTAACAATAACTTATTGTATATTTCAAAAAAAATAACTAAATGAGTGGAATTGGAATGCTTCCAAAAACAAAAAAGTAGTAAATGAGGTAATAGATATCCTAATTACCCTGATTTAATTATTATCCATTGCCTGTATATATTAAAATACTACATGTATCTCATAAATATGGACTTTTATGTATTCAGTCATTTAAAATAAAAATTTTAATTTATAAAAGATAAAATAAATAAATACATTTAATCAAACAAATTCTTATTGTATCTGAAAGAGTTTATTTGGAAGGAACACCAGCTCACATGGAAAAGAAGGAGAAAAGAGTATACTGAAAGAATGCTTTAAAGAAATGTAGACTTCTTTTTATATATTCCAGAAATAGGACTTCTCTTTCTCTGAAGACTCACCTAAAAATAAAGAGTAGGAAACAATGCTTCTGGAACAATTATATTTTTCACATGTGATTGCTAAGTAAGTAATGGCAAAGTGACGGAGTCAGGAGCTCTATTATGTGTGTACTTCCTTTGGATTAGGGCTGGCAAATTATAGTTTGTTGGCTCAGCTTTGTCCAGTCTGTTTCTGTATAGTCCCCAAACAGAGAATGATTTTTACATTGTTACATGCTTATATAAAACAAAAAAGAATAAGAATATTGTATGACAGAAGCATAGGTAGCCCGCAAAGCCTGAAAAGCCCTTTTCAGAAAATTGTTTGCTGACCTCTGATGTAGAAGACCACCATGTTGCACAAAAATATGCACTAACCCCTTGGACAAGCAGTGTGTGTGTTGACATGGTCTTGAATTTTAGTGTTAAGCCAATTTACCCCCAAATTCTATCTCAATAACCTCATGGTTGTATAAATTAAAAATATTTGATCTGTGTAAAATGGAGCTATCTTCTTGAAAGTACCCTCGTGGTTAAATTCAAAGCTAGACATAAATACTGAGCCCATTATCACCATTATCACGTACTGTTGGTGCTTTTCTCATCTATAGACTGAGCAGTCCTGAGACTCGTTGGCATAGGAAACTCTAAGCAGTGGCAGCCAAAGAAGAGAAATTAGTTGAGCAGTGAGATGTGGCAGGATATATATTCTCAACTGTCCAAATCTTGGCTGAACACAATTCAACATACCCTTCTAAAGAAGCTTGCTCAGGCCTACCCTGGCTGCTGCTCATGTTCCGACTGCATTTGGAAGTCAACACTCAAAAGTTATTCACCATCATTCTGACAGAGGAGGACAGTGAGAAGTTGCCATGGCAAAAAGTATATAAAAGTCAATGCCTTGGCAATGGATCTTGGCCAGAAGCAATATATAGTGTGGTAAATAGTTATGTTGTTTCAAGATTTCCGCATAATAACATAGAGAGTTCAGAAAATCAGATTAGAAAATCTGAAAATAGAATTGCAATGAATAATATCCAATGTGTTTAGCATGAGATTTAACTATGATTACTTCCTAACAATAGATAGTCCTCTTTTTAACTGAACTTTGATTTTTTTCAGAAAGGTCATTGTTGTATGTTTATGCAGAACTCAAATTTGTTTTTCCTTCAAGAACAGGGTTTCCTCTGACCTCCAAGAAAAAAGCAGAATATCCTCTAAATGCTATAACAACTTTGTTTTGATCTCTCATATTTTGTTTTCTTTTTTTACTATCTGGGACCTTGTATTTTTACTGTTTTTGTTGATTTGGATTGCTTGTTTTTTCTTTTATCATTTTCCAACAGCAGTTGTAGACATCACTGAGTATGAAATATAGTGTCCAGAAAATTTTCAAATGGTTTTATAATTTTATCTTTAATTTCTCTACTAGAGATTTCAGGAGATTAAAAAACACCTAAAAGAACAGTAAATTGAAGAGTTTTCTTCTCCACTGGTTTAAAGAAGGTTGAAATGGCTCATGTTTGCTTCTGTTTATACATTTGAAATGCATAATCCCTTGAACCACACTGTCTGGCTATGTGACTGTTCCACAAATTCTTTAACTGGCAATGCTTTGTTTTAGGAATCTTTTTTATCATCCCTTAAATTTTTTCCCTTATATTTACAACAATAATTTTAAATGTATTACACTTGAATAAGATATATTTGGTTGATATTTAATCATGAAAGAAATGAAAGTTTCTACAATAAAAGAGACAAGAACAGTGGAATAATGCCCTGATATAAAATTATGCATAACTGTGGGATAGTCATCTTTTTAAAAAGATACATTTGCTTTCAGTTATATAAACTCTTTTTGATAAGTAACACAGTAAATGCAGCTTACATTTTTCTTAATATTTTAAAAATTAATTTTTATATCATATCATGACTAATATATTTAATGAAAAAATTGTAGGCTTAATTTAACATTTTAAAAATTATCAAATTGAATTAGATAAGCTGCTTGGGCAGATGTATAGATTAACTTTTTAAAACAACAAACAAGAACATATTTAAAGCAAGCATTGTCATCATATATTTTAAAATATTAGCCATTGTACCAAGCTCTTTCAAAATGTAATATCCTAAAAACAAGGCATCTAAATAATATTTCCATATTTCTAAATAACATTTAAAATATAAATTATAAAATAGTTACATATTTCAGAAAAATAGAGTATTTTATTAATGCTAATATTTTAAGGTATACGACTGTAATTTATTCGAGAGTCTATCTTAATTCTGCTACAATATTTTGCAACACAAATAAATATATTCTAATTCATAGAGATAGGCTAGATTTTTCAAGCACATTTTGAAGATAAGTTGATAAACCAGTAACAGTTGAGTATCATCTTCATGTTACACATTTATTCATTAAATGCAGTTACTAAATGCTATATCTTAATGTCATTTTGTAAAGAATAAATCTGTATTAAGCAACACAATCCAATAAAAATAATTATTGACTTTAATTTACATTATTGATTATTATTGCTATAGAGTAGAAAATCTGTATGTTGACAATGTTCAAATGAACACAAAATAAATCCAAATTATGCTATGACTTCAATGTCCAGCCCCCAAAAGGTGGACTTAAATCACAGAACTTTATGTGAAAAGTCCTATAAATGTTGAGTGTTAATGTATGCAGCTACTAGAATTTATTGAAATTGTCACATACAATCCTTAGAAAAATAACGGAAATTATATTTTAAAAATAACTAACAAAAATGATTTTTCTCACATTAACAGGAAAAGAAAACAAATAAAATACATAAATGAGTAGGTTCTCTGTCGAATACTTATCTTTACGACTGTATAGAAACATCACTTTTTTATTCTTCCAAAGGTTACGAAGGTGAACAATAATCACTGTGGTTGTCAAGGACTTTGAAGAACGGGAATGATTTCATCATCATGACAATGATTTTATTTTTTTCTAGCTCATAGAAAATCTTTTCTTGCTTCTCTCACTCTTGCTTTTCCTTTTCAGAGTTCCAGCATTGTTATAAGAATACATTTTACACTTTTGAGTTTTAGTACTCTGAGTAATAACAACGTTTGAATCCCTCAAGTGTTACATGCAAAATTCACAAATGTTGCAATTGTAGGAATTTAAACAGAATGCCCAAGACAAATATTTGCTCTGCTTTACAGGGAAGACTCTTCTGTGGTGTGGAAATTTTTATTACAGTTAAATTTATGGTAATAATTCTGATTCACGGGACTTCTATTTAACCTACTATGACATCCTGCTTTCATCTTATCGTCAGTTTACTCATAGAAATATATTTTAAAATATATTTACCTTAAGGGTAATTATTTGAGGATTCATGAGTTCATATTCATAAAACCATTTCCAATGACAGTATTTCCTGCTCTCCCTAAATACTGGCTCAGTAGAAATCAGCAGGTACATGTGTTCCACATGCCTGATTTTCACTTTCAGAAAAGAGGATGAGAACACAGACAACCGATGAGTTCTTGGCATGCTCTTAATCTGACAATTCTAAAAAATATATTGTTGTCACATAATATACTCATCAGGTATAATAAATGTGAATTCATTTAATTGAATTTATTTTTAATTTTCAAACAACAACTTGAGAGAATCTGCAGTGATTGTTGTTAGTATGGAATCATGTTCCATCTGGTTTCACCTTGGCTAAGAGGAGAAATATTTAACATTTCTGTAACTCTTTCTTCATTTATAAAGTAAGCATAATAACAGCATCTAACTTACAGAAGGGCTGAGAAGATTAAGTGAGGTGATACTTTTAATATAAGTGCAACAGTGCTTGTTACTAAGTGCTCAGTTAACATTAGTCATTATAATAGATATAGAAAGAAAGCAATAAACTGAACATAGCAATTTTGAATGTCGTTGATTTTATGATCTCCTAGACTTCCTTCTTTCTGTGCTCTTCCACTTGTTTATTTTACAAGAAATAGCATTCGCTTTACTCTTTAAAGAGAAGAGAGGATTTAAAGCATTCTTATTTCAAAGTTCCATGCTATTCATGAAACTCTAAAATATAAAAATGAGACATGCTAGCAACAGTAAAGATTCTAAGAAAAACCTAAAAGTTTGACACCAGGCATAACAGATTGACAAAGCATTTTACAAAAATATGCTATTTATTTGTTTAACCAAACACCTAGAGTACTTTAAGCAGACACTTACAGGACAGTCATTTTGAATTAAAAATCTCTTTTAATATTCAATGTCTTAGGTTTTCTACTAATTTTTCTTTCTCTTTTTTGAATTTTGTGTTCTTCTCCCTGCCCAATCATTTTTTTTAAACAAAAGTTTCTTCATATGAAATCTCCCAATGTATCTTGCCTTGCCACTGGTTTGCAAATTATTTTTAAGTGAAAAATTCCATCTTCTCTGAGCTTTATTGTGTAAACCAAATAAACTGGATGAATCAGTGAAACAAATATGTGCATACAATGAATATCGAAATATCAGTTAAGAAAGGTATAAAGTAGTACAAGACAACCTCTTGTCTCAATTTACTTAGAAATATAAAATACGTTTATGTGCAAAGTTTAAAAAAAAGTCAGAGTGGGACAAATTGTCAACTAAATGCTATAAAAATTACAGTATGTTTTAACCTTAAGAGAAGGGAGCCGGGCTCGGTGGCTCAGCCTGTAATCCCGCGCCTTTGGGAGGCTGAGGTGAGTGGATTGCCTGAGCCCGCGGGTTCGAGACCCGCCTGGGCAGCGAGACCTCATCTCTACAATAAATCAAAAAATCAGCTGGGCGTGGTAGCGTATGCCTGTAATTCCGGCTACTTGGAAGGCTGAGGCGGAAGGATCGCCGGAGGCCAGCAGGTCGAGGCTGCGGTGGCCGGGAGCAGCCACTGCACTCCAGTGAGACTCCAATCAAAAAAAAAAAAAAAAGAGAAGGGATAATTTTTTTCCAGCTTTGTGAATATTTAGTAAATTACTTGATATTTGACATGATTGGTGTGTGTGTGTGTGTGTGTGTGTGTGTGTGTGTGTGTATGAATATATATGAATATATATATATGAATTGTTTTCCACTGCCAAATATCAGAATATCAGAACTGAATATGGCAGACAGCTCTAAAAACTACAGATGAGATTTTTTACCACCTAATAAAATCTATTTCTGCTTGTAAAAGCTGTGCAATGTGATTTTGGATCTGATATGATATATGAAACGTGACTCTGCTTTGCTATTTTAAGGTACTATTTCTTTAGATTTGACAGTGTCTTGCTTCAAGGGAAGAGAAAAAGAGCAAAGAAGTTGGTAAGCTATCCAATAATAAAAGTCATGTTTCTTACAGAGATTTTCATAAGAAATTTCTTTCTTTTTTGGTTTAATTTCTACTTAAATTTTATATAATTTATTAACATTCTTCACATTCACAATATTACTGATGAGGTTAATGTTTTTATAATTTATATTTTTAATATCATTTTATGAAATACTTGCCTTAGTGAAATATCTTCTAATTACTTTGTTGTTATTACCTCATATTTATGCTCTTTCCAAATATGTTCATTCTGAAGAAAACTGGTCTTAAATGAGCTTATTTGATTTTACTCTCCAAATGAGATTCCATTAAATTATGTTGAAAAATTTAATTTTCTAATTTAAGAGTGTGTACATTCCTCTATGTCTTAAGAAAAGAAATATTTATAATGGATCTTTTTTTATTTTAAAACTGTGGGGTACAAGTCAGGGTTGCTACAAATGTGGTCATCGTACAGGTAAAGTGAAGATACCCTTATTGATGAGGAAATAAATATTTATAATTTATCTTTATGAACACATATTCATTTAAAAATAAATTTTATTATGCCCTAAAAATTGTTTATCTCACAAAACTATGAGATGAAAACTACTAAAAGGTTATTATTCAGTCTTTACATAAATTATTCAGTTCTTTATAACTTCTGAAAACAAAACTAACAAGCATATTTTGTCCAAAGTCTCTATCCTAATTTTCTAATTATATTATTATACCTCATAAAGTATTAGTATTATAATACTAATATTATAGCTGTCAATGTAAATACTTTATTTTAAATGTACAAATAAATAATTTCTCTCTCTTATTTCTCCCAAATTATTTTTTATAAAACCTTTCTATGCCCTTAAACTCACAATTAAGAAATAACATTAAACTGATCTTTGAACTTGAAGGAGTAATTCAGTTTGAACTCTAGAATTATCCAGACATGAAAATACAATAATCAGAAACAGAGATATAGAGTCCTGTTAAAACAAGAGCAGGATCCCAAAACCATTGAGTAGTTTTCAAGGATAGATGCTGTAAATAAGAACAGCTTGTAGCAACCTGCAAAGAAAAAGAACAGTTTATTACAATTGGCTAGAGCATTTAAATCAATTGCTGGGGATAAAAAGCAAATTGAGTTGGACAGAAAGCAAGTAGACTCAGAATTGCCAGTAGGCATTTTATAGGGCTAGTTTTGACAAAAGACTTGGACTAAATATACTGGTAATTGGACTAAATATACTGGTAAAACATATACTGATATGCCAGAAACAAAGGAAAAAAAAGAGAGACATTAAATTGTCTGAGTGTCAATCCAAAAATTGAAACTTTCTGTAGAATTCACTGAATCCTTTGAATTTCCTTTCCAGTGGAAACACTCATATTTTTGGCATAGTACAAGAATTTTTAAATGATACCCAAGAGACATTCAACCAAGTACAATTTTTATTTGTTGGAAATATTGATATTACATAACTCAGAATATGAATACCTTATTTTGCTATTTTTAATTTTTCCTAAATCTCTGAAAATTTAAAATAAAGTATTCTAGTTTTGTTTAGCTATTTATTTGAAAAAATAATAATAACTGTTTTTTAATTCTTTTTTCCACAAGAAAAACTCAGTTGAGTGACCATGGAAAATCCTGAAGCTCTACCAAAAATCAATATCCCTCTTTTTAATTAAATGGATAATAATTGAATTTGGAGACTCCACTTTTGTTTTTTAATGTTTCCACATTCATATCCTTTATTTATATACAACCATATTTTTGTATGATGCAGATAAAATTAAGTTTTTCTTGCACAAGTGTTTAGTTTCAACAGATTTGCTTTACTCAGATAATTTTATTCTCTCTGGCAAGTTTTCCTCTCACTTTCCTAATGCAGTCTATGTTAAGCTCCACCAATAATTTGATTGATATTTTCACAGACATCACAAGGTATTGCCTTGATTGTGGGTAATCAAGGACTGAACATGGAACCACAAAAAACAGCTTTGGAATGTGCAAGAAAAATGCTCTCAGAAGAAGTTAATTAGGATGGAGAAAGAATCAATATTACAAAACAATGTTTACTTTTATATCTGCAGTATGACAAATCAACATTGCCTGGATAACTTTTCATAAGTGAACTTAATTGGAGTGTTTCCTATTTTGCTTGAGCTAGATTATGTGGTAGAAACAGGGGCAAACTGTTCTATCATCTTCTGTGATGATACCATACATTTGTTGTTGGTTGTTGCTATTGTTGCTGTTTTTAATTAGAATTTATGTTCCATGTTTGTTAACTCTGCTTCTCAGTTTTTTGTCTTTCTTATTATTCTTCCTTTTAATAATGCTATTCTTTTAAGAATCTCACCTCAACTCATGTTGAACTGATAGTGATATCCTACACTTTTTCTTATTTCATTTTTACTGCAATAATTATTTGTTTAATTTCTTTATTTTCCACTGTATTTTAGACTAAGCAAGGGCAAAGGCCTTGTCTGTCATCTTCACTGCTGGATGCGATTTGTGACACATAATAGGCATGTGAAATTATCTTCTCCTACCACAATAATGCTAATTGCTAATGAGCGTTTTAGTCTTTTTTATGTAACTGTATAAAAACATTTTATTTACATGATTGGCACAGATTAGGTTTTCCAGGAAGCAGACCCTGAGACAGATACAATGTTCATAATAAATATTAAAGAGCAGCCATGGCATCAAAACTTGTGGAAAGGAAGGAAGGGAGCATGGTTGGAAAAGATAAAAGATTAAGCAGCTGTATAGGCCTGATGGTTTCAGTCAAATTCATGGGGAGCTCTGAAGTTAAGATGGTCAAACATAACCATTTGGTGAGCTCAGATAACTAGATCTTTGAATAACTGTTACCTGAAACAGGCTTTAAGTGTAGGCTTCCTCTATAAAGACATGAATTTAGGCAAGGCACATCCCTGCAGATGAGAAAATCCCTGAAGACCTCAGATCCCAAAACTGTCTACTGACAACCCTCCTGACAGATGAGACCATAGTGCTTACTTGGAGTTGTATACGGGTTTGTATCCACTGGAGTTCATTCATTGCACCACAATCAGATCAATTTTTTCATACATGCTTAGTGAACAGCTCATCCTACAGTTCAGATGGGTCTTTCATTCTGGGAAAAAAACATAGAATTGAAAGATAAAGGGAACAAATTATAGCCGCTCTTGCTAATAGCTGATCTTGGTGAAACAACCAATACTTATCTCTCTCCTCCATTATTCATTCTAGAGTCCCTTCATTCTCACCTAATGCTTCTGTTGGTTTTAGTGGTTTACTTGGTGTTGATTCATATATTCAACCATGAGAATTTTAAGCCCTGGCCATTATTCCAATTTCATCATTGTGGGTAAGGCAGTAATAAAAGGCATAAAAGTGTCTGTATACTAAACATATTCCTGCCTGCCTGCATTGTGTAACAGTACTCCTATATTCTTATGATGATCAGAACCAATTATTACTACAAAGATTGTTATTCCTTAGCTTATATTTTGATCTCTTGGCAGAAGACATTCAAAGTGTCTAGGCAAAAACCAAAACATAAAATTCAAAGGACATTTTTTTGTTTCCTGGTGGAAATATTTTCCCATTTGTGACAAGGAACTCCAACCATGCAGAACATAGAACTGCAGATACAGGGAGATAATATTCTATGGACAAGGCATTAGAATGATAGGTCATTCTTACTCTCAACACAATCTCCAGATGTATGTGCTTTTCTTAAGAGAAAATAGCTATACAAATATCTTTGATTTAGGTATATATTTGTTTTGAATGCCACTGTCATCTTAAACCAGCAACCTTGGATTCTTGTCCTATGACCAAGAAGATTAAGAAATGCGGATGCCAAAAGAATAATTGAAAGAAGGAGTTTATTAAGCAACAAAGCTCTCCAGAAAACAGAGGGGACCCCAAATGGGTTACTCGGTGCTAGGAATTTGTTTGTGGTTTTATTTTATCTTTTCTAGGGGCATTTCTCTCATTTATATCTCATCCACCCTTTACTTCCTGAAACCCAATTTTTATTGCACTTGCGAGTCCTTGACCAAGGTTACTCCATCTTGAATATTACCCATAAGTACCACAGAAAAGCCCATGGGGGGAGGGAAACTAAAACCACAATAAAATGCTATGTTAATGATATTATAATAAACTAAGGTCAAGTTAGGACATTTAATTAAGTTGCTGCACCTGTGTTTAAGCAACAAAAAGTCTCTTTTGGCAGTACATCCTGGGTTGAGAGGATGCTCTTAACCACACTAGCCATATTTTCAGTCAACAATTATATAACCGGGTGGTACCGAGGATGTTCCCTTTCATGTTAAGTTCCTTGGGACTCTCCTTCTCTGTCTGCCTAGCCAGTTTCTGACTATTTCCTCTCTCATATTTTGTCTTAGAGGATGGCACCCTATCATTGTATGTTCCCCAAACTTCCACTTCAACTATGCCTTCATAGTTTTTTCAAGACTACAGCTTCTTGATGTGACAGTAAATATGATATTGTTTATAATTTAGTAAATCGTTATATATGTGTGGGAGAGCACTTTCAGAGACTTCAACTGATCCTTACTTTCTCACAAGTCATAAAGACAATGTGGGAGACAGACCAAATATCAAGTATGCCAATCTTGATGATAAATTCTGAGGCCAGGGTAACAACTTCTGACTGGTTCTATGAGCACTGTGAACCCAATATTATCTGAACTTTATCCAGAACTTCATGTATTGCCTGGTCCCCCTTTGTCCCTAAGCTAACAGAGGTAACATAAAGAAGCTCTTCATTTCTAAGTATCATGGTCAACTCTATGCCAACTCTATTATGTCCTTTAAATGTTTGAATGTTTCACTTTTTTCACTGTACACTTATCTGAAACAATTGGGGAAAAACACAGAGATACTATAGATATCATTACCATGTACAAATGCCAGGTGTTGTAGGATCCTTTCTTTTGAGGGCCTGGCCTTTAATGAAATCAATGAGTTCCAAGTCCAAAAATTGGCTAAGACCTGGTCATAAAGCAAAAAATTCAGACTATTTTACTGAAGCAACCGTCATTGACCTCCTGATCATCCAGTCACGATTTTTTTTTTATTGGCACATGATGAGTGATGTGCTTATTGGATGCTGACCTAATTTACCCATAGGCATTCTGCATACTATCAACCATCTTCACAAATTTATCTCCATAAATAACTGTGGGTCAATGTCCCTTGCTAGCCACCTTAATTTTGCTTCTGTCTGGCTTCTGACAGTGAAAAGTTACCACCTTGCCCTTCTTATTTTATGAGTCTATTATCCTTGTTGTCATCAGCAAGGCTAGGTCTGTAACAGTTTCTCTTAACATTAGCTCTGGTCCACAGAAAGAAATCACTGCTGAAATTCTAGCTGATGCTCTTTCTCACCAGTGCATTTCATATGATCTCATTATGTAATGCACTACATAGAACATGGGATTTTCAGCGTTACCTAGTATACATCTCTTTCATATCACTTCTCTGAGTCTTTTAATCCTTCTTCCACCATCTAATATGGCATTTCAAGCATTATACCTTCATTGAGTATAAATCATCATTAGTTTTCATTATTATCAGCCATGTTAATAATGAATTCATATTTATGGGTGGGGGGCATCCTTTCCAGGTGGTGAATCCTGAATCTCAAGAGAACATATCTAAGTCAGTAAAAAGGCTCTAATCTCAATTGATGTTTTGGTCTCCCTTCTTCCAGTTCTTTTGGAAGTCAATTCCACATGTTCTTCCTCAACTACTGCTGGAACATGCATTTATGTCAAGCAATTTCTTTGACGTATATTCCTTTTCTTCTCTTGTCAGTTTCAGCATATTCCTGGCTGAGTTTTGCTACAATTCACCCCTAGCTATGAGTCTAATAACCAAGAGAGAAAGTGGAAACAGATCCTGAGAGATTCATATGCAGAGGCTACCTGTTGGCTTTAAGCAAGAGAAATATATTGTCTCCTGACTGTCAATTCTCTGTGATTTCTTTCAGAATTTTTAATTATCTTTTCTATACCTTCAATTTAGTTTAACAATATTGGCAACAACCAACCAATTCTATCAGTCTGATAATTTCTATCATCTCCATATTTTTCAAATACATGAATCATCTAGTGAGCAAGTGCATTTTTTTCTACTATTATATAATCCCAATTCACTGTACACATTTTGACAACTGTAGCATTACCTTATACCAACAGTATTGTTGTTTTAGCTACCACCAGGATAGAGTCTTCTTTGTCAGCCTGGGACCGAGTGATCCAGATCCAAAACATTATCTTTTTATCTGCTTTCCAGGATTCCTCAAACCAGTAACTTTCACTCTATGGAAACCCCAGGTAGCAGTCTTCACACAGAGTTTAGTGTTAAGGACTTTCTTAAGGGAAGCCCTTATAATGAATACCTTTGACATGGAGGAAGAAGAAGCAGGATTAGAAGAGAGAAAAGTTAGTTTGTAATATGGCCTGAAAGACTGTGTCAATTCCAGGGAGAGAACAGGACCTACAATGGCCTTCAGGGTCATCTCATGTCAAGCCAGAGTGATCAGTCCTCCAAACCCTCATCTGAATAAATCACAGGAAATCGGATGCCCAGAAAGGAATGGATATGGGAAGGATAGCTCTGTAAAGCTGAAACAATCCTTCAGGACTGACAACCAAAACCTGACAACACTCCCAACAGCTAAGGCAACATGTCCTTCTTTGGAGATTACCTTGTTAGCATATCTCTGCATCTACCACAATGCAAATTTTATTCCCAGATACAGTGGTGCAATATCTACCAGCACCTATGTTACCACATGCTATATTTACTTAAATTTTTAAAATATTCTATTTAATAACATGTTTTTATTCTGATATGACACTTAACAAATTAAAGCAAAATGATAAAGCAAATAAGCCTTCAAAGACAAAGGCCATTATTACATTTATAAAATGTATTATTACATTTATGAATCTCTGAGAACAAAGTTAATATTCAAAGAAGTTTTGGATCCTGACAACAACTTTTGCAAGTTATAACTTCTCAGTTTCTTAAATTTGGTAATATTAATTTTGTTTATATATAAAATGGGGGTGATTTTACTTAAAATATAGAATGGTAGACCTTATATAAGAGACTTGGTTTCAAGTTACAGCCTAGAGCATGCTTTATTCTCACCATACACATCCCAGACTCATTCATAGAAAATGAAATATAAGAGTGCATAATGCACCAACTATTTCGCTATCTTTTCTGCCAGGTCTGCTATGAATCCCTACTCACTTTGAACGGTACCTAAAACTCCTAGATACATCACCAGAATTGTTCCCTTTTCACAGATGCCATCAGAAGAAGATTGGAGCAGGTTACTCATCACAATTATTTAAAATTAAGAAAGGCCACAACACAATACAATACTAGCACACACAATATTATTTATTTTACTATTGGACTAAACCATGGCGTTATAGTCTGGATGTTTGTATCTTTGCAAAATCAATATGTTAAAATCCTAACATTCAAAGTTTTGGAACAAGAGGTGGGGTCTTTGGGTGATGATTATGTCATGAGAGTAGAGCCTTCATGAATGAGATAAGGGTATCAAAGAGATGCCAGAGATAAGGGTATCAAAGAGTCTCTCACCATTTTTTTATCTTATGAGAATTCAACAAGATAACTGTCTTATCTGCTTCCTATCTGCTTCCCCCAGCAGTATATCTTCCCAAACCTAAGTAATTTAATCTGAAGCTATAGTGTCTTACTATGTCTTCCATCTGATTAGTTATGGTGCTTGGATCATTGAACTTCACTAAACTTCAGAAGTTTAGAAGTTAGGATAAGAAGTTTGGTACTGAAAAAGTGTAACATGGTACTAAGTTCTCTACTTTCCCTGCACTAGCCTGAATCTCAGGCAAACCTGTACATTCTCCCCTTTTGAATACTTCCTCTATGAGTACCAATTGACCAAGATGATCATTGCTCATATTGACTTTATTTTCAGGCACGCTCAAATTAAACAGTAAAATATTTAAAAATTTCTTCCTAATTTGGCAAGAGCCTCCATCCAATAAAAATGATACAGTGGCTTATAATGAGCAGTTTGTATACTTTTTTTTAATGCTTATTTCAACTTGTGTTTCTATTTATTTTAGATTAAGAACATTTCCCATTACTGCCAAACAAGCACATTAATATGTTTTAATTTTGAGAATTTTGTTTATTTACTTTTACCAAAGTCCTAATTCTTCCAGGGAGAAAGGAGACCTTATTTTGCAAGTTGCAGGTTCTTGTTCTACTGAAAATAATTCAAAAATATATAGGAGAGGTTTTTGTGTGTGTGTGGAGAGAAAAGGGTATAACTTTTACAGAAACAGTAAAGTTCTTACAAATAAGGTATAGAGGAGAAAAATGCTGCTAAAACTACAATAGCCGAATAATACCAATATACTCAGTAGGGTCTAGTTTTAGAAATATTATTGTAAAATATATAAATATTTCTATGAGATTAACCCTTCCTAAAATGTTAATTATATTGTCATTCATAGCTGAATGTCCCAGAAGGGAACTTTTAGTAAAAAATGCACTGAATATAATATAGAATTCAAGTAAGACCTTGAATCTCTTGTTATTTGGTTTTGCAATGGATGTGAACGTTTTAAATGGTGCATCATTATGTATTAAAGTCCGAAAAGTTGGACAACTGTGCTTAAAGAAATCTATGCTTCAGAATATGAACAATATATCTTCAGTCATTTGTTTGACTATAAGCCACAATCTTCCAGTATACATAAGACACATACTTATAAAGAGATCAGTTATAAATATTACTTTTACTATTATTTTCTATATATTATTACCGAAGAAAAAACAATTTAAGTTACATTTGTCACCATCTAAACAACTATATAGCTAAAATTAAGAATTTTTAATGCATATTAAAAATTTTGTTGGTTGGAAAGAACTTTATTTAACTACTTCTCAAGTAGTGCAACTAGATGAAATAATTTTCTAGAAAAACCTGGCTAACCAACATTCTATTGTGTTTCTTTATTAGCTCTTAAATTGGATTTATATGAAATCACTCTGGAGACACAGAGGAATGTCTACTATTTCTCAGAAAAAAGTTCAATACTAAGTAAATATCTGTATTCTTTTTTTTTTCCTACTCAAGAACTACTTCCAAAGGAGATGGAGAAATTGAAATAGTTTCTCCCTTATTATTCCATCCACATGGTTGGAAAAATGTAATTGTTAGAAAACAGAAATGGTCTATTTGACTGTTCAGAAAGAGCTTGTTTGATCCTGGAATAGATTTAAAAAAAATAACTTTATGACTCTGGCCATATTTTTTTTGGCAGGGGGTGAATTGTGGTGCTCACCCATAAGTCAGCTTCTAAATAAAATGTAAAAATATTATTCCATACAGAAATTAAAAAAAAAAACCTACACACTCTTTTCCAAGAAAAATATTGTTTTGTTCTCTTCTTTTAACAAGATAATAAAATTTTCTTTTCTGGAGATCTTTTAAAATTAAGAGAGTTTTTACCTGTCTACATGGTTTTGATCTTTCAAAAGAAAGGTGAAATGAATCATCTCATTTTCATTTTAATCTTTAACTGTGTAAAGGCAAGTTCAAATTATTTGAGTTGATTATTTCTTTTCTTATTGATAAATTATGTGAAGGCAGGAAAAATTTCACTGTCTGAATGTGTAAGCAGATAGTTTCTTTTGGAAAATAATCATTGCTGAGAAATGAGACCTATTAAAAACTAAAGAAACATAGTCATAGTAGAAAATTAGTTGCTTAAGTACAACCATGCATTACTTAACAACAGGCAGGGAAACATTCTGAGAGATTTGTCATTAGGTGATTTAGTCTTTGTACAATTATTATAGAATGTACTTACACAAACCTAGATAATATAACTCACTGTTCTAGGGCTACAACCCTGTACACATGTTACTGTACTGAATACTGTAGGCAACTATAACACAATGTTAGGCATTTGGGTATCTAAACATAAGTTTATGAGACCACCGTATACGTGGTCAACCATTGCCTGAAATATCATATGTGATGCATAACTATATATAATTATTAAACAAAAAAATACAGAAAGGGGAATAAAGTCCACTCAGCTTACAGGAAACCTCTGTTAATATTTTAAATAGTAATGGAGAATCCTCAAATAATATTAGTATTATAGAGATAGTATCTTGATATCAAAATATGGTGAGTAGCATTAAGTTGCCCACTTCTGGAAATATGAAAAAGTTTATGCAGTCCTTAGGAAGTCATGAATAAACTACGAAGAAATTGAGAAATTATGTAAGGCAAGAAGGAATGTTTCACTCCAGGAAGAATCAGCTGCTACAGGTGTTCAGTTCCTGAAACTAACCTGACCTTTTCAGTCTGAATTTAATGTATATAAACTCAGGTTTTAAGAGTCCACCAGAAACCATGATCAAATGAACACAATTACTCTTTGAGTAAAAAATAACAAGTTTTTTTTTTTTCCCCAAATGTATCTATAGATTGAACATAATCTCTATCTAATTTCAGCAGGCTTTGGAAATGAAAGTGACCTAGAATAGCCAAAACAATCTTGAAAATGAAGAACAAAGTTCTTTGGATGATTTATACAGCCTAATTTCAAATTTTACTATAGTTCTATGGTAATCAAAATAGTTTAGTACATGTATAAGGACAGACATAGATCAATAAAACAGAATTGAAAATCTTGACAAAAATCTTTACATTTATGGTCAATTGATTTTCAACAGGGATGTTCAAGACAATTTATTGGAGAAAAATATTATTTTCAAGAAATGGTGTAAGAACAATTGGAAAATCACTTGCAAAAGGAGAAATTTAGACTCCTAAATCATGACATACAGAAAAATTAACTTAAAAAGAATTATAAACCCACATATGAGTAAAACTATTAAAGTTATAGAAGAAAACAGGATAAAAATCTCTGTAAACTTGTGTCACGAAGAGATTTTATAGTTGCAATACCAAAAGCATAATTCATAAAAGGAAAAATTGATAAGTTGGACTTTATCAAAATTAAAAATGTTTGCACTTCAAAGGATATCAATAAGAAAATGAAAACATAGGTCTTAGAAGGGTAGTAAATATTAGTAAATCATATTATAAAGGACTTGTATCCAGAATAAACAAATCTTTCTTACCACTTAATAGTCTGAAGACAAATAACCTAACTAAAAATAGAAAAAAAGGATTTCAGCAGTTATTTTATGAAAAATATAGAAATAGCTAATCCATACATGAAAGGATGCTCAAATTATAGTATTTAGGGAAATGCAAATTAAAACCACAATGAGATTCTATCTAGTAGAAAGGCTGTAGTAGAAAAATATCATTTCAAGTATTTGAGAGGATATGGAACTGGATTATCAAAGAGTACTGGTAGAAATGAAAAATTTCATAGATATTTTGAGACAAAATTTGGCATTTTTTAAGCATAAATTTAAAGTATAACCCAGTAATTCTACTTTAATATCTAACCAAGAAAAATGAAAACATACATCTACCCAAAGATTACTACACAAATGTCAGTGGCAGCATTATTCAGTATAGCCAAAAGTTAAACATTTCAAATATCCATTTGATGAATGGATGAACAAATGGATGACAATGAAATATTATCCTGCAATGAACTACTGATACATGCTACAACATGGAAAAATTTCAAAAACGTGTTACATAAAAGATATTGGATGAAAAAGGCAACTTATTGTAGGATTCCACTTTTACAAAACTTCCAGAAATAGCAAAGTTATTAAGATAGAAAGTAGATTCACGTTTGATTGGGCTGGGGTTGAGAATGAAGAGTACAACAATAGGGATCTTTGGGGGACACTCTAGGTCTTCTACAAAGTAACATCACACACATCTCTGCATTATCTTTTGATTTCAGAGACCCAAATTTTAGTTTCCTTTGTTTTTCTCTTCTCTCATATCCCATTCATGAAAAGTAAATGACTTTGGTTCTGACTTCAATATATTATTAGAACCCACTTATGTTTCATTACTTACAGTTATTCCACTTTGGAATAAAAGTACAAAGCCACCCCCCTTCTCTTGTGGGTTTCTACAGCGACCCCTCAACCAGTTTTGCTAATTCGAGCTTTGTACCTCTTACCAGTTTTCTTCAATACAACAGCCACAGTAATCCTTTAAAAATACTACAAGACAGATGATCTTGGAATAAAAGCTTAACTCTCATTATCTGTATCTAGTCTTCCACTTTAACTAATCTCTCATCACTTCTCTTTCTTTAAATGATTCTACTTCAGCCACATGACCTCAGTGTGTCTCAAATATTATCAAGTCATTCTCTGTAACTAAGGAAGGATCTTACACTGTTAATTTCCTCTGCTAGAAGAAAGCTCCTTTTCTAAATACACCTCTACATCACTAACCCCCTTACCTCCATCACCCATCCCTTTCATGAACAGTAGATACATACTCATGTACTAAATGATCTGGGCCCACCTATGAGTGAGAATATGCAGTATTAAGTTTTTTGTTTCTGTGATAGTTCATTTAGAATGAGGGTCTCCAGCTGTATCCATGTTGCTGCAAAGGGCATGATTTTGTTCTTCTTTGTGGCTGCACACTATTCTATCATGAATATGTACCACAGTTTTTTTTTAAATCCAGTCCACTTTTGACAGATGTCTAGGCTAGTTCCATGTTTTTGCTAGTTTGAATAGTGCTGCAATGAGCATACAAGTACAGGTGTCTCTCTGGTAGAGCAATTTACGTTCCTCTGAGTATATTCTCAAAAGTGAGATTGCTGGAAGTATGGAAGTTCAATTTTTAGTTCTTTGAGAAAACATTACATTGCTTTCCACAAAGGTCAAACTAGCTTACATTCCCACTAACAGTGCAGAAGCATTCCCTTTTCTCCACAATCTCACTAACACCTGCATTTTTTTTTTTTTTTCATCACGGCTATCCTAACCAGTGTGATGTGGTATTTCACTGTGGTTTTGATTTGCATTTCTCTGACGATTAATGAGGCTAAATATATCTTCATATTTGTTGGCTGTTTGAATGTCTTCCTTTGAGAAGAGTCTGTTCATGCCCTTGACCCACTTTTTAATGGGATTGCATGTTTTTTGCTTTTGTTATTGCTGTTGTTGTTTTATCTGTCAATTTGTTTGAGTTCCTTGTAATCCTGGATGTTAGGCTTTTGTGGGATGCATAACTTGCAACTATTTTCCCCCCATTTTGTTAGTTTTCTCTTTACTCTCTTCACAGTTTCAATTGCTATGAAAAATCTTTTTTGGCTTGATAAAGTCCCACCTCTCAATCTTAGTTTTTGCTGTATTTGCTATTGAGGACTTGGCCGTAAATTCCTTGCCTACTCCATTGTCCAGGAAGACGTTCTCTAAATTGTCTTCAAGATTCTTCTAGGTTACAGTTTCACATATAAGTCATAGATCCATTTTGAGCTAATCTTTGTATACGATGACATGTAGAGGTCCAGTCTCATCCTTCTGCATGTGGTTAACTATTTTCCCATACCATTTGCTAATATGGTTTCCTTTCCTCAATGCTTATTTTCCCTGATTTTGATAAAAATGAGTTGATTGAAGGTCTGTGGTTTTATTTCCGGATTCTCTATCCCATTTTATTGGTCTATGTGTTTATTCTTGTACTAGTACCATGCTGATTTGATTGTTCTTGCCTTTTAGTAAAGTTTGAAGTCCAAAGTGTGATATTTTTAGCTTCTTCTTCTTTTTTTTTTTTTGTGCTGAGGATTGCTTTAGTTATTTGTGCTGTTTTTTGCTTCCATATGAAATTCTGTACTGTCTTTTCTAGGTCTCTGAAAAATGATGTTGGCAATTTGATAGAAATTGCATTGAATCTGTAGGTTGTTTTGGATAGAATGGACATCTTGATGATAATAGTTCTTCCAATTCATGGACATGGAAAGATTTTACATTTGTGTCTTCTTTGATTTCTTTGAGCAGTGTTTTGTAGTTCTCATTGTAAAGTTCTTTCAACTCTTTGGTTAGGTGAATGTCAAAGTATGTTATGTATTTATTTTTTTGTGGCTATTGTGAATGGAATTTTTATTGTTGTTGTTTCCAGCCTGCTTGTTGTTGGTATAGAAATACAACTGTTTTTTGTGCATTGACTTTGTATCCTGAGACTTTACCATAGTTGTTTATCAGTGTAAGAAAATTTTTGACAGATTCTTTAGGATTTTCTAGGTAAAAAAATTGTATCATCGACAAAGAAGTATGCCTTAAATTCCTCTTTTTCTATTTGGATAGCTACAATTTCTTTCTTCTGCCTGAATGCTCTAAGACTTAAAGTATGTTAAATAAGAGAAATGAGAGTGGGCATCCTTGTCTTGTTCCAGTTTTAGGATAAACGCTTCCAGTTTCTGCATATTATGAGGTTGACTGCAGATTTTTCATGGATCTTATTTTTTTTCAAGGAATGTTCCTTTGATGCCTGGGTGTTCAAGGGTTTTTATTTAAAAAGGAATGTTAGATTTTATCAAATTCCTTTTCTGCATCTCATGAGATAATCAAGTGGTTCTTTTTTTTTTTTTACGCTTGTTTATGTGATGAATTACATTAATAGATTTATGTATATTGAACCAGTCTTGCATCCTGGGAATAAAGCTCACCTGGTCATGATGAATGATTCTTGAAATGTGCTGTTGGATATGATTTGCTAAAATCTTGTTGCAAATTTTTGCATCTATGTTCATCAGGGAAATTAGCATGTAGTTTGTTTGTTTTTTCCTTGTTAAGTTTTTTGCTATTTTGGGGTATCAGGATTACATTGGCTCTACTGAATGAACAAGGAAAAAAAATTCTTCTTTCTTAATTGCCTGGAACATTTTCAATAGGATTGAAATAAACTCTTTCATGTGCATTTTGTAGAATTCAGCTGAGAAACAATCTGGTATAAGGCTTTTTTTGGCAGGAAGGTTTCTTACTGTTGAGTTAATGTCTTGGATTGTTATGGTTTAGGTTTTCAATTTCTTCTTGTTTCAATATTGGGAGGTTATGTGATGCCAGGAATTCTTCCATTTCCTCTAGATTTTCTAATTTATTTGCATGCAGATGTTCACAGTGATCTCTGATAATCTTGTAAATTTCTTCAGAGTCAATTGTGACATCAACTTTTTCATTTCTAATTGTGTTTAGTGAAACTTTCTCTTTTTTTTGTCACTATGGCTAGGGGTGTGTCAATCTTATTTATCCTGTCAAAGAACCAGTTTTTTGTCTTGTCGATCCTTCTGTGATTTTTTTGGTCTCTATTTCATTCAACCATAACTTCATTTTAATAATTTTAAATTTTTTACTAGTTGTAGGATTGGATTGCTCTTGATTTTCCAGTTTCCTGAGGTGTGACATTAAGTTGTTTACTTGTGATTTCTCTATTTTCTTGCTATGTACATGCAATACTTTGAACCTCCTTCAGAGCATTGATTTAATTATATCCCAGAGGTTTCTGTGTGCTGTGTCTGTTTTTATTTGTTCCATGTATCTTTTATTTCTGCCTTGACTCCTATGCTAACCCAAGGTAATTCAGAAGCATGATGTTTAATTTCCATGTATTTGTGTGCTATTTGTGGTTTCTGTTAGTAATAGTATTTGTTTTTATTCCACTGTGATCTAAAAAGATGGCTTTTAGAAATTTGTTCACGCTTGATTTATGCCCAAATATGTGTATATTCTGTGGTTGTTGGGTGGAGTGTCCTATAGGTGTCTATTAGGTCAAATTTTTCTAGTGTTAAGGTTCTGGATTTCCTTGTGGCTCTCCTTGACTACCTTTGTCATCCATAGTCCAAACTACATGTCTATCAGGCACAGGTTGTTCTGGATGGGTTCCATTGTTTGGGATTTGGGAGGCCTTTTTTTTTTTTTTGAGTTGGAATATCACTCTGTCGCCCAACTGGAGTGCAGTGGCCGCTCCTGGCCACCGCAGCCTCGACCCGCTGGGCTCCAGCGATCCTTCCACCTCAGCCTTCCGAGTAGCCAGAATACAGGCACGCACTACCACGCCCGGCTGATTTTTTATTTATTGTAGAGATGAGGTCTCGCTGCCCAGGCGGGTCTCGAACCCGCGGGCTCAGGTGGGAGGTCCTTTTATGGGTGATGCTCATTAAGGCTTTGGGCATTGCCAATGTTTTTATCACTGGTTCTTCTTCTGTGAGAGAAGACTTATCTCTTTTTATTCTTTGGGGTTTTTTTTAGTTATTTAAGGTTATTACTATTGGGATAACCTTTTTTGGGATATTTTTATTCCCACAGGCTGCCCCCTGTTATGGTGCACTCACCCTTCTTCTGAGAATGGTAGTCCATGAGGGCCCAACCACTGTGGGTCCCTGCTGCTGTTCAAGGTTTAACTGTCCTATAAGGTTGCTACCATTTGGCTACTGCTGGAGAGTGCCTACAAGCTTTCCAGTGATGTGAAGGCACATGGTTAAATTCTAAGAGAAGGTGGTCATCAATCTCTCTGCAAGACCCTCTGGAGAAACTCTCTAATGCTGATCTATGGACTAGTCTGCAAGATGTACAATGGAATGGGTTTTGTTCTTATCTCCATCTCAAGGTCTGTATTATTGTCTCAGATGTAATGTGCTGAGTCAGTTGACCTCTGGCCAGGAGGTGGTACTTGCAGGACATAATCAGCGGTGTTGTGGCTGTGAGCTTTTTTGCTTGTCCTTTGCTTCTCCAGGGAAGCGCATAGGTGACCTAGCTCACAATTGGCTACCCCAGTGGGAAATGGGTCCCCTGTCCACTGTGGCCATACTGAGGGGATGGCTGAATCTTTTCTGTTTTACAAAAGAGTTCACATGGTGAGAGAAGGGCTGCCAGGATGACAGTCCCACCCCCACTCCCGGCCCTGTCCTTTTCTTTGTCTGAGGCTATCTGTACTCAGAACCCAAAGTTTCCTTTCTGCAGCAAAATTTTTCCCAAAGGCTGGAACCCAGCTAGTCCGTATACCAGATCCCCAGCTTGTATACTCAATTGTAATCAGAAGAGGATTTGGGCCCCCTAGACACTGTGGCAATGCTGCAGGAATGGCAGTACCACCCATTGCACAAAAGTGTTCACATAGGGGGACAGAGGTTACCAAACAATTGGGTCCTGCCTGACTTTTCTTCCTTTATTAGAGGCTGACCGCACTCAGAACTCACGTGTTCTTTCAGCTACAGGGTCTCTCACTGCTGCTTGCCCCAAACTGGAGCTGCCTACAATAGGAGAGCTTGCCCTTGTGGCAAATAAAGGCAGCGGGACTGGGGTTTTTTCTTGGCCTGGGAGCTGGCAATTGAGCACTGCCTGCAAGGATAGAGTTCTCAGAGATGATTTGGCCATAGGCATTCAGAGCTCCAATGGGTTTCTAGGTATATGTGGGCTCTGAAAGCGTGCAGCTGTGCCATATCCAGACTGTTTTCTATGTGGGACTGGAGTCCCCTGAGGCTCAGGAGAGCCCTCTCGGTCCACGGCAGGAGCAAGTGTTAAGTTCCTAATTTACCACACTCACCATTTCCCACCCATATCTAGAGCCTGCTCTCTGCTTCTGTCTTGAGCCAGGTGGGGATGGGGCTTTCTGGTTCCAAAACAGGCTACCCATTCTCTCTTCTTCCTGCTCTCTGTGTGTTCCAATGCTCCTTCACAGGTTGTGGGGTTCATCCTCTGTCTCAATATGCTCCGATCCTGGGGTCTCCGACTGCTGGAGTTCTCTTCCTTTGTTTACTTCTGAAAGAGGCACCAGTCAACTGTGTCTAAATGGCCATCTTTAATCCCCCCATAATCATCTTTTAAATAAAATTCAAATGTAGTATAGACAATAAGAGTAATAGATAGTGATATTTTTCTTTTAATGCAATCAGTGTATTAAACGCGATTATCTTAAATTGATAACAATAACAATTCATTTCCAGTATGTTTTGTAATCTTCTTGAGCAAAAACTTAAAATTATAAGTCAGTATAAAATTAAATGCTCAAAATAAAAGTTATATATAACAATATATGATTGTTCTACATTTTTGGTAGAGTATGAGCAATATTTTCTGGTTGACAATTTATTTTTGCTAACTTACTCTGAATCTGTCTATTAAAAAGAGGTTTCAAAGACAGATAACTTTATTTTTACAAGTGTATTTTTAATGGAAAATCATGATAAAAACAGTGAGCCAACAGTAGTATTCATTAAACGTAGTCATGAATAAGTTTAAAAATTTACTGTTAGCTGCTGTCTTGCAGTCAAACAATTTTAAGGATACCAACCAATTATTAAAAGTTATGATTCTTTCAAAGCTAGGTAAAAATTCTCTTTTCTCTACCGTGACCATAAAAAAGCAAATAAATATACGTGTGGAGTGCAAATCAAATGAAGGAAACAATTTATTCACACTCACACACACACACAAAGCTTCCAAATTAGATATATAATAATAGCATCTTTTATTAACAAAATCTAATTTTCCTTTTCATAAGGATATCTGAAATGGGAGAAAGGACTTGGGAAAGTAAGTTTTCAAAGCAATGGCTTCTTTATAGCTGGAAGGCAGGTTGAAGAAAATTGATCTGAGCATAAAACTGTGTTGAGAGCTCTCTTAAAGTCCTAGGATTTGTTACACTGATGGGTAAGATTCTTACAAGAAAGAAGAGGGGAAAGAGAGTTTAGAATACATTTATTTTCTTAATGTGTTGGTTTTAAGTCATGAGTTTTCCAAACCAATTTTTAAAAACAGCTTTGTTTAGATATAATTGACATGCAATAAACCACATATTTTTAAAGTCCACAATTTGAATTGTTTTGATTTACCTATATATGTCTGTGAAATCATCTCCATAATCAAAATAATGAACATATCCGTCTTCCCCAGAAGTTTTCTTGTGTTGCATTATAATCCATCCTTACCACTCCTCCCTCCCCAAGACATGTTCCTAATCTTTAGACAATTACTGATCTACTTTCTATCATCACAGATAGTGCTTCACTTACTAGAATTGCATAAATATAGTCATACACTACATTCCGATTTATTTGACATAATATAATTAGGTTGAGCTTAATCCATGTTATTATGGATATTAACTTTTCATTACCATTCATTGCTGAATAGTATTCCATCTGATAGAAAAATCACAATTTGTTTATGCACTTACTTGCCAGATAACATTATTTTGTTTTATGTCTAACATTGCTTCATGTATTTCTTGCTTACTTTGTCATGCAATCTGAAAATCTCTGCCTTTTCATTGTAATGCATATGCCATGTAAATTAATGTAATTTTTATATGGTTGGATTTAAGTCTGGCATATTGCTATTTATTTTCAATTTGTTCAGTCTGTATTTGTTTTCATATTCTATTTTTTACACCTAACTTTTATTGGATTATTATTCTAATCTCAGTTTATCTCTTTTTCTGATATTGGTTATAGCACTTTATTGTGTTATATTAATGGTTATTTTAGTGTGTACAGTATTGATCTTTAGTTTATCACAGTTTGTCTTCAACAGTTTTATACCTCATAGTAGCAGAATTCCATTTTTCTTCTCCTGGCCTTTGTGCTGTTGTTTTGCATTTTGCTTCAGAATATGTAATAAACTCCATTCTATATTATTTTTATTTTTTTCTAGACAGACAATTATTTTTAAAGGTATAAAATATTTTTAAAAGCTCATATATTTATTTGTGTAGATACTATTTTTGGTGCTCTTTTTTTCCTGTGTATAGGTTCAGATTTCTTCTGGTATTATTTTCTGTTTGCTTGAAGTTCTCCCTTCCACATTTTTGGTACCATAGTTCTGATGTTTATAAATTCTTTAGGATTTTTTTTTTGTCTAATTAGTGTTTCTTTTACTTTCATTTTGAAGGTAATTATTATTGGCTGTAGAATTCTTGGTTGACAATTTTTTTTCAGTCCCCTGTAGATACTGTATTACTGATATCTGATTTTTCTTCTTTCTGATGTCAAAATTGTTGTTATTTTAATCTTTATTTATCTGTGTATCTAATGTGTCTTGTCTTTGCTGTTCTTAAGATTTTTTTTCAGGATGAGTAGTTTATACAATTTAAATGAGATGATTGTGACAGGCCTCTGTGTATTTTTCTTCATGTTTCTTGTGATTAAGATTTATTACACTTTTCAGACATGACAAATTACAGTTTCCATCAGATTTTGAGCATTTTGATCCATTATTTCTTCAAATATTTATTTATTTGCCCCTTTCATGGACTCCAAATAGGGGTGTACTTGAAATGTACCCCAATTACTACTTGAAGTTGTCCCATAGTTCATTGTTGCTCTGTTAATATTTTTTAGTCATTTGTTTCATAATGTGTTTCATTTTGGATTTAAAAAAAAAAATCCTGTGTCTTTAACTTCCCTATTCTTTATTTTGCAATGATTGATTATTTGTTAATTCTATCAGTGTTTTGTTTTTGTCTTTTAATTTAAGACATTGCCATTTTTATCTATACAAGTTTGTATGAGCTCTTGTAGATGTTTCCCCTCTAATTCCGTCGGGTGATTCGTTTCTCAAACTTAGGTATTTTCATCATATGCATAAGTTGGTTGATCAGTACTCAACAGAATATTAAAGTGAGACTCTGTGAAGATCTCTGAAATTTTTCCCTATGTTGGCTTCTATTTTCTGGTTTTCTGAACTCAGGCTGCCTTGGCTGCTCCAGAATCTCAGCTCTATCTACTTGCCTCAGAAAGCTTTAGAGTACTGTCTGGAGTCCACCTCATTGATCAATTATCTGGAAATCTTATCCTGCATTAAGCTGCAGCAGTCATAGGACCTCTGTCTTTTGTTTTCTATGTCATTATTCTTAGCTGTCTGGCAGTGTTTGTTTCATATGGTTCCTTAGTTTCCTTTTTTTTTTTTTCATGTGAAGGAATAAATCCAGACGCTGTAATTTCATCTTGGTCTGAAGAGCAGATGTTCTGAATAGTTTTCTAGTTTAATTCTTTCTACATGAAAAAGGGGATATCCTCATAAAAGAAGTAAGACTACATCAAAGAACAAATAGCAAATTTATAAATTAATACTATACTATTTACTATTTATTCTTAGTTTTTTTTAAGGTAGCATAAAGATTACCTCGGCTATATTAGATGTCTCTAAAAGCATACATTAAAGTTTTTTTTATGTTAATACTTATTTCTGTTTATGTATGATCAGTCAGTAGAGATTATTGCTCCATAGAATGATTACTTGTTTTTTATTGAAAACATACTGACAGGAACTACCAGATCAGTTGATGTTATTAAACTAACTTGACAAGTTGTTTCAAGCCAATGTTTTCCTGATGAAGGTAAATTACTTACCAATTTGTGGTCTCTGTTCTAGACCAACTAAATAAAAATTTATAGATGCATGATATAGACTTTTTTTATTAGAACAAATCAAATTAGAAACAGAAAAAAAAGGAAAAGCAATATTACCTTTCTAGTACAGTAAGTATCAGTCAGGTTTGGGAAGCACTAACTAATATCTTTAACTATAGGTATTTTAAACATCAGAAAAATGATTTATAGGATGTTATATATTTTGAAAATCCTCAAATATAGCTACTAAGGGTCCTACTCTCCCAATTAATTGTGTCTTAATCAGTCATGCCTTGTTTTTAAAATGTGTGGAATATAATGTATAAATTTAGAAATGTGAACATGATAACCAGCTTGTATGCAGCTAACTTCTATTGCTGTTATGAAAAATAATACTGAAAAGCAACTATTTTAACATTAGCTTCAGAAATATCAAAAATAATTGGTTTTCTTCCTAGATTAATAAATTTTATAAAACCTCAATACATTTAAATTTTAGTTAAAAAAATTATTACACATGCAATATCATATTTAAATAATGATGGCCTTTTGAGAATAAAAAACAGCTTAAACATCAAAAAACAAAAAGAAAGGAAAAGTCTAGATTTTGTAATTTGGAATACCCATGCTGTGGTCTCCAAATTCACATGTTGAATCTTAATCTCCAATGTGATAGCATTAAGAGGTGAGACCTGCAGAAGGTGATTAATTCATGATAGCTCTATCCTCATGAATGTGATTAGTAATCTTATAAAAGCAATCAAAGTACCTATGGGACACAATGTTCACCATCTGGGGAATGGGATACTTGATACCCAATTCACCCCACTACGCAATATGTCAATGTAACGAATACTCATGTGTACCCCCTGAATCTAAAATTAAAAAGCAATTAAAGGAAGCATCTAGTCCCTTTCACACTTCCACCTTTTACCATGTAAAAACACAGCAACAAGATACCATCTTGGAAGCAAAAAGTGAGCCCTCACCAGTTCAAGCCTTAGACTTGGTCTTAAACTTAGCAGCCTTCAGAACTGTGAGAAATACATTTCTATTATTTATAAAATTCTTGTTTTTGTTTCTAATAACAATAAGAATACACTTAGGCACTCAAGTTCAAATTGCTTAATATTACAAGCCTAAATTAATCTTCTTATATGGAAAATAGGTAATGTAAAACTTACCCATGGGTTGTTATGAGAGAATGTGTGCAGAAGTTTCTAGAACAAGATGGGCTCGGTGGCTCATCCTGTAATCCCGCGCCTTTGGGAGGCTGAGGTGAGTGGATTGCCTGAGCCCGCGGGTTCGAGACCCGCCTGGGCAGCGAGACCTCATCTCTACAATAAATCAAAAAATTAGCCAGGCGTGGTGGCGCGTGCCTGTAATTCCGGCTACTCGCAAGACTGAGGCGGAAGGATCGCCCGAGCCCAGCAGGTCGAGGCTGCGGTGGCCGGGAGTGGCCACTGCATTCCAGTCTGGGCGACAGAGTGAGACTCCACTCAAAAAAAAAAAAAAAGTTTCTAGAACAGTACCTATTAAAAAACATATGCTTATTAAAGGTATATTTTTATTTTCTTTCTTTCATGGCCCCACATTATTTAGAGATAATTGAAGTTATGTGTACTTTAAAGATAAGCTTAAAATATTAATTCGAATATCAGCTCAGATTATGTCAGAAGCTGCAATAATTTTATTGATAAGTGTATTCTGAAAGTACATGTATAAATTTTTTAAAGTGTTAATCCACAGATTAAAAATAAGTTAATTGGAAATGGATAATTGCCAACATCTGTTATCAAATTACTACATTTTGTTTATTCTACTTAAAAAAGTGTTTTCTCCAGAATAATTAGAATGCTTAATTGTGTATATTCATATTATTTTACAGATGAAGAAGTTATGTGATGTCATCTACTCTAAAATCTTATTTACTTTATAGATGGTGTTGTCAGAAAACCTTTTAATCTGGGTTTCTATCATCTATAGAAAATAATCATAATTTATTTACTGCTTTTGAATTACTAGAGACTGAAAGCTTCTTGAAAGTATTTTTAGATCTTCATGACATCTGGTAAAGTACTCTACTAACAAAAGTACTGATGGACAGAAATCAAAATATATAATCAAAAATATAATCCAAAATAAAGTATTTTTAGATCTTCATGACATCTATTTTATGTTTCATTATAGCCTTATTTCACTAAGTAAATGTATCAGAAGTTGTTTGGGGTCCATGTAAACTGGGATTATGCTAAAACATAAGCTGTAGAATAGCATTTAAATTATTTTATTTACTACTATACTGAAAGCACATAGGGGCGTGCTTGACATCTAATAATGATAAATATTTGCAAATCATACAGAATAAATGAATAATACTAGCTTAAAATTTTTCAGATACTGTATAACAAAACTTTCTTTAGAGCTATATTTGAGTCTTATGTTATTCTAGCTATATTGTACTTTTAGAAGTATCTCTTTTTTCACTTGTGGCTAAGAAACTTCAGAAATGATGTGGTCCAATTTTGGCTACAACTTATCTCTGTATCAAACCAATCAAAAATAGAAAGGATTCAAAAGGTGAAACATGGTATGGTAAGTGTTGAACTGAGAATGGTAGGTTTAAAGATTTTGGAAAACTCTAAAAATATACCCTCTCAAAGTTTTGAATAACTTAGAAACTTTATAAGCAATATTCGCAGTTTGTTGTATTCAGCAATACTCATTCAGTTGCAAGTAACAGACACAACTTGACCAAGTTTGAGTGGAAAAAAAAGAGAATGACACTATACAGATGCAAACCAAGGTATTATATTAAATGAACCATACTACAGAAAACTTGGAATCAAACATTTTAGAATTTGCTCTCCTTGCCCCTTTCTGACTACCAGCAACATTTGCAATTCAGTGAATTAGTAAGTACTTTTGTAGTTGCAGGTGATACAGTCAGCTACATCAGTTTTCTCTTTCTAGCCACTTCGGAAGAATTCTGTATAGCTCCAGAACTTTACATTCACGACTTCACTTAATGCAGAGTGTAGCTAAATGTTTTGTGTCCTCAATCTGATCATCCCAGGTAGGAACCCTCAGTGCCAGATTGAATTACATATCTGTCTTTCAATTGTAAAACATGATAAAGATCCATGATCAGCAGAAATGATTGAGCTAGAAACTACTGTGGTGATGCTTCAGCTACTCCGTTATTCACCAGTATGGACACCGGATTGGCAGCAGAGAGGAAGTCAATAGAAACATTGTGTTCATGATAATGATATGGATTAGACTGTTTTTACCGAAAGTTTGTTAAACTTGGTGGTAGCATCTGTTAAAAAAATACGGATTTATTTTGCAAACAATATCATGAAGGTACAAAACACTCTTTTGGCAATTATTCTGTAAGTAAAGTTCTTTATCGATGCAGGCATCGCAAATGACATCTGTATGAAGCACGTTAACTATGTTAGTAGTACCTATGAAAGTATTTATGAATTCTAATCAATGCTACCAGCTGAGATACTTTAATTCCTAGAAAAATATAATTTTATTATAATTTTGGCATAAAAATATTTCAAATATTTGTAACTGTAGTTGAACCAAAGTCTCTTCAATGAAGATGCCAGGAAGCAGGTTAGAAACATTTTAGAAATGGCATGACTAGTTTTTAAAATACATTTTCTATGTTTTCAGGGACAAAAGCATGGAAGGAAAGTTATATTCTCTAAGCTTCCAAACTTCCCCTGAAACTTTTTGGAGAAAACGAAAAATGATATACAAAGTAAGACAGTGATCACATTGATGGCTAACGCATCATGTGTCCTGCAGAAGGTAAGAATGGCAAAACTATGAGAATATGCTCCTATAAGCTCAATGACTCTGAACGTGAAACAGATCAAGTTTAAGCCCCTCAGGGGCCAGATATGGGCATGGAAGATTAATAGGAAAGCTCCTGTTTTTCAGATATATCCAGACCTATCTCTCCTCTAAGTTAGACTCATGACTTTCATAGAACCCTCATTATGGAAAAAAGAATCCCATACTACACCCTTTAGTTCCCTCTCATCCCACCATTTTCTTTTCTTTTCTTTTTTTTTTTTTTTTTTTTTTTTGAGTTGGAGTCTCACTCTGTCACCCAGACTGGATTACAGTGGCCGCTCCCAGCCACCGCAATCTCGCCTGCTGGGCTCCGGCGATCCTTCCGCCTCAGCCTCCCGAGTAGCCGGAATTACAGGCGCGCGCTACCACGCCCGGCTGATTTTTTACTTATTGTAGAGATGAGGTCTCGCCTGCCCAGGCGGGTCTCGAACCCGCGGGCTCAGGCAATCCACTCACCTCAGCCTCCCAAAAGGCGCGGGATTACAGGCTGAGCCACCAAGCCCGGCTACCAGTCCCACAATTTTCTAAGAGTTCGCCCAACAACCTGACTAGAAATTTCTCACGGGTGTAATTTCTCCCCTTCTTACCTCCAGAACCTAACATGGATTGTTTAGATGATGCCCTTTATACTGTGTCTTCTTTCTCCATAATTGTAAAAACTATTTAAACACTGCTCTTATTGGAAACTAAAGGTTTAATCTTGCTTCCATCTCCACCCGTCACCCATATCCCTGCCATATATTTAAGATGTGGTATGTTTTCTTTATTTTCAAAATTAATCTTGACTACTATGGAATTTTTTTTATTATTTTAAGCAATGGAGAATGGTGGGAAAGTTAAGGCATCAACAGATAAATGTATTTTGTAGTTAAAAAATACAAATTTTCAAGTCAGTGTGAAATTCATTAAAGGGGCTTTATTTCATTTTGCTTAAAAAGTCAGATAAGTTGCAATTTTAAATAGAAGCAAACTTTGTGAAAAAGGTGATGAATCGTTGAAATGAGCAATAATTATACAATTTCATATTGCAAGATACCAAATAAATGTAATATGACCTAATATAGGTCAAATACTGTTCAATATTTTAATTAACTGATTGGGAAGCAAACTGAAACATGTGCTGATTATCTAAGCAGGTAAGGAAGTATGGGGAAATTGTAAATTCTTGAGTAGATAGAATTATAATACCACTCTCTTTTGAAATTAGACCTATACTTCCATGCATAAAAGGAGATTTTTTTTTCTTTAAAAAAAATTTGAAAGAAGTGACTAGCAAAAGTATAGTTGAATGATTATTGTTTATTTTCTCTCATTTATGTCTATTGTCACATATGTATGCTCTCTCTGACTATACCACACTGGAAAACAAAATGAAATTTTAGTCATAAATATTACTTGGAAAAAATCTAAATGATTAAATATAAAAAAATACAATATCACATGAAAAGCAAATTTGAATGAAATGTTATTTTTGAACCAGTTTTTTTGTTTTGTTTTGTTTTTGAGTTGGAGTCTCACTCTGTCACAGGCTGGAGTGCAGTGGCACACTCATGACCACAGCAGCCTCCACCTGCTGGGCTCAGGTGATCCTTCTGCCTCAGCCATCCAAGTAGCTGGAACTATAGGCATATGCTGCCACCCCGGCTATTTTTTTAATTTATTGTAGAGAGGAGGTCTTGCAAATTTGCCCAAGCTGGCCTTGAACCCATGGGCTCAGGCAATCCTCTCACCTTGGCCACCCAAAGTGCTGGGATTATAGGTGTGAGTCACCGCGCATGGCCTTTTTTTTTTAAAAGAAAAATTGGTGGTTTAACTCACCCATGCCGGCTCTGGTATGTCTTTCCTTCTTTTCTCTCTTCTTTCTTTAATAAACTTTGTGAAAGAAAGAAAGAAAGAAAGAAAGAAAGAAAGAGAGAGAGAGAGAGAGAGAGAGAGAGAGAGAGAGAGAGAGAGAGAGAGAGAAGAAAGAAAGGAAGAGAGAAAGAAAGAGAGAGAGAAAGAGAAAGAAAGAAAGAGAGAGAGAAAGAAAAAGAAAAATCAAATTTAAGGTTTTCTTCTTGCTTATTGGGAAATTAGGATTGAAATTTTTTTTGTCAAAATTATAATGAGGAAGAGATAGAACCAAGATTGAAACTAAGCCCATTACACTGATTTTATCCCAGTCTGCAATTTTTTTTTCTCAAAATAGAGACTGAAGACAGGTAATAGTAAGAGGAAATCTCTCTGAGAATACGAAAGCCTTTGGCGCCATAAATCATAGTATGCATTTTCCTATGATTTGTAATGTTTTGTTAATTAAACCTAAATAATCAGTCTGTTTAAATGGTTTTAAAGGATGGGAAAACATGACAGACTTGAATCACGTTCAGAAATACAATATCATAGAGTAAAATATAATAGTTCATTTTTTTATGGTATTATAGTTGATGACACAGGTATTTTGCTGGTAAGAAAGTATAGTAATATATTCATTAGTAATATTCCGATAAGTTTAGACATTAGGAAGAAGTTGGTTCATTTCACTTTATTTGCCTAAATTGTGTATCTTTTAAAAAGACACAGATATATTTTTTATTTTTATTCTAAAATCTACAAATGTATATTTAATATTCTAAACTTAGAATAAAATGCAAAATGTACAATGAGTACCAAGATAAAGTAAAAGGGTTAAATATTTGGGCATTATTTCAAGCCAACTAACACAAAAACAGAAAACCAAATACCATGTGTTCTCACTTACATATCTTGAGAGAGGTAAAAAGATTGGAGACTAGCCGGGCTCGGTGGCTCAGCCTGTAATCCCGCGCCTTTGGGAGGCTGAGGTGAGTGAATTGCCTGAGCCCGCGGGTTCGAGACCCGCCTGGGCAGCGAGACCTCATCTCTACAATAAATCAAAAAATCAGCTGGGCGTGGTGGCGCATGCCTGTAATTCTGGCTACTTGGAAGGCTGAGGCGGAAGGATCGCCGGAGCCCAGCAGGCCGAGGCTGCGGTGGCCGGGAGCGGCCACTGCACTCCAGTCTGGGTGACAGAGTGAGACTCCAACTCAAAAAAAAAAAAAAAAAAAAAAAAAAGATTGGAGACTAGAAGAGACTAATTGATTATCAGAACAACATTCAGCATAATCATTCAATAAGTTTTGCTACCTAAAATCTTATCTCCTCAAAGCAAAAATGTTTATTTATTTCCAATACATAATTCCTACCAAAGTGTTGAATACGTATTAATGAACATATTTACAGTATTTATCATGGTGATTATAATAAAGATATAAAACAAGTTAAAATAAATTCAAATTTACAAATACCATTTATTAAAAAATGGTTGCAGAAATGACTAGACAAATTGGAATATTAATCTTAAGCAAGTTAAAATAATATGACAAAAACTAGATCATGTGAATGAGTGTCAGTCTTCTTATAGCTACATCTTTTACATATATATCATGTGCTATATATGAAAATAAGTACATTGTGTTTGATTTCTGTTATGACAAAAAGCCATCAAGCTCCTTTTCCTAAGGAGTAAAGATAGAATAGAAGTTGTAACAAAGACTATAATCTCAGGTTATTCACTATGAAATTTTTCTCCCTTTGCTCAACAAAACTGAAATTGCTTGACTTTACTTTTATGTAAATGTAATTGTATGCAATAAAATAGATTTAACTCCTGAACATATCAAATCTCTCTAGAAATTTTGGAATTTTATAACTCAATGAAATCCAAAACAGAACAAAAATCATCTGACAAAATGTATATCCCAAGGGGTTTACATTTTTTAATGTCATTATTACTTAGACAATCCTATTTTTTAAGATAAAACAATGTCTTTATTTTTAACAGGAATCTCCTTGTGAAAAATGTGTACACATATTAGTATGCACACTGAGATATGTATAAATACAACAAAATAATGCAAATATGTTATTCAAAAGCTGAAATGTCTATTTATGGCTTATTAAAATTATGTTTTATGAGTTTATCTACTAGTTATTTTCAGGAACAAGACTTCCTATATAGAGAATTCCACTGGGAAACCATCTGTACTCATCACAAAATTGTCACAAACACAAAAAAAGAATGTACATATAATAAAAACAATACTCTAACATTCCAGAAAAAAGATAAGTACTTCTAATTTCAGACAACAAAAATTAGGACTTGGATAATTTCATTTAAAATCACTTCATATTTTGAAGTAAAGATTTAAACAACATTTGTGGAAGAGAGAGCAGTAAGAATGGGTACAAAATCACATGCTAAATATCTCTTGTGATTCCACGAGAGGTAGAAGACAGGTATGATGTGAATTTTAGATTATTCTTTTGACTTTGACTCTAATAATTAATATGTTGTAATGGCCAACGTTTGACTCTTTTATCTGTAGAGGACATATTTACATATGAAGACAATACAAGAGATCTCACAAAAATTTATTAGAAGTTAATTTGGCAAGATCATAGGATCTCAAAATGTAAGTTCAATATACAAACATAAACTGCATTTCTATAAACCAGTAACAAACTCTCTAATAATAAGTTTTTAAAATAACTCCTTTTACAATGCATCAAAATAGATGTTTAGTAAAAAGTCCATTAAAAGATATAAACATCTATAAAATGAAAATATCACTGAAATTAAATAGGACCTAAAAAATAGACATACCATTTTGACAAAAACTAGTATGTAAAAATGTTCTTCTCAAGTTAGTAAATACATGTAACATAATCATAATCAAAATCTTACTAAGCTGTTTAAAAATTATAAGAAAATTAACCTTTTATACTAAATTATTAAATTATATAAAAGTGTTGAATTATTAAATCATATTTGAACAAAACTAGATAATATGTACCACCTGATCTAAAGATACTATACATTTACACGAATTAAGACAGCATGGCATTGCCATAAATGTAGATATATATATCAATGAAACTGATTTGAAAGATACCAAATACATCTATACATTCAGTTTTGACAAAATTGCCAAAGTAATTCGAGAAAAAAGGCTTTTTTTTTTTCTTCAGTAAATGGTACCGGAGTAACTGGAAAACAATGTGGAAAAAGAAGAAACCATCTCTTCACTAGATATGCATAAATTATTCTAAATTGAGCATAGATTTAAACATAACAGTTAACATGTTAAAAGTTCTAGAAGCAAACCAAAGATGGTATTAGTCAGGACACAAAAAGCAAGAACCATAAAACTGAAATATGCTTCGTGAAAATTAAATATGTATTAGTCAAGAAATGCTAACCATAAAAAAAATCAAAAGTTAAGTCACAAATTGTAAAAAAAAAATTACGATAAATACACCTGTGTGATTTCATGCAAGGGATTGTATGAAGTCTGAGGGCTAAGCTACTTTTATTTTCTTCTGGAAAGTTATATAGCAATGACACTTTGAGAATTAAAAGGCAGACTCTTTTAATATGTTTTGCTAACATCACCAAAGTTTTATATAAAGGTGATCTTTATACAAAAGTACATCAAAATCATTCTAAAACTGTCTAATCTACATATTATAAGTAGTTTCTCATGATTGTTTTGCGTAGTCTTTTTTTTTTCGACTGAGCAGCTCTCATTTTTTTCTTCAAATTTCAACTTTAGTCATTAGAAAAAGAAATCCTCACCCGGCTCGGTGGCTCAGCCTGTAATCCCACACCTTGGGAGGCTGAGGTGAATGAACTGCCTGAGCCCTCGGGTTCGAGACCCACCTGGGCAACTTGGCGAGACCTCATCTCTACAATAAATCAAAAATCAGCCGGGTGTGGTAGCGCGCGCTTGTAGTCCCAGCTACTTGGGAGGCTGAGGCGGAAGGATCGCCGGAGCCCAGCAGGTCGAGGCTACAGTGGCCGAGAGCTGCCACTGCACTCCAGTCTGGGCAACAGAGTGAGACTCAGACTCAAAAAAAAAGAAAAAAAAATCCTCAAAATTGCACTTTTCCCTCTTGTAAATGAATGGTGAGCAAGGCAGTAGCCTTCATGAGAAATAAGCAAATTTTAAGAACAGTGTTCCTAAAATGATTATTGCTATAGTTTGTGAAGTGTATATTTGAATTTTCATTGTAACTTATCAATTATGAATCATAAATAACTTCCTCAACCCTCTGTTATTTCATCTGCAAAAATGGAGTTGTGACTCAAGAAAAATAATGCAAACCAAATTGCCTGATGCTGTACCTGAAACTTGGCAGACTTAAGTAATAATTAGTTGTCATTTTTATATTATTTATTATTGTTATTATGTTTAGAGACATTTTAAAACTTTTTTCAGAGGTTGTGATTGGATAATTGTTTCTGCATTAATTCTCATGAGAGTAAGCTCATATAGACCAAGCTAAATAAGAGTTTTGAGGACCCAGAATATTATTCCAATTTTAAAGTTATTTTTAAAACAAATTTCCTCCATAAGAATAAAAATGAATTTTTGAAATGTCAATTCCATTTGAAATAAATGTAAAAACAGTTAATTTTATTAGCATTTGATTGTTTAAAAATTAGATCACTTTAGATTCTGGTTTCAATATGAAAGGAACTTGGAAGTTATCACTCTTAACCTTTACCAAAAGAAAAAGCTGAACAAATTAAAACAAATTATTTCTTTTAGACTCATTAAAGAATTGAGGACACTAGGCAAATTGCCACTAAAATATCCTAGGAGACATGTATAGTCAAAGAAATCAACCAAGATTTTCTTACCTGGATCAGAAGATGCTAAAGCCTTAAACCAGCTGGGATAGTAGCTGAGAAATAATTTGATAATTTAACAAATTGTTAAAGGCTGGATGTGGACTTGAATGAGAGAAAAATGTTTAGGGACTACAGTCTTAAAAGAGCACCACCACTTTGTGGTCTTTCTCATAAGAGTCATGGAATAGGGGATCAAAAAGTTTATTAGGAATATCCAGACAAGGAAGGGAGTAAGAGCACAAGAAAATAACCATGACACAGTAGAAACACTTGCAAAGGTCATAGCCCAGAGGCACAGGGACGCTGAAAATCTGAAACTTAATTGGGAGATTATTGAATACTCCCTCTCCACCACACTTTACCACCACTCAAAGCTTCAGCATAATAATTATAGCTAAGAGTTCCTCTCTGAGAGGAAGAAAATATAGGGAAGCCCAAAATTAAGCAAGGAGACAAAAATATGGATGATAAAATATTTTGAAGCCTTTCGTACCTATGGATATCACAAACATTAAATACAGCCTAACTTCTAGGCATACTAACGTAAATCTTCACACGAAATGTCTCTATACATCAGTTTTTAATACCAGACATAATATTGATCTTTCAGCAAAAAATTAAAAGATGTGCCAAATACAAGTAAAAGTATGGTTTGAGAGACAAAGCAATTATCTGAACTAGACTGAAATATGACACAGATGATGTAATTATTAGAATTTAAAATAGCCACGATTAATATATTCAATACTCTAATGGAAAAATGTAGGCAAGATGCAAACATATGATGTAGGAGGAGAATAGAACTCAAAGAAAATATCAAAAGACGATGCAAAAACTTTAAAAATAAATATAAGTGACGTATGCCCTTGATGGACTCATCAGTAGAGTTGGTGTAGCCAAGAAAAGAATCAGTGAACTTGAACATAGGTCAATAGAAACTTCTCAAACTGAAATGCAAGGAAGAAAAATAAGACAAAAACAGAACAGAACGTTGAAGAGCTGTGGAACAATTTCAAATAATATAATATCTACATTATGTTAGATAACCAGAAAGAGAAGTGAGAGAAAATAGAGCCGAATAGAGATTTGAAATAACAATAGCTGAGAAATTTTCCAGTATTAACGAGGCACTAAACTCAGAGAACACCAGATAGGATAAGTATCCTTTCTCAAAGCACAAACAAACAAAAAATTAATAAAAAATCAACTATTACTAGATGTATCATATTCAAACTTCAGAAAACCACAACCAAAATTTTTTGAAAGCCAGAAAGTAGGAAGAGACACAATAATGTTAGTGCCTGTAAAGAAGCATGGATAAGAATTTCCAGCCAACTTCTCATCAGATACTAGTAAAGCAAGTGGAAAACGAAGTAAAATATTTAAATTATTGAAAGAAGAGAAAACCTACCAACAAAGTAAAATATTTAAATTATTGAAAGAAGAGAAAACTCTACATTCACCAAAATTATCCTTCAAAAGTGGAGGATAAATACTTTCTTAGACAAAAGCAGAAGAATTCCATTTGGAGGAACTGTCTGGCAAGAAATTTAAATCACAGGTGAGATCAAAGAAAAAGGTTACTATATACTATATTAATGCTAAACAAAGGAAAGCTGGAGTCACTATATTAACTTCATTCAAGAAAGACTTCAGAACAATAAAAATTTTAGGAATAAAGAAGAGCATCGCATAGTGATAAGAGATTTAATTATTTTTGAATACATAATTCTAAACATGCATTTACCAATAGTGTCAAAATGCATAGAAAAAAACTAATAGAACTGCAAGAATAAATAAGACAAATTATTATTGTAGTTCAAAACTTCAATATATCTCTGCTAGTAATTCTTATATCAAGCAGACAGAACATCAGGAAAGATAAAGGTGACACTAATAGTACCATTAATATACTTGACCTGACATTTATGAAATATACCTTCCAACAACAGCAGAATACACATTCTTCCCTAGCTCAAATATTCACCAAGATAGACCACAAAACACACCTTTATAAAATTTAAAATAACAGAAATCACGCAAAACGCATTCTCAGATTACAATAAAATTAAACTAGAACTCAAAACTAAAAAGAGATAGCTGAAAAAATTTACAAATATTCTCTATATAATAAAACAAGCTTCTAAAAAATAGAGGTTAAATAAATCTCAAGAAAATATTTTTAATTAAGTTAACTGAAAAGGAAAACATATTGAAAGCATTGCTAAGAGGGAAATATATGGAATTAAATACATACATTAGAAAAAAGGGAAGATCCAAAAATAATCTAATTTTAGAAAAACTAGAGAAAAAAAGAGCAAACCAAGCCTAAATAAAGAAGAAAAGGAAAATAAAATTAGAACAGAACTCAATGAAATTGTAAAGAGGAAAGAAGTCAAGAAAAATCAGTGATTCCAAACCATTCTTCTTTGACAAGATAAATAAAATTTGAAATTCCTTGGCAAAGCCAAACAAACAAACAGGGAGAAAGTAAGAGAGAGTGAGGAGAAACACATTATCAATGTCCAGTGTCAGAAATTTCTTTTAAAAGATAGTCATCTATGATGATCTCATAAATAATATAGATTGTAAAATATAGCTATGCTCACAAATTTAATAGCTTAGATTAAATGGACCAATTCCTTGGAAGACACAAACTACCTAATGCACAAAGATAAATAGATATCCTAGATAGACCTATATGTAGTAAAGATAAGCCACAAACTGTCAGGGCATATTTGCAATAAGCATACATGACAAAAGACTGTTATTCCAAATAATATTAAAAAGCATTAAAATTCAACAATAATAATTTTTAAAAATGATTTAAAAATGGGCCAAAGACCTTAAGATATATCTCAACAATGAAGATATACAGATGGTAAATAAGCTTATGAAAAGATACTCCACAGCACATGTCATCAGGGAAATGCAAACTAAAACAATGAGTTACTTCTGCACATCTTTTACAATAACCAAAATCTGCAGCACTGACAACATCAAATGCTGTCAAAAGGGTGTAGCAACAGAATCTCTCATTCATTGCTGGTGAGGATGCAAAAATCATATAGCCACTTTGGAAAACATTTTGGCAGTTTCTTACAAATCTAGACATACTCTTACCAAATAATTCAGCATTTGAGTTCCTTGACATTTATCCAAAGGAGTAAAACAATAATGTTTATTTAAAAAGTACACAGAGATGTTTATGGTACCTTTAGTCATAATTTTCATTTCTCAAAAAATTATGCAGAGTGTGAAAAAAATAAATTGTGGTACAGTCAAACTATGCAATATTATTTAATGCTAAAAGAAATGACCTATCAAGCCATGAAAGACATGGGGCAACATTAAATGCATATTACTAAGTGAAGGAAGTCAATCTGATAAGGCTACCTACTGTGCTACTTCAACAATGTGACATTCTGGAAAAGGTAAAACTATGGAGACAGTAAGATCAGTGGTTGACAGAGGTTGGAAGAGAGAAGAATACAGGGAACACAGAGGATTGTAAGGTGAAAGATCCATTTTGTATAATACTGTAATGGTAGATTCATGTCCTCGTAAAGTTGTCCAAAACCACTAAATGTACGATATCAAGAGTAAATCCTACCATAAAATATGAACTTTTGGAGATAATGTATATAAGCCAACATCACATATTTTGTAAATGATCAAAACAGTTCTCCCACTCAGATATTCTGATTCTGATAGAACTATGATATGTACTGGATGTCAATGCTATCATATATGAAGGAGTTCAGTGAACATGGGCTCTTTCCAGTTGAGAGGAAAAATTAATTTAAAAATGCCATGCCTCTCTCATGATTCCCATTATGATTAATATTATGCTATAATTATAAGGCAAGTTCAGATAGGTGCAGATATGATATGGATTATGTGAACTGAGACTGTTATAGGTTAAATTATATCTCCCTACCTAATTTAAATGTTAAAATCCTAAACCCCAGTACCTCAGAATGTGACTTTATTTAAAAACAAGTTCATTGCAAATGTGATTAGTTAAGATGAGGTCACACTGGAGTAAGATAGGTTTATTTTTTATTTTTTATTTTTTTTGAGTTGGAGTCTCACTCGGTTGCCCAGACTGGAGTGCAGTGGCCGCTCCCGGCCACCGCAGCCTCGACTTGCTGGGCTCCGGCGATCCTTCCGCCTCAGCCTTCCAAGTAGCTGGAACTACAGGCGCGCACTACCATGCCCGGTTTTTCTTTTTCTTTTTTTTTTTTTTTATTGTAGAGATGAGGTCTCACCAAATTGCCCAGGCGGGTCTCGACCCTGCGGGCTCAGGCAATCCACTCACCTCAGCCTCCCAAGGCGCGGGATTACAGGCTGAGCCACCGAGCCCGGCGGTTTATATTTTAACATGACTAGTATCCTCATAAAAAAGGATCATTTGGAGTCAGACCTGCACACCTGGAGAGCACCATGTGAGGAAAAAGGCAGAGACTGAGGAGATGCACAACCCAAGGAAGGCAAAAGGTTTCTAGTAGCCACCAGAATCTGGGAGAGAGGCATGGAACAGATTCTTCCTAACAGATTTGAGAAGGAACCAACTCTGATGACACCTTGTTCTTGAACCTTTAGCCTCCAGAATTGTGACACAACACATTTCTATGGTTCAGTCACTGAGTCTGTGGCACTTTGTTATTGCAGCCTAGCAAACAGGAAATCATGAAGTTGTGCAGTGCACAATCTTCACTGATATAAGATGACCCCCACTAAAAGGCATCACAATTGATTAGTTAAAAAAATATTTTGGGCTGTGGAAAAAGTGTCTCGATAGGTGTATTGCATTAGAGAGCCCTTTGAATGTGACTGAAGCTTAAACATGTTAGAATACATTTTTTTAATAAATAAATTCTGGTTTATTTGGGGTTCCCCCTTGTATTTCAGTTCTATATTTAGTGCAATAGTTCCTAAATGGAAATTAATCAAACTCGTATCAACAGTAAAATGGAAGGCTAACATAATTTGTATACACATTAATGAGATTGGACAGCCCGAAACTGCACAAAATATAGATACTTCTTACAATCATAATAAAAGAGAGAAGCCAGATTTTTTTTAAAAAACTCTATCTTGTAGGATTGTATTTTTAAGAAGTACAAAGAAGTACAATTAGACGTCAGGATATTGGCTTCTCTTGAGGATTGGGTCTTGACTAGATAGGGTTATGAGGTTGTTTCTGAGGGTGCAGGTAGTATGTTGCTTGTTGACCTGGGAACAATTTGCATGAGTGAGTTCAATTTGTGATAACCAATCAAGCTATTCAATTATAATATGTGTTTATTTCTTCATTTATATTATTGCAGTATACTTATTACATGTCTAGCAGTGAATTGAAACTGGAATGAACTGAAACTGGCAGAGTAGACAAAAGAGGCATAGCGCAGTGACTGCTTTGGAGCCTTACAACCTGTATAAGACGAGTTTCACATGTGTATTGCAATTTTCAACTGGAAGTATATGATTTAAGGTTGAGTAAGTGTTGCAAGTATATTATCTGTACAGATTAAGGGAAGATGCCACTGGGATTTAACATAGCGATATAAGAAATAGGTGAGAAAGTTGGACTTAAAAATATACATTAAAGTACTTCTCTGAACAATTCTAGTCTCAACCAAAAGATGCGGCAATTTAAAAATCTTCATTATCGTTCCAGGATACTACACATAATAGCATCAACAATTAGCCTGTAAGACAATTCTTACTTGTGAGACATACTACTTATTACCTTTTCAATTGTTATCTAGTATCTTTTCCACTCTGTAGTCCTGTTGGTTTGTGTGGAACTAATGAAGCCAAGGTTTGGTAGTAGTAGAACGATTGACTTTATTTTTATCTCAAATACATACGCTTTGCTACCTGGTAACTAAACTGATTCATCATACCAACAGCCAACAAACAAAGCATAAAATGACATGGAGTTAGTTATGAGACTCTCCCTATATATTCCTTCTATGATTCATTTGGGAGGTTATTAAGAGTGAGTATTGGTATTTTCATTTATAAACAAAAGTATTTGTAAGCCCTTTCCATATTTTTGTACTGTCTTTCATTTCATATACTAGTTTCTTTAAAAACTAAGATTTTTTTTCTTGTATATTTTTGATATTATCTGTGCAATCAAGTCATTATTAACAAATAAATATGACAGTATTAGCAAAAGTGATACTGTCCACATCCATTGAATGAGAATACCCCAAACTACTGGTCAGATCTGTTTTTATTCTTCGGGCTTACTTCATGCCAAAAATAATCTGTGGAACTTAATGGTTCACCTGCAGTGATTTTTGCTGGGTCGTGATATGCACCAGAACTTTTAGTCATCCAGGGCTTTTATTAGTCACTTTGATTATCATTCATCCTTGACTTTACTTCCTCACCCCAAATCTGGGTTGACCCTCAGACTAACATCTCCTGCAGCTCCTCTCTTGATTTACACAGGTGCACGTAGAGATATTCAAACTCCAGATTAACAAAGCTGCTTCATATATACACACAAATGAAAATATTCTATGTAAATAAACTAAAGAAAATCAGATTTGTTCATAGTGAAATTGTGTAGCTGAATAAACAAATTAAAGTAACTGCTCATTTAAGTATGTAGTTAAGGGCAAGCAATAACAATTATAATAAACTACAATTGAAGCGTTAATCTTGTATATTAGCACTGTAAACCAAAAAAAAAGCGAATTAGAAAAATGGATAATAACATCTTGATTTCTTCCAGTAAGTCAAATATTCATAAAATTATATGAACCATGTGCTTGGTTCACAATACTTTTTAGTGAACTGAAACTTGTGAGATTGATACTATTGGAAATGAAATCAATATTGTTTATTTTTCACAACTATCTTAATGTTAATGATGGTTGGAGAAATGACTCAAATAAATTTCATATTGGAAAGGAAAGGCATTCTTTAGAAAGGATCTACAATTCTATATAAACAATATTTTTTATAAGAGAAAAATATTACTCAAGAGATAGCGTAAGGCACGTATTCATTTTCATTTTCAAAACAAATTAACTTTGAAAAAGCATTAAAGGCTTACAAAATTGTGTGTACATGACCTAGGCCTGAACCTTGACAACCTGCTGAGAGACGTATCAGGGCAGACTGTGCACTGCACAACTTCATCAGTCGCTGTTTGCTAGGGCTGCTATAACAGAGTGCCACAGACTCAGTGGCTTAAACATAAAAATGCATTGTCTCACAATGCTGGAGGCTAAAAGTTCAAGACCAAGGTGTCATCAGAGTTGGTCCCTTCTCAAGTCTGTTGGGAAGAATCTGTTCCATGCCTCTCTCCCAGATTCTGGTGGCTACCAGAAACCTTTGACCTTTCTGAGGTTGGGTTGTGCAACCTTTATCCTCACATGGCGTTCTCTGTGTGTGCAGGTCTATCTCCAAATGATCCCTTTTTATGAGGATACCACTCATATCAAACTATAGACCTATCTTACTCCAGTATGACGACATCGTAAATAATCCCATTTGCAATGAACTTGTTTTTAAATAAGGTCACATTCTGAGGTACTGGGGTTTAGGATTTTAACATTTAAATTAGGTAGAGAGATATAATTTAACCCATAACAGTCTCAGTTCACATAATTCATATCATATCTGCACATATCTGAACTTGCCTTATAATTATAGCATATTAATTGTCATGGGAATCGTGAGAAAGGCATGGCATTCTTTTAATTAATTTTTCCTCTCAACTGGTAAGAGCTCATGTTCACTGAACTCCATATATGATAGCATTGACTTTCAGAAACATATCATAGTTCTCTCAGAGTCAGAATATCTGAATGTGCGAACTCTTTTAATCATTTGCAAAATATGTGATGTTGGCTTATATACTTTTGAATTATGCAACTTTCATTAGGACATAATATTCATACAATTAAATCTATCCACATTTTAAGTGTAAAATTGATGAGATATGGTGATGAGATATAATTGTATATAATGCGGATTTTTCAGATCAGCCTGGACTTCAAGAGTGTCAGCTCAATGGGCCAGTCAAGCTCCAGAGTCCTCAAGGGACTGGTAAGTCAGAAATGTCAGCTCTAATGGGCTGGCAAGCCAAGCCCTGAGAATGTTGTGATGGGGGGGCGTGCAGGCAAGCCAAGCCCTGAGTGTTGCGATTTGGAGGTGTTGGCATGCCTAGCCCCCCGGGGTGTTGGCTCTAGCAGGCTGACAAGTCAAGCTCTGAGAGTGTTGCTGGTTTGGTGGGCTGGCAAGCCTAGCCCCCTGGGTGTCTCAGCTTCGGAGTCTCACCTTCTTCCATCAGCTCTCCTGGTTCAGCCAGCTCCACCGGCTGGCAAGCCAGCCACTAGGGTGCACAGCTTTTCGACTGCGATGATCTTCTGCAGCTCTTCAGGTCGCTGCTCTTCAGGGTCGAGGTTCTTGTCTCATGCCCAGGAAGAATGAGGGACACGGATAACTGAAAAGTGAGTAAGCGGGATTTATTGAGGGGACAGAAAATCTCCCGTGGTGAGAGTGGACCCGAAGGGGTTGTCAGTCTGGGGCGGAAACCAGGTGCTTATATAGCCCTAAGTCCAAGCCGATTGACCCCCTGATAGCTGTGAGCTGTTGCTGTTTTGATTGGTCGGTATTAAGGACCAATCAGCAGGAGGTAGGGGCCTAATGATGAACTGACTGGTTGCTTCTCGATCCTCGATCCTCACAGTGAAGACTTTAGCTCTAGCTTGAGGGGTTTGCAGGGAGCTTGTCTACCAACACGCTGAGCCTGAAAGGCCTTCCAGGAGTTCATTACATTATTACCAGAGGACTCTCCTGTCTGTCTGTGTAGCCTTTCTCTAGCTATCTCCTGTCTCATATACAGTCATGTAAACACTATCAAACTTAAAAATTTTTCCCAAATTTTCTGAAAAGTAACTTCGTATCCCTTTGCACTCAATTATCTCTCCTAATGTCCCATACACTGGTTAACCACTGGTCTTTTTTCTTTAACCATAGTTTTGCATTTCCTAGAAATTCATATAAACATAAACATAAAATAAGTAATATTTGTATATCATTTCCTTGATTTAGTATAGAGCTTTTGTTATAAATCCTTGTAACTTCATGTATCAGTAGGTGATTATTTTTCTTACTGAATAATATTACCTAGTATAGATAGAGCAAAATTTCTATAGGCAAAAGTTCCATGAGTTGATGAACTTTTGGTTTCTTTCTGGTATGAGGATGCTATGCAATAAGCAATCATAAAGATTTGGTTACAAGTTTTGGTATTTAAGTTTTTATTTCTCCTTAATAAATACCTGGCAGTGAAATTCCTGATCATAAATGTTTTGCTAGTATAAGATTTTTTCATAATGTATCCCAAGTGTTTATAGTATTCTCCCTGATAATGCACACAAATTTTATTTGCTCTGCTTCTTTATCAGCACTTAGTATTGTCAGTTTTTTCTAATTTTAGTCACTCCGGAGTACATGTAATAGTATATCATCAAAATTTTAATTTGTACTTTTCTGGTGATTAATGATATTTTGCATGTTTTTATGTGCTCATTGATCATTAGCATATCTTCAATTCAATGGAAGATTCAATTTGTCTTTCTTCAGTTTGCCTATTTTTTTATTAAGATTGTTTCTTTTATCGGAGATTTCTAAGATTTGTTAATAGATTCTGGATACAAGTCGTTTATCCTGTAGGTTTTGCAAATAATCTTCCAGTCCATGGTTGAGCATTTTATTTTCATAAATTTTTTGAATAAAATGTTTTTAATTTATATGAAGCTTTTAAAATGACTTTTCCTTTTTCTGTCTAATTAAAAAAAAGTATTTGCCAACCCAAGGTTACTAAATTTTCCGTGTATGTTCTTATAGAGTGTTATAATTTTATAGTTTTTTATTTTACATTTAGTGCTATAATCTATTTCTAGCTAATGGTTGTCATGGCGTTTGGTAAAGATTGAATATAAATTGATACATAACTATCTATATAAGAAGATATACATATATCTTAGCATACCATTTTAATTTTAGAATTAATCATACAATTACTATCAACAACAACAAAAAAACCTAACAGCATTAGAATTTCTTTAAATTGGTAGTTGACATATCAAATATGTTGAGTCTTCTGATCACAAGCATTGTATATTACTCCAATTATTTAGATCTTCATTGATTTCTCTATGTAACATTTTGTATGTTTCAGTGTACATGTCTGGCACATATTTTGTTACAATTAAAACTAAGTATTTTATATTTTTGATATGATAATGATGCTATTGGGAATGCTAATACGTTCTTTCTCAAATTGTTTTTTGTTGTTATATAGAACTGATTTTTTGCATCTTCACTTTCTATTGTGCAATCTTACTAGAAGCACTTGTTAGTTTTATTAATGTTTATAGATTTCCTTGTATTTTTTAGAGCCTGATGCACCATTTGCAAAAGAGAAAAAAATATTACTTTTTACCATCTATATACCTTTTGTTTCTTTTTTCTCTAATTTTGCACTGGTTTGGGTTTCCAGTATAATTTTGAATAAAAGTGATACGCGTAGTTCTCTTTGTTTTCTTCCCAAATTTAGGAATGAATCATTCAATCTTTCACCATTAAGTATGATGCTGGCATAGCATTTTTTAATAACTGTACTTTGTCAGGTTGAGAAAAGTCTCTCCAAGACCTAGTTTTCTAAAAGTTTTATCAAGAGTCAAACGTGCTTATTAAAATAATGTGTTTTTTCTTTTTCATTCTCTGGGTATAGTGATTTAATGAATTATTTTAAAATGTTAAACTAACTTTGCATTCTTATAAAATTTTACTTCATCATGATATATAATTATTTTGGTTAGTGCATTTTTCTTCTGTAAAGTTTTTTTTTTCTTTCTAGTTGCTGTATCAATGCAATGTTAGCTTCATAAAGTATATAGTAAGCTTCATATTGTATAGAGTTGATATTGTTCCCTTAAATATTATTATTATTTTTTAAAACTTACCTGGGCTTTGAGTTTTCCTGTGAAACGATTTTTACCTATATATTTCATTTTCTTTATAGATAGGGGCTATTAATTTATGCCTTTTTGAAGAGCTTTGATACTTTATATCTTTTAAGGAATTTGTCAATTTAATCTGTCATCTAATTTATTAGCATACAAATTTTATAACTTTATTTCATTTCTTTATTTGCTTTAAATCTTGATTGATATTCCTTATCATTCCAGATATTGATAAAATCTGTCTTTTGCCTTATTTTTATAAGTTTGACTAAAGTTTTATTAACTTTATTTATGTTTTCAAGGAATCAACTTTGGATTAATTAATATTCTTTTTTAAAGTTGTTGTTTGCATAGTTTTCTATTTTATGACTTATTTTTATATATTTACTATATTTTAAAATTTCTTTTAATATATTTACTGTATTTTTTCTTTTATTTAAATTTATTTTTTCTTCTTTCTTTTTTTATTTTTGATGCAGAACAAGTTACTCTAGATCATTGCCTCTTTCTTAGTAAAATATCTTGTGAGATATATCTACCTTTTTTGTGACAAACATGATACAAAGAAATAATTAGAATTGCATAAACTATTATGTGAAAAAATAGTACTTCTGGCCAACAAATTTTTAAGATGTCATTTTTATATGGTGAAAAAAATAATGCAGCTTCCAAATTTACCAATTTTCTATGTAGTTTTTAAAGAGAGCTATATTATAGTATACTGGAAAGAACATAGAAATTGGAGTCAGAATGCACTAGGATTAAGTAAACATGACTTTAGCACATTTAGCTGCTGAATCTTGTACAAGTAACTAATCTATCTGCATCTCAGTTTCCTTATCTAAAAAACAAAAAATATTCTTACCTAGTAATTATGACTATTAAATGAAACAAATTGTGAAAATAAATTGGCATACTACCTAATTTTATACATAATGACCTCAAAAGTAATTAGTGCCCATTTATCCCTTAAAATATTGAATTTACATGCATAAATTCGTATATTTTATTTCCCATGAGATTTATTTCCCATGAGATATTCTTGATTCTTTCTTCTATAAGAACCAGTTCTCCTTAAAATTTCTCAAAAATTAGCTGATTTTTATTATTCAAATAATTTGTAATGGTTTATAAGAAATACTGTTGTAATTTTTAATTATTTATAATCTTCAAAAATTCATTAAGAATTGATGATTCTGAAAAGACAGGTATTATTAAACAGCACAAAAACTTGATTTAATTTTCTAATTGTGTATTTATCTTCTCTAAATTATAGAAACCATTATAACATATTTTAATATATAGATATAAATATTATATCCAATAATAGGGTCTTTTTATTTTTCTTAATGTAGATGAATGGAATTAACTCAAACTGTAGTCTTCTCTTTTTATAAAATAGGAATTAAAAAATATTCCTTAGTATAGAAATTTAGAAATATAAGCATGACAGTGGCTATTTTACAGCGAGGCTGGATGGCATTTAGTAAGGTTTATGTGACTAAGATGTACCTTTAACAAGGAAGGTCATAGGTCTGTTTCTAAAAATAGGGCAGGAAATTTTATTTTATAATTTTTTGAATTCTTAAAACATTTTTCACTTATCTGTTAGATAAAATAAATAAGAATAAAATGACAACTTTTTAAAAGTATAATTTGCTTTTTAAATTAGTTTGGTGAAACATACTGCCCTAAAAATACCTTTAGCATCCCTGATATTATCAACTTCTTTTTTAAAAACTTTATTTTTTCAGAAAGCAAGATTTTGATTGCCTACAAGAGTTTTCCCTATACTATTTAGATAAATACATTTCATAGGCATTGGGAAAATGACAAATATGGTACTTTTCATTTGGTATTTTCAAAATCAGCAGTTTTTTGCATGTGCTTATATGCTTTGAAAGATTTTATTGTGGAATAAAATGCCATTCAAGGCCAGAGACAGCTAGCTGCTGAAGGTAACCCCAATATATTGTAATCTAAACCTATTGTTTTTCCACAGCTCATTAAAATCTTATGAAGTTGGAAAACAAACACAATAAAATATTTGTGTGGGTGTTGCCATGGTCAGTAATCTCCTTCCTCTGAGAGCCTTGTTTTTTAAAATCTGATTTTAGCGACAATTCCTTCTTTATTTGACAGCTTCACTTGTGATTGACTATCACTGTTAACCATTTGTCAGTCTTTCCACATGCTATGCCTGCTGGGTATAACTGAGCTATGGGTGTTGAGAACAGCAACTCAGTGGAAATTATTGAATTGAAACGAACTCAAATACAAGCTTAATTTGCTCAATATATTTTAAGTACTAACATGGCAGCCCTTAACTGATTGTAGCCATACCATTGTGTTATTTCTCCAGTATCTCTAAAGGGAATTGATATTCCCTCATAAACCCTTTTCTTCTACATCTGTTTCTTTACCTCTTTGAATTTTATAAGAGCCATTCTGTACTCTCACCATACATTCATTCTCAGTGGTATAGTGATGTTGAAGGGTTATCAGGCTCAGTGTGATACACACTTGCTTTAGTTCATAATTAGTGCGTTACTCCAGTCAAACTAGATTTACACAGCTATGTATTGATAACTATCATACCAATGGTTGTTATAAAAGCACGCTCCATATATGAGGTAGTGCAAACCAGTTTTCTCAGCTATGTATTGATTGTAATCATACCAATGGTTGTTATAAAAGCACACTCCATATATGAGGTGGTGCAAGATATTACAAATTAGCCTGCATGTTGAATTAGTTGAGATCTTATTAGCAAAAATGGAGAGTATTTAGAGTGAAACAGTAGTTTCTGAGACATCATTTACAATTTACAAAAAGATAATTTTGTGTAGACACATAATGCCCATATTTGTAGAATAATGGGATTCAAATCCTTATAGTCATAATTTATAAGGAGAAAAATTAAGTGGAAAAATATTAGGCTACTTGTCTTAAAATCTTAAAAGCCTTTTTTTTCTTTCTTTTTTTTCTTTTTTTTTTGAGTTGGAGTCTCACTCTGTTACCCAGACTGGAGTGCAGTGGCAGCTCCCGGCCACCACAGCCTCGACCTGCTGGGCTCGGGCGATCCTTCCGCCTCAGCCTTCTAAGTAGCCGGAATTACAGGCATGCGCTACCACGCCCGGCTGATTTTTTGATTTATTGTAGAGATGAGGTCTCGCTGCCCAGGCGGGTCTCGAACCCGTGGGCTCAGGCAATCCACTCACCTCAGCCTCCCAAAGGCGCGGGATTACAGGCTGAGTCACCGAGCCGGCTAGGCTTTTCTCTCTTTATAAACAGAAACAAAACCATTCACCCATTTGAAATCTTATCTTTTGATATCTAATTCCAGAGGTCTGGCCTGTTAAAATTAAAGCCGATTTCATTTCCTATTTTATCTTTTTTCCATATGCCCTACCATTCATCACAAACCATCATCAATATTTATAATAGAATACAGTCAAACCTCTACTGCCCCCTTATTTCCTTGTTTATGCAACATCTCATTATAAAAGGCTGAAGAGGTTCTGAATAGTTTTGTTATTTTTTTCCCCATTGCAATGCTTTCTTCCAATGTCATTGACACAGCAGGCTCTGTCTCTGCCACTGCACTTGTCCTACATAAACAGTAGGACTCACTGCTCTTTTTATTACAACAAATCATACACTATGTTCTATCACCCCATTTAGCTATAAATACAATGGTTATATAAAAGTATGCCAGCATTCATAGCAGGAAAAGAGGTCAACCAAATTTTTAGAATAGAAATAGTGATTTTAAAATAGCTGTGCATTCCTTCTTTCCTTGTCACTAAATCTTTTCATCAGCATTCATCTAAGGGTAGGTTATTACATTTACAAATAGTGCACCACAGCCACTTAAGGTGCCTCAGTAGGGCAAAGAGGAAAATTCTTTGTTAAGGGGTTTCAAAATTTCATCAAATGCCTCACTTCCACCTCCCTTCACTAAATTCAGATAGTATTTACTTTTTCCTTGATACGATATCTATCTGATTTGACAAACTTGCTTATTTAGTATTGCTTTGATCCTCTTTCTTTAATCTCTGTGACTTTGACCATGCTATTCTATTTATTTCTCTAACTAAATTATTTGCATTTGTTATAGACAATTCTCAAACTTTCCTGAACAAATAGAGGTCTTTCCTGAACAAGAGAGAGATTTTGCTCACATAATTGACTCTGACACATCCCTAAAGAATATGCATTTACATGTATTTAGGGCTTAAGAGATTTCTACAACCATGATCTGGGTTCTGGAAGAGTTCCATGCGAGCGAATCTAAGAAAAGTCGAATGCTAACAAAATAGCTCATGGGTGTTTGACGTAGGGTTGTTATATTTAGGTCATTGTGTTCTAACTCTGGAGATGTTAAAACGTAAATGTTATCCATCCAGTAAATATAATATAAAAACTTTCCAAGTCTTTAACAGCCTTTAAAAATTGTGTTTAGTTTAGGTTAGAGTGTTGAACACAGCACAGATTGTTTCTTTTTGTGACCAAGAGAGAGAAAAGAATAGTAGTTATAGGTAGGTTGGGTTTATCTTGGGTATTGCTTTGTGTTTATGTGTGTGGGAGTCTGCACACCTTACCTGAGTGTGCAGTCTGGAGGTAATTTCAGTATTAAGATAATGGAGAAGGTGCACGGATCCATATAGGGTGATAAAGTCATTATTCATCACTCATTTTGTTCAATTGTGAAATAATTTGGAGTGCAAATTATTTTACATATACAGTTACTACTGAATATATAATCCTCACATAATATGGAATAAAGGTATCATATATGAAGAGTTTAGTAAGAGAATCTTACAGATTTGACAACAAAGACTACATTTCACATTGTGCATTTATTTACATTATTGAGAGTTACTAGTGCTGTCATTAATATTGGCAAGACTAAAAGTTTATGACAGGAGATGGCAATTTATTCTTATGCTTCTTTTTGAGGAGAGGATAAAGCTCTAAATTTGAATATTTATTTTGCAAAGCCCAGTTCCTTGAATCTACAACTAGAAAGCATTCATAAACATGGTACCCAAATATTGTAGCAACAAGGATAAACTGTTTTTAAATAGCACATATGATCCATGTTTTATACCGATGTTTAACTCAGAATTTTCCATGTACAATTTTCCACCTGGAAATACTAGTCTTCTAGTACTGAGCTAGAAACTGGATATACTAAGCTTTTGAAGAAGGGGGAGTTGGTGGTGTCACATGTGTTTATTGGCTCTTGTCCAAGCATCAACTTATACTCACTTTAAATGGACAACAATCTTTATGTTAGTTCGATAAGCAAATGAAAAATCCTATCAAGAAGAGAAGTCATTGGTGACAGAATATTAGAAGAACTCATCCTCACAATGCAACGTTAACAAGGTTGTAAATTGAATTTGCTATGCAAAACACTATATAAGCCAAATATAAAATAAGGCTTGACAGCTCTTTCTTAAGAGAAACAACACAAGAATTAATCTTGTAAACTAGAGCTGTTATTTTTCCAGCCCATTTATTAACTCTCTCATTCTCACTCTCTCGTTTTTCTTTCACCCTGGACCCGTCTTCTCTCAAGAAAACCACACTCTCTCCTTTCGTATCCTTATGAGTCCACAAATATATCCATGTATTTCTTCACTTGAAAAACAGTCATGTGTTGCTTAATAAAGAAGATATGACTGAAAAATATATTGTTAGGCAATTTCGTTGTGCAAACATCATAGAGTATCTATTATACATTCCTCAATTGTATAGCCTTTTAAACATCTAGGCTATATGGCCTAGGCTACTGTTCCTATATAGTATCTTACTATATGGGATACTGTAGGCAATTGGAATACAATGAGAAGTATTTGTGTATCTAGACAAATCTAAACACAGAAAAAGAAAAATGACATTATGATCTTAAGGGACCACCATCATATATGCAGTTCATCTTTGATTGAAATGTCTTTATGTGATACATGACTGTATGCCTATTTCCAGAGATAAAATCTGCCATCTTCTCCTCTCATCTTCTATATATTTTATTCTCTCTCTTACTCCTTATCTCAAGAGCCTTTGTAAAATGATTTTATTTTTGCCTAACTTAATTAGTACTTGGTTATGTGTATCAATTTTTGCTGCATACTCCCTGAAATGCTAAATATGTTTTTTTTATTATTATTATCTTACTTCTTTTTTTTTTTGAGTTGGGGTCTCACTCTGTCGCTCAGACTGGAGTGCAGTGGCCGCTCCCGGCCACCGCAGCCTCGACCTGTTGGGCTCCGGTGTTCCTTCCGCCTCAGCCTTCCAAGTAGCTGGAATTACAGGCATGTGTTACCACGCCCGGCTGATTTTTTGATTTATTGTAGAGATGAGGTCTCGCTGCCCAGGCTGGCCTCGAACCCGCGGGCTCAGGCAATCCACTCACCTCAGCCTCCCAAAGGCGCGGGATTACAGGCTGAGCCACCGAGCCCAGCTATTATCTAACTTCTTTGTCACTTCTTTTTTGTCCTATTTAGTTGTTTTTCTTGACATTGATTGACAAAAGCACTAATGTGAAAACTTGGAGAAAATGGGAACATAACGGCAGAAAACCCAGAAGGCTAGTCATTAAAAAGCTGGAAAAAATTTTCTATGAGGAATTGCTCTGATATTTTGTAATGAATTTTATTCTTGCTCAATAAAGAGGTAAGTGAATTTTACAGCAGAAATTTCCTTCTCTGGTTCTATCAGGTAACATACATTATTCCATACCAGGTGAGAGTATCCTCCCTGTCTCCATTGTCAGTCCTCTCTTCTCATTGCTAAGCATTATTTGTTTGAATGCTTCAGTGCCCTTCAGTACTCCCACTGTGCTAAGATTCTAAATATGCATAGTTTTAAAGATTTTTGGCTTTGTCAAGGTGAGTATTTCATATTGCAGCAATAGGACAAAAACAACATAAATGTACTAGACCAATGTTGGTTACCATGATATGGAAAAACTATGCAAGTGTAAATAAAATGCTTAGACTATGAGTGAAACCTCTGTCTCATTTAGGCATACACCAATCAACCTGCGGAATTGGACAGGGTCTATCTTCATAAAAAGAGACAGATCTATGTTTTCTATCAGCATATCGATTCTAGAAATAGAAAAGGCAAAGGTATTCACATGCTGGGGGATAAAATAAGAAAAAAAAATCAATGTTGGGGTCGAGGACTTTTGGTCTCTAATTGTTAGATATCACTGATTTCTACTTAGCCAAAGGTCTTTAGGATTGAATGTGTGACTTAACTATCTGTGAAATTAGACAGTAATCCATGGGGAGCTGTAATGCTGAAGGCAAAAGGTCTAAGATAGCTGAAAACTTATTTAACTATGTGTATGTGGGTTGATGGTGATGCAACACAGACATGTGATTTGAAAGAGATTATCTGGGTGAAACATATGCTAGTTTTCCAAAATATTTTTGCCTAACAGAAATATCTAGATAAGTCTATAAAGAAAACAATTAAGAAGTATTTGGAAATGTGGTCTAAGACAGTCTAAGGCAAAACAGAACAGATGAATAATTATGTAGAGAAGCTGTCTAATGTAGTTCCATGGCACGATTTATCCAAATCCTTCTTATGATGGGGGGGGTGCACAGAATAGAAGGGAATGGGAAAGAGGTTGACAGGTTGGCATTCTATTGCCTTTAAAGAAAACATTACTTAAGTAAGGTATAAAAGGGAGCATTTCCTATATGTGTAATAAAAGAAGAAAGTTGGCAAAGGTTAAAATGTTAGAATTAAAACGAATGAGATTTAAGGGCATTAGAAGGTTAATTTAAGAGAAGTATTTGCAGTGAAGTCTTTTTTGGTATATTTCCCAGACATGTGGAGTTTAGAAAACCTCTCAAGTTATTTGTAGACTGTATGTTCTATAAGGAGTGGCCTGGAGCCTAGCAAGAAACCAAGCTTGGCCTGCTGTTAGAGAAGTCACCTATGCATTTTTGAGGTTCCTCTTTCTTCATTTTGGAGAATATTTACTTCATAATTGAAAATTAATGTGAAGATTTTTAAAGGACAACAAGATAATCTTTGGATTTAGGCAGCAATTTATAGTATGGAAGACAACAGGGGAATCTATTGATTTAGGCAACAGCTTGTAGTAGAAAGAGGGATACTCTTAAATTGAGACGCTTGCATTCTATTACCTCCAGGCTAAGTTATCAACTTTTAGTTTCAATATATATATTTTTAGCTTTAAACTTTTCCATGTAATATGGAGCTAGTACCAACCGTCTATTATAGAAATTATAAAATTATAGAAAGCCATTGTCATGGACTGAGCTGCTGCACTAGGCTCCAGCAGGTTAAATCAAAAGCGAGTCCTTTGTGCTAAATGTCATATAATCACACTGAAACTTTGAGAAAGCAAAAAAATCTCTTCACAGACTAGGGTCAAGTCAACCTGAGCCAGTATGGTAAGGAAGCCCCTTCTGCTTTAACTTTAATGTTAATCAACCCACTTTTTTCTATTATTCTGTTTCCTTGTTCCTCCTTAAGCTACCTTAAAAAACAAAACAAAACAAAAAACTCTTCACACAAGTCTAATGAAGCACCTCCTATTTTTGTTTGTGTGTTTGTTTTTTAGAGCAGAATTTATTGAGAGGACAAAAAAGCTCTCACAGTTGGAGGGGACGCTGTTTTTAAATGGGGTATTGCTCAATTCATGAATTAGTAACAAATGACAATTAGATTTTTATATTAAATTTGTTGAAAATTTTAAAAATTCTGCTTAGAGTATAACTATAAGAATTAACTATAAAAGGGCCAGACAGTTAATGAGTAGATTCACTTATCTATTTATTCTTTCGACAAGCATTTGATGAATATGTACACACTAAGGGAGAAATTTTGCCAAGTACTGGGAAAACAAAGACTAAAACGTAGATGATTCCTTCAGAGAGTTCATAGAAGAGGAAAGGCATGGGGAAAAGTAAGTGTACTGAATGTCACTAAGGTTATGAGAGATATGACACATCTGAGGAAAAGGTTCATTCATACATATAGGGATAAGCACAGAAGGTTTTTGTTGGTGGTGGTTTTTTTTTTTTTTTTTTTTTTTGAGTCAGGGTCTCATTCTGTCACCCAGGCTAGAGTGCAGTGGCTTGACTCACAGCAAACTCAACCTCCTGGGCTCAGGTGATCCTTCCACCTCAGCATCATGTGTTGTTGGGACTACAGGCACAAGCCACAACACCTGGGTATTTTTAAAATTATTATCTGTAGAGACAAAGTTTCACTATGTTTTCCAGGCTGATCTCGAACTCCTGGGCTCAAGCAATCCATACACCTCGACCACCATGCCGGTCCAGGGGTGGTTTTACAGAAGACAGACAACTGCTTTTTCAGGCAGGATATGGAGGAAGGTGTATGTTGTTCAGTCACTCATATGGGTGTCTTTGAATGCATGCTGGTTGTGGAAGACCTATGTGCCAAGTCCAGATATTTAAAGGACACAAATGTCTTAGGTAATTGCAAACTGAATGTGGAATAGACATTGAAAGCATAGATGCTGGAGTATTACCACCCTAAAGATTGAGAGAAAACAAACAAATAGACAAACAAACAAATAAAAAAAATTACTGGTTATTTCAAATAAAATTGCTATACGTCATCCTATGTAGGTTGTTGTGTGAACTTAGGTTTTCATTTCTCTGGGATAAATGCCCAGATGTGTAATTGCTGTATAATATGGTAAGTGCATGTTTAGGTTTTTAGGAAGCTGTCAGACTACTTCCAGAGTGACTATATCATTTGACATGCCCACCAGTAATGTATGAGAGGTCCAGTTTCTCTGCACTCTAACTCCAAACTGAAAAATAACCAAAATGTTCCTCAGCAACTGATGGGCATGCAAACTGTAAACAACTATACCATAAAACACTAGTCAGTAATAAAAACAAATTATTGATATGTGTAACAACTTGGATGCATTTCATGTTGAGCAAAAAAAGCCAATCTCAAAAGGTCACATACTGTATGATTCCATTTACATAACTTTTCTAGAATAATACAGTTATAGAGACAGAAAACCGTTTAGTGATTACAAGGAGTTAGTGCTAGTGGTGGGGAAGAGTTAGGTTTAAAGAAGTAGCAAGTGAAAGATCTTTGTGATGATGATATAATTCTCCATCTTGAATGCAATGGTGGTTACACAAATCTACATGTTGGTAAAATGACAGAATTATACACATACTGCACCAATGCCAAAATCCTGGTTTGATGTGGTACTATAAGCATATAAACTGTAACCATTGTGGGTTAATTAGGGGTAACTCGGTGAAGAATACATAGGACATCTCTGTGCTATTCTTGTGAATCTATAGTTATTTCAAAATGGAAAAAGTACAAAAATAATGTGATCTCTACAAAATAAAAACAGGAAAAAAAAGTTGCTAGAGACAAGAGAACCCATGCCTTTGTACATGGTGCTGAAGAAGAGAAAATAAAATTTAAAAAAACTGAAAACAATTGATAAAGGAAACAAGAAAACAATTAATTGAGCATTTTTAATTGAAAATATAAAAATGCATTAAATCATCTTAAGTCTTAAAATAAGAAAGACAATATGTTTAGTATATACTGTGTCATATCTTAGCATTTAAACTACTTTTCCATTAAGTTTTCCAACTATCCTCCAGTCATGGAAAAAGGAAGTTAAATATATATTATTGACAATTTTTAGATAAACACTTGCATGTATTAATGTAATTTCTGATTGCTATTTGAATAGTTTGCATAATTTTTTATCTTAATAGTTCTATTATGGAATTTGAAGAAATTTTATGGAATTTAAAGAAATACTTAGATTAATTTACATTGATTCCATGAATCTGTTATTCACATGTCTGTCTACGTATTTTTTTCTTTTTACCAACTGCTTCCTCATCTTCTTTACATGATAACAGAGCAGTGCAAGATCAGCATGTAGATTGCCCAAGGAAAGTACCTCTCACCATATTAAAAATAGTAATAATAACTCTCTTTAAAAAGTATTATTCTTGACATAGTAATTTACATTATCAAAAGGAAACCCATTCTCAGGTCTGATTTCCATTTGAATGAGTTCATTAATCATTACAACTAGTGGACTCCTCACAGGAAATGTCAAAAGAGTTCCCCAAATAAATACCTAATTGTACACTTGGAATCATAGGAAGATATTTCTAGCAATTTTAAAGGTGCTCTTTCTCACTTTTTCCAATTATAAAATTTTCAAAGAAAATAATTTCATCTACAAGACTTGGAAATCCAAGCAATAAATTAGATTCTAGGGATGGCTGAATCAGGGCTTCAAACAATGTCATTAGGTAAATATTTCTTCTTTACATTCCTACTTCCTCTTTTGGCTTAACTCTCAGAAAGGTCCTCACACCTGTTGACAAAAATTACTACCAAGAGTTATAGTTTTACAGCACCCTTTCAGTCAGTAATCCAGCAAAAATGCCTTATTCTTGATATTTCTGGTAAAATCCCAGCAATAAGATTCATTGGCTTGACTTCAGTCATATACTTTCCTTGATACAATTACTGAGCACAGGAAAGTAGAATATACTAACTCTCCAGGGTTGGGTTGTGTGTGTGGTGAACTCAGCCCAATTTGAAATGTACGGTTTGAAACTCCAGAAAAAAGAGTTGATCCAAAAGGTAATACAAAGGAAATCAGAAGAGTAAATGTTGCTGAGAAGATTATAAAAACAGACTAGCACCCTTTGACTCCAAAATCAAGATTTAAAAAAAATTTGCAAACTGTAACTTGTAAGTAATATTAAAAAAAAAAATCACTAGGTGGAAAATATAATACACTTTAGAAGAGTTAGCATAGTTATTTCTGATACTTTTTAGTAAAATATAACACAATACATTGTAATTCAATATTATATACTAAGTTTAATTCTTATATATCTTATTCTACTCATTTGTCTCTTTTGTCTTTTTATCTCTTGTTTTTTTCTCTTTTACTTTTGTCTATAAGCTCTTTCCTGACATGGTCTATGTCTCATTCAACTTTGCATAATCAACATTTCATATAGTCGCTCATTCATAAGAGTTGTTCATTCACTGATTCAGTCATGCAAAAAATGCTTACTGTGTGCTCATTAGAACACAGGCATAATTCTAGCACTCAAATACATTTTTAAAAAATCACTTGTGCTCATGAAGATTATGTTCTAATGAGAGAGCAGAAAATATCTCAGTAAACAGAGATACATGCATTATAAGATGAAACAGAAATATGAGCTAAGAACAAACTAAAACAGAGTAAGATAAAGAGAGACTGTTCTGAAAAGTTCTCCATGAGAGGTAAACTGTGAACTTATGCAATATGCAGATAAAGATCATGCCACATTAGGGAATACCTGTGCAAGATTCAGATATAAGCAGAGGACAGTAATATGAAAGTATATACCCAGAATTCAAGGAGTCTAATGCATGCATCAAGCTGGGGAAAGGGACATTAGGAGGGCATTGATAAGTCATGATAAGGAATTTCAATTTTATTCTATGTATGCAAGAATTTGGGCATTAGTAGTATATATTTTACATATATTTATTTTTTTCTCAATTTGTTATTCAGTGAGTTTTGACAAGGTACACACATGAGAAAACTACATCCCAACCCACATATCTATTTCTCTCAAAGTTCCTTTTTGACTTTTCTAGGTACTCTCTTTCCACCATAAAAAACAAAACAAACACTAATGCCTATCACCACAGATAAATGTTGCCTGTTCTTTAACATTCTTAATGGAATCATACAATGAATATTTGTTGTATCTGGTTTCTTTTTCTCAACAAAATATTTCAGAGATTCATCCATGTTATTGTATGAATCAGTGGTTAATATATAATTCTTTGTTAGGTAGTTTTCCATACTCTAAACATGATACATTTTAAAGAAAATTTTTGCCCTATTGATTAATTATTGGGTTGTTGCCAGTTTGCACATATTATGTATAAAGTTTCTGTAAGTGTGATTTTATAAATCTTTTTGTAGACATATGCTTGATTATTTGGGGTAAATTCTAGGAGCGAAATTATTAAGTTATATGATAGGTGAATGCTTAACTTTATAAGAAACTGACAAACTATTGTCCAACGTTGTAAAATTTTATATTGCCCTATGAATGGATTAGAATTTCAATTGCATCATAATGTAGTTAATATATAGTGCTGTTAGTTTTTAAAAAGTTTTAGGCATTCTACTGGATTTAAAATAGTATTTGATTTTTAGTGTGCATTTCTCTGATGATTATATTGAACATCTTTTGATGTGCTTCCTGGTGATATACATAAGGAAACACACACACACACTCACCCACACATACACACACACAATTTTTTGTAAAGTGACTATTTTAGATTTTTGACCCTTCATTATTGGATTGTTTTATTTTTATTTGTGGGAGTTCTCTATATATTTTAAGTAAGAGTCTTATATATATATATATGAATTGTGAAAACGTTTTCCAAATATGCCTGTCTCTTCAGTTTCTTAAGTGTAACCTTTGATAAACAGAGGTTACTAATTTTGATGAAATCCAATTTATCAATATTTTAATAGTTACATAACCCTAGTCACAAAGGTATTTTGTATTTCATTTTAGAAGATTTTGAACTTTAGCTTGGACGTTCAAATCCGTCAGGTTTCAAATTAAAAGTTTTTTAATGATATAAAGTAGCAGTCTAAAGTTCTTCCTATCTCCCTGTACACTTATCCTGTTTCCTCTACATCATTTGTTTAAAAAAATTTCTTTATCCCAGTGAATTAACTTGGCACTTTTGTAAAAAAAAAAAAAAAAAAAAAAAAGAAAAAACCAAGTTGATAGTGCAGATATTAGTCCACATTTCCACATTATGTTATGTTTCACTTTTCTACTTCTATAGCAATGATACAATGTAGGATTAACATAGCTCTATAGTGAGTCTCAGGTAGGTAAGAATTTTCTTTCATTTTTTTTTCTTTTTTTGCTTATAGGTCTTTTTTCTAACTTTAATTATAAAGATGTGGAATACAGCTCAGGATTAGGTACATGAGTGGTTACAAGCATTTGAAATCTGGGCCTTCATATGGACCTCATTTCACTTGGTTTAGGATTTGGTACCCTTAGTGAGATTGTATGTCTCCCTTTCCCACCCTCCCCTGGCATTGTCCCACTAATGCTGATCCCTTTCTTCTAGTATTGCAATAAATGTTCAGGACCCACTTACAGGTGAAAACACGTGTTATTCAGTTCTTTGTTTCTGTGATAGATCACTGGGTATAATGGATTCTAAATCTGTCAAAGTTGCTATAAAAAACATAATTTTGTCCTTCTTTATGGCTGCATAATACTTCATTGTGTTTATCTACCACATTTTCTTTATTCAGTTCACTTTCAATGGGCAGCAGGGTTGGTTGGTTTCACATTTTTTTCTATTGTGAATAGTACAACAATAAACATGCTTGTGCAGGTGTCTTTTTTTTTTCTTTTGAGAAAGCAGGATTTATTAGGAGAACAGAAAATCTCCCACAGTGGGAGGAGATTCAAGGAGGTTGCCCAGGTGTCCTTTTGAAAAGGATGATTTGTGTTCCTACAGGTGTATTCCCAGGAGGGTTATTGCTGGGTGATATGGAAGGTCAAAGGTCAATTTCTAGTTCTTTTAAAAATCACCATACTGTTTTCCATAGAGGTTGCACTAGTTTGCACTCCCACCAATGGTGTAGAAATGCTCCCTTTTCGCCACACCTGCTCCAGCATCTGCTGTTTTTTTATTTATTGATGATGGCCATCCTTACTAGTGTTAGGTTGTATCTCAGTGTGGTTTTGATTTGCATTTCTCTGGTGATTAGTGAGGTTGAGTATTTTTTCATTGTATCTGTTGGGTGTTCACATGTCTTCTTTTGAGAAATGTCTATTCATGTGTTTTTCCCACTTTTTTTATAGGACTGTTTGGTTTTTTCCTTTTGGCTCACTTGAGTTCCTTATAGATCCTGAATGTTAGACTTTTGTCAGATATACAGTTGACAAATATGTTTTTTATTCTCTGGACTGTCTCCCCACTCTATTAATGATTTTTTTTTTTTTTGGCTTTGCAAAAGGTTTTCAGTTTGATGAGGTCCCACCTGTCTATCTTATCTCTTATGGTATATATTTTTGGGGTTATGATCAGGAACTGGTTGCCTATTTCAATGTGCATAAGGATATCTGCTGCATTTTCTAAGATAGTTTGAGGTTTTACATTTAAGTCTTTGATCCATTTAGAGTTGACTTGTGTATGGTGATAGATAGGGGTCCTGTTTCATTCTTCTGCATGTGGTCAGCCAGTTTTCCCAGCACCATTTACTGAATAGGGTCTACTTTCCCCAGTGGTTGTTGGTGGAGGCTTTGTCAAAGAAGAGTTAATTGAAAAATTGAGGTTTTGATTCTGGAATCTCTGTTCTGTTCCATTGGTTTATATGCCTGTTCTTGTACCAATACCCAGCTGTTTTATAACCTTATAGTAGAGTTAAAAGGCTGGAAGTGTGATACCTCCCACTTAGTTTCTTTTTCTGAGGATTGTTTTGGCTATTTGTGGTCTTTTTTGTTTCCGTATGAACTTCTGTATTGTTCTTTCCAGGTCTGAGAAGAACGATTTAATAATTTGATGGGTTAGCCGGGCTCGGTGGCTCAGCCTGTAATCCCGCGCCTTTGGGAGGCTGAGGTGAGTGGATTGCCTGAGCCCGCGGGTTCGAGACCCGCCTGGGCAGCGAGACCTCATCTCTACAATAAATCAAAAAAATCAGCCGGGCGTGGTAGCGCATGCCTGTAATTCCGGCTACTCGGAAGGCTGAGGCGGAAGGATCGCCGGAGCCCAGCAGGTCGAGGCTGCGGTGGCCGGGAGCGGCCACTGCACTCCAGTCTGGGCGACAGAGTGAGACTCCAACTCAAAAAAAAAAAAATAAAAAAATAAAAATAAAAAAAAAAAATAAAAAAAATAATTTGATGGGTTTTGCATTGAATCTGTAGATTGCCTTTGGTAGGATGGGCATCTTAAAAATATTGAATCTTCTAATCCATGAGCATGGAATATTTTTCCATTTGTTTGTATCTTCTTGGATTTCCTTGAGCAGTGTTTTGTAGTTTTCATTGTAAAGATCTTTTACTTCTCTGGTTAGGAAGATGCCAAGGCGTTTCACTTTTTTGTGACTGTTGTTAATGGGATTATGCTTTTCATTTGGTTCTCTGCCTGTTTGTTTTTGTTGTATAAAAGTGAAACTCTCTTTTCCACGTTGATTTTGTCTCTTGAGACTTTGCCAAAGTCATTTATTAGTGCTAGGAGATTCTTGATAAATTCCCTTGGGTTTTCAAGGTATAAGATCATATTGTCTGCAAAGAAGAATAGCTTAACTTACTCTTTTCCTATTTGGATAACCCTGATTTCCTTTTCGTGGCTGATTGCTTATAGGTCTTTTAAATATCGTGAAATTTTATAATTAGTTTCAAAACGTCTGTGAGGACATTGAGATTACATTAAATGGATAGGATAGTTTGGTGAAAATTTATATTTTGACAGTATGAGGTCTTCCAGGCAATAAACATGCTATAAGAATTTCATTTAATTCTGCTCAGATACTCACTACAGTTTTCAATGTAGAGGTCTTAAACTTTTACTTATTGGTGTGAACTTTATGTTTCTTGATGCTTCAAAAAATGAAATTATTTTTGCAATTTTATTTTTTAATTATTTGATGCCAGTATATGGAAATAAATCTGATTTTTTGTATAATTACTGGTATTCTGTAACTTTGATGAATTTTTAGTAGTAATTTTACAAAAATTCCTTATGATTGTCTATGTGTCATCTTATATTACCTATAAAAAAGATAGTTTATTTGTCTTTGGTCTCTGCATTTTTTTATTTATCTCCCTAGCCCTACAGTAACTTAAACAGTACAATGTCAACAAACTGTTTTGGAGATTCATCCAGTTTATTGTACAAAGCAGCAGTTAATACATATTTATTTGTTCTTTTTTGTTTGTTTGTTTGTTTGTTTTTGGTTTTTGGGGGGGTTTTTTGTTTTGTTTTTTGAGTTGGAGTCTCACTCTGTCACCCAGACTGGAGTGCAGTGGCCGCTCCCAGTCACTGCAGCTTCGACCTGCTGGGCTCCGCGATCCTTCCGCCTCAGCCTTCCAAGTAGCCGGAATTACAGGCATGCGCTACCACACCCAGCTGATTTTTTTATTTATTGTAGAGATGAGGTCTCGCTGCCCAGGCAGGTCTCAAACCCGCGGGCTCAGGCAATCCACTCACCTCAGCCTCCCAAAGGCGTGGGATTACAGGTTGAACCACCAAGCCCGGCTTACATATTTATTTGTTAGGTAGTTTTTCAGTATTTTAAAATTATCAATATTCTTCAGTAACCTGTTGAATAAAAATAAAGTGAATATCCTTGCCTTACTCCCAATCTTTGAAGGAAATCATTCAATACTTTACCATTGAGTATAATGTTAACATTGGTGTTTTTGTTTGTTTTGTTTATAGATGTACTTTATCAAATTCAGGGAGTATCCTTCTATTACTAGTTTGCTAACAGTTTTCATCAGGAATTTTTGAACTGCGTCAGATGAATTTTCTGCATTTACTAAAACGATGGTATGTTATTTCTCCTTCATTCTTTTAATGTAGTGAATTATATTGATTGATTTTTGAAAGTTAAAACCAATGTACATTTTTGAGATAAATACTACTTGGTGGTGCTTGGTTTTTTAAAATATATTAACGAATTTGATAAGCTGATAGTTTATTGAAACTTTTTGTATTTTTATTCATGAGTACTATTGCTGTGTACTTGTCTTGTAATTCCTTTGACTGGTTTTGTATTCGAATAATACTGGCCTCATAAAATAAATTGTAAAGTTTTTACTATTCTCTTCTTTCTGACAGTATATGTGAATAGTTAGCATTAGTTTTTATCTTCTTTGATAGAATTCACCGGAAAAACCATCTGGGTTTAGAATTTTTCTTTGTGAGAAGTCTTATAATGACTAGTGACAACGTTGCCTCTTTATCAAATATATTAATTTTAAAGAAATTATCTTTTGTCAACTCTAGTAGGTTTTGTTTTTTGGGGAGTTTATACAACAACAAAACAATTGTCAACTTGTTGACATGAAGTTTTAAAGAAACCCTTTGGTTCAGTAATATCTTTACATTTGTTTGAGTTCTTTGTAATTCCTGGATGTTAGACCTTTACCAGATGCATAGCTTGCAATTTTTTCCCCCATTCCATTGTTCCATTGACTGTCTCTTTACTCTCTTGTGTTTTGTTGTTGTTGTTGTTGTTGTTTTTGCTGTGCAAAAACTTTTCAGTTTGAAAAGGTCTCACCTGTCAATCTTAGCTTTTGCTGCATTTGCTTTTGAGGACTTTGCCATAAATTCTTTGCTTATTCCAATGTCAAGAAGGGTGTTCCCTATGTTTTCTTTTAAGAGTCCTATAATTTGAGGTTCTACATTTAAGTCTTTAATCCATTTTGAGTTAATTTTTGTATGTCGTGATAAGTAGGGGTCCAGTTTCATTCTTCCACATGTGGCTAGCCATTTTCCCCAGCATCATTTACTAAATATGGTTTCTTTTCTCCAATGTTTGTTATTGATGACTTTGTCCAAGATGAGTTGGTTGAGGGTCTGTGCTTTTATTTCTGGACTCTCTGTCCTGCTCTATTTGTCTGTGCACCTATTCCTGTACCAATATCATGCTGTCTTGGTTACTGTAGCCTTGTGATAAAGTTTAAAGTCTAGAAGTATGATACCTCCAGTTTTGTTCCTTTTGCTGAGGATTACTTTAGCTATTCGTGCTCTTTTTTGCTCCCATATGAAGTCCCATATTGCCTTTTCCAGGTCTGTGAAAAATGATGTTGACAATCTGATAGGGATTTCACTGAATCTGTAGATTTCCTTGGGTAGGATGGAGATTTGGACAATATTGATTCTTCCAATCCATTAGCGTGGAATACTTTTCCATTTGTTTATATTATCCTTGATTTCTTTGAGCGGTGTTTTGTAGTTCTCATTATAAAGGTCTTTCACTTCTCTGGTTAGATGGATGCCAAGCTAAGGTATTTCTTTCTTTTCTTTTTCTTTTTCATGTGTGTAGCTATTGTGAATGGAATTGTGTTTTTTACATTTGTTTCTCAGCCTATGTGTTATTTTGTATTTCAAGACTTTACCTTTTATCAGTCGAAGATAAGGTCGTTTATCAGTTGTGGAGGCTTTTGGCAGACTCTTTAGTGTTTTCTAGGTATAACATCATATCGTCTACAAAGAGGGATAAGTGCTGTGAGATTCATTATTTGTGCTCTTATATTTATGTGAATTTAATTTGCTTTTTTCCTAACTTCTTAAGGTGAAACTTGATAGCTGATAGTAATCATTTTATTCTTTCTAATATAAGCTTTTAAAATTCTATATTTTCATCTAAACACCTCTTTATCTGTATAGCCCCAGTTTCAAGTGTTGTGTTTTCATGACCATTCAGTTTGAACTATTTATGCTTGTGATTTCTTTTAGATATGTGGGTTATTTAAAATTTAGTTTTTAACCCATTTTAAAGGGCAAACTTTATGGTGTATAAATTATACCATAATAGACTTGTTATAAACTGAATAGCAAAATTTCCAAATATTTGTGGCTTTCCTATATATTTTTATCAATTAAATTTAATTGTGTTGTTGCCAAAAAAGCAATTCTGTGCAATTTCACTGCTAGAACCAGAGATAAAGATGAAAGGACAGAAGAAATTGCAGTAGGAGTTCAAAAGATCTATGAATTCTCCTACTTAAATCCTGCCATGAACAGTTACAGGCTGGGGAAACAAAGCTCTACTAGGTGTGAGAAACATAATTTGCCAATCTCAGAGAGTTTTCATACTCTCCTAGTACTTTTGTGATTATGCTTGCCTTTTCTGAGATGTCTTAATACATTTCTCAGATTTTATTACTCAAGTGGGAGAATTCAGGGTCAACTTCCCATGAGTTCTGAGGTTTCCTATTTCTTGACAGAACTAGATCTTCAGATTCAATGTGTTTATTCTTTAACAACCTATTGAAACCTGTCTGAAACCAGTCAAACAACAGACAGAGCTAGTCAGAATAGTGTGCCAGCATCTATTTTAGACATCTCTTCAGAATGCTACACTATCAGTTTTCTGGGACAATTTCTCAGTTGAGTTCCACTGAGTTTAATGCAAGTCAAAGACACTTTATTATGACAAGCTTTGTGCATATCTGTGCAAGCTCTAGACAGGGCATGAGTTCTTGCTAAGTTGCAACAAAGGTGTGACTTTTTGGCATCATATAATTCCTAATTTATAAGCTCTAGAAAGATCACTTTTTTCTTATTATTTTTTCTAAAAGACTTCTTTTTTATTTCTACTTTCACAAGTCTCATCACTCACTCTGCATAGTTATAAATTTAACATTACAAGTATAGATTCTGTATAACTTTGGACCAGAATTTTCTTTTTATGTAAAGCCAAGGTACTATGTTTGAATCTAATCCATCACCATGACCTAATTTGTTCTCGCCTTTAAAGAAAAAAAAAATCAAATCAGCCCTTGCCATTAGTCTAATGGAGTTGTTTCAGTTTTTTTCCACTAAGGTACTATTTAACCACTGAACTTGTAATACACTAAATAGAATAGAGTGGCTCAAAAGAATTAAAGCTGTTTCTTAACTTACTTCAAGGATCATTAAGGGAAAAGTTTCCAAAAAACGTGTTCCCAGTTAATTCCTACTTTAACTTGTTTCTTACTATTTGTTTAAATTAATAGAACTTCCCAAATATATTTTAGGGCATATATCTGTAGCATTTTATGTAACTATATGAAAAATAGCAGTGGTGGTAAAACAGAGTAATAAGCTTAATTATAAATTTTTGAACATATTTATATTTATTGATTTTCTATTATATGTTATGTTTTATGTTATGTATTGCAGTTTCAATATACAACCAGCTAGTTAAGTGACTAGTAAATCCCCAGCACCTCATTATGTACTGTTTCAAGCACTGGAGAAAAAAGGTTGAAGACTCTTGTTGCATCAAGACATGTATGCTTCCATCAGTAAATTGGAAACAATACACAAGACAATTGAGATGCATAATTATATATAACACGTTCTAATTGTTTACTACAATGGAGTTTAATTTACTTAGAAAAAATGCAGAACTTGCTGGCAAAAGGGAAGAGGAATTCCAAAAAACAGAGAGGGAAGAGGATGAGGACCAAAAATAAAGGTACAAAGATGTGGAAACAAAATTAATGTAGGGATGCAGAGGAAAATAGTTGGAGTAAATAAATGTTCAATTACAAAAAAGAGTTTTCCATGAACATTAGATACCTATAGCAGCATAGGAGTAGGAATGCTCTCATTTGTGGAAAAAAATTAAGTGTCTGGAATTGTTGGAATAAACAATAATTGACATTGTAAGTAAGGCCTTACTTGCCAAGACGCTTCCTCTTTTGCCATTTATGATGTCTGAATGTCTGTTGGTCATTATTTGAGTTTAGATATTGTTCCAGAAGTTTCCTATAAAATGCACATAGGCAATATGTTAGCACGTACTAGTTGACTTGGTTTAAGTAAATGATCTTCCTTCTCATCTCTTTGCTTAAAGTCCTCTCAAATGGAACTACTAATTTCCTTGTGACTACTACTACTACTACTACTAATATTAGTAGTAGCAGCAGTTACAATAATCAACTCTCTTTCCTTCTTCTCCTTCTCTTTCTCCTTCTCCTCCTTCTTCTTCTTTTTCTCAGGGTCTCACTCTGTTGACCAGGCTGGAATGCAATGGCAGGCTCTCAGCTCACTACAGCCATGACTTGCCAGGATCGGCACTCCTTCCACCTCAGCCTCCAGAGCAGCTGGGATTACAGGCGCCACCATGATTGGCTAATGTTTTTTGATATTTTTGTAGAGACAAAGTCTTGCTATCGTGTCCATGCTGGTCTTGAACTCTTGACCTCAATCTTCCCACCTTGGCCTCCCAATACGCTGGAATTACAGACTGAGTCACTTTGCCTAACCAGAAAAGTCTTTCTTGTCTGACTTTCATGATTTTCTGTTTCAGAGATCACTGTCTCAGGGTTTCACATGTCCTTCTTTCCATGGTTCTCTCAGCCTGGGCGATGTCTTCCATTACCAGAGCTTCACCTGTTATAAGTGTCAATAAATGCCCAGACTTTACCCCTAACTCAAAACTCTGTCAATAGTTTCTCCTTTATTCACAGCTACACAGAGTCAAAAGTCTTGTAAATTCAGATGTGAACTGTTACTTTCCAGAATTTATCTGCCACTCTCCCTGCTTTTTTCACCTTTACTGGAGTGATTATCAACCTAATTGCTAAATACAAAAGCATGTAAACTATACTTGACTTCTTTTCACCTATATTTAGTTGAGCACACAATTCTAAGTCTTGGTTAAATATTCTTAATATATTTCACATTTTTATTTCTCCTTACCCTTTCAATCACTTCTTTAGTTTATGTTTTTATCAAACATGCCTCAGTTGTTTTTCCATTGACCTTGTGTTCTTCCTTTTTCTCTTACTTCAATTTCTTTTTATTGATGCAATAGTCTTTCTGAAATATGATCATGATATCACTACTGCTTTGAGTAAAGTCTCTCAATGACTCCCCAAGAAATTGTGGATATTCCTTTCAAAATACTTAGAATCTATCTAATTTTACAGTCTCATCTTCTCTCATCGTTTCCCTTTGCGTGCTACACTCTAGCACCACTGAAAATACCTGATTTGTCCTGATGTGCCCTGCTGTGTGCTATTTCGCACATCTACATTTGTGCTCATTGTATTCTCATTTCCTAGATTATCCTCCTTTCTCTATTTTTCTTACATTGTCTGTGATCACTACTAATTTTTATGCTCAAAGACGTAATAAATTATTCTTTGATGCACTTGGATTTGTACTCAAACCTCTCTAATGACACTCATCACATTTTTTCACTCGCTTTTGGAAAGCATTCCTGAGACATATTTTCTGCTTTTGTATTACAAGCACTTAGGACTATTTAGAACACCGGATGAGAAGATAGTGCTTAAGAGTATTTGTTGCATAAGTAGAGTTTTGTCATAAAGAACAAACAAAATATTTATATAAAAATTGCAAATGACTATCTACATCTTTGGGAACTTTCCAACAAATACAAAATAAAATAAGATAAAGATAAACCAAATAGCGATCTTCTTGTTACAGTGGGTGATAAGATATCAGGGAAGGACGTCATGAGAAAATTATAAAACAGAACAGTTTAAAAGATAGTGAGAAAAATAGAACAAGTGTGATAAATCTCAAGCAAGACAGATAAGAAAGAAAAAATATTGACTGTATCTATACAAGTATAGAAATGATAAGATTAAAAACCTCTGTAATAATTTTTAGAATCCATGACCTTAATGAAAAGAGTAATTTTGGATTAGATAGGGGCTATTGTAAGCTGTCTTATAAAGGATACAAAAGAAAAATATATTTACTTTAGAGAAATGTATTACTTCAGCATCATTAATGGCATGTCCATGCTTAAAATACAGCAATGAAGAAATGTAGGAGATTAAAAGGAAAAAAGCTAAGCATGGTCTAATGTTCAAAAATGAAAGATTTAAAATAAAAACAGATGGAGCGAAAAAAGGAAGTTTAAGGTGCAAGAGAGATTTCATAAAGCTTGAATGAGATCAGATAGACATTATTGCAGTTTTCACCTTTTTCACTAGGCAGACTAGGTGACTTGGGTGGATTTCAAACTCAGCAATTTAAGACAAGATTTTTCAGATTAAGATTACTAAACTCTTGAGCTAAATTGAGGTAAACTTTTCCTATGTATATTTTAGGTTTGTGTTAAATTAACAGAGACAGGTCTTCCAATGCCAAGAGGAGAAGTTTGTAAGGAGGAAGTACACATGTTCCAACGGCCTCAGGGCTCTTGGAGGGTGATTTCAGAGAAGGAGAAGAGAAACAGAGCATTTCATGAAAAAAAGCTGATTGAATGCAGATGTGCTGCCATCCACATGTTTGTCTCCTGCCTGGTCTGCTGGCTTTCAGAGATCGACTATGGGAGATCGGATTCTACCATACCCTCTTTGGGCACTTTCCCCAGAATCCTTCTAACTACTCCCAACCTTTCCTATTTCTTCCTTTCCTTTCAAGTGATGAAGTTACAAAAGCATCCCTTTCATCTTTGTTTAAACTTGTCCCTATTGTTGCTAATGTTTCCTATGCTATCTTTTACAGTCAGGCATCTATTTATCTATTTTGTTGATTCCATATAAAAGCAAAACAGAAATATCATACAAATACACACACAAACACACACACACACACACACACACACACACACACACACACACACACATTTGCTTCTAAATCTATACAACTATACAGAGTTTCTAAACATCTACAAACAAATTACATTCAGACTAAACACTTCCAAAACATACATGATAAACAACGCAGTACATAGATTTCGTGACTATCTTTCAGAATCTTATTTTCAGATTTTATGTGACATTTAAAATATCTATTGTGGTTTTATGTTCATGTGTTATCCCTGAAAAAAATTCATCTGTTCACTTTATCTTTCTCAGAGCTTCATTCCTTACTTTTTAGTGTTAAAACTATGAACCAGATTTAGATTCATACATAGATTTTTTTAATCATAAAATTAAGAAATGCTAATTTTTAATTTCAGTTACTCTAATGATGGGTTTTGATTCGACCAGATGGTCTTGTGGCTCTTAGTTGCTATTACTTAATTTGTTTTAGTTCCCATGAGTTTTGTTTCTGCTTTTAAAATTTATGCAATATGAACTGTCTTCAGTAGAAATCCATCTCCCAACAAAATGTACCATGGTTTCTATTTTGTCACATCTATTATATATATTAAGTATAATGAACATTTTTTTCCTTTCATTCAGTACAGATATCAAAATAAATAAATTTTAGTTAAAACAAGCATTTATACAGCATTTATTATATGACAACTTCTATCAGAGTGTTTTTTATATACACACACACACACACACACACACACACACATTCATATTCACATACTTATTCAATTAATCATAATAACTCCATTTAAAGCATTTCTATTTTAAAAAGAAGAAACCTGAGACAAAAACCTATGCAGTAACTTGCCCAAGACACTATAGCAAACAAATGATAAAGTTGGTATTGTCTACCTAGAGCAATTTGGCTCCAGAGCAGAGTATTGCTAATATATTTTAAGTTATGTGTCTATCCATAAGTTATCTGCAAAACTTAAATATTCAAATTTTATACCTTTAATCATATTTCCATTTTTATAAATTTTTAATTTAAAATGATTTCAGATATACAAGAAAGTTGCAGGAGTAGTACATAAAACTCAAGTGTACCCTTAACCCAGATTCCTAAATTATTAATATTTATCATATTTTGTTTTATAATATTCTCTCTAATAAAGATATTTTATTTTTTTCTGAGCCATTTGAGAATAGACTGCAGACAAGATGCTTGTGTATATTTCCCCAAAGCAAAAACGTACTTATATAACAATTATATTTGTATAATAGCTTAATTATACAATATTACAATTGTGCAATTGATGCAATTTCATCATCTAATTTACAGACCTAAATGCTAATTGTCTCAAAAATGTCTTTTACAAAAAAATATGGTACATAATCCAATCCAAAATCGCATGTTGCATTTAGTTTTCATATCTATTTTGTCTTTTTAAAATCTATAACTTTTCCTTAGTCATTCTTTACCTTTCATAATCTTGATAAATTTAAAGGCTATAGTCCAGTTTTTGTAGAACTTGCCCCAATTTATATTTAACTGATGTTTCATTTTGATTAAGCTGCGTTTAAGCCAGTAACTTGCTTTGTTATATTAATAGAAATAGCTGGTTACTTGGTTAAGTGAGGTAAACCAATTTCTTCATGATAAAGTCAGTATTTTCTTTTTGTACTTAATAAATACTCTGGCTCTTATTAAATTTTACCTGCTAGTTAGCACTCATTTATTATTCTTACACATTTATTATTTCTATCAGAATTAATTATTACTATGTTTGTCTAATGGTGATTTTCTAATTCCATCATTCCTTTTGTATTTACTAGTTGGCATTATACTGTACAAAAGAACTTTTCCTTCTGCCCTAAGCACTTATATACTTAGTCATTGATATCACTAAGGGCCCATAGATTGCATTTGTATTCAGTGGGTTATAATTTATTGTCCTAAGTCTTTCAGGTGACTATCGACTGAGTGGCTTATAAAAATAAAAATGCATTTTTCACAGTTCTGGAGACTGGGAAGTCCAAGATCAAGGTTAACCTGATAACTCATTCTGGTGGGGTCAATTTTCTGATTCATAGCCAGTATGTCTCACTGCACCATCACATGACAGAAGGGGGAAGGAGTATCTCTCAGGCCTTTATTATAGAAACAGTAATGCTGTCAATTAGGGATTTACTCTCACTACCTAATCATCTCTCAAAGGCCTTACCTCCTTATAGCAACCTGGGGGTTAGGTTTTCATGGACAAAAATGAGCAGATAATCCAATATAATTGGCAAATTAAAATGAGAGAATTACAACATCGAGAATTTTAGGGTGAAAAGTCCAAGCACTCAACAGAGAAAAAGAACAATCTATTCATAAGATAAACAGTGTAGAAATCACTCTACAATGCCGAATACCCTCTTGTAGGACAATTGCATAGGTGCTATATACAATGCTACCTAATACCTAACCTTGGGGTTAGGATTTCAACATGAATTTTTGCAATCTATTAACACACTCTATTTTAGTCTTTCAATTGTCTAATATCTGGCAAGTGCAATGTTTCTGTCATATTCCATTATTTTTTGAACATTACTTTCTAACAAAAAAGATATTTACTTAAAATATTTATATATTTTTATTTGAAATATAGCTTGGTTAATTTGTTTACATTACATTTTGTGTGTATTTTGCCTCAAAATTGTAAAATTATTTATTTTTCAATATTTCAAATATGAAAATTATTCCAAAAGCAAAACTCTATAAAAAGGTACAGAGAATCATCACTGCTTCCTAATATCATATTATTATCAATGTTTACACTTAGCTTTTTTCACTGAAAAATATAGTCTAGAAATCATTTTATATCTGCTCAAGAGATCAGATATTTGATATGATGCCAATTTAATGATATCCAGAGTAGTTTTGATTTGTATTTCTTTTATATGAGTAGAGTTAGCATCTCTTCTGGCATTGCAGCGTGATGTTTATATTATTTATCTTATAAAATGTGTATTTTTTTTATTGAGTTTCTTCCTAAAATTCTCATGCTTTAGCCCTTTATTGTACTAGTGTTCCCTGGTTATAATTTGTCTCTTATATTTGCTTATTTGATCATTCTTGACCATGCAAACTTTTAAAAATGTATTCAATTATATCAATATTTTCTTTATTTGCATTTAGATTTTGAACCAAATTTAGAAAAATTTACTGTATATCTCATTACTTGATCATTGTTTGACTTTTTCTTTTTTTATATTTCGATGTCTATTTCATTTAGAGTTTATGCTTGTCTATGGCTTGTGATTAATCTAAATTTATCTTTTCTAAAGGCTACTCAGGTTCCCAATCTCATATATTAAAAAGTTTATTTTATTCAAGTTATTTGAGATGTCCTGTCTCTGATATATTAAAATTTCAAGCCGGGCTCGGTGGCTCAGCCTGTAATCCCGGGCCTTTGGGAGGCTGAGGTGAGTGGACTGCCTGAACCCGCGGGTTCGAGACCCGCCTGGGCAACTTGGCAAGCCCTCATCTCTACAATAAATAAAAAAATCAGCCGGGCATGATAGTGCGTGCCTGTAGTTGCAGCTACCTGGAAGGCTGAGGCGGAAGGATTGCCAGAGCCTAGCGGGTCGAGGCTGCGGTGGCCGGGAGCGGCCACTGCACTCCAGTCTGGGCAACAGAGTGAAACTCCAACTCAAAAAAAGCAAAACAAACAAAATTTCATATGTGCTTCGTTCAATTTATTGCATCTTTATTCTATTCCACTGGCTGGCTGTCTTCATGTGTCATTACCATACAGGTATAATAATAGAGGCATTACAGTATGGTTTAATATATGATAGGGATTGTGCTCCTCCCAGCTTTTCTTGTATAAGGTATTCTTTTATGTTTGTCATTCAATAGGACTTCACGATTATATTTTATGCCTAAACAAACCAACAAACAAAAAAGAGTGGCTCTTTTGAAGTTTACTTAGCCAATCAATTAGTTTAGGGAAAACTGTTATTTCTTTGATGTATCTATCACATTTCAGTTTACATTGTGTCTTTCAGATTAACTTTAAAACTATTCTCAGATAGGCTTTACACTTTCCTTATTATGGTATCTTCTTGTGATTATTACAAATAATATTTTATTCATTACTGTATTCTGTTATTTGTCTTTATCAAGTCCAGTGATTTATCTATACTAGTTTGTATGTTTCTACCCAACCAAAGTATTTTGGTATTTGAGTTAGTTTTGCCACTGACTGTTTTATAGTTTTTCAGATATATTTGAGGTAGTATTTTTTTTCTTTTTTAATTCTTCAACCCATTTTTAATTTTTAAAAAGTTTTTTTATCTAAACTGCATTGACTAATGCCTCTATTACAGTATTAAATAAAAATGAAAACAATAAGTATACAATAGTGTCCCTGATTGTATAGTTTATGCCTTTAAAACCTTTAGTATTTTCAGAATAATTGCAATCATTGCCACTTTGGAAACATCTCACACACACACATACACACTCACAAATATAAACATTTTAAGAGTATTCATCAGTGTATTGTTATTTTATTTTTATAGAGAGAGAGTCTTATTATATTGTTGCCCAGGCTGGTCGCAAACTTCTGGGATCAGTTATCTTTCCATCTCAGCCTTCTGAGCAGCTAGGGCTACAGGTATGTGCTGCTGTGCCTGGCTCCATTAATTCTTGCTTTCTTGAATGTTTTTATTAATAGTGGTTGCAGAATTTTGTCAAACAATTTTAAAGGTTTATGTAGAAAATCATAGTTTTATTAGATCTATTAATATGGCAGATTTTATTAGTGAATTTTGTAATATTGACCCAAATTTGCATGAGAATAACTCTCATGTAGTCATAATGCACTATTTTCACATCGTTTAAAAATATTATTTATTTATTTATATTTTATTTCAATAGTTTTAGGGGATACAATTAATTTCTGGTTACATAGCTACATTGTAGAGTGACAAAGAAATCTGGGCTTTAATTGTACCCACCACTCTCACCTGCGCACATTGCACTCAACAGTTGATTTTTTGTCCCTCCACTGCTTCTCCCAACCCCATTCTGAGTCCTTAAGGTCCATAACATCATTTTCTAAGAATGCATTATTTTCTTCATGTGTTCTTGGCTTGCTTTTGTTAATGTTTTAGTCTACTATTTGACAAAATTCAGCAGCCCTTTTTGATAAAGACCCTTGAGCACCTAAGCATAGAAGGAACATTTCTCAAAAAAGAAAGAGTCATTTATGATAAACCTATAGCCAACATTTTGTTCAATGGGCAGAAATTGAAAACATTCTCTCTAAGAACAGGAACAAGAGAATGCCCACATTCACCCCGCCTACTTAATATAGCGTTGGAAGTCCTAGCCAGAATAATCAGGCAAGAGAAGGATATTAGGGGTATCCAAATAGGAAAAGAGGAAATTAAACTATCCCTCTTTGCAGACAATATGATTCTGTATCTTGAAAACCCTAGGGAATCTGTCAAAGCCTCCTTGCACTATCAGCTTTGGTAAAGTCTTGGGGTACAAAATCAATTTGCAAAAGACATTTATTTTTATACAACAGCAACAAGCAGACAGAGAACCAAATAAAAGTGCAATCCCATTTACAATATCCACACACAAAAAATAAAATACCTTGACATCCACCAGAGAAATGAAAGACCTTTACAACAAGAACTACAAGATGTTGCTCTAAGAAATCTAGGATGACACAAACAAATGAAAAAATATTCCATGCTTATAGATCAGATGAATCAATATTGTCAAGGTATCCACTCTACCAAAGGCAATTAGCAGATTCAATGCAATACCCATCAAATTACCAACATCACTTTTCTCAGACCTGGAAATGACAATACGGGAATTCATATGGAAACATAAATAAAAGCATGAATAGCAAAAACAATCCTCAGCAATAGGAACAAAGTGGGAGGCATCATTCTTCCAGACTTCAAACTTTACTACAAGGCTACAGTAACCAAAAAGTCCTGATATTGTTACAAGAATAGGCACATAGACCAATGGGACAGGACAGAGATACCAGGAACAAAAATTTGGTCTCTCAACCAACTCATCTTTGACAAAGTCACCGATAACAACCACTGGGGAAAGGAGACCATATTTAGCAAATGGTGCTGGGAAAACTGGCTAAGCACGTGCAGAAGAGTGAAACTGAATCCCAACCTATCACCATATACAAAAATCAACTCCAAATGAATCAAAGACATAACTGTAAAACCTCAAACTATAAAAATCCTAGAAGAAAATGTAGGAAATATTTTTATGCACATCGGAGTAGACAATGAATTCTTGACCAAATCCTCAAAGCAAATGCTGTAAAACTAAGATAGACAAGTGGAACCTCATCAAACTGGAATGCTTTTACACAGCAGAAGAAACCATCAACAGAGTAAAGAGACAACCCACAGAATGGGGGGGAAAATGTATTTGCTAATAATGTATCTGAAAAAGACCAATCACCCAGGATCTACAAAGAACTCAAATGAACTGAAAGGAAAAAATAAAAACTATTAGAAAGTGGGTAAATAACATAAATAGACACTTTTCAAAAGAAGACATACAAGCAGCCAACAGACATGAAAAAAAAAGCTCAGTCTCACTAATCATCAGAGAAATGCAAGTCAAAAAACACAATGAGATAACACCTAACTCCAGTAAGGATAGCCATCATTAATAAATAAAAAAACAATAGATCTGGCTCATGTGCAGAGAAAAGGTAAAACTTCTACGCTGCTTCTCTACCTCCACATTCTGAGTCCCCAATGTCCATATCATTTTCTAATAATGCATTATTTTCTTCATGTGTCGTTGGTTTGCTTTTGCTAGTATTTTAATCTACTATTTTTGCATTGATAGAAGTATTGCTAGTGTAGCTTTCTTTGTTGTACGATTTTCGTCAAGTTAATATATTGCTAAACTTTCTTCATAAAAATAATTTGAAACGCTCATGCTCTAGAACAATTCATGTAACTTTTGGACTACATGGATGTGTGTTCAAATTCCACTGGAAATAATATTGATGTGGTACTTTTGTCTGTAGGTTATTTTCTTCGTGATTTTCTCTATTATTTCTAGAAAAATATCGTCTGAAGATTTTTTTTTATTTGCTAGAGTAAATTATAGTAAACAGTTTTACCAGAAAATTATCTATTTAATTTTGGTTTGTACACATATTTCCATAGAAGTCTGTAATTACATTGTTATAATAGTTAAAAAGACATTCTCTTTCTACACTACATAAAACATGTATTATCTTTCTATAATTCTTTTTTCCTCTTCACTTCTTATTTAATGTTTTCTTCATATTCTCTCAATCAAGTTAGCTAGTGGCTATTCTATTTAAAATTTTTTCAATGTAATATGGAGTTTTAAATTATTAGTCAAATTTTTATGCTCTATCCTATAGATTTCTCTCATTCTTTTATTATTAGTTACCTTTACTAAGTTGGGTTTACTTTGGAATCCTTTTTCTAGATTTTTGTGTTGTAAATTTAATTCATTTATTTTTATTCTTTCATTATTTTCCTTGTATAAACAATTTATGTTGTAGATTCTTCTTGAATATAACCTTAATATAGCCAATACATTCTTATAGGTAGTGATTTTTCTATTTTAGGATTTTATTTTTATTTAAACTTTCAGAAACATATTAGAAAATGATTCTATTTCCATGTGGAAGGTGTTTTTATAACTTTGTCATTAATTTTATTTTAATTTTGTTGTCACCAAAGTACTTTTGTTGATAATAGTTCTGCTTTATTAAACTTACCGATACTTTTTTGTAACTAATTGATTTTGTTGATGTTCCATGTATGCTAGAACTAGAAACAAAGGTGTTATTCCTATGACCAAGGTATAAGGTTGATTCATAAAATCAACTATGTTATTTTAGTTCTTCTCTGCTGTATTTATTGTTTTTACTGTCGATCAGTCTTTTTTTTTTTTTTTTTTTGAGTTGAAGTCTCACTGTGTCACCCAGACTGGAGTGCACTGGGCGTTCCCAGTCACTGCAGTCTCGACCTGCTGGGCTCCGGCGATCCTTCCGCCTCAGCCTTCCAAGTAGCTGGAATTATAGGCGTGCGCTACCACACCTGGCTAATTTTTTGATTTATTGTAGAGATGAGGTCTCGCCAAGTTGCCCAGGCAGGTCTCGAACCCCTGGGCTCAGGCAATCCACTCACTTCGGCCTCCCAAAGCGCGGGATTACAGGCTGAGCCACCGAGCCCGGCCTCGATCTGTCTTATACTGAGAGAGTTATGTTAAAGTCTTCTATTTTTAATGTATTTCTGTCTAGTCTTCTTCCAATTTGTGTAGTTTCTGATTTATAAAAGTGATCTCTTTGTTGTTTTTCTGTTTAGTTATTTGAAACAGTTTTATGGTCATGGTTAAATGTGAACTTTAGTATTAGTAAGTGGTCTTTAATGGTCTTTGTGTTGAAATTTACTTTGATATTAAAATTAAACCCCTGCCTTCCTATTGATTTTACTTTGCTCCACTCTGTTTTAGATGTACTTCCTTTATAGAGGATAGAGTAGTTAAGACTCTGTGAAACAAAATCAAAGTCATTTTTATTTGGGTAAGTTAAACCTTGGGTTTCTTAAGAGCTCTGCTCCATTGTTGCTTTAATCTTTATGCTTCTCTGAAATCTGATGCCAGTCTAATACTCTGGTAAGTTATTTAATCTTTTTACATACATCCTATTATATTTTTTTTCATTATTTGTCAATTCTAATAATTTACTGGTTATGCTTTGGAGTTGACTATTCTGGGACAATTTTTTCAAATACCTGGTGAACATTTTGATATGCAAATTCAGATCTTCTTTTACTTATGAAAAAGCTTCCTGAATTTTAGTACTAAAATTAATTTTGTTTCAAAGTTCACATATTTTTCTTCAACATATTAAATTATACACATGAATCTTTTGAGTCCATTTTTATTTTACACAATTTTTGTGTCAGACATTTTTAGCTTCTTTTTCTTTTCACTTTGACTCGTGATTTTTTTCCTACTTCTTTTTAATTTCTCATTTATTTGTATCTATTCATGTCATTCAAGTTCATTCATATTGGTGCAAATGACAGAATTCTTTTAAAAAATAAATCGTATTCCAATGTGTATATCCATTGATTATCAACAGATCCTGAGTTGAGTCCATATCTTGGCTATGGTGAATAGTGCTTCAATGAACATGGAAGTGTAGGTATTTCTTCAACATACTGATTTTATTTCCTTTGGATATATACCCAGATGTAGAATTGTTGTATCCTAGGTTAGTTCTAGTTGTAATTTTTTTAGGAACTTCCATACTGTTTTTCCATAATGGCTGTAGTAATTTAGATGCCCAACAACATCATACTGTGTTCACTTTTCTCCACATCCTCACTGACATATTATCTCTTGTGTTTTTGCGAAAAGTCATTCTAACAGATGTGAGAACGATTCTAACATTGTGATTTTGGTTAGTATTTCCCTGATGATGAATGATGTCAACCAGTTTTTTCTATATTACCTCATTGCTCTTTTTTGTTGTCTTTTGAAAGATCCAGTACGCTCCTGTTCCAAAGCTTTGCTTGATATTCACTCTTCCTGAAAATCCACAGATGTATATACATTGTACATACAGGCATTATATGGGATTACAGTTACCACGTGTCTCTTCATAAATAGCATTATTAATGAGATGCTCCTAGACGATGTTATATAAAATACCATATATAATAAATCTCTTTCTACTGTCTGCACTTATTTTATATATTAATTCATATATTTTTTCACCTTCTATCTCACTTTCCTAATATAATTTCCCTGAGGGAAGACACTTTGTTCTATTTTTAGAAACTAAGGCATGAATATCTCTCAGTATATAAGAGCTGTTCAATAAATATTTATTGTATAAATGAAGGAACAAATGAGTTTTTTTATTTAGTCATTTATCCCACCAAGGGAAAATAGTTTGTCCTCTTCAATGTAATTAATCTGAGTTGCTCATGGTTCTTAGCAAAATGTTTAACACACACATAAAGAGTGCACAATAAAGACTTACAGATAAATATTGCATTCATTTTATTTTATATCATTCATTTTATTTTCATTTCAAAATGTTTTTATAAAGCTGTCTTCTATAGCCATTTATTGTAATAGGTGCAAGTAATACAAAATTTAATAAAACATAGTTTCTGCTATGAAAAAAACTATACCTAATTGTTTCAACTTTTAATATTTAAAAAGGACAGATTCATAAAAATTTATATTGCATTAGAACATTTTACTCCAGATATTTAGAAAGCACAATATATATATTATATATATATAACATATGCATACTTCCTAATTTTAGATGTCTGTTTTATGTTCATAATACCATACTGAGAGTCAGAAAATAATTATGTGCCAAAAATGTGATTCCATGCATAAATCCTATTGTAAAACATTAACTTAAACCAAATAATACTGGTTTTATATTGTATGCCTCTCATTTCCCTTTTCATTTTTAATTTTTACAAATTCTTTAGATATTTATCCTTTCCCAGGTTATATTTACTTGCTAATATTTTATAAATGCCAATTTGCTGGAGACGAATATGCACAGGCATATCTCAAAACCTCAGAGTAAAGATATCCTAAGATCAATACAAAATAAGAGTAATTCAAAATGAAAATCCTCTTAAGATATAAATAGCTGTGTTTTTAATATGACCTAACATATTTTTAGTGTTATTATGTACCATGTACCATTTTAAATCCTTTTCATGAAGTAATGTATTTTATATAAATAAGCAGTTGGGATCAGATTTTTATCAGCCATAAGACTATTTTTTTCATTTCAAATAACACAGTGGAAGAAAGGCATATTTTATTATGTGAGGAAAACATAAAAAGAGACTATTTGACAATGATTCTGTTGATTAAACTATCTAAAGAAGGAAGAGACTTGAAATCAGGATTTATTGGGCTAGACTATTGAAGTACTTTTTCTTCTTTGACTTATTAGAACTAATGGTCCCCAACCACTCATTAGGCAGTTAATATATACATACTGACAAGACATCTGAGGTTCTAGCAGGATTATAGCTAGTTCACACACCTCATAAAGAGAATCCTCTATGCTAGCGGCATACTGTTTACTTGTTTAGTCAGCAGGAAGGATTTACCTACTATAAAGGCACTAGCTCCCCATAATACTATTTCTAAAAGACAGTGATAATGATTCAAAAGCTCAAATGACTTCAAGTTTCATTTTACTTCTATTTTTTAATAGAAAGTGATATATTAAAGAAAATCTTACCAATGATAAAGTATCCATCTCAACATAAAAAATCATTTTGTGAGAGCAAGACATTTCTGGATATAAATTACTAGAGAGAGAGCAGAGTTTCATAAACAAAGGAAGGTATTGTCTAATGATGAAGTGATTCCTGATGAAAACACAACGCATTTATGATATACACTTTGAAGAAATGCTCTTAATGGTTCCTAAGTTTGTGTTGGAATTTGGGGTAGTTTTGCATATTCTTAGGCAATATTTGACTTCCTGCCTAAACCTGTGCTATATCCCAAGTCACAGGTAAGTACTTCTGAATATCCCCAAAAGACTGACTGAGAGATATATGTGTATGCTAAAGAGAGAGAAATTAAGATTTTGTTAGTAAAGCTTGGACCCAACTCCCAATACTAATAACTCTAGGAAATTTAGATTAAACAATAAAAAACCCATCCATTTATTTCAAGCAAATTATCTCAAAATAGCTGCCATAAGAATTTATTTGCCATTCCATTCTCCTCAAATTCTACTTCTGCTTTCCCACACATACATACACTTGTACACAAAAAATTAACTATCTCATATCTAGGATCTCACCAATTTGAATCCAAAACAAATAAGTCTAAGACATAAGGCGATTTAGGGGTGAGAGTGAGAAAGAGAGCGTGCTATTAGCTCTTCTACCACCATTGCCCTGGCCACGGCAAGATCCTTCACCTGTCAGTTTCAGTGGGCAAAGATAGATGAGCACTGAAGTTAGCAAGACTTCTCTCAGTTGATAGTGGACTGTGTACACTACCAGATGCAGGATTAGGAGATATAATAGAGAAACTTGCATTCACACCTCTTAATGACAGTGATTTTACCCTCATATAGCTTAAGTGGGGTCTTAGAATCTTATATATTATTTACAAAATTGATCACCTATGTTACCTTGGGCATATTACTTCTTTATTCCTATGCCTCAGTTCCTCTAATTGAGAAACCCATTATTGTCACAATGGGTATAATATCATGTCTGTCTCAGGGAATTATAAGGATCAAATGATTGTTTTTAAAGCGTTAAAAGTGCATTTGTCAAAAAGAAATATTAAATACCGTGAGCTGAAAAGTAAACAAATCACATATATTATAACACCATTCCAGAGTTTAAATGTTGGATTTACTTTAATTAGAATTATTTATAAAGAAAGCTAACAACAACAACAAAAAAAACCTAAGAGAAGTGCAATTTTATCTTGATGACTATATAAATGATATTTTAAACAAAAAACATTTAACAATTTTCACATGCTATTTGACATTTTTCTATTATTATTTAAAGGCATAAAATGTGTTGAGTCACAAGCACAATTTCCAACTTTTATTTGCAAATATCAGAATGTGTATTGAAAAAAAGTCCAAATTTTGTCTCTGTCATATTTATTTTTGCATTGTTATAGAAATTTGTGCCAATATTTATTTTTTAGATTTTTATTCCGGAGGAGAATATAATAGTATCATAGTCTTATGCTAAAATTTAAAATAGAAAATCTTAATATTTTAGCATAGAATATTCTTGGGTCAAAAAATAGTAATAAAATTTTCACTGAAGCTTTATAACTCGCCTGAGTCCAAGTGCTTTCAACTTAAATTAACATTTTTGAAAGAAAAAAAGCATCATATTTTTCTTGTTCTTTTCAGTAGCAGATATACCAGTGATTTTTAGAAATGATTTTAGAAATAAAATAACAGAGAAAACTACTCATTTAAATCTGTGTACATTGAGCCACTAGATAAATACAACACAAGGCTAAAACTAGAGGCCAGGCAAAGGTGACAGAAATGGAAGAAATAAGCAGTTACTTCATATATAGGTCAATCAATCAAATTTCATGATATTACATATTTGGCATGTGTGTGTGTTTGTGTGCATGTATGCAATATCCTTCATATCATCTTCTCAACTATATTATATGCCTACTGTAAATAAGGTCTTATTTTTGACAAAATCAATAATGGCCTCTAGTTTCTAAACAAATTAACTATTCACAGCTATTATCATACTTGATTTTAACTGCTATTTAGTCCTTAAAACTCCCCTGCTATAGCTTTCATGACAATTTCTATTTGTTTTCTTTCTTACCCACTGACCAGTCTTTTTCAATTCTCTTTATAGACTTTCTCTCTGTCTTTTATATAATTAGTTTTTACCATATTCCTCTATTCATTCTTCTTGATTTACTCCAAATACGTTTCCTGGAATATGTAATGTACTGTTATTACTTTCTGTATTTAGATAAATTTCAAATCTATAGTCCTAATTCTAAATTCTACAATAAGCCTTAAACAATCACAAATTGAATTATCTACAAAACGGCTCAACTTATAATTCTCTTAGCACTCTAATTCTAAAATATTAAAAATTAAACTCATCATTTTTACACCACAGTTTATTCCTTCTGGATTTTTTATTTCAGTAAATGGAAACTCTTTTGCTTAGGTAAGCAATGTAGAAAACTTTTAGTCAAGTCTTTTAATCTTTATACTCAATTGCTCCTGAAATAAAGTGTGTATACCTCACTGAAACACATCATCTTTTCTCCATGTTTATTACCACTGCCTAAAATAATGTCAATTTCATATATAATCCATAGCAATATAAATCACTGGCATCCCAGTAGATCAGGTTGACTTGTTCTCTTACAATACACATCTTTATTAAGTGTATTCTGGGTTGTGTAATTCTCCAGTTGAATTGTCTCAATGCTTGCAGTGCCTTCTTCGTTGTATGTTGTATATAGTCCTCCATGATCTACGGCTTTGGTTTCAGTTTCAGATTCATTGATCTCCATTCCTTCTTCCCAGCATATATGCCTATATCTAATTACTTTCAATTGTCTTTAAGAAACCTACTCATCTCCTGGCCTTTGCGTATGCTATTCTCTCTTAAGGAATCACCTGCCCAACCCCACCTTTGTGTATCTTTCATAATTTAATTCAGATAGTCCCCATTCTGATAGTATTTCTTGCAATACTTCATCTTTTAGATTGAGTAGGATGTCCTCCAATGTTGTTACATGATTACTAGCCCTAATTTTCTGTAATTTAATTGTCAGTTTTTTTAATCTGTCTTCTTCACTGAGATTCTTTAGGGAACAGATTCTATGTAATATGTATGTCTTTTCAGGATCAAGTCCATTTTCTGAAACAACCTTGATGTTTAGCAATTATAAATTAGGTGAATAATTGATGGAATTAGTGAATGTGAGAATAAATGCCTGTGATAGGTAGAATAAAAGCCCTTCCAGATTTCTATATCCTTATTTCCAAATATTGTTAATATATTACCTTATATCCCTGCAGAGAGCCTCTTCAGATGTGATTGCAAGTTTTAAAATGGGAAGATTATCCTGAATTGTCCAGGTAGGCACAGTGTAATAACAAGGATCCATATAAGAAGAAGGCAGGAGAATCAGAATGAAATAGAGATTTGAAGATGCCACACAGCCATATTTGAAGATGAAGGGAGGAGTCTTGCGTCAAGAGTCAAAGAATGCAGCCGAACTCTAAGAGCTGGAAAAGTTAATGGAGCTTTTCCCCTAGAACCTCTCAAAAAAACTCTGCTCTTCAGAAACCTCGAATTTAGCCCAGTAAGCACCATTTCAAATTTCCTATCTCTAGAAGTACAAGATAATAAATATGTTTGTCTCAAGCTTCTAAATCTGTGGTACAGTTGTCCTTTTGTATTCATAGATTGTTTCCAGGTTCCCCATCGACACCAAGATTTGTGAATGCTCAAATTCTTAACATAAAATGGCATAGAATTTGCATATAACCTACTCACATTTCCCCAGATACTTTAAATCATCTCTAGATTACTTACAATGCCTAATGTAATATTAATACTGTGGAAAATATTGTTTTGTTGTATTTTAATTATATTGTTATTTTTATTTTTCAAATGTTTTTGATCCACAGTTGATTGAATCTGTGGAATTGAAACCCTTGGACATAGAGAACCAACTGTACTTTATTATTACAAAAATGGGAAATGAACATATGGTTTATATTATTAGTCCCATAGCACATAAGGGAAAGATTTTAAGAAATTTATTATCTTATTAAAACAATTTGAGATGAGGTAAGCAGCTTACATTAATTTTTTTTCTGTAAACTTTAAAGCCAAATAGAATAAAATATCTTTTTGGTGGACTTACTGTAACATTTAAAAATACTATTTTAGACTAAATAAAATCTTAAAACTTATAAAACGAAGCTACTTTACTTTATTAACAAGAAAGATGCTCTCAGAAAAGTTAACTGATTTGCTTAAGGATGTATAATAAATGAGTTAGTTATATCAGAACTTTTGATTCCCCTTCTAATGTTCATTCTTCCATATCTGCAGCAAGCTAGGCTTCATTTTTCACAATTTCTCACTAGTATATTTTTTGTTTGTTTTATTTTTATTTTCTCCAATTGAGAAATTGTTTATAATTATCTCAAATTTAGAAAAAATGATGAATTGAACAGAGTAAGTTAGAAACCCATAAAATCCCCAAACACATTGTGCTAAAAAATTTAAGGCATAATGATGTTTCCATTTAACTCTAGGTTATGCTAACCCTAAAAATTTAGATAAATCTGAATTTCAGGTATAAATTTGATATAAGTATGTCCCAAATTTTGCATGGTACATATACTAAAAAATTATTCATATCTGAAATTCAAATTTAACTGAGTGTTCTGTATTTATATGTGATAAATGTAAGTCTTAAATATGTAGAACATAAGATGTAACATGTCACTGATGTGCAAGGCTACATAATTTCCTCCCAGGACTTCAAATGCTCAAAGCTCTTAATGTGAGGTTGACTTTGTATTAATACAGGCAATCCTGGCAAGTTCCCACATTTATTTCACATGTAGACTGTCTAAAATAGTCACATAAGTCTGATTTGCTTAGGTTTATGCAAAATCCTCATTAAAAGATCTATATTTACAGAACCCTCTATCCTTCGGATTTTTAGGATAAGAATGTGACCCCAGTTTTGAAACTTCTCTCTCATTCCACTATGGAAATGATTTGGTTCTCTTACCCTACTGGCAGGGTAATTATGATATCTTCACAGAAAAAGATTTTAGACTTGGTAACATAAATTGTTAGTGCAGTATGAATAATTTTTAATGATAACAATACTGAATTCTAAGTATGGTTACATGAGAGGATCAGTTAGCATTGAACATATGCACTCAAGCATGCACAAAATTTTCCCACCTTGAGCAGAATGTTTTTAGTTCTATCTTTCCCTCTTTTTTATTTTGTAAAAAATACAGAATCAACGGATCTTTCTGGCATTTGTTCCTTAACAAACAAATGACATGTTAACTAAGATCTCCCATCTCTTATAGAGAGTTAATTTAGAATACAGTGTGACAACTCTGCCTTCATGAAATGTCTTATTCTGCAGCATTCACAAGCATTTGTTGCTTTTCAACCAGAACAGAGGCAGTTAATGATGTCCATAATGTTCCATCAACATGACTTAAATTCTAAGATGTTTGCATGTGTAATAGTCACACCGGAAAAAAAGTGATAATTAAGAGTCTGAAGTACAAAAGGGTAATGCACTGTCCTCTCCCTCAGTAGGGAAGTTCATTAAGAGTGGAATCATGTCATTTGCCCATCTGTTCATAATTGCATTCACCCCAGGAACTAAGTGAAGGAAGTGACATCACATGGTCGTTATAGATACAAGTTCGTAAATCACATGTATGTTCTTATCTGCATGGATGCCTGGAGGGGGGGAAAATGGAAAACAGCAGCCACAAAACTTCACCAGCAACAATAACAACTAATTGAACCTTTTTCAAGCTAAGTAAAGGAAGATGACCTCATTAATTTTGTAATCTTGACAAGATGGTCTACCTCTAGGAAATCTCACAAAAAAATAAGATAGCATCGCTGCTTGGGTGTGCTATCAAGGCCATATTATGGGGGTAATTATCTTTCAACTGGTTGGAGACACACCTCTTGTTTGTATGTCCTAAACATCGAGTGCTTAGCAGCTGCTGTAATATCAATGGGGGAATGAAACAGGCCTTCATTAGATTAGCACTGAGCTTACTGCTGGTGCCAGTCTCATTATTATTGGTGACTAAACTGGCAGATTGTCAGGATGCCTCATGGCGAGATGAGCTTTTGCAGCTCTTTGTTTGTAGTTATTATAAACAATGAAGTGAAAGCAATCCCTTGGGCATAGTCATGTCTCAGAGGTTTTTTTTGTGCGTGTGTGAGCAGCAATCAGCTTGCAGAGGCAGCATTGGTAAACAACCTCTTATTTTAAGGAATGATATTAATTAAACCATGGAGTGTGGTTTGGAAAGAGAACTTGTTAATTATTTAATGTCACCTGCTCTGATCAGGCCCACCAGTTGAAAGTGATATGTGTGTCTACACACACACACACACACACACACACACACACACACACACACACTTGCCTCAAATATGCTTTGCCTTTCATGAACACCAGTGAAAATATAAGATTCTAAGTGGTGAAAACCTGTTTTTCATTTTAAATAATCTGCAAATGTGAGACATTACATCATAGTCTTAAACGCAAAGCAGATTTTCTTGCTTTGCTTGGAAAATGGTACTGAATCCAAAGCCTGTGCTGTGCTGCATTGCAAACTAGTTAGAACTGCTTAGGTCACCAGAATAAACTTATCAATCTATCTAGAAAATGATTCAAAAACATTTGGCACACAGTGCCATTGTATATTTGAAAAATAAAGGTAGGAATAGGGATTATAACATTCATTTGAGCAATGAAAAAAAAGTTGTCTAATTAAACTGACTGAAACTTAAAACAGTATCTGTAAAAATTTTAAAAGCATGATTATATGAACAATGTCTTACCTTACTTTACCAGGGTTAATATATGCACAAAGTAGAAGAAAAATAGCTTTAATCAAATTCTAGGAAATGCAAATATATTTTGCATATTTAAGCACTCTTATGCCTTCTAGATTTAAGGTGCATAAATATTGACTAGAATTCTAATATCTGCATAGCGAAAGAGACTTTTTTGAACCTAAACCACCCAAGTGGTTTATTTTTGTCATCATTTTCTAAGTGTAAGTTAATTCAAAAAAGTGGATATTTTTTTCCAGCAAAATAACTATAAATTGTTCCACATCTGATCCTTTTATATTGTTTTGTGAGGACTTAATGTGAATTACTGTCTTCTAGTAAGACATACCTTTTCCAGAAGACCATCTCTATGACAAAAGTAAATCATCCAAAAAATGAGGCTGGGATTTCAACCATTTCCCCAGAGAGCAGTAATGAATGCATTATAGACTGTAATTTGTACAATTTGGCTTTATCCTTAAATAGAAGAGTTAGTTGGCAGTTCAACTCGTACATCCACAGAGCTTTGATGATGATGGAACCTTCCTTTATTTTATCTGTATTTTCACGGTAATCAGCAAACACCATATCCAGATTCATTACTATACACCCCAGGATTATCTTTACAAACTCCCAGAAGCTCACCTACTACATACCAATCCTTCAAGACTAGCTATTTCTTCTTAAGGCCCTGGGCTCTCTGTCTTTCAGAAATTGTTGTATCACAGGAGGATTTGTGTAAGAGATAAAGCCAATTTTTAATTTTTGCAGCATCTCATGAAATTTAATTTACATGGGATATCAACATAAAAACTCAACCTTTACTTAAATGTTTCACCAGCAGTATTTTAAATGAACAAAACACCTCATATAATTTTCTCATCTAAGTTTACTTTAAAATTTTCTCTCAAGAAAAATAATAATTTTAACGTCATACACTTACAAACAGCTCCATTAAAAAGTGGGCAAAAGACATGAAGAGACACTTCTCAAAAGAAAATATACGGGGAGCTAACAAACATATGAAAAAGTGCTCAGCCTCACTAATCATCAGAGAAATGCAAATCAATACCACATTTAGATACCACCTAACCCCAGTAAGAATGGCCATCATTAATAAAACAAACAACAACAGATGCTGGTGAGGATGTGGAGAAAAAGGAACGCATCTACACTGCTGGTGGGAATGCAAATTATTGCAACCTTTTTGGCAAACAGTGTGATGACTTCTGAAAGAACTAGACATTGACCTTCCATATGACCCAGCATTCCACCTACTGGGAATATACCAGGAGGAACTCAAATCATTCTACAAAAAAAGATACCTGCACATGCATGTTTATTGCAGCACTATTCACAGTAGCAAAAACATGGAACCAACCACGCTGTCAATCGAAACTGAACAGGACTAAAAAAATGTGGTACATACACACAATGGGATATTATGCAGCCATAAAGAAGTACAAACATGGACTTCACAGCAACTTGGATGGATTTAGAGTCTATCATACTCAGGGATCTATCAGAAACAAAGAACAGAGTACCACATGTTCTCATTCATAAGCAGACCCTGAACATTTACTATAATGCCAGGATACTGCCAGGGTTGGGGGGAAGGGGCACAGGATCAATAAGGGTACCTGATCTCAAACCAGGCAAAGTGGGGACCAAAGGGAGACCCAAACTTTACCTGTATGATGACCATTAGTATACCTAATCCTGAATTGTACCCCACATGTTTAAAATAAAAATAAATGAATAAAAATAAAATTAAAAAATAAAGGCATACTTCAACCTTCACTTTCATGTCAATTTCCTTTATAATTAAAGATATTTAAATATTTTTAAGAGTTAATGTTGTTTGGAGAATTGGCAAAATTCCTTTAAAAAATTACATGACTTAGAAACATGACTGACAATAGATTTTTCTTTAAATAATTGAAAGATACCAAAAAATTTTTTAAAGTGTATAAAAATGTCACTTTATAAAGTAATAAACATTTGAAGAACTATATTAATATGCAAGAAATGTTCTTTTTATCTAGAAAACTCTTGATGTCCTTTGAACATACTAATTTTTGGTTGCGTTGTGGTTCAGTTTTGCACTATTGATAGGTAAATATTTATACACACGAATAATATTTAAACTTTCATAAGAAATCTTTCACTAATTAGTAGAAATCACCAGTGAGAATGTTTGAACATAAATAAGCTTTTCTAAATATCACTAATCTGGGCCATAACTGAGAGGGACGAATCCAGGCAAAGAAAAAAAAATCACTAATAATGAAAATGCATAACTATGCAAATATTAGTATGAATCTATATTTGCCCTGAAAATTGGACAATTTACATTCTCCACACCTAATAGAGGAAAATATCCTTACAGGGTGTTCAAAAATTTCCTATCTAGGTATTAAGAATAATTTCCTCAAATTTAGGGTGTTCTCCTTAAAAATATAAAAAGTAAAGTGCCATAAATTTACTAGTCACATTTTTTAAATCCAGTTCTCTTTTAATGGGCAGCATGATTGGTTCCATGTTCTTGCTATTGTGAACAATGCTGCGATAAACCTATGTGTGCAGGTATCTTTTATATAGAGTGATCCGAGTTCTTCTGGGTGTGTTTCCAGTAGGGGGATTGCAGGGTCATATGGAAAGTTGATTTTTAGAACTTTCAGGAATTGCCACACTGTTTTCCACCGAGACTGTACTAGTTTACACTTCTACCAACAGTGTTAAGTGTTCCCTTTTCACCATATCCTCTCCAGCATCTGTTATTTTGTGTGTTATTGATGATGGCCATTCTGACCGGAGTTAGGTGATACCTCAGTGTAGTTTTTTTAATTTGCATCTCCTTGATGAATAGTGAAGCTGAACATTTTTTCATATACACAGTGGAATATTATGCAGCCATAAAGAAGAACAAATCACAGACTTCGCAGAAAACTGGATGGAATTAGTTACAGAACATCCTGTAAGGATGTAAGTATAACACTGAGTGATCTTTCACAGACACAAAGATCTGAGTATCACATGTTCTCACTCATAAGTGGACCTTGAACAACTACCATAATACTCTAACAAAAGTATTGACAGTATTGAGAAACTGCGGGGGATGGGCAGAGAAGTGAGATTGACAGCAGTAGAGATCTGCCTGGGGAGGAGGGCACACCTCATCAACAAGGGGACCTGCACAATGAATATTTGTATACCTAACCCTGAATTGTACCCACAAGTTTTTAAAAAATAATAAAATAAAATAAAAATTTACTTGTCACATAAACTCATTGATTTGAGCTAATGTTATTCTCACTTGAACTCACAATTAGAATATATATATATGTATATATGAGTGTATCTTTTTTTCTGTGTGTGTGTACATATTTGTGTGTGGGAATGTTTCCTGAAGACTTCAAAATTTTATATTTTGTGAAATGTGTACATCATAATTAGTGTGTTTATCTCTCTACCTAAATTCCTCAGAACTAAAAGTAAAAATGATTTTAGCCTCTTAACTAAACACTTTCAAGGTCCTAAACTAATACAGACTAAGCCTAGAAATATTATGTGGCCCAATCTCCGACTTGGGTTTATCTAGAATAGGACTCAACAAAAATTTCTGGAAAAGGTCACATGGTAAAAACGTTCAGTTTTGTAAGTTATCAGTTCTCTTGCAAACACTCAACACAACAATCATAGCAGGAAAACAGTCATAGACTGTGGATAAACAAATAAGTGTGGATGTGTTCCAATAAAACTTTATTTGTGGACACAAATTTGAATTTAATAGAATTTTCAAGTGTCATGAAATAATATTTTTTCTTTGGTTTTTAAAATCTATTCAAAATATGTTTAAAAAATTAGTCAGTTCATGCATCATCCAATAATGGGTGTTCAGTGAGATTTGGGTCATACATCAGAGTTTGTTAACTCTTAGTTTACCTAATGTACCTGTATATGGGCATGTGGCAATGGAGGTTGTGTTTGAGCCCCAGGGACCATACAAGCCTATAACCTACAACTCTCTAGTCTCATTTGGGACTTTCCAACATGAATGTTTACCTGTGTAACTTACAGGCTAGCACAGTTGTACTAACCACATAACTTGGTGGGACACAAGGAGGGCAGTAGATCCCAATCTACCTGTTGAATTTCTGCTTTACTAAGACAGTTTTACCTTCTTGGAACTATGATGCTGGCCTAGAAAACAACTACTGGCCAGTAGCTATTGCTGTCCTACCTGGTGTACATACTCTGCATTTTGCACAAGCCTTGGTTTACTTCTATGGAGCCTTGTCTTCTTCACAGATTAAATGAATCACTTGTGGTGCCTTAACTACTCAGCAGGTTGTTGACAGACAAAGACGTTAATTTCCCACTGTCATCATGTGTAATAGTTCTAATTTTAATCTCTAAGTACACACCTCCTTAGCCTGTTGATACAGAAGCACAAGTTGTTAGTATTGTTAGGAAGAGTATAAAGGTAATGATTTGGAGAAATCTTCACCCATCGGTATCTTCCATTATATTCATCTATTGGTCTTCTAATGATCTCATACAAGAATGAATTCTGAACTCAGGCAGTTCTGGATCAAATATAACTTCTGCTAATTATTGGTTATGTGACCATGGATATAATATTTAATTTTTAATCATTTTCTCAGCAGTAAAGTGGAAATATTAATGTGTCTACTTTACAGGAGTGTTGTATAAAGCATGATATATATATATATAGCCAACTACATGTTTCTATTCATTATCTATTCCTGTATTAAAAATTGCAGTAAATTTATTGGCTTAACAAAATGCACATTTATCATATCACAGCTTTTATAGGCCAGAAGTTAAACATGGCTTAACTGGGTTGTCTGTTTTAGAATGTCATCAGGCTATCATCTAGGTGTCAGCAAAAGCTGTGGCCTCTCTAGACGTTGACTGGGTAAATACTCACTTCCAAGCCCCATCAGTTTGTAGACAGAATTCATTTGCTTGTGGCTGCAGAATTGAAGGCTTCAGTTTCTTAAAGTGGAGACTATTCTCAGCTTCTGGAGCCTATTTACAGTTCCTTACCATGTGGGCAACATGACCACTTCACTTATGGCAGCCTACTTCTTCAGAGTCAGCAACAGAGACTTTCTGACTTCAAGGAGGGTAAGTACCTTTTTCAGTGGCTTTCACCACATCATTTCCTCTAAATTTTGTGTACAAGAATAATTTTTCCATATCTGTTAAAAATGCTGATATATGTCCTGCCAATGCCTTCTCCAAATCAATCTAAGATAGGAGCTAGAAATGTACACTTTTCACAAGACCTCTAGGTTTTCTGATGCAAGTTGTCCAAAAACGTTTTACAAAAAACAATGACTCTGTTAGGTTAGAGAAGACTGCTTGATTTATATTCAGGAGTTTGGTTATTTTTTTTATCAGCAAGAATGAGCGACATTTTGTTTGTGCCATATATATGGATGGCATAATGAATTAAAGATAGCCAGAAGATATAGAAATATGCAATGTGTTAATATTTCTTATTCATAATTATCAGTGTCAATCTATGGAAAAGCCTATTATACAGTCTGTCTAAAAAGATTAATTAAAGGAAATGCCAGCACATAACACAAATGAGAAAAGAGGTGAAAGAATACTGAAAAAAGGAACCTGGGATATATCCAGTAGAATATAATTAAAAATGTATTTCCTGTGCTGTGTAAACTATTAATACATTGCCCACAGTCTAACTATAAAAGAGCTTAATATTTAATCAAAGGAAATTGGAGTGTATTTAAAACCACTAATAAGAAACCGAGCAAAGAATTGAGTAGTAAGGAAACTATTAGCACTAAATTAAAGATGCATAAACATATTAACTAAATATAGGACTACATTCTGCATCTGATCTTTCAGAGACATATTCAAAGTCATTATTATATGCCCTATGATCTGAATAATATCAATGGCCAAATGATCTAGTTAAAGTCAATTTTATAATTAGGCAAGCAGCCTGATACATTTTAAAGAGGTCAAACTTGAGAAAGATACAAATGCATTTTAAAATTGAACTATATCCTTTGATACCTATCTGATGTGATACTTATGGAAAAAAAATAAAATCCTGCACCACTTTCAGATATGATTTTAATTCCTAAGATAGAAATTTCCTAGTCTTTGTTTTTTTCATTACTTTTTATTATTTAGTTATTTTATAAAATACATACTTGTCTCATAGGTAGTTCTATTTATGTAAGTACACAGTGTGATTCTAGAGATGTGGAATGCCAATAATTTCAAGTATGGAACTTTTGAGTAGATTGTTAAAGAAGATTTTATGCAAGATTGGATCCTGTGTGAACATCTCAATATAGTTGCATTAGTTCAACCAGAATCAATGAACAGTTGAACATGGGGACACCAGAGATATCTTTAATCTTGGTTAGGACTATGCATATAATGATCATATTTGGCCTTTGTCTATGGAGCATTTATGCTTCAAAGTTGTCCCAATTAATTTTTTTTCTAAAAAATTAGTGTTGACCTGACGCCTAGGGTTTGCCTCTCTTTTTAGCCAGAGAAAATATGAGAGGAATCGTCCACCCAACAGTGTATCAATTTACTGCCAGTCCTGCCTGGATCTTAAGTTCTCGGCTCTTATATTCTTGCCTCATCTCTCAAAAATGCTCAGATCTGAGTTTCTGCGACATGTCTTGGATTTACTGAAAAGGCATCCCTACAACCTGTGATGCTTACCCAGTTTTCAAACTTCTTTTTCTCCATTCTCTTTTTTCCCCTCTCTCAGTGCCAGAGTTCCTGGCTTTATTCCCATTCTCCAAACAACCTGCCACAACCTGAAGACCAATTTCTAATCTCTGCTGTCAGACTTCTCTAACTTTGACTTCCAGAGATTGCTAATTCATCCCATTCTTAGATAAAAATCTGAGCCCTCGTTTGAAATATTTGCTTATAGTATGTGATTCTAACAAGACTTAATCCCAGGAAAGAATTCTGTTTTCTACCATTCTTTAGATCATTTTATCCACATGACAGGCTTAATTTTGACGAATTTTAGAGATTTATAGGGTTCTCGTCTTGGTTTTTTTAAACAAGCTGGAGCTGTTTTACTCTGACATAACCAAAGCTGTTGTTCTAAAGGCAAATATAGTGTCCCAGATAGAGGGCCTTAACTCCCTTTTGTGTGCTTCCTCAGAAGAAAAAAAGCATTTTCAAACACAATATCAACGAAAATATTAGAATAAACTATAATGCAAGACAAAATACTCAATGATATATTCACAATTTGTTACCCTTCCAATAATTATACAATTTTTCACACCCCTAAACAGGACACTGATCTGAAGTGTAACATGTTGCCAAGAGAAATATATATGAAAAATACATATATCATGGTGGCTCAGCCTGTAATCCCGCGTCTTTGGGAGGCCGAGGTGAGTGGACTGCCTGAGCCCGCGGGTTCGAGACCCGCCTGGGCAACTTGGTGAGACCTCATCTCTACAATAAATCAAAAATTAGCCGGGCGTGGTAGCGCGCTCCTGTAGTTCCAGCTACTTGGAAGGCTGAGGCTGGAGGATCGCCGGAGCCCAGCAGGTCGAGGCTGTGGTGACCAGGAGCGGCCACTGCACTCCAGTCTGGGTGACAGAGTGAAACTCTGACTCAAAAAAAAAATCTACAGGCTGAAATCATTGCTCATGTTTATATACAAACATGCTAGTGTACTCCTTTTTGCCTTTATTCATCTACTCAAATGGTGGTGGCATTGCAAACTTCTCTTTGTCATATTTTTATTCACCCTGAATATACCATTATTGGTGAGCTAAATAATAACACTTTATGATATATTTATTTGTGCAGCTTCTTGCACTTAAAAAAATCAATTTAAAACAAAACTCTGACATATTTTGCATGCTATATTTAATATCTGGAAGACTAGAAACTGTGAGAAATTAATCTATCTCAGAAGTCAAGAATAATCATGATCCAAATGATATGTCTTCCTGTTTGCACTAGTACCGCAGCCTAACTAAGCTTTTTACATTATAAAGTATATTTGATAATTTCTTTTACTGGCTCATTGAAGAAGAATAGTGAATTATGCTTTTTGAAGCTAGATAGACCTGAGTTTGAATCAATTTTCAATCGCTTATTGACTGAATGGGTTTAGATAATATACTTAATACTCAATTTAACATCTATAAATACAGACACAAAAATTAAAAAGCAAAGAAAAAATCCTCATACGATAATTATGTAAAATACATATTCATAGAAACGTTGTTTATAAAAAGTTCCAAACCAGAAACAACTCAAAATGTCCATCTATGAATTTGAAGCAAAACCAACCTAAATTGTGGTGCATCCTCACATGTGGAATGCTACTCAGTGATAAAATTAAATAACTGTTTATATAGACTACAACATAGGTAAATATCAAAACAATCATCTAGAATTAAAGGCAGTAGATCCCCCAAAAAGACAACCTATTCATGATTCTGTTTATTTAAAATCCCATGGAATAAAAACTAATCTGTACTAACAGAAAACAGATCAATGATTGCAGGAGGGAGTCAGGAAAGAGATGCAATGAAGAATTACAAAATGACAGAAAAAAACTTTTGGAGCGATTAATGTGGTCAATATCTTGATTATAGTGATTGTTTCTGGGTGTAAACAAATGTCAAAATTATTAAATTGCATGATTTAAATTTATGTAGTTTATTGTATGTCATGGATACCTCAATAATGTTGTTAAAAAAGATAGAAGGAAACTTCTTTTTCTCTGGAGCATCTTGTGTACAATTTATATGATCTGTGTCTTAAACTCTTAGTAAAACTAATCTGAAAAATCTGTCTTGTTCAGTAATCTTTGCGGTAGGGAGGATTAAAAAGTGGGCATTCTGGTTACCAATTCATTTATTTTCAGAGTTGTTGTTTTATTATTCTATTCCACCATTGATTCAATTTTACATGTAATTTTTAAAAATTATTTTAAAGATGTGGGGTTAGGAATACAAATGGTCATTGTACAGGTAAGGTTTGGGGTCTCACTTTGTAATTTTTATAGATGACTAATTTTATGTGTTAAAATTATTGCCTTAAGTTTTTCAAACAAATGGTCTAATATCTTTAAATAATATAATTTTTGAAAAGATACTATGTATAATATTACTTAGAAGACAGTTTTAATTCTGAGTCATTCTCTTTTTAAAAACATGGGGCAATTTTTTCCTTCTTTTCTTTTTATGTGTCAAAAGGAAAGAAAATATACAGAATTCTGTGGAGTGCTCTGCAAATGTAAAGAAAAAATGTTTTTCCTTGGTTTGAAGGAGAATTAAGCCTACAGTATTTCAGATTTTAGTCTTAATAAGGACTGTCGTGGGTGGAAGTGCTATTATAAGAAAACTGCAGTAGAACAGCTAAAGTTAATATATATATATATACTCTATGGAGAAGAAATCTCCAGGGTTATGATTTTTATGTTGTACAAGTATTCTAGAAAGTTTTAAGAGCTGGATTGAGTTATAATTGATTGTACTCTCTTTACTACATTCCATCTTTCTGAGGGTAAAAGCTTAATGAATAAAATACATGATACAGGAAAAGAGAGAGAAAAAACAGCTTGTAACCAAATTGTCATCTCAGTTAATCAAGAGATAAAACATTCTACTTAAAAAAAGATATCTTTCTTAACTTAGAAATAAGAAAAATCTGGCAAATTTTTATTAACATGTTTCAAATACATTTACTTTATCCTTTGGTACTTACAGAAATATTATACAGTGAATTACCTTGACGTTCAAGCCACTTCAGAGTATGATCCCAACCTACAATTTTAACTTTATTCCTCACTCCATTCCAATGAATGTTCCAGCCAAACTGTAAATATTTCACAAACGCATTGTACTTTCCTACTTCTGAATTTTTTCTTACCATATTTTAAATTTTGTTGTCTTTTCTCACTTCAATGCTCTGAAATCATATATTTCCTTCAACATTCAGATAACATCTCCTTAATTTTTGTCACTTTGAACTTGAAACATTTGTTGTTTTTTCCCATAATATTTTCATATTCTTCCTAACATTATAATCACTATGTACTAAATTTATCCCTCAGTTACAAAGTAATCAGGTTGATGTAAGGGCTATCAATGCTATTTCTGTAGCCTATTTTCATGCACAATGTCTTTCCATGCTCAAAATACATAGATTAAATAAGTATAAAATATAAAATGACACTCATGAACTTGTGTAAGATAATTTATGAAACATATAAAGTGGCTTTTCTAATGTTTTAGTGTGGATATAATCAAGCAATGTAGTTATATATTGTATAATTTGATTAAATTTATATAAATTTATATACATATTTGTGAGTGTGTATGTGTGTGTGTGTGTGTGTGTGTGTGTGTGTGTGTGTGTGTGTAGCCATTCCTTAGTATCTACGGGGATTGGTTCCAGGAGCCTCTGCAGATGCCCAGATCCTTGGATGCTCAAGTGTCGGATATAAAATTGTATAGTATATGCACATAACCTATGAGCATCCTCCTGTATACTTTAAATGATCTCTAGATTACCTAATGTCATGTAAATAGTTGTTTTACTATATTGCTTAGGGAAAAAATTGGCAAAAAAATGTGCATGTGATTAGTACAGACACAATTTTTTTTCCTAACGTTTCTGATCTGCTTTTGGTTGAATCCGCAGATGCAGAACCCATGACACAGAAGACCAACTATATATATCTTCTTTTAAATTATCGAAGAAAACATGTTAATAACATGCTGGAGGCAGTGTTAACATGGTAGGCAGGACCTGGAGTCCTGTTTAAATCTACAATAAATATAATCTATATCACACAGAATTCTGCATTATTGGTTTGACCTACTGATCCCCAGATCAAGTCTTCTCATTTATTAGAGATTTCTTTTTTTTCCCTATTTTGCTCTAGCTCAATATCGCCCTCTTTCACAACACTCCAGCCTTAGATTCTTGTTAATTTCAATATGCTGGTAAATGATACTGACAATACTTCAGCCCATCATTTTCTGGAATTCCTCTTCTTCAGTGAGGTTTTCCTGCAGTCTATCTCAAGCACTCACTCCTATAATCTCACCCAAGGTGCAATCCATCTATAATCTCCTAACGTACTTCTAGAATTTCTAAACTTCCATCTCACTCTTTCTGGTACTCTGACTTCAGATTTTACTCACAAAATCTGCAGAGAATTTTTTAATAGATCAGGTTCCCTAAGAATAATTGTGTATGCTTTTAGTACATATAAAAGTAATAAACTGAATCGACGAGAATATTTGTGCAATATATACTGATAATATTTATTTATTTTGCACTTATAATGCCTGAATTGAGATTGTATAAAATTAATTTATATCACTGGGATTTAAAATGGCTTAAAAAATTAATGAGATTATTTTATTTTCCATAGTTTTAGGAAAGGCATCACAATCTGTTTACCATGATTGACATCAGGTAATATTTTCTCCATAGTTCTCTAGTCAGATGATTAGAATTCATCACATAAAACAGCTTGCTTTGCTTTGAAATCTTTACCACTTTAACAAGGATAATTTAATTTGCTTCTCTAAGGCCCTCCTATGGGACATATACCTAGTCATAGACAAAAAGACTTAAATTCTGAAATAAGACTACACTGAATTCAGCTAAGAATTTTGGACCTGTGACAAGCTTTTTAATTTAACTTAATTTAATTTTTATTTCATTTTATTTTATTTTTTTGAGTTGGAGTCTCACTCTGTCGCACAGACTGGAGTGTAGTGGCCGCTCCCGGCCACCGCGGCCTCGACCTGCTGGGCTCCGGCGATCCTTCCGCCTCAACCTTCCAAGTAGCCATAATTATAGGCATGCGCTACCACGCCCGGCTGATTTTTTGATTTATTGTAGAGATGAGGTCTCGCTGCCCAGGCGGGTCTCGAACCCGCGGACTCAGGCAATCCATTCACCTCAGCCTCCCAAAGGCGTGGGATTACAGGCTGAGCCACCGAGCCCGGCCTGATTTTTGATTTATTGTAGAGATGAGGTCTCCCTGCTCAAGTGGGTCTCGAACCCGCGGACTCAGGCAATCCACTCACCTCAGCCTCCCAAAGGCGCGGGATTACAGGCTGAGCCACCGAGCCCGGCTAAGCTTTTTAATTTAAAAAAAAATTTTATTCACTTGAAGGAAAGAGGGTTATAAAACCTACTATACAATATTGTTATAAACATTAAATATAACAGAATGAAAAAAGCACAGTGCTTGACATGTAGTGATCGATTGACACAAGGAAAGACATGGAAAACCATCACACAGTACACAATTCAGTCACATATTTTGATTTTGTGGATAAGACTGAAGGATCTAATAAATGTAATAGATGACATGATTTACCCAGTATTTTCTTTAAACCTTATCTTGAATAGAATGAATTAGGAAATAAGAGAGAAATTTTTCTTACAGTATACACAATCTATGAAAAATTCTATTTATTTCTATAAGAAATTTTGAAAATTTTTATGATTTCAGTTTATATCTTTTTTCCAAGTATGTAAAAGTTTCTTTTCTACTTAGTTCTTAAGAAAAATGAAATATCAACAGAGCGGATTGTGTGTCTGTGTGTGGGGTGGGTGAAAGGAAGAAAGATATATAGAAAGATAAATAAATATGTATCTTTAAAAATTCAAAAGATATATGTTTTACCTGTGCATTTTTAAATATAATCATGTAGTCAATAGGTTTCTTTTAATAATTTTTCTAGAGATTCACATTCCCTGTCATTTTCAAATATGCTTAACTAAAATATTTTCTTCTATCTTATATCATTTCATAATAATGTTTGTAACCACTATTTATGATATTAATATGGAGTTATATCATTCTAATGTCGACAGGCATTTAAACTCAACAGCTTTCTAAATAAAATTAGCTCACATTTTCTTGGTTTCTTTTCACCTGTACTTCAGTTTTTGTGTTTTGTTCTGTTTGTTTTTTGAGTCGGAGTCTCACTGTGTCACCCAGGCAGGAGTACAGTGGCACATTCACTGCCACCCCAGCGTCGACCTGCTGGGTTCTGGCGATCCTCCTGCCTCAGCCTCTCAAGTAGCGTGAACTACCATGCCCAGATTATTTTTTGATTTGTTATAGAGATGAGGTCTCACTATGTTGCCTGGGCTGGTCTCAAACCCCTGGGCTCAGGCAATCCTCTCACCTCAACCTCCCAAAGTACTAGGATTACAGGCTGAGTCACTGAGTCCAGCCCAATTTTTTTAAAGAATAAATTTACTATGGTAAATATTTCAGTTCTCCTGTTTTGTAGAAACAGACTCAACACAGAATTTCTGAGAAAACAAACAAACCTATAAATTCCTTGGCTAGAAACAAGGTTATTTTTCTGATTGTATTAAATAACTGAGCATTTTGCAAAGTTTAAGTATTCAAATAATTAAAATGTGGCCTGGGCAAGGCGGTTCAAGCCTGTAATCCCAGCACTTTGAGAGGCTGAGGGGAGAGGATTGCCTGAGTCCAGGGGTTTGAGACCAGCCTAAGCAACTTGGCAAGACCTCATCTCTACAATAAATCAAAAACCTAAGCTGAGCGTGGTAGTGTGTGCCTGTAGTTCCAGTTACTTGGAAGGTGGAGGCAGAAGGATGCCCTGAACCCACAGGTTGAGGCTGTGGTGACTATGAGCATTCCACTGTGCTCCAGCCTGAGCAACAGAGTGAGCTGCAACTCAAATAATAGTAATAATAATAATAATAATAATAATAATGTGGTAGTCTAAAATGAAAAAAAAAAACATAAATGAGGATTTTGTTTTTTTTCTATTTCTTCTGGAAAAAAAATTGCCTCGCATTTAGTGACTTAAGACAATCTAAATTTATTTTCCCACAGTTCTGAAGGTCAGAGGCTAGGGCAGGCTCAGTTAGTTTCTTTGTGTCTCACAAGGCCAAAATCAACGTGTCAGGTGCCCTGGACTCTCATCTAAAGGTTCTAGGAGAGTCTCTTTCCAAGTTCATTCAGTTTTTTGGCAGAATTCAGTTTCTTGTAGTTGTAGGACTGAGGAACCTAATACCTTGCTGGCAGTCAGCCAAGGAGCTTATCTCAGCAACTTAAGGTCACCCATGTTCTTCATCATGTTGCTCCTAAATCTTCAAACCAGCAATGGTGACTAAGTCTTTCTCATGCTTTGAATCTCTCTGAATTTTTTCTGCCATTTTTCTCTTAGGACAGCCAGAGAAAGTTCTCTGATTTTCAGAGCTCATGTGACTAGATTATGCCCACAGGACAATTCAGGATAATCTCTCTATTTTAAGGTTCATGAACTTAATTATGTTTGCATATCCCTTTTGTCATGCAAGCTGCTATAGTCACAGAGTTAGGATACTATGGTATGGACAGTTTGGGGAAGGTATTCTGCCTACTACTTGACTTTTGTTGAATAGTAATAAAAATTTAGAGGAGTATGTATATATCACTGGTATTTTGAACAATATCTTACAAAGCATTTATGTATTTAATGGCAATACTTAAATTAGTGTGAAATAATTATCTAGGACATAAGCCTAGCGCATTCTCCAGCATCATTCTCTCTGTTGAGGTTTGTTATTTCTTTATTATCTTTATATGCAAATATAAAACCAAAAATATTGAACATGAAACATATAGGAAAGTTCCTATCTTAAAATGGTTTCCTACCTTAAAATTTATCAGAACTGAATGCAAGTCGAAAAAAACTTTCCTAGTATAATCACATGCTCATAGCACATTTTTTTCTTTATTTTAATGATGTGGGGTACAATTCAGGGTTAGGTATACAAATGTTCATCATGCAGGTACCCTTGTTAATGAGGTATGACCCTCCTTCCCCTGGCAATTTCCCTCAGTTGCCAATCCCACCCCACTCCCTTGGAAGTTTCCCACTACTGCCCATACCTTTCTTATAGTATTATGATAATTGTTCAAGGTCTGCTTATGAGTGAGAATATATAGCACTCTGTTCTTTGTTTCTGTGATAGATCATTGAGTATGATAGACTCTAAATCCATACAAGTTGCTGCAAAGACCATATGTTTGTCCTTTTTAATGGCTGCATAATATTTCATTGTGTATAAGTACCACTTTTTTTTTTATCCAGTTCAGCTTCGATGGGCAGCATGATTGGTTCCATGTTTTTGCTATTGTGAAAACAGCTGCAACAAACATGTGTGCAGGTATCTCTTTGGGAGAATGACTTGAGTTCTTCCACGTATATTGCCAACAGGGAATTGCTGGGTCATATGGGAGGTCAAATTCTAGTTCTTTCAGAAATTCACCACACTGTCTTCCAAAGAGGTTGCACTAGTTTGCATTCCCACCAGCAGTGTAGAAGCATTCCTTTTTCTCTGCATCCTCGCCAGTATCTCTTGTTATTTGTTTTATTAATGATGGCCATTCTTACTGGGGTTAAGTGGCATCTCAATGTGGTTTTGATTTGCATTTCTCTGATGACTAGTGAGGCACTCATAACACATTTGACTCAAAAGATATGGCTGTTAAGGATTAAAATAATACAGATATTCCTTAATTCAAATTTGGAGATTCATATGTCATTTTTCTTGAAATGTCAGCTTTTCCTAGAAGGTTCTACATGACAAGTTAGAATTACTAAGGTAATTTATTTTTGCTTGATTGCAAGGTAAGATGTTAATGTTTGCTACTGCAGAGTATAAAATTATTTCCTTTAAGTTGAAATTACAAATGTTACTGTGCATTTATAATCCTGTATCGGGATTCCTTTCTACTCTTTCCCATCCTTCACATCAGTTTTTTAACTACTATTCCTTATTGCTGTTTGTTGCTAGACTGTATACTTCTAGTAAAAAGGTGGCTTTGTCTACCTTTTTAAAGTTGTTTCATCTACTGTAATTGTAAGCTCAGTCCTGAAAAAATAATTAAAAAAAAAATATGTGAGACTAATGTTTTAAATGTAAGTCAGTAAAATTCATAAACCTAGAACTCCTCTACAAAACATCAAAGTTCTTGCACTAGCCATTTTGATTCTGAGTTCAACAGTGCATTAAACAACTGAGACCGTTAGGAGTATTTTAAATATGGAGATTCCCTTCAGAATAATTTTCACTAAAATTTCAACAGAGAAAGCTTACGATAACTCATTTTCATTTTATAGTTCTCTGTTATTTCAACAACTGAATACTAACATTACTACATGATGAAAAATATTGTCTATTTCCCATAATTTTTAGCATTATTCAAAAATACTGATAGTTTCTATGTGCCAAATATTCTGTTTTCCATTAATATTTTGGCAGTAGTATCAAGTTTGACACTAGAACATTTTAACTTGGAATCATAATTGTGTTTATGTATTCATGGGCTTAAAATTATGCAGAATACTTTAGATAAACCATATCTTAGCACAATTTCATTAAATTGTGTTCTAAAAGCATAATTCTCATGATTCTCTCTAAATTACTAGCAGGGAGCCACTTTCTCTGGCTATTCTTTTTTTGTATAAACTTTCGCATGAACCTGTACTCAATTACTTTTAAAATCTTTGCTGAATGTAAATTATATAAAATGTATAAAAATGTGTGTCTTTTTTCCAAAAAGCTGGAGGCACTGTCTGAAGCACTGAATTTAGTAAGAGATAGAAAAAAAAAGTTGGCATTAGTCCAAAATTATAACCATAATGCAAAATTGCTGTTTCTAACAAGTTATTTTGTAATGTTATATGAATACCAAGTAGACTGTCCTTCATTTAAATAAAATTAGAAGAAAATAAATGAATATGTAACCTATCTGAAAAATAATAATAAAATATTTATAGAATGCAAATAGAGGACTGTGGTTCAATGTAATAAACATAATTCTAAGAACACACATTATTCTAGATACGTATACTCAAATTCAGGTGTAAGAAATGATTCGTTATATTCTAAAATTAGTATTTACTCACATTGTACAAGAGTTGAACAAAGTTCTAAATTTGATGTACAGAGAGGAGAGGACTCTAAATCAAAGGACAACATTAAGTAAAGCCTGGTCATTGGTCCTGGTGGGTAACCACAGATATGTATGTTACCCTAACCCAGCTGACTCATGAAGGCAGGAAAGGCTGAAGCATCTAATCAGAGCTTAGGCTTTGGAATCTTTTCCCATATTGGAAGCATTGGTGCCCAAGAACCTGTCTTCCTGTTGAGAGTGTAATCTAACCATTCTCCTCTGAAATCTTGACTCTAATTCCAGGATTCAGGTAAGACATGGGGTGTGGACCAAAGTCGTTCTTTAATTCTAAACCAAACTTCCTTGCTGGTCTTGTGGAAATCTCTTTTGCTACCTCAAAATTCCAAAAGCCAAGTTATTAACCTGTCTGTATTTCTTTTCCTTAATCAACTCTGCTCCATAAATTCTGTGTATCTAAAACAAAAACCAAAAGGGTGTCTGCCCTCTGACAGCTTCTACTTTCAACTAAGTTAGCATGTGGTTCATATAAATATTTAAAAAACAAAATACAAATAACAGCTTGAAATATTATTCTGACACAGTTTTTTAATTTGCTCTTTAAATACAGCTTATATAAGTTTAGCTTCTATGATTTACATGTTTATATTCCACTCTCTTCTAAAAAGCATACTTTTTTTCTAAAATATATTTCTAAGCTACAACACAGTCTTTAAAACTTTTGTACTTTCAAATATGCAAATGAATGACGAAGCTGAGGGCAATTTAAATTTATGGGAGCGAAATTGTATCTACTATTTTAATTCTAATAATAATTTTTGTTATATTACCTTCTGTTGCTAAAATACAAGCAATAGTCAGAATAAAGACTTCATCAAGTGAAATAGAAATGTAATACAGAGAATATAAAGATAAATGCTATGATGAGAGAGCAAAAAGTATGATTTTCCTGCCTGTTTTTTTCATAATCCAGAACCAAAACACAAATTTTTGGACAAGTACTATGATAATATGACTCTAATTGTATATCTAACTTTTTAGAAATCTTTAATAAGAGATGAAGTTTCTCAGTGTCAGACAGCTTTTCTCAGAGTCAAATTGTAAACTTCTTTTAGAAAACGAGTATTTGTGTTTTAAACTCATAGTAATCACAAGAACTAGGTGTCCCTTTCTTTGTGACAGTAATAGATGTGCATATTAAACATATGTTTTATTAGAAATGATAACTAGAATGGTAAAAAAAACTTCCATTCAAGATATTATTTGTACTGCAGTATATAAAAAAATGTAAAGCTACAAAATTTGTAATGGGGTTCAAATTGTAACTTCATTTTCGCTCCCATAAACTTAAATTCCTGTCTATATCTTTATACCTTTGTAGGCTTTTGAGGAAAACATTTTGCTCCATTCCATGAATTTTGACCAATGCATATATCCACGTAACCACCAACAGAATCAAGATATAAAATTTTCAATTACCATATCTATATTTTGTGTGACACTTCTCAGTGAATTCTCATCTTCTGCTCCTATTTCCAGGTAATTACTGCTCTGCTTCTCACTGTGGATTAGAATTTTTTTTTTTTAGTTTTATGTAAAAAGAATAATACAGGATATACTCTATAGTATCTGTCTACTTTGGTTTAGCTCAATGTTCACAATCTCTATCTATATCACTATGCATATTATTTGTTTATTCCTTTTTATTTCTGAGTATTCCATAACGTAGATACACCATAATTTGTGTATCCATTTATGTGCTATGAACATTTCATTTGTTAAAAGTTTTTAGTTATTATGAATAAAGTTGCTATAAACATTCATTCAGGAATTTTTATGGGACATGTTTTTATATATCTTCAAAAAACATCTATGAATAGAATTCTTGAGCTGTATGACTATTAGGTTTTTAATATTTTGTTAATTTTATCTTCATTGGGTATATAAAATGTTCTGAATCAGAAAAAAAATCTTATTAATTTCTTCATAGTAAATAAAAAGTATGTTGTCCTTTCTTGACTTTGTCTAGGCTTATCCCTGAGACAACACAATGAGATTCCATGGAAACTTTTCCTACAAAAGTGGCTGGATATTTCATACGTGTGGAATAAGAGAAAATGATTTTTCTCTGTTTACATAAGGGAATGCTATCCTTCTGGCCTCTGGAATGATCTCATTACTTCAGTCTTTTAGTAGGTGAATACAATCCCTGTTAGGATCACATAGAACTAGTGTCTCAACTTTTAAGAACTCGAGATGTATTCCATGTCTGAGTACAAATTCTTTCTTGAAATGTAAATCACTTGAGATAAATAACTCCATAAAATGAGTTGGTGAGAACTCCATCGTTCTTGATTGCCTAAAATACTTTCAATAAGATTGATATCATTTCTACCTTGTATGTCTTATAGCATTTTCCTGGGAAGCCATCTGGTCCGGGACTTTTTTTGGTGAGGAGGTTTCTTATGACTGAGACGATTTCCTGGATTGTTATTGGTCTGTTTAGAGTTTCAGTTTCTGCTTGTTTCAACATTGGGAGGTTGTGTGATGTCAGAAAGTTCTCCATTTTCTTTAGGTTTTCTAGTTTATTTATATATAGGTGTTCATAGTAATTTCTCATAAACTTTTGAATTTCTTCAAGGTCAGTTGTGTCTTCGCCTTTTTCATTTCTGATTGTATTTATGTGGACTTTCTCTCTCTTTTTTTAAAGTCAATCTGACTGGGTCCATCAATCTTATTTATCCTTTCAAAGAACAGTTTTTTGTCTTGTTGGTCCTTTCTATGATATTTTTGTCTTCTATATCCTGCAATTGTGATGTTATAGTGATCTGGATTTTTCTACTGACGGTAGGATTTAGGTGATCTTGCCTTTCCACCTCGCTTAGGTACGACGTTAGGCTGTTTACTTTTTATCTTTCTATAGAGTAAAGAAACAATATGGGGAAAATATTTGCCAAATATGTATCTGTCAAAGGCCTAACATCTAGGATCTACAATGAACTCAAAGTGAAAGAAAAAAAATTAAAAATCCTATTAAAAAGTAGACAAAGGACATGAACAGATACTTCTCAAAAGATGACGTATAAGCAGCCAACAGGCACGTGAAAAATTTCTCAGCCTCACTAATCATCAGAGAAAAACAAATCAAAACCACCAGATACCACCTAACTCCAATAAGGATGGCTATCATTAATAAGTCAAAAAACAACCGATGCTAGCACCAGTGTGGAGAAAAGGGAATGCTTCTACACTGTTGATGGGAGTCCAGATTGGTTTAGCCTCTATGGAAGACAGTGTAATGATTCCTAAAAGAACTAAAAGTTGATTTTCCATATGATCCAGCAATCCCTCTCCTGGAAATATACTTGGAGGAATTGCTGCACTATTCTATAGCAAAAGCATGTAACCAAACTTGCTGCCCATAGAAAGTGGACATGATAAGATGTGGTACATATAAATGTTGGGGTGTTACACAGCCATAAAGAAGAACAAAATCACGGACCTTGCAGCACATTTGGATGGAGGTGGAAATCATAATATTAAGTGAACTATCACAGTAACAAAGAACTGAACACCGTGTGTTTTCATTCATAAATGGGCCTTGAACACTAGTCACCACGCAAGGGAGGGATCAGCAATCACTAGGCACTGCTAGAGGAGGGAGGGAGAGAGGAGTCTGGGGGTCACATGACAACACAAAGGGCACCTGGTCCAATACCAGGGGGAAGGGGGCCAGTTAGAAGCCAAATGTTACCTGCATGCAGCCTACTGATATAGTTAACCCTCACTTGTACACCTTATCTCTATAATAAAAAATAAAAACAAGAAAATATTCCAGTCTTAATGGCACACTAAGAGTTCATTCAAGGGCCTATCTCTAGAGATGTAAACATTGGACTTTGTAGGAGATTAGAAAAGTTTTTGCTATCTTTTCAAATCAAATAAATTAGGCCTGTCATCAGGGAAAGAAATGGCTACAGATATAATCTTTACAGTATGTAAAAATTCTTCTAGAAGAAACAAAAGCAAACAATTTCTAACTTCCTATCATATAAATTTTTGTTTCTAGTTTCAGGAGGCTAGGGTATTTTTCAGAAATACTGAGAAATCCAGGTAAATTTGATTTCTAAGATGTTATGTGCATGTTTAACTTTACAAGAAAGTGTTGAACTGTTTTTCAAAGTATCATTCTATATTCTCATGAGTCATGTATGAGCATTCCATTTGCTCTATATCCTCACCAACGTTTGGTATTTTCAATCTTCTAAAATTTAGTTATTTCATGTAGAAATCATGGTATCTCATTATCGTTTGTGATTATTTTCTGCCCAACTTGAAGATATTATTTCTCTGTCTTTGGCTCCCAGTGTTGCTGTTAAGAAGTCAGCTATTGGTCTAACTGCTCTTTTCAGGGTAAGTTTTTTATCTTATGATAGCTACATTAAGATTTTCTCCTTGTGTTTTTACTATGCAATGTGACAACGTACAGTAATTTTTGTCCTACTTTGGGTTCGGTGGCTTTTTGGAGGATCTGATGTCCTATTACTTTAAAAAAAATTCTTAGCAGCCGGGCTCGGTGGCTCAGCCTGTAATCCCACGCCTTTGGGAGGCTGAGGTGAGTGGATTGCCTGAGCCCGCGGGTTTGAGACCCGCCTGGGCAGCGAGACCACATCTCTACAATAAATCAAAAAATCAGCCTGGCGTGGTAGCACGCGCCTGTTATTCCAGCTACTTGGAAGGCTGAGGCGGAGGGATCGCCAGAGCCCAGCAGGTCGAGGCTGCGGTGGCCGGGAGCGGCCACTGCACTCCAGTCTAGGCGACAGAGTGAGACTCCGACTCAAAAAAAAAAAAAAAAGAAAAGAAAAATTCTTAGCTACTATACCTTAATATAGTGTCTTTGTCGTCCTCTCCCCCTTTACTTCTACTGTGATTTATGTTAAACTGCATGCCAGTCCTTCTCACTGTATCTTAAATATATTATATCCTTTCTTCTGTAGGTTTATCTTTTTTCCCCCTAAATACCTCATTTTAGATCATTCTTCCTGTTCTTTTTTCCTGGTATCAATTTTTTATTCAATTTTGTTTAACCTACTGTTAACCATGTTATTGGGTTCTTAATTATGTTATATTTTTCAATGCTAACATATCTTACTTTTTCCTAATACATTTCATCCTTTTTCATTATAAAATGTTTATGCTTAGCTTTTGTATGTATAAAATGGTAAGCATAGTTATTTCCAGGCATCACTGTAAATATGTTTCTGAGGTCTTTTTATTTTAAAAACTAGTTCTCATGTATCTCCCACTGCACCTTGTCTTTGTATTTCCAAAATTATTTGTTGCAATCATGTCAGATATAGAATGATGTTTTCTTCTGCCAGAGCGAATTTTTGCTTGTTTCTGCCTAGTTCCTGGGTTATATTTGTTTGGGATACTTCAATGCTAGCTACACTCTGATAATACAAAGTCAAATAGTAGTGCTTGCAGGGACATTTTATTCTTGTTGACTTTACTTGAAGGTATCCTTTAACCCTTCAAGTGTCTCAACTCAAGGCAGAGGGTGACTTCCAGAATTTCATTTCAAATAGATTCCTAATTCCAAGAAGCCATTGAAAGTACTCTCCCCAACATGGCCAACTTCTTCAGTAAAAAGATGCCCTTAGAAGATGGTCCATATCTCTGAATTTCCTCTAGTCTTTTATTTGAGCTGGAAAAACTTCTTACGATGTTACTTCTTAGATGTTTTTAAGTCAATTATTTAAAATATATATATACTTTTATAATTATCTTTATCAAGAAGGTTAGTACTATGTACTGAGCAAGCTATAATTAACAAATATGAAATTTATCTCAATACTAGTTTTATTAAAATTATAAATCATAAATATTACTTGCTTATTTATTCTTAACATTATATTGTTCACCCTTTTTTCCTGAAATTATATAGCTGAAATCATACTATACATACTTTTCTAGACATAATTTTTCATTTATTATTTTGTTGAAATGTAAATACATTGATGTGTAACTGAAGTTTATTCTTATAAATATTTAATTGTATAAATATATTAGCATATATTCATTTATTATATTATTGATAGATGTTCAGATTGGTTTATCTATAGTACACATCTAAGAGTAAAATTATTTTGCTTTAAAATATACATGTTCTCAACTTCATTATATATGGTCAAATGATTTTATGTTTATAATATTTACAAACCCACCAGCAGGTTATTAAAGTTTCTGCTATTTTGTATCTATGAAAACATTTGTATTATCAGTTTCCTTTTAATTTTTGCCAATCTAGTTCTTTAAGACAATATCAAAATTTGCATTTTCCATTGAAGAAATACAATTAAATATATTTATATGTTTTCTCTTGTTATTTATATATTTGTTCATATTTTCCTCCATGATTGGGTCATTTTCTTATTAGTTTGTAGAAATGATTTATGTAGTTAGGATAAGAATTGTTGTTTTTTTTTTTTTTTTTTTGAGTTGGAGTCTCACTCCGTCGCCCAGACTGGAGTGCAGTGGCCGCTCCCGGCCACTGCAGCCTCGACCTGCTGGACTCCGGCGATCCTTCCGCCTCCGCCTTCCGAGTAGCCGGAACTACAGGCGCGCGCTACCATGCCCGGCTCATTTTGATTTATTGTAGAGATGATGAGGTCTGGCCAAGTTGCCTATGCGGGTCTCGAACCTGTGGGCTTAAGCAATCCACTCACCTCAGCCTCCCAAAGCGTGGCATTACAGGCTGAGTCACCGAGCCCAGTAAGAATTTTTTTCTTAAAATTATGTTTATTATAGACTCAGGAGATTCATGGGTTTGTTTGTTTGTTACATGGATATATTGCATAATGATGAGGATTGAGCTTCTAGTGTTCCCATCACCCAATATTGATCACTGTACCCAGCAGCTAATTTTTCAACCCTCATTTCCCTGCAGCCACCCTCCTTTTTGAAGTCCCTAAGGTATATAATATTTATATTTATGTCCATATGTACTCATTGTTTAGCTCCCACTTATAAATGAGAACATGTGGTATTTTATTTAGTTCATGTAGGATAATAGCCTCCAGCTCTACTCATGTTGCTTCAGAGGATACTGCTTCATTATTTTTTATGTCTGCACCATATATTCCATCATGTATATATGCCATATTCATTTTATTCAATCAACCGTTTGTGGACACATGTTGATTCCATTAATTTGCTATTGTGAGTAGTGCTGTAATGAACATATGTGTACAAGTATCTTTTGTATATAATGATTTATTTTCTTTTGGGTGGACACATAGTAGTGGCATAGCTGGGTTGAATGGTAGCTCTATTTTTAGTTCTTTGAAATATCTTCAGCGTATTTTCCATGGAGACTGAACTAATTTACATTTTTACCAACAGTGTATGAGGGAGACCCAAAAAAACTCCCAGAATTTATTTATTAAAAAATTGTTTACATGTTTAAACTTCGGTCACATTAAGAGTACTCTCTGTTGATACATTACACATTCAAGGTTCTTTTTTCCTCTGCTCAAAACAGTTTTTGAATTCATCAATTTTGATGCTTTTTAGTACTTCTGCCATTTTTCATTCCATCTCTTTCACATCAGCAAAATTTGCCCTTTGAAAACTTTTTTCATCTGGGAAACAAGAAAAATGTTGCTTGGGGTGAGATTGGGTGAGAAGGAAGTGTAGAGGATGGGGAACATGCCATTTTTTGATCAAAGACTGAACACTCAGCACAGTGTGGGCAGGTACACTCATAAATCTCCCATCATAAAATGGGTAAACACCTTGAAAGAATCTCCACATCTCAAAAATAATAATTGAAGTAGAAGACAGCCTCTCACAACAATGATAGCTGGAATGCTGATACAGATGGGTTCCTAGAACACTTACTTCGTGGGGAAGCCCATACTATAAGGGACCGCCCTCCAAAATATAATTTCAGGTTTTTGGGGTCACCCTTCGGATCAGCGTTACTTTTTCTTCACATCCTCACCAACATCTGTTTTTTGACTTTTTACTAATGGACATTCTGACTGTGTAAGATGATATCTCAGTCTGGTTTTAATTTGCATTTCTCTGACAACTAGTGATATTAAGCATTTTTTCATGTGTTTGTTGGCTGCCTATATATTTTTCTTTTTAGAAATGTCTGTTCATGCTCTATGCCCAGTTTTTAATGATATGATTTATTCTTTCATTGACTTCCTCACAGATTATATGTATGTGTCCCATGTTGAAAGCATAGTTTGCAAATATTTCTTCTCATTCTGTAGGTTGTTTGCTTACTCTAGCCAAAGCAAAAAGAATAAATCCATAGGCATCACATTTCCTGCTTTCAAATTATATTGCAAGACTATAGTAACTAAAACAGCATGGTGCTGGTACAAAATTAGATGCACAGAACAATGGAACAGAATAGAAATCCCAGAAATAAAGCCACATGCCTACAACCATCTGATATTTGATAAAATTAACAAAAATAAACAATGGAGAATGGACACCCTATTTAATAAACAGTTCTGGGAATACTGACTAGCCAAATATAGAAGAATAAAACTGAATTCCTATCTCTTACTATATACAAAAATCAACACAAGATGAATTCAAGACCTAAATGCAAGACCTGAAACTATTAAAATCCTAGAAAAAACTAGAAAACCTCTTCTGGATATCAGTCTAGGCAAATAATTTATAACAAAGACCCCTAAAAGCAAATGGAACAAAAATAGACAAATGGGACTTAAAGAAACTAAAAAGCTTCTACATGGGAAAAGAAATCATCATTCTTTTTCTATGTTAGTTGTTGCAAACATCTGCTAATGTGTGGCTTGGCTTTTACTCCATAATTCTTTTTGATGAATATGTCTTAGTTTTATCATAGTTGACAAATTCATTAAACTTCTTCTTAAAGTTGTCTTATGCTTTCTGTGCCTTGTTTGAGAAATTATTTCTTATCCAAGAGAATAAATATGTTTTTATACAATTTATCTGTGTTTGATTTTAAGCATGAATATAAAATTTCCTTCCTCTCCTCCCCATGTTGATAACTAATATTTACAGCACTATTTGTTGAGATGTTCAAAATATTCTGACTAATCAGTTATCAAACCTCTATATGAACAGCTCTGATAATTCTCTTTCCGCTTGCTTTCTTTCTCTTTTCTTTTTGTTTATCCCCGAGCCAAAACAGATACTCATAATTATTAAGATTTTATAATATGCCATTCTATATGGAAAATATCCCCCCACAACCCAGTCAATCTTATTCTTTTTCAGCATGCCTTCACTATTGGATTTTTCCTTCCTCTATTTTGTACTCTGCTTGTGTGTTTGTATAATATTTTGGTATTTTGATTGGAATTCTGTAGAATGTATATTAGGTTGGAGGCAATATAAATCCTTATGAAAAGAATCTTTTTATCCATGAACATAGTGTTCTACATATGCTTGGAACTTTCTAAATAGCTTTCAACATAACTAAACACTTTTTTTCGTAAAAATCATATGCATCCTTTTTTTGAACTTTTGCTTTTAAGTATCCTATATTATTTCTATCCTAAATGGGACTTCCAAAAGTAGATATTTTCTGTTGTTGAACAGAAATCTAGGTATTTGTATTAAAATTGATAATCATATTATTTGTGAATACTGGTAGTTATTTTTCTTCCTTTCTAGCCATTATACCTTTTTTTTCCTTTGTGAAAAAATAAAAGCTAAGACCTCTTGCAATTTTTATGATAAATGTTATAAAACTGAACATTAATGCATTGTTTCTAATTTAATATCAAATAAGTTGTTCACTGAGAGGTTTTTTTTTGGAGCTGCTTTTATCCAGTTGAAAAAGCTCCTTGTGGTTTTAACTTTAGTATGACTTTCTATTCTGAACAGTTCCTAAATTCTATCAATGACATATTTTTTTCTTTCTAATCTCTAATGCAACATTATATGTTTAATTTTTTTCACTCAGAGGCAGAGTGGTAAACCTTTTAACTTCATTAACATTTCACCTAAGATATATTTAAATGGTAATATGGCATGATCATAATTTCAAAATATGTATGTGCAAGTCAAAATGATTTCACTAAAATTTGAGTGCAGGTATAGATCTTTTTGATGAACCAAAGACGGAAGATGATAACTAAAAGGCAATCAAAATCCAATTAGGTAGAGTCATAAGTTTGATATATTTTGTTCAACCGTATTTGACTAAATTAAAATTCTGTCTTCTTGAAATAAATATTTTATGAATTATGTTTCTCTTAAAGTCAAATTAGAATCAAATTAGAGCAAAAGTTTAGGCTTCAATATTATTTTCTTTGTTACTGTAACATTCTTTCTTACTTTTTTATAATCTGTCAAAAGCATTCATTAATCTAAATATTGTTGTTACTCATTAGTCATTAAGATCGCTTCCATAACATCTATAAACACTTTATGTAATTCACACCTTAACAGAAGTAGGGGATAGTATCATTAATATGCTCTCTTCTTTATTGTAAAGGGGTTTTTTTAAACAAGTGAAAAAATTCTAAACTCTGCTCTTAATGAATACTGAGGACCAGCAAATTCACCTCCTTCCTTCAATTAAGATCAATTATTCATCCCTTGACATTTTGGATTTTGAAAGGCACTTAATGAGGAGATCTATTTAATGCTTTAAAAAATACATTAATAAATATTTTTGTTTCTTTTTTAATTTTTGGATTATTGTAAGCACCTATTCTTACTTTGCCCTAATTTTCTACTCCAACCAATAGAACTTTCTGTGAAGATGAAAAGGTTCTATAATCTGTAATGTGCAGTATGGTAGACACTGGCCAATTAGACTACTGAGCCCTTGAAGGATGACTGGTGTGCCTGGAGACGTAAAGTTTTTTTTTAACGTAATAAATTTGAATAAAATTAAACTAGCTACACATATTTGTTAGTTTATGTGTACCTATTCTGTTTCTCACCAGTAAAATTAATATTTTATGAGAGCGGGGTCTGCCACTTTTGGCATACTATTATAACTTGAGTGATTAGGAAAGTGACTGAGACATGGTTATATTTTGTGCCTTCTAATACTTTGAAAATAATAGAATTTCAAAGGCATTTTTCCCCCAAAATTTACATATACTTTGCAGTATACTCTTTAAAGGAAGAGTTTTAAAATTGTTTTAAAAAATTCAAGCTTTAAAAATTAGCTCCTTAGGCCACTGCCATAAAAAAAAATTAGAAATTTCTTATCCGAAATGTGTTAGTGTCTGTCCATACATATGTCCCAATTAGATTTCAGGGATGAAAGGGTCTTTTGACATGTATGACAGTCAGTTGTTGGAGTGTAGAGGAGAATGCAAAACAACAAACATATATAAGTCTGGGTTAAACCTAGAATCAAGAATTAAGTATATATTTTAAGCAAAATATCAATTGAAAGAGATTTCCACGCACTGGAAACCACATATGAAGCAACTGGGGAAACTCCAAAATTGATCAAAAGTTTTTGAAGGGTGGATAAAAAAGATACTTACTAGAAAGATTTTTCTCCAAGTTGCTTAAGAAGGCAGGCAGATACTTTGAGTGTATAGTGTTTAGCTATTGGTATAGAATATACCACAACAAAATTTTGTGGCATGAAACAGCAAACATTCTCCTCCTCCTCCTCCTCCACCTCCTCCTCCTCCTCCTCCTCCTCCTCCTCCTCCTCCTCCTTCTTCTTCTTCTTCTTCTTATTAACTTTAAAGATGTGGGGTACAATTCAGGGTTAGGTGTACAAATATTCATTATGCAGTTACCCTTGTTGATGAGGTGTGCTCCTCCCTCCCCTGACAGTTTCCCTCAACTGCCAATCCCTCCCCACTGCCCCTGGCAGTTATTCTCATAATTTTGGGGGTCAGGAACTTGAATAGAGCTCAGCAAATATGGTTATTTTTTCTCCACAAAGACATCCTGGCTAGGATGACTTGAATGTCTGGAGTTAACAGAAAGAACTGGGAACTAGTCACACAGCTTCCTCACAGTATGAAGGACTCGTCTGTCAGTCCTTTATATGGTTGGTTAATGCACCAAGAGGAAGTAAGCGCTCCTTCTTCTTAAAATCTAGCTCCAAAATTGCTACAACATCACTTTCACTATACTTTATAAGTAAAGCAGTAAGAGCTTTAAGGGAGCTCTAACTGCTCCCCAACACAAGGGAGGACTCACAAACCTCACCTCTCTTTAGAAGGAGTGCCAGAATATTTGGGGCTATTTTTCATCCACCACAGATTAAAGTAGCCTTCACTCATGAATGAATAAGGGTATAATTGTGAAAAGACTGAATTATTTTTATCTATAATATACATAGAAATTTTGAGTAACACCTTTCAAAACTATCCTGATAATTTGTTACAAATAGGCTATTAGTTTTTAAAAATCTTGTATGTTTGGAAGGATTCCATTTCACATTATTTCCTGTTTGACCACTACCCACTGTATACGCTGCCACTTCTGCAAGCTATTCTCACTCTGCTTTATTTGGTCACTCCAAGGAAATCCACCAAGCTGTCTCCAAGGAATAACTTTCTGAAGGTGTCTGATTTTTTAGAATGTCACATAATTAGTAAGGCAGAAAACCAATAAAGTGATATCAAAACCCAGAAACTCTCAGAAAATACTGTTGAGAGAGCTTATTATGTTGCCACGTAACTCATTTTCTTTTGCTTAGGTCCACGGTGCAATGTCAGGAGAGGAAAATCTAGCTAATGAACAAAATGTGGTCATAAATTCATGCTATATGTCTTCTCTTCTTATCCTGGTTTGTCACCAAATATTCATAAGGTTTTGTAATCTCTCTTTCTATATATATCTTCCTTCATCTATTATCTAGTAGATGAATGGAGGAGTAATGGGTTACATTTATTTTATTTTTATTTTTTGAGTTGGAGTCTCACTTTTGTCATCTAGGCTGGAGTGCAGTGGCATGCTTACAGCCACTGTAGCCTCAACCTACTGGGCTTAGACAATCCTTCTGCCTCAGCCTTTCAAGTAGCTGGAACTTTCAAGTAGCCACCACGCCTGTCTAGAATGGGTTACATGTAAATGCAGTCTTAGAGTGAAATCTTGAACCAAAAACCCTCAGTATTAACAGCTCAAACTGATTTTTTTAAAAGTATTTGTTCTTTGTTACTACAGTGTATGATAATCAGAATCATGGCACTCCAAAGTTGCCCACACCCTAAATCCCAAAACTTGTAAATATCTTATCTTGCATGGCAAAAGAGATTTTGAATATGTGATTAAATTAAGAATCTTGAAATAGGTGGGGGTGGAATTATCTGAGTTATCCAGATAGGGCCAATGTAATCCCACAGATCCTTACAAAAGGAATGTGAGAGGGTCATAATCAGACAAGGAAATGTAATGTCAGAGTGATGTCATTGATGGAAAATGCCACAGTCAATAGAAACTGAAAAAGGCAAGGAAAAGGAATTTCCTCAGAGTCTTCTGATATCCTGCGTGGGTATCAGAATGTCAGCCTGGTAAACTGAATTTTGAAATTCTGACCTCCAGAACTGTGCAATAATAAATTTATATTGTTTTAAGTCACTACATTGGGGGTAATTTGCCACAGCAGCAATAAGAAATGAATTAACATTGAGATTATGTATTATATAATCTGAAACACTTTGTAAGAATGAGAGGAGAGGCTATTAAAAATGACAATAGGATAACAGCTATATTGGGATTATCCCTATCAAATTGGGTTAAATATTTACCCTATCTATAAAGGTACTTTGTATCTTTGTTGGGTATTGGTGATTGTGCTTGCACACATATAGTATTGAATAGTTTGACAGGAACTAAGAACAAACATGGTGTTTATGTATGTATAGAAGCTTCTTGAAAGTGTAAAGTTCAAAAGCACCCTCAAATACTTACAAACTCTGAACTTCCTAACCATCTTTTTCTCAGGGTTATTCTACATAACAGACATCTGTCAGCAACTCTGACCAAGAACCAGAAGATCCAATGTGACTACTGCACTGAGGCCAAACAGAACACTGTAATGCGGCCCAATAAACATATTGTCCTCTTCATAAGACAAACTTCAGACCATAAGAGAAACTTCAGGCAAATCCTTACTGAGATATAGTCTACCAAATATATGAACACTAATCTTGAAAACTGCCAGGATCATCAAAAACAAGGAATGTCGGAGAAACTGTCACAAACAAGAGTAGCCTAAGAAGATAGGACAATTAAATGTAATGTAGTATTCTGAATGGGATCCTAGGACAGAAGAAGGACATTAAGGAAAACTGAGGAAATCTAAAATAGCATAAATTTTAATTAATAATAATGTATCAATATTGGTCAATAACTGCAAAAAATATAGTATGTTAACATAAGTTGTTAATAGTAGGGGAAACTGGGCATGGGGTATTCTGGAAATCTCTATTCTATCTTTGTAATGATTCTGTAAATCTGAAATCATTTATTAAAAAGTTAAACTTTTTTCATTAAAAGTATGTGAACACTGAAAATGCAAGATAGAATATTATTTTGGGGAGATATACATCCACAGATTTTTAAAATTCTGATATCAAATAGATGTGAATCCATATCTTCTATGCTCAGTATTATTTTTCTTATAAAATGATACTTGATCAAAAATATTTTTTTCCTAGCTCCAATTTACTGTGACATTTTAAAAATCTAAAATATTTGAAGATCCAACTTCTGAATACAAAACGTTTACACATATAGAAAACATGTTTGGTTTTCTTTATAAAAGTATATGTACACTAATAAGCATATGTACACCTCATGGTGTATTCAATTTCTTAAAACAATTACAACTTCATAGATTGGAAGATGCAATCCCTAACCTCTAGGAGGAGCTCCTTGCCAGCAATCTTCCTATACAACTCACACTCACTCACTCACTTGTTTACACACTCATTCTCTCAAGCCTTCACTCAAAGGTAGACAGTTGTGGAGTTAACATGAGTCAAAGCTAAGGAAACAAATCACTTTTTTACAGTGCAGAAGCTTGCATTGAGGAAGTAGAGATGAGCCTGGATCTTTTGTAGTTATTAGGTAACTCTTCAATGAGGAATGCCAAGTTTTGTATGTGGAACAAATATGAAGGTGCCAGAACCATCTAATTTGTATGTCTGAAGTGAGCCCACAAAGGTTTGTGACCAAGGGCTTGCACTAATGCATAGTGTTTGTTTGCTTGTGATGGGCCAACTTCATATTTCTCCCAGAAAGTTTTTATGGCAATATTAAACATTTGGGGTCTTAGTAAACTCTATCTCTTTTCATAGCAGACAAGATTAACATTTTCTATCCAAGAAAATGTGCAATATAGAATACATCTTTAAAATAACAAAGTCAAAAAAATTAATATAGGCTTATGAACAACAAGGAAGAAATTTTTATTTATGAGTCATTTTAATAAAACTTCATAGTTACTTTCAACACCTATGTATTGTATGGAGTCTTATTATACATCGATACCTTAATATTGTTTTCAAAATTATAGTTTTCAAAAATTGTAGTATATTTACATGCAGTACAATTGCTATTATTGTTTTAATGTAAATAAATGTTATTAAACTTTCTTTCAGGCTTAATATCTAATGTGATAAGTATTCAAAAATAATACCCACAAAAGCAAAAGTACCTTGGGTCTTGAATAACACTTAAAAATATGAAGGGGTTCGTAACAAAATGTTTGAGAACTGTTGCTTTAAGAATGCAGGATCTCAGTAACCTGGAAGCTTCAGGGACAATCTGGAGAACCCTGATAAAGTCTGAATATTGCAAGTCCTGGTGCTTGTTTACTCTTCAGAGATCTATGCGTTACTGGAGACCTTGGAGAAAGATTTATATTGGCCCCATGAGAGTATTCGGTCCTGGTATGCCCCCCAAAATCTGAGGAGGATCTGTATATTTGAACTGAGTCTTTTCAGTCATCATTTCAAGGCTTACTGTTGATTTGTTTTAAAGGTAATATGCAGAAAAGAGTACTTGGAGCTATCAATTGCTCTATTCTATGCACTCGTGCAGGTGTACATGTGTTTGTAAAAACAAAGTATAGAAGATTATGAAAAAAAAGATAAGTTTTTAAAGAAAGGTTTTTAGCACAGACTACCTGGGGGAAGTAAAGGAAGGTTAAAGTATGCCCTTGAAAAAAATCAATTTAAGTAAAATTATATTTCCCTATATGGATGTGTATTTATAGAAGAGTGTTTTGAAAAGCTGTTAAATCTCTCTCGCCCAACTTGTGAGGAGTCTATTTTTCAGTGAAAAAGAAAGTTGCCAAGTTTTGTGTATATCATATAATTCTACTTTATTAACAAAGAAAATAGTGACTATCCCATATGTAAATATATATTCTTGTATAAATATTTATGAGCAAGGAAAAAGGAGAGAAAGTATGTATTCTAGGTCATTAACATTGGTTATCTCAATAAGATGAGAAGGGAAAGCAGAGAAAGTTCGTTAACTTAGCTTTTATATATACATTTTGCAATACAGATGGTCCCTGATCTATGATGGTTCGACCTACAATTGTTCAACTTTATAATGATGAGAAAGACATACACATTTAGGAAAAACTGTATTTCGAATCTTGAATTTTGATCTTTCCTCTGGCTAGCTCTATGATAATGTCCCATAATGCTGGGTTGCTGCATTGAGATAGTTCTCTGTCAGCTCCGTGATCTCCATCACATGGGTCAACAGCCAATACAGCCAGTCTGCTTTTCACTTTCAGTGCAATTACATGTAATACATTTCATTACATGTAATACATGTAATTACATTTCATGTAATAAATTACATGAAATACTCTGCACTTCATTATGAAATGTGGTCGTGCTAGATGATTTTGCCCAACTGGAGGCTAAGGTAAGTGTTCTGAGCAGGTTTAAGGAAGGCTAGGCAAAGATACAAGGCTACAGTATGTTTTTTGATAGATTAGGTATATTAAATGCCTTCTCCTCTCCCCTCCCTTCTCTTCCCCTCCCCTCCTTTACCCTCCTCTTCCCTCCTCCCGCCTCCTCTCCTATATTTTAAGAGATAGGGATCTCACTCTATTGCCCAAACTAGACTGCAGTGGAAAAATCATAACTCTCTGAAGCCCCAAACCCTTGGGCTCAAGCAGTCTCCTGCCTCAGCCTGCCAAGTAGCTAGGACTTAATTTTCAACTTACATAACCCCATCATAAATCGAGGAACCTTTGAATATTGTTTCACTTGTTAAAAGAAGTATACTTTATTGTTATAACATGGAAAAGATAGCAATTTTATTAATGATATTCAATATAGAACAATGTTATGATATAATACTTGCTAAAATAGTTACAAAGAATTTGTAGACTAAGTTTCATTTTTATAAAAATGTAGGGTTGTGTATGTATGTGTTTATATATAGCTATGCAAAATTTGTCCTATTATTCTAGAATTATGCCTGAAGCACAAAGTGGGGTTCAAAAGTTCCTAAGTACCACACATTCTAAGTTCACACAGGCAACAATGAACTGACAGCAACTGGGACCTAACAACTTTATCACTCAGCAGTGACAAACCCTTAAAGAACAAATAGAAAAGGAAAAATTAGCAAGCATTTCAGCACAACACTGAGCTTTCTCTTCTACTCTTAGAAATTGGGGTCATTGGTCTGCCTATCTTGAAAGACAGGACCAACATTTTGGATCAATTCTGAGTTTGAATAATAATTTCCCAGTTATAATAGTTTCCTAAGTAAAAGTACCTGAAAAGCATGAAATCAGACCAAAATGTCAGTAATGGAGGTACTACCCAGCAAGAGAAATATATGTCAATTGTGTGTAAGTAGGGGTATGGGTGGAGTTCATTTAAATTATCTACTTATTGCAATTATTGGGGGAAAACATTAAACATTATGACCTAATGGTTTGAGATTCAAATTACTCATGTTTAAAGAAAGGGCTGGTAGGAAAGACACTACTGTGATAATAAGGGTTATATCTTATTGGTGGACGCATGGAAGGTTCTTATATTATTGTTGTTTATATGACTATGTTAAATTGACTACTAAAATAAATTATTTTAATGTAAACATATATACATTTTTTGAGTTGGAGTCTCACTCCGTCGCCCAGACTGGAGTGCAGTGGTCATTCTCAGCCACTGCAGCCTCAACCTGCTGGGCTCCGGTGATCCTTCCGCCTCAGCCTTCCAGTAGCTGGAACTACAGGCGCGCTACCACGCCTGGCTAATTTTTTTGATTTATTGTAGAGATGAGGTCTCGCCAAGTTGCCCAGGCAGGTCTTGAACCCGCGGGCTTAGGCAATCCACTCGCCTCAGCCTCCCAAAGGGTGGGATTACAGGCTGAGCCACCAAGCCCGGCTATGTAAACATAGCTTTAAACATTGTTATTTACTACATAAACATCACTCCTAAGAATGCACAGTATCTGTTATCTATTTACTACCTAATGTTTTCTAACTCTGATCTTAAACTTTCCACGGCATTTCTGGATGTTTTAAAGCAACAGAAACACTGGCTTCACATGCTAATTACTGGCTTGCTAGAGAGTGGTGTTACTTTTAACTCTTTCTAAAAACGTGCACAGTGTCTTCATTCATGTATCCTTTTAACAGAGATTCACAGGAGACCACTTTGTGCTAGAATTCATTAAAGAATATTTTTCCCTACAGTAAATAACTGCCATCTATTATGTCTCACTTTGACTCATCTTGTTAAAAAAGTATTAGATGTTGGAAACATTTTCCTCATGACACCTTGTATGGTCTTCCAGAAAGAATGTCATAAATAAGTCAACAGCTTTCCAGCACAAACCATACAATCTACTTTGGTGATCAGTAGTTCTTCAATATGGAATGTGTTTCTTAGCTTTAGTGGGCTTGCCAATCATTTCCCAAACTATTACTAGGGATATTTGATCTCTTCTAACACTAATATGAATTAAAACTTATGTTTTTTCACCTCAATATTTTTTTTTCTTCCTAGCTCAGATATGCTTTATTGTTTATAAAGTAGCACATACAGGCTATTGTTACTCTATGTGTTGATTGTCTAGCTCCTTCTATAACCTATGTAAGTTTTATGAGCTATCTTTTCAATACAAAAAGAAGTGAACTGATAAACATTAACAAAATAGAGATTAGAAATATTGTTCTATTCTTATATGATGTTTAAAGATGACTAAGCAAAGAACATATTTAGAAAGAAAAATGTTGTTCAGTATACTTCAACATAATTCTATTTGTGTATATTTGTGCATAAAATATGCACAATATACTGCACAAATACACTGTTTTTTCTGGCAAATAATTTAAAATACCTATTATGTGAATTTTTAATTCATGGTAAATATTATGATGTCACAAGTTTTTGAGTAAACTCACATCTCTACAGTATGTTAATGGATAGCTTAAATGGTTTTTTGTTTTCCTACATCATTTCCTATTCTATTTTGTTTTTTAAAAAAATCTTTTTTATTTAAAAATTGACTGGCAGCCAAAAGTCCTTTTTATTGACTCTTAAATAGTTTTTGTTTGAGTGAAAAAATGTTTTGAGTCATTGTAACTCTAATGAAAATTTTTATTATAGTGTTGCTTAGTAAAACATATAGCCAAATTATCGCTTAAATGTAACCTCATAAACTCAGAAATTATCTTAAGCATAATACAAATGTTTATCTTTCTGTCAGGAAAGAAGTAGAATAAGAGTAGGACAACACAAACTGATCGTGTTTCCCTTAGTTTTGATGCAAAGAAAGCAAAATAGTTCTCCTAGCCGGGCTCCGTGGCTTAGCCTGGAATCCCGCGCCTTTGGGAGGCTGAGGTGAGTGGATTGCCTAAGCCCACGGGTTCGAGACCCGCCTGGGCAGATGAGACCTCATCTCTACAATAAATAAAAAAAATCAGCCGGGCATGGTAGCACATGCCTGTAATTCCGGCTACTCGGAAGGCTGAGGCGGAAGGATCGCCGGAGCCCAAGCAGGTCGAGGCTGCGGTGGCCGGGAGCGGCCACTGCCCTCCAGTCTGGACGACAGAGTGAGACTCCAACTCAAAAAAAAAAAAAAATAGTTCTCCTATTTAATATTGAAGTCTTTACTTGTTATTTCTTTTTCAAATGTCATTAATAATTTGATTTTATTGCCTTTAGTTGTTAATTCCCTAAAACATATGATATGGTTTCACTAAGTACAATGTGGGAAATTCACCTAAATTTTTTTTTTTTTCCACAATGGTTCTGCCCTTGCCTCATCTCAGAGGACATGTTTTCTGCAAGACAGGGAATGATGTCATTTTATGCAGAGAATAATCTACCACCTGCTAGAAGGAGGAGGCATATTGTGGCAGCTGCATCACTGATTTGAAAAAGCAGCAAAATATAAATGTATAGATGGGTATGTAAGTGTAATGGACGGGGAAGGGTAACATGCTTTTCTCAACAACAGCTGGAAAATTATACTAAGCCTAAAATAGTATCTTTTGGCTTCATACCAAATGTTTCTACCACTAGTACTACACAGAGCAAAAACACTACTCACTAATATATTCCATCTTCTGTTTACAGAAGTAGCATTTTCAATGCAAGGCATATTAGATATTGGAGGGGGACATGCTAAGAAGTGAAAAAAAGATATGCTTGATGACTTAATTCATTTTCAAATAGAACCTGGAGTCTTCGGACAAATGAAAGAGAAATAATAACACTTGAATCCTTACTGTTTTTCTTTAAAGATCGACCTTGCATAAGGAAGTATAGATGTTTTTAAAGAAATGTAAGCGCTCCCATGGAGCTTTATAAAATGCCAGTAATAACTTCAGAAATAATCTGTCTCTAAATAACAAATTTAATCAATTATGAATGAAAAGAAAGCTCTGTGTGTTCATAAAGCATTTAATAAATAGATGAACTTGTACAGCAAATGCAAATTATGTGAATCTGTAAACAAATCTTTTTTTCTTATACAGCTTGTAAACTATGACTAATATAGAAACCGTCACCTAAAATCAATCCCAAGGTTTTTTTTTTTTCTATTATTTTTAAGAATAGAAAAAATAAGAACATCTAAAAACATGCTATCTTGTTTTTCAACACATTGAGTAGCAGGAAGGTGTCCCTGGTTATCTCCTTTGGGGCAGCAGATGTTTTATATCACCCTCAATGTTTAACTTATGACATTCTAAATGTCACACTTCAAAAGTAACATGTATTGAGTTTTAATTTAATATTTTTTCCAGTTACTACTGCAATTTAAGACATTTTTATAAGGATAATTGACTTCTACACATTGACTAATTATATTTATTTTCCTACTGGGGTATGTTGAGCATTTAAGCAAAAATTAAAGGTTATTTGAAACTTGGTTTATATAGTAGGTGATTAACCTGATTAATCCTCTTTTGATGTTTAAACTTGATACTTTAGGTAGGAAAACATCAAACTCCAGTATATGTATGCTTTCTGATGTTGTCTGAATCAAATGAAATATGTATCTTGATATCATGCCTATTTATTAGTGTACCAAAAAGTATCTATGCATATATTAAAAGCAAATGTAATATTTGCCTATTGGACATTTTCATGTTAATAGTGGATAATTCTGTTGTTTAAAATCTCTACATTTTTATCTCTAAGGTGAAGTCTGTGGACATTTCAATTCATTTAGAACAAATCTTTATTGCCTAATGATGTATTAGTCATGTTGGAAGTTTAAAAACATGTCCACAAATAAAAAAATCCACAAGTCTTCTAACATTAAGAAATAGGTTTTTTAAATTTTCTTCCTAAATCTGGTGGACTTGTGACATCTTTAATCAATAAATTAGAATGGAGGTGACACTATGTGACTTCTGGGGTTGGGCTATAAAATACTATCCTCCTGGTTCTCTGGGACAATTATTCTCAGTAAAACCAGCACCAGGTAAAAAGTCTTACTATTCTGCTACCATCACCCGGGAGAGACTGATTTGCAAACATCAGTCATGGGTCTAGCCATTATCCAGCATCAACTGCCAGCCTTGGAAATAACCTGTTTTTATACTCAGCCTAAATGAGCCTTTACGTGACTCAACCACAATCAACTTCAGACTGAAGCTCCATGAAACAGTTCAAGTAAGAACTACTAAGCTGTTTTTACAGTTACTGATCCAGAAAAGTATAGCGAAATAAAATTCTTTTAAACTAATAATTTGGGGGTTAAGCTGTCATTTGACAATAATAATGGGCACAATCATTAGTTCTTTATTCATTAACCTAAGAGTAAAGACCTTATTTATTTAACATAGTATTCAGTGAATAATACCACTCTTTATCTTGCATTGTGCCATAGTGTGTGAATACTATTCAAAATCATTAGTTTCCTAACCTTAGATGTTTGAGCCACTGATTGAAAAGTGAAAATAATATATATATATATGTGTATATATATATATATATATATATATATTTGCCTGACTCAGTGAAGAATACAAGAAGAGGAATCTCGTTGCACATATGCTGTAAGAATGCTACACATCTGGCTTGTGCCAAGTCAAGGAGTCATTTCCTTGATTGCCATGAAACAGGAAAGCACACCAACATTGCAGGACAAATGAACAATAGATAAAATCTTTTGTTGAAGTTGGTGTTCTTTCTTTATTTATTTTTGGCTAATGCTTATAAAGAAGAGTGAAGTACTGATTCTTTCTTCTTTTTTGTGTAAACCTACTTTTTGTGATTACTGGATAGACCCTTCATCATTAATGTATTCTTGGCCTATGCTTGTCTTGACTCATCCCATAGAGATCTACCAAGGAATTTGCATAATGAGAACTACTCTGATTTCCAGTTCAATTCAGAAAGGGACACGCTTTCACTCTTTGAAATCTGAGACCTGATGACTTCTGTTATCTAGCATCCTGCCACCGTCATTTTGCAACTAATGAAGCCCAGGATGCAGAGACTCCTGAGAAGGGTCTGGACTACCAAGATGACCATGTGGCTGTGAACCCCAGATCCCACTTCCTAATTTGCTGACCCCGTGTGCAAGGTTTGTCCTAGGCCTAACTCCCTTGATTGCTGATCACTTCATGTATTTCCTTCACCCAGGACAGAGATTTTACGCTAAACACCAGTTCATTTTGTAGGTCTGTTTTTCTGCTTATATTTTACTCATTCCATTCTCCAAAAATAGAGTCTGATTCTCCTCAGTCTCTTTCATGGGCTAAAGCCCTGTACTTACTTCTCAGGTATTTAGTGGTTTGTTTTGTAGTTTTTAGACACACAGAATTTTTAGTAGTAATTTGCTAATTAATTTCTGCATCCATATATGTAGTTAGAGAACACAGTCTTTAAGCAATTGTTTCTTGGTTGGGCATGGTGGCTCAACCTGTAATCCCAGCACTTTAGGAGACTGAGGTGAGAGGATTGCCTGAACCCAGGGGTTCGATACAACCCTGGGCAACTTGGTGAGACCTCATCTCTACAATAAATCACAAAAAATAACTGGGCGTGGTGGCGTGCGTCTGTAGTTCCAGCTACTTGGAAGACTAAGGCTGAAGAATCGCCTAAGCCTAGTAGGTTGAGGCTGCAGTGGTTGTGAGCTTGCAACTGCACTGTAGGCTGGGATACAGAGTGAGATTCCAACTCAAAAAAAAAAAAATTTGTTTCTTTGGAACTCATTGATGATTGCAGTTAAAATATGATTTTGGGGGGATAAATATTTCAAGTTTGTTAAAAATAATATGCATTCTGTGATGTGTAAAGTTTTAAAATATATTATATTAATACTGTTAATCACTTTATTCACATCTCATACTTTCATTTTCTGTAAATTTGATCTATCAGTTTTAAAAAAGGATATATTAAAATTTATCACCTCAATTACTGATTTGCCTATTTCTTCATCTCTATAATTCTTGTGTCTTTGTCTATTTCAAGACTGTATTAATTCATATAATGTCATTGTTGTGATAATAATTGATCTACTATCCCTTTGTCAGTATGCAAAGTCAATTTGTATTGATAATTTTTACTTTAAAATCTATTTTATCTGAGCAATCCCTTCGGGTCCCCTCCCACTGTGGTAGCTTTTCAGTCCTCTTAACAAACCCTGCTTTCTAAAAAAAAAAAAAAATCTACTTTATCTGATGTTATTTTGGCTATTCAAGCACTTGTTGGTTTATATACACATGGTATAACTTTGTCCATCCATTTATTTTCAATTTGTGTATCATTATTTTTTAAGTATGCCTTACAGAAAATATATTGCTGAGTTTTGCAAGGAGGGGGTGCCAATTCACACATGTTGGATTTTTAGCTAATGAGTTTAGCCCCATGTAAAATATTTGCAATTAGTCTCATATTAAGACATATCTTTCCTAACTTACAAGTATTTATTCGATTTTTCTTTCTTTTCTTGTATTTCTCCTTTCCTAATTTCCAATAAGAAATCAAAGTTTTAAAAACTAGCCTACATTTTCCCTGTGCTTTTTTCTGTAATATTGTGATCTCTACTTATGCTTAATCTTTTTATTGGTGTCTAAAACTGAACAATAGCTATATTTTATTACCAGAAAAGCATGCACCAATACAAAATTTCAAGTAGCAGTTCATTCCACTTATTTTTTTCCATTCTAGTCTATATTTTTGTAATCTGAAATTTCACTTTCAAATTGTCTATGGATTGGGGATGATAATAGTGTTGGTGCAAAGTTTAAATAATATAAAACACATGAAACTCTTCCACGAATGCCTTACACAATAAATAAATGCTAAATAAATGTTAGCAAAAACATAATCATTATGGATTTTTCCATATTTTATTTATTGCATAATTATATAATTATATGATAAATCTCACTGCTTTAATGCTCTATTTGATGGAATTAATCATTCAGATATTTTCACAGCATGTTCCATGTGCAGTAATATAACTGAAAATATTTTCATTTTATACTTAAATGATACTCTGAGTGCAAAATTTGTAATTTAATTCATATGATTTAAAATTAATATTTATACCTCAATGCAGTTGTTATTGTAGTTGAGGATTCTGACATTTTTAAACCAGTAATTATCATTGAAGGTGTTCTGCTGTAATCTCTCTAGAAATTGGTAACTTCTCTTTGCCTATGATGTCCTTAAATTTCACTATGCTGTTTAAATCTGTTATCTCTTGCACAATCTTTTCTATTTAGAATGTTTGTCAGTATGCAAAGTCAATTTGTATGGATCCTTACAATCTGAGGATCAATACATTTATTCAATGTTTAAAAATTCTCATTCATTATTTCTTTGAATAATTTCTACCTTCCATTTATCCTTTTCCATACTTTTGAAATGTGCACACACAAACACACACAAACACACATATATCTATGCAATATACATATATATGCAATATCTATACAATATACATATATATTTAATATATAAACATGCAATAATTACAACAAGTGTATTAACAGGACAACAGGAGATTTTCAGGATGTAGTATTTTATCACTCACAATATTTAGAATTGTCAGTGTGTGAGATTAATGTAATGCAGACCAACATGTAATCAGTTCTATTACTGTTTTTAAATTTTCTCCCTAAAATTATTGCCCTTATTTCATATACACAGGGTAAAACTTTTATTTTGATCCTGTTCCTCTACCTTTGATTTGACACTGATCAGGACAATTTATTTCTGAAAAACTGTGGTACAATTTCTAGGTAATTTTTCAATACTCTTCATTATATTTTATTGCAGAATACAACTTAGTAAATAATGATAAAAGTAATATTTGAATTTAAAGCAAAGTAGAACTGAGGATAGCCTAAGAAGAGTTAATGTAATTTGTAAATAAGTATTATGATTTCTTGATATTTTAAAGTTAAAAAGGAGACGGTTCTATTATAAATGCATATCATTTTTATAAGCAAAAGCTCATTGAAATGAATGAGACCTTTGCACTATTTTACCCAAAATAATTTTGTATAATAAGAGAAACTCCTTTGAGGCAGTGTGTTAGAAATTTAACTTCAGCTCAGTAAATTGTTTCTCTATTTCTTTTGAAATGAGAATTTAATGAAAATGAACACAAATGAAGGTATCATAAGTAAAAAATATGAATCTGTTGTTAATGATGAGTCATTTTTAAAGTCTAAGAAAAATGTAGTTATATGTTCACACTGTGTCACTTGCAAAAATATATCAAACTTGATGGCCAAATTATTTGAAAGCTATAGCTGATTTATTTGGAATGATACCAATTCTAATAATTAAAGAGAAATCTTACAAGAAGGTCACTCGGTATGCTTCCAACTACATCTCTCATTGCAGCCGTAACTGCTCCCTGCCCCTAGATTTATATTCCTTCCACTCTAGACTCTTTGATATTTCTCAAAGATGCCATCTGTCTCATAGCTCTGTGTGTTGATTCATTCTTTTCTCTGTGATATGCTCTTCTCACTCATTATGTAGGCTGTTCAATTTCTACCCTCCTTTCAAGACCTAGATGAAATCTTTGAAAAGCTTCTTTTTGATAGAGTTCATTATTCTCTCCTCTGTAATGGGAAATGCATTTCCCTTTCCTTTTATATCCTGTATTGTATCATTAGTATACATGAATTATATGACCTAAAAATAATGATGAGCTTGAATTTTAACTTTCCCGTTGGCTCCCAGTTATGAAGTAACCATCCAGGTATATGTAGCTTTCCAGTATATCCACAATAGGACCAAGAACTGAATGTGAAAGCATAAACGGTCACCCATGAATATCTTTGCTGTGCATAATCACATAGTGCTCTCACCTCTACTGGTTTTGATGAAATTAGACCACAGTTTTCCTCCATAGGATTAGACTTTATTGTCTGTTTTGTCAATACCCTCAAGTGTTCTGTGTGTCTGTGTGTGCATGTTTGTGTATGTTTGTGTCAGTGCATGAGTAGTTGTAATGTGTGCTATAGTGTCATATGCAAGTGTTGTTTATTAGCCAATCAATAACAATGTATAGATTTACTTTCCCATTCCTTTAAGGGAATATTGGAAAGAAACAGGACTTGGAGTGGCAAAATGCACTTTGGATTATACCATGGTATTTTTTAGGCTTAATAACACAGAGTTAAGCCTATCATACAGAAGCTCCCATAAGAATTCCAATTGGAGATGTAATGTGATATATTCCTCTCTTGAACAAAGTTGAGAAATTATGTAAAAAGAAATTGTGTTATGGATGGCTCAAGAAAATACATAATAAAGCAGCCTCTTTTCAAAGTACATTAAAGGTAGCTGACTGTTGGATTTGAAAATATGTGATTATATTTAAAATGAATAAAGAAGGATGGGTATAGTAATCTATATTTTCCAGCTCTTAGCACAATATTTTATTTAGTTGCTATTAAATATTAGATAAATAATCAAAAGAGGAAAGGAACAAGGACGAAAACCATCTCAATACCATTTAATTCTTTGAACGCTATTGCAAAGTCCAGTATAGTAGGATTTAGTCTTCATTACATGTAGAAAGTTTAATTGACCTTATGTAATTTCCTTTAAAAAGCACAATATGAAACAGTAACAAGAAAAAAAGTCAAAGGGAAAAAATAAGCAATTCTAATTTTTTACTTGAAATTGCATTCTATTTCTTCCTTCTGGAGTTTATTCCACATTTCCATGGGGGCTACTAAGTATGTACACTATTTTCCAGCCCACTTATATTTCTATTAAAATTATTTAAATTGTTCTGCATATAACTTCTTACTGCCTTAATTTTAACATATGACTTAAGTAACAGAACCTTAAAATTTATTTTTTCTGTCTGCATCCATTTTATATTTTCCAGATTTAGTCATTTATATTTAAGGTAAATTTAAATCAATTGTCAAAAAACAGAAAAACTTTAAAATGGTATTGATACAGTTTATTCCCTGAACCTCCCAAAACAAGTAGATTTCTTTCTTTCTTTGTCTTACACCTAAATGATATCTTGCTACTTTAGATTTCCCAAGTATTTTTGTTCAAAACAGTTGCAGGTGATTGCTAATATTTTCCTTGAAACCTGGTTAACTCATTTCCTTGTTGTCAGCATTATCAATACTACTTAAAATGGTCGATATTTTTCCCTTATATTTTTAAGTATATGGCAACTGCTATGTATCACAGTAAAAACAATAAGCTTATTAAGAGTCCTGTTGCGTTTGTTCGTCTTCCACTATTTAGTTGTCATGGTAGTTGACTATAGACTAACAGAGCTGACTCAACCTATATCACTATCAGTAGGATGATGCATTATAATCAGTTTTTCTTGTTGTGGAAGTTCAGAAAAGGACCATGACTCAGATTGGAAGATATGGCTGCCTGGCACTACCAAGAGGCTTTCTCACCAGCATTACGTATTTTAGAAAATCATAACATTTGATAAGGGCTATAGCAGCTACGTGTCATAGACACAAATACTAAAGAGGTATCATACATTTGTTTACTATGGAAAATCTGTTTAAATAATTTATGCTTATTGTATTGACAGTTTTAAAATGAACTAGGGTTTTTCTTATATTACATTCACATAATTAATGAGACAAATACTCTCTTTCAGGCTTAGGTCTTTATATTTTCTTTTTATTCAGATATTTTCTTTTTAAAAATTGTCTCTGTGTTTTCTCAATCATCCAAACTCTACCCATGATGTCATGGCCCACATATTTTATTCTTCTGAAAATTCTACTATCATTTCAAGAGAAAATGCCATTGAAATTACATCCCCTTGCTATATGTAGGTTAGAAATAGCAGTTAATATTTTTCCTGTCGCTTAGTGAATTATATCCTGCAGATGCCTCTGCACTTCCCATGAAATGAGAAGCCTTGCTGGATTCAGGAGAAGAGCAATATTTTGTTTCTCGTCCTCAGTTTTATTCAACAGTAATGTATTTATGTCTCCATTTAGTAGTTGGAAGAAAAACATCATTATTGTGTTGGCAATAAAAATCATTAATATTTAATTTTTTTACTTGATAAATATAATTATGGCCCAAAGAAACAAGATATCGCCACTAACCAATTCAGAAAAGTTGGGAGCTAATAGTAGTTAGAGAGAAATATGCAGGGAGATGGTAAAATGCATGGCTTAGTTTGTAAATGTACTTGAAAATGTAAATGTGTCCTCACTTCAGACAGAGATGTTGGATGCAGAATTTAAAAATTAAAATTCTTTTCCATTTTTATTTTTACTTTCCCAAGCAAGAGTGTAGTTTTTTTTATTTTTTTATTTTTTTTGAGTTGGAGTCTCACTCTGTTGCCCAGACTGGAGTGCAGTGGCGGCTCCGGGCCACCGCAGCCTCGACCCACTGGGCTCTGGCGATCCTTCCGCCTCAGCCTTCCAAGTAGCTGGAACTACAGGCGCGTGCTACCACGCCCGGCTAAATTTTTGATTTATTGTAGAGATGAAGTCTCACCAAGTTGCCCGGGCGGGTCTCGAACCCTCGGGCTCAGGCAATCCACTCACCTCAGCCTCCCAAGGCACGGGATAACAGGCCGAGCCACCAAGCCCGGCAGAGTGTAGTTTTAAAAATGAATTTAATTTCCTGGAAGATAAAATAGCATATACATACATTTATAATAATATTAATGTATCCAAATCTCTGTTTTTGATTGAGAAATACCAATATTAACTTGAAATGCTGAATGTGTTCTAAAAGTGAAGGAAAAGAGGAATAAACTTATTGTTTAATTTACTTTTATAATGTAGAAAATCCTTAGGCTCTTTCCCGTATTCCTTTCTAAAATATCAGTTTTACTTTCAATAGTCCTTAAATCCTCATTAATATGCAGAGCACTCATGCAACTAACTGAACTGCTGAGTTTCCCATGGAGAATCCTCAGTCTCTGAAGGGAAATAAGGTGAGAAATAGATTACTGATTATATTGAAAGTGGTCATTGTAGTCACTTTTTACTTACTATACCTGCTAATCTTGCGTAACACAATGTGGTAATTCAGTGCAGTTTTTTCATAATTACAAATTACATAATATTAAAATAAATATTTTTCAATTTACTTGCAAGTTAATCTTACTATATCTACGTATTTATAGCAGCTGCTAAGCAAAATCTTGTCTTTAGGGAAATAATTGAAATAACTTCATTCTCTCCCAAATAATTCTCTAATAATTAAAAATAAAAAGCTTAAACTCTTAACGTGCACCATTTTAATTTAACCTTTTTGCTGATTTTAGTGTGGTGAATTTTATACAAAACATTTCACCTCAAAAGTTAACTAATTCTCATCTCATTGTTGAGTCTATACTGTGTAATTCAGATGTTAATTAAAGTCAGTTAACATCACATAAAAAACAATTACCGACTCCAAAGGTGGACTTAAAATGGTCTACCATTAAACTAATACAATTGAGTGCAATTAACATTTTTGTTTACATAAGCTACATTTCTTGACATTATTTTTATAGGATTGTGGTATGACAAAAAATGCTATTGTTTTCTACTTTGTGACTTATTTATATGTTTTTTCTGTGTACAAATAATAAAAATGTATGACAATGAACAATCGTATTCTGAGATTTTAAGGGATTCTGTTATTTTTGATACATATTCTTTGTGTGTTTTAACTGTAACTCTAATGTTTAATTTAGAATAACTTAAAAGTTATTGTTATAGAAGGCTATGTGACAAATTTAGAGACATGTTGTAAATGTAGTTTTATCAGTGATTATTAAAAACTCTGTTACATTGTTTACTTATCTGAGAAATAACTATTGAACTATCTTGGTACATCTATGATCAACGATGTGACTGAATTCTAGTTTATGTTCTGAGAGATGATTTGCTGACATTTAACTTCTGGTAGTTTTTAATCTCATTTCTTTTTGTTATATTAATTTTTCTGTTTTATTCCTAAACACTTTTGAAAGCTCATATATCAAAGAGAATATTTACTCTCTATATTACTGTAAAGAATTGTAATAAAATGAAGACTCACTTATCCACCAATTCACTTGAAAAATAGAATCCACTGAAGTCTCTCCTTTACATTCCTCTCTCTCCCACCGGAGATGACCATATTCTGAATTTTATCTTAAACTGCTCATTGTTTTTTCTCATGGTTTTATCTCATAGATGTCTATTCCTAAACAATGTATTACTTCGTGTTGCCTGCTTTAAACTTTATATAAACGGTCTTATTCTGTATCTGTTGGTTTGTATGCTCAAAATTTTTTTTAATTCATATATGCTGGTATCTGTACCAATGGTTTATTTATTTATATTGCTTTTCAGTTCTGTGCTATATGGCTCTACCACAATGTATTTATCCATATTATAGTTGAGGACATCTAAGTCATTTTCTAGTTCTTTTCTTCTTTGTTTTATTTTTATTTTTATCATTTGCTATTAACATTCTTGTACTTTCTCTAAAGAAATATACAAAGTGAGATTGCTAGGTCAAGAAATAGTGTACATTTAACATTACTAAACAATGACAAATATTTTCCAGTGTGGTTTAACTACTACATAGTCCTAAGTATAGTTTATGAAAAGTTCTTTGTTCTTACCAACACTTGCCAACAATAGTATTGTTTTATTTGCGTAAATCACATAACTTGAATATTCTTGGGTACTGATGAGAATGAGTGATTTTTTATTTGCTTACATGATATTAATGTTTTCCCTTTTTTATATAGCATTGCTTTGTTTTAATTTTTTTACTGACATTTTATGTTAATAGATTCTTTATATTAATTTTTTTATTTGGCACAGGGGAAAATGTCTTCTTTATGACTATATTTTTTCACTTTCCTCTAATATCTTTTCATAAGAGACATTCCTAATTTTACCTTAGTTATATTTAATCAGACTTACTGCATGCAATGCAATAACTTTTGAATTTACTTTAGAATAGTTCACTTTATAGATCTGGCTGAAGCTTGTATCAGAATGACTTATATGACATCTGTGTTAATTGCTATTCAGATAGATAAGAAGTCACATATGTGAAAGTCATGTTATAAAAATAGGGAAACTACATTGGAACATTATGAATAAATAAGTTAACTATATTATATTTAATGACAACTTTAGTGAGGTTGTTACTGAACCAAACTGGGGTGGATGTGGTTGGTGTGCAGAAAAATCAAACACTGACACCAAGGTTTGCAGGGCATTTATATGTAGGGCATTAAGCAAGGAGAATCAGACAGTTAATGCTTAAGACTTCACTCACCTCTTCAACAGCTTACAGACAAGGGTTTTTAAAGGCAGAGATACATTTTTATAAAAAGCAGATGTTAAAGGCAAAATTGTAAATCAATAAATGTAGGTTCAGCCGGGCTCCCTGGCTCAGCCTGTAATCCCGCCCCTTTGGGAGGCTGAGGTGAGTGGATTGCCTGAGTTCGCGGGTTCGAGACCCGCCTGGTCAGGCGAGACCTCATCTCTACAATAATAATAAATAAAAAAATCAGCTGGACGTGGTAGCGCATGCCTGTAATTCCGGCTACTCGGAAGGCTGAAGCGGAAGGATCGCCGGAGCCCAGCAGGTCGAGGCTGCGGTGGCCGGGAGCGGCCACTGCACTCCAGTCTGGGCGAAAGAGTGAGATTCCAACTCAAAAATAAATAAATAAATAAATGTAGGTTTGGTTCAAAAAGGTGGGATGTCTTGAAGTCAGAAGCTTATAGATTATAAGTGGATGCTGAAATTCTTTTTTTTTTTTAGCAATCAGTTAAGGAAGCAAGTCTTCATGTAAAAACTTGGAGTCAGCAGAAGGAAATGTAAGATTTGTGGGTGTGACTCTCTCCAAACCCCTCAAGATGAAATTTACAACAAAAACTGGCAGTCTTGTTTAGTCTTCAGTTTTTTTGTTATTTGAGTTCTACATGACAGCAGTTGGCATTTTTCTATCTGGTGGTTGTCTAGGTTTCTGTAAAAGAACTCCAGGACATAGGTCAAGAATTTTTTTTTTTTTTAGTTGGAATCTCACTCTTGTCCCCAGACTGGAGTGCAGTGGCACACTCACGGCCACCGCAGCCTCAACCTGATGTTCTCAGGTGATCCTTCTGCCTCGGCCTTCCAAGTAGCTGGAACTGTTACAGAAACGTGCCACCCCATCTGGCTTTTTTTGTGTGATTTATTGTACAGATAGCGTCTCACCAAGTTCCTCAGGCTGGTCTCGAACCCCCTAACTCAGGCAATCTTCTGGCCTCGCCTCCCAAAGTGCTGGGTTTACAGGCGGAGCCATCGTGCCCAGCCAGGTCAAGATGCTAATTTGGTTTCTATAGGAAACCAAACATCTTTTACTATAATCAACTTGCCTGGCTATTGTTTTCAGCTGTTGTCTTCTTGTTTTTCAGGTTGTTTATTTGCTTTTTAAGACTAGTTAGATGCCTGGAATTTTCTTGAAGAGAGTCAATATTTTCTTTAATTTCTATGTTTGGGGATGTTGTGGAGGAATGTGGGGCACATGTAGCAGGCCCCTAAGAAGGATCCCTGCTCCATCTCATAGTGAGTTGATGAAGTTATTCAATTTTTTTCTATCCTAGATAGACTTTTTTTTAAATCAACAGATGTAAAATGAAATATGGATTTTAAGATTGAAAAACTTTTGTTTCAAAGATGACTATAATTGTGTGGCCTTTATAGCAGAGAATATATCTAGAATTAAAGGAAACCAGAATACTTTACACTTTATGTCTCATTGATATAATTTTTTTTTTTTTTAGCTAAAGGCAATTAAGAAACAATGAACAACAACAGCAACAGCAAAACTTTTCTTATTCTACCCTCCTTCCTCCTAAAGGCATAATATAAATTTTGTCTTTACTAAATATAGTTCAGGGTTTGAATCAGCTCAGAAATGGTGCCAGCAGGGCCAGAGAAATGCGGAAGCAAACATTACTACCTTTCCATAGTTCTCCTGCCTTTAAGAGACTGAAGGTGCTTTCTCAGTTGTCTTGTTTCTACTCTAAAATGTGTTGCTCTTTGTTAAAATATCATTTAGGAAAATCATCTAAGAAAGAGTTTCTTTCCAAAGAGAGTTACTTTTGTCCCGCGTGATGGGTACCATATGCATTAATAAACTTCATGTTTTTCTCTTGTTAATCTTTCTGTTTCAAAAGAGTGTCTCACTTATGAACTTAGGACTGAGAAAAATTGCATTTCTTCCCAATTTTATCTTGATATGGAAAATATTTCTGGAAGGAATAGGTGAAGAGTGGAATAAACATTGGAAATTTATGAGCAAATAATTGCTATAATTCACTGGCTAGAATTTCTAATCTCTTCAAGTAATTTTATATGCCATACTGAAGTAGCACCACATCTGCATAATAACCACATTACTTCATAGAAGGTTCAGGTAGAAATGTGGAAGATAATCTGGTAACCACAGTGACAAAAACTACAAGATATCACAGATCTGGAAAAAGTCTAGAAAATTTTGTTTTAGGTAACAGAGAAATAATAATAACTAGAAGCCAAAGTCCTTTAATTTTTATTTCTATGTTCTTTTTATTTATGTAAAGTTACATAAACTGAACTCTTGTCAACCACTGATATTTACAATACAGATCTTATGTATCACAAGAAAACTATAACCTCCTAGAATGAATAAGCCTACAGGTTTTGAGACTTTGAACTATTGTAAAAAGAACTGATTATTAATAGATACATTAGAGTCAGGAAAATCTTACAATTAGTTAGTTGGTTTTGATTCATGAATAAAGCAAGATTATGTCCTTATATATGGCCAAGGACTATAGGATACTTCCTTCAAGTGTTAAGATCTGGAAATATGGTATGTTATTTGAAGTTGAATAAAAGGGTAATTCTACTTAATTTTAATGGTTACTAATTTTAGTGATAATTTCAGTCAAGAAAATGGTGTAATTATGAGAAGGGAGGATGTTACCAGACAAAGTCACCAAACTTCAAAAGCAGTCTTAATAATGATTGCTTTTTTACTTATAATTGCTCTCAGCAGATATTATCTTGAAAGTAAATTATTAATGTAAAATAATGATGTTAAAATCTTACCTGAAATGAGTAAAATTATTCCAAGGGAAAAGCTAAAGTTCATCTATATTGTGTATATAGTATAACCACATCAATATAAGCAACAAAAGCAAGTGGTCATGAATTAGAGTTTTGGAAGAGTTTTCGGACAGTGGATCAGAACTGACTGAAAGAAAAGTCTGTTAGTACATATATATAAGGAGTGTGTTATATTTTATCAATACAAAATAATTGCATTAGAGGTTTCCTTTGCAGTCTGATTCTGAAAATAAACTCAGTGAAACCCAAAGAAATTGGGTTTAAAAAGGATTAAGAATGATTCTCAATACTTTTATCTTTTATTTTCATTTATATCAATGCATTTCATAGTGTAATGTAAATAATTATATTCTAATATCCTCATAATTTGTATGCAAAAATGTAGAATTATGTGCTTAAAAATAGAGATTATCATGACTTCAATACCCCCAAAACTAAACTTCTTGGTAACTTAATAGACAAAAGTTCTTAGAAATGAACAATGACTGAAGGCAATACTGGAGTAGAATCCACAGGGTAAAAAGTAAACTTGGTTTTATCTTGTATACAGAGTGATTTGGGGAAAATGGAAAATATCAAGTTTAACATATACACAGGACTAGAGGTAGTGGAAATAAAGCATGAATCAGAAAGAATAGCAATAGAAATCAGTCAAGTTGAGTCACAGGAAGTGACTCATTGTATAAGGTAATCATGGTAGGGAAGACTAAGCTGAAAAACAATGTTGATTTCATGGTACAAGTCAGAAGAAACATTTTAAGCCTATGTTCCTAATGGAGCTGGAGGTCACTAGATCACAGGACTGTTAATGGTAAACAAATAACCATATAATAAAAAGTTTCTGAGATAAATCATTAGATAATTCTTAGAACAACTAAAAATAAAGAACTAATTCTAAATAACTCAGGGTTAACACTTGAGATCTTCATTTTCCAAATCTAATTTACATGTAGATGTTAGAGAATTATTTTATGTTTTCACTTTCTATTTCTTCTGTTCACAACACTTTTCCACCTTTTCTTACAAGTGTTTTTTTGTCATATGAATTAACTCAAGTATCAATTCCCAAAAGAATCTTTTTTCATTCCCTAGTTAAAGCTGAAACTAATTCCCTTAAATTACTCTCTAAATCCAGCCTGGGTGACAGAGTGAGACTCCTACTCAAAAAAAAAAAAAAAAAAAAAAAAAATTACTTTCTAACACATTACCCTATTTATGTCTGTCATGATACACTGTATCTGGAATGATTAACTGAATAGTTTCTTTGATAATTTAAGTTTCTTGCCATTGGCACATAAGTTCATTAAACACAAGTTTAATGTCTGTTTTGTTCATTTCTTTATTTCCAGCTCCCAGAACAACGCCTACCACACCATTGGCAATTAGTGTATTTGGCTGGCAATGGTACCATTCTGATCTTTGTATTCAATTCAGGATACATATTCCTTGGATTTAAAATGATATGCTAATCAAGAGTATCAACGTAATTCTTTTCTGTGAATTATTCCTCTGTGAGGACCTAATTTATATTGTCTGTTTTTGTTCAGAGCACAGCTCAATCTCACCTTTTATTCTGAAAAATACAATGTGACAAATATAAAGTAATTATTATTTATATTTGCTTGATAAGCATTGCTTTCCCAATGTATCATTGTGATACTATTTTTTTAATACCCAAAAGTGTAATCAATAGATTTTTCTTTTGTATGCTATGCTAAGATTTCAATAATTCTAAGCTGTTTTTTCAATTTTTTTATTACTCAAATTACTTATGTATAACAACTACTTTCCAAAGAAATTAATTGTGAACTCTTTGGAACTGTACCTCAGTTTGCCTTCTTACTTAATTCCTACTTAAAAGGGGCTAAGCCGGGCTCGGTGGCTCAGCCTGTAATCCCGCGCCTTGGGAGGCTGACGTGAGTGGATTGCCTGAGCCCGCGGGTTCGAGACCCGCCTGGGCAGCGAGACCTCATCTCTACAATAAGTCAAAAAAATCAGCCGGGCGTGGTAGCACATGCCTGTAATTCCGGTTACTTGGAAAGCTGAGGCAGAAGGATCACCGGAGCCCAGCAGGTCGAGGCTGCGGTGGCCGGGAGCGGCCACTGCACTCCAGTCTGGGCGACAGAGTGAGACTCCAACTCAAAAAAAAAAAAAAAAAGGGGGCTAAGACCATCAGTGCTATTCAATAAAATTGAATAAAAATCAAATATACCCAGTTTTCACAATCCTTTTGTAAAAATAATTTGACAGTAAACAATTTTGTGCTGTAATTTTAGTCAAAAATATCCCCCAAGCTAAAAGCTTTGGCCAAAATATTTATTATGATTTATTTTGTTATTATTATGGCTGTCAACATGTTTGTGCATAAACTGTTTTGTTTGCATGGTTTTAAAGCACAGATATTTTTGTCTCAACTAACAAAAATTGTGTTCCAAGCTAACTTGAAGTGACTCCTAATGTTCACAATAGTACTACAACGTTACTATATTTACAATAATATTAACTAGAGGTAGATACATTCTATGTGCTAAAATGAGAGGAACTCTATACAGACTCCTCCAAATATCCCTTCTGTGAAGGTGGTATGCAGTTTCACCAATGAGAATTTCTTATTTGGAGCTAATGTTTTGTTTGTTGGTAGGTTTGTTTTTGTTTTGGCTTATTTGTTTGTTTTTTAATGCCAAGATTCTTAAAGCATACTGTCATTATTAATTATGATGATTTTCTCATTTAAATGCATCCTGCAAAATAAAGGAATTGAAAATGAACTTCAACTGGACAAAATTTAGTCAAAAGTTGTTGTTCCAAAACATGACTAGAACCCTTTGCAAAGAAGCGTTTTATGAAGTGTTGACTGATTTCCTATGTATTGTCATACCTACCAAATAGCTCAAAATGTTGATTGTTCATGTGAAAGCATAATAATATTGAACTTTCAAAAAAATGCAGTTCAAAATATAGGTTATAGTGTGTTAGTGATAGAAGTTATTAGTGATGAAGGATAACAGAACCTCTTTTAATTCTCTTTGCGTCTTTCCTTGCTCCATTTTAGATAATACATTCATTATATATAAAAATGAATTACTTGAGGCATCTAAATAAACATTAGTTAAATTATTTTCCCTTTTGTCTTTTACATTTGAAACCTTTTAGTATTTGACCTAGATTCAGATTTAGTAGCACTAATCACCAATATTTAACAGAAAAATATTAAAATGTGAAGTATGCTAATATGTTACTTCTATGAATATTCTACCCCTGAGGATTATTTGTTTTTAATTTGCATCACTGTATAACAGCACTCCTAGGATACATTCAACAGAAGTCATTAAATAAAGATAAGTTTTTTTTTAAAGAATAATAAACCTAGGAAGATAATTTGCATATTGAAGGATACAGTTGATTATTGTTTTCCAAAATATGTTTTATTTTAAATCAAAGTAAGATTTTTTTTAAACTTTTTTTTTTTTTTTTTTTTGAGCTAGAGTCTCACTCTGTCACCCAGACTTGAGTGCTCTAGGACAGCTAAATAAAATAAAGTATTGGGTATTTTAACTATCTAAAGAAAATTTTGTATTGTGCATTATGGATAAGCTAAATTATTTTAAAATGTGTTTGTTTAGATTTAAATATTTGCTTTTAGGACATTAATTGTCCTAAATGTCCATGAATTGTAGCCAGTTATCAATCAGACAAAGGTATGACACTATAAAGAAACTATAGCAGTTAAAATTTTGGTGCATCTATTTTACCAGGGTGCAATAGCTTAATTTGATTGTTTCAGATATCTCAGGATAAGTACATAAAGTGTTCATAACTACTTTATGAACACATCCAAAAATAGTGAATATATCACTCAAATACACATTTTATGCATTTACATAGATATTTTTCTGACATCCTTCACAAAAGAAAAGAGGTTTCCATGCATCTAATTACTTTGAAATAAACCACATATATAACAGAAATTGAAATGAAATTATATGATTACCCAAATTATCTTAAAGTCAGTGACACACTCAAGTGTAGGCATAACAACAACACATTTTAAACCCAGCTTAGCTCCTGAAAAATTAGATACTGAAGGTTTAGCAGGAAATAAATATTGTTTACACCAAAAAATCATCAGTTTCCATTTTGTTTCCCCACACAAGATGTCTGAATGTCAACTAAAAATTTAGAAACATATGAAAAAAATTAGAAATAAGACTCTGAAGAATTAAAAAAATTAGCACAGGATGTTTTTTATGACAAAGATGCAGAAACAATCAATAGGACAATGGAACATTACTATGATGAGTATATTAAAGGTTCTAATGGAAATAGTACACAATATGAAAGACCAGAGGATACTGTCAGCAATGTGGTAACTATAAGAAAGAATGAAATGGAAATTCTAGAAATCAAAACACAGTAACAGAGATGAAAAATGGCTTTGAAGGGCTCATTAGTAGATTTGGAACAACAAAGAAAAGGATCAGTGAAATTGAGGATAGCTTAATAGAAATTGCTCAAAATAGGAAACAAAAGAGTAAAAAGAGAGAAAAAAAGAGCAAAAGTTGTAGGGCAATATTGCATATACTAATGTCTGCACAGTAGAATCTCAGAAAGAGAAGAAAGACTGAAAAGGGCTGAAAAATTTTGTACTACATAAAAATTTTGAAAAATTGTCAAAAACCACACTGTGGATTCAGGAAGCTTGGAACACCAAGCAGAAAAAAAGTTAAACAATAACAACAACAACAATAAAACAAACAAAAAACTTATCTAGGTGTATCATGTTGAAACTGTCAAAAATCAAAGGCAAATTGAACATCTATTAGGCACTCAGCAAAATACATATTACCTACAGAAAAGTTGGCTTAGGAATAACAGCAGACTTTTCAACAACTCATACTAGCAGAAAGATAGTGGAATGTCTTTTTAACCTGCTAAATAACTACCTACACACACACACACACACACACACACACACACACACACACACACAGATATGATTTCTGCATCCAGAAAAAAAAAAAATATATATATATATATATTTCTGGTTTCTAGCGATTCATGTGTGTGTGTGTGTGTATATATATATATATATTTTCTTTTTGAGTTGGAGTCTCACTCTGTCACCCAGACTGGAGTGCCGTGGCCGCTCCCGGCCACCGCAGTCTCGACCTGCTGGGTTCCAGCGATTCTTCCACCTCAGCCTTCCAAGAAGCCAGAATTACAGGCACGCGCTACCACGCCTGGCTGATTTTTGGATTTATTGTAGAGATGAGGTCTCGCTGCCCAGGCGGGTCTCGAACCCGCAGGTTCAGGCAATCCACTCACCTCAGCCTCCCAAAGGCACGGGATTACAGGCTGAGCCACCGAGCCCGGCTAATTTTTTTTTTTTAATGGGGAGAAAATAAAGATTATCTTAGACAAAGAAAAACTGAGCAAAACCAGAAATGATACATTCTGCTTATATCACAAGTAAACTTAAAATATATGACAAAAATGTCACCAAAATAGGAAAGGGCAGTTGAAAATATACCCATGTAACATCCTTAAGCTACTCTTTGAATAGTACAATATTTTATAAACACAGACTTGGATTAATTTGAAATATATATTATAAGCCCTAATAATGATGTATTTAAAGTGTTTTTACTGTATTTTATGAAATGTTTAAAGTGTTTGCAGTGCATTGGTTAAAACCTAAATTTGTATTTGAAATGTAAAACTCCATTTTGTGACTTGTCTCCATGTTGTTAACTTGTTATTGAACTTCTGTGTGGCTGATGCAAGAATTTTAAAATTTTGCTAATAAGTAACCCTCACAGCCCTGCACCTCACCCAGGCCTCTAACAGTTTCCCTCTTATCTGAGTATACTATGTGCCCCCTTATCTGAGTATACTGTGTGCCCCCTTATCTAAGTGTACTATGTATGTGTCAAACCCCAGAACATGTGTTTCTCTCTGTAATGACTCAGTTTCCCAACGGCTTTTGCCTATAAAGACTCCCTGCAAACTTCATTTGTCGTCGAGAATTTGGGAGGCACAAGTTCCCCTCAACCGCTGGCTTTAATAAAAGGCTTATTATTAATTTGACCTTTAATTGGGCTGGTCATCTGGTTTCTAGCGATTCATGTATAACAATAAGAATACTAAATTTGATTTAAAAGTTCTATAAGCAAATAGATCAAAATGAACTATAATTATTTAAAAATTTGTAATCAATTCATAAAATAGAGATTAAAAAGTAGTAATGAACAAAAGGAATAAATTAAAAAGAGCTACCAAATTAGTAGATTTTAATCCAACTCTGTCAAATTGCAACTCAACTCCGTCAAATTTTACTTTGTTTTAAGTACACTGGTTTAAAATAAAGTATTGACAAATGAGATAAAAATGCAAGACATAACTATATGTGTAATATAGGTAACATTAGGTATAAATATATAAGCATGTGAAAATAAAAGGATTAAGAAAATTACACACTGTGAACATAATAAGAAATTAAAGTGTCTATATTAATAGCAAACAAAATAAACACCAAGATAAGAAATACTGGAATAAAGAGCAATGCTACTTCATGATAAATAGGTGAATTATCTAAGCATACTAATCTTACTTTTTAAAACTGTGCTTTAAAAAGTATGAGGCAAGAATAGATAAAACTGAAAGATAAAATAGAGAAATTTAAAATTATGGGTAGAAAATACAATACTTCTCTCAATAATTGATAGAAATATAGGCAGAAAATTAGTCAGGATATTATAACTTCAAAGCATCATCAACCAACATTATATGATTGATGTTTATAAAACACTTCACCCACCAAACACCAGAAAGCACATTAAGCTCAAGCTTTCAGAGAACATTCACCAAGAGAGATAACGGTTTTGCCCCCAAATAAATGTTTAAAAATTTAAATACTAGCCGGATTCGGTGGCTCAGCCTGTAATCCCGCGCCTTTGGGAGGCTGAGGTGAGTGGATTGCCTGAGCCCGCGGGTTGGAGACCCGCCTGGGCAGCGAGACCTCATCTCTACAATAAATCAAAAAATCAGTCGGGCATGTAGCGCATGCTTGTAATTCCGGCTACTTGGAAGGCTGAGGCGGAAGGATCGCCAGAGCCCAGCAGGTCGAGTCTGCGGTGGCCGGGAGCGGCCACTGCACTCCAGTCTGGGCGGACAGAGTGAGACTCCAACTCAAAAAAAAAAAAAAATTTAAATACTAAAATTCTACAAACTATGTTCTCAAATCAAAATAGAATTAAACTATAAATCAATAGCAGAAGAATCCCAAATATTTGTGATTAAACAACACACTCCTAAATAATTCATAGATGAAAAAAAGTCCCAAGAGCATTTAAAAAATATTTTGAACAACACTAAAATTAAAATGCAACTTACTAAAATTTGTGCGATGCAGCCAAAACAGTGTTTAGGAAGAAATCTGTTTTATTAAATGCATATACATTAAGAAGAAAGATCTAAAATTAATAGATATGTTACTTTTTTAGGAAAATGGAGAAAGAACTACTCCTTAAACTCTAAAACAAACAAAAAAACAAGTGCATAAACCTACAAAACTGAAAACAGAAAAATAATAGAGAAAAATAAATTAAACTGAAGTTGGTTATTTGAAAAGATTAATTGATAAACCTCTGCCAGTTTAACTATGAAAAAAGAGAAGACACATCATGAATAAAAGAAAGGTCATCTCTACTGATTACAAAGAGAATAATAAAAACAAGACTTGTTTATAAACTTGACAAGTTATATATGTAATAAAAATTATTGAAAGATATAAACTATCAAAATGCATGTGAGGATAACTAAATAACTCAAATAATTCTATGCATACTAAATAAATTGTTATTAATTTAAAACCTCCAAAGCAGGAATCCACAGAGCCAGTTGGTTTTATTGGTGAATTCTATCAAACATGTAATGAAGAAATAAAGCCAATTCTTCTTGATCTCTTCTGGAAAATAGAAAAAGTATTACCCTATTGTCAAATCCAGAAAAAGACATTTCAAAAATAGAAAACTACATGCCAATATCTGTAATGATCACAGACTCAAAAAACTTCAACAAAATTTTAGCAAACCAATTTTAAAAATGTATGAAAAAGAAATGACCAAATGAATTTATTTCAAGAATGCAAAGTTTATTTTAATATTTGGAAATTATAGATTTTATAAATCATATTACTAAACTAATGAATATAAACCAAATGCTCATCTCAATAGATGCAGAAACTATTTGACAAAATTCAATATCCATTCATGATAAAATTATTATCAATAAAATAGAAGCCAATGTCCTTAATCAGTAAAATGCATTTTTCAAAAAACCTATAGCAGACATCATGCTTCATAACTACATAATGAATGTTTATCAACTCAAGTTCAAGAAAAAGGCAATTTTTCGTTCTCAGTATTCCTGTTAATGTTGCACTGGAAGTCCTAGAAAATGCAATAAAGCAAGAAAGAAATAAAATATATGCAGGTTGTAGTTTATGAAGCCAATACAAATGGTTGTTATATTCTTATATATCAGAAATAAGTTATCAAAATTTAATATAAAAATATTTTTAGTATAACACCAAAATAAAAAGTTATATATTTAACAGAAAACACAATATCAGTGTAAACTATGAAACACTAACAAAACTAAAAAGACATATAAGTTGAGAGATATACATTGTTCATGAGTTAGAAGATTTGATTATGTGATGAGGTCAACTTGTCTTGCTTTGACTTATGGTTTCAATGCAACTCCTATAAATACCCCAGAAAAAATTAGTAAATATAATAATATGGTACTCAAATTTATATGGAAATGCACAGCCAAAACATTATTAAAACAGAAAAAAAATGGAGACTTTTATTCCTTCTTTTGAGTTACTGTAAAGCTATAGGTATTAAGACACAGAGCCCAGCGATAGACTTACACAAATGCAATCAACTAATTTTTTAGAAAATTCAAAAGACAACCCAACGGAGAACAATAACAAAAATCTTAAAACATATATCACATTTTATATAAATTAATTTCAAATGGATCATAAATCTAAATGTAAATCTACAAAATTTTTAGAAGACAACATGGGAGGAAATCTTCATGGCACTCAGTACAGCCAAAGACATCTTAGATAAGAAAGCAAAAGAAACATCTTTGAAAGGAAAAGAAAGATAAATCAGAACTTATAAAAATTAAAAATTCTTCTCTGCGAAAAATACTGTTAAGAGAATGAAAAGACCAGCCGAAGTCCAGGATAAACTATTTGTAACCCTTATGTCTGATGAGGAAATTATATCTCCAACAGAATAAAAGATTATAAAGAATTATTACAACTTACTATTGCAAAACAATTTCCCCTGAAATATTTGTAAGTCTCTGAACAGATTCTTCACAACAAAATAGATAGATGGCAAGTAAATATATCAAAGGATGCTCAATATCATTAATCTTTAGGGAAATGCAAGTTAAAACCATGATGAAATGTCACTGAATATATCTTTTAATGGTTAAAAAGAAAACAACAAAACTAACCAAAAATAAAAGTCTGAAGTTGCTGAGAAACTGGAACTTCCACATATTGCTGCAGGGAATCCAAAAAAAAAAGGACCACTTTGGAATACAGCTTGGAAGTTTGTATAAAGTTAAGCATATGCCAAAAACTGGAATTTATTTATTAAAAATTCTGTATTATATGTTTAAACTTCAGTTACCTTCAAAGTACTCTCCATTTGATGAAAGAAACATATTGAGACACATTTTCCACTGGTCAAAATTTTTTGAACTTATCACTTTTGATGCCTTTTAGTGCTTCTGGCTGTTTTTTGTTTCACCTCTTCCACATCCACAAAACGTTTCCCTTTGAGGACTTTTTTCATCGGAGGAGACAAAAATAAGTTACTGGGAGTGAGATGTGTGTGAATAGAGACTGTGGGGTACAGGGGTCATGCTGGTTTTTTTGTTTTTTTTTTTCCCGAAAACTGCTGAACTCACAGTGTGGCATGGGCAGATTCACTCATAAATCACTCATCATGAAATGGGCAAACCCTTGAAAGACTCTCTTTCAAAAATTCACTGAATCAAACGCAGTCTCTCACAACAATGTTAGCTGGTATACTGATGCTGATGAGTTCCTGGAACACTTACCTATCAGAGGAAGCCTGTACTACAA